>JAOEGL010000001.1:232508401-233754651 GCA_034509955.1 Urosaurus nigricauda | reverse complement strand
GGACACAGATCACTGGAGCTGTGAATCAGTTAATGTTTTGCTGCTCTCCAAGCCACCAAATGAGATGGCTCTATAATGGGCCACACTGAATAGCAATATTCGGGTGGTAGGGAAATGTAAATAGCAATAGCAACAGCAAGTACATTTCTATGCCACTTATCAGTGCACTTAAGCATTCCCTAAGTGGTTTACAATGTGTAAGCTAATTGCCCGAAACAAGCTGGGTACTCATTTTAGCAACCTTGGAAGGATGCCAGGCTGAGTCGAGCTTGAGCCCTTGGCTGGTATTGAACTTGCAACCTTGTGGTTTGTGAGTGAGTGGCTGCACTACAGGCATTTAACTACTGCGTCACCAGGGCTCAGCCCCACAATCCTTTTAGGAGCTAGCATGTTCTGAAATGACAACAAATTATCAGATATATTATTATTACTACTACTACAAATGTGACAACAATTAAATTACTTCTGCTACTGCTGTTGCTGTTGCTGTTGTATTCCAAAGGCAGGGAAGACAAAAGGCACTTGTGCAATTTGCCTCTTGGTGATCTGCTTCAAATGCCAAAATAAATTGACCAGTCTAGCACGTTATGCACTTTGGATTTCTTTGGGATGGTGTTGGTAGAGTGGAGAAGATGCCATGTGTTGCCTCAGGCAGCAATCTGTGTTAGTTCTGGCCGTGCCTACACTGACATTCACATCTCCTGCATAACCCAAAAAATAAGTACAACTTGGGCTGCAGCCTTAATTGCTTTCAGTGAAAGTTGATGACTGTTTTCCTTGTAAGCAAATCTAATTCCACTGTATTTAGTGGAGCTCGTTTTCTATTAGATGTTTAAAAGATTGTCTCCTTGAAGACTTCACCATAGAATCAAATATATATTAAGTCCTAGGATATCAGTGGGTTAGCAGCAACAATGAACACTCTATGGGCAAGCACCTAATTTATCCTTGTTAAACACCTTATTCCAAAGAGTCCTGTGCCAGTTCCCTGCATTATCTGTCTGTCTGTCTATCTATTTGTCTATTTATCTACCCACCTACTATCTGTCTGTCTCTTTGGCACAGCAGGTACAGGGTCCCAGACCTGGTGTGAAGCTTAATATTGAAAGGAGATTCATTACTACTACTACTACTACTACTACTTACAGGTATGTTTTTACAAAACAATGAAAACACCAGAACATTACCACCACCAGCACCATATATCATCATTGAAATGAACTTAAACTGGAAACAAACTGACCACTAAAAAAGCAATAGCAAAATAACAATCATTTAGTACACTTCTGATTGTTAATTCCTAAGGAGGCTCAACTACCTAGGGTCTTGTGCAGACATTTCAGTGGATATTCAGCCTACATTGCCTAGAAACTACTAAATGCATTATACACCTTGGTAAAATTGGTAGATTGGTAACAGTTTAGGAGATTATTGCACCTGCAAATCTCGCTGAGATAGATACTGGATTGAAGAGTTAACATGGGGAGTTATCGCACGCAGCCAAGGCAGGGCATGTGCAACCCATCAGCAGCCCAGACCCCAGCTGCTCTTATCCATCAGCTTTTTAAAAATGGCAAGCTCTGGTTTCTGAAAAGCTGCTGGATAAACACAGCTGGGGTCCAGGTGCCGAAGGGTTACACATGCCCAGACATGGCTGTGTGTGATAACATCCTTTTTTGACTTTGCAATCCCATGTCTATCCCAGCAGGATTTACAGGTGTGATAATCTCCTTAGACTCTGTGATTCGAAGGACAAAATCTGAGATTGTGTATGTTGTCATTATATCCATTCGAGTTGTTGCACTTTCATTTCTTTGCTTTGCCGCAGGGTGTTTATATGCAGCAGTGAAGGTGTGCATTTTCTGCCTTGAGTTGGATTATCCTTTTGGCTCCTGTTTTTAGCCCTGGTTTCAGACCAGTTTCTGGCCACTTTCAAGGTGTGCATAATCTAAATTCTCTGCCTTCAAAGTGGCTGTAAACTGCTTTATTTTGTGCATCTGTTTCACCCCCTAGAGACAGCTTTTGCACATGAAGTGACCCCCTAGAGACAGCTTTTGTACATGAAGTGGGAGACATAGTATACATCAACCAAGCTTCTGACACCATTCCATTTGAATAAAAAAGAAGAAAAAAATGCGAGGGCTAACAAACGCAGAAAAATATAGTTATTTCCAAGCTCTTCCAGAGCACTAGTTCCTCTTGTAGAGCACTAGCACCACTGTAAAGTTCTTCTACTGATCATTGCCAGAACAGCTTTGGAAAGCCTTACTATAACCAGGAAGGTATCTGAAGGCAACTGAATTATCTGCATTGAGAGTAGGGTTGCCATATTCCACTTCTTAAAATCCTGGTACCTAATTTGCATATTATGAAAATATTCTAATTATGTAAACCACTCTAATTTACTTTCTAATTAGAAAAAATCAGAACATTAATGGTTGCATTTTTCTTCCATTTTAAAAGTACCATTTTAAAAGTTAGAACTGATCAGAAAGGAACCGTACAGAGCAATGTTTAAAGTGCTGGACTTAGAACAGAGAGATACAAATTCCTAATGCAAACCTATCATAGAGGTTTTTTTTTGACAGATTTCTTTAGAGGGGGGTTGCCATCCTCTATTGCCATCCTCCAAGGCTACTTTTAGCAAACCCAATGAATTTCATTTGTTCATTCTAGAGGGAGGCAGACAGTGTGAAAAGCCAGGTGAGAGATCAGATCTGAAGCATTTCCTCCTCCCATTCTTGTCTCTACCCCCTTCTTTTTCAGGCTCAAGAGCTTTTATGATCCTGCCCATCTTCAGTCCATGCATGCCTCTCACAAATCCCATTCCTGGCTGCTATTCCTCATCCAAAAATTAAGACCACCATCCCATATGTTAAGCCATCTGGTTTGGAAACAACACAATATATTTACTTATACAGTGCAGAGAAGTGGATATGTCATACTTACACCTCTTTTTTCTACTTCACTGTGTGATGTGGCAGCTAAAAAGGCCAATGTGATTCTAGGCTGCATTAACAGAAGTATAGTGTTCAGATCAAAGATAGTAATAGTGCCACTCTATTCTGCTTTGGTCAGGCCTCATCTGGAATACTGTGCCCAGTTATGGGCACCACAATTCAAAAAGGATGTTGAGAATCTGGAGAGTTTCTAGAGGAGGAAAAAAAAAGTGGTGAAGGATCTGGAAAGCATGCCTTATGAAGAGAGACTTAGGAAGTTGGGACTGTTTAGCCTGGAGAAAAGATGGTTAAGAAGTGATATGATAGCCCTGTTTAACTATTTGAAGGATTGTCATACTGAGGATGGAGCAAGCTTTTTTTCTGCTGCTCCAGAGACCAAGGGCCTAAACAGATGGTCCTAAAGGGCACTGGATTGGAGCCATGGCAACTGCATGCCATGGCCCCAATCCATTGTTTTTAGGGCTAAAAAAAAGCAACAAAATGCTGCTTCTTTTTAGCTTGGAAAAAGAGTGCTCTTGATTCTGTGGTGGCACTTTTCATTGATCCTTTTGGCATGCGGCATGTAGTTGCCACACTGCTAGAGCGCCACAATGCTGCCTGCCTTCTGGTTGGGTGGGCAGAATGACAGCAGCTTCAGGGCAGAGTCAGGGCATGTGGTGTGTGGCTGCCACTTCCCCACACCACCCTGACCCTGGCCCTTTTTGCTGGTCTGTTTAGCCTCTAGGACCAAGAACAATGGATGCAAGCTATAGGAAAAGATATTCCACCTCAACATTAGGAGGAACTTCCTGACAGTGAGAACTTTACACAGTGGAACACACTCCCTCAGAGTTTGGTGGAATCTCCTTCTTTGGAGGCTTTTAAACAGAGGCTGGATGGTCATCTGTCAGGGGTTCTTTGAGTCTGAGTTCCTGCATGGCAGGGGGTTGGACTGGATGGCCTTTTGGGGTATTTTCCAACTCTATGATTCTATGAATCTTCTTTTTTCCTTCTTGTCCCTTTTCTCCTCACACAACCCTCCAGTCTCAGCTAAGTTCCATAAAACTAAAACTGCCTTTATTATCCCACCCTGCTTGCTCTCTGAGATAGAGAGTCCAACAAGAAAGGGGAGAGAAGGCCACCTCACTGCCCATTCAAGCAGAGATTTGGAATGATATTCTAAGTGTGCAAATTCAGCACATTAATGCCTGCATTTTTTCCTTCCACTATGTCTAACCTTCATAGCTTTTTATAAGTTAGAACTGATCTGATAGAAACAGTATAGTACAGACCAATATTTAAAGTGGTGGACTTGGAACAGAGAGATCCAAGGAGCCATTTCTTATGAATAAGAAAAGGGAAAATGCTTCTGTTACAATTGTGACTAATGCCTGCCTTTCTTTTCCTCTCCCAGCCAGTCCCAATACTTTCCTTGCCAAAAGTAGCTGAGTTTTAATAGTGCTATTAGCACTTGGCTTTTCTTTTCATTGTTGCTTCCCTGAAGAAAAGAATAAAAGGAGAGAAAGGGAGATGAGTTTCAGTGAAAAGACTGGAGGTTGAGGTCTCTGAGAAAATGCAACCTGGAACAATGAAATCCAGTATCTGCTGTTTCAAATGGGCCCAGCCAGTCAGGACATTTTTTAGACTCCAGTCCAGAAAATTCCCATTTTCCTGGGACACATGTCAATGCTAGCATTGAGGCGATTTCTTGCATCCTCTGTCTTGGATCTTCTTAGACTTTATACATCAATCCATCCTCCCCCCAAATGACATGAATAAGAAGTTGTATGTATTGCTGGCAATAATTTTTTTTTAATTAAAAATTGTTGGAAAGCATTTTTTCAAGTACAGATAACCTTTAAAAAAAAAAGAATTGTAGAACAGAGAAATTTCACAGAAAACATCATTTTATCCAGAAAATTCTGTAACTGGGGACTTCCCTGTGCAAAATTCACATGTGGTTGTTTTGCACAGGAAACAGCATTTTATTGCAAAGGAAAAAAGCATTTTCTGTGTAGAAAGTAATATTTTTCATGCAGAAAATGCTGTTTTCTTTGTGAAAGAAGCCGAATAATGCCTAAATTATGAATAGCCTTTGAAAATGGTATATTTTCAAAAGCTTTCATGCAGAGGGAAGAAAATTGCTAAAATTGTTTTTTTGCTCTTTGGAGAAGATTAGTAATGAATTACATTCCTAGTTGGCAGTCAGTTCAGGCATCTCATATTTATTATAGTTGAGGAGAATACTTTTTTATAGGTGTTTCTGAGGCATACAAAGTGCATTAAGCTGTAGACTGTGTAAAGCTGATAGTATTGCCTTCTGTAACTATTTTATTCAGAAAAGAGCATCCGGATTAGTAAGAGTCATTAGTGCTTGAGAAGGAGGCACACAAATTGTACTCAGCAATGTAAGATAGACATACATCACTAATGACTTCCGTATTTCTTTGTATTGTTTTACAAGTTTTCTTTAGCTTTTCACCTTTATCTAAATCCTTCCATTTCAAGTTTTGAAGAAGAATCCTGCCTCTGGTCCTGTATTGCCCTTCATAGGATTTGCAAGATATGGTGCTCTTGGCAGCCCTACAGAAAGGAACAGGACACACTGTGATGCTAAACAATGTTGTCACATAACTAATGGCTGGGCAAAGCTGGAGGAGTGTACACATAATTTTGTCCTAGTTTCAGTTGAGGGGGGATTGAGGGTTTTAAATGTATGTTTTTAATCTTTGTAAGCTGCCCCAATTGCATCTTGTAGAGGAGTGGGATATTATTATTATTATTATTATTATTATTATTAGTTTCTTTGGTGTTAAATCAGCATGCATGCCTGCCCTGGATTTTCAGTAGGTTGCTTGAAGGGAAGATAACAATTCTTGGCCTATTCTCTTTTCACTTCCATACTGAACAAAAGCTGGACTATTTCTTTTGACCAAATCTGCAACGAAGCCCCATGAGACATAGCAGGGATGGAAAGGAAAATTGCTATTTACCCAATGGGTTCAAGTTGAAATTTCTGCCCCCTTGAGAAACTAAGGCCGGGGGGGGGGGGGAATGTCAAAAGTTCCTGCAAAGTGTGAGAATTTACTTTTTGTTCCCAGCACAACGTAAGCTGTGGAGCTTTTGAGAACTGCACAAGAATTTGAGAAACTGTACAACTAAGCAGTTGACACTCAGTCTTGTTAATTTGTGAAAATCGACACTCAGTCTTGTTTATTGTGCACAGAAAACTGCAAAGCTTCTCATGGGAAATCCTCATCTGCTTTCATTGCTTTTCACTATCTACTTGGGGAAAGTGCAGAAAATGCAGTGTTAAATTGCATACCGTGCCTCTGTGCAAACAGCATGGTAAAGCATTCAGTAACAAGGCTGTAGTCTTTGTTAGTTTGAAAGTTGCCCCTTTATACAGCAGGAAAAGAAACTCTAGCTGTGTGAAGCTACAGCCACATGTAGTTTTGTTATACAGTATTGCTGTTTACTATGTAAAAAATGCCATCTTGCACAACACACACACATGGTTGCCTGAAAGCAGTCCTTTCTATACTGAAAGTTTTGCATCTTTCAGAGAAGGCCATGCTTTTCTCAAGAGGAGGTGCATACCTTCCTGAAAAGTGTGCAGGTTTCTGGAGAAGCTGAAGAACTGTAATGGAAAAGCTGTACATTTTCCTGTCATTCTGGAGGGGAGATTGCAACACAAATGTGGGTCATGGGACACAGGGGCTGGTTGTGGGAGGGGGAGAACTGGAACTTTCACAGATCACAAACCTCCTTTAGAGCCACAGGGCTTGATGGGTTTCTATCCCAGTGAACCTTGCCATACAGAATGGGCTGGTAAGTACTCAGCAATGGTCATCCAACTGGGCATTGAGAGAGGGTCTCGCTTCTAGGAAGTGCAGCTAGTGTGGCAGTGAAGTACTCTGCGTCAGGTAAGGCTCCCACATAAAATTTTCTTTAATTGTTAAAGTTGTGTCCCTAGTTTACCTCATTATTGTTATTTTTGTTATTGTTGCTATCTGCCTTAAAGTCATTTCCATATTATGATGACCTGAAAGCACACCTTTCGTGAGTGTTTTTTTTTATAAGGTTTGTTCAGAGGGGGTTTGCCATAACCTTTTTCTAGAGAGAAAGGCATTTGTAGCTGCTCCAAAACAATTCTACAGTCTACATCTGCTGGATATTCACTGTACAGAATATAGAGATTCCTAAAGTGGTGTTCTCTCAGGATAAAAATATAGGTTTTTTTTAAGGTTTACTTTCCCCACACTTTCATGAAGACACTGCATCCCAAACCCCAGCAGATGTGGAGGGCCCACTGTGGCACTATGATTCCACTTTAACTGCTATCTGTACATTCTATGCTATGAGTCCATTTTATGATATCCTGGGATTTTCAGTTTAGGGAGGAGAATTTAGCATTTGCAGCAACAAAGCTGAGAATTCTGAATGACCCTTATGAGGTCTGACAGCGTTTAGAGATAAAAATCTGCCTTGGGCAATTATGTCTCATTCAGTTCCAACCACAAATCAGTTTGGCATCATGATCTGAAATAATAATAATAAAAAACCCTGCTTCTGCTTCTTGATGGAACTGAAGCTCCTAGACAGTTTTGATGATGAGAGCTGAGAGCGACCAGTACATCTACCTAACAGGAAATGCTTTCAGTAGATCAACATGTATTTTGGGCATTTTGGTTGGTCCAATGAAAGTAACACTGTTTTGTGGATTTTGGATGTTATTGTACCTTATTTTTCTTGACAGTAGCCTTTTCACACACCCTAAAGCTTGCTGTAAGGAAATACACATTCTTTCTTGGATGATAGGTTATTTTGAAGGCACTCAAGTACATGCAAATGCAGGTATTTAAAAATGTGAATGGCTAAAATGCATGTAATTGAGACAAATGCACAGAAACACACCATAGTCCATGGAGAAAGTTGGAGAAAGTAAGATAATGATGCAAATAAATGTGTAAATTAGGGGAATGCATAAACACGTTAGAATAAATTGCAGTGTTGCAAGAAAATACAGTCTCATACTCTTATATGAAACAAGGGCAGGAAGGAAATGCAGGGTGGATATGAAGAAACTGAATGAAGCCAAAATTAAGAAATCTTCACATCTCTACAAATCTGTAGCCGAGTCTTCTAATACATAGATCATTTTTGAAAATTATCAGTGACATTGACCAGCTTTTATTTTGGTTTTTGGAGGATGCCATAAGTCAGGCAAGTAATACTGTTAGGCAGTGTGAGTCGTCTCTCTCAAGCAGGAGATGCTGGGAGTGTCCACTTGCAGACCCTGATTCATTTGTCCTGGTATCTCTGGTCCTTTCTTTCGTCTGCATTTGTTACACAAGCCAAAATAACCAGTAGTTGGGAAATTTGACAAGCTGTAATCCAAAAATGTAACTTTCCCAAGCTCTGGTTGGACATACATTGTGGTTTAATGATACCAAAGCCAAGTTCTATGGCCCCAAATACACATGGCCCTTTTCAGAATCTGCATAGAACTGCTCAAGAAGCATTTTTCTTTACAAGTGACTCTTCAAAGGAAAGCCATTATGAACAATGAAGAATATGAGTGCCAATATTGCCAATTCAGAATGCCCCCTTTTTAAAAGCTTTTAAAAAATGGAATGAGCAACCTTAAAAATAAAAACTTGGGTCTTATTATTTCCTTTCTCTGCCTGGAGGTTCAATTGAAATTACAATGGTTTGGAGTACAAACATTTAGCAAGCATAGTCCAAAAACTGAATGTCTAATAAGTTTATTAAATTTTGCTATTTATCCCTGAGGCATAAACTTGATGAGGTCTTTTATAGGGCCAACTGCTGAACTGATATCTTTTATTGGCTCAACTCATCCAAGTTAATTCCATCACTCCACCATGCTAGTGAAAGGTCGCCAAGCTGAACCCCCAGAGTAATACACAAGTATTAATACAAACATTTCTTCTAGCTACTCATTGTTACAATTATGGGGGCTCCTATCGATTGCAGGTAGGGCCATGCACTGATTCAGATTGACCTGGATTTAACCCATTTTTCCTTGGACCAGTTTAGAGGCCACATAAATTTGGTCCCCACTCCCAAACCACCTTCACACTGTGGCAGGCATTGATGGAGTGCAAAACCGTAAAATCATTATGTTGATGCCAAAGTGTCTACCTTTTGGAAACTCCAGCCCTCAAAAGATTCATCTGGGTCAAGTTTCTTTCAGCTTTATTAGTTTTGAAGAGGGAGGAAATTATTTCGTTCAGGAAGTTAGAAACCAGTTGAGAGGTTCTGACACCTGCTCAGAAGTCTGATGTCTCCAGACCACCTAAGCCAGTGGTTCGTAACATTTTCTTTATCAAGCACCCCCTTTTAAATACCTTTTGTTGGCACAGATTCTTCCAAAACTTAACTCAAGATTTTAAACCATATTAATAATTTTGATAACAATGATAGTTGAACCATTAGTAATTACATCTGTTAAACCTGCACTCAGAGGGGAAGGATTGCTACCCAAATAACACAGCTGTCTATTCCAGGCAGTCAGGGACCATGGGAGTTTCAGTCCAACAATATTTTTTTTTGGGGGGGGGCATATTCTTCATCCCTAAGTAAAATAATTCATAAATGAGAACATGACAGGAACAACAATGCTCACCCAAATGACAAGCCTTTATTTCTCTCCTTAGTGGGAACATCCATGGGTGCTTTTCCTTGATGCAGTGCACACACACCACTTTCTTACAAAACCAATGCTTTCAGTAATAAGAATTTTTGGGAGGATGGAACCAGAAGTGGTAAGCTTTTCATTCCACTTTTGAATTGTCACACACAGCAAAAACAAGGATTCAGAAGTTGTTGACTCATACACCATAGAAGTGTGCACTTTTTAAAGTAAAGTAAAGTAAAGAAAAGCACTTGGTGAGGGATATACATATTTTAATCTTGGCTCATGTCTGATCCTTATGGGGTTTGACAGCTTTCAGTGATAAAAATCTTCCTTGGGCAATTAAAGTCTCTTCTAGTCCTGACCACAGCTCAGCTTTGCATCAAGATTTGAAATGGAAAATCTGCATCTATTTCTTGATGGAACTAAAGCTCCTAGACAGTTCTGATGATGAGACCTGAGCATAACAACTCCCTCCATATAAGAGGAAATGTCTTCAGTAGAAGAGCACAGTACTGGACAATATTAAGCTGACTGGAGAAACCCTTGAAGTAAGTTTGGTTTCATCAGAGAGGAGTTTATGTACATTCATTTTGAAGAATTTACTGAAGGTCACAAATATCATATATAGTATAGAAAAACTGCACCATATATATCATATTACTATAAGATAGATAGATAGAGAGGTAGATGATAGATAGATAGATGATAGATAGATAGATAGATAAATTGTAACTGGCACATTTTCCCAACTCTAGTTCAAGAACACCAAGCAGAGCAGACAGCTGAAACAGCTTAAACTGTATCTGAATGCCATTCTTGCAGTATAGTGGCATATTTTATTAATGCATTTATATTCTTTCTTTAAGGCTGCTTAATGACTCATGGTTGGAGCTATTAGGGAGAATACTTGTGAGAAATAATGAGATTTACAAACAGGGGGAACCCTCCGGTGTCTCTCCTTTCCATGGAATACTAGACAACTGATCAGTCTGGCCAGCTTTCATTTTCATATTATTATGGATTACATTCCTTTGTTTTTTGAAGATAAAGCTCACCTTTACCAATCAGAGATGGTAAAGTTCCATTTTTAAAGTAATGTTATTGTTATAGTCCCAACCAAACAATAGGTTGCCTTCATAGTCACAATTTCAAAAACAACATTTAAAACAAAAGTTCAAAATTTGCTTTCTATTTCTTAAAAATAATCAGAATAATTAAGTTTAGTTAGTTTTTTTTTTAAAAAAAACTGACTTCTAAAAGCCACTGAATGCTACAGTTTGTGATATTAAAATGCAAGTTTATTAATCCCCTACAACAGACCTTCAGACAGTAACACAAATCACAACATGAACAAGCACTTGAATTACGCAATATTCTCCTTTTACTCTTTAGGATATACCTCTTAACAATAAAGCAGCAAAAAGTTGCCATTAGAATGCAAAATGGGTGATGTTATTGCTTCTTTAATTGCAACTGTCATGTTATTTGGTTACTGCAAAAAGGAACATTGGTTCTTACCTGTGAGATGTTCCTTTTCGGCAATGTAGGTAGGAATATCCTCCCCACCTAGAACTGAGGAGGCTGTTTTCCTTGGCTCTGCAAGGGTGGTTGTTACCGTGTTTCCCGAAAATAAGACAGAGTCTTATATTAATTTTTGCTCCTAAAGATGTGCTAGGTCTTATTTTCATGAAGAAGAATTCACATTTATTGTCGAATAAAAAAAATGAACATTTATTATATACTGATATATATTTATATACAAAAACTTTGCTAGGTTCTTACTTTCAGGGGAGGCCTTATATTTAGCAATTCAGAAAAACCTCTACTAGGTCTTATTTTAGAGGAATGTCTTTTTTTTGTGGAAACAGGCTAGTTAGTTACTTTTAGTTTGAGTTTATGACAGTTTCTATTTATTATACTTAACATTTCCTTTCAATGCTCTCTTTGTTTTATATTCTTGGCTATTATAATGATTGAGGGATGATGGGGGTTGCTCCCTCTGGTGGCGACTCCTTCAAGTCTGTTTTCCCTGCCTATTCAGAGCAATGAAATGGAATCAACCCATTATATAGGATGTTACCACCTTTGTCGCTGGAAAATGGAATTACATGTAGCATAATTTAGTCATGTTTTGTGAACAATAGGTGATCCTATAGACAAGTCATGTGTTTTAGGGATGGTATGTGACTCCAAATCAGGTGGGATTTCAGGTGTGGAAGTTTAGCATGGTCATACACATGTTGCACCACCATAGAGAACAACAGGACTTGAGGTCCCTCATTTTTTCTTATCCATGGGGTTTTGGGGAGTCTAGAACAGATCCCCCATGAATACAAAGGGATAACTGTAAAGTCTCCATGAGTTTATGCCCTGTTTCCCTAACTATTTCCTTCTGTACCAGCACCCCCCTTCCCCAAACAAGGAGAAAGGAAAAAAGAAAGAGGCAATGGAAGTATCTTCTTGTATGCCTCAAGGCCTTGAAAAATGTGTGTAGGAACATATATTTTCCTTTGTTAGACTGGTGTTTGTTTGTTTTTAAAGAATGGATGGTGTACTTTGAGAAACTGTAAATGATGCTTATGTCATCACTAGGACCACCCTTTTTGATATCACCAGAAACTTCCCCATGGTGACATAGTGAAGAATTTACATCTAGGGCTCCATCTGCACTGCAGAAATAATCCACTTTGATAGCACTTTAACTGCCATGAGAATTTTAGTTTTGTGAGACTTTTAGTTTTGCCTCTCAGGAAGCTGTGGTGCTACAACAAACTACAGTTCCCAGAAAACCAGAGCATTCAGCCATGGCATTTAAAGTTGTGTCAAAATGGACAATTTCTGCAGTGTGGGATAAAGCCTAGGTTTCAGGATCGGGTCCTGAAATCTCTAGGCCCTATCCTGGTTACTCTAACTTTCAATAAAGTATGGAATCTTCCTTCCTTCTGAGATTATAAACCTTATTCATGTATTTGTCAAATAGGTTGGCCAAAAAACAAAAAGGCCTTGAAGATTTGTTTGTCAAATAGGTTGGTCTAAAAAAAAAAAAGCATTGAAGATTTGTTGTTATTGTTGCTGTGTGCCTTCAAGATATTTCCAACTTGCTCAAAGTCATCCAGTGGGTTTGTATGATTAAATGGAGATTTGAACCCTTCTCTTCTGGAGTCCTAGTCCAACAGTCAGGCCACTGCTATACAATATCATATCAAATCTACCTGGAGCTGCAGGAGATGCAAAGACTGTTGTAAACAGCTTTCACTCTTAGAAGCATTCTTGGAAGGTGATCTGTTGATGATGAAGGGATTAATATCACTCTGGAACAACAAGTCATAAAAAAAAATGTGATTTGTGCCTGTTCAGTCAAAGGGCTTGCAAATGATCAAATACTACAAAACTACACACACTTCCAGCATTTGTTTCTCACATGGAAACCTAGCTTGTAAAACTCCATCTTTTGACACACAGAATAAGCCAGAGCACTTTGTCACCTAGGAAATCAGGTAATTTCACAGAAACAGCTGGCAACATCCTGGAAGCCTCTGTAAACAATTTCCAATGCAGCACAAAACTAGAATTTTAGACATCGCACCAAGGAATTGGAGCATGCAGAGGGAGGGATAGCTGACATTAAAATATTTATCACTCTCAAATAGAACAAGAAACATCAAAGGATGGTTACATGTTAAAGTCTACTGATTGATAAAGGAAAGGAAAGACAGTCCAGAATTGATAAAAAGACCTCTTCCCATTTGAAGACAAAAGCTGCTGAATACCATTGTGTATTCTGCACTATAGTGAGACTTTGGGGCTCAAAGAATAGCCCATAAAGAGACAAGGTGCCTCAGGCAGGCTTGAAGCAACAATGTGAATGATTAATTACTTCAACAAAGCAGAAGTTCTGAGAAAAACATTAACCTTGTTGGCTTTAATTGCATGGGAAGAAGGGGGGATTATTTACATAATTTTCTGCATCCAAGAGTTAGAGTGGTGGAATTGCTACCTTTTTCTGAAAGTCTGGGAGGACTCTCAGGATCAATAAGTCATAGAGTTAGAAGGGATTCCAAGAGTCTCCTAGTCTATTCCCCTGCTGATGCAGGAATCAAAAGCTGATCTTCCTCTGTCACCTGGCAGACACAAATTCAACAGATTTGGGACGTTTGGGGATAGGAAAAATTGCCCTGTTCAGTTCCAGCCATCACACAGCTGTGAATGGCACAGGCTGTGAATGGCACACATGGTGTTCCTCCTAATAAAACAATGAAGACAAAAACAAAAGCAAGAATACTTTGTTTCAAGACAGTGTGCAAGTAGGATCTGAATGTTTAGCCAATGAAATGAACCTAAGTAGTGATGTAAAGAATATTCGTCAAAATTCAATAAACAGAAGAAATACCCGTTATTCAAAGATTTCAAAAGCTTTTTAAAAAGTAGAAATTATGAGCACTTCTTGATCAACGAGTAAGAATTTTGGTTTTTAATTCAAGGGCTAGGATTTGAGTATTTTGCATAAGCAAAGTGACCATTCATATTAGGTTTTTCTAGCAGAGGAATGTTCTTTAAACCTCTGCCAAACTTCCTTTTGACACGCTAATTGAGTTTGAAATGCCAGGTAATTAGTGTAAATGTTCGCCTCCCTTATCTTTTATTTTCATTCAAGAAATCTGTGAAAAATACTTCTTGACAGGGAGAGAGAAAAAAATAACCATTTGAAAGTGGGAATTTTGAAAAGAATTTTTTTTTAAAAAATCATCTAGTTCTCAATGGATGAGAAGAAAAAAAATTGGTTTGTCACAACACTAAAAGCCTCTATAATCCTCCAACTGTTATGCATGCATGGGAGCCAACCTACACATTCAGAGATGTCACATTGAAAAGCTTTACTGGATGTATAAGTGAGCATGTGTGTGGAACACAGGCATTATTTAGTTTCAGAAGTTAGCTGAGCTGTATCCCCCCCCCCTCCACACACACAAAGCCTGTGTGTGTGTTAGAGCTTCTATGATGTAGCACCATAGAATGACATGTAAGGTAATCTAAGATGTGCATCTTGATGAAAATGTGCTAATTCCCCATGAAGCTATTCAAAAATGCTGCCTTCAGCCTGTTGATGCTTAAGGCAATCACTCCCCACTATTGCTGTCCTGGGTCTTTCATTCCCACAGAGAAATGTGTTTACTGACAGTCTGGGAGAACCATCATCTCTCAAGGGCAACTGAGAGTAATGAGCAATGGGGAAGAACATTTGAACACCTAAAGGAATAAACCCAATCTCCAGAGCAGTTGAAGCTGAATGAACAACACTGGGTACCATAACTAGTTGGGGATAAATTTTACTTGAAAAGAACAAGAAACCTTTACAAAGAAAACTGGCATTCCAGTAAATACAAATGGGATAAGATACTAAGGACTTATAATCCTGAATGAGATAACTAAAGCTGTTCCATTTAGCTATAAGACTTCATTCAGTTTGATTAACTGAAGTCTGAAAAGTGGGGAAAAATAAATTTATCATGGCTAGTGGTGTAGCTGTGATTAAAATGCTGATTCTTGCAAAATTAAATCACCTACTCTGAACCATTCCACTATGCCTTTCAAAACAAAATATAGCACAGTGGCATAAAGAATTTATGGGTTATATCAATAATAATAAATGCTCATGAATCTCACAATCATCTATAAGTAGGAGAAGATTGCTTGGTGGATTGGGAGCTCCAAACATATTTATATCTCTGCCACAATCACTGCCGTTAATTTGTTTACTGAATTTAATATTTTTGCTGCTTCCTCATTTAAACTATATTGATGAATGAAAAAGAAATATAAGAAAAATGCTTTCATCCTTTCACTCTTCCCAGGTTGATCATGTTTCAACCTGTGCAAAATGAGCTACCAGTCATTTTTCAAAATATTTCAAAACCCAGATTAAGATGTGAAACCTGTTTAATGGTAACTATGGTTAATATCAACCCAATTCTTATCTATTGTAATGGAGAAGAAAGGGAGAATCTCTAGAAGGAAAGAATTTTCCATGGATAAAGGCAGGCTGCTGGGCTCTAAACCGCTGTTTGTGGAGAGCTGCTGCTGCTTCATCACTGGAGCTCATAGACGAGCATCAGTGTGGTGGCCATTCTATGCTCACCTACTGCCAGATACAAACTGTCATAAAGTCCAGGTTTAAAGAATCAAAGGGGAGGGACTTAAAGTTGAAAAATATTGATCAGATGAAGTGGAGTAATTGTAGACGACTCTACCATATTAATTTCTCAAATTCATTTCTTCATTGATGTTGTTTTCTGTGAAGTATCCTTGATTCAGACAATCAGTGGAATCCATATTATAGCAAATCTCTTAAATATGACTTATACACCGTTATTGCAGACATTGACAACAGCGTGTCCAGAAAATCTGTGAACAGGATTCAATTACATCTGCTTCAGTTGGTGAGTAATGGAGATGTGGACAAGCTTCTAGGATGAGTAAGGAAGAAAACTTGTCTTCTTGATCCTTGTCCCTCTTGGCTAGTTGTCCAGGGAAGAGATGTTATTAGATCTCAGCCACAATTATTAGTATTATCATTGCATCCCTCAGTATTATGTATTGTCAACAGATCCCCCCAGGGAGGGAAACTTTCCGACTTGTTTAAAAGAAGCAGTGATATGACCCTGGATCCCCTAGACTTTTACAACTATAGACAAGTATCAAAACTTTGTTTTCTAGGCAAAGTGATTGAAAGGGCAGTTGCCTTCCAACTCCAAGTAGTCTTGGATGATACAAACTTTCTAGATTCATTTCCAAGAGGCTTCAGAGCAGGATCACTATGATTGGCTTAGTGGATGATCTTCACCCGGGTATGAATAGGAGTGTGTTCCTGCTGGTAACTTTGGCTGTCTCAGTGGCATCCAGTACCATCAACCATGGTGTCCTTTTGGAACATCTGAGGAGTTTGGACATTGGTGCTTCAGTGGTTGCAGTACTAACTGGTAAATTCCTGATGGAAATGCTTAGGGAATGCTGCTCCTTAACAAAGGAACTGTTTATATATATATATATATATATATATATATATATATTATGAATTTCATTACAATTCAACTGATGAAAAAAATTGCTATGTTCTTACAGAGAAATAAACCATAACAAATTCTCATCCATCCCTAGGTATACTCAGAGTTAGTGGATGAAGTGTTGCTTGCTATGTAGCTTTTAAATATTAATTACAGAAGCAGCATTGGTTTAAATAACCCACTCATTTCTATCAAGGTGTAATGGGTTGGTGCTATAAACTCCCCACAGAGATCTGCACACGCTTTCATCTCTTTGCTAAAGATATGGTATTCATACCTCCTTTTGCACAGAACTGTCATTCTGCTGTGATTGTATTGTCATGTTTCTGATGACAATGAGATTCAAGGATTCTGACTAATGTTTTATTCTACAAACATGCACACCGAACAAAAAGAAAAAAAAAGAAATAAAAACAATCTAATAATCTTGTAAGAACAGACTGTACTCATGAGATTTACAGTGTTTTCAGCTTCCAAATACCTTGAAATATCCTCAGAATCTGTTGTAATATTTCAGTGTCCCCTGACTGAACAAAACATATAATTTTTTTTAAAAAAATTCAGTGTTTCACCTCAGTGCAGGAGGTCAGCACAACATCTGCACACTACTTGAACCCACTTTAAATCTTTGTGTCAGAAAAAGGCTTGCTAAAAGTATGAGAAACAAGAGTCAGCTTGAACGGACAGGATTTTTATGTTCATGTAGGAAATTGTAAATAATGGATTGTAGTTATATTTGGGGAACAAAAGTAATGAATGCTAGTTACAGTTAAGCAGTGTTGTGACAAACCAATTTTTTCCTCTTGTCCATTGAGAACTAGATGCAATTAAAGATTATTTTTTCTCCCCGTTGAGAAGTATTTTTCACAAATTTCTTGAATGAAAATAAAAGATGGGGGGGGGGCATTTACACTACTTGGCATTTCAAACTCAATGCCCTCCTTCCACCTGGGCTCCTCCCATGCCTTGGCTCCTGGACTTAAGGAGGAGTTTCATCTCTCCCCCCCCCCCAATACTTTTAGCAAGCCTTTTTCTGACACAAAGATTTAAAGTGGGTTCAAGTAGTGTGCAGATGTTGTGCTGACCTCCTGCACTGAGGTGAAACACTGAATTTTTTTAAAAAATTATATGTTTTGTTCAGTCAGGGGACACTGAAATATTACAACAGATTCTGGGGATATTTCAAGGTATTTGGAAGCTGAAAACACTGCAAAAATTTCTCTCCATGTCTCATTAACTCTCCATTTCTCTCCATGTCTCATTGACTGCACAAAGATAAAACCCAGATAAGGATTTGTATCAATAATAATAATAATAGTAATAGTAATAATAATAATAATTTGTATCCCACCTCTCCCTTTATTGGATCGAGGCAGGTAACAGCAAGCTAAGGAAATGAAAACACCCTATGAAAACTGTTCTTAAGTAGTTCCACTCAGCCTTGCTAGCAAATCCACACTTAATTGACCCACTTCATGTGTGGTGCAAGTTTCCATACAGCATTTTTCCTTTTCTTTAGTGATGATATACCTGTTGCAGTGGCTACATTTAAACATGGTGGGGTTAAAACAGGGGCAACGGCAGCATTCAGTTTCCAATAGTTTTTCTGTATCTGTATGTTGGAGGTCAGGCAAAAGAATTTTAGCACTCAAGCGAAATCAACACTGTTGTAGCAGCAGTTGGAAAGAAGTGACAAAGTGCAGTGACATTTACAAAATCCTTTGATTGCCAGAGACGATTAGGTGCCCTCCTTTGTCAGAGGAATAGAATAGCTGCTGTTTCTCTACAGTTTCTATAGAGGAGACTGTACTCACTAGAAGAAGGTACAGTAAAGGTTAGTTATGCATCCAGGCTGGAAATATTAGCAAGTATAATTCTGGAAGCTAATAAATATTTGGCCTTGTTTCCAAGGCAAGTCCTTATTGTAGTCTTTATTGGTGTTGTGGGGCAAGGAAACGATTCCATTGAAAACCATAAAGCCTTACAATTCAGGCAAGTAAAAAAATTCTGAATTGAAATTGTCTGGAGTCTATGGTCCAAAGCACACTGCAGAAATAATTCAGTCTGAGACCACTTTAGCTGCCCTTGTTCAATCCGAGGGAATTTTGGAAACTGTAGCTTTGTGAGACATTTAGCCTTCCCTGTCAGAGAGCTCTGTACCAAAACAAACTACAATTTCCAGAATTCCCCAGCACTGAACCAGGGCAATTAAAGCAGTCTCAAAATGGATTATTTCTGCAGTGTGTTTTGGACCTATGAGGTATTGGACTAATATTTTTCATCAATATGTGTTCCAGTTTTTTCAACATTGCAAAAGTTTTCAGCAGAGAATTTGGCACTACATAAAACTTGGCAGAAATTTAAAAATGTGTGATCTCTTCATTCCAAAAGGTTTTTTTAAAAACTTACTTTGAAATACATAGAAATGCATTTTGTTTTTCATTAAAAATTTGCCAATTTGTTTTAAGGAGAAAAAGATAAATCTGTGGCTGCTTACATAAACCATGCATTTCTTTTAAAATATAATGCTGACCGAGTCTCCCTTATCTGGAACTCCAAAACTTGAAATATTTTTTTTAAAAAAACTAAAACATTTTTATTGGTAGCTGAGACAGCACCACCCTTATTTTCTGACAGGTCAATGTATACAAACTTTGTTTCTGGCATAACATTATTTTGAAAAATTGCATAAGATTATCTTTGAACTATGCAAATAACATTTATATAAAACACAAATGAATTTTGTGTTTTGCTTTGGTCCCATCTGCAGGATATCTCATTATGTACATATATGAAAATACAGGATTCCAAAATCCAAAAAGAAAAGAAAAATCTGAAATCGAAAATACTTTATGTCCCAAGCATTTTGGGTAAGGCACTCTCATTCCTTATGCATATCAGGGATGCATTTGATGGGAAAGGGAGAATTCTTTCATTTAAAAAAAACTGCTGCATAACTCATTAGTTTGAAAACAAAGAAATGATGGTATAGCTAAATAGTAAAATATTAGGGCTAATATTCATCCTATATATGTTTTTTCAATAGAAGGAGTATTCTTTTTAAAAAATAACTATTAGAAATTGTATTTACCACACACATATTACTAGTGGATGCGATGGCACCATCTGCTTCCAGTCTAATGTGTTCTTCATTTTAGTCACATGATATTATGCCATAACATATTTGCAACTGGATGATAAATTAATTCTTCAATCTAACACAGTGGAATCACTTGCACATCTGTCTAGATGTGTTTTGCAGATAGTATATGGTAACTGACAGGCATTCACTAATGTGGCATGTTGAATATTTGCCTGTCTTAACAAACTGAGAATTGCCTTCCCATTCCTTTCTCCTGAAATTCATCTTGAAAGTCTCTCTAGAACTCCAACATCAATTTGGCAACAACAAGGACCACCCTAAGCATGTTGCTGCTGGAGGCAAAGCCAAGATTTCTCTCTTCTCCATTCCACATACAAAAGAGTAGTAGTAGTAGTAGTAGTAGTAAAGAGGAGTGAGAAATAGTGATTGTTCTATTCATTCTGTGGTGTACTATAAATGGGATTAGACCTACAGCTGTATTAGTGGACACCAGTTCTCTGCCAACTCTCTAAAAATAAATAAATCTAGTATCTACAGCTTTAGTCTATGGGGTTTATCACATGGAGGCAAATCCTGTGAAGAAACAGGATTTTAAAATTTGCTAAAACACCCACAAATGTGGGTTGTTTTTCAGACACATTGGCAGAAAAAGAAATAATGCAAAAATAACCTGAATGGAAAGCTGTCAAAAAAACACTCCTTTCTGCTTTCAGAATTTCCCAAAAGTAAAAAGGAGTGGGTTTTCTCGGTTTTCCATTCAGGTTATTTTCACGTTATTTCTTTTTCATGCAAACATCATCTCAAAAACAACCCACATTTGCAAGTTTTTTTTTTCTACTTTCTGTTCAGGTTAACCCCAAACGTCATGTGAAAAACCCACAAAAGCAGATTGTTTTCACTTTAAATCTAGTTTCTGCATGGGATCAACTCCTATATTTCCATAAACATAAGCAATTTTCTTTTCTGGATGCACACTCTTCTTCATATTAGACCAGAATGTAGACAACTGTAACTATAATAAAATGTCAAGTATATGTGACCCTTGTTCTTCAGACATCACTATCACCCCATGCTCCATTACCACATTGTTTCTTTATGGCTCAATCTAATCTAATCATTACATTCAGATACTATTAAATGTGTATAAATGTCCTATGAGCGCACATCTCAATTTGCTTTTGAGAAAAAAAAACTCTTGCAAGCAATCTGTGCACAGAAAGACAGGAAAAGTGACACAGTTGCACCCTTATCAATTTTTTTGCTACCTTTATCTGAGAAAAAGAGCTATAGAGGGATATATTTAGATTTTAAAAAAGTGTTCACAACCAAGCACCACTCACAAAATGAGCCAATTGGGTCTGTAACAGTGCTGACTGGATTTTGCTTCAGTTGTATGGTTAACCCTGCTTCATATCCCTAAAAATTGTATTTACATGGGTCTTTCCATTTCCTTTTTGTTTTATTGTTGTTATTTGCAATTAAGTCAATTCCATCTTATCAAGACCTTATGAATGAGAGACCTCTAAGAGGCATGGTCACCAACTGCCCTTACTCAGGCTTTGCAAATGCAGGGCCATGTCTACCTTGGTTGAATGTATTCAGCATGGTGTAGTGCTGTGAGCATTGGACTACGGCTCTGGAGACCAGGATTCAAATTCCCGCTCATCCATGGAAAATGCATTGGGTGACCTTGGGTAAGTCACACCCTCTCAGCCCCAGATGATGCAAGGGCAAATCTCTGCTGAACTAATCTTGTCAATAAAACCTTGGGATAGTCACCATTATTATTAACCTTTATTTATATAGCGCTGGAAACAATTTAAACTCACACAAGTACAACAATCTCTAATGTGATTTTCCATTTTTCTGTTGGGCAATAAAATATTACCTTCCTCCATGAATGAGCAAAAGCAGCATTTTTTTTCCTTTGTGCTCTTAAAATCCATTGCTACTGCCAGTATTTTCTTTCCTTTACTGAATGTTATGGAAAGAAAACACTTTACAGTGTGCCCGCGCCTTACATGGGGATCCGTTCTGGACACCCCCCCCCGCGTAAGGCAAATCCCGTGTAAGCTCAAGCCCCATTGGATATAATGAAGCTTGCGCTTGTGGCAGCACGGCACACATGTGCTGCGGGTGCGTGCACCATTCATTGAATGGTGACGCAGCTTCCACATAAACAGAAAGCCACGTATGGTATAACCCTTGGAAGGGGAAGAGGTTTTCAAATTTTGTATGTTTTATCCCTGCCCCATTAGGCTGGTAAATTTCTATGTCTGTGCTGATGGACACAAAGGGGCCCCTGTGATTTAAGACATTAAAGGAGTGGGCAAACCAGGACTAAAATATCTTGGGGTCATTCCCACTTCCATTCAAATTGTTTTGGGCTTCTCATTGACACCAGGTCTGAATTCATTAAGGTTGATACATAGTTTCCCCCTATGGAAACGTATTATTTCATTATTACATGAATATTGATACAATATTTTGAAATGACTGTTGTTCCCACTTGATTTGTGCTGCTGTCAATCAAATTGCATGATCGGTGGGGAGGTGGAGGTCTCTGCTGGGCTCATGGGTGCCTCTGAGGGGGCAATGCTGCTCCTCTCCTCCTCCTTGGCAAGCAGCTGGAGCAGGTCCAGCAGCAACAGAGGTCCTCCTCTTCCTCCTCCACCTTCGCCGTTGCTTCCACTGCCCAACTGCTCTCGACAAGAGGAAGAGTGGGGCATATAAAGAGAAGGGGGAGCCTTGTCCTCCTTGGCAGTGAGGACATTGGGTCACACTGGTGATGGGGTTGGACCCAAGTTAAAAAGTTTTGGGCTCTGTCCCCTCCACACACCTGTTGGTGTGTTCCCCCCATTCTCATGACCATCATTTAAATGGAAAGACTGAGGAAATGACTCCAGGTCAAGGTGACCAGAGGCCATCCTCCTTTCCCAGGGCACGTTCTCCATTTGCACCGTCTGTCTAGGAGGAATTACAAAGGGTCCTCCATTTGGAGCAGGACTAAGAAGCATGAATTGACATTTATATATGAATGTTTTTAGCACCAGAGCCTGTGCACTCACATTTAAAGCTGGCATCGCATGAAGTCACTGGGAGCCCAACAGCAAGGGATTTGGGCCACTGAGAAGCCACCAAGGGAGGGAGGGAGGGGGCGAAAGAGAGAGGAGAGATGACAGAAAGAGAAAGAGAGAGAGAGAGAGAGAAGAGTGGGTTTCTTTTCCCAGCCAAACCTTCAACTCAGAGGACCTGCCAGCAAAAATGGGGAATATTACACACACACACACACACACACACACACATGCTAAAATCCATATAAATCCATGCTTTCTACTCATGGTCAGAATGTAGGAAGTTTTGGAATTCCTCCTGGACAGAAGGTTGAAATGTAGCATGGGTCCTGGGGAAGGAGAGGGGAAAATATTTTTATTTTTAAAGAAAATTCAGTGAATTCAAAAATTCACTGATTTCAAGTAGTTGCAGAACCAATTAATTGAATCTTTTATCAATGTTATTTTTAAAAAAGAAAAAAATCATGCACCCATAGGTCATATCACAAGCACAAAGGCAGTGCTGGTGGGGGGGGGGGTTGATCTACCAAAACTGAGGAGCGATGGTAAACACCCCTCTGCCATTAGTCCCTCCCCTCCAGAATGATGCAATTCTGATCCGTCATTCTCACTTGTTGAACATGCTTCAGAATGGATTGTTTTCTGACAAACGGCTAGGAAAATAGTGTCTGTAAAAACCAGGGGTTTTTTTGCGTTTGCCTCACTTTATCACAACAGAAATTGATCAAAGTATTCGTAACCAGTTTCAAATGGGACTGGTGATCATATACCCCGATCACCGCTCTGCTTTAAATCACCCCTTATATGTCATTGTTTGTCCTTTTGAGAGAATAAATGCACTATGTTATTGTGAACTTCAACAGGCTTCTTTCCCTTCCTTTCCTTTTTCCTCTCTTTGGCACTCTTCCCTGTAATGACAGCTTCCAACTAACACTGTTAGCCTTACAGTAATCTCTTCATGTCAGTTCTTATGGTTTAAGTTGGACAAGCAGCATGTTGTTCGAGTTGGAGTCATTAAAAAAAATCCTTGTCACAGAAAGCTAGAACTGTACATCTTAAGTTTGCATTCAGGCAGTTAAAACACCAACTGTTCACTGCTGGAGGCAATATATAGTTTATTTCTCTTTCAGTCATGGTGCCTACCACTTCCTCTAAAGGCAGCCTGAGAGGTGATGGCCATTAATATAAATCTGAAGCCAGGGAAAAGATTAACACTGAAAATTTCCATGCCTATGCCAGCAGATACTGACAACCTCCTGTGATTTAAGATACCACCCTGACACTTCTGATTATAATTAAAATCAGAGGCATATGGAAAGCAAATAGCTGGATGTCAATTGATCTGTTTGGAAAGGAAAGAAAAATCAGCACAGCAAAGAAAGGGAACTGGTTTCCTACCAAGTGGCAAAAGCTCCCT
Organism: Urosaurus nigricauda; assembly: GCA_034509955.1. Lineage (NCBI taxonomy): Eukaryota > Metazoa > Chordata > Lepidosauria > Squamata > Phrynosomatidae > Urosaurus > Urosaurus nigricauda. The sequence goes on along the minus strand of JAOEGL010000001.1, from coordinate 233,730,393 downwards.
TGTCTTTGTTCTGGGTCTTTAGGCTTGATAATGGATCCAACAACACAGCTAGCATTTCTTGTCTAATGCCAGAAGCTTGGGAGGGCACTCTCACAATATTTGTTTTATGCATTCCTTGTGCATGAAACAGACAGCCCATGAGATCGGTGTTGAAAGGAAGAGGTAGAAAGGTAGGCTTTTGCTGCTTTGTTTTTTTAAAGCTTTCTTGAATTGAGAGTGGTGGTGGACTTATTTGACACCAAATTGTTTGCAGCCACCTCTGCAAAAGATTTTGGGACTTTTTAAAAGGTACATACTTGTGTTATAGGAGGCAATGTCATACAGTGGGGCCCTGAACATGGCAATTGATCTTTTCTTACTCCCCCCTAGAGATACACAGGGTATACAGACAACAGTTCATGTGAAAAGAATCTAGGAATCTTAGTGGACCACAGGCTGAACATTACTCAGCAATGTGATGTGATAGCTAAGAAAGCCAGTGAAATTCAAGGCTGTATCAACAGGGGAGTAGTGTCTGAATAAAAGGAAGTAATAGTACCACTCTGCTCTGTGATGGTCAGCTATCACCTGGAATATTGTGTCCAGTTCCACAATTCAAGAGGGATTTGGACTGGAACATGTCCAGAGAAGGCAACCAAACTGATGAAGCATCTGGAAACTATGCCCTATGAGGAGTGTCTTAAGGAGCTGGGTATGTTTAGCCTAGGGAAGAGATGGTTAAGAGGTGATATGAAGGCCCTGTTTAAATATTTGAAGGGATGTCATATTGAGAAGGGAGCAAGCTTGTTTTCTGGTATTCCAGAGACTAGGACATTGAGCAGTGATTGAAACTACAGGAAAAGAGATTCCACCTCAACATTAGGAAGACCTTTATGACAGTAAAAGCTGTTAGACAGTGGAACACACTCCCTCAGAGACTGGTGGAGTCTCCTTCTTTGGAGGTTATTAAACAGAGGCAGAATGACCCTCTGTCGGGTGTGCTCTGATTGTGTATTCCTGCATGGAGGTTGGACTGGATGATCCTCTTCTAACTCTATGATTCTACTCACATTGCACAGTTACAGTGGTTTGATGTCATTTAAACTTCCCTGGCAGCATCCCTTAGAATCTTGTGATTTGTAGTGTGATAGTGTATATAGAAAATTCTCTACTACACCCATCTAAACTACAGCCCTAGAGCTCTCTGGCAGTGAATTCTGAATACCTCACAAAACAATAAACCCCAGGATTCCATGAGATGGATCCATAACAATAATAGCAGTGTCAGACTTCTGTAATTGTGTTACAATATACCTAACCAATCATATTTTGTTACAAGAAAAGACATGAAAGGGATTTGGAATGAGGGCAATGTTTCTTCAACAGGTCAATGCTCTAATACTCTACATCGCTCTGACATGGAAAAATTCTTGGAAGTCTATTCACTAGTGTGGGCTATACAGAACATTTGATGCCCATCTTGAAGCAGCTGTCTTGTTTCTACAGCTTGTCCATAGGTCCAGTTCAAAGTCTTTCTCGTCATCTTTAAAGTGCACAGGGTCATTGAGGTATGCCTTCTCCTATCCATCTGCTTAAGATTTCCATCAAAGACCTATTTTGAGCTCCTTTCACTATCCAAATACATTGTGTGTAGGTAGGGTGAGGGCAGCAGGGCAATATGTGTCAGAACACTTTTCATGGTCACTCTGATGCTTTGATGTTCTCCCTTTTGGGAGGTAGGTGCTGCTTCTTTACTTCTAGTTACCAAGCAAGAAATTACAGTTGTTTTACTTCAGAAAAAAATTGGGATTTTCTGAGCTTCTAAACAGAGTTTGATTCCCTCAGTGTTTGGTTTATCTCCATCTATTGCAGTGTTACTTGTATGTGTACTTTTACTTTTCTGTCTTTTTGTTTGTACTCATTATGGTTTACTGGAAGCTGTCTCAAAGTGGTTTTGCACAAAATGGAAACCCATAAATGCACTTTAAATAAATAAATGGCTTAAAAAATAAAATTGAAGCAATAACTGAAAATTATCAAAAAGGAGACTTGATGATTCTGAAAATGTCGACCACACACAGAAATAGAGTTGATTTTTTTTTTAAAAAAAAAAAAATCAGACTTATGCTTAGGGGACAATGAGTTCCTTTGAACCATAAAAGCATCATGAATTGCTCTTACATTGTAGTGTCTGTGCATCTTTAAAGTCTGTGGAAACTGTTAGCTGAATGCAGGTTCTTGAAATGGCCTTTTGGGCAAATACTCACAAAGTGAAATAGTAGATGGCACATTCATGAGCAGTGCCATCATCAGAATGAAAATTATTGTGTTGGGGGCAGGAGGAGAGGAGGGAAGGAAAGCCAAAGGAGGAACATTCAGTAATGGCAAGAACAGATGTGAAATAAATGGGACTTGACAACAGCAGATAGCTGGTAACAGTTCTGGGGGAAATTGAGAGAAGCAGTTCAAATGAATAGTGAAACAGGTATATAACAAGCATTTTACCCAATGCAACTGACAACTAATAGTATTGTGATTCACAAGCTGTGACCTATAATTTATATGCATACCGACTCTACTGCTGCCAAATCCTATTAGAATATAGATCTAATTATGCATCTTGTCTCACTGCTACTAAAACTGTACAAAACTTTACCAAAATTTGCAGTTTTTTTTCCCTGCATCCAGGAAGTATATTTGTCACACATTGTAACTTATTAATTACTACATCCCTTTATCTATATACAGATGTATATGTGCTTGACATTTAACCAAATGTAGGAATTTAAAATAATGTACATTTTATACAAGGTGATAACATACTTGTTGCCACAGATTCTTATCACTGTGTGTGTGTGTTTACATACATGTAAATCCTCACATGCACCAAGAGCTCTGACTATGAAACCTTTTGTGATGATAATAGGATTAAAGCAAAAGAATGGACATACCAATTTTACAGAATATTAAAAGAAGCCTCCTATGGATTGCTGAGGTCTAACTACAGATGATGTCCAACTACAATGGGAATTTGAATTAAACATGGATATTATTAAGTCTCAATGGCACAAAATCTATTGGAAACCACCATACAATCCCAAGGGAATATATAGTAGAAATCATGCATAAATAGTCTCTATAATCTCTAAAAATTACCAGGAATAAACAAGAGATCTCATATAGATACTGTGAGTGTAAAGGTGTAAAGATGTTGACACTCTAGTCCACGTATGGTTACATTTTCCAAGGATTAAGAAATCCTAGGAAGAATTGCTAGAACAGATAAGTAAAATAAACAACCAGACACTGTTTCATAGATCCTTTATGATTCTGATGGACTAAAGAAACAGTCATCAAACAAAGAACTCATCTTGATATGATTATGGGGCCTTGGTATCCACTGGGGTTTGGCTACAGGACCCCCGAGGATATCATAATCCATGGCTGTTCAGATCCCATTATATACAATAGAGTAGTAAAATGGTGTCTCTTATATAAAATGACAAAATCAAGGTTTCCTTTTTGGATTTTTTTTTTAAAAAAAAACATTTTTAACCTGATGATGGTTGGCTCCATAGATGCAGAATCTGTGGGTATGGACGGCCAGCTGTACTGGGTGTAGCAAGTATAGTGGTTGCATCTTCATGGAAAACAGATAGGAATTGTCACTAAGAAGATAGCTAGATAGGACATAGATTCTGAACCTCTTTTAAAAGCTCACATACAAAAAGGAACAGAAAAAAGGTTCAGCATTAATACAAATCTGTAGCAATCCTGACACCATTTGTCTTCCATATTTCAAATATGACCTCATTCCATAGCCAGCCAAACAATCAACTAACAGGCTAGAGAATCATTTTCTGATAAACCTGCAGCATCTATGATTCATCATCTCAAAAATAAAGATGGGAAAGATCATCATCTGCCTTAACTGTATTACTGTATCTTGCAGCAATGAGTCAAATGATTATCGCTCCATGCAAAAATATTAAAAATATGATGCATATTTCCTATATTGGTTGAGTAATGCAGAGGAAGAATAGTGGCAAGAACAATGGTTACATGTTCATGGAAAATATGACAGGGACTATCACTAAGAAGATGGCGAGACACAGTATGGATTCTGGCAGAGGGAACATTAATGCAACGGGATTGGGATAAAAATCTTTCTACTTTTTACTCAAGTTTACTCAATAAAAAATAAGCTGGGAAAAAATATCATACATTCTTATCTAAACATGCAAATGTACCATAATGACATGACTTAGGATCTTTAACCAAAGTTGAAATGTAAAATAATGAATATTTTACATAGGTAGCTTACCTATACAAACAATGTTCCAGTGAGAACAGCTGTTGTCTGGTTTGCTCTCTCATCAGGGCTGAGATGACAATAAAGACCAAGACAGAAAAATGAATCTGCATGAGAGTGTTTTACCAAATACTCTTATTATTGTTCTGTATCACATACATTTATTTCCTCCCCTTTGTCCATTGAGCTCAAGTGCACATGGCTCTGCACTTCTCCATGTCAACTTCATGACAGCATTGATGAGTCTGAGAGGGACAGTGGCCGGTCCAAAGCCTCTCAGTGAATTTAATGGCTCATGGTGGGACTTCAGTCTGAGTCTCCCAAGTCTCAATCCTGTACTCCAACTGCTACACCATGTTGTATAGCTCGATACACAAGAGACTCAATTAGGTTAGAGAAAGGCTGCAGAAAGAAAATAGTTTTGGCCATGAAACAGGTTAGCTATTTCAGAGACAGGAAAGATGCCAGAAGAAACAGACAGAGGTAGGAATATAATGAAAGAGCAAGTATTGGGGATTTGTAGGTGAAAGAGTAGAAAGGGGATCTTCTTTAGAGAATCTGCTGTGATATGCATTTAACCTTTGATGAGAGCAATAATGTTGCATCAATTGATCCTTATCAATGAGTAAAACTCTTATGTAAGCTTAGAAAAGTTACTTTTAGGAACTGCAACTCCCAGACCCTTCAAGATAATAATAATAAATAATTTTTTTTATTTATAACCCGTCCCTCTGAACAAGCAATCGGGGCAGGGTACAACTAATTAAAACAACAATAGTTAAAATAGATCAATACCATCCCAACTTCCCTCCCTTTAAAATAAGATTAAATTAGCAATAAGTTAAAAACATGGAACACAGTACAAAACAATATGAAAACTTAAAAATTTGGGGGGTTATAGAATCATAGAATCATAGAGTTGGAAGAGACCACAAGGGCCATCCAGTCCAACTCCCTGCCATGCAGGAACTCTCCATCAAAGCATCCATCAAAGTTCCTCCTAATGTTGAGCTGGAATCTCCTTTCCTTGAGCTTGCATCCATTTTTCCGGGTCCTGTTCTCTGGAGCAGCAGAAAACAAGCTTGCTCCCTCCTCAATGAGACATCCCTTCAACTATTTAAACAGGGCTATCATATCACCTCTTAACCTTCTCTTCTCTAGGCTAAACATTCCCAGCTCCCTAAGGCGTTCCTCATAGGGCATAGTTTCCATACCCTTCACCATTTTAGTCCCCCTTCTTTGGACACACTCCAGTTTCTCCGTATCCTTTTTGAATTGTGGTGCCCAGAACTGGACACAGTATTCCAGGTGGGGCCTGACCAAAGCAGAATAGAGCGGCACTATTACTTCCCTTGATCTAGACACTATACTTCTATTGATGCAGCCTAAAATTGCATTGGCCTTTTTAGCTGCTGCATCACACTGTTGACTCATGTTCAACTTGTGGTTTACTTGGACTCCTAGATACTTTTCACATGCGGTCTCGGTCTCATTCAGCCAGGTATCCTCCATCCTATATCTGTGCATTTCATTTTTCTGCCCTAAATGCAGAACCTTACATTTCTCTATGTAGAATTTCATTTTGTTAGCTTTCTAGTCCATTCAGGTCATTTTGAATTTTGATCCTGTCCTCTGAGGTATTAGCTACTCCTCCTAATTTGGTGTCGTCTGCAAATTTGATAACTAGGCCCTCAATAATTTCATCCAAGTCATTAATAAAGATATTGAATAGCACGGTCCAGGACAGAACCCTGTGGGACCCCACTAGTCAGTTTTCTCCAGGATGAAAAGGAGCCATTGTTGAGCACCCTTTGGGTGCAGCCAGTCAACCAGTTACAAATCCATGTAATGGTTACCTTGTCTAGTCCACATTTTGCAAGCTTGTTTGCAAGAATGTCATGGGGAACCTTGTGAAAGGCCTTACTGAAATCAAGATATACTATATCCACAGCATTCCCTTCATCTACCAAGCTGGTGATTTTATCAAAAAAAGAGACCAGATTTGTCTGACATGACTTGTTTCTCTGAAACCCATGTTGGCTTTTTGAGATTATGGAATTAGCTTCTAGATATCCACAGATTCTCTGTTTAATAATCTGTTCCAGAATCTTTCCTGGAATTGTTGTCAGACTAACTGGGCGGTAATTTTTTCCCCTTTTTGAAGATAGGGACAACATTTGCCCTCCTCCAGTCTGCTGGGACTTCTCCTGTTCTCCAGGAGTTCTCAAAGATTATTGCCAATGGTTCCGATATTACATTTGCCAGTTCTTTTAATACCCTTGGATGTAGTTCATCTGGTCCTGGAGACTTGTATTCATTTAGATTTATTTAGATTAATCAGGTATTCCTGTACTATCTCTTTACTTATTCTGTGCTGAAATTCTCCTATTCTGTCCTCTGCTCCAATGTCCTCAGGTCGAACACCCTTTGCCTTTTCTGAAAAGACTGAAACAAAGAAGGTGTTGAGTAATTCTGCCTTTTCTCTGTCCCTTGTTAGCATTTAGCCATCTTCGCCACACAATGGCCCTACCATTTCCTTCTTCTTCCTTTTGCTGAGGACATACCCAAAAAAGCCCTTTTTATTGTTCTTAACCTCTCTAGCCAGCCTGAGTTCATTCTGCTCTTTAGCTTTTCTGACTTTATCCCTACACGTACTGGCTATTTGTCTGAATTCCTCTTTGGTGATTTTCCATTTCTTATACATGTTCCATTTAAAACTTAGCTCAGTTGAAAGTTCCTTTGTTAGCCATCCTGGTTCTTGAGACATCTCCCATTTTTCATCCTCATTGGAACTGTTTGAAATTGCACCTTCAGTTTCTCCTTTTTGAGATACTCCCATTCGTCTTGAATTCTCTTCTCTTTTAGTGTACCTGACCACTTCCAGTATTTCTCTATGTTTATTGAAATCAGCTGTCCTAAAATCTAGAATTTGTGCATGAGTATGCCTAGCTTCACCTTTCCACTGTATAACAAACTCCAGGAGAACATTGTCACTCCCACCTAAGGATCCCACCACTTGCACCCCATCAACTAGGCCTTCCCTGTTAGTTAAGATCAGATCTAAAATAGCTGACTCACCTTTTGCACAATTAAATTGTTTTCCAGGCAAGTGAGGAATTTGCTAGACCTTGAGGATTTGGCAGAATTTGAATTCCAGCAAATATCAGGATAGTTGAAGTCACCCATTACTACTATATTTCTCCTATCTGAGTATGTGATCATCTGTTCTAGAAAGGCATCATCCATTTCCTCTGTCTGACTTGGGGGTCTGTAGTAGACTCCCACAGTAACATCCCTGTTGCTTCCCTCCCCTTTAATTTTTATCCAGATACTCTCCACCTGGCTTCCAGTATTGATGTCCTGGATCTCTTCACTGGTGTAAATATCCCTGACATATAATGCTATTCCTCCTCCTTTCATGTTTGACCTGTTTCTCTTAAAAAGGTTATACCCTTCTATTTCTACATTCCAATCATGAGATTCATCCCACCAGGTTTCAGTGATGCCTATTATATCATATTTCCCTTGTTGTGCTAGGAGTTCAAGTTCATCTTGTTTATTTCCCATGCTCTGTGCATTAGTGTAGAGACATCTAAGACCATGTGTCCCCTTTACTTGATGCCTGTGCATGTTGTTGTTGTTGTTGTTGTTGTTTGCCTCCTATTGTTGGGTCCTTGCACTGTTTGCCTCGTTCCCTCTATGTCAGTTTCACTATTTTTTCCAGCCGTTTTGCCTTCCAGACTGCTGTCTCCCTTCCACACATAACTCAGTTTAAAGCCCTCCTGATCAGATACTGTTGGCAAAAATATTTCTACCAACTAGCGTGAGATGCAGCCCATCCCTTGCCAGAAGTCCTTCTTCATGGAACCGTAGCCCATGATCCATGGCAGAGCCTCAGTGTCTTACTGATGGAAGCTATATGTGCTATATGAGAGAATGCAGTTTTTATTTTATATTTTAATCATCAGAAGTGGAAAAGAAAAGTCTTCACTAGATTTTATGACTTTCCCCCACCCACCACCATCATAACAGTGTAATTTTGATATATTTTGCCAGGAAAACATTCAAAATGATGGTCAAGATATTCAGAACCTGTAGAACAGCTTGTCCAATGTAGACAAGACTCACTGGAGATCTTTTAGGACAAGATGGAAAGAGTTTGCTGGGTATCTTAAAATTAATATGAGTCTGTGGAAGAGCTGTTTCTGATAGTCAGAGTGGACTTTTTAAAAACACTATTGCTTATGTTAAATTTTGTTTTTTCCAGGTGGGATCGATTCATCTTTATTAACAAGGTTTCTAGAAGTACACTTGAAGTTGACTGACATATACTACCATCCAAAAGAAATTCTTGTGAAATTTCAAGGCCAGTATTACACAGAAGGTAAGTTTGACTACAGCAAGTGTAAAGGTAAAAGAGAGCCTTGGCAATGGTGAAGTTTGTTTAGTAGATGTAGTGAACAGGCCACGGAGACAGCCAATCACAGAACACCAGGTGTCCAGCCAATGGGGAGCTGGCTGGGCAGAGCTATATAAGAGCCTGAGCAGAGAGAGAAAGGGGGTATTTGATTGGGAATAGGAAGGGAAGAGACACCACAGAGGGAGGATGTGCTCTTAGGTTCCTGAGGGGACAGGTGTAGGTTCATTCTTAGACCAGGGAAGGGTCTAAAGAGCCTGATAGGGGAATAGATAGGCTTGAGGGAGTCTAGGAGAGAGACTCATAGCAAGTCAGTTGTGATACTGAAGATAAGGTTGCCTGAGAGGCTGTAGTGTTAATGGTTGAAGGAACTTGTGTAACTGAGAGATAAGACAAAGCCTTAAAGATATTTCATATTTTATTGGTTTATTTAATAATAAACTTGGTTGATGTTTTGAATTATCACTTGGCCTCTGTGAACTATTGATACACGCTACCAAAGTTGTCAGTGCCTCGTTGGAGATAGGTGGTTGGCGAACAGGGACGAGTTCATCACATAAAAATTGGTGGCAGCGGTGGGATCTAAAAGGCCCAGGGTGCTGTCATCCACAAAACGTAGGGGTGAACAGGAAAGAGTTCACCACAGTAGAAGAGCCAGATTGTGGAGAATGGTACAGAGGAAGAATAGTACAAAAGAAGAACCAAACCTATGAATTATTTCTTATAGACAGTGGAAAAATATTGACAGTTCATGAAACTCACATTGCTTCTGCCACTGATGAGCTGTTCCAACTGCCTCCAAAGATGGTTTTTGGGATTTTTGCAAATATACTACCTGTGGATGAAAAATGGACTCTAAAAGCTTTGAATTACTTTTCTGCCTCAAGAAACTTGCAGATTAAAGGCCAAATACAAGCCATACTACCACATCAAACATTTCTCCTTGATGTGCCGAAAATAACTAGTGATTTGGTTGACTTGAAATTGGGAAAACTTGTTGATGGAGACACATTCTGTCTTATTGTAGAAATGTTGACTGAATTTCCAAAAGAGTCACTTGGTAAACAAATGCCAGATCTATTGCAGCAGAAATACACAAGGACAGACTCTGTATTATTCAGTATTGGAACAGAACCAGAACAAATTATGAAAAATCTTCAGCCACCCTTATCTGTTGGTATGGTAGAGGAAATGAAAATATCTGTGGCCATAAGTCCAAGTAAATTTTACTTCCAGTTGCTAAGACAGGAGATGGATCTGACTATGTTGACAACACACATGTCCTCCCTTTATGAAACTATAAGTGAACCCCTATTGGACTCAATTAACCCCTATTGGACTCAAAAGAGCTCTAAATACTCTTGCCCACTACTGTGTTGAAGAGAAACTAATAATCAGTTCCTGTAAGACCGAGATTGTTATTGTTGCCAAACGTCCCAAATTGAGACAATGGAGATTAGAGAGACAATATATTAAACAGGTTAAGATCTTCAAATATTTGGGAATTGTATTCCATGTCTCTGGGAAAAGAAATGCTCACTTAGAGATTGTTATCCGGAATGCCCAAAGAACTGTAACTGCTATCCTTAATTTCTTCTATGCTAAAGGTGCTCAATTCATCTCAGCTACAATTAAGTTGTTTAATGCCAAAGTACATCCTCAACTTTTGTATGGAGCTCAACTACGGCCGTATAATGACATAACATTAATTGAATGTGTACAAAATAAGTTCCTAAGGAGAATATTCCAGGTCGCCCAGTGCATTCCTAATGCTGTGCTAAGAAGAGAAGCAGGGGTCAACAAAATAGAATCTAGTCTATGGATACTTATATTTTCATACTGGTTAAAACTATATAACAACTCTGGATGACTGGCTAAATTAATTTTAACAGACCCTCACAAATCCTCTTGTGAAACAGCCTTAACTAAAAAACTGAATGAACTAGGATTCACTTAAGAGGCAATCCTAATGTTAGATGTTGACAAAGCCAAATTCTCCACTAAACAAAAAATCCTAGACATAGAAGGTCAAACAGAAATTGCTTCTCTCCCAAAACATGTTGTGGTTAGTAATCAAATCCTGGTTTCTTCCCCAGCTCCGTATCTATTTTGTATTACTCTGCCCAAATTTAGAAGAGCTCTAACTTTGGCATGCTTCAATATACTGCCAACAGCTGAAGGAAGTTTCAGGAAAACTCCATATGATCTCTGTTTGTGTCAATGCGATCTTGATGCTATAGAAACAACTGAGCACGTCCTTCTTTACTGTCAATTTTATAAGGATATCCGACATCTGTCTTGGATGAAACCGATTATCTCGATCCATTTCAAACCAGCTTCAGAGCAGGATATGGAGTTGAGACTGCCATGGTTGCTCTGACAGACGACTTCTGCTTGAGCATCAACAGGGGTAGCGTGACCGTGCTCGTGCTCTTAGATCTATCAGTGGCCTTTGACACCATAGACCATTCCATCCAACATATGACACCTGTACTTAAGTCTCTCCACTGGCTGCCGATTAGTTTCCGGGCACAGTACAAGGTGTTGGTTTTAACCTATAAAGCCCTACAGGGCTTGTATCCATCCTATCTTAGGGACCACCTTTCCCCAAATGAACCCCCCGCACACTGTATTCCTCTGGGAGGAACCTACTACAACCAATTAAAATCAGGTTGGTGCAGACCTCCCAGAGGGCCTTTTCAGTGGTCGCCCCTAAGCTATGGAATGACCTGCCGGATGAGAGGCATCTTATTTCATCCATTGATGGCTTCAAAAAAGCCATAAAGACACATCTCCTCTGGCAGGCCTTCCCGGAAAATCCCTGCTACCTCTCGGCTCCCAACTTTGGTCATAGAGCGATCCAGCCTCTGCCCACCCACACAGCTCAAGGACTTTCAGTGTGACACTGTTAATATTGTTAATTTTATGATTTTATGCTATGTTTTAACTTGTTGTTTGATTTAATCTTTTTTTAGGGGGGGGAGGCGGGGATGAAATCGGATCTTTAAACTGCTGTTGTTCTAACTCTCTTTTGTATCCCACCCCGATTGCTCGTTCAGAGAGGCGGGCTAGAAATAAAACATACTATTATTATTATTAATTGATCTCCCCACTATTAAGTAAATTCCCAGGTAATACTGACTCCTTTTATTTACGCCTCCTTTTGGATAGCCGAGATCCTATTGTGCTCCAGAATGTGGCCAAATATTATTATATTGTGTGTAAGCTGAGCCCTCAACTGAGAAATGGAAATGGAAATTATAGGGATAATCTACACTTAGAACATTCTTCAGATAAAAAGGACTCTACTTTAATGTGCTACCCTTTAAAAATGTCTTGCAAAAGAGCAGAAATGAAAATAGACTCTATCCATCTTGCTGTTACAGTGTATATCTTGAATCCATCAAACTTCTGGGTTCAAACTAAAGATTGTCTAGATAAATTTGAAGCCTGGATGAAAAAAATAGCAGGTGTGTATGATACAGCTGAAACTGATAAGATTTTAGAAAATCCAGAACCTGGAAATCTGTGTTGTGCCCGGTATGGCAAAGATAACAAGTTCTACAGAGCTATTATAATGAAAGTAAAGACAACCGTGTTACTGTTAGCTTTTTGGATTTTGGGAATACTGCAACAGTGTCTCTTTTTGATGCGAGAATTTTGCTTCCTGAATTTCTAGAATTACCATAGAATTACTATGTCACTTAATTTGGAACTTAAGCCAATGCAGCCATCATAAATTATTGACAAACAGAATCAGATTGCCACTCCAGAGAGCATTAGATGTTCCTTTTCTTTTTACTGTGCTGCCAGAGTACAGTAAAATCACAAACGTAGAAAAATGGTGGTGTGGACAATGCACTGAAAGCATTTTGTCTCATATATTCAATCTATTATAATGGCAGATGTACACTAAGAGCATTTCTATTAGATTTAAATGTAATATCCTAAAAATTCTTTCTGATAATCCTGGGGTTGAACACCCACCTACATACTACAAGTCAGAAAATTTTAAAGTGCTTAGATAGTGCAGTAAAGTGAAATTACTCAGAGATAATAGCTCTTAACCTTCTTTATGATGTACATTTCCTCAGAGCAATTTAGCCACTTTTACTTATTCTTCTTTTTAAAAAAGATAGTTCTTTCTATATAACAATATCACTTCTTTCTTCTTCAAATGATAACTCATTAATGACCTACCTAGTCTTTGCTCATCTTACACTTTCTTCCACCTAAAAGCAGATTCCTGCTAAGATGTTTGTCACCGGGCCGCGTGTTGCACCTGGAAGAGGAGTTCCTCCTGCCAACTCCATCTAGCTAAATGATGACTACACTCAGAGCGATGCTTGATAACTTTATTACAGACTTGAAACAACAGTGCAACAGGTTTCCTGTCTCACTCGTTACTTCATGGTGGCCTGATTAACTATAAGTCTTAATTAGAGTCCTCCTCTCAAAGGTTCCCTCTTGTTTCTGATCCACAGATGAGAGGGGAAGGAACTACAGGCCAGCACCGCCCTCTAAGATCCCAGCATAAGCGTGGCCCAGGGATGATTACTGGACAAGCGTACACTCTATCTCCCTCTGCTTTGAAAGTATCTGGGTGCACCCTTACCGCTAGGAACCCCTCCTCACGTAGGTCTTGCAACCCTTCAGGCTCACGGGTTCCGCGATGGGCCCTCAAGGGCCTCCGAGTCACAGCTGATGTCCACCCCTCTCGGTCTCTCCCTTTCTCTCCTTCTCCTCCTTCCTGGACCATCTCACCATGCTTCTCCTCCCCCTCCTGCCCCGCCCCTTCTCCATTTATAGGATGCCGAACTTCTCCTGTCTCCACCTCCGCCCCCTCCTCAGCTGGAGCCCATGAGTTTTCCACCTGCCTAACCCTCCATTGTTCTGCAGGGTCCTGCTGTCTTTCCTCCTCTCCTCTATCCTCTCCCCTCTGACAATGTTATTAAAAGAATTTAAGTTGATAGGGTTTTAAACAAGAAAATAAACAGATATGATGGTATTCTGATTTGTTGTTTTACACTTTAATAAATTCTTACATGTCAAGAGTGAGATAATTAAAGCCAGAATTCATTTATGCTCTTCTATGGATAGAACCACTTCTACCTCCACTATTGAGATGGAGCAATACAGTATATCCTTCTATCTGCAATCCCTCAAACCAATCTCTGGAGGGGCTAGAAAAAAAATTCAAGCAACTTTACATATGGTGCAGAGGGGAATAATGCCTCTCAAAACATGTACTCAGGATAAGTGACAACTGCTTTGACAAACACTATATTTGAAATGGAGCTGAGGATCTTAGCAAACCAAAAGCTAAAAAGAAAAACCATTGCAAACGGGATATATTTAGATAATAGAAGAGAAGACTGAGAGTGGTGTTAGAGCCATCTTTAAATTTTTGAAGGGAAATTAGGTGGAAGATGGAGCACGGTTGTTTTCTGATGATGTAAGATGGAATAGGGTTGTTTTCTGCTGCTCTGAAGACTAGAAGAGATTTATCCTAAACATCAGAATGAACTTTCTTATGGTGATAGCTGCTTTGTGTTAGAGACTGGTGAACCCTTCTTCATTGGATATCTTTCAACAGAGGTTGGATGGGCATCTCCCAGGACTGCTTTAGGTGTATATTTCATCAATGAAGAGTGTTAGACTAATGGCCCCTATGGTCCCTTCCAACTATTATCATCATGATTGTAAAATTCTAACTTAGTGGTTTTCCATTAGTATGGCACTGAATTTCAACCTAAATCTGCTAGGAGAAAATATGTACTACAAAAATATGAAACCGTAATAGATAGAAAATTACTCACCACAAGAGAACCTATTGCTAGATTAGGTAATGTCAAGAGAATAATACTTAAAACATTTCATACCTTCGATGAAACCTGATGCCCCTTTTACTGTAAAGTAAAGGATAATAAGCACATACATTCCTCCAACTCAACATGAATCCATATACAAAGATATCACAACCTTACAGTATCTTCATCTTAAGAATTTTGCATGATTAGCAACCCTGATTAACTTCTTTGTTACACTTGTCATTGCTATTGTCAATTATTGTGATGGCTTTTGATAACTGTTTTATAGATTTTATGTTTTTCTTTTGTTTATTTCAACTATACTGCTGTAGTTAAGATTTCAAAAATTGTGTGAATGTAATACACACCCTGTCTTGTTCTTCTTGTGATATCTAGCAAAGTGAGAACAATCACTTGCCATAGTGCAATAACATCCAAAATCATTTTAGAAGCAATTGTACTTTGCTGTATAGCCAGCACAGCTGCTCCTGGATAGAATTACTTACCATACTCACCACAGGTTTCATGGTAGAGATAGGGGGGAAATTGGTCATTTCTCTTATATATTTTCAGATTTTTCAAATGTAAGTTTTGAATGTTCTGAATATAAAGATATTTGCAAAAATTAGTAAATTCTTCAGAGAACAAATTGAAAGTAAACTCTTCTCCATCTGCACTAGCTAAATTCAGTAGATACAATTGTCCAGGACCATGGACAGAACCATATCTGCCATTCAGGTGTCAAAGATTAAGAATCATCAAACCACCTTGAAGGTACAGATTTTGCCAGATTTTGTAACTAAGCAGGGTCAGACCCAATTAATATTTGGATGAGAGACCACTAGGGAGTGCTAAGGAGCTCTTTGGCCAAGGCTACAAAAGAATCTTGTCTGAAAACCTGGAGAGCCACTGCCTGTCTCAGCTGCCAGTATTGGGATGCTGTCAACTGTTGTGTACATTTTTGTTAATTGTATATTATTCCCAGTCAGCGTTTGACTGGATGGGCTGGATGGGCCAATGTCTGGTTTGACATTAGTCAGTTTTCTTTCAATGGGGGTTGGGGGAGTCAGAGGTGGCAAGCTTAACTGATGACTAACATAGTTCAAATAGACAGGGATCCAAAAAGATTTTCAAGCACTCAAAGTCTTGGGACTGGATGAATGCATGTTGTCATTGTCATTGTTGGTGTTATTTTAAATCTCACCTTTCTCCCAACAGTTTACAGCAAGGTTAGAAGATGGAACTAAAAACTTGCTAATACAACATTTTAAAGGGAAAAATAAACTAGCAATCATGTAAAAACAATCACAATCTATAAGAGTATAAAAACGTTTACAAGATATAACAATCAAGATAATAATGGAGTATACAACAGCCCTCCTGCACAACCTTTAATCATCAAATACCTACTTAAATAAAAATATATTTTAAAATAATCTCTCCTAAATAATAAATCTAATAAAATATGCACTTTTTAAAATGTAGAGAAAGGGAAGAAACTATGTCTAGATGTGGTAGCAATGATTTATTCAGTGTTAGTGGAATGAGGCTATTGAGCTCTACTTCAAACACAAAATGTTTTGGGTTGGTATTGCCTAGACGTCTTTCTCAAGTATATCAAATCATGATAAATGCTGATAGGAAGAAACTGGCCACAAATGACCAAGCTTGAACTGTCTCTTATGTATCTCAGTTTTCTCTGTCTTTATCATTCTGTTCATGTATTGCTACATCAAAGGAGCACATCAGCCTATGTGAAGATAATGTAAAAACTGTTGCTGCTTTAAATGTCAAAGCCAGTAGCTTTATTGCTCTTTCTATCTCTCTCACTCTCCTTTTTTAAAAAAGAAAGAAAAGCTAGTCTGCAACTTCCATTGCCTCCACTTCATCAACCCTTATACCAAAAAGAAGGGTCTGTGTTGCTGCAGCATGTTTGGAAAGCAACAATGTATATTCTGTAGTGTGGCTCACTAATGATTTTATGGGAAAATGGGATTTTTGCACATCCATGATGGAAGTGCCCGCATATTAATATTCATGGCATTCTCCTGTATGCTGGGATGGAAATGATTTCAGGGTTACAAGCAATCATCTGACACATACACACACGGTTATCCCATTTGGCATGCCAATTAATGGGATTTAAACAAATAAGTTGGCTAAACAGCAGCTTCTGTTAAATCCTATTGCATGCAAGAATTGAATTAAATGGCTAAAGATGTACAATTCAGCTAGAGGATTCATGATCAAAGGAATCCAGAGACGAAAGGAAGTATTTTCCCTCCTTCTCCCATATGCAGTTCCACACTGTTTTGCAAGACAAAGCGATACTATCTATTGACAGATGAATTCTAGTTGACTTCATGTCCAGCTACCAAGTGGAGCTTAAAGTTCTTGTTTAATTGATAGCAGTCTTTCCTTTAAAGAAGGTGAAGGCAGCTAACTGTAAAATGATAATTACATACAGACAATATGAGGACAGAGACATTGTGCCATAAACAAGACAGTACTAAGAGAATATACATTCATCTGTTTTTAAGATGAAATGATAAGGTCCTGAACAGAATCAATAACTTATTCCGTAAAGACACAATTTTGAAAACTCTTGCCAAGAGCCTAATTCTGTATCCCTAAATCCTTAGTGTGAATGCATTAAAAAGTTCTTGCGAGAACCAATGGGCTGATCTAGACTGGCAAAAAGGGGTGTGTTCATGCCTGCATGAAAGTGTAGCTTTTAGATGACCCACACTGAAAGTTTGGCATGAACGCACTTCTTTTACATTTTAGTGGGGGAAAAGCAGCTTTAAAAAGCAGCTTCTTTTTTAAAAGGGTGTAACTGCACAGCTGCGTCTAAATGCTGCAGTGCAACTGTGCAGTTTTTTAAAGCTCCCAAACTCTAGCTCCAGCCCTAAACTGAACCCTAGACATGCGCAGTAGGGACTCTGGGATGTTGTAACTGTTATGCAACTGCGCATAAAATGTCAATTCATTCATAAAATAAAGAAGTTTATTCATAAACTTAAATTGTAACGGATTTAATATCTTTTTAAGGGGGGAGGGATGCAGTTTCTTTTATTGATGTAATAGTATTTTAATGTGTAAGCTGCCTCGATTGATCTCTAAGGGGTGGGGTATTAATAATAATAATAAAATAAAGGGGTTCATTCATGGTGCACCAATTCAACTGCGCACTTTAAAAAGGGAAGCGAAACCACAATGGTAATTTGACAGATCTTCATAATTGCACAGTTCATGTGTGATGTATCTGCGTAACTGCGCACTTCGCAGCTGGCAACAACAATAAAAAAATATTAAAGGTTCAGTGCAGCCAAAAGCCCCATTCATTGCCACCTGTGCAGCTGCTCCGCCTGTGTTTCTAGCATCCTGACAGCTTCCAATGTAGTTGCTGAGCAACAGAAAAGACTTCAGATAAGTCGTCCCTACATCTCTTCAGTGTAGCTGCCCTATGCCTTTTTATTACACACCTGGAACTTGCAGTGCAGCTGCTAAGTATTAAGGAAAAGGCAACTTCATGTCACCCTTTCCTGCCAATCTAGAAAACCCTAATGGAACTAAAACCAAACAACAGAAGTCAGATCTTTCATTTATTTATTCTTAGTTGTTGTTATTAGCAATTCTACCATTAGCTATTCTTCCACCTGGGCTCCTCCCATGCCTTGGCTCCTGGACTTAAGGAGGAGGAATGGGCCTTTTCCCTCCTCCCCAACATCTACCAGTGAAGAGGACTTGACTGAGAGAGTGTTTGTTTGCCCTACCTCCACCTGGGCTACTCCCATGCCTTGGCTCCTGGACTTAAGGAGGAGTCTTGTCTTCCCCCCCCCCGCCCATTTTTTTTCCTTTTAAATTGTGTATAGTTCACATTGCTTTAGGATTGGGATGGGGGTTGAGAATAGAGATTTTCTTTTTACTTGTTTTGGTATGTTAATTGTTATGTATTTTGCTTTGTTAATTTTATTTTTTGTTATAATTACTATGTATTTTTGTTGTTGCTATAAATGCTTTGTATTTTTGCGTTGTTAATTGTTATTCTCTTTTGTACCCCACCCTGATTGCTCGTTCAGAGGGGCGGGCTAGAAATAAAATGTATTATTATTATTATTATAATCTCAGGGGAAATTTTTTAAGTATGTGTCTAACTCTTATATTGACATTTAATGCCAGATTGGCTCATAATTACCAAACCTCCATCATGGGTGCGGAAAAATCCCATTTTCCCATTAAATTATCAGTGAGCCACACTAGAGAACATACATTGTTGCTTTCCAAACAGTGCAAGTATTTATATATGCTCTCCCTTGTAAGAAATTACTAATTATGGGAAGGAAGGAAGAATATGGACAGGATCAAGAGAAGGTTTTAAAAGCTTGTTTCAAATATCCCACTGATTTCAATGTGAGAGTTAGCCTTCATGTGCCTGGATTTTTTTTGTAAAAAAAAAAAAATGCCTTGTGTGAGATATTTTCTAACCACAGCAAGAATTTCACAATATTGTGCAGCATAGAAGAGCTGTATATCCAAAGGATTGTTTGTGTACGCAGAATCCAACTTGCCTCTTATGCTTCTACTGCTGAAAGGTGAGGTGGTTTCCAGGAAGGAGTTGAGTATGCTGCATATAAGCCTGCTCCAGCAAGTATCAGCTTCTTGGTCTTTATATATTTGGCCTAGCCTATCGCCCTATTTTCAGTGCAGGATCATCACACCTGATTGACATATTTAAGAAGTGTGGTTGCAAAGTTTTTGCCTGCACTGCAACTAGGGTCTTATTGGCATATGGGAAATTGTTTGGGGTTTGATTCTTAATAACCAATTTGTCCACAATTTGTGGTTAGTGCAAAAAAGAAGAAAGAAATAGGACTTAGTAGGCACAAACAGGCCACTTTGGGTTTAAATAAGGTTCTCTGACTTGCACCTAGGATTAGTTGGGGATCAAGCTATGGAAGGAAAATGACCTTTGGGGCCAGTACTGGGTGGGCTTCCAGCAAAGTTGTAGGGATTGGGGGATTGACTTGGGAGGGTCTCTCGATAACCCATGAAGGCTGGCATTGGTGCCTAGGCTTCTTGACCTTAGCAGCCATTATGCTGCTTTAGCTGAATTCTCCACTTGGTAGGCAATTTTTCACTGCAGGAAGAAAGTAAATCATTAAATTAAGTGACCTTAGTTTAACCCGTCATTTCTGTCTCTGCTTTCTATTCCCGGTTTATGTGCAATCAAGTATGCTTCACTCAAACACCCAGTGCCAGAAAGAATAAGATGAAAGAAAAATGACACAAAATCAGATGAAGTACAGTGAAATCCAACCAATACTTCTTATAGTGTTAGGTATATTAGGGTTCCAATTAATTCCAATTCCCACAAAAGAAATTTTGGTTTCCTCCAGATAGAGCCAAGCTGCTTAGAGTACATCAATATGTACTTTCCTGTATTACTCACCACAGGACAAAAAGTACCACAATCAAATCAATATAATTGCTGGGACATATTTGTTCAACACATTTTCTGTTTGGGATATGAGTGGGTGGCAAATATAATGATACTTCCTAGACATTAAGAAGAACTTCCTAATGAGAAAAAGCTGTTCAGCTACAAAATGGGCTGCCTTGAAAGTTGTTGGACTCTCCTTTATTGGAGGTTTAAAACAGAGATTGGATGGCCATCTGTCAGGGATAAATTTGCTGAGGATTCCCCCATTGGGGGCCTGGAATAGCCAACCCTTGGAATTTCTTCCAACTCTACCATTTTATGAATCTATGATACTAATTTGTTAAAATGTGGATATCGCTTACAATCCTGCAGATGTTAATGCCATAGAATGTCTTACTATATTCTGCTTCTGTGTAGATTTTAAGAAAGACATAGTTCTGTGGGACTACATGAGAGTTCACATACAATTAATGTCATTGTAATTTTTACCTTGTATCTTTTTAATTGTTGTAACCCACTCCAATTAGTTGACAGAGGAGCAGGCTATAAATAAATTATTATTATTATTATTATTATTATTATTATTAAATAAAACTAAGCAATCTTTCATAGGCAAAATGCTTTCAAAAACTGAGCAAGCAATTCTTTCCAATGAGAAAAACAGATTCTCCGTAATTCTGAGGATATTGAAATAGAATAGAAAGTATGTCCAAGCATCAAGAGTGCCTCTCCTAGATAGGAGAACTCTCCTAAAGAATAGGTAAAGAGTAGACTGGACAGTTCTTAATTATGATAGTTATCGAGAAGAGTTAAGAAAGAGTATAATTTATCAGTTCTTAATTATGATAGTTATCGAGAAGAGTTAAGAAAGAGTATAATTTATTAGGACAATGTCAGCAAGGGAGAGCTTAAAGTAACAGAGAAGGAGACAGATGTCCCTATTCATCCACATTTTTCTGGAGGAAAATGCCATACTCACCTGCATCATTTTTGTTTGAAGCATTCCTTGTTTCTAGTTTTGTGTTTCCCTGAAACTGTTCTTTAAAAATAGAGCTGTGAGATCTGAGACAATTTCTCATTACTGAGCTCTGCATGGTATTCAGATGAGGGCTGTAGTGAAAAGAATGATTCTGAATAATGGAAAATGTGATTTAGTTGTGATCTCATGAAAAACAGTGGATGGTATTCAAGTAATGCTGAGGGTGCCTAAATGATGATACCTCATAGGACTACAAAGGATGTGTAGTGGTCCTGTTTTGGAAATCTTCAGTTTAATCTCATTGCTTTTGTTTTTTATCTCTGAATACAGATGAGCTTCTTAAGAAAGCAATCAGGAGCAAAAGAAAAGCCTTCTGAAAAGGTGTACTTCCAAAATACTATTTGTCTTTTTTTTAAAAAGCAATATATGCACATACCTGACATCCAATTGGAAATGAAAAGAATAGTACCCCAGACTCATACCAGTTTGCATATGTGACTGGAGGAATATATACAAATTAAGTATTGTAACATTTGGAATGGTCTTATTTTTATTTGTTTGTTGAAATTTTCTATATATCACAGGGATGGAATCCAATGTGTCTTCCAACATCTTTAAAATTGACTCCAGTAAAACACAAAGTGTAACTGTTAAAATACAATTAAATTAATTACACTATTAAAACAGATAATTTTAAAATAAGCAGTAAAACATTAAAAATTCAAGCACATCCTTTTTTAACTTCTTCCATAACAGGCAGGCAGTTGCTGAAGGTATGTCTGAAGAGAAGGATCTTTGGCTGCTAGCAGAAAGACAACAAGTCTAACTTTCCTTGGAAGAGGAAGAATCAGGAAGCAGAAACCAGGTCTAAACCAGCAAAGCTAACAATTAAAAATATAAACAGAGCAGCTACAGACAGCAGAGAAGACCATGCAACCATTAAATGGCTCCAGCTGCTCCAGCTGCCATGCATAAGTAGAGTTAGCTGTGCCTCTTGGCTTTGCCCTGATCCTTCCAGAACTCTGGCAACTCAAACCTGGTCCTGCAAAGATTTTGACAACAGGACTCCAGCAGATAGAAATCCCATTCCACAATGACTTACACAAGCAGACACTTATATTTGGTTTCTATCTTTTAAATAAAGAAATAAGTGTTTTTGCTAAAAAACAAAAACAAAAAAGCAAACAGCTTGTCCTTCTACATTATTTTACTTGGAGTCACTCTGGTTGATTGTCCATTTTGAAAGCTTCCTAACTGAAAAGTTCCACAGAAGGCTAGTGACTGGGGCTGCATCCACACTATAGAAACACCACTTTAACTGCTGGGGCTCAGTGCTAGGGCATTCTGTGAATTGTAGTTTTGTGAGACATTTAGCCTCTGCCAGAGAGGTCTGGTGCCACAAAAATCTACAGTTCCCAGAATTCTATAGCATTGAGCCATGGCAGTTAAACTGGTATCGAATTAGATTATTTCTGCAGTGTGGATGCAGCTTGGGAGAGCTTTTTGCCCAAATCAGTTAAAACCAGCGCACAGCTCTTACCACAATGATTTAGATGTTTGCTACTACATGAAGGTAGTAGTATGAGTCACAGACTTGACTAGGGACAGTCCCCACTCCCAATAACAAAATATTGGGCTAGAAATAATAATAATAATAATAATAATTATTATTATTATTATTATTCAAAATATTTTTAAATTATTTTTATTTACTAACTCCACCCTGAGCTCTTTGGGTATAGACTAGAAATCTCTTAAAGAAATTATTTAGTGATTAAATAAAATTAGATAGATCAGAAGTAGAGGAAAATGTTTAGGCAGCCACCTAGGAATAAGCTATATTGCACTTACTTCTGACTAAGCATTCCTAAGACTCTACTGCTGAGAACTTAAAGAAGCAGTTGTTTAAATGAAAGGTCAACACAATTTTCATTTGAAAATTTGAAACACGCTTGGGAAAGTGTATTAGCCTGCATTTCCTTAAAAGCAAAGGTGATGAAACTGAGACAGTTATAATTTGGGTGTACTATAAGAAAACATGAATCATTAGAAAAGACAATGGTGGTTGGCAAGATAGCAGGAAAAGAGCCCTTTTTGAGCTCTCGCTCACAATCCACAAAGTTTTGAGCTGAATACTAGCAAAGGGCTCAGCCTGGCATCCTTCCGAGTTGCTAAAATGAGTACCCAGCTTGTTGGGGGCAATTAGTTTACACATTGTAATCTGCTTAGGAAGTGATTAAGTGCACTAACAAGCGGTATAGAAATGTACTTGCTATTGCTATAATGTCACCCCTCAGTGTTTTTCTCATCAAGTTGAGTATGTCCAGCTCCTTCAATCTTTCTTCATATGTTTTGGTCTCTATACTTCTTATCACCCTTGTTGCCCTTCTCTGAACCTGCTGCAATTTAAAATGGGGCAACCAAAACCGAATACTGTACAAAAATTCAGATGAGGCCTGATGAGCACAGCATATAGGAGGACTATAACTTCTTCACCTTGGAAACTATGGTTCTATTAATGCAAGTTAAGACAGAATTTGTCTTCTTTTTTCCCCCCAGCATCACTTTGCTGGCTCAACTTATGATCAACAATAATCCCAAGGTTCTTCTAAATATATAGTACTGCTGAGCCCAGTATTCCACATCCAATACCAGTGCATTTGACATTTGTGGCCACATGGGACTCAGCAGGCTGGGGGCAGAGGCTGTGTTCCAGGTCCCACACAGCCATTGCCATGCGGGACATGAAAGGCAACTGCCCACACACCCCTGGCCTTCTAAGCCGAGTAAGACTCAGAAGACAATCACCTTCCACCCCTGGCCCACCCCCTGGCCTTCTGAGTCCCATGCAGAGCCTGGAAAGCAGCTGCCCACTGTCCCCTTTGGGTTATGCCCTGGTGCAGTCTACATCCATGAACACCAGTGTATAAGGTTAGTGTGTATAAGGAAGCTGTTCTAATTCACACTTCTTGGCCTGGTGCACAGATTGAAAATCTCTTACCTTTCCCCCTTTCCACTCTCACACAGCTTTCAGAGAAAAAGAAAATAAAAGTGTATTTTAGGCTACAATTCTTACAAAAATGTATGTTCTGTAGAAAAGATATATTGAAAATAATGTTATTATTGTGCAGTGTTTTTAAATATATATAACAACACACACACACACTCCATGGTTTGACACAGAAATGGAACAAAATGGTGTTATGAATGCACACATGCAAAGTTACCATAGTTCAGAAACAGGATAAATCATCCATCTGAGCTGCACAATACTTGATCATTAAAGCCCGACACCACCCACCTTCTGTCCACTGGAATTGAAGCTGGATAGACAATTTTGAACTGTATGCATTTAATGAGAAAAAGAAAATGTTCTGCATGTAAATTACATTTATTTCACTCCAGCCAGCAAGATAAAATGCTTAATCTAAAAGACTAATAATCACAAAACAGAATCCCATCACTATAACTCATTTCCTTGGTGAGAGTAAGGAATTAAAAAGAATAAACACCCGAGGAAATTGTGCATAAGAATCCCACAGGCTTTTGAAACTATCAAAAAAAGATAATAATTTAACAGATGAACAACTGTAATATCCTTTTATTGATGAATTAGATGTAAAAGTTGTGTTTGTACTGATGGATGAGATTTTAATGCTATGATAAATCTTGGAAATGTAAGGATTTGAACAGAATGCTATGGAGTTTAAATTCTATACATGCTTACCTGAGAGTAAGGTCTGATCTGCACTGCAAACATAATGCAGTTTGACATTGCTTTAATTGCCATGACTTGATGTTATGGAATTCTGGGATTTGTAGCCTTCTTTGTCAGAAACCTCTGATGCCACAACAAACTACAAATGCCAGGATTCCATAGAACTGAGCCATGGCAGTTAAAGAAGTGCCAAATACTTAAGTTTCATTTAACTTATTGGTTTCAACTTTCCTTTCATAAACAAAACAGACATGAAAGGGCATTTTCCATTTCCTTCTCTGTACAGCTTGTTGTGTCTAATACATGCTCCTATGACAGGGGACCCTTGGAACTGTTGTGGAAAGTGGTACAGGGTAAAGCTCGGGCTGGAGGCACAGGTAGATATAAGCCAATGAGACTTATCTTCCAAGCACACATAAATGCAATTGACTCAACAATTGACTTAACTGATTTGGCAGCAGATGGATGTTATATTTATTGGAGAGTCTTGGATTCAATTGACATGGCAGATACTGGCCCAGTGTGTCCTGTGTTGCTTGTAATCAGAACATTTTCAGAAAGTGATCAAGATGGCCAATATGAACTCCAGCACTAAAATTCCATAGAGAGTGATCTACTGAATACTGCATTCTGAATTTCATATTAAGGCTGGGCAAAATAAATAAATAAATGCAAATTAAGTTATTAAAAGTATTTGATGAGTTGTGTGATACTCCCGGGAGACCCCTACAATGCATTCTTGGAAATTTAATCTTATAGGATTAATTCTATTCCTTTCAGCTCATAACCATTGTTTTTTTAAAAAACAGAGAACAGAGTGACAAGAAATAGGTCATTAGTCTTGAGAAATTAGGAGAATGAGAAATATCAAAAAAATGACTCTAAAACAAGATAGTGTGTCAAAGATAAAGTTGGGGAATCTCTCAATTTTCACTTTCTCTTGCATTCATTTAAAAACAAAACCAAAAGACTTTTTTTTTTATCTCAGATATGATAAAATTGGTAAATTCTTCCCCCTCCTTCTGTAAAGGTCAAATTCAATATGACAACTATGTCCAGAATGGAGATCACCATACTGCACCTGACTGGTATATATGACTGAGATCCTGCATTAGACACATAGCTACAATGTAGTGGCTACAATATACAGTGGTCCCCCGGTTTACAAATCCCCCGGGGAATGAAATCCCCGGGACCCGAAACCGGCGGGACCAAAAAATATCCCCCGGGATCCAAAGGATCCCCCAGGATCCGAAGGAGAAAAACTGCGCGGCCCCTTTAAATCGGCCGAGCGGTCCGTCTCCTAATGTGGTCCCCCGGGAAACGAAAACTTCCGGGTTACGAAAGGTAATCCGGAACAGATTACCTTCGTAACCCGGGGGACCACTGTAGTTCATGATAGTCCCAAACCTGGAATTGTGTGGTGCTAACATGTGGGGTGCTGAAATATGGTGTGTGTAGTTCTCTCGTTCCAGCAATCAGGAGCATGTCAAACAGAAATGTGGATCCCCACGGGGTCCTGTAACAATATACAGAAGTGCATCACTCATCACTGGTAGGAATGGATGCATCTTCAGTGGTTCAAAATCCATCTTTCAGTTCAGCAGGTTGTATTTTAAGTTGGGGTTTTCAGAAGCATTTGTGATCATGGTAATAGTGATGTAATTCTATATGTGGACCAGAAAACGTTGAGAGCTCATAAGTCTAACTGACTAACAGGATGACAGCCAGTGTGTTGAAAACAGTGGCAATGCTAATTCAGCACCACAAAAATACAGAGGCATTCAGACCTGGACTTTTAACAAGAAACAAGCAAAGTATCTGGTTTAGCTGAATAAATTTGCAAATGCAAGTTTCAGTATTTCAGTATTTCAGGGAAAAAATATTAACAAAAATAGTTTTTTGTGGGGCTTTCGGGCTATATGGCCATGTTCCAGAAGAGTTCCTTTCTGACGTTTTGCCAGCATCTTTGGCTAGCATCTTCAGAGAATGATAGCCTGGAAAAGGATTGGATATATATATCCTGTGTGACCCTGGGAAAGGGGGAGTAATTTGCATGTTGCACCTAGAGAGAAGAAGGAAGAGCAGCTTCTCGGCAGCCATTTTAAGTGGTGAGTGTTTGGATTTTTAAAATCTCTTGGGAGAGCGTGTTTGTTGCAGGGGAGGAGGAACTTCTGTGAGTCATATCTGTGAGTAACTAGTGGGAGGAGCTAGGAGATTAGCTATATATAACTCCTCCCAGAGCCACATGCTTAACGGCGTGCAATTTTTTTTCCCAAACAAGGGAGCAGAGGAGCTCCAAACTTTGTTTTAGAGGTTCTCCTTTAAATCTTTTCCTTTTTAAAAGTACTTTTGAGGTGTTCCCCACCACCTCAGAGGAAGTGAGTACAAGTTAGCAGCCAGGAGATCGCTATAAAGTTATATTACCAGTAGAATGAGCTCACTGACAGAGATTGGTGAAATAGGCCAGGCCATCAGGGGCCGTTGATGTTGTTGTTTACCAGGGGATTTTCTTTGAGGAGGAAGCCCACAGTCCTGTTTCAGTGATTACTTAACACTTTTCAATATGGACACTGAGGGAACTGCTACAGTCACCTGCAACACTTGATGTCTTCTTGCTTACAGACGTGGGGAACTTCACATGCCCCAAGTGCAAGTTGGTAGCCCTCTTGGAGGAGAAAGTAGAGCAGCTGGAGGCCCGGGTAGCTACATTTCAACATATTAGAGAGCAAGTGATTTTCCTGGACAGAACGGAACAAAGGGTCTTGGAAGGGGACCACACATAGGAAGTCACTGGGGAAGAGAAAGTCACTTCATGTACACAGGAGGCAGACAGCTGGAGGAATGTCACAGAGAGAAGCAGAGAAATCAGGGATAGTTGTGGGAGCTTGCAGCTGCAGAATCGTTTTGAAGCTCTTTCCCATATCAAGGAGGATGAAGAAGACCAGCATGGACAGACTTCAGGGGCAGAGCAGGGGAGCCTGGGAGCAGGGGAGCCTGGGAGTTCCATTGCAGGGAACAGTCTCTTCCAAGCCTCAGAGGAGGTGTGTGGTCATGGTGGGGGACTCCTTGCTGAGGGGTACAGAAGGAGTGATTTGTGTGCCTGACAAGCTGACTCGGGATATGTGTTGTCTCCCTGGGGCAAAGATCTGTGATGTGACAGAGAGGCTGACAAGACTGGTCAAACCTACTGACCAATACCCCTTTTCTTTTGGTCCACTTGGGAACGAATGACTTAGCAAGACATAGCCTTCAAAATATCAGAAGGGATTACGAGGCTCTGGGTAAGAAGAAGAAAGAAATGGGTACACAGATTGTCATCTCGTCTCTTCTGCCAGTATAAGGGCATGGTCCAGGAAGAGAGAGGAAAATAGCAGATGTCAATAACTGGCTCCGCAGATGGTGTCACTGAGAACAATTTGGATTCTTGGATCATGGGCTGCAGTTCCATGAGGAGGGAATTCTGGCAAAGGATAGGCTGCATATCACGCCAGTTGGCAGAAACGTTTTTGCCAACAGTATGAAGAATCTGATCAGGAGGGCTTTAAAATGAGTGATCTGGGGAAGGGAGACAGCAGTCTGGAAGGCAAAAAGGCTGGAAAAAATAGTGAAACTGACATAGAGGGAACAGGGCAAACAGTGCAAGGACCCAACAGTAGGAGGCAAAAAAAGTGCACAGGCAGCAAGTAAAGAGGACACATGATCTTCAATGTCTCTACACTAATGAACAGAGCATGGGAAATAAGCAAGATGAACTTGAACTCCTAGCACTACTGGGGAAATATGATATAATAGGCATCACTGAAACCGGGTGGGATGAATCTCATGACTGGAATGTAGAAATAGAGGGGTATAACCTTTTTAAGAGAAACAGGCCAAACAAGAAAGGAGGAGGAATAGCATTATATGTCAGGGATATTTGCACCAGTAAAGGGATACAGGACATAAATACTGGAAGCCAAGTGGAGAGCATCTGAATAAAAATTAAAGGAGAGGGAAACAACAGGGATATTACTGTGGGAGTCTACTACAGACCTCCAACTCAGGCAGAGGAATTGGATGATGCCATTCTAGAACAGCTGACCACACACTCAGATAGGAGAAATATAGTAGTGGTGGGTGACTTCAACTATCCTGATATTTGCTGGAATTCAAATTCTGCAAAATCCTCAAGGTCTACCAAATTCCTCACTTACCTTGAAGTCAATTTCATTGTCCAAAAGGTGGAAGAGGCAACAAGGGGATCAGATATTTTCGATCTGATCTTAACCAACAGGGACAACCTGGTTAATGTGGTTAAAGTGGCTGGAATGTTAGGTGGGAATGACCATGGTCTCCTGGACTTTGTTATACATTGGAAAGGAGAAGCTAGGCATAGTCAGATGTGAATTATAGACATTAGGAGAGCTGATTTCAATAAACTTAGAGAAATACTGGGGGTAATCAAAATTCAAAATGACCTGAATAGACTAGAAAGCTGGGCCAAAGCTAACAAAATGAAATTCAACATGGAGAAATGTAAGGTTCTGCACTTAGGGCTGAAAAATAAAATACACAGATATAGGATGGGGGACACCTGGCTGAACGAGACTACATGTGAAAGGGATCTAGGAGTCCAAGTACACCACAAGTTGAACATGAGTCAACAGTGTGATGCAGCAGCAAAAAAGGCCAATGCAATTAATAAAAGGCTGCATTAATGGAAGTATAGTGTTTAGATGAAGGGAAGGAATAGTGCCACTAGGCTGCGCCTGCAATATTGTGTCCAGTTCTGGGCACCACAATTCAAAAAGGATGTGGAGAAACTGGAGCGTGTCCAAAGGAGGGCAACTAAAATGGTGAAGGGTCTGGAAACCATGCCCTATGAGGAACAACTTAGGGAGCTGGGGATGTTTAGCCTGGAGTAGAGATGGTTAAGAGGTGATATGATAGCCCTGTTTAAATACTTGAAAGGATGTCACATTCAGGAGGGAGCAAGCTTGTTTTCTGTTGCTCCAGAGAACAGGACCCGGAACAATGGATACAAGCTACAGGAAAAGAGATTCCACCACAACTTTAAGAGGAACTTCCTGGCAGTAAAGGCTGTTTGACAGTGGAACACACTTCCTCAGAGTGTGGTGGAGTCTCCTTCCTTGGAAGTTTTTTTAGCAGAGGCTGGATGGCCATCTGTCAGGGATGCTTTGATTGGGAGTTCCTGCATGACAGGGGGGTTGAACTGGATGGCCCTTGTGGTCTCTTTCAACTCTATGATTCTATGATTCTATATATTGTTCTGTTGCTAATGGCAGTCCTCAGGGTGGGAGGATGTGCAAAAGAGGATTAATGTCTGCTACTTGGTGCTCATTGTCTGCTGGGAATCCCCTGACCCCAGGCTGTTTCTCATTTGTATTGGTTGAGTCTTAATCTTGCTGTTCTTCAGGACTGTTAGCTAAGCCTTGTTTACCCTCAAGGTTGCCTCTTTTCTGTTGAGTCCAGGTGTTTATGGATTTCAATGGCTTCCCTGTGTATTCTGACATGGTAGTTGTTGGCATGGTCCAGAATTTCAGTGTTTTGAAACAGTTTGGATGCCATCCATGAAAGCCTTTGATACCACATGAACCCAAAATATATGGATCTGAGAAAATAGCATAAAAGACAATTTATTAGGAAACACTAGTTGCAGAACTGTGAACAAAATATAGACAATGTGTACAAAGATGTGTATGAATTTTCATGTGGATATTATAAAAATGTTCACAAAGTGACAGAACTGGACATTTGTGATAGGCTAAAATGTAGATCAAAGAAAATGTTGCAGATTTATCAATCACTAGGGACACTTGGCCAGCAACCATGATGTCACTTCACAATTGATGTGATATTGACTCACTCTTGGAAAGTTTTTTTTTTAATTCAAATTTTCCTGTGGTTACAAAATTTAGAAAATATTAAACTGAAATGCCAATTAAGTATAGTAACAAAATATCAGAACATGAAGATTAGCAAACTAAATAGACAAGAAAAATATTTTAAATATATCAAAAAATATAAAGTCACAATAGTTGGCCATGAGCTTCAAATATACTGAGTCACTATAACATGACCAGAATAGATGCTTTCAGTATTTAACCTATTTAACCTTATGAGGATGGTGAGCAGTGTCTGATTGAATGAAATGATCCTCTAAATTGTGTCAAATGTGTGCTTTCTGGTGTATTCTTTTGATTCTAAGTATCAATTATTTATTATTATTATTATTATTATTATTATTATTATTAAAAAGTGTCATCGTTTAGGATTATGTTTGTATATTAGTCTAGACTTATGATTTTTATATGTGAAGTATATTAATGAGTTTTTTCTTTGTATGTTTTTTGTCTGGTTCTTTTCTTTTAAAATGTAATAAAAAGATTTGGGGGGAAATCTGTCAGAGGAAAAACTCTGGCCCTACTTTTCATGATATGTAGTTAAGTCTTTTTTTTTCCTCTTAGAAATACCCAGATTTGTAACCCCTAAAAGTCTTGCTATCAAGGTTTTGTTGTTGTCATTGTAAATGCTCATTCTGGTCCTCAAAAATCATCAGTATTCCCACATTAGAGAGGATTATTGAGGGTGTAGTTGGAGAAATAAAGTGTGCACAAAAGAATGTTCACATTTTAAAATTCAAATGCTGTTGAAAAAAATGGTCATAAAAATAGACATGCTATAGTCAACTTGGAAAATGCATGAATTAGCCATAATGTACACATTGAGGAAAAATGGACAAAATCTGTATCGACTTTGAAATAAATTGCAGCAGTACATGACTCATTACAAACAAAGATGGGAAGAAAATGCAGGTGGGATGTGGAGACATTCAATAATAATGAGACTGTGAGATTCGCACATTCCTATTTTTAGCTCAAGGCATGGTATCTTTTTCAGGAATTCATCATGCACAAGGCTATGTTTTGATTCTATTTTTGTGGCATAGAAATTAGCTTTTTTTCTTTTTTCCTTGTTCTCGTGGTTAGCTGAAGACATTTTGCTGCCAGTGGCAGAGCAACAAATGTCAGCACTCCTGAGTCAAGGTGTGTAGTATAAAATACACATGAGGCTGAACATCGTACGTGAAGTTCTTTACATCCCTGGCAGTAAAAAATACAGCAGAAACAAACTAAACAACTTGCACTTTTCTTCCCTTTCATTATAACCAAATGTCAGAGGTGGGTACCATTCTCTGACTAATACAAGAGTGGGAAACTGCAGGGAGAACATAGGCCAATTCAGCCTTGTGACGTCCTGGTGGGCCACATGAGGGAACCGATTTCTTTGTGTCTTTTTTAAAACCCATGTGATTTTTTTCTCACACACTCCCTCAACAGCTTAAAACAGCAAAAACAAAAGTGGCCGAAATAGAAACAGAAAGTGAGGGACATCACTTCTGGTTGTGATTTCAGCTGATTTTCAGCCCTTTTTTACTTTTGAAGTTTTCAAAATATGTGAGGGGAGTCGGTGAGCAAAACTGATGTGTTTTGCAGCAGTTTTAAACTATTTTTGAAGGGATGGGACAATGCACAGATGTTTTTGAAAAAAATGAGGTAGGACACTCTGGTAACTTTTCAAGACTTCAGGAGAAACCTTCAGGAGAAGCACTTTGGGACCACAAGAGCTGCATCTAGGTCAGAGGTTTCACTGTCCCTACCCCTATCCTATGGTAGAAATCAGAAGTCAGTATCCTTCCCATGAAAAAAAGAAATTAATTACAAGGGCCCTGGCATACTGAAGGACTGAAGTATTGGGATGCCAACTTCAAATAGACTGACAAGCAGTAATAATTCCTGGAAACCAGTAGCCGTTTCAGAGTTCCTTTTAGAGGGACCATCGCCTTCATAGCCAACGTGAACGAGAGTACAGCCTTGTTGTTGGTAGATGCCCAAGTTTACAGAGGCTTGAAGTAACCTTCAGAAGCTTAGCATATCAGAGATACCATTACAACTGCAGACCTGCTAGAGGCTGTGGTTTCCATTGCTATTCCATTGTTACATTTTAATAACATGGGACATTGTAGGAATAATGAATGCTCTGTTGTTGATTAGTAGCAACTAACTATTTTCACTCAATCACATGAGAATCTCTATGCTGTATTTGTTACTTATAACCTGCTGTGTCATCATATTATGAAGATATTAAAACACTTGGTATGTGCTAATAAAGTTGTTCTTTGATCCTTGTATAAACTGACAGAATTTATGTAGATTATGGGAGAGAACCTCTTTGGCCAAAGATAACCATCTTTCCACACAGATTCACGATCCAACCCATATTCTGAGTTTCAGCTCAATGTAGTGGTGATATTTCAGTTCTCCCTACTGCTAACAGTAGGGACATCCCTACCTGCTCTCAGCTAGCCCAGATCTGCTTATGGAGCATTTGAGAGCAAGTGTTGGGAATGTGGTGGCATGGGCCTATCTGGATCCTCAGGCTTTTAAATATAATTATTGGAGTGGTTTGTGATCTGCGATGATTAGGGAAGTTGTGGGTATAATCCTTTCTTTGGGTCTCTGCAGGTCTTGTGATCAGTAGATGGGCTTTTATAGGAATTGGGCCGAGACAGATGGCCCAAAAGCAGCATGGCGGTGGCAATACTACTTCACAGCAACTGCACAGTCTGGAACCCTAGTATGTAATAGCAGCGTCCCAATGGCAGCGTCCTGTCCACATGGGCTCTGCCATCTTGACATAATGGACATGTAGCGTCAGCATCTCGCTGCACATCCATTACATCATGAGTGTGCCAACTGGATTCTTTTTACTCTGGATGGACGCCATATGGTTTGGTGGCTGTGGTGTCCCTCCAGAGTTAAATCGGGTGCTTTCATTCCACCATTTTCCAGCAGTCTGTCCTGGGCCATTGGGTACTTGTGGGTGGAGTGGGACCACAAGCCTCTTCAGCTCTGATTGGCCTCCACAGATCTAGCAGGTCCTCTTTAAGCTTTGCCCAATTAAGCAGGCTTTGTGGGTTCTGTTTTGGCCTTATCTCGATGACGCCTTCATAAGCCTCTTAGGCTTTATGTCTGTCCCTGTTGGTTTCTATTCAGCTTTGCAGAACGTAATCAGTGATCTGACTTCCTCAGCCTCCTAAGGCCCATTTTGGCCTCTGCAGCCTGTGTAGGCCCTGCTTAGGCCTACATAGGCCATGCAGATTTGCATCATGTTTGTTGTAGTTATTGTGTGCCTTCAAGTCATTTCTGACTTATGATGACCCTAAGTTGAACCTATCAGGGGGTTTTCTTTGCAAGATTTTTTCACAAGGTTTGCCATTGCCTTCCCCTGATGCAGAGAGCTTGCAACTTGCTAAAATCTGATTTATAGAGTTGGCACTTAGAATCAGAGAATTAAATGAGCAAATGCCTGCCATTTTTGAGACATCTTTTAGCTTTGCCCCTTTCCCCTTTCTCTCCCGCAGTTCCTAAGACAAGAGAAGTGTGTTTAACTGAAGGCAATGGTGGGAAGGAATCCAGTGTGCCCTGATGTTACAAATGTCTCTTATTTGGCTGTTTCCCCATGGACTAGTTCTATAGACCCCCCATTATTTTTTAAAATGCAACATCTCTAGCTTGTTCCTCTAAACCTTTCTGCTGGCCAGAATGCTGTTTGTATCCATATTAATTGTCAATCAAACTTGTTCCAGATAACACTTTTCCCGTAATCAATAAAATTGCTGTGTGGTTGTGCTTCTCTTGGGGAGAGCTCCTTTTGTTCAAAGATAAATACTGTTGTTAAGTTAACTCCTTCTTTGAGGGGTTACTTGGTTTTCCTTTGGAATACAGTATTGCAGGTGGATCCAGTAGGGTTCTGGGGGATCCATTATTCACAAAACAGTTTCAAGCCTCTTAGGCCTTGATTAGGTCTCTGCAGACCTTGTTGTCCCTGTCTAAGGGGCTGAACAGACCACCTCAAAGGGGCAGCCTGCAGTTGCCCCTTTCAGCACCAGATTGGGGCTGCAGCAACTACATGCCACAGCCCTGATCCATTTCCATGGCTCCTTTTTGTGCCACGGAAAGGATACTTTTGCTTCCACAGTGGCACCTTCTGGTGCTCCTTTTGTTACTGCATCATCTGGAGGACCGTGATCCTGCCTACCATGCGGTTGGGTGCATAGCGTGACGGCGGCATCAGGGCATGTGTCATGTGGATGCCACACACCCATTCTGCCCTGAGCCTGGCGTTTATCACCAATCTGTCAAGTCTGTAAGTCTCTATAGGTTTTCCAGGCCTTCGGGCTCTGATGCTTTATTTTAGCTGTATTATTTTATTTCGTATTCTTAATTTATAATTTCAAATTGATAGTGCATATAGAAATAATCATGGTTTCTGTTTACAGAATGAAAGCACTTTCTCCCTCCCTTCCTTTTGTCTTTCTTCCTTTTGTCTTGCTTTCTGTTCTTTGTTCAAGGAGCCAAACTCATTACATTACTTTTAATAGTAATTCTGTTAGTATTATGAGTTAAATAAAGCTTACCAATCATTACCAGTTTCAGTAATGAAAAAAGTAACTGGTTATATTATTTGTTGTGGCAGTCTTTATTTTTCCTTTGCATCATGTTACTTTTTTAAAGGGAAAATGGATTAATAACAGAATTACAGAAATAGAATGGCATCTAAAATTTCCCATGAAAATGCCTGTAAAATGCTATTTAGTAGTAACTGTTATAAGTAATTAGAGACATTCCTAAAGTAACCTTGTTCTTACTCCATACATTGTTTATATAATGAGGCTTCATTACATGCTCATTGTGTGTGTATGTGCCTTCAAGTCACTTGTTGACTTATTGTGGCCCCATAAATTTCATAAGGTTTTTATAGACAAGGAGTACTCTGATGTGGTTTTGCTAATACCTTCCTTTGAAATATAGCCTACATCGCCTGGCATATTTGGTGTCCTCCCATACAATTTCTAACCAGAGCTTATCCTGCTTAGCTTCCAAAATCAGACAAGAGCTGGTGCTATTTAAGGTATTTAGGCACTACATCTCCCAAGAGTCACTTGTTACATTAACTACATTACTTGTACTTTGCTGTTTCCAAGCTCTGCTCAAAGTTGTTTATATAGTTCTTCTCCCATACACTTGCAACTAACTGGAGAGTTGATATATCTGAGAAATTCATGAATAAATCAAGATAAACCAGTGAGCTTCACCTCTGAATGGAGCAGTGCACCGGCATCTCACCACTCCTAGTCAAAGACACTAGGCTTCAAGTCATTTCTAACTTATGGCAACCCTACGGTGAACCTATCATGGGGTTTTCTTGCCTTTGCCTACCTCTAATGCTGAGAGAGTGTAACTTACCCAAGGTCACCAATGACCTGGTGTCCAAAGTCATAGTCCAGCACTGAAACCATGCCACTCTGGCACTTTGCAGTAGACAGAGGATATGAAAATAACAAATAAGTAAAAATCTTGGGTCCGTTTTACATTGGCAAAAAGAGGTGTTGTGAAGGCTGCTTGAAAACCCAGCCTTTAGATGAGAAAAAGGGAAAGTGTGCCATGAAAACACTATTTTGGAGTTTTAAGGGAGAAGAAGTGCTTTAAAAAGGAGCTGGCCCATTTTACATTGGCAAAAAGAGGTGTGTTGAAGGCTGCTTGAAAACCCAGCCTTTAGATGAGAAAAAGGGAAAGTGTGCCATGAAAACACTATTTTGGAGTTTTAAGGGAGAAGAAGTGCCTTTAAAAAGTAGTTTGATTTCCCCACTACTTTTTTAAAAAGGGTGCAGCATTGCTGGCCCGTTTTACACGGGCAAAAAAAGGCGCTTTTAGGGCTAAAAAGCCCGCATTTAGGGTTAGGGAGGGCGTAGCCTTTACACCCTCCCTAAGCCTAAAACGCATGGAGGCCGCCATTGAAAGATGGCGGCGTCTACACGGTGGCGCCGTACAAGCGTCATCACGTGCGCAGCATTTTGACGCGCTGCGCACGTTTTGACGCTCTGGCGGCGCGGGAGGGCGCCAATCACGCCCTTCCCGCGCCGCAAAAAAAGAGCTCGATCCCGGAGCTCTTTTTTGCGGCGGGTCATTGCGGCGGGATGAGGCCTCTGGGGTGCCCGTGTGGCAGCCTAGGCCTCATCTCGCCGCTAGAAGGGGCGAGTTTGGACCGCCCCTTTTAGCCAATGTAAAAAGCACCCCTATTGCATCTAAAGGCTAAGGTGTAGTTGAACGGTTAAATGGGGCTCTGTATCTTTAAAGCGCCCATTTAAAGGTAGCGATACAAGTGCGGAGGGAGGGAAGGTGCCAAGACAAGAAGAGACCTTCAGAGCCCGGCCAGAGTGCGCCTGCACCTTCCTTCACCTCCTCCCTTTGGTTGAGAGAGTGTGACTTCTAGGGAGACAGCAGGGCACTGGAGGCGCTCAGCCAGACCAGGGCAAGCTGGCAAGAGGAGGAGGAGAAGGGGAGGGACCTGGAGCACCTCCACTGCCCTGCTTCCCTGCAAGTCACACTCTCTCAGCCGAAGGGGGGAGGAGAAGGCAGGCCCAGGCACACTCTGGCCAGGCTCCATGGCTATCTCCTGGCTGCCTTCCTCCTCCCTTTGGCTGAGAGAGTGTGACTTGCAGGGAGGCAGGGCAGCAGAGGGGCCCCATGTCCCTCTCCTCCTCCTCCTCCTCCTCCTGTTTCCAGCTTGCCCTGGCCCAGCATCAGGAGGACCTGGAGCACCTCCGCTGCCCTTCCTCCCTGCAAGTCACACTCTCTCAGCCAAAGGGAGGAGGAAGGCAGCGGGGAAGGAGGGAGGGAGGGAAGGAGCCAGGAAGAGACCCCCAGAGCCTGGCCAGAGCACGCCTGGCCCTCCTGCTTCCTCTTCAAAAAGAAGGCTGGAAAAGTAGGACGTGTCCTGGCAAAGGAGGACGTGCCTGGTCAACTTGGAAAAGGGGGGCCTCTGCTCAAGAATGGAGGACATATGGGAATCCCTCCTGGACAGAGGGCTGAAACCTCAAGACAACTCAATATAATGCTCTGACAGAACACAGACTACAACTCCCATGAGCCTTTGCTACCATTTCCCAAGATGCCTTAATTTGCAACAGAAAGCCGACCAGTATGTTCACATGTGATGAATTCTTTCGTATTGACTCTGCATTTTCTTTTTGTGTAGATGCTCTCTTGTTTTGTGTGTGATGAGCTTGTGCGTAATCATGTGCATTTCCGAACTGACCTCACTTTCTCCCTCTTTCGGAATGGTCCTGTACTCCCCCATGTGATAAGCTCCGACTGTATGGTGTACCTGCGCAATTGCGCAATTCACAGCCAGCAAGGGAAAAAAATGTTTAAAGCGCGGCTAAAAGCCACGTTCCTTGCCGCCCATGTAGCTGCTCCACCTGTGTTTGTAGCTTTTCGACAGCTTCCCATGTAGTTGCTGAGCCACAGAAAAAACCTCAGTCTAGCTGCCCTGTACCTTTTAAATGCACACCTGGGGCTTGCTGTCTAGCTGCTAAGCATTAAGGAAAGTGCAACTTCATGTCACACTTTCTTGCCAATGTAAAAAGCCCCATGGATTGTTCATCAAATAAAATGGAGGGAAATGAAATAATAACCAGATTTAAATTTTATTGCCGAAATTTTACACTTAGGTTTGTGCTCTTTCTGTAAGATTCAAACAATAATAATAATATATTTATTTATTTATACCCCACTCTTATAAATTCAGCCCTAAAGGCTATCAGAGTGTCTTACAATCATTATTTTTAATTAGACGGTTCCCTGCCCTCAGGTTTACAATCTAAAAAGACATGACATAAAAGAAGAAGAGAATGGTGGTGGGGAAGGGGATCAGGTCCAGCAGTTCCTCTGTCCCCCTGACACTTGGGCCAAGGCAGATGGACTGGAGGGAGGGCTCTGCTTCTTAATTTAGGACAGGCCCAATGGAGTTTGGCCTGCCCTTTCACTCCCTCCTAGGTCAGATGGTGTTCTCATGAAAGGAGGGCTCATCAATTTAAGGCCAGGCCTGATGGTGTTGCTAGGCCTCTCCTTTCACTCCCTCCTAGGCCAGATGGTGTTGTCATGAAGGGAGGGCTCTTCAGTTTGAGGCCAGGCCTGATGGTGTTGCTAGGCCTGTCCTTTCAATATTCATGAATATGACTT
This sequence comes from Urosaurus nigricauda, assembly GCA_034509955.1. Lineage (NCBI taxonomy): Eukaryota > Metazoa > Chordata > Lepidosauria > Squamata > Phrynosomatidae > Urosaurus > Urosaurus nigricauda. The sequence goes on along the minus strand of JAOEGL010000001.1, from coordinate 233,691,645 downwards.
TAAATTGTTTAAATACAACTGAACACCAATGTTTGGTATCCCTCTTCACAGATTGAGCAGAACAGATGTTCTGTATACACATTCCAAGACTGTTCACTAATCTTATTGCAAAAATCCTTGGAACCTACCCAGGTGTTCAGCACTCCACTGTTAAAGTTGCCTAGAATTTTTTTTTCTTTGAGAGAAATGTGATGGCATTTCTACATTTATGTTTGAAGTAAGCACTTCTGTCCTGTTGCCAAAAGTGAAATGATCCCATTCCTGATTAAATTCAACAAAAATGTTTAAGCAAAACATGCATACACATATACACACATGCACACACATAGACCAAAAATAAGGCATTGGTTTTAAGCTTTCCTTTTGCTTGTAAAAGCTCTTGTAATCTTGATTTACAACATCAAAGACATCTAAAGAGACAAACATCTGTTTAGGAGTTAATATGTTTACCTCTGAGACATTATAATTTAAATTTTAGTACATAGACTACTGTAAAAGGAGATCCCAAGTGCATTGTGATAAACTGGAATCTTGGTATGTAGTTACTACAGAAGCTTAAGTCTGCATATAGATGACTTTGTTTTTCCTTAATCTACATAGCTTTGTATTTCTTCACTGGAGATTACATTGCAACATGTGAAGTATGAATAATAAATACTGAACAAATATATGTTTTGGTTTGCATGTTGATCTGGAAAGTTTAAATTAGGCAGATACACATTAAAAATTGAATCTCATGACTTTCTTATCTTTAGTTCATATAAGAAATCAATTCAGAGCAGTTCTATGTATTATTGGCACCTTTTTCTGCATACACAACATATTTTTTGTTCTTCAACAAACAATGGGTTATACTTGTTATGCTGGTGAAGCAAATTCAGAAACAAAACTATGATCCTACCACCTAAGGGAAGGAATCTGAAATTTTTAAAAAGAATAATTTCAAGTATTGCTAGTATAAGGAAAATGTAAATAACAAAAATTAAAGGATGACTACAATCTCAATTCTAGAATGGCAACTTTCAGTTGTGTTGCCAATTTATGCATTTAATTTAAATAGAAGCAGCCTAGTTTTGTAATGCATATATATTCAGTGTGATGTATAGGAATCTTCAAATTAGTTCTGAGTTATAACAGTAGTTCAATAACCAATAGAACTCATGATGATAAAATTCAGATGTGGCCTTGTTACTCTGGAAAATCTGTATGCAAATGGATCTTGTAACATCTTTGAGACTAACTGAAAGAAAGAAACTGGTAGCATGAGCTTCCATAGACTTGAGTCTCCATGATTCCATCCCATGCAACTGAGAAAGTAGAATCAAGTCTACGAAAGCTAATGCTACCAATTTCTTTCTTTCAGTTAGTCTCAGAAGTGCTACCAGATCCCTTTGCATACTCATGATGATAAAAAATTTCTGTAGGAAAATAGTGTAAAAACGAGTCAAATGTGGGTGGGCTCAAGAATGAGGTTCTCTGCTTTATCCAAACAGAAGGTGCAGCTCTACCAGAGCTATTTGCAACTGGGAATGTTTCCAGTCAAATTTAGGGAGCTTACTCTGTGCAGTTTCGCTGTATTGTAAACTCTGCCTGGCTTATAATCTGGACATAGCAGTGTTTGCTTAATCTTAATTATTTTTTGTCTGCGCAGACTTTAAAGATTGAAAGTGCTATGGAGTCCTTATTTATTACACATTTTTGTTGTCTTTTAAAAATGTAAACTTTTGTCAACAATTGTGTTTTATTGAATAATTAGTTATGTTTAGCATCTGATGCACTTTTTGGCTCTGGAGTGTGACAGCAGCTTGACAGTTTTAAAGACTTTTAAGGACAAAATCTCTAATTTTCATCAGTATAAATGTATCATTTTAAATAAATAAATAAGTTAGTAAAATGGTCAGAAACTGAAACGCTACTATTCTGCTTCCTGAAATCTGTTTAATATTTGTGTTATCACTGTAATGTGACAAAGGATGAATAACAATTATATGAGCAATGCTGAATAGAGTTGCCTGGAGCCTACATTTCCTGCCCACAACCTGTCTTCTTATATCTATATATAGATATAGATATATATTTGTTTGTTTTCCATTTTGTTACCATGCTTGATCTTAGCCAAAATGCTGAGAAATTGTACTTATTCATATTCTACATGAATGGCCTATGGCCTAAGAATTAATAAATTACTGCAGTATTTTATTACCATAGAAATGAACTTCATACAAACAAAAACTACTGACAAACATGTTCAGGCATCAACTCCAAATCTTAGTGGTCAATATCACCAACGCAGAGAAAGGAGCTGCATGAAGCAGAGGGAAGAAAAAGTGGCCACCAAACTGAAACTCTGAAGAAGTACAACTTCCAGCTCACCTCCTTATTTAAATCCCACCCAAGCAAAACACCCTTCACTCATATTCTCCCACACAGATTACACGGTGGCATTACAAATTTCAGGAGACTTAATTGCCATTCAAGTTGGCCTCAACGTATGGTGACCCTATGAATGAGAGACTTCTCAGACACCATGTTATTAATACTCCCCCCCCCCCCCGCTGTGGCTTCAGTGACTGAATCAGTCCACCTCTAGTGTGGACTGTAATACACCTGAAATCTCCCTCTATCCCTAATTTGGGCAACATCTCCCTCTATCCCTATTGCCTCCCATGTTACCACAAATATTACTCTCTTTTTAATGAGCTATGTTGTCTCATTATATGTCCATAGTATAATAATGATACAGTGGAAATATCATGATACTCATGATACGTTCATAGCAAAATGACTCAGATTACTCATTTCGGACTCTAGGGAGAGTTCTGCCTTGATTTGCTCTTGGACCTATTTGTTTGTCTTTTTTGGCAGTCTTCTGTAGCTGTCAAACGCTCCTCCACATCAAATTTTCATATTTTTTTCTCTTCCTCTTAGCTGTTTTCCTTTTTAGGATACTGGACAAAGGTAAAACAAAGATCAGTCTTTAATAAACTTTATGCCCTTTTGCCCCTAGGAAGACATGTTCAAAGATTTGTGTTAAACAAAGATCAGACACAACCCCCCAAACCATTTTTATTTTTAAGTTTAATGCACTGCATCTCTAACTCTGTAGGATCAAAATAAAGAAGAATACCATCAAAGAGAGAGAAAAAACAAGGCCACAGAGAGGGTATGGTTTATTTGTGCTGTTATTTGATATCTGCAGAACGATGTCTCTGCAGCACAATCCCTTCCCAGCAAAGGGCTGTGTAGTAATTGCTACATGTGAACCAAGATGGCTTGACCTCATATCCTTAATTTATTTAAAAGTAGCCTCACTGTGACTTAGCAAAATCAACTGACTTTGGGCAGAAGCTTATCATGACAATACAACCAAGGAAGGGAAAAAGACATACATGGTTGGATGATTATGGATATAGACACAGATAAAGCTTAATACTTCTCAATTTTATATAATCTGTTCAAATGGTCTTATTCCTCCCAAGAAACTGGGCCAAAACTAACAAATATTTCAACAGGGACAAGTACAAATTACTACATCTAGGAAGGAAAAATGAAATTTGCAAATATAGGATGAGTGACAACTGGCCTGATATTAATACATGTTAAAAAGATCTAGGGAATTTAATAGACCACAGAGGAAATGAGCCAACAGTGATGCAGCAGCCAAAAAAATCTATTCTTTTCTAGGCTGTATCAACAAAAGAATAGTGTTCACATCAAGGGAAGTAGTTGTGCTATTCTAGTCTGCTTTGGTCAGACTCCATCTGGAATAATGTGTCTAGTTGTAGGTTCTATAGTTCAAGAAGGATATTGACAAGTTCAAACATGTGCAGAGAAGGGTGACCAAGATGTTCAAAGATCTTGAAACCAGACTTCATAAGGAACGACTTAGGGATCTGGGTTTGTTTAGCCTGAAGAAGAGAAGGCTGAAAGGTATTATGACAGCAAGCTTGAAATACCTGAAGAAATGCCAAGTAGGAAATGGAGGAAGCTTTTTTCTGCTACTCCAGAGGGTAGAACACAGACCAATGTATTTAAATTACAATACAGAGATTCCACCTAAAAACTGGTAAGAACTTTGCTGCCTGAACTGTTTGATAATGGAATCGACTATCTTGGAAAGTGATGGACTTTCATTCTTTAGAAATGTTTAAAAAGAGGTTTGATGGGCATTCTCCAGGAGAACTTTTTATTGTGCTCCTGCATGGCAGGGGGTTAGACCAGATGTTGTTTGTGATCCCTTCAAAATCTAAAAGTCTATGAATTTATTATTAGGAGGGAAAGGTAATAAACTGTCAGAACTATAAAGGGAATGAAAGGAAAATTTTAATCCCTTGCTCCATGCCATCCAGAGATCAGCATATAGGGGTTGTACTCCAATTTACACTGGGCAGACATGCCTCATCAGCTTCCATATTGAATACTGCATTTAAGAGACCTGCATAATCAGTTCCTTAAGTACTACTAAACAAGTGAATTGGTATTTAGCATCAGTTGAATTCTAATTGATTAACTCCATCTTGGTTTTGTTTTTGCCTGAGAAAGATGATCAGCTCAGTGGGTTGAGGAGGGAATTTGGCACTGCCAACACTGTAACTGTGTATTGCTCAAACCACTTTAATTTAGGAATTATCCATGGACCTTAAGCTGATTTCCACACAGACGTGGATGGGGGTGGTTATGTGACTAGTGCTAACTTGTCATGGGTTGGTTCTAATTACACCATCACACATAATCTGACATTTGGAGTGGGGACTAAAAGCCACTCAGAACAGAGCTCATCTTTTCCCTACTGACAGATTTCTTTTTTTAAAAAAATTTTTTTTTGCTTAATGTGTGCATAACATCTGTAATTTAGCAGTTTAACATAATGAAATGAGCGTGACACAACATTAGTGTTATGCATTCTCTTTATCCCCAGCCTAAGAGGATTCAAGCTGGGTGGTCTCTCCTTCAGTATTAAAGGTTTTTTCAACATAATGATTTATCCAGTTTCTAACAGAAAGTATGTGCCAGGACTGAGTCATTTGAAAAGAAGCCAGAAATTCTGGTGGGGTACTATATAACTCCATTTCAACCCATGGTTACACTTTTTATATACTGGTACCATCCATTATACAAGGAGGTTTTTTGTCTGCCCGTATTGCAATGAAGTGCCTTAAAAGTGCAGTTCCACCTCTACCTCACCCCTGTGGCCACCAGAATGGTCACTAGTTGGAATGACCACTAGAAGGGCCCAGAATGGCTACCATCACCCAGAGTTTTGCTGTATAAAGATAGGATCTCAGCTAAAGATGGAAACTAGTCAACCACAAATCATGACTGAAAAATGAGTGTGGCAGGGAAAAAAAAAAGGGCAACTGACAACAAATTGTACTGAGCTGGAATTTGCCTTGGGCTGTATCTTACATGTTATCCATTTGAAATACTTCTTTCTTTTTTACTGTCTCATTCCATTTTCTTGGACGTTCATTGCCACATTTAATAATACCTTTCAGCTTTCTCTTCTTCAGGCTAAACAAGCCCAGATCCCTAAGTCATTCCTTATGAAGTCTGGTTTCAAGATCTTTGAACATCTTGGTCACCCTTCTCTGCACATGTTTGAACTTGTCAATATCCTTCTTGAACTATAGAACCTACAACTAGATACATTATTCCAGATGGAGTCTGACCAAAGCAGACTAGAATAGCACAACTATTTCCCTTGATGTGAACACTATGCTTTTGTTGATACAGCCTAGAAAAGTTATCCATTTGAAATACTTCTTTCCTTTTTACTGTCTCATTCCATTTTCTTGGACGTTCATTGCCACATTTTAAAAAAAAAACAGCTACTTCTCTTTTCCTGAGCACTCCCAATATGTGATTTTATTAATGATGGTCTGACTCCTATTGGTTAATCTGAAGCAAAGTAATTTCAGTGATTCAATTGTTGAATGAGGAGTCAGCCTATAGGTTCGTCATGCTGATTCAGTAACATTTAGGGCACAGAGAAACTAAAAATATGTCCACCATCTTATTGCAGAGGAACAAATTATGAGTGACCAAACTTAAATGATCATTATATCCCATGCTTAAAACAGCTTTCCTAAACCCTGAAGTTTCCAAGATATCTTGGGCTACAATTTGCATCCAAGACATCTGGAAATCAAAAATTTGTGGAATGGAACTTAAATATTGCACAAATGCTTTTTTTTTTAAACTGACCCCCCCCCCCCAAAAAAAAGTGACACAAGGGGCAACTGTGACAACCCAATCAGTTCTCTGTAAATCCCTTGGCCACTTGCCACTTTAAAAATGAATGTTCTGTTTAACAAATGAATTAACAAGTGAAGTAATAGATTGAATTCTGCCCTTCTCAGCATTAACAGCATTGCTTTCCTCAGTTTCAAGGAGGGCAAATTAATTTTTAAACCTCCCATGCTATGCTCTGTGTTAACCTGCTGCTTCCCTTAACGTAAAGCAAAACTACTTTTCACTCCAGCTCCATGCAGCTCCAATTGTTGGATCTTGCCATTCATCCCATAAACACCAGAGTAATGATGCAAATTTCTCCCTTCATTCCTCCCATCCCTAAAAAAGGCAGGGGATTTTATTACTCTTTCTTGCTGCTCTGTGGAGAGTGAGAAATTTCAATTGGCTCACCTCTTAAGTGAAGCAGAACCATTCCTGACAAATTCCAAAAAAAAATGCAGGGAGGGTTCTGCTCTGATAAGATCTGTGGAACTAAGGACCTGCCATCAAGTAGACTTACTTACCTGTAACAAGAAACCATGGGCCTTATTTCTGAATAGGAAATATTGGAATCTTATCCCCACTTAGCCTGGAAATATGTCCCATTAAACCTAGCATGATTTACTTGTGAGTAGACACACATCTTTCCTTTTCCAGAGCCCAAAGTGGCATCTGTCCCTCTTTTCCTGTGATTGTAACTACTCCCAGAGTAGATATGGGAACAATTACTCATTTACAATAGGATTTGTAACTCTGGGGACAATATTACAGGGGTCAGTAACATCACTCACAACATTAGAGGGACATTTACTTCCTCTAGTATGATATATGTTCTCCTATGCCAGAAATGCCATTAATCCTGTAGAAAAGGATTAATGGACATGAATTTGACATTAGAAATGGCTATAGCCAAAAGTCGATGGCAGAAAATTTCAACTTTCTTTGGACATACAATAAAGGGTTTACAAGTTGAGGTCCTTAAACAAGAAAAATACAGGGTAAAACTAGACAGAGAAATAATGCAGCTGAACCGAGTTATATTCACAAATTCCAATGCAATAGCAGAACAAAGACAATGGCTTCATGACAAACTACATATATTAATACAAGTGTCCTTGGAGCGTATCCCATGGCTTTACCTCTACCCATCTTAAATCTTAATTTGGGCAACATCCTGATATTATTGCAAGGTTTTTGCTGCCTAATTTGCCCCCCAAATACAACTGACTTTTGGTAAGCAGATTTATTGCTTTCACCACCAACACTAACCAGCCATTATAAAGATCTGAAAGACCTGTATCACATCATGCAGCCATTTGAAAATTTAAGGCAAAGGTCATGATTTTCAACTTTCTGGGTCCTATTACATTCCATCCCACTCCCATGACAATGTGAACATGCTTTATACATAAAGGTAAAGGTATTCCCCATTGACAAGGTTGTCAAGTTATTTCTGACCATGGGAAGTTGGTGCTCATCTCCATTACTTAGCCGAAGAACCAGCGTTGTCAGAGACTACTCTGTGATCATGTGGCCAGCATGATTGCACAGAATGATGTTTACCTACTCACTATTTATCTACTTGCATTTGTATGCTTTTGAAATACTAGGTTGGCAGAAACTATTGATGGGAGTTCACCCCATCATGTGGCACCTGGGCCTCGAATTGCCAACCTGCTGATCTTGCAATCAACAGAGTCAGCATCTTAATCACTTGAGCCACCATGTCTCATGTAAAAATATACTTTATACTGATTCCTCAATAGCACTAAGTAGAGCATCCAAAGATATGGGTTTATATCCATGAAAGCTCATGCAAAAATAAAAAAACTAGTTCATTTTAAAAATAATTTCTTTTCTTTTCTTTCTTTCTTTCTTTTTGTCCTCCCCCTTCCTTCCTCATATTCATGCTATCTAGTTAATGAGTAAGTCCTTGTAATGTTCAATGTTATTTAATTGATTTTAGAGGGAGGAGGGAATAATGGGGATTATTATTATAATGTGTTATGGTGTTTACAGATTTTTATTGTAAGCCACCTTGATCCTGGTGGAGAGGTGGGGTATAAAGATGATGATGATGATGATGATGATGATGATGATGATGATGATTGTGTAACTTTAAGACCACAGTTCTACACTGAGGATACCACAAATTTATGGACCCAAGTATGTGGAAATAAATATATTCTTCTGAGTAGACCTACTTAGGTTTGCATTGTCAGCTTCAGCAACACTCCATGAACCTTACTTCTGAATAGGCCTCTGGAAACCTGTTTACTGAGAAGTAAGGAAAGATGTGTTATTTAAAAAATAAATTCCCCATTTCTTCTTCTTCTTACAAACACAAAGGACTGGAATTTCCAGTCTGTACATGTAGGGTGGACAGAAATCTTATCCACACTCAGCTAGGGAACTAAGTCCCATTGTGTGGTTAATGAAATTTACTTGTGAGTAGACACACACCTTTCCTTTTCCAAAGCCTAAATTGATCTCTCTTGCTCGCTTTCTGTGACTAAAGTGCTAAAGTGTGGTGTTGAAGTCAATTTTCACCAGCCATCCCCACAGCAAGAGGTCATTATGGACCAAAGTGTGGTATTCCCCTGAGAAAAGGTTTATGACTCTAGGACTAACTCAACTGATAAATGAAAGATAGGGGAGCTGCTTGAGATCCTCACATGCTGAGATTTCCACACGATAGTACAGAAAATGTGAGGCCAAATTACAGGAGCAAGAACATCTGAAACTGGCTGCCAATACAAATCATTATTACCTTCCAACCCCTTTTCCTCTGCCTTAAAACTAGTTGGAATTTTCTCAAGTGCCTTGCAACCAATCAAAATTGATGAGGGGAAACACTGGTATGCATATAGAAACTGCTTTTTTATCCAAACAACAACCCTGTAGGGTAGGTTCAGCTGGAAGGATGCAATTGGTTCATGGTAAGCACATGGAGTTTATGAGGAAATTGGGATTGGAACTTTATAATTCCATTCCATGAATCTGTAAAATTCTGTAGACCTCCTGCCTCTATCAATAATGTCCTTAATAGGGCTACTCTGAAGTAAGTTTTGTAAATCTGTGAAAGACTAAATTTAGAATTGTGGCCTTAAAGACATATAAGGCAAAGTCCAGAGGTTTTATTCTGAGTAGACCAGCTGTTTGGATTGCACTAGATATCTCTGGGAGGAGAAGCATTGGGAGGCCTACTTTCCAGTAAATCCCATTAAACATAATGGGACTGATTTCCCCAGTCAGATGTGGATAAGATCTTGATTCTCTCTGCATGCCCAGACAGGAGACTCCAGACTAGTGTGTTTGAAGGGGAAAAATTGATTATAAAAAATATCTTGCTAATGATAAATTCTCTGACAAAGAAAAGAGGTTAGATATTAAGCTTTATATCAAAAAGATTGTATTGTTGTTTATACAGAAGCAGCATGAATACCACCCCTTGATATTAACTTGACCTAATACTCTGAATGGCTGAGAATCATAGAATCATAGAATCATAGAGTTGGAAGAGACCACAAGGGCCATCCAGTCCAACTCCCTGCCATGCAGGAACTCCCAATCAAAGCATCCGCGACAGATGGCCATCCAGCCTATGCTTAAAGATCTCCAAGGATGGAGACTCCACTACACTCCGAGGGAGTGTGTTCCACTGTCGAACAGCCATTACTGTCAAGAAGTTCCTCCTAATGTTGAGGTGGAATCTCTTTTCCTGCAGCTTGCATCCATTGTTCTGCGTTCTAGTCTCTGCAGCAGCAGAAAACAAGCTTGCTCCCTCTTCAATATGACATCCCTTCAAATATTTGAACAGGGCTATCAAAGCACCTCTTAACCTTCTCTTCTCCAGGCTAAACATCCCCAGCTCCCTAAGTTGTTCCTCATAGGGCATGTTTTCCAGACCCTTCACCATCTTAGCTGCCCTCCTTTGGACATGCCTTTTTAGCTGCCGCATCGCACTGTTGACTCATGTTCAGCTTATGGTCTACTTGGACTCCTAGATCCCTTTCACATGTGGTCTCATTCAGCCAGGTGTCCCCCATTTTATATCTGTGCATTTCATTTTTCCTCCCTAAGTGCAGAACCTCTGCGTTGAGTTTCATCTTGTTAGCATTGGCCCAGCTTTCTAGTCTATTCAGGTCATTTTGAATTGTTAGCCTGTCCTATGGGGTATTAGCTACTCCTCCTAGTTTAGTGTCATCTGCAAATTTTATAAGTTTTATAAGTTTTATAAGTTTATAATTTTATAATTTTATAAGTATGCCCCCAATTCTGTCATCCAAATCATTAATAAAGATGTTGAATAGCACTAGGCCCAGGACAGAACCCTGTGGCACCCCACTTGTCACTTCTCTCCAGGATGAAAAGGAACCATTGTTGAGCACCCTTTGAGTTCGGCCAGTCAACCAATTACAAATCCATGTAACAGTTAACTTGTCTATCCCACATTTTGCAAGCTTGTTTGCAAGAATGTCATGGGGAACCTTGTCAAAGGCCTTACTGAAATCGAGGTATACTACATCCACAGGATTCCCTTCATCTACCAAGCTGGTAATTTTATCAAAAAAAAAAAAAAAAAAAAAAAAAGAGAGAGAGAGAGAGAGAGAGAGAGATCAGGTTCGTTTGGCATGACTTGTTTCTCTGAAACCCATGTTGGCTTTTTGGGATTATGGCATTGGCCTCTAAATGTTCACAGACTCTCTGCTTAATGATCTGCTCTAGAATCTTTCCTGGAATTGATGTCAGACTAACCGGACGATAATTGTTGAGATCCTCTTTTCTTCCCTTTTTGAAGATAGGGACAACGTTTGTCCTCCTCCAGTCTGCTGGGACTTCTCTTGTTCTCCAGGAGTCCTCAAAGATTATTGCCAGTGGTTCCAATATTACATTTGCCAGTTCTTTTAATACCCTTGGATGTAGTTCATCTGGTCCTGGAGATTTATATTCATTTAGGTTAACCAGGTATTCCTGCACTATCTCTTTACTTATTCTGTGCTGAAATTCCCCTATTCTGTCTTCTGCTCCATTATCCTTAGGTTGAAAACCCTTTGCCCTTTCTGAGAAGATTTAAGCAAAGAAGGTGTTGAGTAATTCTGCCTTTTCGCTGTCCCCTGTTAGCATTTTGCCATCTTCTGCACGCAGTGGCCCTACCATTTCCTTCCTCTTCCTTTTGCTTCGGACATACCTAAAAAAGCCCTTTTTATCGTTCCTAACCTCTCTAGCAAGCCTGAGTTCATTCTGCGCTTTAGCTCTTCTGACTTTATCCCTAGACGTACTGGCTATTTGTTTGAATTCCTCTTTGGTGATTTCCCCATTTTTCCATTTCTTATACATATTCCTTTTAAAACTTAACTCAGTTGAAAGTTCCTTAGTCATCCATCCTGGCTTCTTGAAACATCTTCCATTTTTCTTCCTCATTGGAACTGTTTGAAATTGCACCTTCAGTATCTCCTTTTTGAGAAACTCCCATCCATCTTGAACTCCCTTCTCTTTTAGTATTCCTGACCATGGGATCACCCCCAGTATTTCTCTAAGTTTATTGAAATTAGCTCTCCTAAAGTCTAGAGTGAGTGTCTGACTATTGACTCTTTCATACGAGGCTAAATTGGAAGTATAATTTAAGGTCAATTCGAATGCAATCATGGGCTTTACATTATTGCAAATTAACTCTTCACACACAAATTCGGGCAAGAGGGAAGCCAATTCAAATGCAATCATGGGTTTTACGTTATTGCGAATTAAAGCTTCACATGCAAATTCAGGCAGGAGGGGGTTATTTTCGGGTAATGGGAAGTAATTCCGAATGGAGCAGGGGTTCTTCCGAACGGAGCAGGGGTTCATGTAAATTCACTAAACTAGCGAATTTACATGAATCCGCATTGGCTCCATTCGAAGTTAGGAGAAATTCCTCCCGTTTGAAAGAGTGGTATGCCTAGCTTCTCCCTTCCACTGTATAACAAACTCTAGGAGAACATGGTCACTTGCACCCCATCAACTAGGCCTTCCCTGTTAGTTAAGATCAGACCTAAAATAGCTGACTCCCTTGTTGTCTCTTCTACCTTTTGCACAATGAAATTGTCTTCCAGGCAAGTGAGCAATTTGCTAGACCTTGAGGATTTGGCTGAGTTTGACTTCCAGCAAATATCAGGATAGTTGAAGTCATCCATCGCTACTACATCTCTCCTTTCTGAGTGTGTGATTATCCGTTCTAGAAAGGCATCATCCAATTCCTCTGCCTGAGTTGGGGGTCTGTAGTAGACTCTCACAGTAACATCCCTGTTATTTCCCTCTCCTTTAATTTTTATCCAGATGCTCTCCACCTGGCTTCCAGTATTGATTTCCTGGATCTCTTCACTGGTGTAAATATCCCTGACATATAATGCTATTCCTCCTCCTTTCCTGTTTGGCCTGTTTCTCTTAAAAAGGTTATATCCTGCTATTTCATCATTTCAATCATGAGACTCATCCCACCAGGTTTCAGTGATGCCTGTTATATCATATTTCCCTTGTTGTGCTAGGAGTTCGAGTTCATCCTGCTTATTTCCCATACTCTGTGCATTAGTGTAGAGACATCTAAGACCATGTGTCTTCTTTACTTGCTGCTTTTGCACTTTTTTTTGCCTCCTATTGTTGGATCCTTGCACTGTTTGCCTTGTTCCCTCTATGCCACTTTGACTATTCTCTCCAGCCCTTTTGCCTTCCAGAATGCTGTCTCCCTTCCCCACATAACCTCAATTTAAAGCCCTCCTGATCAGATTCTTCAGACTGTTGGCAAAAACATTTTTGCCAACTGGCATGAGATGCAGCCCATCCCTTGCCAGAGGTCCCTCCTCATGGAACCGCAGCCCATGATCCAAGAATCCAAACCGTTCTTGGCAGCACCATCTACGGAGCCAGTTATTCACCTCTGCTATTTTCCTCTCCCTTCCTTGACCATGCCCTTCTACCGGGTGAAGAGATGAGATGACAGCCTGTGCATCCATCTCTTTCAGCTTCCTTCCCAGAGCCTCATAATCCCTTTTGATATTCTGAAGGCTGTGCCTTGCAGTATCATCGGTTCCCACATGAACCAAAAGAAAGGGGTATTGATCAGTAGGCTTGACAAGTCTTGTCAGTCTCTCTGTCACATCACGGATCTTTGCGCCAGGGAAACAACACACCTCCCAAGACATCTTGTCAGGCCCACAAACCACTGCTTCAGTACCCCTCAGCAAGGAGTCCCCCCCACTACCACACGCCTCCCTTTCGTGATACTCTCAGGCTCCCCTGCTCTGTCCCTGATGTCTGTCCCTGCTGCTTTTCCTCATCATCTCTGACAACAGAGAGAGATTCAAAGTGATTCTGTAGCTGCAAGCTGCTTACAGAATGTTCCCTGGTTTCCTTACTTCTGTGTGTGACCTTCCTCCAAGCATCTACCTCTGTTGTATGTGGAGTGACCTCCTCCACCCCAGCAACTTCCTCTGTGTTTTCCATTTAAGATCATCCAGTCTGTTCTTTGCAGGAAAACCTCTTGCTCTCTAAGTGTAGATATCTGGGCCTCCAGCTGCTGGACTTTCTCTTCCAAGAGGGCTACACTTGATGCAGGTGACGTTCGCCACATCTATAGGAATGAAGACAAAATCCCACAAGTGTTGCAGGTGCCTGCAGCAGATCCTGCAGTGTCTATATTGAGAAGTCTTAAGGAGGCACTGAAACAAGACTGTGTGCTTCCCTTGCTAAACACCAGGGTAAGGAACCCCTTTTGGCTTGACTTTTGTCCCCAAGCTCTGTTAGTGAGCTCAATCAGCTGGAGCTATAGTTATGTATTTATGTATTTATTTATTTATTTATTTATACCCCGCTCTTTAGCTATAAAGGCTATCAGAGCGGCTTACAATTATTATTTTTAATTAGACGGTTCCCTGCTCTCAGGCTTACAATCTAAAAGGATACGACACAAAAGGAGAAGGGAATGGTGGTGGGGAAGGGGATCAGATCCAGCAGTTCTTCTCTCCCTCTGATGCCTGGACCAAGGCAGAGGGCATGGAGGGAGGGCTTTGCTTCTTAATCTAGGACAGGCCCAATGGAGTTTGGCCTGCTCTTTCATTCCCTCCTGGGTCAGATGGTGTTGCATGGAGAGAGGGCTCCATGTAGACAGCTCCTGGGTACTAGTTCCTTCCAGAGGCAAGCCTGTCACTCACTTCCTTTGAGCAAAAGTCCCCACAAGCCCTTTAAGGAAAATAGTGAAAAGAAAAGGTGAAAAATTTAAAGGACAACCCCTCCAACACTGTTCCCAGCTCACCTTCTCCTCTGTACTCCACAAGCTCTTTCACTATGAAGTAATAATAATATAGAATTAGCCTTTTAGCTCCACCCCCACCCCCACCCATTGACCCACAGAAGTGGCTCACAGTTTAAAAGTATTTTTAAATTTTTTTTATTGCTTTAAAAAACAGGGAAAAAACAACATATAACAGCAACAAACGAGAAAAACAAAAACAAAAACAAATCATACCATGCTTAATTCCATAAAGCGACCTGAAAAAGGTCCAATTTGATATACATACAGGACTCCACAATAAGTAGAAATACACAGATACATAATGTAAAGGGGTAGGAAACAAAAGGTTACAGTTAACTTCCTAGGACTTCTTTCCGATCTTCAAAACATGATATCTATATCTATTTCTGTATCTTATAGTTAGGTCTTTTACTAATATCTTAATAAAACATCCTTGGAGTATAAGTATAATAGAGACTGCTTGTTTATACAAGCTTAATATATTCTGTTATCTATTTCTCTATTTTTAATATATATATATATATATATATATATATCCTTCCTTTCACTTTAGAACAAATATCCTGAATTAGTATCTTGTCTGAGTCATATATTTATATATTGCATTTCACCAGCTTATATTTTTCCCCTCTCTTTCTAGGTAATCCAAAACTGGTAGCCAATCGTCCCTCCAGGCTTCCCACTTCCTACCATTCTTCAAACAGGTGAGTTTATCCATTTGAATATATTCGATTAATCTATTCAGCCAAGCCTCGATAGTAGGAACCCCTTTTTTCTTCCACCAGCTTGCTAGAGTCACACATGCGGTAACAGCTAGGTAAAAAAGCACTTTACCAAAGTGTTTCTCCTTTTCATCATTCAACATCATATTCAATAAAAAATATTTTGGGTCAAATCCTATATCACATTTTAGAATATCCTTCACAACTCCATATATCTTCCTCCAGAATTTATTAACTGATTTGCAGTTCCACCATAAATGAAGTAAAGTACCTACAGCCTTTCCACATTTCCAACATCTGTTGGATGTTGTTTTATCTACAGTTGCCAACTTCACAGGGTTCACAGTTTAAAAGTTTAATAAATTATCCAACCAAAATGGACACAGAGAATCAACCTTTCCTCTTGCAAGGAATGGTCTAGAAATCCTTTGCTAGCAGCTATATAGAATTAGGCTTTAGCTCCAGAAGTGGCTCACAGTTTAAAAGTTTAAGAAACAGAGACACAGAGAACCAGCCTTTCCTCTTGCAAGGAAACATACAAAATTATTAATATTATTAATCTTCTCTAGCTTGTGCTGCAATTAACTCCTTCATAAACTTGCTCACAGAAATCTCCCCTTCTTCCTCCTCTATCTTCTTTTACGCATACAGTTGAAGATTGGTTCCCTGTTAGATCCCTGATAATTAAAAGTAAAATGTCATAGATGAATTTGGGATCCCTATCTTAAGAGTACAAACCTGCACTTTACTATTTATAAATAGAAAGGAAGCAGTGATTCAGTTGTGCAGAAAAAGATTCTGCATACACTCACAGACTTTCAGATTAAACATGACATGTGAAAAGTGAATAAAGTACACATGTTGGCAAGGGTGGAAAGAAAGCAAAGTTGTGGATGATGAGTACCAAACTGAGCTGAAGAGACTGTAAGATGAAATCCCATGGTTTGGTTCAGCATTTTCCCAACTTGACAGTGTAAGTAGGAATAAATAGAATCCTAGAGTCAGAATGGTCTCCCAAGGGGCATCCAGTCCAACCCCCTTCTGCCATGCAGGAATACAAAGAATCCTAGTGTTGGAAGGTGTTGATAGCAATAAAGTAGTTGTAAGTATTTTACAACTACATAGAGAGATAGGAGTAGGAATAAATAGAATCCTAGAGTCAGAAGGGACCCCCCTCTGCCTGGTATCCAGTCCAGATCCCTTCTGCCATGCAGGAATACTGAGAATCCCAAAATTGGAAGGAATCTCCAAGCGGCATCCAGTCCAATCCCCTTCTGCCAGGCAGGAAGACATAGGGTCCTAGAGTTTGGCAGTGTTGATAGTAGTGAAATAGTTGTAAGTATTGTACAACAAAATAGAGAGTTGCAAGTAGCAAACAAACTGTGAAGTCGACAGGTGGAGTCATCTTGTAACAGCTATAAAAAGAAGTATCCCAAAACCAGACAGAAGAGTAGTGCTGGCTTGAGTAGTGCTACAATATGAAGGTTCTACGGCTAGCTGACAGGCTTGGAACTGAAATATGAAGGTTGTTCTGCTGTTTAAGACTGTTGATTCTATGAAGGTATGCTCTGATATTTCTGTTTAATTGTGCTGCAAAGACTGCCTGAAAGTATGCTGAAAGAAATACCAAATGTCTGAGCTTCAAAGACTGTTTTTATTGCAACCAGAACAAATGGAATTGTGCAAAAGACTTTATATGTGTCTGGTATGAAAACAATACTAGTTGCTCACTCATACATCCTACTGAGCCAAATCATCTGTTAGCCTTGTGTTGAAATGTTGTTTATCCACTCCAAGGTTTGGAGGTGAATTCCGCTGCATCTGCTGCACACTGTAAAATAAAAGGATCCCAAGGACCATCCAGTTTGACACTGCTTTAATCTCAGCATCCTACAGAAATCCTGGGAGTCTGGTGAGGCTTCCGGCAGTCTTAAATAGAGACAGCTAAAGCTCTTGTGAAAACTACAAATTCCAAATGGGAATCCCACATGCGCTAAAGGCTAAAGATTTTGCAAAATAGCAAGGACATTGCAAAAGTGAACATCTGAGGATTTCCATAAGGATGGTGCTGCAGCACTTAAACTGGTGTTAGACTGCTTTATTTCCACAGGATGGGTTGAGATTAAAGAAAGTCATGCAATATAAGTCATTAGAGAGGATTTGAAAAATTGGGAGCAAATCAAAAGTAAACTAGTATTAAACCATTAGTAAACCAATAGCAAATCATTAGTAAACCAATAGAAAACTGCTAGTAAACTAGTAGTAAACCGAGAGTAAACCAGTAGTAAACCTATAGTAAACTGCTAGTAAACCAGTAGTAGGATGATAGTAAACCAGTAGTAAACTGATAGCAAACCAATAGTAAACTGCTAGTAAACTAGTAGTAAACCAGTAGTAAACCATTAGTAAATCAGTAGTAAACTGTTGGTAAACCGATAATAAACTAGTAGTAAACTGTTAGTAAACCAATAGTAAAGCACTAGTAGACCAGTAGTAAACTGTTAGTAAACCAGTAGTAAACTGTTAGTGAGCCAGTAGTAAACTCTTAGTAAAAGGATAGTAAAACATTAGTAGATCAGTGGTAAATTATTTGTAAATCAGTAATAAATTCTGTCAGGAAATGACATGGATGTGACCATGAAATTACATGGATGTGACCATAAGATGGAGCTGTAAGCTTAGTAATGAAAGAGGCTAAGCTTCAGTGGCAGGTGTTTGTGGGTTAACTGGTTGGTAATATGCACACCTGGGATGGATGATGCAATGAGCATTTGAACCACCTATATAAGGGAGATGGGAAATGTCTTCATTGTGGGTTGTTGTGGAGTGGTGGTTGGCGAAGCAGTTTGTTGGTGAGTTTGAGATAGAGAGTATTTGAGATGGCTGTCCAATACTCTATGTACATTTCTTTGTATATATTACAAACAAAGATTAAAGCCCCCATATTGAATGAAGACTGGCAGTGGCTGTGTCTTTATTCAGCAAGCAGTTTCCTTCCTGGCCTGAAGACTGTTGCAGTTTTCTCTTCAGAGACCTTCTTCTTGGCGTCCTGTCTGCGTGGCTTCGTTCTGCAAGTGGTCATAGTGGACACAGTGAGTCACTCTACACCCCTAACAAATTCTTAGTATGGGATAATTGTAACAGGCATGGGCATTTATAAATATCTCAATTATTGCAGTTCCTCCACTACTTACCCCTACTACTGATTCAATACTGGTTTAATCCAGCTCTCTACTGCTGTTGAACTAGCTGCCTTTTTTGATGCTTGGTGGTCTAAAGATGGCTAAAGATCTTGTGAACACTATAGGATGGTGTTATGGCACTTAAATCAGTGTCAGACTGCTTTATTTCCACAGGGTGGGTTGACATTAAGGAAAATCATACAATAAAAGCAATTAGAGAGGATATGTAAAATTGGGAGCAAATCAATAGTAAGCCAGTAGTAAATTGGTAGGCAGTAGTAAACCTGTAGTAAACTGCTTGTAAACCAGTAATAAAGTGTTAGTAAATCAGTAGTAGACTGTTAGTGAATCAGTAGTGAATTCATAGTATAGTAGTAGTGGTGTAGTAGTAACCATCATGAATATTTACAATATCTCCATCATTGCAATTCCTCCACTTCTAACCCCCTACTACTAATTTAGTACTGATTAATCCATCTCTCTGCTGCTACTGAACTTCCTGCCTTTTTTGACACTTGGTGGTCTAAAGTCACTGTGAAAGGGATGGATTGGCCCTTTGGGAACATGAAGGGGGTGCAAAATTCACATTATAGGATGTTAATTAACAACAATATCCCACCCAGGAAAAGACAACTAACTCACAATTTGCACCCATTGTGTGCTCTGAAAGCCTATTGAATCCAAGGCACCCCAGGAACTTCAAAACCACTCATGCTACTAATCCCTGTGAAAATTTGGGGGATAAACTGGGTTGGCAATTAATTTTTAATTTTTTTAAAAAAAAATTGTACAAAAACTCTAAGCATGAAATTTCCACGACAGTGGCAATGGCATCCGATTAAGAAGCGTCTTCGAAACCAGCGAAAAGGCTTCTCTAACTTCGGGGACAGCGGTGGCTGAGAAAGCAGTAAACAGCCACTAAACAAAGCTCCTCAGGTACGAGGAGTCCTAGCAAATCTGGAGAAGGTCTATTCCTGTGATCCCAACCGCAGAAAGCCTGGATGTTGACGGATCCAGGCTCCAAGGGAAAGGACAACAGAGGTGACCAAGAAGGTAAAATGGCCCCACAGTTTCAGAATCGTCAATAGACGAAAGCGATGCCGCCAATTTTAATTACCTGTTTCATATGATTTACTTCGCATTTAAAGTCAAAGACTTCAATCTATCTCAATACTTCCGACACTTAACTTTCTGAGTAACGAAACAATCCTTTGAAAAGAAGAAAGCATGGACTATAGAGAAGGAGAAAACAAAGTTGCAGATCAGGCAAGGAGTATTGCCTTCATCCTAAGATTTCCTCCAAACAATATATAATATAAATAAATGAACCGGCCTGTAATCCTGTGACTTTGGACTTTTACAACGATTTATAAGACAAGGAAGGAGAGACCCAAGGTGGTGCTCAACACAAGGAAGGTTCCGGGAGGAGGAGAGGTGTACAACGTGGTGTATAACGCAAGGGAAAGCGCAAGGGAAAAGTGATTTGAGTGGGGCTCTGAAAGAAGGAGAGACGGCTAACGAGGCGCTCAGTACTTGGAAAAGTGACTTGCATAGAACTCCAGGAGGAGGAGAAACAGATAGCGCGGCGGTTAGTACAAAGAAAAAGCAGCCGACATAAGACTACAAGACGAAGAAAAAAGTGATCTGCACAGAGTTCGGAGAGGAGGGGAGGCTCCCAACATGACAGCCAACACTGGGAGAAAGTGACCTGTGTGGAACAATAGGAGAAAGAGAGGCGTCCAGCGCGGCGTCCAGCGGGAAGGGAAAGCGGATTACACGGACTTTTAGAAAGAGGAGAGGTGACCAGCGCGGCATCTAGTGCAAGGGAAAAGCGGCTTGAGTGGAGCTCCGAGAGGAGGAGAGACAACTACCGTGGTGGCCAGCGCAAAGAAGAAGCGACCTGCACAGAGGCTCGGGAAGAACTTCAGAAGGAGGAAAAGTGATCAATGTGGAAACCAGTGTGAAGGGAAAGCGGCCCGCACAGTTTTTTGAGGAAGACTAGAGGAGACCAACGCAGTGTCCAGCGCAAAGAAGAAGCGACCTACACAGAGGGTTGGAAGGAGGAGAGACGTCCAACACGGAAGCCATCGCAAAGGAAAAGTGACTTGAATAAAGCTGTAGGACAAGGAGAGGCAACCAGCGCGGAGACCATTGCAAAGAAAAAGCGGTCGGTATAGAAGTCTGGGGTGAGGAGATGTGCATAGTGAGACGACCAACACGAAGGAAAGGCGGCCTGAACAAAGTCTAAGGAGGAAGAAGCATTCAGCATAACGACCACCACGAGGAAAAAACAGATTGTATAGGACCCCAAATAGAGGAGAAGCGACTAGTACGACGGTGTGTTTCCCACCCAAGACATTCTGTTCTGTTGTGTTCAGGAGAATCTCCTGCTCTTTATGATGCTCCTCTAGCTGCTGTAGTTTCTCTTCCAAGAGGGCTACCAACTTGCACTTGGGGCAGGTATAGTTCCCCACATCTGTAGGCAAGAAGACAAACATCCCACAGGTGTTGCAGGTGACTGCTGCAGGGCCTTCAGTGTCCATACTGAGAAGTCTTAAGGAGGCACTGAAACAAGACTGTGGGCTTACCTTGCTAGACTTGGCCTTTGTTCCCAAGCTCTGACACTGAGTTCAAGTCCCAGGGCCTATAGGTATGTAGAGAGCTCCTTGCTACTAGCTCCCTCCAAAGGCAAGTCTCTGACTCACTTCCTCTGATGCTTCAGGCCAGCTTTTCTTCTATTCTCTAAAAACCTCCTTGACTAGATAAGAAAAATTAAAATTCACTTCTATCCTTGTATAGACTTAAGAGGTCTGGCTTCTCCCAGCAATGGCTCCCAGAATGCAATGGCTCAAGTGTAAATTAGATTAGATCTCACCCAAGCACCTGGACTAGAGCCTCCTCCTTCTCTTTTTCCTTTCTTAAAGGAAATGCCATGAATCTGGAACTGTTTATGTAAAGTACTGAAGCAACAAAAATTCCTGCGCATTGAATTACCCACTGAAGTACTCAGCCCTGTTACTTCATTTGCAAATGATGTATCTGCATATTCTCACACCCAGAGCTGAACAATTTCAGAGCTGGAAAAGACTTCAGCCAAGGCATCAAAAAACAAAGATCCTGTGTTGCGGCAAACAGCAATGTATATTAATCACATCCCTAGTCTAGAGCAAATCTCACAAGCCTGAAGTCTGTCCTTCTCTGTCTGAATGTGCATGGTGCAGAATAGTCTGGGAGCAGCCCAGTGTATTCAGACCCTAGAGGTGCTCTCACATACCCCATTACCTTAGGCACTCTGTTGTGATGCTTGGCAGCTATTCACATGTGTGCCCTGATGTATCAGCCAGCAATGCTACCACTACTATTGCAACAGGTTATATGCTCAAATGAGGCACACAGGGTTGATCACATGGCTGGAAACCATGTCCTGACATCAGAAAAGCAACTTGTGCCAGTGGTGGTGGCACTGCAGAGCAGGACACATTTTAAACCCTGCCCAGCATCACAACAAAGGACTCCAGAACTTCCCAGAAGATCTGGAAAAAGTGATTTTAAAAATGTCTGAATGTTGTTCAAACACTTCACACCAGAACCAGGTTTCAGTCCTGCATCATCCAGACTGGGCACCATGGGAATGAGCGGAAGGCATTTTATTTGACCTGAGAGTACAACCCCTCTGTAACAGACCAATGTTTTTTATGGCAGAATGAGCTTCAATTATCCATTTGAGGAAGACTCTCTGGTACCAGAAGCTAACTTTTAGCTCAAACCCCTATTTCTAATAAGTCATGAATGGCCCGAGACAGACAGGCCAAAAGCGGCGTGCTTCCGCTGATGCTAGGGTTAAGGAGCACGCACCAACTGCACACTCCCTAAACCTAACATGTCACAAGTGGCAGAATCATGGCAGCCTCCCGTCCACATTGGGGCTGCCATCTTGACGTAAGGGATGTACAGCATACATTACTAGTGCACCAATGGTGACTCATGACATACACTGGATGGCACAAAAAGAACCTGTTTTTTCGGGTTCTTTTTAGTCCAGAGTTTGATTCACTTAAAGAAAATGAGTTGGAAATTGTGCCACAATGTATTGAATTGTATACACCAAAAAGTTAATATATTTCTTAGATTGTAAGCCTGAGGGCAGGGGACCATCTAATTAAAATAATATTTGTAAGCCGCTCTGATAGTCTTTAGGGCTGAAGAGTGGGGTATAAATTAATAATAATAATAATAATAATAATAATAATGATATTTCAGTATGTCTCTGTAAATGTTAACGCATAGACCAACTATATGTGCATTTAGAAAATAGGATGTGATATGAGAGAGCATTTGATTTTGGGGATACAGAAGGGTTTTTAAGTTTTGTTTGTTTCCTCTGTAAAGTAATGTGGCATATTGCTGAGCCAGGGGCTTATACTGATAATACCTTGCAGACCAGTATGGAATACATGTTCACTAAGCTCTGAATATATGAGCTTCAGTTCAACATCCCCTCAGTGCAACTAATGATTTGGATTCAGACCTTGTGCTCTGCTGACTCACATACCACCCTACTTTACAGCCCTAAAGCTGCCTCACACAGGCATTCTGTGCTGCAATATGAGGAGGAAGATCAGAGACTTTCTGGCAAACCACCCCCTCATACCAGACAAACAAGGATGACATCAGTACTGAGATTTGCAGGAGAAGTAGGGTGGGAAGGGTTGTCAGACACTTTTCTGATCCTGTCAGTTCACACTTCAGCATGGAAAGCCTGTATAAGGTGGCTTTTGGCTTTAAAGTAGGTTGGAAGGAGGGCTTTGGGCACTATATGGAGAGGGCAGAAATACCAACTTCTGAAGCACTGGGGGGGGGGGACACATGTGGCACTCCTTACCTGAATTCTGGTCATCACCAAACTCTCTTCCCTCCCCCCCTCTCAATTAGCAGCACAGAAGAATTCCTCAGTTCAAATACATTTGGAAATTTTATGTATGAGTATTTCCCCCTAAATGCACCACATCCCATCTGATCTTGGAACCTAAGCAGAGTCAGCCCTGGAGAGTACTTGGATGAGAGACTACCAATGAACATCAGCTGCTGTAGGCTATATCTTAGAGGAATGAATTCACAAAACTACTTCTCAGGATTCCTTGCCTAAGAAAATTCTGAAATTTATGTGGTCAACATACATTGACAGGCAACTTGAAGGCACATATACACACCCATATTGTATTGTTGTTTTTTAAAAAAATACAGTTGATGAAACTTGAGAAAAAGTGTTTTTTATTTATGTTACATGTAAATGAGATTTTTCTTATTAAATTGCAAACTCTGTTTTAGTATTGAACTACTATTTTTTGGTACAATCTCTCTCTCTCTCTCTCTCTCTCTCTCTCTCTCTCTCTCTCTCTCCCAGATCCTCCTCTCCTCCTCCTCCTCCTCCTCCTTCTTAATGTGAAATTATCTCATTCCCATTCTCTTTGCCCTTCTCCAAATCCCACTGACCTTCTTCTTCAGTCTTTTTAAAAATGTATTTAGTGTGAAATATTTTCCCCTCCCTGCACATAAATGTGTGCAGATTTTGTCCACCTTCCCCAATATATATGCATTTTGCACACATTTTCCAAAGTACATTTTAACTTCTATTTTTCTGTTCACCCAAGTATGATTATATGTATTTTTTTAAAATGTGCATATTTTAGATAATGAATAAATCTAGATATATAGAGTTTCCTCCAAACTTCACCTCAAACCTTTTTCTTGAAATATGTAAAATCAATATTTCTCTACAGAAATGCAGATTGCATTATCTATTTATTTTTTACTCTTTTGTTATCTGTGGTAGTTTTACAGAGGTGTAGGGATATGCAGGTAAATGTGAGTACCAGGCTGATTGGAACAGACTAGTAGTAGTTTGCTGCTGGATTTCAGCTCCAATTTTCAAATTAATTTACTTATGTCTCCAAATTTCAGACGTGGGTTTCTTGAATATGTCTACTGTTAGGGGGTCATACAAGAGGGTCTCACTGGCCACATGCTGGCCAAAGGCCTGTACCTCCCATTTCTTTTATGCAATCTATACCAAAGTCTGAATGCTTTTTTTCCTGAAAAAACCAGTTTGGTCCTGCGGCATATTCCCAACTCCCTTTGACTACACAATTAGTAGTAGACATGGCAGAGAATGTCCAGGTTTATCTATCGAAATAATACTTACCATTGGTTTATTTATCCTTTTTGACTACAACATGTGAGGAAGAGTTAGAATAGGTCTTCCACACACAATTTGTGGAATCACTTTGCTCAAGAAAATGGAATACACTATAATGTTGCATAAACTCAGATTAAAGATTTCAAGGGTGTCATATTTCATAAGCTACCGCCTCTAGAAATGCTAAATATTTTAGTCGGACATAAGTAAATACTCAGCAGTCTGACCTTGAGTTACCTATGGTTTTATTGATAACCTGTCAGGTGCCATATATTTAGACACTATGTTTGCCTTGCTTAGCTTTCTTATATAGATTATCTGTAGGGTAATTTAACTTTTAACATTATGTCAGCTTCTAAGCATGGAATGACAATTTCCTTCTTTGAAAGATGTAACCAGAGTCTTCCCTGTCCCTTAAGATCTTTGTGTTACAGTCTTTGAGCTCCAATGACTAGGATAAGAAAAAATGGGGGGTGGGGAGTTGGATTGGGATGGATGGATACCAGACTGGCAAATAAAATAGTTTTTTTCTGGATCCAGAAAAGATTTTCATGGTATGATGTTTTTAAACTCTTGCAGGAGAGGAAATAGCCTTCAGTTCAGCACTGTTCTGGGGGCTACAATTAAGCATATTGGAAGGGAAAAAAATCTCAGCATTGTCAAGATTTTGGTTAAGAGTTTCAAGGCAAGCTGACAGAAGACTTTATCACATAGGGAAAATTGGAAGGTTAAACTGGTCACAATGCAGGGTCATCCAGGGCATTAGGGATAATTTCGTGATTGCTTCTCAGACGACACTGTGCACAAACCCGTTAGAAGCCAAACAAAGTGAGGTGAATCAGGGAATATGCATTTTTGCAAAAATACCAGGTTTTCATTTCCAGTTCATTCATGAATTCACTTTCTTCACATAATTGCAGCAGTCTGGAAACCATGTGCCGGATTCTCCCTGTTCCCAGATTTCCCATGTTTCCTTTGCTATGCTGAGGAGAGTGAGGCAGCCTTGTTTTTAAAGGGACATACACACAACACACACACCTCTTTCCCTCGCATGGCCGATATCTTCCTCCTGCAGCCTCTAAGCCTTAAGTTGAAGGAAACAGAGAAGGCAAAGGGAGAGGACATTGTGGCATTCCTCCTGTACAGGAGGGAGAAATGGAGTACATGTCCTGGAAAAGAAGGGCATCTGGGAGTTTCAGCCCTTGCTGAAATCAGGCAGGTTTATGGAGCCATGTCCTCTTTCTCTCCAGTGTGTGTGTGTTTGTGTGTAGTTTGCAAAGGGAAACTTCAGCCTTCCTTTCTCTGAAACAGTTTCTGGGGCAAAGAGTATTTTCCTCTCTCTTCTCTCTCTGGAACATGTGCGTGTATGCACTTGTGGAAATGAAAGTTCTGAGCATCTTCAAAAAAATTTCCAAGCTATCAACAGGATTTATCCTCATCTGTCTGAAACCCAAATTCACTTTCTACCCACTTTCTTGCATAAGTAATGTGCTTTTCACCCATTGTTGTGCTCTCTGTGTGATAATCATTAGCAAATTTGCTTTCTTTTCCAGGATGCCAACACCTTAACCATTTTGGGGATGGAAGCACATAGCTCTTCATGTGATAAAGACCAGTGAGGAAATAGAACTTGGTTTTTAAACAATGGAAACATTGCCAGTGGTAGGTCTATTCCTCTAAAGAATTCATAGATAAGATGGAGTTCTCCATTCTAACATTTGCATTGGATTGCAGAGATGGAATTGCTGCCTAAAAGGGTCGCTGAGATAGCAGGAGAAACACGTAAAAAGAAGCAAATATATGGGCAAATTGGGCTGGGGTGCAGAGAACAATCCCCCCTCCCTCTTTCTTACTGATTCAATATTAATATCAATATCATTTACATTTCTATACAGCTTTATAGTGCTAAGCACTCTCTAAGCAGTTTACAATGTGTTAGCCAATTGCCCCCCAAAAGCTGGATACTCATTTTACAGACCTATGAAAGGATGGGATGCTGAGTCAACCTGGAATTCTGCAGGGTCAAACTCACATTTTGGCTGCAGTACAAGCTTTTAACCACTGTGCCACCAGGAATTCTTCATGAACTTAGTTATAATTTTTCTCTAGAGCCAACGTGGTATAGTGGTTTGACTGGTGGACTAGGAGTCTGGGAGATCGAGGTTTAAATCTTCACTCAGACAAAGAAACTCACTAGTAAATCACAACATCTCAGCTTCAGAGGAAGACAATGGCAATCCCTCTGAACAAATCTTGCCAAAAAAACACTAGGAGAGGGTCACCATAAGTGTGAGTTGTCTTACTGTGGTTTTACACCCACAGTATATGTGCAAGGACTGGACTGGGCTCTTCTTCAAGAATCTATTGTTACTCTTAATCTAAAGCAGTTTATGTATTATGTAGAAGAGAAGCCGGGGAAAGGAAAGTGACTAGGGGCCTTATTCCAAAAGAAAGCATTGTGGAACTGGAGCCACAGAGTAGTAGCTTTCTCCATGCCTTAAATTCTGCAACTTAAGTGACTAATTTCAACTCAGCCTTAGAGTCAAGATACCACTTGCTGCACACAAGGAAAAACATCATTTAAAGCAAAGCATCATATGGTAATTGATTAGACTTGAGTTTTTTTCTGAGTAAACTTATATTGGTATCACCATTCAACACACACATATAATACTCCCATTGAAAGCAACAGGGTTGAAAACACTTCATTTGATTGTATCATTCCTACTGTTTCTCTTTTGAATATACTTTTTTCTTTTTTTTCTTTTTTAAAAAAGAGATCTGTTTCTTTAATGAGAATAAAATCAAATTACTGAAGACCTTTTAAAGTTTCTTTTATTTTTCAGATGACTGAGGTAAGGATGAAATTGATTAATCTGATGCATGCTACAGAATCCAGTTTCATTTGTACTTATAGTCCCAGGATGTCTTTCTTAAGAGTCATTTCATTGCTACCAGTCCTAATGAAATGAAAGTGCTTTGCTCGGCAAGGAACTCATCCTTGCTGAAGGTTTAAAATATTCACTTACGTCCGTTTTAGTGAAGAGTGATGTGCTGATCCAGTCATTATTTTGACATACAGAAAAATTAATTGCCAGACCTGTACATATTTCATACTTGTTATTTCAAAGAAGCTAGGTGAGATTTTCTTTCTATAGCACCAACTTGGCTTCAAGATATTTAGAAAGTTTAACCAGGTCTGAAATTACTATTCTTGTAACTTTAACAGAGCCTTTGGAAAGTTTCATTTAATCATAAAAACTGGATTGCTCCTTACTGTGTTTTATTAATGAGGTTCTCTAGGTTAAACTAATCATTTATGGAATATATTACTATGTCCAAAGTTCTTAGATTACCAACAGGTAATTTAATATACCAAAAACATACAGCTACAAGTACTGCCAAAATCCATTTGTTACATTTGCATATTTTCATTTAATATGAAGTTGCACAGCTGAATATAATGTCAGGTGGAATGCAAAATAGAGATAGTGCAATCCCATAACACTTCATAAAGCAAATGAAAAGAACACATACTTACATTAAAGGAATTCATACTGTTTGACAGCATAGTTCTTAACAGGGATTCTCAATCAAAATTTCAAGCCTTTTACTTGGAGGTAAAAATGGTTCAACATATTTTTGAGTACACATCCCTAGGGTCATATTGTGTGGCATTATGTCATGCACTCTCACATATATATTCTTACACTAGTAGACATTACTACTAAAATGACAAGTAATGAATAATACAAATTTGCCCTTCCACCCAAATGACAATGCCAGACACAAGGGCTGGATGAAATAAAGCCATAACTGTATTAACCTCAAGAATCTGCAATGCAGCAACAAATAGGGTGTGTCACCACTAATCTGTATTGGGTTATCTAGTTAAACTGGATGTCCCATCCTTTGGGGGTCTTGGAACGTATCCTTTGCAGATAAAGGAAGACAACTGTATTAGCAGAATGGGATCACCATGGGTTGCCAGAATGTAATGCCACCATATAGAACTTACATTTCCAACTTTCATTTTCTGCCCCCCATGCAGCTGCCGGCACCACTTCTCTCCAGAGAACAAGCACATGAGCACACTGTTGTCCTACTGCACCACTGGTGCCTGTTACCCACACATGGCAGTATAGCAATGGCAATGAGTCATGAAAAAAGATGGAGATGGGTCTCCTGGTCCACCGCAGTGAAAGCAAACATCATAGCCATATGGGGATTGGCCACCTTGCAGCACAAACTTCAGAAATCCCACCAGAATATGGAGATGATCATGAAGGTGGTAGCAGAGATAATGGGCAAGAGCCATCAATACACAGCTCAGGGATACAGAATGAATGCCAAATCCCTTAGACCACAATGAATGACCACAATGTGCACAGAAGCTGAGGCATGGCCATCATGCCCTTTAACAAAAAGCTCCAAGCCTTCCTTCATGGGAATGCCACTGTACACCACAAGTGTGTGGCCTGCAGTGCTCAAATAATCTGGGCCCCAGTCAGCCAGCTACCGATAACCAATGGGGGGGGGGCTTCTCCTCAGGTAGGAGACTTCTAGGAACTCTTTGGCATTGGCACTACCCCAGGTGATGTGATGGGGCCCAGGGAAGCAGTAGGAAAACAAAAGTGCAATGATGTGCTGCCTCCCCAGGTGCATCCACCAACATGGCAGCCAGGGTGGCTACAATGGTCCTCTCTCCTATTGCACAGGTGACCAGGAGGAACTGCAAGATTCCAATAAGATGTGCATCAGCCAAACACTCATACTCTGCAATGACATCCCAATGTGGGGAGGGGACCTCCAACTTTTCTAAAGCCAGTGGCCACCATGCTCACTTACCCCTGTTATGGCCCGACATGGCAGCCAGCAATGACAGAGAGGGCAAAGAGGTGGCAGGTGATGTTGCCTGCTAGTTGCTTTGGAATACAGTAGAGGCCATGAAGAGTACACTCTCTCCCAAAAATGACAAGTGCACCACATCACATGGCATGACTCACTAGGCATGCAGCAGGGCATGATGCAGAATGAGCTGCTGCAGACATTCTGCTACTAACCACATACTTATTATTAATATATATCAACATATTGTTGATGTATTTGTATTATCTTATCTATCTATATTTAAGTAGCCTTTCTACAATATAATTGTTTATTAATTATCATCTGGAATGGGCTTAAGAAAGTGTACTCATAATAATTCTTGCTCAAGCATTCTAAGAAGCTCAGAACTAACATGTTTTTAAAATGTGATAAGCCTTTATTAGATAGATACCTGTAAGCCTACTATTTCTATGTCTAAGAGATTAAGTGTGTTAGAAGTGGAGACCTCAGAGTCGCAATGTTACCACTCTGGAAATATTACTAGCAGCATATGCTGTATTAATGGGAATGCACTTGAAATCAAGAAAAAGGTTGTCTAATGTCAGGCTCCTTTTGCAAGAGCACTACAACTTGATGGCTCTAACCATTGAAAACATCTACAAGGAACTTGGAGCTATTTCAACCAGAGTAGACAGAGTTATTTAGGGCCAGAGTAGAGGAGCAGGAAAAAGTGGTTCAATCATGGGTTTTCTGAACAGCAGGTCAAACCCTGCTGTTCACACAGCCCGCTTCCACTTCGCAGGCCAAACACACATGGAGAATCCACACCATGCAGCATGATCTGCACCTCTTGGGATTTTTTTTGGCTCCCCCACATACATGTGCACTGTTGCATGAACACACTAACCAGAACCAGAATTACCTCCCTCTTCCTGTGTGACTGTGTGGCTGATCAAAGATGTGACCATCCAATAAGATGGCATCTGGGCAGATGTGGTAGGTACCTGCAAGTCGCATGTGGTGTATTTGTGCAAGGGTGTGAATATATGGTGGAAAGGCAAACAAAAAATTACCCAGAGGTATGGCTTGAAAACATGCCATGTGGTCAGCTAGTGCTTATTCAACCCACCTTGGGAACACTGGGCAGAGGTTTCGACCCACTTTTGAAAAAAAAAAAAAAAAGCATATGTGATGCTCTGCCGGTACAAGTCATTAGTGTATAGACATCCAAGTGATACAAATGGCAAAGCACAATAATGGAGGCCCCCCATACATACCCTCTTCACTCCCCTTCACTCCATGTCCCCCCCCCCCCCCCGGTTGGACTGTCTGGTTTGTGTATGTTCTAATTAAATCAAATGGAGTTGTTACACTTTCAGTTTTTTGCTTTACCACAGCCTCAGATTGGTGTCAGGTTGTTTATATGCAGAAGCAATGATACATATTTTCTGGGCTAAGATGAAGTATCTCACTTCTTTTTGCTCCATTAATTAGCTTCTCATTAATTTTTTATTTAATGTAATGTTTGCTTTATATTTATTTTCTTTCATTTTTATTTAATTTTAATTTTACTTACATCTTATTTTCATTTCCATCTTATTATTATTTATTTTTATTTTTATTTATTTGATTTAATTTGATTTGATTTCATTATTTATTTATTATTCTAAATAAAATAAAATGTAAAAATACTAATTAAAATAAAAATAAAATAAAACAAAAAATAAAATAAAATATCAAATAACAAATCAAAGATATAGAGATCAAGAAGGAACAAGTGTTGTCAATAACAGAATAAAAATAAAATAAAATATGAATGAACAGACTATAGCCTTAATATAAAATAAAAAAAATTGAAAGAAGATAAGATAGAAAAGGCAAATTGAACCATAGATAAGACAGAGGTGCTTACTGTCAAAAATTCTAACCTGTGCTTGTAGGCATATCAACCAATTCTGGATGCAGTTATACTCCCCCTGAAAGACTGTGTTTGCCGCTTGGGAGTGGTTCTGGATCCATAGCTCCAAATGACAACTCAGATAGATGTGATAACCAAGAGTGCTTACTATCAGCTTCAGCTGATACTTAAACAGTAGCACTTCACACAGCTGGAGAATCTTATGATGGGAGCACCCACACTGGTAACCTGAAGGCTGTGCTGTACATTGGGCTACAAGTTCAGAAACTTCAGTTAGTTCAGAACATGATAGTCAGATTAGTTACTGGGACATTCAGAAATGATAATATTATACTAATATTAACATCCCTACAATGGCTGCCAACTAGTTTCTGGGCAAGGTACAAAATGTTGGTTATTCCCTTTAAAGACTTACATGGTTTGGTCCAGGGCCAAAAAAAGGAGATTACAGCATTGTGGGCCAGGAACGTTCTCAGAACGTTCTTAGAACGGTACAAAACGGGAGTGAATGGGATCCAGACACTTTTGTGGCATAGCGTTTAGATGATGCATGTCCAAAACATTTATTTATTTATTTATTTATTTATTTATTTATTTATTTATGGTATTTATACCCCGCTCTTCAGCCCTAAAGGCTATCAGAGTAGCTTACAATTATTATTTTTAATTAGACAGTTCCATGCCCTCAGGCTTACAATCTAAAAAGACATGACACAAAAGGAGAAGGAAAAGGTGGTGGGGAAGAGGATGAGGTCCAGTGGTTCTTCTCTTCCTCTGAGGCCTGGACCAAGGCAGATAGACTGGAGGGAGGGGTCTCCATCTAGCCCTGATGGAGCTGGGCCTGCCTCTTCACTCCTTCACAAGCCCGAAGATGACAGCATCGGGAGAGGGCTCTCTTTCTTCAGGCTAACCCTGATGGAGCTGGGCCTGTCTCTTCGCTCCCTCCTAGGCAGGAAGATGACAGTTAGCATGGGGGAAGGGTTCTTCTTCTTCAAGCCAGGAAAAATAAAATATTATATCAATTAAAATTAAAATTAATATAAATTAAATCTTAAAAATAAAAGTAAAAATAATAAATTAAATTATGATTGAATTAAATAAAATGTAAAATGAATAAAATATAAGAAAAAATGAAAAAATAAATATAAATTAAATAAAATTAGGACCAAAGCAGATCAACAGGAAAAATGAGCTTGATCCCATTTTTCCCAAAAGTGAGTCAATACTGCAAAGTCCACCCAGCCTGCCTACACAGAACCTACCACACTGGTCCCTGAGCTAAAGTGGCTTAGAGTGACCATTGACTGCCAGGTGAGTGTCATGCTGGCCAATGCCAGCTGCGCCTGTGACCCTGCCCTCCCACCCTTACCTATTCATACATACACACATTCTTTATCTGGTGGTGTTCTTTATGTCCCCCATCACAGGCATGCCTTAGCATTGGCATTGGGGGGGGGGGGTAAAGAGGGGAGAGGGAGCCTTCCAGCTGCCCATCTTCAAAATCCCTGCACGCTGATTAATTCTTACTATCATCCATGCATACATGCAATATGGTGCACTAGTTGTCATTTTTGGGGAGAGGTTGTACCCTGCACAGCCATGGCTGCATGCCACAGCAACTCAAATCCATCATTATCTGCCCCCTCTTCATCCTGGATGTCCTTATTGCCTGCCATAGCAGCCTGTTGCAAGGGTGGTCATGGTGCTCCTGGCCATGGAGGAGATGCAGGTCCCCTCCCCAAACTGGGATGTCATAACTAAGGACGATGTGCTCAGCTGTTTGCCTGAAGGATGTCTCATTGGAATCTGACAGGTCTTCCTGGTCTCCTGTGAAACAGAGGAGCAGGGTCACAGCTCCCTAGCCTCTCTGTTGCCACTATGGCACTACATCGTTGTCCCTCATCCCTTTCCTGGGGCCCTGGTGTGTGTGTCACCTGGGGTGGTCTTGAAAAATTCCTGGAAGTCTTCTGCCAGTGGGGCAGCCTTCCCTCTTTCAACTCTAGGTGTCTGACACAGATTAACTTTGACTCTAGGCTGGGACATGGATGAACGTAGTACTGGTAGCTGCTCTCTTGGGGCATATGTTAGAATCCTCATGTAGGAAAGCATGGACCCTGTCCACTGCATGCATTGTTTTTTCCTGTATTTTCCTGTGTCTGGACATGCTGTATTGGAAATCCACAGGGACCTCCAGGGAGAACGAGGACCTGAATGAGTCTTTGATGATCTCCCCATGCTCCAGTGGCTGCTGGGTGGGAGGTGGCATCAATTAAGAGATGGGTAAATAATTCTAGTAAAAAAGAGGGGGTCACAATATTGTCCCCAATAGGATGCCAGCCATAATCTCTTTTGGAGTTCAGAAGTTATATTAAAACACAGTAATTAGGTGCAGTTCTAGTTTCAACAATAGTGTCTGTTCAGTTACAATTTTCTCTTTCATTTCATTGGCATCATGTAATCAATGCAATAATATATGTTGCACTTCTATTGAAATCAGTGGAACCCAAGAATGCTGAGGTTTGGGTGAGCTATAAAAAACACAAGTTTTTAAACTGCTCTACATTTTTTACCTATTCTACTTGCAGAAATTGCCTTCAGTGATATAAGACAGCCTTTCCCAATCATGGGTCAACAGTTGTTCTGACAGAACAAAATTTCTGTCATATCCAATTTACCTGGCCCATGATCAGGGTGAAGAGACTTTTAGTCCCACAGCACCTGGACTTCATGTTAGGAAAGACCACTGCAATGGATGAAAGGTATACATCATTAAAATGATGTATATTTGTGCAAAATTAAAAACAATCACCACCTCCTCTTTGGCCTATGCCTCCCCCTCCTCCTCCTTTTTCTTCCTCATAGATAGTGTGCTTTTGGATAGGATGTCTGTTTCTTTTATTGTTTTATTCTGTGAAGTGTAAACTGCACATTGATTGTACTATTGGCTATTTAAGTTTACATCCCGCGCCTAGTGCATGAGCAAAGCCAAGAATATGAGCCCTAGCAGTAATGGTTAGATGCATTTTGATGTTTGCTCAGTGGTTCAAGATGTCCTCCTCCAGCTCTGTTTTGTTGTATTACCAAGTTAGCTGGGTTTCATCCAAATTTTGGGACTATTTACACCAAATGCCCGAATGCTCATTCCCACAATCAGTTCACCCAGAACCAGTGCTGGCTTGCCTGACAACCCTTGCCTGACCTCACAAAGAATCATCTGAATGGTATCAACTAGCAACTGCCCCGTGACATCTCAAGAACGAATGTCTTGGCCCTTGTTTCTAATTTGATCCTCAACTCTCAGGGGATAGGCAATCCAATCCATAAATAATTTTCCAATCATGTATTCTGTTTCATTGCTTGACTTGTGCTAGAAGCCAAGCACATGAAGTATGGAAATTACTGATTTTTGTCTTTTAACTTTCTCCCCTCTCCTTTCTTGAGTGTTCATGCTGCACTTGAAAATTCAAAAGCAAGCCATTGAGTGACACTTATACGAACACAGGATTGCATCGAGCAACTGAGGTTAAAAAAAAAAAACTGCACTTGGAAAGGAGGCGTCACTTGCTTTCCATTCAAAACTCAGTTTACAATTCACTTTAATGTCTGATAATCTAATGTGCAGTGTCTACAGCGCACCTGGAGCCGTCAGTCATTTCCCAGCCAGATGAAAAAAGAAGCCACCTTGTGGACATGCCCTCATCCATCTCCCTTGGCTCACGTTATAAAAATGTCAACATCATTATCATAGTTCCTTTCTTTTTAAGAGTGTTGGTATCTAATTTGAAAATAATGTGAATATTCCCTTTCCCTGTGGTGTTAAAGGGGCAGCCGGAGGGAGTCCACAGCACTCTAGTAAAATAACAATTAGCAGGTTTCACTGGATGCAAATACTATCTGGCTTCAAAAAGCCACATAAACATTTATGCTTATACATGAATTTTGCTGTTTTATCATGGGGGGGGGGGTGGGGAGCAGGAGTGGTAGGGAAAAAAACCTCTCTTGACAATTCCTATGCTTTCCCCTTTGAAGGAAGAAGCACATATAACTTATTCTTTCTTTTTTTAATGTTTAAACTTTATGTGCATATTAATGAGAACTGAACCTGTATCTCCATTTGCCCAGTGGATCCCCAGCAAATCCACTATCCAGAATCATCTCGGTGTGGCACAATCCTGCTTAATTTCAGCAATAATTACTTGAGAGAGATAAAAAAAAAGTCTAGGCATGGATGGGCAATGAATATTTCATCTCAATAATTTTAGATTTGAAAAGAATGGAGTTATATTAAATATTGACCAAACCAATCATTAAAAACTAATGTCCCTTCTACTGGGAAGGAATGCTTGATGGCAAAGAAACACTGCATATAAAATGCAGAGATTGTTGTTGTTTTTAAGCTATAAGAATTTCATTTATTTATTTATTAAAAATGTAATAGGTGCATGGATTTTTATGGAATAGTCAAAAGGCACAGGGTCCCATATTGCTCAGCTCCATATGGTTTTGCATACATGATTTCATAGCTGCTTAGGAAGGCAACATCCAAAAACATAAACACACACTTGCTGTAATGAGGAAGAACATAGAAAACTGCCTTTACATAAATCAAAAAGCTGCTTTTTCACGCATCACAAAAAATAGGGTTTTTTCTGTCTGGAAACCCAAGGAGACAGAGGTTCTTCCAGAATTTGGAAGTAGCTGGTTACTTGCAATTAATTTGTTTTCCCCATAACAAAAATATAACAGTTCAACTGTATGAGAGTTTCTGGCCAATGTCACAAATTACATTTTTCTGTATCCTGTTAAACTCTGAGTACACAACCACAAGTATGTAACTGCTATGAGGACTGTGGTTTGATGTTAACTCCATCAATGCATCTAAAGAAGTCATCAAAAGCCTATGCTAAAATAAATCAGTTTGTCTTAAAGGGGATGGTAGATTCCTCCTCTTCCACCTTTTTTTCCTTTTTAAAATTAATGACCAATATTCTACATGAAATATTTTGTGAAGTATACCTAACTGAGGAGTTTATCCATGAGACTAGTACAGTAAAGTGCAAATACAGTAGGATAATAGTGTATTTGGCAGGTACTTATCACAAGATTTAATACTCTCCTATTTCTGTCTTGGATTTCAGTCATTGGCAGAGAGCATCTTTTCCTTGATGGGTTTTCCCCTTTAATGAAAAAGCAGACTCCACCATTCAATAAAAATGAAAAACCGGTGATGCCCATTAAATTAGGTGGGGTGGGGGGATTATGATAATAGTTTCACAGTTGTGACTAAGTAGTACTACATCCAAGTCCATATGAGCCAAAATACTCCAGGAGCAGGCCAGTGTATTCTGGTTCTTAAAGTGTCCCAGTATCCCCCCAATTACCCTGACCACTCTGTTGCAACACCAGGTGTGTTCCACTTCGCTGACCGGCACCACCATTGAAGCAAACCTCTCACACTAAGGTCAGAACAAACCGCCTGGCTTCAATCACATGGTTGGACACCTTGTTCTGAACTCAGAGTGAGTGACTTGTAGAGCCAGGTAACATCAGGTGACACAGCAGGATGTATTGTAAATAGCTCACCAGTGTCACAATTTCCGGAATATCCTGAGGAAAAGGTGATTTATTTCAAACCATTTTAAACCATTGTATGGTTGATATACCTTGGGTTCAGTCCTGAACTGGCCATATGTTGTTAGACAGTTTGTACCAGAACAGGGGATTAGGCCCTGTGCTTTCTGGATTGCTTGCAAGGAGGACGTGGGCTGGAGGTGGGGGGTAGGAGGATATTTTGTTTGGCCCATGAACCCTAAGTAGTGAATACAAAACAGTTACATAGATTTACTTGTCCAAAAAAAGATTTACTTCTCCAAAAAATGGGTCTAGAATGCATTAGAAATATAAAAATTTGGGCAATATAAATAAGTTACATTATGATCCCATCTCACCACAGAACTGTCAGGATGGAACTGTCAGGAGGAAAATGTCTTAGATGCAGCGAGATGGGACAAAGACACACGGGGAATAAGAAACTGTGCTGCACACCAGTAAGGAGTTGGGCTAAAAGCTCCAGTAGTGAATGTGTATATAAGGGAAAAGCTTCAATTCCAGGTGTGGTGGTGGTGTTGTATATACTGAGCAGAGCATTTTGTCAGTCCGTGTGAGATATTGTAAATATCAGAACTAAGATTAAAAGCCTCCTTGAGAGTACTCAGCATGTTATCATGTCTGCAGCTTCCATTTGTGGAAGAAGGAATTCTCCAACTTGCACTGAACTACACAGAAGAGCTTTCTTTGGTGTGTGTTCTTGGTGCACAAGCTTCATCATGTAGACTTTGGGTTGAAAATGTGCCAACAAGGATATATCTACTTTTTTTTGCAGTATAGCAGTAGGTTTTTTCCCATTACTTTTATAATGATAGGGGTGTAACTAAATGCTGAAGGAGCCATTTTATGACCTTCAAGGAATTTTACATGGTCCACTGGACTGTGCTTTGTATCACATTGTGTGTCCGAAAAAGAAGCCAAATGGAGAAACTGAATAACACTTAGCCAGGCAAAAAGAAAGGAATCAAATCTATGGGCACAGTACCAGTCCAATGTCCAATAGAGCAAAACCAGAAGCCAGTCCAAGGTAGAGGGTTCCGGAGAGCAGGTCAACATGTCCAGTCCAGGGTCAAGAGTTCCAGAGAGCAGGTCGATGTTACCCATAGTGCTCTGTATAAAATCATGGCATAAATGATATACATTTATATGACCCCTAGATGAACCCTGGCTGTTGGTCAAACCTAGAAACTGGCCAGACCAGAAAAGACTGGTCAGGCAGGAAAGAGAGGATTATAGCATAGTGGACACATCCTCTCAGACAATACCATCACCAGATAGAAAAAGGGAGTCGCTTCAGATTGTGATCTAGTCATTAGGAGGTGTAATATTTGTCCTCCTGGTACATCTCCCTTATAATCCGGGGAGCCTTGAGTAATTTCCTCCAGGCCACCACCACAAAGGATTAATCCCTTTGAGCCCATCACACCCTATTGTACAAACAATCAGCCCACCATTAAATACCTTTGCCAGAGGGGATATTTTCCCTATAAGAACCCCCAATTTTTGGCACTCAGTGTGCCAGCACAGAGGTCTGCATACTCCACGTCAGTCTGATCTCTGAACTGGTCACCAACAAGAGCTGCTCACTGAAATCACTGTCTCATTCAATTCCCAGAGGAGAATCTACACTTTGGTAAGCATCACCATTAGTCAAGCCTCAAACTATCCCCAATGCTAACTACTGACTTTCCTTAGCCTTGTATGTGTGTGTGTGTGAGTGCATTGTGTGATTGTCTTTCTCTTTAATAAATTGGACATTAATTAGACAAGCCTGTCTCTGCAGAATTCCTTGAACCCTGGCCCTCTTGGTATACACAGTGGGAGGCGACCTCGCAGGGTTGTTGTAGCCAACCCATCTCGCAATTTGAGCTAATAGTAAAATTCCCCAACTAGGCTCTTGGCTACAGTCAGCGAGTCCAGAGTAAAGAGTTCTAGGTCAATCTGAGGACTAGGAAGCAAAGAGTCCGGCAACAAAGTCCAAGGGAGTCAGAGAGAGAAGCTTTCACCAAGGAAAACAGATAGGCTCTGACAAAGAGGCTCGGTGTCTCACAGCTGTTTATATTAGGCAGGCTCTTTATCACATATGCTTGCTGATTAATGAGCGTTTCTCATATACCCTCCATGAATGCTGGAGGAACGCCCTTTCTGTCCTTCTCTGGTTAAGGTTAGGTACCGGCTTGCCCTGCTCCTCTTTGTCTCCCAGGCCTGGACTCTCTGCTGGGGGACGTCTGGGCTGCTGAGGCACAGGCTGTGCTGGAGCTGGCAAATCCAAGCTCGGGCCTGACTCAGCCGGCTCTATGAAAGCTGGCAGGGGAGAGCTGGGGCTGGCTTGGCCTCAGCTTCCATCTGAGGGACCAACTCATCCTCCTCCTCCTAGTCCTCAGCCTGGCTGACCATGATATTGTGGATGCTGAGGTGGTTACAGGAGGGTCCTTTATTTTTGGCTATCATTCATCATCAGCTGATTGCTTGTTGCTTTGTTTCAAAAGTAAATAAAAAGTTACTATTTTAGTAGCTATGATGAGCCATGAAAGCATGAAAATTACTTTTCTTTCAAAGCAAATTATGAAGGGTTTTTCATTGCATCAATATAAATTTGCTTGTATCCTGAGGAAAGGTAATTTGAAGCAATTTATGGGAGGAAATGTTCTTGCTACATGCATATCTATTTAGAAACCTTGAGGGTCTTTCTTTGTGATGGGTGTAGAAAGCTTATGAGAAATGTGCAAAAAGATTGTAGGACCACTTAACCTGTAGCAAGTTCTTTTTTTATTTATACCAAACCACTTTTGAGCCTTGAAATGTGTCTATAACTAATTACCTTTTGGAAGTATACTTCTCAAGTTTTAGGACTTTGTCATCCCATTCATTGATCTTTTAGTGAAGATGCCAAGTGTGTGCTCTGAATATATCAGTAGAGTACAAATCTTTCTGACAATCCTACATGGACATAGTTGGATTAAATTTGGCCCATCGGCTACCCTGAAATCCCCATGAACCTTGATTCATTCAAGATCCTTTATATCTGAACTCATTTAGCTTTTGTTGAAGGTCTTAAACATTCTCCTTATTATAATCTGGACACCAAGTTTAAGATCAAGAATGAAGGAAATGTCTCCTGTTTCCAGCCATAAGGTACCAAAACAATCAATTATCTAGCTATAAGCAACTGTGGAGCTGTTCACATTCTTAAAAGTCACAGTTAATATATTCAAATGTGACTTTTCTGCTTCAGCCTGTTGGTGATGTTGCTCTCAGGGGAAACTTTGATATATCTTGCCTCTCATTATTAAAAATGAATGTTTTATCATCATAGAGGCCTCTGCGTAATTCTGTAAAAACTGCAGCAGGCACAAAAGAATTCAGTGGCACCCTGAGAAATAACAGAGCATAATTTCTGAGTAATTCTTAAATAAATCCTTTTTCACTTCATTTTTTGTATTGATTTTTGGTATTTATTTACCAAAAATCCAAGCAAGAACACCTAACCACAAATCAGAGTATTGTGCTTAATATTAATAGTTATACCAGAATATGATATCTACCGATAAGAGTCTGGCGAAAAAGGATTCCTGACAAAAATAGTATAGAAAAGGTAAATTATGGATGATAGATCATTGCAGCAAAATTATATTCCTTTGTATCCAAAGAAAAGGTAACATCAGGTAGCTTCTGGAAGGGAATGTTCTTGCTACATGTGCTCCCTTTTAGAAAATGTTGGAATCTCTCCATGGGGTATCATGAAGATAGCCTAGACCTGAACCATATAGAGCAGTGATGGTAAACCTTTTAGGGACTGAGTGCCCAAATTAAAAGGTCTTCTGGCACCGGGTGTAACCCAGCACTTGTTCCTCCTCTTCCCCACCCTCTGTATGCCATTAAAAAATGGCTTCACTTGCCATAGGTTCGCAACCATGGATATAGAGCTTTATATGGTATCACCAGCACCTTGAATTGTGTCCAGAAATAAACGGACAACAAGTGGAGATGTTATTGTCCCTGTAAGCGCTCCCAGTTACAGTCCAAGAGTTTCACAAACTGTGAACCTGTGTCTTCAGTGGCAGTGTAACCAGATCTAACACAGGCTCAATGCCTATTCCTTGATCTGCCTTCTTACTGACCAGGGACATCTCTGGCTCACCTTGATTACTATATACCGTATTTCCCTGAAAATAAGACAATGTCTTATATTCATTTTTGCCCCCAAAGCCATCTTTGGGGGCAAAAGTGAATATAAGACATTTTCTTATTTTCAGGGAAACACTGTCTTATTTTTCAGGGAATGTCTTATTTTTTCCATGAAGAAGAATTCACATTTATTTTTGAACCAAAAAATAAAAATAAAAAAATTGAACATTTATTATATACTGTATATATATTTATATGCCAAAACTTTTCTAGGTCTTACTTTTGGGGGAGGCCTTATATTTAGCAATTCAGCAAAACCTCTACTAGGTCTTATTTTGGGGGGATGTCTTATTTTCAGGGAAACAAGGTGTGTGTGTGTGTGTGTGTGTACACTTGTGTATAAACCTAGAATTTTTAGTCAAAAAACAGACCCAAATAACATTTCCAATAAAAAGTCCATGAAGAGCTTGCCAGAGTGTTGTTAAGGTCCTTCGAAAAGGGCTTTCCCTCATTCCCACCATTCATTATCTCTCTCTCTCTCTCTCTCTCTCTCTCTCTCTTTCACACACACACACACACACACACACACACACAGAGAGAGA
The DNA here is from genome assembly GCA_034509955.1 of Urosaurus nigricauda. Classification (NCBI taxonomy): domain Eukaryota; kingdom Metazoa; phylum Chordata; class Lepidosauria; order Squamata; family Phrynosomatidae; genus Urosaurus; species Urosaurus nigricauda. The sequence continues at coordinate 233,649,942 of JAOEGL010000001.1, read as the reverse complement.
GAGAGAGACAAAACCAAAACCAAAACAAACAAACAAACAAAAAGGGTTCCCATCACTTAGGAAACCTAGTCATGATACAGTGGTGGGAATTTTGTAGATTTTGTCTAGAATTTGCACATCCTGAAGTGTTTTCAGAAATTACTCTGTGCAGAAGTACACAGGTGTTTTTTTTTTTAACATGAAACTTTATTTGGTTACAAAAATATTTCCAGAAGCACACATGTGTCTGTGTGTGTGCATGAAAAATTGGTGGACTTTCTACAATAAAGTAGGATTTTTGTACATTCCTCCCATCCCCACATGTATTTCTGGAAAGATTTGGGGGGGGGGGTGCACAAATATTTTGTCGTGTGTGTGAGCGCACAACATTTCTTTCCTCACCCCACAACCCCACCCAAACCATGTGTGTTTCTGGAAACAAGGTTTGTTTCTTTTAACAAAACTGTATTTTTTGTGTTTTCACAACCCAAACATTTGACACAAAAATCCCGCATTAATTTCTCCCCAGAGTAGTTTTCTTCAGGTTGTGTGAATACCAGGTTAAAGCCAGACACAGACACAGACACAGATATTCATTTTCTCCTGCGACAAGGAGAAAACTGCAGAACTGTGGGAAGAAGAAAATATCCCAGAATGACCACTTTAAAGGACACTAGAGAAAGCCTTCTCTGTGGTTGTTCCCAGGCTATGGAATTCCCTCCTATGAAAGGCCCAATTGCCCCTTTCTGTGGTCTCAACACCTTTTATTAAATTTGGACTTTAGCTCTTAATTTACAGCTACCATATTTTGAAAAGAAAAGAGAGAGAGAGAGAGAGAGAGAGAGAGAGAGAGAGAAAGGACACATTCAATGACTGAATACTTCAAACCGTTGATCCCTATGGCGGATCTCACTTTAAATACTCCTACTGTATAAACCGTGATAATTGTTTATTTTTTATTTATTTGAGTATTTATACCCCGCCCTTCAGCCTTAAGGACTATCAGAGCAGCTTACAATTATTATTTTTAAGTAGACAGTTCCCTGCCCTCAGTATTACAATCTAAGAAGACATGACACAAAAGGAGAAGGGAATGGTGGTGGGGAAGGAGATCAGGTCCAAAAGCTCTTCTCTCCCTCTGAGGCCTGGACCAAGGCAGATGGACTGGACGGAGGGCTCTTCTTCTTAGTTCAGGCCAGGCCTGATGGAGCTGGCAGGCCTCTCTCTCCCTCTGATGATGAAGACGATGAAAGGAGGGCTCATCCACTTAAATCTAGGCCAGGCCTGATGGAGCTGGCAGGCCTCTCTCTCCCCCAGATGATGAAGATTTATAAAGTTTATCACTTTAAATACCCCTACTATATAAACTGTGATACTAGAAATAATCCTAACCTTCATTATACTTAAATAATAACAATTTCCCTTCTGTTTCCAACACCTGCCTCAGTTGGAAGCCAGGGAATCACTTAACTGCTGTGAGTTCCAATTTTGGGGGGGAAGCGTGATCATAACAGCAACAAAAATAATAATTGGTTACTTCCATGGGGCTGAAGCTGTCTACTTTGAGGTTTTTTTTCTTGTCCTGCTTTAACTTGGGATGTCTCTTCCTCTACCTCAGAGCTCTTGTACATCATTGCTTACTTCCTCCAGTCTTATCTTTGTAAGAAAATCTGAATTTTTTAAAAAATCTGCCTACAAACAATTTTTAACTCTGAAGCAGAGGACATGACCAGAACAAAAGAGGATATATGGGAAATCCCATGAATGATCTGTTACTCTTTATTGCCTGTTTATTCCAGGGATAATGGAACTTTAATCGCAATGTGTGTTAAAATGTTTAATCACGATTGCATGATTTTCACAGAATAATCATTGTTTAAAGACCTCATTTTCCTTGTGTGATAAAGTCCAGAGAGAGAGAGATTTTCCTTGGTACTGCATGCTTGCATTTACTATTTTGCTCCATTTTTCCCAGCCAGTCTTCATAGATAAATGTGTACATTACAATTATCTACCTCTTCCAGTCTCATATTTTAAAATGGGAAACATACAACGGGCCCTCAGTATCTGTGGGTTTCCCATTTGTGAATTTCAGTATCTGTAGATTGCCATGCCCTATATTATCAAATGGCAGCACATAAACACAGGTGCATTGAATCATGCATGCAAACATAGCTGTCCATTGGATAGTATGGGACTAGAGCTTCCACATTTTCCCATCCATATGGAGATGGTAAAGGCCCTGTGTACATGACCGTATGCCAGTTTCACCAAACTCACAACTTAATGGATTTGAAATGGGGCAAGATATGATGTTTGATTTATGCAGCACATTTTGACCCTTTACATCTTTATTTTTGAGAAATTGAATCATAGAGTTGGAAGAGACCACAGGGGCCATCCAGTCCAACCCCATTCTGCCATGCAGGAACATACAATCAAGGCACACCAATGGATGACCATATAGCATCTGTTTAAAAAAAAACCAACAACAACCAAAGAAGGAGACTCCACCACACTCTGAGGCAGCATATTCCACTGTTGAACAGCTCTGACCATCAAGAAGTTCCTCCTGAGATTTAGGTGGAATCTCTTTTCCTGTTATTTGAAGCCATTGCATCTTGTCCTAGTCTCTGGAATGGTGGAACCTTACATTTCTCCCTGTTGAAATTCATCTTGTTAGCCTTAGTCCAGCCCTCTAATCTGTCAAGGCCATTCTGAATCTTAATCCTCTCCTCTGGGGAATTAGCAACAGCTCCCAGTTTGGTATCATCTGCAAGTTTAATCACCATGCCCTCTATTCCTTCATCCAAGTCATTGATAAAGATGTTGAATAGAACAGGGCCCAGTACAGATCCCTGTGGCACTCCAATAGTTACCTCTCTTCAGGATGAAAAGAAACCATTGGTGGGTCAGCCACCCAATAATAAATCCACTTAGGTTTGCACAAAATTATTTTATGGGTTTTCACAAGGAATCTAGCTGTGCCTTTCTAGGCCACAGAAAGTGTTATTGTCCTAAAGTTCTCCTTATCATTCTACTTTTTTCAGATACATGCTAGTATATAGTAATATTGTGCCAATCACATGATTCAGTTTGGACAACATTCCACAATCTAGAAAACAGCTCAGTTTGATACGGATCAGTTCAAAGGCCAGCCTGTTTAACTTGGGTATGGATATACTTCTCCATTTGAAAATCCAAATCTTTCTGCCTCTTAAAATGGATACAGCATTTTGTCAACTTATCAGAGTAGACAGAGAACCAGGAAGCCCCATAGGCACAAATTATACCTACCAGGTTCCAGACAACTATGTCGAGAAGTTTGTGCTATGTCTATTTACATTTTGTTTTTTTTTTTCTAAATAAGGGAACTGCCAATACTAAACAAAAAACAAAACATAACACCTTTTGTATTCCTTGGCAGAATTGGAGAGATATTTTACCTTTCTAACTGAATCAAGGCTGCCAAGTTTTGGATGCATAGCTGCATAGAGAATTGTACAACAGCAAAATTTAGAGTCTAGTTAAGTTTCAATAAAAGATGCACTTATCCTTCTGTTGTTTTTGGGTTTTGTGTGGGTTGGGCAAAGGGTAAGATCCTTATTAACATGACATAGCAGTGGTCTTGGTTAAGAACATGAAAAATTTTAGAAGGCAAGATATAGAGTTTTGGGTAGAAGAAGAATGTTCAAATTAAGGAAATTTGGTGTTCAAATAATTACATGTCATGGTAGCTCCCCCCCCCCCCCCCAAAATACAATTTATGGCAATTTGCCTAAACACAGAATATATCATAGATAAGTCCTTAGGTATGAAACTTCAGAAAGCAAAGTTCAACAACTAAATAATTATGGAGAATGAAGGACACTTTAATTTGTCCCTCCTCCTCCTCTGTTGAGTTGGTATAAAAGTAATAGAAAATAGATGGTGGATGTGGTATACACAGTGGCAGATGCAAAGGAAACCAAAGATCTAGCCTTTTAAACAAATGTCCAACTCTACCATAACAATTCTCAAAGACTCAATAAATACACTTATAGTGTTCCGGTTTTTGGGAACGAGAACTAGCAAAGAGAAGCAATGGGCACCAATTGCCCATTGCTTCTCTTTGTGAGATATTATTTCAATTTCTCTCTCTCAAAGTACTGGAACTGGTGTTTGGTAAAATTCTCCATTATTGTTAAAAATAATAATAATGTTCTTCTACAATCTACCCCTCTTCCTCTTCATCCCTTTTGTCTTCTCAACAGCTTGGAGAGAAAGGTAGCAAATTTGAGAGGCATACTCTCTGCATTTGAAATCTAAGTCCAGATGGATTTCCAAATCCAGACTGATAACAAATCTTCAGAAGTATTTAGATTCAGTGTCCTTCAGAGTAGATAGAGGCAGGCACACAAAGATCTATGTGGCCCAACCTGGTTCAGTCCTGTTTTCAAACAGTTTCAATTAATGTGGAGTCGAAGGCTTTCATGGCTGGCATCCATAGTTTTTTGTGGGGCTTTCGGGCTATGTGGCCATGTTCTAGATAACTCTTCTAGAACATGGCCACATAGCCTGAAAGCCCCACAAAAAAACAACAACCATGGTTTCAACTAAATCTGAAGCATGTTTCATACCACACAGAAATGAAGTGATATGCTATTATCTCTGTCTCAAAAATAAATGCTTGGATCAGGCTTTTCTGCTCTTAGAGTGGGAGGGATGACCTCAGCACAGATTATAGAAGCCCTCTGTTACAGAGATTGCAGCTCTGCCCTTGCCAGCTTTATAACTGCAGTTAAAAGTTCAGGCTATGATTCTTTTGGCAACACACAGGATTTTTCTTGTCTTAAATTAGTTGTGCAGCATTTTAAATTTTATTTTTTTGCGCGCGCGCGCACACACACACACGTATCCACACTGTTCACCAAACAAGATTTTTTGGAGATGCCATGTTTTCTGCAATCTTTGATTGCTTTAGGTGCTGTTATTTGAAACAGAATCATTTTGCAAGCACTTCAGAATGTGAAATTTAACCATAATTGATTTTTTTGGGGAGGTGGAGTAGGTTTTGCTCTGCAAATCCTTGATCAGCATTTTGAAGGACATAAAGTTACAACGTTGTTCAGAAAATACACAGCAAATAACTCTCCCTCCCCCCCCTGCTCCCATGCTGGTTTATTATCAACTTCTTAAATATATTTGCAGATACAAAACATGAGACTATCAGATTGGACTGAAATTTGTTATACTACATTGGATGGAAGAATCACATTCATCATTCTGTCTGCTTTTGGTTCTGTCATTTCCTACAATGGAACACAGGCATGGAAGAAACATGGCCTTCCATATGCCTACTTTACATTACCTGAAAATGGCAGGGTCTTCAGATCTTTATGTAGGCCTACTGTAGCATGACTGGAGATTCAGAAGGCTTTAGGAATTCTTTTGCTAGGGGTTTTGTTAGTTTGGATGTTTTTTTCGGTCAGACTTCTTGGGTGACTTGTGCCTTTGCCTCAGATATTTTACATATCTTTAAGCATAAAATACCATACTATATTTTTTTGGGGGGGGGATATTACATATGACTGGGGGGGGGAGTAAGGTTTGAAAAGGATTCTCCCCCTTTTAAAAAACACTGTTACTTTTCAAGTGGAATTGTCCCAGAAAGGAAGTCAAGTATAACCAAAAGATAAGAAGTAACATACTGAGTAATGTAATTTTTTTAAATATATATATATATATATATATAATATTGAAACAGTGACAAAATAATTGGGGTGGGGGGCTTACAACAATCTGTGTAACAAATTACTTTTAAAAGATCATTCTTCAAATTGTTTATTAGCTGCTCCTGATGACTGGAGGGCTGTCTGACTGAATAGTATATTCAGACAGTTGGTTTCAATCAGTAAATGGAATAAAGAGAAAGGGAAAAGAGGTGATCTTACATGAGCAAAATAAGCCGTTTTCCACCTTTGCAGTCTTACCTTGGCTTTATGTCTATGATATTCATACCCAAACTTTATCAGCACTCTGAGCATTCCTTCAGTTGCCTTGTTTTGGCAATGTTCCTGGTGAAGTCACCACCATCTGAATTTACATATATAGATACATACATGTAGCTAATTAGCTGATTTAGAGTTCCAGCTACAACGTTTTATGCTGATATTTTTTTTCTCTGTTTGTTTCTTTGTTGATTGCCAAATAATAACAAAACAAAACAAGAGTGAGTGGGATGAAATGAAAGGAGGATCAGGGAGGAGGATTTCACTGGACTGCTGAAAGAGCACATAGTTTTGATGCAGGGCTCTATAGGGTCATGTACTGGCTACTGTAGGATAGATGGGATTTCTAAAGCACATTTATGATCAGTCTCAATGGAACAATTCTCCCCATCTCCTTTTTCATCTGAGAAACGTTTTGCAGCTTTCTGTCAAACTGATACAGAATAATTATGCAAATAGGTACCTCACTATTATAATTTTCATTCCAACCCAATGTTTACCATAGTACAATCTATAATTACATCAAAAGTAATTCATTATTTCCCCCACCATTCTACAGTTTCCCACTGAGAGGGAGGTGGTATCAGTCATATTCAATGGCATGTACTGAGTCATCTGACAACCTAGTCAGTTTTTGCCCTCTAGACAGAATCTTGGTACTACCATCTTGTCATTTTCTTCAGACAATAAAATGTCTTTTTCCAGTTAAAGGGATGTGGCCTGTCATGAGACATAGTGGATGATACTGGTGAAAATCTGTTTGACCCTGGATCCACAGTAAGGGGTATTAATACATGCAGAAAAGGACACAGATTTACATAAAAATTGCATATGTCTATTTATATGTACTGATGTAAATTTAGAAAAACAGTACACTTAGGTGACCTTGAACAAGGCTTACTCTCTCAGTTCTGGAACACATGGGCCAAAAGTAGTGGCTTCCAGCCTCTTTGGGGACATGTCATTTAAATGATACACACTGCCAAAGGGGCCAAAAGCTGTGCCAAGACTACGTTCTAATCCAAAGGACCAGTTCAAAATGGAGTCAGTTTAAACCAACTCCTGGCAATGCTGGCATGAAACCACAAACAGCAGCCCACTTTGGGAGTTGGCCGTGTGGTTGCCATGGTCCTGACCCAATCATGGCTGGAACATCCAGAGGCTGCTCCTTCTCAATCATCTGCTCCATACCTCAGTCTCAGAGGAAGGCAATGGCAACCCCCTTCTGAACAAATTTTGCCAAGGCAACCCCTTGATAGGTTTGCCTTTGATATTGTTGTAGTCCAAGAAGCCACTCTGACTGTGCCTTAGGGTTGTCTTAGGGTTGCCATAAGTCAGAAACCTGTAATTTAAGTGGAAATTCAACAGTCTTTTGCAGACTTAGTGCACTGTGCGATGGGCCAGTCAGCTATAAAAGTGCCAGGTGTTTGATGGTCAGTCTCAAGACCACCCTCAACTCTCCTTCCTTATTTGCTCTTGAGTGTTAAAGGTAACTCAGAGTGGACAGCTTGATCTCAGGTTGAACATGACATGCCTAGAAATGGAGGACTACCTTTTGACAGCTCTTCATATACAGTCTTCTATAAAGTATTCTTTTTTGTGATGGCCAGTTTTTATGTTTTTGTCAGACATCCTTGAGCCCCTCCCCCTGCCCCAAGAAAGACACCTCTGCCACTTGGAACCATTAATGAGGTTAAGTATCTCTCTTCTTTATGAGTAGACAAGCAGTAGGTTCTTCAACCCCTGCCAGGTGAAAGGTACACTTGCATACAGTGCCAGGCTCTGCCCCGTCCTTTCACAAGTAAGTTATCCCAACATAAATAGCATGCTTCTGGGCTGAAGGCTTGCAGCTAGATACTCCACTGGTCAACCAAAATAAGACACTCTCCTGGGATGTTTATACAACTCAAGGACAAGCATTGCTTGCACCTGGCAGGTAGGAAAAGAAACAAAGAATCACAGGCTGGTGTGCGCTTCTACCCAGCAGCCTTTCTCAAGTCGTGGCAATATAAGCAGCCTTTAGCAATCACATCTTGCTTTACCTTGTCCTTCACGGCCTCATGCCTTTCCTTCCTTCTAATGAGTCCATTGTTGGTTACCTAGGTGGCTGGTCTCTCACTTTCTTCATACTCTCCCACTCTTGCTTCTCCTTTAACAAGATCTTCCTCTCACAAGCTGTTCCCAGGGCTACTCTCCTTCCTTTTACAATGTCTTCCACTCTCCATATCACCAGGTGCCATGGCTTTCCCTGCTCAGCAGCCAGTCTCTTACATCCAGTCAATGGGAGGATAAGTTGTCAACAGTGGTAGGCTCCCCATTGTTTCTTCACCTCCAACACTGTTTTCATTCTTCAAGTATGTGGAAAGCAGAGAAATCACTACAGATTATTTAGAACAGGAGACCATGGAGCAAGTAATTGCCTCTCACCAAAGCCAACTCTTAAAATACCCACAATTATACTGATTTCTTCACACTGCAGATTGATGAACATGAACATGTGGACTTGCTCTGCAAGAATATTATTTGATTGGACCAAGAACTAAGAGTTTCCATATGTCACCTGGTTGTTGATCGCGCTTCATCAGACTGGAAGATCTGGGACTTTATCACACGAGGCTGCTAAGACAGCACAATTGCATTAGTGTAGGAAACACAAACATACCAGTTTGGGGACAGTCATTGTGTCACAGCTGTCCAAAAGTGCCATGGTGCACCTATAGGCCCAGGCTCTGTCTTCTGCACACCAACCTTCATAACCCTGCCTTCTTGACCTGTACTTTTCCCAGTATGCCTTTTGGTCTGACTGTTTAACTATCTATTCAATTGCATGGTCACAGCAATTGATCAAATTGGGGAGGAACTGAAAAAACAAAAACCAAAAAACAATCTGATTGGAAATACTGAAGGGGTGTGGGGAGAGAGGGAGAGGAACATAATCATGACCATTTGCACCACGTAACTGCCTGCCTATCAGAACTGCAGCAGGAGGAACTTATCACATGTGAATCAATAGTGGAAAAGTAGCACCACTGGGAGTCATTGATGAGTTTTGACTGTCAATGAAAAGGAGCACTTCAGGAATGGTAGGAAGACAAAGCAGCTTCAGGACAGACATGGTGCTGTGTGATAAGATACAGTTACAGACACTTCTATCCTGTAATTCTGTTTTGGTGGCCTCATGTGATAAAGTCCCTGGTCTCAATATATTCCAGATGCTTGTGTAAGCAATGCTTAATTCACTGATTCTTACTATGGCTTCACATGGCCACAGTTATGACAGGATAGATCAGCAAATATCCCTCTTGAAATCCTAAACATACATTCCTGGAAGCAGTGGCATGTTGGTGGGATATAGAAAACCCATGTTGGTACACCAATGAATCCACTCTGAGTGTTAACCCAAAAATTTAAATTATCCAAGGGGCTGAACCCTATCACCAAAATAGATTCAGCATCTTAGGCAACTTTTTCTAAAGTTTGGACTAACACCTAGAATGAACTTATCATTTCATGGAAACTAACAGCTACCACTAACTGGGAATAAGCGTTATTGACACATAGGAATGGCATTTGAGTAGAAATGCATAGAAGTGCATTGTCAATCCTTTAAGCAAGTAAATCTAGCTTATTTTTCTAAAAAATGCTAAAATAGAATAACAGCAGTATTTATATGTTAACGTCACTTGTAAGTATAATTTTGTTAAGTTTCAAGTGTGGGAGGTTTTGAAAGAAAAAATGCACTAATGACAATACTGGAAAGGGCTAAATATAAATTCAGAACTTCGGCTTCAGGGAAACAATATGAGCACTGGAAATACAAATCTTGTTTCATTACATTTTTTGGGCCATTTTGACAAAAACATCTTCCAGGTAAACAACATATTTCCAATGGTGTACTGCTATAATTGCTTCACTGAGAATTCCCTCTTTTAAATGATTCCATGTATGTTTGGAGCTGATAGAGGTTTCATGTTTAATGAAATGCCAGTAGCTTTTAGAATTATAAAGTAATACCTCCATGACCAGGGAATATTGTCATTATTAGTTATCTTTTGCTTTTCCAGCTTGCTTTGCTGAAGATGCTTATGGAGTCATTTTGATATATATATATATATATATATATATATATATGAAGAACTCAGTTGTTTCCTTACACAGTTAATCATAAAACATTTCTTCTCTGATTCAAAACACGCTATACACTTTATTTAGTAGTCATAATGGCTGGGTGATTCTGGCAGTTATAGTTCAAACAAGTTGCAGTCTAAACTTTGGAATACATCATTAAATGCTTGAAGAAATTCCCTTTATTCAAGTAATTGAAGGTTCCAAGGGAGCTTCACTTTTCCAGCTTGGATTTCCTTTCCAAACAAAGTAACTTAATGCTTATGGGGTTTTGTAATTACTAAATTTTGCTTTTACTTTTTCATTTCATCTAATGGGGGGAAAAACTTTTCACAATGAAAAGTTGGATCAGAATATCCTGATTAAGGACAAATACATTTAGAAACAATGCTAATGATTTACTTACCACAGTAGAATGCAGCTTTCAAAAGCTTTAAGTGAATCATCCTCCATCCTTTTGCATTTTATGTTGACTGGTGGCAACGAAGAATATAAAGTATTACTGTTCAAAACTATTATGTGCAACAGACTGGTCTAAATTTATAACAGCAGAATAAGCAGTAAATTGTTTCTTATTTCTGAGCATGATGAGCCTTTTCCACTTTATTGTTGTCCAATAACAATGATCATGCTGACACCATGGCTTGTATGTATTTCTGGACAGAGCTTTGTACAGAAACAGAACTTTATAATGAGTTATTTCTGCTTTGACTAGAATTGATGTGGCACCGTTTTTTCATGATGAGGCCTTTGAGGAGGAAATTTTTCAGCACAGTTAAACTGAAGAAAAACTAAGTTTTTGAATTAGTTTCCTTCTTTATAACATTCACATTTTTCATGCACCTTGACTTTAAGAGTCTGCAAAATTGGGCTCCTTTGCACTCTGTCTTCTCTCCCTTACCCCCAAGAATTTATGGCCTACATTACAAGCCATCAGAAAACAATGGACCTTATCATACAGGGAAAGCTGTAAGGTTAAGCTGGTCAGAATCCAGGGTTATCCAGGGCATTAGGCACAATTTTGCAATTGGTTATCAGATGCTGCAGTGCACACACAGCTTAGAATCCGAACAGAAAGAGATGTGAAAGGGAATCGGCATTTTCAGGAAAATACCATGTTTTTATTTCCAGTTCATTCATGAATTTGCTATGTTTACACAACTGCTGTAATCTGAAAAACATCTGCAAGATTCTCCCTAATCCAAGATTTCCCATGGTTCCTTTGTTGTGCCGAGTCGAGGGAGGCCTTGTTCTTAAAGAGACACACACACACACACGCCTTTCCCTCATATGGCTGGTCTCCTCCTCATGCAGCCTCTGAAAGGAAACAGCTGCTAGAGATACAGCAAGAGTGAGAGAGATGATGTTTTGGAATTCCTCCTGTACAGGAGGGAGAAATGGAGGATATGTCCTGGAAAAAGAGGGTATCTGAGAGTTTCAGCCCTCAGTGAAAGCAGGTTTATGGACATCCTTCTTCTCTCTAGCGTGTGTTTGGGGTGTGTGTGGTTTGTGTTATTTTATGTGAGTTTGTAAGGGGAAACCTCAGCCTTCCTTCCTCTGAAACAGCTTCTGGGGCAAAGACTATTTTTCTCCCCAGTTTCCCTTCCCTCTCTGGAGCATGTGTGTGTATGCAGTTGTGGAAATGACAGTTTTGAGCATGCATAAAAAAGTTATTTCCAAAATATCAAGGGATTTGTCAGCAAGTGTCTGAAATCCATATTCTCTTTCTACCCACTTTCTCACATAAGTAATGAACTTTTAACCCATTGTTGTGCTCTGTGTGTGATAATCATTTCGGAATTTCGTTGGTTTTCCAGGCTGCCAACTTTAACCAGGAGGGAAGCACATAGGTCCCCATGTAATAAGGTCCAATGCAATTTTGTTGCTGTGTGCAGGAGTAAAAATAGAATAGCAGCACTATAAGAGTATAGTGCAGTAATCCACACTGTTGAAACACAATTTATAGAATGTTTTAACCACTGGCTATGCTTGTTCAGAATGTTCAGAGTTACTTTCCAATAATCTATAGAAGACAGCACTGTATAATCCCCACCTCTGTTTCTAAGCATTAAACTGAATGAAGATGTGTGTTGTTTTTTTTCATAATGGATACTTGGTTTTTAAATTCAAGGGGTAGCAAAGGAATTTCAGGGAAAACATATAGAGACTTCTTTAATCTTAGCCCCACCTCTGACATCCACATACCCATTGAGACCCCATGTTTGAATTTATCTCCTTTGTAGGAATCCAACCTGCATAGGCCAAAATAATAGTTGCAGGGATGGGTTATATTACTGCTTTCTTTATTCTCCTCGAACTCTTTATAAAAAACTATTTTATAATATTTTAAAAATCTACTACACTGTTCCCTTCAGAACATTTGCTGTGATTTTGTTTTTTTATGCATTGTTTTTATGCCTTCTAGCAGTAGTGTCCTCCCCGCCCAGTCTCATGGAGTGAATGGGGCTGCAGGGGAGTGGCAGTGGTCAAAAGGGTACTCTCAGCCCTCTTCTTTGCCATGTTAGAGGTCTCCTTGAGAGGAGGCTTCTGCTCCTGCAACAAAGCCAGGAGGGGCATAGTGGGAGGAGGACCCAACTGGGTATCGTTCCTCTTCTAGGGTGTCACCCCATGCAGTCTGAACCCCCTGCACCCCTCAGTGATGCCACTACCTTCAAGACATTTCTGACCTATGGCAACCATAAGGCAAAACTATCACCTTTCTTTCTTTCTTTCTTTCTTTTTCTTTTTTCTTTTTTTTTCTTTTTTCTTTTTTTGCCAGAGAAGGGTTTGCCTTTGCCTTCTTTTGAGGCTGAGAAAGATTGCATAAAAGTCTTCAGAATCTATAGTCATTGAAAATGTAAATACAGCCAGCATGCAGTAGTGCAGGGGTGGACAAGTGAGACTGCAATTCCCATAATCCTTTCTTCATTTGCTATGGCTGCTAAGGCTGCTGACAACTATAGGCCAGAATATCTGGGAAATAAATAATTCCTCCCTCTGATTTAATGATTAGATCAAATCTCCACTGGTCATTCTTTATGTGATTTAGGGTCATTCATAGAATCATAGAGTTGGAAGAGATCACAAGGACCATCCACTTCCCTGCCATGCAGGCACACAATTAAATCACCCCTGATAGATGGTCATCCATCCTCTGTTTAAAAACCTTCAAAGAAGGAGACTCCACCACACTCAGAGGGAGTGTGCTTCACTGTTGAACAGCTCTTACTATCAGGAAGTTCTTCCTAATGTTTAGGTGGAATCTTTTTTTCTGTAGCTTGCAGCCATTGTTGTAGTCCTATTCTCTGGAGCAGCAGTGAACAAGCTTGCTCCATCCTCAGTGTGACACTCCATTAAATACTTAAAGAAGGCTATCATATCACCCCTTAACCATCTCTTCTCTAGGCTAAACAAACCCAACTCCCTCAGTCTCTCCGCATAAGGCATGGTTTACAGACACTCTCTCTTAATTAAACCTCACAAGTTTGTGTTTAATATAGAAGGAAGGGACAGTGTTTCGAGTTCTTGAGGGTAGGGAATTGTCTAACTGAAAATAATTGTAAGCCGCTCTGATAGCCTTTAGGGGTGAAGAGCAGGGTATAAATAAATAAATAAATAAATGCGGGATATAAATGTAATGAATACTTTGCTTTTTCCATATGCTGTTTCAGAAGTGTCCCTGCCAAATTATTGAGCGCTAAATCCTTTCCTATCATGTAGAAAGAAAGAAAGAAAGAAAGAAAGAAAGAAAGAAGCATTTATCAGGACAGCAGAGAGTTTTAAAAATAGTGTCGTGAGATTAGGCTCTTCAGACAAGGAGAACATTAACAGGAAATTTCTGAATAACACATCTTTCTTTTCATATGACTGAATACATTAATGCAAGCTAGGGTTGCTAGTAGCTACTATTCCATATGGCTATATCACCTAAAAGTCAGGGTAAGATTGGATATTTGTTGATGTGGGAATATGAATCAGTGTGTGCTATTATAATAATAATCTCTTGCTTGTGCACTTCCCACAGTCAGCTGGTTGACCACGGCGTGACAAAAAATACCAAACTAATTAGGCCTTTGAAGTGATCCAGCAGGGATCTTCTTATGTTCTCACCTATTGTTATTGACACTAAAAAATAATTGTCAGGATATTCACATGATGCTTCATGGGAATTACAATTCCATTTCTCCCTCTAGCTATGAAGAAAGAACAAAACCTTATCAAATGAAAACCAAAAAACCAAAAAACCCTATCATTTGGGAGAGCAAAAGAAGAATTAAATGAATAATTGGGGCAGTACAGAACGGCCAAAAGGGCCGGTATTAGGGTGGAGTGAGGGCGTGGGGGCTGCACATTACATGCCCGACTTCACCCCCAAAGCAGCATCACACCACCTACCTGTCCAAATGCTGTGCAACCTCACAATGTTTCTTCGGCGCAGCGTTTAGACACACTGTGACAAAGAAATGGGGAAGAGCCACGCACTGGAGGCAAAGGCACCCTTTTTTGGGCCAAAAAGAAGGAGCATTTTGCTGCTTCTTTTTGGCCTGGAAAAATGCTAGATCAGGGCCGTGGCGAGCAGTTGCCGCGGCCCTGACCTGGCACTCAAAGGGGAGGCAGCAGGCTGCCCTGCTGCTCCTGGCCCTGCATCATATATAGCATGTGGGACTTTGTCTCCTTTCATTCTTCATAGAGATCAAAAGAAGGATGCAGAGGCCTACATCCAATATGATATTTGAGGCAATATCATCATTTTTGGTCCCTTATATAGGTAGCTTTTCTTTGTGCCCAAAGACTTCCTCAGAGAGTCTTTAAAGCTTTCTGAAATGTTTTTTCTAGGGCATAGCAAATGTAAGAGAGAAATCATATCACCACTTTCACTTCTATAGATGGAAGTAGCTTCTTCCATAAGGAGTGTACCATTGGGTACTAACCAGTGATATAGGGAACTGAATTTGGGATCAGTAAGGTCATAATATCTTGGGTGGTGGTGGGGAAGGTGCTTTCTGTCTTTTCCTGGACATTTGATACGAAAGCAAGTATTCTGGATATCTGTTGGAAGAGCTGCATGCCATTTCTAGGATTGAACCTGTTTGTAAATGAACTAAAATGCTTTGTTGTTGTTGCTGTTCACCAGTGAATCAATCTCAACCCATGGTGCCCTTGTGGGTTAGACATCTCCAAGACTCCTGATGCTCCACTGCTCTGCTCAGGTCCTGCAAATTCATACCCATGACCTCCTTAATAGAATCCATCCACCTAGCATGTGGTATTCCTCTCTTTCTGCTTCCCTCCACTTTTCCTAGCATTATTTTCCTAGCAAATAAGTAATGCTACAAAATGTCTAAAGCCTCTAGTGACATTTTTTTCAAAGAAAAAGTGTCTGACGTAAGTGTTAGGCTCTTGGATCATCTCACCACTCAGAGATGTGGGGTGAGTTTAGCAAAACCTGTTGTGTTTGTTGCCTCATAAGGGGAGACACTTATTTTAACAATTGTTACTTGAAAATTGGCATCATTCATTTCCCCATTGTTTTCTTCTGTAGCAAGAGCACATGCAGTTTTGTCAAATCTTGCATGCTATGAATGAAATGCAGAACAACATTAGGAGATGAAGTGAAATGAGTCTTCAGGTTAATCAAGATACATTCAATTTTTTTCTGGGATCCTAAGGGAGTACAAAGGTGACAGAACCTCATTAATTTGTTCAATCAGTTCAGGTTGCAAAACTCATTATATCTGAGATGCATTTCAAGAACAAGCAGCTACTTAAGAGTTTTCTAATGTGCCATGGCTTCATGGGGGTGCTTTCATCCTTGCTATGAAACCTTACTTAATACCTTCTGCGGAGCCAGTGTCTACATAATTAGCACTCTGGCATATACTTTACAAAGTAATCTCTCAAAGTAAGGCAACATGGGGGTAGGGAGAGCCAAAAATAACGTTTATTTCTTTATAACATTCAATTTCTGTGGAAATTCCAGCACATCAAGAAATCTAATGGAAGTGCTTGTCACTCTGGTTAGTAGCAAAGTTGCTTATTTTTAAAGAAATAACTAGGTATGTTATGTGTTACCCCAATAAGGGGTAACTCATTACTAATAACTATCTTACACATTAGCTACTAAGCTCTGACAAAAGTACAAAAATCATTTTTAAAAATCCACCAGCCCAAGAAACAGGTCATAGAAGACCGAGCCTATTCAACAGTCATGGGAGTTTTGGGGGCTTTCATTCTACACCATTATAGCACTATGATTCCACTGTTACTGCTATGGTTTCATTCTATGGAATCATAAGATGTAGAGTTTAGGGTGAGGAATTAAAAATCGGCCAGAGAACTACTCTTGTGCTGAAATAAATGTTCATCGACTTTCATTTGAAAAAAAGAAAAAAAATGGAAATCTGGTACTGTCATTTTTGTTAGTAGGGATAGAAAAATATTTGAATATATTCAAAGTATGGTCAAAATATTTTGTGTGCCTTGAGGAACCTTGGTAAAAAGAATCTGAGACTGACTAAAATCTTTCAGTTCAGGAAATATTGTGTGCAAAATTCATGTCTGGCTGTTTTGCAGACACACACACACAAAAGTATTCTGCATTTTCTGCACAGAAAATGTTGTTTTGCATGAAAAACAGCATTTTCTATGGTCTTTGAAGAAATATTTCTATGCAGAAATATTATTCCTGTGAAGAAAATGCTGTGCAAATGGAGATTTATTCCCTACACAATTTGCACATGGTTCATTTGTGTATAAAACAACTTTTTCTGCTCAGAAAAAAAAATATTTCAGCATTCTGGCTACCCAGAGTACTGAGAGATAGGAATGTCAGCACACCTTTAAAGTTAGATAGAAAAGACAATGCATTTTGGAATAGTGGATCCATATTAAGCAGTTAGAGAATAGAAATGCATGATAATGAATAGATGGTGCTATTAGTGCCCAGTTATTTATAAAGAGTTTGAAAATAAAGGACATATTAGGGACAGAGTACAAAAGTAATCATCATCATCATCATCATCATCATCATCATCACAGCAATAAAATAAAATATAAAGTTGCCAAATAGCGTGCACACACAATTAATAACCAGGGCAGTAAAATACAAAATCTACAGCAAAGGGCTCTCCCTTTACACAGAACAAAAAAGAAAAAAAAGAAAAAGAAAAAAAAGAGAGAGAGAGACAGAGAAGCAATGTAGATTGAAACAAATCATCTTAATCACTCATATACACTGATGGGTTCCAGATTTCACTGTTCCCAGTCTAGTGACTACTTAAAATTTACCGCCTGACTGTTCTAACAGGTTAGAAATGCTGGGGAGCCATGCACCAGCAGTGATGATGCCACCCTCACCATTTGGCCATAAGGTACAGATGAGTAACTTCCAATGCAGTTTGAGCACATGTGCCATATCGGAAACAGTAATTTAGAATCATAAGGAACTCAAAGGACTGGTCACTGACATTAAAAGCAGTGCTCAGCTCTGTTGGATATCTCTCTGTGCTCTGTGCTTTAAGTGCTCAAAGTACTGCACAGATGTTGTCTCAGAAGTCTGTGATAAACCTGTAACCTTGGGGGATACCTCTGTAGCCTGCTCTATAGTTTACCTCAAAGAGTGTATTGTTCCTTGGACCCTTAAAACCATTGATGAGTTGAAACGTCTTGAGAGAAAACGTTCTACTCAAAATGGGAGGAAGGGATGATTGGGGGACAGAATGGACTTTTCACTGGCAGCACAGGCATGGTGCCATGCTGCTTTTATTTTATTTTATTTTTTTAACAAAATCTCTGTAAAGATCAACTTTCAAATTTCATTGAAATATGCTAAATGTAGTTTTATTCTAGGACATGGGGAAGGTTCTGTCATAACCTGTAGCCACAACAGAAGTGCATAACGTTTTCACCTACATTATTGCCACCAAATGGAACAGTGAATACTCAGGCTCAGAGTTCCTTCTATAGAATCCAGGTTTGTTGTTGCTTCTTGCCTCCAAGTCATTTATTTATTTATTTATTGCAATCCTAAGGTCAACCCTGTCATAGGATTTTCTTGGGATATTTCCCATTGCCATTCTCTGAGTCTGAACGATAGTGACTTGCCCAGGGTCACCCAGTGGGTTTTTATGCTCTAGCTGGGAACTGAACCCTGGTCTTCAGAGTTGCTGTCCAACACTCAAACTACTACACCACACTGGCTGTCATATAGAATCCAGGTGCTGAACCGATATGTATATCTGATGGGGAATGAAAATGAAAATACTTGTACAGCTCTTTATGTACAAGGGTATTTCCAGTTGATATCACTACATTAATCGAAAATAGATAGATGGCAGGGTTGTAATTCTTTGCTAATTTTGCCCTCACAAATTGTAAAGAATCTGACACATCCAGGACTCTTCTCACCAAGGGTTCCTGAAATTTGAGAAACATGAGGTTGGATAATTTTCTGAAATTTTAAATTATTTATTTATTCACTTTATACACTGCTTTTCTCCCACCAGAGGCACAAAAGACAGATATGCTTTCTATCCCTAACAGATAGACAGAAATAGATAAATAAGCAGTAAGCAGAGTGAAATGCAGCTTAAATGCAGATTTTCCAAATATGACTTTCTTTTACAAAAGCAGTTTGATCCCCTCTCCCAAAATAGACAGCTGTGGTCCTGTCTTCCCATTACTCTGAGATTTGTGGGTCAGATTAGATTACAAAAAGGTTCTCAAACATCAGAGCCCAGTGCATTCATCCTGGCACCTGAGTCTATTACAGTGGCTTTATCTGCAATAATCATGGTACAGCATATTTTCCTATTGGCTACTTTCAATGACTAGTCTCATTGAATCAATTGTTGAATGGTGAATGAAAATGTAGATAAAATCCATTGATTCAAAGGGTCTAGTTTATTGGGGTGACCAATAAATTTCAGGACATGTTAGAGAATACTAGAAGGCAGATAGACAGAGACAGGGAGAGTAAAGTGGGTGAATCGTTTTAACTTTTCCAGGAATGGGGAGCAGGAGAGATTCACAAAAGTTATATTTCCACCTATGATGACTCAAGTGGGTAAGGGAGATATGAGAACAGGAAAGAACTATGTAAGACGGGGTGGCATCATGTGGCCTGCCAGACGTTGAACTACAGGATTTGATTCAAAACCATGACCCAAGTAGACCCATAGAGGAGATTAGTACAATGTAATAGGCCCTCCTTATCCACAGATTTTTTTATCCACAGATTCAAGCATCCACAGCTTGAAAATATTCCAAAAAACTATAAATTCCAAATAGCAAACCTTGATTTTCCATTTTATAGAAGGGACACAATTTTCTCTGCCATTATACTTAATGGGACTTGAGCATCCACGGATTTTGTTATCCATGGGAGATCCTGGAACCAAACCCCAGCGTATAACAAGGTCTCACTGTAATATCCAAAATCCACAAAACAGCAACACCTTTTTTATACCAATGAAAATATACAAAATATATGTATCTCCACTGGCTTCTTCAACAGAAAAAGTATTAAAATCATACAGGACAAATAATATATAAATATATGAGAATGTTAGAATCACAGGCCTACATTCTGATCGAGTTAAAATTGCACTGTATTAAAAGCAATTAAAAAAAAGCTTCAAAAATAATGAAGGAAGAAAAAACATCAAGAAGAGAAGGTTAGTAGATGACTTGCAAAGAGTGAGTTTGTGTTGGGGTGGGTGTGTGGGTTCTCTCATACACTGAGATTTCTGGAAGACAAATAGCAAGACATTTCCAAAGCTTTTGAATTAATTCATCAAAAAGTAATTTGTTGCCCCTAATATGTTAAAAGCTTCAAGAACCATCTAAAATTATTATTTTTAATAAAAACCAAGAATGTCACTTTTGAGTAATGATTAACATTTCTCATTACTTTAATCTGTTGTCATTTTTGAGTTGATTTAGGAGCTGGGTGATACTTTTAAAAATAATTTTAATAATTGTCTGAAAATAGCAGACACTGTAGATTATTGCATGGAGAAAAAGACCTGAAATAGATTTGGGACTGCAAACTCAAAAGAGGGTATTATTGCACAAAAAATTGCCGCCACTGCTACTTGGTAACTACAACCCGGGTCCCAGCCAAATGTAGCAGGCAGAATGTAACCTCCCATTTTTGCAAAGTGGCTGGCTGTGTGTGGCTGGGACCTGGGTTGTAGTTGTATGGTAGCAGCGGCGACCATTGTATGAGCAGTAATAACTGTGTTTGAGTTTGCAATCCCAAATCTATTTCAGGTCTTTTTCTGCAAGCAACAATATCCACTGTGTTCCACTCCTCTCTCTCTCTCTCTCTATATATATATATATATATATATATATGTCAGGGATGATGGGAGTTGTTGCACATAACCTCTGGCTGTAACTCCTCACCAACTTGGTAAAGCAGAGCTGACCAGTTTTGGTCAGTGGTTGTTGTGTTGCAAATGTAGCAGAGTTGCAGAGTAAGTGCTGAAGATCCTGACAAATCTCTTCTTGCACTCTCTCTCTCTCATCTGGATATTACCACCTCAGGAACTGCTGGTCCTTGTTTTCACAGCTTGGCACTCCTGCTTCAAACAGTCGAGAATCCACACAACTTGTAGTCTAAACAATAGAACTACTTTTATTCTGCTATCTGGTTACATACAACTAATAAAATAACAAACAACTTTGCAACACATTGACTAAGCTTCTGTAACACTATACATTCACTTCAAATCCTCACAGCTCACCCAGTTCAAAAAACACCACCACCGCCATCATCATCATGGACAAGACTGGCAGTTATTCCAATTGTTAGTTGCCACCCACAGGGTGTGCATGTCCACATTGATTGGCTGACTTTTCTCTCCCCAGACTTAAATCCAACCCTTGACTATGGTGGTTTTGCCCATGAGTCACGTTCCAGGTGTTTTCAATGTACATTCTTTAGTGACCTTGACTTTCAAGACTTATTGTTTTGATTATATTTGCACCTGTGATTTTGTGTATGTGCCTTGCCATGCTGGAAACTTTCTAACTGGAAATCTTCTGTCCCTTTGTTTCTCACATACATCTTTTCATTTCAATTACTGCCTGTCCCATGCTCCATTTCTTGACACACACACAGCGGCAATATACTGAGAAATGTGAGAGATAGCATTGTATCTCACAAACATAGTAATAGTAATAAAATTTGCAAAACAGAAGAACAACTAGTTCATGTCCACCCACTAGAAAAATAAACTTTTGCTCATTTTGTCCTCAAAGTAAGAAAGAGGTAGTTTTACCAAAAAAATTGCTGTAATGAGCAGGGGCATCATTAAAGATGTGTGGTGAATGTGGACTGCAACTCCACATTGGTGGGATACGTAGGAGGCATTTTCTATAGTCTTTGAAACATGTGTCCCTTTAAAATGCTAGAGCTCACTTGAAGAATTGGTGTAAGTGGGGTGAGACTGAGTGTTAGGAAAAAGAAGAGGTCCCAGGTTTTTTAAAAAAGTAAAATTTTGAAATTTAAAATTGATTAAAAAAACTATTTTTTATTCTTTTAAAATGTTGTTTAAAAATATCACATCTTACCAAATTTTCACTTTAACCACATGAAAATATATGCATAGAAATACATTTAAGCTGTGGGCATTGTGTTTTAATTTAAAAGTATAATTTTAATTTTGCTAGTTATTTATGTCACAGCTATTACCATTACATTCTGTGTAATTACAATTTATGAGTAACATTAGTACAAAAAGCATGACTAAGGATTCTGTATGGTGTGGTAGGAGAGGAGGTCAATGGTGTGTGTGTGTGAGAGAGATACCATAAGTTACCACACTGTGTAATGCCAACCCTAGTGACACCTCTGGCTGTGAGAAAAGTGTATTTGCACTTCGTGACTTATACTGTCAAAAATATGCACATTTTCTGAATGGAAAACAGCATTTTATGTACAAGAGACAGCATTTTCTGTGCAAAAATATTATTTCCTTCTTAGAAAACTATGCTTCGTGTACAAAAAAACAAACAAAAAAACTCTTTGCAAAAATAAAGTGTGCATTTTGTCCAGAGTAAGTCTCAAACTGCATAGATTCTTATCAGTAAAAGACCTCTTTATTAGGATTTCCCAACACTCAAATAATTCACAATCATTCTTCTATTATTTTTGAATTTTTTTTTCTATCTCTACCACTCACCCTCAGGAATTAGCAATGTGAAAAAGAAGGGTAATACAGTGTGCCTGCATCATACACGGCTTTCAGCTTACACTGAAAGCCAAGTGACGGAACTGGCAATGGTGTGAACACTGCATCGCACCACATGCACATGCCCCATTATTTTGAATAGGCTCAAGCATATGCGGTATGGGAGTGTCTGGAATGGATCCCCTGCATAAGGCAAGGGAGCACTGTATTTGCAAAGTATGTAAATAAAAGTAGTTTTGCTTACTAAAATTTGTGTGTAGTCAAATTTGTGTTCTCATGGAGGACAAAGTGATAAGCAGAAAAGTGGCTGAAGGTCAAAGTGGCACCAGGAGAATAAATATTAGGGGTACCGATAAGGAATATTCATAAATATACGCTGTATGACTCTTGTGAATCAGTGTAGGCATCAAAGGTGTGATCACTAACAACCTGTATTTTAAGGATGGCTGTTGCTGAGTACCAGTTTCCCCCTAACTGAAATCAATATAACTGAGCAGAAATATATATCCTAGAATCTTATCCAGCAAAGGCAACTGCAAAACAGGCAGACAGTGTGTGAGAGACAGCAAAGATTGTCCAGACATGTGCAGCACAGGTGGAAGGCATTCAAGCAATGATCTTTGGTTTGAGAGAATAGCCTTGTGTCTTATCCCATCTGTGAAAGACTGGAACCTACATGAATTTTAATGCTGGTTTTCAAAGACAGGATCGAGGACATTTCAAACCTCCAGTAGTGTCAGAGTATGTAAGTTGTATCATGTGTGTTTGCTCTACATCCTGCTACACTCTCTTTTTTCACTTTCAGACAAGATGCTTGCAAGATGTGCTTGCAAACTTGATCTTTGCTTTTCTTTTGTACTTTAAAAAGAGACAAGATATTTTCTATTATTCATAGTCTTTGTGCTGCAGGCATAAAATAAAATAAAAAAAGAGATGGGTGTATAGAAAGAAAGAAGGAAAGACAAGACCTTACCTCATTTGTGCAAACTCAAGAATGCCACATAGCCTGGGTTGTTGTTACCTGGAGCAGAATGAGTCTTCAGAACCAAGAGCTTTCCTATGGATACAGAAAAATAGGCAAACAAATAAATAAACCAGCCCCATTCCCACTTGTACCCTTAGCTCACAAACAAATTTGCTTTCCTCATAAGCCTGTCAATATAAGTTATTTGGTGGAACAATTTATCTAAACTGAACACAGGCTTACCTGCCAGCTGAAAACAACATTTCTTTTCCAATCTGTTTATCCAAATTAAACTTTGATTCTCTGACTGTCATGGTAAGCTGATAACTGTCGGCTGCAGCGTTTTGCGCACTTTTAAAATAAATGTCTCTCTTTGCTCGATGCCTGCTTCTGGGAGGAATAATGGCATTCTGTTTATTTTTCAGCTGGTTAATTTCTGATTATTTCCCCCCTTAACTTTATTCAAATGCATGGTTCATTCTTAAGCAGAAGCCTTTCAGCAGTATAACTTAATGCCTTAATTACAATTTAAGAGATAAAAGCCCAGCTTTGATGTGCTCTTATGTGGCTGCGTGATGAAGTTTAAAAAAGGCTACTTTCAAAAGAAGCAACCTATTGCCTCTTCATGTCCACAGGGGGCACATTCTGCCTAACAAAGAAATGTCAGCTGTGCTACCAGTCCTTACGACTGCATTGATTATTTGAAATTCTTACTCAGTTTTTTCCCTTCTTATCTTTTTAGCTGTCCACACTGACAGGTTTATTTGTGGTTTTTCTCCCCTTGTCTGTCATTGTGGCAGCACAGTAAGCACAACTTGATAATCTCAACATTAAAGCTCAAAATGCTAATAACAGACATAAAATTACAACCCTACTCTTTAATCAAAAATCTGTCTTTCATCGAGAAGACACAGGTTGACTATGAAGGAGTGATGGGGGGGGGGGCACAGCCCTTATATGATGATGGAGTAGGCAACTGATAACAATATTTAGAATAAGTTAGCAGAGGACAGGGCCATTGCAAGATATTTTGCTGCCTGAAGAGGAGCTGCCCTCCTTCTTCCTGTGGTGGCTGGTGTCTCTGAAGTCAGTGGGATAGTCAATTTGCTCCAACATTTAGTTGGAACTTTAGTAAGTGGTGAACCTGTTGTAGAAACAGCAGCTGGCCCTAAATCAAGACCCACTACAAACCAACATGGTGTAGTGGTTTGAGTGTTGGACTACAACCCTAGATACCAGGGTTTGATTCCCATCTTGGCCATGAAACCCACTGGGTGACTTGGGGCAAGCCACATGGTCTCAGCCTCAGGTCAAGGCAATGGCAAACATCCTCTGAACAAATCTTGCCAAGAAAACCCATGATAGATTTGCCTTAGTGTCACTATAAGTAAAAAATGAGTTGACAACAGGAATCTATTGAGGAGATAGGGTTAAGCACCATGAATAATTCTTTTGAAGTTGAAAGTGACATTACCAGGCAGCACTAGCCTCCCCCATCATGGGGCATTTTACCAGAGTTGTTGTTGTGGTGGTGGTGGTGGTGGTGATTGTTAACTGCCCTTGATACAACCTCAAATCATGGCACCAATGTGTATGCTGTGAATTCAGAAGCACAGCTGAGGGAAAATACTGCCCACCACCATTCTCTCTCCTTTGTATTTTGTGTCTCTGAGTTCTTTTGCAGTCCCTAGGTAGCTTTATGAAGCAAGCCATTTCCTGAGCCTTTGTGTGATAGGGAAAAATAAATAAATAAAAAGAACCAGTGAGGGGAGAAAGACCAAAAGAGGAGATATTAGGAACAGGATGGGGCAAAACAAGGTCTTTGGGAATCCCCTGGCGTGTATATGTGGGTGGGTGGGTGGAGCAAAATGTCTTGGATCATCACGGTGACTACAATAACATTTCTAGATTTATGGGAATTGACACATTGAATCAATTGTTGAATGGTGAGTCAACACATAGGTAAATTTCATTGATTGGTTTACTCAGTTGTTGTTGTTGTTGTTGTTGTTAACTGCCTTTGTGGCAACCTCAGCTCATGGTTCTCCTGTGTATGAGACATCTCCAAGACCCCACATCCTCCACTGCTATGCTTAGGTTCCTTAGATTCAGGCCCATGGCCTCCCTTATTGAGTCTATCTAGCATGTGGTCTTCTTCTCTTTCTACTGCCTTCTAACTTTCCTAGCATTATTGTCTTTTTTAATGAGTTGTGTGTTCTCATGATGTGGCCAAAATGCAACAGCCTCATTTTAACACCAGTTAGCCCAAGGGGCCAAACAGATGACTCTTTTACAAACTACAGATCCCAGGATTCCAGGGGAAGGAGCCATAACAGTTAAAGCAGTGTCAAACTGTATTATTTCTACAGCGTTGCAGCAGCCCAAGTCATCTCACTCTGTTTAATGGTAGGGCTGGACTTGCTTACCAACATACCTATATGTGACAGAAAAAACCCCACAACCATCTTGTCCCTTTCTTTGGAAAAGTAGTTATATCCAGACCCATTAAAATCAATAACGCTTAAGTCTCATTGATTCCAGCTTGAATATCCTAGGTATGTATGTGTATGTGTATATATATATATATATATTCCCACCTCAGAGGAAGTAACAAGTAATTAGATTTTTTTTCTTCCCTCTGTGATACAGTTTAAGAAAGGAATTTTCAAATTCAGAACATATTCTGTGAAAAATTTGTATGTGGTATTTTTATGCAAAAAAACACAGCATTTTCTTCCTAGAAAAAGTCATTTTCTGCATAGAAAAAAATCTGTAAGAAGACCACTCATTTATGCAGAAAATAATCAAAGGTGCCATCTCCTTGAAGAAAGTGTTTAGGTTTTGTTTTGTTTTGTTTTGTTTGCATAAAACAAACAGATGACATTTTTTGTTTTAATTCTCTTTATTATTATTAAAAGGAGGGGGAAACAACAACAACAACAACAACAACATGTTGTTGTTGATGATGACATTTTTTCATCAAAAAGTCTTCAGCTACATTTACTGTGACAAAATATAATTTTCTGCAGGCAAAATACTGTTTCCTGAATTAAATGTTGGTTTCTGTGCAAAACAACCATCTGCAAATTTTGCATCAAGTAAGTTCTGAGTTGTGAAGATTCTCATCAGACCAGAATCATTCCCAGTACTTACAAAACATATTTTTCACCATTTCCCCTCCCTGTTCTAAGCATGACTAAATCTGCATAGAGTTGAATGAAAAATAAATTAATAATATTCCATTTGCTACTGCTTTGTCCCCTGGAAAATATGTTGTCTGAAATAGCATCCTCATTGTGTCTAATCATAGGCTAGCCCTCAAATGGGAAGCTTAATGCAAATTTTAAATATGCATGTGCCTATGCATGAAGTACAATCATATCAAGATTATTTAAACCAATGTTTATTTCATCAACAAAGTCCTTCTTGAGTCTCTGGGGTGGAAAACAAAAAGAAAGTGGGAGAGACAGAAGCTGAGATCTTGCATCTTTAGATGTAGATGATGGAACCCCCCAAAAAACCTTATCTCTGAAACCAGATAGCATCCCAACCAAGGTCCTGAAGAACAAGAGAGCTGAGAATGGACAATTTTCTTCATTCTTCTACAATATTCTCTTAGTTCATAGCTCTGACCCAATAACTACAATTGGCTCAATCTCAACTTGAAGTCTCCCATTTCAAATTCTTGCACTCACTGTCATAAAACAAAAGGGAAAGGAAAATCTCCAGGGATAGGATGGCACAGCTCAGCTGCCCAATATTGAGGGCTATATGTGTGTGTTTTCAAGTTCCCTGTTGAGTTTCATAGGGTTTTCTTAGGGAAGGAGTACTCACAGGTGGATTGTCAGTTCCTTCCTCTGAAATACAGCTTACAATACTTAGAGTTCATTGGTGGTTTCCTATCCAAGGATTAACCAGGGTTGATTTTGCAGGATCAGACAGGATCTGGTGCCTTTAGGATATTTAGGTATGGTATCTGCCTTAAGAGGAGTTTAAAAAATGGTTTTACCTTTTACAATTTATTTTGACTTCCTCATTAGAGGATGTTAAAGAGAAAGTGGGGAAGGAGGGGGGATTAAAAAAAGTTTGCCAGTTTGCCATTCTCCCATTTCAATTCATTTTCAGAACTGAAGGAACTGTCCTCTGATGGCAATGCTGAGAATTGAAGGATGTGTTGGAAGCATTGTTTGCTGTTTTGAAGTTCCAATCCACACATTCCCCCCCCCCCTGCGAATTAAAGAAAAAGAAGTCCTTGAATGTATTCTTCAGAGGCTCAGCCTGTTCACCTGCCTGTATCATTTCCCTGCCTTTGTAGTTTGTTCTTAGTGTTGTTTAGAACAGAACTATTCTAACAAAGCAATCTGGAGGGAAAGTTGCCCACACTGAATTTTCAATGAAAGCAGTATTTGGTACTTTAGATTAGTTAGCATCTTGTCACTTGGGTTTTAAACAGCCACGGTTGGAGCTTGTGATGTGATTACAACTCTTCACTTACACCTAACACTTAACAACATTTGCTTCTTTATGAAAAGTGTCTATTAAATCCACATGACTGGATGCTAGTCTAATGTGAAACCAGTAGTCTGAGTACAAGCATGCTCCTGAGCCCTAGTCTGTAACAGCAGCAGCATGATGGCGGCATCCCATCCACATGGGCACCACCATCTTTACAGACATCACTATGCATCCGTTACTGTGGTGAACCCTCTCAAACACACACGGTCTACCCGTAACCTATTCTCAACTGTGCAGCCCTATGGGAATTTTTATCCCATCACTGCCACCAAAATTCTGTGAAGGACTCCTGCCAACCTTCACCCTAACACTGCTCTTTGAAAAGGCACAGCATCTCTAGTGGCCTTTAGTAGCATGGTTTGATATTCAAACAGAGGCCAAGTAGTTGTCTAAACAATGACAAAAGTTTATTGAAAAATATAAAAATAAACTTTAAATTAGTTGCAAAGTTGTTACTAGTAACTTATTAATTAGATATAAGAAGTCCTTCCAAAATAATAATATTAATACAGCCTCACGGGCAACATTAGCTCAGGTACATGGGCCAAAATTCCCTTTTCAACAACCGGCTTGCTCCGGGCCTCTCCCTACTAGACTCCCCAGGCCTACACAGTCCCTCTTTGGACTCTTAAGACCCTTTCGTGGTCTCCAAACAAAACTAAAATGTTCCCTTAGCAACTCTAAGAGCACACCCTCCCTTTGATGTAACTCTTTCCCTCAAAACTAACCCCCCTTTCACTCTTTGCAAGGCCTTTTTATAGCCCTGCCCAGCCAGCTTCCAATTGGCTGGTCACATGTTGCTTCATGATTGGCTGAAAGATCAGCCTTTTCGCTACAGTTACATTTGTGGCAAACTCATGACATGTGCCAGGCGCCACAAAAAGAATCCAGTTTTTCCGGGTTCTTTTTACTCTGGAGGGATGCTGCGTGGTTTGGCTGCTGCAACGTCCCTCCTGAGTTCAAACAGGTGCCTTCAGCCCACGTTTTACAGGCCCTGTCTTGGCCCTGTGTCTTAAAATCAACTGTGCATTTTGCATGTCTGGACTGGGCCTTAGTTTTTCTTTTCTCTTTGCACATTCTCACACTCAACTCATCTTTTCCTCCTTTTTCAGTTCTCTCCTCAGCTCTTTCTTATCATTACCATCTCCAGGCAAGAATTAACAAACATCTCAAAAAATCAACTTGTGGTGAGCCTATTATTTGAGGAGACTTGCCAATCCATCGCCTTTGACTAAGGATGAGCATGTGTGACTTAGCCAAGGTCACTCAGTGGGTTTCCATGGTTGAGGAAGGATTAAAATCCTGGTCTTCCAGAGTCCTCATCCATCGCTCAGATGTTTGCATTACACTGGCTCTTGCTTAGAAGGGGACTATTAATGAGAGTGACTAGTTTGAGAGAAGCTTGACCCAAGTGAAAGACTGTCTTCTTAAATAACTATTGGTCAGATAGGCTCTTCTGAATGGATATCTCAAAAGTAGAGGCTTTCAGAAAATGCAGTGAATTAGTGACATCTCTGACTACTGAAAACACTTACAATATTGGTACAAAAACTGCCACACATATCTTTCTTATACCAAGTAAGATCAGTGCTTGAACTACCACAGTCTTTTTCCCTTCTGTCTTTAAAAGGGGATGCATTTTCCCTCAATCCTCCAGGTGGAAGTCTATCGGTGGATTCCCATTTGAAATCCTTTAATAAAAAACCTGGAGGCCTTTCCCTGCCAAGGGTATTAATTCCTTTGGAAAAATCTGTTGAAGCTCCATGATAGCAACAGGCAGAGGCAAAGCCACCGCAAACTGAACACTTTCTGCTTTATCTACTCACACCCCATTTTTCTCTCATATGGGTGGTACAGACCGCCCAAAAGGGGCGGTCTGTAGCCACCTCTTTAAGCGGTGAGATGGGGCCAAGGCTGCTGCACTGGCCCCGTCCCGCCGCTTCGGAAGGCCATGTGGAAGTGGCAAACTGCCGCTTCCCCGCAGCCTGAAAGTGGGGTGCAGTGGGTGCCCTGGGCGCCTGCTGCACCCTGCTCTCCCTGGTGCTGGAGAGGGGAGAAAGAGGCCACCACCACGGCTCCATTCTTCCCCGGGTCCTGTTTAAAGGACATGCCAAAGACCTGTGCCAAAAAAGAGCTCCCTAAAGGAGCTCTTTTTGGCGCCACGGAAAGGGCATGCTTGGTGCCCTCCCATGGTTCTATTGTGTTATGGTGCATGCAGTGTATCTGAATGCTGGGCACACCATGATACTACTATGGCGCACCCGTATGGATGCCACCATTTTTAAATGGCGGTGCCCATAGCTTTACGGTTAGGGAGGGTGTGGACACTGCACCCTCCCTAACCCTAAAGAAGCCCCAAAGAGCCCTAAAGGCACCGCATTTTGCGTGTCTAGATCAGGCCTTAGTTTTTCTTTTCTCTTTGCACATTCTCACACTCAACTCATCTTTTCCTCCTTTTTCAGTTCTCTCCTCAGCTCTTTTTTATCATTACCATCTCCAGGCAAGAATTAACAAACATCTCCATATATATATATATACCCCTCCTCCTATGCAGCACTACATTAAAAAAAAAAAAAGATCCCATTTTCATCAAGCTAGTGCTTCTGGGAATGATATACAGGTTGACTTTGAGTCTCATCCCCTCAAAAGCTAATAGTCTGTCCTGACCTTCCACTTTGCCAATTGATCTCTTCTCCACTTCAATTAACACTCATTTTAATGTTGACTTTTTATGTACTTTAACTATATTGTAACTGTTTTCAAACAACTACAGCCCTGTCAGAACATCAGAAGAAGAAGAAAGCATCACCTAGGCATATTCCATTTGCCTATATACAACCCCACCTCTGACACTAAATATCATTGTTCAAAACAGTAGAAGAAGATGAAGGGAAGGTCTTCCTCTCTGCTTATATCCAGCTCCACGATCTTCTGAACTTTCTAAGAATCTACTACTGGGAACTGCTGTCTCCTCCTCCATTTTGTGACATGTCTTCTAGACTCTAAGTCTGTAAGTAGGGTGTATACAATTTTTTGATAGTAGTAAATCACTCTGGAAATTTTTTTGGCTGATGTCCAGGTTAAAAAAACCCTTCAAGAATGGTTTGTTCTCTCCCAGGGTAGACCACTGTCCATCCCATCATGAAAGCAACTATTCATAGTAGCCAGGAGTTTAGGTCCAGTTTTCTAAAAACAAATGAGTGTTGTGAGCTCTTATGGTATACAGTAGCTCCTTGACTTATGCTAGTTGTCACCTCCATGCTCATTCATTCAGTTCATTTGGGGGCCATTTGTAGAAGTTCTTGGATCTGCACTAGGGCTACAGTTTGTTGAGGTAATGTTATGGTTTCAAAGACATATTTTCTCCTGGGGTGGAGAGTCATAGGAGTTTATCACACGGGAGGGATCCTGTGCAAAAATGGGATTTAAAGTGACCCCCCCCCCCAAAAGCATATTTATTAGCAGATGATGTCTAGGTTAACCCAACATTAACCCAGACGGAAATTAGAAAAGACACACAAAAAAGCAATTGATTTTCAGACAACATCGTTGTTAAGGTGCATTGACATGACATTAACCCTGCTAGAAAGTAGACAAAACATGATTCTTTTTATTTCTGGAAAATCCTTATAACTCTTTTAAAATGGATGAGAAAAGAAAGGAATGTATTACTCCAATATGCCCCAGAATTAAAAGGTATAAATAAGGAACTGAAAGCACAAAGCCAAGCAGCAAACAGAAAGGAGACAAGCTCCATGTGGTCTGTCAACTGTTTATTCAGTGAATAAACAGTTGACTATCTTAGAGCACATGGAGCTTATCTCCTTTCTGTTTGCTGTCAGAATTAAAAGGTAACTCATCTGAGGATGGGCATAAAATGTTGTAGTTGGGATCAAGAATTTCCAGAAAATAGTTTGTTTGTGCTTCTCTTTTAAAAAAGAAAACAAGTAAAAGAACTACAGCAGTTTGGGAAGACAAGGTTGAGAGTGGTGTGATCCCATGTTTAAATATTTGAAAGGATGTCATACTGAGGATGGAGCAAGCTTGTTTTCTGCTGCTGCAGAGACTAGGACCCAGAACAATGGATGCAAGCTTCAGGAAAAGTGATTTCACCTCAACATTAGAAAGAATTCCTGATGATATGAGCTTTTTGGCAGTGGAATATGCTGTCTTGGGGAGTGGTGGAGTCTCCTTAAACAGAGGCTGGATGGCCATCTTTTGAGAGTGCTTTGATTGTGCATTTCTCCATGATAGGGGGTTGGACTGGATGGCCCTTGGGGTCTCTTCCAACTCCCTAATTCTATAAAGTTGTAAAATATTCAGTTCTGTGCTTCTTCCTCCACCTTTTGGGAATGTTCCACAGCTTTTGCAGCTGTGCATCATTCCATTTTGTGCTCTTTTTTCCCAATATCCACTAGGAAAATTCTTTTGACGTTGCATATCGTTCCATGCTATTGAGCCATGGAAGTTAAAGTAGTGCCATACTGCTTTATTTCTGCAATGTGGCAACAGTATTTGTTGTATTTGTTGTATATCTCTTCAGAAAGTTATACACTTTCCCCTAATTGCAGGGAAAACAATTCCTGAGGAGAAAATTTGATAGATTTTTCTTGACATCTGTGAGGAATGGGTAAATCTAGAATCCCCCTCCCCCAGTTTTATGTCCTTGTTTAATTGACAGTGACTCCCACTAAGTCCAATGTAGCTTACTGTCCAGTAAATGTACTTACTATTGTAGCGAAATTCTATTCCACTTATTATTCTTGAGTTCCTTGAAGTCATTTGCAATTTATGGTGTCACTAAGGCACACCTATCATGAGATTTTCATGGCAAGATTTGTTGAAAAGGGGTTTACCATTACCTTCCTCTGAGGCTAAGAGTAAGTGACTTGGCCAAGGTCAACCAGTACGTTTCCATGGTAGAATTGGGATTTAAACCCTTATCTCCAGAGTCCTATTCCAACAATGAAACCATTATACCATGTCTGCTTTTATTTCAGTTTACAAGAATGAAATATTATGCAAAGCTGAATACTTTGCATCTTTCAGCAGATCTGTGATGGATACCCAAAACTTTCACTGCCAAGAGTTATTTAAAGGAAGTACTTAACATTAATATAATACAGCTGGCTAGGTTTTTATTAAACATTATACTTCAGTGTTTGTTGTGTTTATGTTTATGTATAGTTCATTTCCTGTTTCATTGTTTATAATATTTTCCTTCAGATATCAGTTATTAGGGAAAATGCCATATGAATTTGTAAACCCAGTGATTTAGAAGTCATTAATGTGCACAACCGAGTTTAATAGTTTGCCATAGATAATTTATCCCAGCAAATATTCCTCTTTTAATGCAAAGAACATCTGTGACCAGACTGTAATTTCTTCTTCCTTCATTCATTATTTTGAGAACTTTCAACAAATTTGGTTGAGGATAATTCTGACTCACTAGACCGATGCATGCAACAAAGAGAAAAACAGAATTGAATTCAGAAATAAATAGTAATGCTGTCTCTCTTAAATAAACAAATAGAATTTATATGCATTGATATATGTCAGGCTAGGGATTATGTGTAGTTGTACATTTTGAATGCAGGCTTACCACGCCACCACAGGGAATCCAAAATGCAGGATGCTTTATGTGTATACAGATGCATGTGCACACTGTTCTGTAAAGATAACAAGACTTGTCTATTAAGGACCAAGTTACACAAAAATATTTTTGAATGTATGGATGTGAGAGCTGGACAGTAAAGGAATCAGACAGAAGGAAAATCAAGTTGTTTGAAATGTGGTGCTGGAGAAGAGTGCTTAGGATACAATGGATACCCCCCCCCCCCCAAAAGGAAAAAAAAACCCAACAACAACAACCAAGCAAACAGATGGGTCTTGGAACAGATCAAGCCAGAGATCTCCTTAGAAGCCAAGATGACTAAATTGAGGCTGACATACTTTGGCCATATAATGAGAAGGCATTGCTCCCTGTAAAAGACAATAATGCTAGGAAAGGTAGAGGGGAGAAGGAGAAGAAGACCACATGCCAGATGTATGGACTCAACCAACAGACACATGGACATGGGCTTGCAGGAACTGAGTAGAGTGGAGTATAGGGGTTCTTGGAGGTGTCTTGTCCACAGGGGCACCTTAGGTCGAGATTGGCATGAGGGCAAATAACAACAACAACAACAACAACAACAAACATGAATACAGCTCATGACAATTTATTGTCATTGAGAAAATCCCTTTCCCTCTAGCTATACTGTGGACTGTACCTAATTCAGAGGGAACAATGCAGTTGGGGATGGGGGATGGCAGGTAATGTTATTGCCCCTGCTAATTAAAAAGTCCCAGGGTTTTGATCTTACAATCAATCCCTGGTTCCACTGCCACACATTGGCTGGCATCCAGTAAGCATGGATAAGTCATGCTACACATGAGGGAGAAAAAGGTCACTATTGGTCAGCAGATGTATTCTGCTGAAAGCAGCAGAAGTGGAGCTGCACAAACAGAATGTTCCCATGTGCTTTTTCTTTGCACATTGTGAGTGTGCATTGTATGTTGCAGTTGTTTTGTGTGTTGCAGTATTGCACATCATGTATTAGGAACTGCAATTGTTCATTATGCATTACTGTTGTTAATTGCCATCAAGTTGACTTCAACTTATGGTGACCCTATGAATGAATGACCTCTAAGTCATCCTATCATCAACAATCTTGCTCATGGCTTGACAATGGGACTGAATGCTCCTGTGAGGCAAGAGGCTAAGCTGGTGGTAGCAGTGCTTCTTGTAGGGTTCCCCATGTCAGACAGGCTTTTTCTGAGGAGCCAGACAAATAGCTATTGGGCACCAGCAGTAGGGGGATGTGTGGCATTGGCAAAGGATCTTTCAGAGACAACAATAGCAGCACCTTAGTACTGTGCAGTACATAGTACTGTTTCAACCCAAAGGTGCTTCCTAGATTGGAAAATGGAAGCATGGAGAGGACAAATAAAGCAGTGAGCAGTGGTGGTAGGATACTGTTCAGACTGTGTAGGGTTCTTGACCTGCCAGATTGGCTCTTAGATCATAGATGTTATCTTTCCTCCCCAAATTTAGGCATGCTACAAAGGAGCTGTAGCCCTATCATCCTTGGAAGAGGCCATGGAATTGTTTGCATCCTCCCTCTGAGAGAGAGGATGTCTACTTCCCATCACAGGAAGAAAATTTATGCCAGTCTCATAGCTGGCATAATAATTTATCTTCTGTTGATTGTAATGAGAAAGGAATAGCTCACATATACACACTACCTCAATCAAATATCCCCATATATAAGCATGTGGACCACATACTATCCATATATCTCCCCCCCTCCTTAATTTACTGTTAAGTTCTTGAAGCTGCCTTTCTATGCTTCACCGCAAGCAGGAAGGATCTGGATGCCTCTCCATAGCCAGATGCATATTGATGACAGAAGCCGTGAAACAGAAGTACCTCCGTTTTCTCTGGATTCAGCTTGAGTCTATTTTCCCTCATCCAGCCCATTACCGACTCCAGACAGGCATTCAGAGCCGAGATGCCATCCTTGGTCACTGATTCAGTTGGAGACATAGAGAAAATTATTTGGGTGTCATCAGCGTACTGATAACACCGCGCCCAATGTCTCCGGATGATCTCTACCAGCGGCTTCATGTAAATGTTAAACAGCATGGGAGACAGAATGGCGCCTTGGGGGACGCCAGATGTCAGCTCTCTTTTACGAGAGCAGCTGTCTCCCAGCTTCACCATCTGGAATCTACCCGAGAGGTAGGAACGGAACCACTGGAGCGCAGTGCCTCTGATACCCAACTCTCTCAGGCGTTCCAGAAGGATACCATGGTTGACGGTATCGAATGTCGCTGAGATGTCCAAGAGCACCAACAGGGTCACACTTCCCCTATCGATGCCCAGACAGAGATCATCGGCCAAGGTGACCATGGCCGTCTCAACCCCTTAGCCCACCCTGAAGCCGGTTTGAAATGGGTCTAGGACCCATTAAAGCAGGACTCAAGGAAGATTGTTTGTCTTCTGTTATTATGGCTTCTGAGTTTCAAATAGTAGACAAATGGTATGTTGAACATATTTAGTACACTTTGGAAATAGAATACAGTGGGTCCTTCCCTTATGCAGGGGGGTCCATTCCGGACTTCCCCACGTAAGGTGAATTCCGCATATGCTTGAGCCCCATTAGAAATAATGGGGCTTGTGGCAGTGGTGCAGCACAGCGCGCACACCTAGGGCACACCGAGGCCTCTTCTGATGTGGCTTTCAGTGTATGCTAAAAGCTGCATATGGTGCACCCGTGTATGATGTGGGCGCACTGTATAAACATAATATTTTTTTTTTATATTTACAAATGTAAATAAATATATTAGCCAGAATTCATTATCACTGTTATGAATGCATAACCAAGAATTTCACATTTGTAATTTATTTATATTTATTTGTAATTTATATTTACATCCATATTATTTATATATGTAACATTAGTGTGCCCTTAAATTTAGAGTCCTTGGAATAAAGATTGAAATGATAGGTAACTTTCATTTGAAGTGAGATTCATATTAATCTTAGCAGCTTCTACAAGGCTTTCTCAAATCTACCAGGTCCCAGTAGATTTGGGGCATTTTGTCAAATTATTATTTCATTAATACTAGTATCCTAGGTACCAGGCCGTTTCTAAATTATGAACAGCACTTTTTGGACAAGGCAACGATTTCTGTAGGAATGCATTTTCACAAAGAAGTCTCAAAAAAGCATGAACATTTTTTGTGAAAGTCAAAGCTTTTCCTGACATTCTCCTTTTATTCACTTTCTCACAGACGATAAGAAAACTGGTGAGTTTACATTCTGTCCTTACTCCTTTCCATAGCAAGTATGTACAGGAGTGAAATCTGCAAAGGTAAAAGGGGAGATAACAAAATAACTAGCCAGGACTTCTTTTTAAAAAATTGTGTTGTAGCAAATTGCAGTGTGAAAAGACAAGCCACTTTAAGGCTTTAATGGCACCTCTTTTCAGCCACATAGCAACTACTACTATAATCATCATTGTTGCCATCATTGTCATCATCCTTATCACTCTCATCTGCCTTCATGCCTTCTATCTATGCATATAACTGTCAAATTCTATTAATAATATTAATCAAAAGAGCAATATTATTAACTCAGTTTTGAAAAGTGAAATAAAACAGATTCGTCCAACACACTACTTCCCCAAATATGGAACTTTGTATTGGAAATGCATATTAAAAATTACCACCTGTAATGCATATGGTGGACATTTTCCACTTCTCTTGTTCTGAAAAAGAATGAAGCACTTTTAATCTATTACTAAACATAAAAATTCTATTTTATCAAAATGAACCATGAGTACTGGAATGAGGGACAGATAATAGATTTGTGTGAGTGCTAATGATACTTAAGAACTGGTGCATACACTCAAAAATACCATTTGCCAAGGGAAAATGTACTTTGTCAATGTCAATGCTGCTGATTTTTTTTTAAAAAAAAATATACAATTTTTGTAAACCAACATTACATATATATAAATGTAATTTTTTAGTTCAAAAATCTCTATCACAACATTCCAAGAAAATCAATAAAAAAAGGATACCTTGAAATTGTCTTCCAATTTGGCTGGTAAGAATCAGATGGTTTTGTTTCTAGATGTGAACTGAAATCTTTGGTCAGTTTTGTTGAACTCTGCTATGAATTACAGCTGCCATCAGCCTCAGCCAGCCCAGGCAGTGGTCAATGATGATAGAAGCTGTTGGATACATAGCCAGGAATCAAGGATGATGAAAATCTAAAGACATCTAGAAGGTTAAAGAATACCCCAAGTTTTGCTTGAAGTTATAGTTATTATTTCTAAATTTGTATCTCTAGCTAAGGGTGCAGTTTATGTAAATCTATAACCCCTTCAGTCTTCTTTATTTTATTTTATTTTAATGGCACATGCCTTATTTTTATTAAGGCATGTTGATATCCCTATTTCTTCCATTCAGTGACAAAATTGCTAAAATTCTTACTCCCAAAAACTGGTTGAAAGCTTTAGAATGAAGAGTTGCTGAGATCTTTAAGTTTAATAAATATGATATGAAACAAAAAGGTCAGGAATGATGTTATCCACATGGTAGTGTATTGATCCCACATTTTTTTTTACATCAACCATTATACTATTTATTAAAGATTTAATAAAGCACTGGCTATCAACAGATGTATACTTATCTACAAGAGGGGAATGGGGGTTTGCCGCCTGAGGATAAAAAAATAATCAAACTCAAAGGCCATTTTCTAAATATAGTTGGAATCTTCATGAACCTGAGGGAACTGCTGGGTTATAAAGATCACATGGAAACTGACAATCCATTCCCTCAAGTTGTAATGGAATTGGAACATATATCATTTTGATGACATTCTTAATAGTGACAGATCCAAGCTGGTGTCTGTTATTATAATAAGAAAGCAATTTTCATTCTAGGTTAAGTTTTTGACAGTACCAGTGCCAGAGATCTGTAGACAAGACACTTACATATCTATTGGCTGGTAGGTATATTCATGGGACCATTTAAGAAATGGTTATCATTGGTGGGAAAAACCATATGCAACCTGTGACTATATAGATTTCTTTTTTTCCAAATATCTTTATTAATTTCCCACAACAGATACATGGTGTTTATCAGGTCACAGCTAGGCTCAAAAAGGCCACTAAATATTTTCTCCAGGGGCTACAACGTATGGCCCTCCAGATGCTGTTGGACAGCAGTTTCCATGAGCTCTAACTAGAATAGCCAACTGTGAGAGGTACTGATGTCCATTTCCCACTTCCCCATTTTTGAGTTTTAGAAATATTTTTCAAATCCCAGCAGTAGCTACTCTTCGAAATACACTTGAATGTCAACAACATTGGAGGGATGGTGTGATTAGAAATGTTCAATATCCATCATGCTAATCTTGCTGCACATGGAGACAGTCAAACTTTTTAGTTGCTGGTACTCTTGACCAACAGCTTTCAGAGTCCGGAGTGTTAACTGATTACAGGCAGAAAGAGCAAGATGTTGAAGTCTGGGCAAACAGCCAGCTGCCTCCACAAATCCCTTATCAGTCAGGTTCACACAATAAATCAGGGACAATTGCGAGCAATGGCTAGAAGGCTGTTGTCTGTAATGTTGGGAATAAGGCTGAGGGACAGGTGGCGGAACTCAGGGAAGCAGATCACATTGGCTATGCTCATGTCTGTCAGCTTCCCACAACCTGTCAGGTCAAGCTCTTGCAAACGGGTCAGGGCACTCAAAGAAGCTTGGCACTTTTCTTGGACAGCTTGCTTGGCAAGGTCAATGAGAAGGTGACCATCTTGCTCCAGATTTTGGGGAGGTGGCTGGAAGAAGCCCATATTGCCAAAGTCTGGCAAAGCCTCTATAGCATGGTTTGACAGTCCTGCGTTTGGCCTATTGTTCTCCTCTTTGGCTTCCTCAACCCCCAATAGGCCCCAGTCAGTCATGTTTTCACAATAGCCCAAACGCAGGACTGTCAAGAGCAAGAGGTGAGAAGCAATAGCTTGGATGCTTCTGTCACCAAAACAGTCACAGGAGAAGAGATTCAGAACACGAAGGCTCTTGTTCAGGACTTCAGCTAGTGACAGGATTGAACTTTCCCATGGTTAATAGCAGAAAGTAGCATTCAGGCAGACTAGTTTGTTCTGTTTCTTGACAACACTAAAAGCCTTCTCCAGATCACTACAGCTCACAAGACCGCATTCAGAGACATCCAAATGTTGGAGATGCTTCAATTGCAAAATCCTTTGAAAGCCAGCTTCAGTTACAAATGGGAGCTTCCCCAGATGCAGGCATTGGAGGGCTGGGAGCTGGGAGCAGACGATCAAGGCAACCTTGTCAGACAGCTTATAGTAACCACTCAAGTCCAAGGTGGTTAAGTCAGACTGGTGTTCACATAAGATGCTTACAGTCTCATCGGTCACATTCCAGCAGCCCTGGAGCACCATCCCTTCCAGGTACAGGTACACTTGAGCCAGGTACTCCATTGCCTGTCTTGAGATTCTTGTTTCTCTCAAGTCCAAAACTTTTATGCTGCTGGATCACTCCCGAAGGAACTGCAGGAGGTTGTGGAAGGACAGCAGATATGAGGAGTTGCAGTTGCTGGAGTCATAGTGAACCTTAAACTCAATGAGCAGCCAGCAAGGGTGAGCTTGGTCAGGCATGGAAAGCAACTGGTCAAGAGATTGAAGGTAAGGTCAGACAGGTATCACACACCAGACAAGTTCAGCTCCTGTAAATTGATCAGAGTCTTACGGATTTTCAGGCAAGTCTCTTTTTTGGTGAGCAAGGCCCTTGACTTAAAGAGACTGTTACATTGACTTAGATCCAAGGCTCTGAGGCATGGGCAGGCCAAGAGGAGCTCCTCAAAGCTAGTTTCTGTCAGGCTGCTCCCATAGAGGCACAAGCTGTGGAAGTGGGGCCCCAGGGAGCTAGCAATGTACTTGATGACATTCCTAGAGGTGGTTGAGTCATCCACCTTTCTCATCATGACACTGCGCACGTGCCTTTGGCTCAAAAGCTTGATGGTTCTGAGTGAGGTGGGGCTAGCAGGAATGCTGTAGAAGAGGTTCTCCTGGCGAAGGGAATCCAGGTTTGGTTTACCAGAGGCTTCTTTTCTGTCAGGGATGGGCAGGAAGCTCAAAATGATAATCTTGACTGGCAGCGACTCCATCCCTCTCAAAGGAGTGGCTGCAGACACCAGCCAGAATTGGGCACGTTAACTGAAAATCGCAGTGCTCCAGGCTCCCACTACTCGCTCTTTCCAGCTCTGTGAAGAGAAAAAAAATGATGAAGCAGATGCAGCTCCTGCCATCATCACTATCCCAATCCCTGTCCTTCCCAACGTGTCAGGTTTGCAGAGATTTGAAAAACCATTGGGCAGTTCTGCCATCTGCTTGATATAATTCAAAAGGATCCTTTAACTGAGCAAAAATATTGAAAATGTGCCTTGAATGTCACATTAGGAAAATTTCTGTGTCAGTACTGAGTAGCATTTTCATTGGAATATTGGAGCTCTTTCCTCTCATCTCTGAACATGTCGACCAATTTGCTAAACTCGGTTGTTAAATCTTCTAACTTGATGATGCTTGGGATATGTCAGCTTTTCTGTATTTCATTAGATGGGAGAGCCAATTTGGCAGCCATAGATGTTATCGTACACTTCCAATTATGTCACTAATGATGTAAGTTGCAGTGAGTAAACACAGTTACAATTGGACTGATTGTAGGAATTTATATAGCTATGCTAGCATTCTGTGGCTTGGTGGAATATAATAAATGTACTTAACAGTTTTACATTTATAAAGGAAAGGATGGAAATATGGCACTGAGAAATGCTTGACACTAGGGATAGTATCAATCATTTACTATTTTCTCTATGAAATTTCATATCATATTCTGGTATGTGGACATCACAAATGATCTTTTTATTTGTTTTTAAAAACTGGAAATCTCTCAAGGTTCTGAACATTATTTTGCCTTCAAGCATAACAGTTGCAAATGAACACATGCATCCAGAATGGTAAAAGGGCAGGTGCTTTCTCATAACGACTACATTATTTTCCTTCTGTAAATATTTTGTAAGTCTAAACACTTGTATCACATGGAGTATACACACATGGATATGTTTGTATGTACCTGCCCATGTCTACAATCCATCATATTTGTAGGCAATTTTTGCCTTCCTCTTGCTCTTTTTTCCTTGTGTTCCAGATACATGTTGGAGGAATCAGAATCAACAATGTCATAATAAAGGACAAACCAATGGTGGTGGTGGTGGATGTGGTGGTGGTGTGATAGACAGATACATAGCCAGATGTCCCTGGCCTTTTCTTGACCTTTCTAAGTAATCACTTGGTTTGATATGTAGATTGCTGCTAGTCTTAGGATCATTTCCACCCTGACTCTGGGAATACTTCCCTCTTTTTCAAGGAAAGAAGAGTCTTTGTATTTGGCAGCTCACAAGATGATCCTTGCTCATAATGTCTGCCAAAATTCCCACATGCATGGAAACCAGCTTTAGGGGCTTCTGTAACCAAATGTCAGATTTTTCTG
Organism: Urosaurus nigricauda; assembly: GCA_034509955.1. Taxonomy (NCBI): domain Eukaryota; kingdom Metazoa; phylum Chordata; class Lepidosauria; order Squamata; family Phrynosomatidae; genus Urosaurus; species Urosaurus nigricauda. Next base: position 233,608,048 of record JAOEGL010000001.1, on the reverse strand, counting down.
TCCAGAGATGTATTTCCTTTAACATTAAACCAACATAATTTCCCCCTTTCCTACTTCACTATAAACTTCCAGTGTAATTACTATTCTGTTTACCATAAGCTTAATGTACTGGTGCATAGTGCTCTACTAGCATAAATACCAAACAGTGTAACATAATGGGAGTTTCCAGAAAGTTAATTTTAATGTGCTTCATATTTTCCCCCAAAAGTGAAGAACTATGTATGGCTCTCATGGTTATAAACCATTCACATCCTTTTTTTGGTTGATATGGATTACTCCAGCAACTATTCCAAGCTGCTCTGTTTCCTGTTTCCTGTCTCTGATTGTTTAATTGATTTTAATTGTATTTTTATCTCTCCACTGGCTGCCGATCAGCTTCCGGGCGCAATACAAAGTGTTGGTCGTTACCTTTAAAGCCCTACATGGCTTGGGCCCAGGTTACTTGAGGGAACGCCTCTCCCTACATAATCCGCCCTGCACCCTCAGATCATCAGACAAGAAATTACTAGATTATACTTGTACGAGATTAACATCAACTTCTTGTACGGCATTCTCAGCAGTGGCCCCGAAACTTTGGAATGACCTGCCGGAGGAGATCTGCCTGATAAACACTCTAGAAGCATTTAAGAAGGCACTGAAGATGGATCTCTTCCGGCAGACATACCCATCAGATCTTATATAACATCTTATTGAGATTCCCTACACATTGTTGGAACACCACATTTATTCATGTAAAATTAAGTAACTGACTCCTTAGATGTTTATGTAGATGGTTTTAACTAGTTTTAATTTTAACTTTTGTATCGGGACTTTTTCTAGATGTACTGTATGTATTGTTTTGATATGCTGTAATCCTGCCTCGATCCGCTATTGTCAGGTTGTAATTATGGTTTTGATCTGTTTTAAGTAGGAGGGGATAATGGGATTTGTTTTATTGTATTTTATGGTTTTTATTATTGTAAGCCGCATCAATCTTATAGGAGAGGCAAGATAGAAATAATAATAATAATAATAATAATAATAATAATAATAATAACTATTATTATATTATTTGTAAGAGACAAACTAAGCTTATGCACAATGAGACAAGTCAATAGTCTACCTGAGGGATAGGAATCATGGAGCCCTCCAGATGTTGCTGGACTGCAATGCCAAATTTCTCAGCTTCAGAATATTTTATTTATTTTATTTATTTCATTTATATCCTGTTTTTCTCCCCGGATGGACTGAACGTGGCTCACAGATAAAACCTTTATACACAATATAAAATATAATATAAAGTCACATAAAATATACACAAGTTAAAACAAACTAAAAACCCTGCTCCATAAAACCACCCTGCTGTGCATTATGTAAAGAAAGGCTGCCAACATAAACATGTTTTTACTTGATGGCAAAAGGCCAGCATGGAGGGGGCCAGCCAAGTCTCCCAAGAAAGGGCATTCCAGAGGATGGGAGCAGCCACCAAGAAGGCTCTCTCTCATGTCCTCACCAGGCGAGTCTGTAATATTAATGTGACCAAGAGAAAGCCTCCTCCTATCTTAGCCTCTTTCAGGTTTATATGAGAAAATACCTCCTCCTATCTTAGGCCTCTTTCAGGTTTATATGAGAAAATTAAAGAGAGAGAGAGAGAGAGAGAGAGAGAGAGAGAGAGAGAGAGATCACATTTGATTCCCTCCATAGACTTTATTTCATGATACATTTATGCCAGCCCCCCCCCCCCTTCTGAAGTTATAGTCTGCATTCAAAGACATTAGGAATGCAATGATTGGTAATCTCTTGCAAGTTCAAATGACAAAGCACTAAAGAACATTTTGTACATTTTACTACCATTTTGTGCTACGTAAGCAATATATTTCCTGAACTCCATAAAAAAAGAGGAGGAAAAATTAAAAACTGTGAGTGGATACATTTTATCCAAAGAAGCATATAAAGTGGGAAATGATTTTTCCACACTGGTGATCTAAAAAATAATTTACAAGAACATTTCCCTGACAGTATATACCACCCATCTGCCTCAGTTGTGTGTCAATTCCCCACAGTAATCACTGTGTCCTGGAATGTGCATAAGTAAGGTTGGGACCTTCGAGATGTTGTGACAGCAATGACTTTCCTGAGGTTCTCAGAGTAAATATTTTAGATCCTCAGCTATTAGGACAGAGTGGTGAGTAATATTCTATGCATATTTATGGATTTTATCTAGTATGAGCATGAAGTGAATTGGGAAGTATCTTCATGCTCAGATGTTTCTTGGTGCATCAGAGCTATTGAATAGTAGGTCAAAAATGAAAAAGTTCCAATTATTCTTTGGATGTCCCTTGCTATTCTATTTTTTCCCCTTTTATCTTCAAAACAAAATTGTTCTGGTATGGCAAGAGAAATCCTGAAACAAGTTCAATATGCATGAGTAGTCCTCTGTGCATTGATTGGATTATACATTTGGTTGCACATTCCCATCCATACTATCGATTGGACTGGATTATTTTGTCATGAGCAAGGATGTATTTTCTCCTCTGGGTTCACCACTTATTACATGTCACTAGTTGCCTGCAATTCCAGCTAGATCAAAGTCCGCATCAACATTTTCATCTCCACATGATCATGCTTTTACCAATATATGGAACCAGGATGCCTTGTATTATTTACTTTCCCCGCCGGTCAATTTGAAGTGTATTTGAATTTGCACACTTATCGATCTACATGAAATTCTGAAGGACAGAGATGAGATGCAAAGTGGCTAGATAGTTGCCAAGTTAAAGCTAACTTTTAAAAACTTGGATTTACAATAGCTATAAATTGTACTTTATGTTTTGCATCCATCTGATGGTAAATAGGGAGTAGGACATTTGGAAATCTTAAAGCAACCTCAATAAAACTCAACCATCTCCCGATGCAGCAGTTTTTATTTTTTCTCTGTTTATGTGTTTTCTCCTTTGAGTGACCTTGAAGTACCATCAGAAATACTGACATACATTCTCTAGACCTCGGCTGCACAATTTTCAGCATGCACTTTTGAATGTATAATACCTTTTCTACCTGGGGAAATATGCTGAGTTCTGGTAAATTGCCTAACAGATACTTGGCCATAAGGATTTACGCATGAGAAATTCTAAACTTTTGAGGGAGTGGTTTTTCCCCCCCTGCAGGTCTAATTATTTTTTTCACCCCCAATGTGTATCTGTTTGAATGAATAAATAAATAAATAAATAAGATGCACTGAAATTAATTGCCTTGCTGCTGTCCAGTTTTCAGAAGCACTGTACGTTTAAGGTTACACTGTTGATGGTGATGATAATAATGATAAGAAGCATTGTTCAAGTCCAAACCAAATTGGGCACTTTCAGTCAACTATATGAATAACTAAAAATTACAGTTACATCAAAGGAAGGTAAGTTATCTCTCTTTAAATGACAATCTATAGTATAATTTAAAATGTCTGTTCTGCAACATAAATCCACATATTTGAACACAGTATCACTTCTTTGGTGTTTTACCTAATAAAACCAAAACAAAGGCCCTACTAAGGTTTTAGAATTGACCTGTAAACTATTTTGGGTACCTCCCAATGAAACACTGGATTTGTGCATTTATTTTTGCTCTAGATTGTGCACTTTCTTTGCAGGTTTGAGACCAATTAACAGATCTGGGCACTGCTTCTCCAAGTGTTGGATATCCCGTTAATCAGAAAATGGCTTCTCCGAGGCTTCCCTGCTGACGATTTGATGACAGAAATGTAGCGGGGAGCCCCATTACAGTTTAGTAGCACCACAGAGGATCACACCCTGGTGCTTGGGTGATGTTTGGCTGACAATTATCCCATGGAAGGACCTCTGTCTGATAATCTCCTAAGAGGCTCCAAGATTTTCTAAGAAGAGGTGGGAAACAGATTCATGGCCAGTTTTCAGTTTGGTAATGTGCAAAGGGGGCATATCTTTTTGGTTTTTAAAATTAGATAGATAGATAGATAGATAGACTGACAGATAGGGCCACATGTAGAACCAGTGTGGTGTATTGGTTTGTTTGCTGGACTAGGGTTCTGGAGACAAAGATTTGAATCCCTGCTCAACCATGGAAACCCACAGGGTGACCTTCGACAAGTCATATTCTCCCTGATTCAGTGGAAGGCCATGGCAAACCTACTCTGAATAAAATCTTGCCAAGAAAATCCTGTGATAAGGTCACCTTAGAATTACCACAAACTGTAAATGACTTGAAGGCATACAAAAGCAAACAACAGTAGCTACGTATATGTAGATTAATATGAAATACATTGTAAATAATTGAAGTTAATTAGCCATTAGTTCTTCATTAAATATTGTTAACTTCATTAAAATTCCCCTGTTTATTATTAAGAAAAATCCTACAATGTACGTGAAACCTGTATGTACAAAAAAATGAGTTTAGTTGAAATAAAGTTAATTATTGATACATATTGAACATGAAGCAAATTAAATCTATTATAAAATTGATTAATAATGCTGCCTGTTTCACTGAATATACTGCAATTAATTCTTCTTTCTCTTGACTGGTGCATTAAGTAGTTTGCCAGTGAATTTGGGCAGCAAACTGTAACATAAGGCTTTGTAAATTCTAGGGAACGATAGGGGTATTGTGGTTGAAAGGACATGGGTTAGGCTTTGCCCAACCAGTTGTACAATTAACAGAATAAATAAATAAATAAATAAATAGTCCCAGTTCAACTCTCTCGCAACATTGCTAGGACAGGCCTCCAACAGAGAAGAGAGGGACAGTGGAAAACTGGTTGAACATAAATGAAAAGTGGACAATTATTTTATTGTACTCCTGATATTGTACTTCTCAGAAAAGGCAAAGGGTAAGGGTGTTCAACCTGAGGACAGTGGAGCAGGGACAGAACAGGAGAATTTCAGCACAGAATAAGTAAAGAGAGAATACAGGAATATCTGGTTAATCTAAATGCATACAAGTCTCCAGGACCAGATGAACTGCATCCAAGGGTATTAAAAGAACTGGCAAATGTAATATCAGAACCATTGGCAATAATCTTTGAGAACTCCTGGAGAACAAGAGAAGTCCCAGCAGATTGGAGGAGGGCAAACATTGTCCCCATCTTCAAAAAGGGGAAAAAAGAGGATCCCAACAATTATCATCCAGTTAGTCTGACATCAATTCCAGGAAAGATTCTGGAGCAGATCATTAAACAGAGAGTCTGTGATAATTCCATAATCACAAAAAATCAACATGGGTTTCAGAGAAACAAGTCATGCCAGACAAATCTGATCTCTCTCTCTCTCTCTCTCTCTCTCTCTCTCTCTCTCTTTCTCTCGATAAAATTACCAGCTTGGTAGATGAAGGAAATGCTGTGGATATAGTATATCTTGATTTCAGTAAGGCCTTTGACAAACAACCTTGCAAAATGTGGATTAGACAAGGTAACCATTACATGGATTTGTAACTGGTTAACTGGCCACACACAAAGGGTGCTCAACAATGGTTCCTTTTCACCCTGGAGAGAGGTTCTGTCCTGGGCCCAGTGCTATTCAATATCGTTTTTAATGACTTGGATGACAGTATTGAGGGCCTAGTTATCAAATTTGCAGATGACACCAAATTAGGAGGAGTAGCTAATACCCCAAAGGACAGGATCAAAATTCAAAATGACCTGAATAGACTAGAAAGCTGGGCCAAAGCTAACAAAATGAAATTCAACAAGGAGAAATGTAAGGTTCTGCACTTAGGGCGGAAAAAAGAAATGCACAGGTATAGGATGGGGAACACCTGGCTGAACAAGACCATATGTGAAAGGGATCTAGGAGTCCAAGGCCCTTATCACATTCACTTTTTAAATGGTTTTGGGGAGGGTGACGGGACTTGCAGGGGCGCGCGTGAACGGATTTTACCGCAAATGCAAGCATCCACAAAAAAGTCCCGTTCTGGCACCTGTCCCTGTCCAGTGCCGAGAAGTGTTAAATGTTCTGGTCTGAAAACTTCCATCCAGACAAAATGGCACCCGCTGGCACTAAACAGGGACAGCTTAGGTACAGGTGCTAGAACAGGACCTTTTTGTGGATGCTTGCATGTGGGGTAAAATCTGTTCTCACTCGCCCTCACGAGTCCTGTTCCCTTACTGAAAACGGTTTAAAAAGTGAATGTGATATGGTGCCAAGTAGACCACATGTTGAACATGAGTCAACAGTGTGATGCAGCAAGGGAAGTAATAATGCCACTCTATTCTGCTTTGGTCAGGCCCCACCTGAAATATTGTGTCCAGTTCTGGGCACCACAATTCAAAAAGGATGTGGAGAAACTGGAGTGTGTCAAAAGGAGGGTGACTAAGATAGTGAAGGGTCTGGAAACCATGCCCTATAAGGACCGCCTCAGGGAACTGGGGATGTTTACCCTGGAGAAGAGAAGGTTAAGAGGTGATATGATAGCTCTGTTTAAATACTTGAAGGGATGTCACATTGAGGAGGAAGCAAGCTTGTTTTCTGCTGCTCCAGAGAACAGGACCCAGAACAATGGATGCAAGCTCCTGGAAAAGAGATTCCACCTCAACATTAGAAGGAACTTCCTGACAGTAAGGGCTGTTCGACAGTGGAACAGATTCCCTCAGAGAGTGGTAGAGTCTCCTTCTTTGGAACTCTTTAAGCAGAGGCTGGATGGCCATCTGTCGGGGATGTTTTGATTGAGAGTTCCTGCATGGCAAGGGGTTGGACTGGATGGCCCTTGTGATCTCTTCCAACTCTATGATTCTATGATAGTGTGGAAAGTGTGGAATAGCATTTCCTCTAATTCCTTAACTCCATGCACTTGAATTTACAATTCAAAATGCATTGGATTTCTGCCTGTGCATACTGAGGCCACATCCCATCCATAGTGCACATCACTTGTAACACAGGCCTTCTACAATTTAGTAGACTGATGTTGCTATATGTTCACAAGTTGGCTTTGAGTCACAACAACCCTATGAATGAGAGACCTCTATGAGCCCTGATAATCAAGAGCCTTGCTCAGATCTTGAAAATTCAAAGCCTTCTTCAAGTCAGTCAGCATGTCTTCCTCTTTTCCTACTGCATTCAACTTTTCCTTCAACTGTTCAGTACACACACTGACAGCCAAAAAAGGTATGTTGGCTAGAAAGGAATTTCCAGTCAATGTTCTTTCCTCCCCACAGTTTCTCCTGCTCTCGCCTTTAGGGTCATAGCTTGGTTCATAAAGGGAAATACAATTTCTGCTGAGGATAGGCTTGCATAGGTTGATAAGACAATATATAGTTTCTCAATAAATATTTATTCATAAAATGTGCAATAAAATTGCATCTACACTCCCCATAAATGCCAGCTGGAATAACAACTGCTCCATTGACCCATGCTGCTTGTGACATCTGAAGTTCTCCACATGTGGATTTTGAATCATTGGATCTATAGAATAAGATAATTAAATGAGGCCATTTACAGAGCATATCTTGCCATACCATTGACTTATGCATTGTGTGTGTAGCATCACTGCCATCCCCCCTCACTCCCTCCCTTGCACAGGGGGGACTAGGAAAAGGTATTTGATTCAGTTTTTCATTTAGCATTACCAATAGCATTTACGGTTTACAATCTGTAAGCAAATTGCCCCCAACAAGCTGGATACTCGTTTTACTGACCTACGAAAGGATGGTAGACTGAGTCAACATTGGAGCCTTGGGATCAAAATCACATTGTGGCTGCAGTACCAGCATTTAATCACTGCGCCACCAGGGCTCTTATATTTATACTTTCCATCCCTAGTTTTATGAGAATGGATGTAAAAAAAAAAGAAAAGAAAAAAAAAAAGATAATTATCCCCATCCAGAAGAGATGCCAACAATTGTTTCATGAATTTTGGCATTTCCCCTTGATGGCAGAATGTCAAATAGATTTTAAAGACACTTTAATTTTTTTAGAAAGTTGATGTCAAAATTGTCTTACACGATAACCAGGCAGCCTTTCCTAGTTCAAAGGAAGCTGTGCCAAATGAAATAATGGACCTGAAATGGTGCTCCACTTGGATAGATTTTGCATCCTCCACAGTGCCCTAGAGTCAGGATCATTCTGGAGCACCATGATGGAAAATTTTCAAGGGGGGGGGGGAATCTGCAAATTCACTCCTCCCCCCTTAGTGGCTGGTAAAATAAGAGTCTCAAAAACATATCAGAAAAATAACTGAGCAATGGCAACACATGTTGACTTTCTTCTAAACAGACTATGTTGATGTTAACAATAATGTTTTCAAATTCCACATTATAAAAACAACAGAAGGACCTTTTGTCTGTCTTTTCAGGAAATAGAAAATCTGCTTGTGACTAGTGTTAATTAAAGATAACTTATTTCTGTTCAGTGTTTTGTAATAACCATCTTTTACAAGCACTCTCACTCCATTTCAAGGTATTTATAAATTATTATTTTCTAGATCCACATCTTTGATATCAACACAGTTTTGAATCTGCTAGTGTTCTTGGATGTGAACTTTAAAATAGATTTGGCCAATGATTTCACATTTCTCCACACATTTCATTTCTAACAGAGAGTAACTGAAACAATTTTCTTTTTTTCCTTCATCCAATCTGTTAATTTAACATTTGGTCCAGTAATTTCCTTGTCAGTTTCCTAAAGAGCTGTGTGACTCCCTTAATAACTATTATTTACACATCTCACCTGGCCAAATTAATATCAGCCTTATGGTTACATCTGTAAATACCAGTGTATGTGTGTTTGTGTGTGAGTGTTTAAATCATAGTTATTCTCCAGTTCTATTTTTTAAAAAGAAAAGAATACCCTAAAAATGCTGCCATTCATTTGCATGGTGCTTCCAACAATTCACAGAAAAAAACTGCTTTATCATACTAGGGAGCAAACAGGATTTAAACAAGAGTTAAATGAGAGTTAAACAGGAAATCCTGTGATAAACATAGGACATTTCCTGTTTAACTCTTGTTTAAATCCTGTTTGCCCCCTAGTGTGATAAAGAAGTTATTTTGCCAGTCCCAAAGTGGCAAAATAATAGTTAATGTTCTGGGCTTTTGTAATGGCTGATTCTAAAAAATGCTGATGCCTATAATATAATTCATATGCTGGAAGTATAAGAAAAGCAGAATTAGAATCAGAAAAAGGAGGAATTAAGATAGGATAAAGCAACATTAACATCCTAAGATATGCCGATGACACCATAATATTAGCAGAACACATTCAGGAATTGGAACAGTTAATAAAGAAGGTCAAAGATGAAAGTGCAAAGGTGGGTCTGATGCTGAACATAAGCACAACAAAAACAATGACCACAGAATCAGGAAGTTAAAGAGTTCCGATATCTAGGATCAAATATTGATCATAATGGAGACTGCAGTCAAGAAATAAGAAGAAGACTAGGAATGGGAAGGACAGTTATGAAAGAACTAGAATAGATACTGAAGAGTAAAGACACACAATTGAGCATTAAAATCATAATTTCCCAGGCCATTGTACTCCCCATTGTCATGTACAGACGTGAGACCTGGCCAGTGAAGGAAGCAGAGAGAAAGATAATCAACTCATTTGAAATGTGGTGCTGGAGAAGAGTACTTAGGATACTATGGACAGCCAAGACAAACAAAAGAGTTCTTGAACAGATCAGACCATAGATCTCCTTGGAAAAGGGACTCTTGGAGATGTCTCATCCACAGGGTCACCATGAATTGGAACCAACTTAAGGGAAGCTGACAATAACAACAACAATTCTTCCTTGATTCTAGTTATGGATATATTCAAGGGAAAAACTCAACTCCATATAAAACCAACAGAAACATGTGAAACTTGGCACTATCTCTCTTTTTTAGTTATTTTGTGTGTCTTTGGAAGCTTCCCTAAAGAAAAGAATCTGGAATCACTTTTAACTCTTTACGCATTTTGTCATATCACAGTCTAGTAAGGACCCTGTCATCATGAACAATGCACAAATTAATAGCTATTGTACAACACAGGAAATATTTTCCCACATCCCATACCATTAAGGATTTTACTCATAAGCCATGAACAGACTATTCAGAAAAGGGGCATACTCCTTTTCAGTTCCTTCACCTGACCCTTGGGTCTCCCCCAACTTTTCCACCACTTTTTTTTTCTCCTTTCCTTGCTCCAAAACCAGAACAGGAGAAGGAACAACTATGCACTGGGTGCTGTGGATATTCACATAATCCATTTTCTGCATGGTGAAGCAACCTGAACTGTACATTTCAGTGTTTCCTGCTAAGTAAATGTCTCTGTTCAAATCACCTTCCACCTGGGATAATGCCAATTATTCAGCAAAGGATGCTCGACCATGTAGACGGTCTTTTACCTGCAGATGTAATAGGTGATGAGTGAGCATGTTGTCATGACCACATCCCCTTTCTGGCCATATTAGCACACTGCTGCCAACACAAAGACATGTAGTCCATACATTGCATTTCATCGCATGACAGTTTGGGAGAGATGGCAAAGTTTTATTGAGATATTCATTGGAGAGACAGAGAAAAATTGTAGTCCAACACATCTCTAGCTCAACAGACTGGGGACATCAAGAAAGTACGGAGGGTGGTGGAGTCTCCTTCCTTGGAGGTTTTTAAGCAGAGGCTGGATGTCCATCTGTCGGGTATGCTTTGATTGGAAGTTCCTGCATGGCAGGGGGTTGGACTGGATGGCCCTTGTGGTCTCTTCCAACTCTAAATTTCTATGATCTATGATTCTACTTATTTAGTCCAGGGTTCTTTCTGCTTTAGAATGTGAAAGAAATGAAATACAAGGTAAAAAGAGAATGAAAAGTGAGTGAGACTCTTTAATTAGACAGGATGGTCTTCCATACAGAGAAGTATTGTCCACATTATGGAAAACAGAAAGCAATTAGAATTAATTAAGAAGTACAAACTGGTTCAATTACTGAACAAGCTACTGGAGATAATACACTGAAACTTTAATGTATTAACTTGCTCAAAAAGGGTTGTATGTTTTCCAATTTACTTGTGCAATTTAATTAACTGATTTATTAGAAGGTTGCAAAGAATGGGATGCTTTGATTGAGATGATGATATACTGAATTGATGTGATACATAAATGAATATTAATATCACCTTTCCAAATGGAATGAGCAAGTGTTGACAGAGCTCCAAATGTGTGTAGCTGTGATTACAATTTATTTTTTTTCAAATGGGAGGTGCTTTAATTTGCAAAAATATATGTTATTTCTACATTCTGCTGTTCCAGCTTTACCTCTTCTTTTCAATGGCATCTGGAGATTTCTGGTCAGAGGAAGCTATGAGAAATTGTAAGGAAGCAAGCAGCCTCCCCCCCCCCGCCCCCCGCTCCAAGAGATGCAATATTTTTGAAGGGTTATGCCACACTTTCTAGTGTTTATGTCTCATAAAAGTAATGTTACCTGAACATTTAGTGATATCCTATCAAGAGATCTATTGCTTGGCTTTAGGATGGATTTTCTAATCCAGGATATAAAACAATGGCCAAAGGAATATACTCAGGGCTAGGCAACCTGTGGCCAATGTGCTGCAGTCACACCATCATGGACATTTGTTCATGCAACAGTCATCTCCCCCGCCCTTAAAGAGGAAAAAAAACACACACACCACTTTCCATTTCTTTAAATTTTGTGGCTGTGCCACTGAACTTTAGCAGCAGAATATCAACCTTTCTGTGAAATACAGGATTCCATTTTAAAACATGGCGCAGAGCAGTATACATCTCATTTTGAAGCCAATTAATACTTTTGGCAGGCACCAATTTGCATCCAAGCAAGCAGCATGCTTCCCATGCACCTTTCTTTAAAGGGAAATTAGATTTTTTTAAAGGGTTCTCTCTGCCCTTGTTATTGTAGCTGTTGTTGCTGCTGTGCCACTGAATACTGATGTTGCAGCAGGGTGGTGGCTTCTGATCCCTGGAAGCTGCCTATAAAAGTACATATGATGATCATATTATGTTTTGGTTTTCCCACCATGGGTGTTTGGTGAAGAAGTGCATTGCACAAAAGCTGGGACTATAATGACATTAAGTGCTGGGTGAGGCTCCATTGGCACCACTTTAAACTTCAAATTTCCCCCTGTGTGATAATGTCCATGATGACATAAGAACCATCTTCAACCTAAAGTTCAACATTCCATTCACATACAAACAGAAATCCATCAGTGATACCGTTATTGGCCAAGTGAAATGCACAATATACTTGTTGCAAGTTTTCGAAGCTCCATGGGCTCCTTCATCAGGCAAGATGTTACAAATCAAACAGAGGAGGAGGAGGAGGAGGAGGAGGAGGAGGAGGAGGAGGAGGAGATTGGAGATGTTAGTCAGATGTCTGATGTTGTTTTAGTCCTTAGTAAATGGCATCGGACTAACATCTCCAATTGTTCCCCCCCCCCTCCTGTTTGGTTTGTAACATCTTGCCTGATGAAGAAGCCCATGGAGCTTCGAAAGCTTGCAACAAGTATATTGTGCATTTCACTTGGCCAATAAAAGTACCACTGATGGATTTTTGTGTGTGTTTGCTAAATGGCCAACACAGTTACCCCTGAATGCATTCCATTCACATAGTAGCCATTCTGGTGCCTATGAGGAACTAGCCAGCAGAACATGAATGTGACTACATTATCTATACCAAGAGTAATTAAAGTCACCTATTATTTTTATTTGTTCGCATTCCATTTGCATCCTACCCCATTTTGACAATTGGAGACATTGTCGCTGTCACCCTTGGAGATGCTCCAGTCCACATCACATATTTTGCAGCTTTTGGTGGTTTTCCCCAGTGTTCAGATTAAAATATACTTTGTAAACTTTTTGTGTGTTGCATCCTAGCAATCCTGCCCAATAATGATTTAGGCATAGGCTGTCCCTATTGTACAGGTACAGCATTCCCTAGAGTATTCTCCAGGGCCTAAGGAATCTCAAATTCTCCTACTGCATCACTATCTCATTCATATATTGGATCTCTTGGAATTTGTCCGCTTGCCTTGCCCTATGAACATGCAGCATTTTAGAGAAAAGTCCTAGCTTTCAATCTCTTTCCTAGATTAGGCTTTCAGAATGCAATGGTTACATTCCATGCCGGTCTAAAATGCACCACAACAGTGGAGTCCTCCCAAGTACTATCTACTAATCTTTGTAAACAACATGCAATAGCCCAGTACAGACTGACGCTTTGTGCTGGCCTGCGGCCAATACTAGGGCTCTGTAGGGCTGGGTGTCCATATGTGTCTGGCCCTAAAATCAGCACCTGTGTGCCATCTTGCTGTGGCCCCATCCACATGGGCATGCAATGATGATGCATGGGCATCTGCACATCCAAATTGCGCTCACCAGAAGTGGCGACGTCATGGTGCATGGGTGCCATTATAATGCATCTAAAAAGAAGCCACTGTAGGCAGCTTCTTTTTAGGGAGCGCATCGGTACCATACTGTGCACTGTGTGCAGCACCGGCGAGGGGCAAAGACGGGGGGCATGGAGCTGCCTGTATTCCCCCAATTTCTGTGATGTTTGTGTCAGACAAACAACTAACCATGGGGTCTATTTGTCCCTGGGTGGCTTTCTGCCCTTATATCTCTCTTAATATTTCATTATGTTGTTAAAATTATATTTGTTTTACTTGCTGATTGGATCGCCTGAAGAGTTCAGTTATCCACTAGTAGAAGGTACTGAACACTCACAGGACTTAACTTGCAAAGGTGCTTATTTCCTCTGAAACTGATAATTTAACTTTGTAACTGAGATCATTAAGGTCCTTCTCTCACACAGTGGGCTGCATACACTCAGTGGGTTGTGTGAATATCATCAGTGAAAATCCCTAATCTTGATACCATGTTTGCCCGAAAAAAGTCAGTGTCTTATATTAATTTTTGCTCCCAAAGATGCGATAGGTCTTATTTTCAGGGGATGTCTTATTTTTCCATGAAGAAAAATTCACATTTATTGTTGAACAAAAAAAAATGAACATTTATTATATACTGTACATATATTTATATACAAAAACTTTGTAGGTCTTACTTTCGGGGGAGGCCTTATATTTAGCAATTCAACAAAATCTCTACTAGGTCTTATTTTCTGGGGATGTCTTATTTTGGGGGAAACAGGATACATGCTAATAAGGAACTAAGTATTATGTATTAACCAGTGAATCTTCCAGTGGTTCTTGCATGGTACTTTCATCATCAGGATTATTGGATCCTAATAAAAAAGGATGTGCCTAGATCACTAGTGTTAGGAGCCTTGCTGAAGGGAAGGCACCTGATCTTTCCAGAAGCCTTCTGACCCTAAGAGAAAACCAGAATCTCTCCTGTAACTGTATTAATAAGAAAAAACCAATAAATAGTATGACTTCATGGTTTTCATGCCCTTGATGCCTAAGACTCAGTCATGTATTCAAGTCTTTTCTTCCAAGTCTCAAGTCTCTACCTTCAAGTCTCAAGTCCTTGCAAGATAGCCTTGACTGTCTAGTCTCATGTTGGGAAACAACTTTTAACAGAAATTTAGGAGGCAGGCATATTTCTTGGAGGGGAAGAGCAAACTTATTAATTTGTGTGCTTGAGGTGAGGGTTAAAGTCTACAGTGCAGTCTATCCCAGCTGCACAGCTTTCTAAAGTTTTTCAAAAGGTTTAGCATTATCCTTCCACTTCAAGCCCATTATCTAATGCATTTGCTGGTCCTCTCTGAGAAACATGCCCACATTCTGGGGGCAGGTCTTGTCTGCTGCAAGCATTAAATCCAAGTCAAATCACTGAAGTGACTTGTGGCCAAATCAATTGATTCATGTTTACATCACTGCTAAATATCTTCTTAACTATTTTCCATGACAGAAGGGGAGATTTTCAAGTCAAGGTTCTGAAGAGAAAGCAGCCAGGCTAAGTCATTTGCTAATATGATGCATTTATAATATTCCTCAGAACCATTTTTATAAATAGCTTAACTTCTACTGCACTTTTTCTTTTCTTTTCTCCTCCCCCTCCACTTTGAGCAGAGGCAGAAATAGATGCAGAGACATCTGGATTGTCCCTTATGACATACTTTCATAACATAATAGATCAAGCTTTTCTTTGTATTCATCATGGTTTACAGATGCTGCAAAGAGATTAATGAAATGCTGATGGGTGAACTGTAAACCTTTTCATCCTTTCTCATTTTAAGAAGTAATTTCATCTACACTGACACAGTAGACCATAATAGCTTCTTTGAGAGCTCTTGCAGGATAACATGCCAATAATTTGCCGATCGGAGTCTCTGAGCACTCATTGACATGATGAGCTACCATTATGAGTCCCAAGGAAGTGCTGTTATTTATTGGGTCAACACTAGAGCAGAGCCATGGGAGTATCTGCTTCATGATGGAAAATATTCATTAGGCCACACCTTAGACACAGTGGTTAATAGGATAAATACATATTGATTCTATGTTCACCGTCTGAATCTATGATATTTATAAATGAGCAACATATCACTATATAAATAAGCTTATGTGTCCCCTGAGACTACTTGCATTGTGTATACATCTATAGTAAGAACAGATCTCAGAAGCTGGCACTGTGTATTTCAGTATATAATACGCTACCCATTGGAAATACCATATGTGGATTCTTTTGAGATACTTCATATGTGCAAGTCAGTCTGAAATGTAGAATTTACCAATTTAAACCCATTTGGATAAAACTGGATAAACCCAATTTATCCAAGAAGAAAAACATAATAATGATTCACATCCAATACCCTGCCTACTTAGTATTACAGACCAGTGATTTTCAACCTTTCATTTCATACATCATACCAATCTATCAAATATATGAATTAAGAAATTATTGTCACAGTGTGCCTGCCAAATCAGAAACAGACAATATGGTTTTAAATACTTTTCTGATTATTTTCTGAAGGTAACTAAATATGAGTGTATCTACACGGCAGAAACAATGCAGTTTGACACCACCTTAAACTGTCATGGCTCCATCCTACATAATGCTGGGATTTGTAGTTTTGTGAGACATCAACACTCTTTTGCAGACAAGGCTAAAGACCTTATAAAACTACACATCCTAGGATTCCATAAAATGGAGCTATAACACTTAAATTGGTGTCAAACTGCATTACTTCTATAGTGTAGATGCACCCTACAATTTGCCAATTTGGATGACATATCAAACTACATTTTTGATAAATAAGCAAAGTAAAAGAAAGGAGAAAACAAAAGATGGAGAAAGTGGAAAGGAGGGGCAGGGGGAAAGAGTATGATAGAAAGACAAGGTTTCATTCACATTGTAACAAAATGTAGTTTGGAGGGTAAACTGATTTGAGAAAGTCATTATTTGAAATTATGTGTTTCCAGAGAGCAAAAATGACTTTGTTGCAAGGACACAATCATGCCAATTTTAGTGCTCCGGCAGCTTGGTATAGTGATTATTGATTTTTAACTATTCAGTAATTTACCAGCACCCAAAAGGAATTCCAAAATGTTTCAAACTCTTGGCTGCTTATGATCCCTAACAATGATACATGGAACATTAACTACAAACGAGGAAGAAAATGTGAGTGAGTGGCTTACTGAATGTGAAATTTAGTTTTCACAGTAGAACAAAGATTAACTTTGTCAGTTTACCTATTTGGTAAAAGAAAGAAAAAAGCTAAAATAGACAGCTTAATGGGGGTCATCAAGGAGGAATTATTGTTCTTCCAGAGGCCTGAGAAGTAAAGTTCCCATTTTCCCTTGCCAAGATCAAGTGAAGACCATGAGAAAGCAACTTTCTTAGGCTTCTGGGCATCCAGCAGAAGTGCAGTTCTGTTCCCTTCAAACATCCCTCAAACTAGGAAATAGGACAGTCAAAGGAGGCCTTTGAGGCCACTATTCATTTCTCTACTTTACTATGTTTAGTTATGGTTCTCATGCAGGGAAGCTTCAGAAACTGATGGACTTCAACTCCAAGAATCTCTTGCCTTTGTTCAGACTCACTGGAGCTCCTGGGAGATGAACTTTCTGGTTGAGAACAATACATTTGTAAACCAAGGAACCTACAGGGCTGGAAAGAACAAGTTAGAAAAATTAAGTGTCAAAAAGAAGACTTCAAAACCTTTCAGTGCAGCAGACACAAGCCGTTTTTTGGTGCTGCGTGTCATATATCTTTAGCATATTCTTTAGTTAAGAGAATACCTGTATCAATAAAGCCTAAACTCATTATTACAGGAAATCTCTATTCTGCCTTCTTCAGCACACTCCCGCCCAAGAATCATAAATGTCCCCTATTTGTTTTAGCCAGGGAATCATGAATGTATAAATGTGACTTCCCACATACTATATTTATTTCATTTAGTTCAGAAATAAGCTAAAAAAAAAAAGCTAGAGTGAGAATGCCTTTTTAAAAATCAGAATTTATCAGAAGTCATACAATTTAAATGTAGGAGAAAGCGTAACTGAAATATTTTTCACCAGTCTCTAGGCAGGGGACAAAAATGGCAGTTATGCTTTCTCTTATATTCAAATTGTATGAATTCTGATAAATTCTGATTTTAAAAAGAAATCCACACCTTAGTTTGACTCCCTGGGTTTTCAGCCATGTCCTATAAAGTGGCAACTCATGCAACAACAACAACAAAACAAAAGCTGGTGATGTTGGATCTCTCAGCAGCATTTGATATCATCAACTATGGTATCCTTGTGGAATATCTGAGGGGGTTGTGAATTGGAGGCAGTGTACTGCAATGGTTTCAGTCTCAGGTGCGTTCCAGATAGTGGTTGTGTACAAACAGCTCATAAGGTGAAGTGCTGGGTTGGGGACTTGGCAACCACACACCCAACCTGGTGCAAAAAGGAGCCATGAAACTCAGCTCCTATCTGCGCCGCTACAGGAGTGCCATAAGTGCTGTGCCATGGACTTATGATACCCCTTGTGTGCAGTACTGTTTTGGGCACTGTGCACAAGTGACATCATTATGGCATGCACCATATGGTCAGGCACGCACCAAGATGGAGCCCGGTGCCAGCACAAGCCCTTACTGAACCCTAGTTCAGGTCCAGGCCAGTACAACCTCTTACTCCTCAAAAAAGGAGCTGTTCTATGGCATACCACAAGGTGTCATTCTATCCTCAGTGCTATTCAATATCTACATGAAACCACAGGGAGATATCTCCACAGGTACAGGGCAGGATGTTATCAATATGCAGATGACACCAATATAATTCCCCATGTCTTCAAAAAAAAAAAAAAAAAGCTACAGTTAAGGACAGTGTGTCTCCTCTGAATAAATGCTTGGAAGAGGTAATGAGCTGGGTGAAGAAAATCCAAATTGAAAGTGAATCCAGAGAAGACAGAGGTGCTTACTATCAAGGATCCTAATCTTGGGCTGGAAGTTTATCAACTAGTTCTGGATGGAGTGACACTCCCCCCCCCCCAAAAAAAACCTGTGTTTCCAGTTTGGGTGTACTCCTGGATCCATCCCTCTAAATGTCAGCTCAGATAGATGTGATGGTCAGGAGCACTTGTTTATCATCTTTGACTGATACGCCCTTGATAGAATTGGAGGACCTAAAGATAGTAGATTTGCAATGTGCTCTACATTTGGGCTACCTTTGTACCAAGTCTGGAAACTCCCAATGGTTTGGAATATAGCAGCTAGATTGATTACGGGTACATCCAACAGTTACCACATTACACCAATCTTAAAACCACTCCACTGGGAGCCAATTAATTTCCAGGCAAAGTACAAAGTGGTGGTTACTACTTTTAAAGCCCTATATGATTTGGGTCCAGGTTACCTACAGGATCATCTTCTCCTGTACAATCCACCCTGTAAACTCGGGTCCTTTGGGAAATGTTTGTTCAAACCATCCAGGACTAGACTGGCAATGGCTTCCCAGAGGGCTTTTTTATCTGCTGCCTCTAGATTGTAGAATGACCTGTTGGAGGAGATATGACAACTGAAAATGCTGACTGCTTTTAAAACAGTGTTAAAGACACATCTCTTCCTGTAGGCCTACCCAGTCAATTTTAAATCATGTCTTTTTAACTAGTTCATTTTAAAGAATGTATTATATTAGTGTATTTTCATTGTTTTGTAGTATTGTATTTTAACTGTTGATTTATGTTTTTAATTATGTATTGTGTTTTAACATGTTGTACCCCACCTTGAGCCTTGAGGAGAGATGGGAAAGAAATAAAAAAATATTAATAATACTTTATTATTAGGTTAGTGTTGAATTGGGGTTGTCACCCCCCCCTTTTTTTACTGACAAATGTCTTTTCTTTAACACTTATATGATAGGCAGATACAACATAGTCATCTACATCCCAAAAACAGCTATGGAAAACCCCAAAACAGCCATCGGTCAGTGAAAATGGAGGAGAATTTTATTTATTTATTTATTTATTTATTTATTACACTTCATATATAGTGCTGTAAATTTACATAGCATTATTTTCATTTTTGAGGAAAGTATCGAAATTATTAAAATTTCTTTATATTCAGGACAAAAAGTAAAATGGACAGATATCCTAAACCTACTTGGCAATATGATCAATTTAAACCTATAGAAAAAGGATTCCACTGTAAATATGGTAGGCCCTGCCCTTTCAGATACAAACTGCTCAGGACTGCAAAACTGCAAGACCAGTTATATTCAGCTCCTTTCTATTTTCTCTTCTTTTTCTAGAATTAGGTGGTTTCTGAATATTTCCCCCACATTTGTTCCCACTTGACAATACAACAACAATTTTTGAACAGTGTGGGGGATAATTTAGAAATAAGGCTTTAATTCCATTTGATGGCCATTTATTTCATTGTCCTGGGGTAGAAATAAAAATGATTCTAGATATCTATCTTATTATCTGAAATTGAATACCAGATTAGAATTATATAGAACAAACAATTTTGATAGTTTTGCAGGACAATTTAGGCTTGTATTGAATATTCTTCCATGTTGAAACTTGGGCTGGAAATAGTGTAATGGAGAGCTAGATCCATTTTCCATTTTCTAGGGAAAAAATAATTATGAACATTTCATTCTCTCCTTCTTGCCTGCTGTCTATCTACTTCTACTTGTATACCTGTTAGTGTGAGAAAGCAAGAGTGAATAACACATATAAGAAGAGAAAGAGTCAGGTGTTGTGGGAAGCAAAAAAAAAGGTGAATTTTGACCACATTTGGGAATGTTCTCAGAATACAAGAGGGCTATGGGTCCAAGCTCAGCCTTCTTTGGACAGAAGGGTCCCAATGTCATGTTCCAGCCATTACTAGAACACAACATAGTTCTAGTCCTGAAGGTCCCGTCTTTCAAGTTTATAGCTTCTTGAATGGGATTCAGGCCTAATGTTTCATTTTACTTGCACCATGGATTCCTCAGAATCCGAGTCTGAATCTAAGCCATGGCACAACTTCTGGAATATGACGTCCATTCACAGAAAGTTCTTTCACTAAATTATCCACCACATCTTATCTCATTCAGGAATGCACTCTGACTCTCTTTGTGTAAGGATGCTAGAGGAACTGTTACGGAGACCTTAAATCTGGATTCAACTCAGTTTCATTTAGGTTCTCTCTTAAATTGCCTTGGATGCTAGAATGCAATGCACATTTCTGAAAAACTGTCCAAGATTGAGAATATTCCCCTTTCTTTAAAACATAGTAACAAACAAACATACAATAGTTCTCTCCACCCATCACTTTATTTATATCTTGCCTTTCTTAAGAGGACTCAAGCAGATTTTGAAAGGGAGAAAATTGCAATAAAATGACATGTATTTAAAAACAGACAAAAGTTGAGATTAAAACTGTATATTTAACAACAGCGTGAAATCCATTCAAAAGATTACTTTTAAACAGCGGTTCCCAAAGTTTGGTCCTCCAGGTGTTTTGAAGTTCAACTTCCAGAAACCCTAGCCGGTGAGAGCTGAAATATGGAACATCTGGAGGACCAAATTCTTGGAATCTCTGGCTTAAAACAAATATTAAAAACAGTACAGCACCATAAAAAAAACTTTCTCTTGTTAATAGCTCGCAAAGACAGCAAAAGAGGAGCCACCGTAACTTCCCACTTGTGAGGTATGCCTTCATCATAGCATAAAACAAGTGGAAATACATGATTTCCAAATCCCAACAGCAGGTAATAATTTTACCTTACTTTGGGAAATAATATTTTTTTGAAATCTGATAACAAACTCTCTTTCTAAATACTGCTCAAGTAAACCTTATTGATTCCTCGTGGAGAAAATATCCCTGAATGTCTCAGTTCCAGATTCTATAATGTGGTTTGTGAACTCAGTGCTTTAATAGAAAACAAGCTATTTTGTATAGTTTAAATTCAGATTATTCCATGGGAGAAACTTTTATTTAGCTGTTTATATTTTATTGGTGAAGAAGACCCATGGGTCAAAGCACTTTTAGGTTTAATTGTATAATTGTTTGTTTGTTTTGCATAATTACATTTTTAAATTGTGTACAGTTGTATATATTTTATCATTGTTGTTTGTTAGCCAGAGTGCAATAATATTATGAAACTGATGCTGTTTATTAAATGTTTTTTGTAATGTGATAGCCTAAGAAAAACCTATGAAGTTCATGTGGTCACCATGGGTCAACATGTGACTTGAAGACACATACATATACAGAAAAATATTGTACATGCCTTTTTTATTTTATGTATGTTTTAGCCAAACCTGCTATATTGTAGTTTCTTGTAGTTTCACTAAGTTTCTTCTTGAAACTTAGATAGCTACAAGTAATTTCAGCATTTTTTTAAATTACAAAAGTACATAAGGTGTTTCAGTGCAGAAAGAGAAAAAACAAGTCTCATAACCTGATAGAGTACTGAACAGATGAGAATATCAGTGCGATTCTGAGAAACCCAATGAACAGGAGTTTGACAAATTTTCACATCCTTCTTCATTATGGTTTAGTGAAAAAGATTCTAACTCAATCTGACACTTTGAAATGAATCTCTGGTACTTCATACCACGAGTAAATTTACTCACAGGCAAGAATAGCAACAGATCTTAATGCTACGATGGAAATATTAGGCCTCTCTTAGGTGTCATAATAGATTTTTTATGTCTGTAAACTAAGCAAGGGGAAAGTGCAGCCTTTAGATCACATTTGACTCCAGATCCACTTTTATAGACTCAAAAGTCTCAGGTTTTTGCACCTGTCTTCCACCAAGAGTTGTGAGAATAATAATCTCTGCCTCCATCCCGCATCCTGGCTGCAGCTCGGGATGCTTGAGACGGTTTTAACGTTCATGAGATAAGCTGCATTGTTTCAATCAGTGACTGTGGTAAAAGAGATGGCAGAGACCCTTGAATTGGTATTTCCTTTTAAAATTAATCTAAACATAGCTGTGGGGAATAAGAGTAAGTAGGTGAAGGCTGCAACTATACACCCACTTACCTGCATATAGGTAACCCACTATAGAATTACTTTGTTAGGATGTGATGCTAACAGTCTTAATCATTGGTCCCTAAACTCCAGCCATCCATACAGTTTGGACTTCAGCTCCCAGAATCCCAGAGCATTGGCCAAGCTGGCAGGGAGGGCATTATAAGGTTGGAAGAGAATTTGCATGTGGGTGGTGATTGGCTGAGGCTTCTGGGAGATGAAGTCCAAAACATCTGGAGGGCCGGAGTTTGGGGACCACTGGTCTTAATGGCACAACTGTCTTAGGTTCAAAACACACTGCAGAAATAAGCCAGTTTGAGAGTGCTTTAACCGCCATGTCTCAGTGCTAGGGAATCCTGTGAGTTGTAGTTTATTGTGGCACCAGAGCTCTCTGACAGAGAAGGTTAAATGTCTCCTAAAACTACAGTTCCCAAAATTCCCTAGCACTGAGATAGGGTAGTTAAAGTGGTCTCAAACTGGGTTGTTTCTGCAGTGTGTGAGGACCCTAGAGATATATGGATTTAAAGCCAACCTTCTCTTCATTATACTCAAAAGTATAAATAACAAAACACCCTTCCTTCTCCAGTTTGACAACATTCTCATATTCAGATCCTGATCAATGTGTACAAAGGAATGGGCAGAAGCTGTCTTGGTTGTAGAGTTCACACCTGCTTAAATTTCAAAGATCCATTCTTTTTTTGTCTCATCATCCTTCACACCATAGTCCACATTATTTAGGACCATCCAGCAATCAGAGGAGGAGATTTGGGAAATGAGGGGGCTTTCAGCAGGGGACAAGGAATTCAGCTATATATACATTGGTTTGGTTTCATCCTTGTGTCTCTGTGAAAGAAATGACAACTTCTAAAGATGGAGCTGATCTAACTGTTTCTCATACTGCAGCTACGGTTTTATTATCAACACCTTTTGATAGCAAAACAATACCTCTTGCTTAAAGACTCACCCTGCTGTAAATGGCATCTTTGTTGCTGGCTTGAACACATTTTATGGTTCTGAGCATGATTGTGAAATAAAATGTCACTGTGAGAGCAAGAATTTTAACTTGCATTACTTAGGCAGGGTGAGATGGATTATTGATTTTATATTTGACTCTGGTAGAAATCTATGTGACTTTTTTAAAAAAACAAAAAACAAAAAAACCTAACCTTAGGGCTGAGATAGATGGCCCAAAAGTGCTGTGCTGCTGCTGATACTAGGGCTCGATGTGGCCCAGCAGCCACATTTGCTCAGCCTTAGTATCGGTGCCATTACATCACAAGGCTTCGGCCCCATCCTCACAGGGCACAGCCTTGTGACATAAGGGCACCTGAGCACCCAAATGGCTGTAGGCAGAAGATCCATCATAGGGCTGTGAAGCTGCTCTAGGTGACTCCTTTTTTGCTGCGTATCGTTCCCAGTTTGGATGCTTCTTGAATAATACGCATCAAAGATGGGAGGCGTTTCCCCACCCATCTGTCTCAGCCCTTAGATATTTTAGTTTTTATGTAAGCACAGTTTTTTGACTGGCAAAAATCACACAGACATTTCAGAACAAGTGCTTTCAATTATTAATACTTTTTCATATCTTGATTGTGAGTGAATCATATTTTCCATCTAATATTCTTTTCCATAAAGAAGGTAGTTGACCCTTCTGAAATTTAAAGGAAGACAGTCCATGGCAAGATCTCCAGAACAACACATCTCCTCCTGTACTGTTCCCCTGTCACTCAGGAAACAGCTGAATGCCACTTCAACTCTCTTTGGTAAGTGATTTCCAGTATGACAGAAGTAAGATCCCCCACACCAAAGATTGCTCATGCAAGGGGTGGGTAGGAACACAGTCAGCTGCTTCCTGAACAATAGGTTGTAGTGCATTGGTTCAGCATCGATTGTAGTAGCTGCTACTGCAGTAAGTGGAGACTGAGGGACTTTCTTTGTCCCAACATAGCCCCTGTGTTAGGGAATACATATGGATTGTGAACATATAACAGTCACGAGTGCATAGGTTACATATTACTAATGTTGGGGATCTTTGCCATCAATATGTTAAGATGTAAGAAAGATGAGGGAATAACCTGTTTTGTTACATGATCTTTCTCCAGGATATTGAGCAGCATATGATCAGGATGGGGTGGTACAGGCCATCCAAAAAGGGTGATCTGGTGCCACCCCTTTTAGCATTGTAACTGCTCCGCAGCAGCTAGCTGCTGCAGAGCAGTTGCACACCTAAAAAGGAGCGGGAAAACTGTGTTCCTTTTTAGGTGCACAGTTGTGGCGCAATTTTTTAAAAAGGCACCATTTGGCGCCTTTTCGCCACCGCAACTGTGCAGCTCCGTGTGGAAGCTGTACAGTTGCGGCGGTGCCATTAAATACGCCATCTAAACTGTGTTACGTAATGGCGTCGGCACCATTACATACTAGGGTTTGAGACGATGTATACGATGCATGCTCCCGAACCCTAATGGTGCCATGATGGCACCTCTTAGTGCCCACCTAGATCAGGCCGATGTGTTTCTATGGGTCTTGTGTTAGTGAATGATTCTCAATCCACAATCATGCTCAAGATGGCTAACAGGTGAAAATAGTGGTAGGATTAGCAATGCCGTTCTCTCTGAATAATCCACAAATGTAACCAGGAGAGTGTGGGGGGGTAGAGCTCCCATGGAATTCTAAACTTTAACTAAATACTTTACAGATGGACATACATCCAGATAGTCAGTAAGAGGTTTATAGTGTTTTCTGAGACCACTTCTGTTGAGGGTCTGGCTGCCAGATTGGAGTCTGCAGTGTTCAGGAAAGAAGCCTTACTGGGCCAGGAGGTAACTTAGAAAATTGCTGCTTGATCTGAAATAATGATTCCGTGAATTTCACAAAATTTGGGCATGCCTCCAAAATACAGTGTTTATGCCCAGGATGAAATTGAGTATTTTACATTCATGGAAGAGGTCCACTCAAAACACAGGAAGAAGTGATCCTCATGTAGCACTCACAATGAATTATTCTTTGCTTTGCCTCACCCAAAACTCTGCTTATCCTGTCAAAGCGGATTTTGAAGACACATAGGAGCTGCACATTAGAGAACAAATCTCCTTCAAAACTCACATCCTCTCAGTGCAAATACCCAACTGTATTCTAATTAGTATAAACCCAATAGAATATAAATGTGCATTAATACAAATTTTATTTTGACATAACTTTTATAATTGTGGGCTTACTTTCCAACGCTCAATACTTTTTTTTAAAAACAGCAGTTTATTCTATTTTTTGTGATCTCAGAACAGCTGAAGACACACAATATATTACTCACTGTACATATTGATCATGCTAGCACAATAGCAATGAGTGTCAAGAAAGAGCAGTTACTACATTTCATGTG
The DNA here is from genome assembly GCA_034509955.1 of Urosaurus nigricauda. Classification (NCBI taxonomy): domain Eukaryota; kingdom Metazoa; phylum Chordata; class Lepidosauria; order Squamata; family Phrynosomatidae; genus Urosaurus; species Urosaurus nigricauda. The sequence continues at coordinate 233,582,310 of JAOEGL010000001.1, read as the reverse complement.
GAAGCTGAGATGCGAGAGAAAATGTGCAGTCATTTCTTTATGCATTTGTTATAGAAGAAGCCAGGGTTCAATGTATGTGGTTTGCCATGTTTCAAAGAACACTGTCCCCAGACAGGAGGGGTGCCCAGGCAAGACTCTCAAGACTGAATAAGAGACGTTCATGTGTGCAGCCTAATACTCTCTTTTCTGAGACATGTTGGCTTCATCGTTCATGTCACCAGTGACACACCATTAATCACATTCACCCATGCAATAGATTGCACTATGACATAGATAGTGCCACTGTGGTTGAATTGTACTGCACGCTGACACACAACAAATTTCAGAGTAATTGGCAGGAGGTGTAGGTATTTTTATGTTTAGAAATCAGAAAAGAAATGATTCAAAATATGATATTGCCACAATAGTCTTGCAGTTCTCTAATAATAATATTTGCCTTTTGTTGATAAAAGGTGAGCAACAGTGGTCGAGAGTAGCTTAATTGAGAAACAAAATCCCAAAAGAAAGGGCTGTTGTTGGGGTTTTTTGTTTGTTTGCTTTTACTGGGCTAATCATAATATTTTAGTGTTTTTGAGGGAATAGCAAGACAAAAGTTGTGTGACTGATTTCCTAATAGCAGGTGGTAACACTATGAGCCCAACAAGGGGGTATTAGTTTGTGAATCTTTTTCTAGGAAGAAATGTTCAAAAAGATAAAAGATTTTTAAATCTAACGGTGAAAAAGAAAAGGCCACATTCCTGTATGACAGCTACAAAGAACACAAAGGGGACACTTCTGCATATTTTCTTATCAATAGATTACACAGATTTCCATTGGTTTTCTTTCTTTTTTAATGGTTAGCAAAAGACTCCTCCCCTCCCCATCTCACTGAATTCTCAGCAGTTCATCTAATGGAGGAGAAGGAGAAGGGGGAGGATTGTATTTATTTCCTGCTTTCCCCCAAAAAATTGGGACTCAAAGCAACTCACAATTGAAAAGAACAATGCAATTAAAAACATACAAAGAGTGATCATTAAAATAGAATTAAGCAATTACAGTATTAAAGTACATCACATATTAAAAGAATAAAATGCAATTTAAAAGATAAAAGCATGTTAGAACAGTTCTTCAAAAACTTCCTATCTGAATAAAATGATTTTAGCCAGCCAACAGAAAGACAAGGATGGGCCATTTTGGCATCTCTGAGAAGGGAGTTCCACAGTCTAGGGGCAGCCATGGAAAAGGCCCTCTCTCATGCCCCACCAGCTGTGCTTGTGATGGTCGTGGGACTGAGAGAAGGGCCTCTCTTTATGATTTCAGAGCCTTTGCCAGCTTGTACAGGGATACACAGCGTGCCACATAGCCTTGATCTAAGCCATACTAGGTCATAACTAGTATTTTGAATTGTCCTCAGGAACAAACAGGCAGCCAGTGAAGCTGTTTCAACAGGGGTGTTGTATAGAATCTGTAATCTGCCCTAGTTAACATTCTGGCTGCAGCACTTTGGATGGGATGTAACTAAAGCTTGTACTACCCTGGCCTGATCCAGCATCTCAAGGAGCAGGCACACACGACACACAAACTTTCAATGTGCAAATGCACTCCTGTCCACTGCAGTGACCTTGGCCTCCAGATTCAAATCTGGAGTCCAGGAGTACTCACAAACTGGATTGGGGCCTGTATGCCTGATTTCTGAGTACCAACTTTTATATCCCCTCATAGATCTACTGTCATACAGTTCCAGGACCATAGACTAATTCCTCCCTGCCAAAAATATTTCCTATTTATCCCATATCTATTAAATGTCACATTGTCATATACTGTCAAATTGGAATGTGGAAAAATTAATTTAGCTTGCATTTAGAAGTAAACTAACATAATTCACCAAAATCCAAGACCCACAAAAGACTGATACCTTTATTGGCTAAAACATTATGTAAGCTTTTTAAAGCCCCACTTGATTCTTCAACAGTTAAAATATGTTTTAAAATCATAAAGAAAAGATGCTAGGGGCACAGGCTTACATTTGTATCAGATGTTGCTTCTGTTGTAATTCAGTTGGTTTGGAGGGACCTCAATGCAGGCTTAAGCATATGGGAAATGAGACAAAGGAAAGTAAAATTTAAACTCCATTAGCAGAAGCAAAGTAACTTTTCTTGGGAACGAGGTTACCACGAGAAAACATATCTTCAATTACCAATACTTTCATTTATAGATCAAATAATTTGGATTTGCATCCTTATATACAACCAAGGCCATCTGTGTAAAAGCTTGTAGACAGCCTGAGATCCTGTTCTAGAATCTCCAGATACACTTCACAATTCATGGTTGTGTCAATGATGGCAAGCCATCGACTCCAAAGTATGCCAGAATCATCACATTTCTACCACAGTTCTGGAAAGAGGTTCTTCTGTTCAAACTCAAGTGTTTCCTTGTTTTTTGTCAAACATAAACACCAGAGTCCTGTATGGGAGTTATGGTGCTTGCAATGAATCCTGGTTCAACTTCCTTCATCCCTACTTGCTGGGAAGTGGCCACTGCAATCAATGGGAGTTTTCTGTTACTCAGGAAGTAGTTGACTGATGTTCCGAACCCTTTCAGTGACCAATCTCTGGTGTGACAGGAAGAAGCCCAACTCCGTCACAATTCCCTATAGACTTGTGCAGTAGGAGTGAGTATATCAGCCAGCTGATTCCTGATCAACAGGGGGGAACCATTGATTGCAGTAGTGACTGAAGGACCTTCACAGTCCCTATGTAACCCCTGAACTAGGAGCTACATAGGGATAGTTAATACCTAGCAGTCACAAGTGCATAATTCTAGGTTATATGTTCATAACAGCTATACAGGGTTCTCATGTAGACCAGAAACGTTCTACTATTTACTTGACGGTGTACATAATCTGGGTTCCAGAAGTCTTGTGTGATCCTTTGTAAATTTCAGGCTGATAGCAATTTATTTTTAGACAGCAGTGGCTTCTTTCTAGCTATTCTCTCACGAACACCATTCTTGTTTTATTTTTTCCTGATTACTGATTCATGAAAATTCACATTAGCCAAAGCATGAATGGTGTGCAGGTCCTTGAATATTATTTTGGAGTACTGTGTGATGTGTCCTGATGATTTTTTTTTTGTTGGAAATATGCTTCTCGGTAGAGTTACTCTGGCCTTCAGCTTTCTCCATTAGACTGGTGGAAGCCTAAATCCCTTAGCTATGGATTTATAACTTTTTCTAGAATGATGAGCAGCAATGACTGCTTTTCTGTGGTACTGATGTCTTTCAGTCATGTCACAATGTAAGCATTATAGAAAATCAAACTCACCAATTTTCTTATCCTTTTATGGGATAGGGCCTCCCAAGTTTACTCATGAAGGCCTACCTAATTACATAAGCATCTAATTTTAATTCTAATTTGAAATCTTTACAATTTTATGTACTCGTTGTATTCCAAATTTATACATCATTTTATTCTACAAGACATAACTTTGGTTAATAGAAATACTTCTGGATATTTAGAGGAAAGGCTGCTTTTGATTCATGAAGGCTATCATATGTAAACTGTGGAATTTCTGTAATTATCATTGACATTCACAATTTTTCTTGCCACTGTACATTAATGCTTACAAAGAAAGAAAGAGTGAGAGAAAATGAGGGAGGCAACCCTTGATTCCACTTTCCTTTTCAAAATTTAAAAACAGATTTCCCAACCTACCATTACAAGATATAAAATGCAAACAAATTGCATGCACATTATTCTACCCCCTCCCCTTTATACTTATACGGTGGTAAAGTTTTCACCGTTATTTTTAAAAATGAAGAAGCCATGGAAACAGATATATTACTGAAAAAGCAAAATTTTGCCATAAAGCTTCATGTCTCTGAATTTTGTTAACATGAGTTAGCAAAATAATATCATTAGTGTGTCTCCACTGCTCAAATAAAGCAGTATCATGTTATGGTTCAATGCTATGGAATTCTGGGATTGGTGGTTTTGTGAAATATTTGGTCTTCCTTCTCAGAGAACTCTGGTGCCCCACCAAGCAACGAATCCCAGAATTCCATAGCATTGAGAGATGTAAGTTAAAGTGGTATCGAACTGTTTTATTTCTGCAATGTGGTAGCAGCTTTATTCTGCACAAGCAGAATGTTTTTAGTTAAACCCAGAAAGACTTAGTACATGAAAGTTTGAAAATTGGGTTGTTCTTATTTTTTCATGATCACATTTACCAGAAGCAGGTATTGCAGAACATTCTGTCAGATGTTTAAGTGTGAAATTGACCTGTCTTCTTGCATTTGGATGGTCAGCATGCTAATCAAAATGACACATGTTTCAAGATTTGTTATAACCTTTTCCTGAGAGAAAATTCAAAAGGAATAGGGAGTATTAAAAGGCAGGACAATGGGAACACATCTATGGTGTGGCACATATCCATGTGCATTAGTAGGAGGTGATTCCCATATTTACCTATGGGACCCTTCCTTTCCTCCCTCCTTTGCGATGCATGCTGCTACACATTGTGTTGGAGGTGGAATTATGAGGAAGGTTCTTACATCCTCTCAAATAGAACCCACCCAGATGATGTGTTGTTGTTCTGTGCCTTCCATTTATTTCTAATACATGGTGACCGTAAGGCAAACCTATCACAGGGATTCCTTGACTGAGAGTGTGTGACTCACCCATGGTCACCCACTAGATTTCCATGGCTGAGCAGAGGATCGGACCCTGGTCTCCAGAGACATAGTCCAATGCTCAAATCATTATGTGGCATTGCTCTGTGATGGCAATACACAATCATATAAACTGATATACCCTACATGAGACAGTGAAATGTCCTTCTTCCCCACTCCATCTGAAAACCAGCATGCAGACTACATGCGGGTTACTGTTAAGCAAAGTCTATGCCCTTTCCCTGCTCTCTGTTTTTTGAAGCATCTTGCTTAATGCTGAAAACGTACTCAAAACTGTGTGCTTTTTTGATCGGCCAAATAAATCCATGATTTTTATACCGAATTTGTTACTTGATTATGACCAAATTTGACACTTTTGTTTTTATGGATTGCTTTGGCTACTGGCAAATTCATATGAAAAGGAGCCAATGTGGTAAAATAGTTTAAGAGTTGTACTAAGACACTCAGAGACAAGGGTTCAAATCCCCATTCAGCCATGGAAACCCACTGGGAGACCTTGGGCAAGTCATACTCTCTTAGCCTCAGAAGAAAGTAAGAACAACCCTTCTTTGAACAAATTTTGACAAGAAAACCCTATGATGGGTTCACCTTAGGGTTGCCATAATTCAGAAATGACTTAAAAGCACACAACAACAACATTGACATCAACCCACCTTTCTCCAGCTGAGAGTAAGCATGAAACACTCTAGCTTGCACACTAAAAGCACAGAGGGAGCTGGGTGGGGAGACTGAATTTCTGTAAGCATATGAGGCATGTTCAGAGTATTCCTTGGCATAGCTTGGGCAGTTACTTTATACTGAATGTTACAAGCTGCTGGCCTGTGGTACAAAATATATTTTTCTCACCTTATCTGATCGTTGCTTCAACATCTCCAGCACAGCATGAAGAAGGACATAAGGTACAGCACAAACCTGCATTTCATCTATACCTCCTTCACTTTTTATGTGGCCCACACTGTTTAGTTGGCTCAGTCCTATGGAGTCATGGGATTTGTAGCTTGTTGTGGCATCAGAGCTCTCTGACAGATCCTAGAAATCCATAGCATTAAGCCATGGCAGTTAAAAGTACTGTGAAACTGCATTAATTCTGCAGTGTAGATGCAGCCCTTAACAAAGTCAGGAAGAATTTAGTTTGGACTTTATCACTATCATGGTACGATGAAGAGTCTGGGATTGCAAAATCTGATCAATTTACTTTCTCCCACGTTGAAATTCTTGAAAAAATGGTCAGGATTGGTTGATGCCAATAAACCCAAACAAACCAAATCATCATCATCATCATCATCATCATCATCATCATCATCATCATCTCAATTTTTAAAAAGGATATTTATTTAGATGGAAACTCTGCTTTATAACCTTTGCAGTGATTCCACCTATAAGAGAAATGTGAAATCACATCTTTTTTTTTTTTAACCACCAAGACAAGACATGCTAATAACATCTAAATATTTGTCCTTATAGAATCCAGTCACGAGACTAGACAATCTCAAGTATCTGGTTATATCCGAAATGTATCATTTTGTAAGACTTGATATTACTTAAATCATTTCACTCATTATCACTGTAAACAACACGAACTGGCTTCTGACATTCATTTGGCAGAGTTTCATGTAAATGTAAATTCGTCTGAGGTAAATTAATTAAGTATGTAATCCAGTACCCACTTCCTTGGGAATGAGACCCATTGAACTAAATGGAGCATAGCTCTGAGTAGATATGCCTAGGATTGCACAGTAATTGAATCAAATACCAGACTTATCCATGTAGCAATTAAATTTGACAGTTAAAATTGGAATTGGTATGCAGCATTCTGTTACATATATATTACTCTTAAATTATCTAATAGTACAGTGCATAGTATATCTCAACCTGCTTATGAAAATTGCAAAGAGATTTGGTCTTTTAGAACACATTATTTCTGGCTTTGAATGTTATTCATGTAAATATATCAATGTGTTTATTAAAGAAGATTTTCAGTGTGCTACAACTAACATTAACAAGAAATAAAATATTTCTCTCTTCCCTTCCCCTAATTTAATCACTTTGATCTGCTAGTGGTCATAGTAAGAAGTAAAAGAACAATTTTCGTATAACTCACATGCATTCTAGAAATACATCTCCAGTTTTAAATTGCTTATTAAATTCTAATTACATTTAACACCAGTCTGTTATTTAACTTCAGATTTATGAAATAAAAAGAGGACCTCAGGGCTTTGCCCAGTAATATAACTGTCACATGTTAAGTCTAAGTATTTTCAAGTGGAAAATTAATTCAGATTAGTTACATTTAAATATGTTTTTAAATAAGTTGAATAATTCATTGCAAAATTAAAATCATTACCAGAGTCTATAGCCAGTTTCACTTCTAAAGAGTGTCTACATGAGTATTCATTAACAGTGAGCATGTCTGGAATGGGGGTAGGAACAGAATTTCAGTATAAAAGATTAAGATGCACCAGGGGGATGGGCTGTGAAGTCCTCTTGAGACTGAGGCATCTAGAGCATTGCAAGTGACATTTAAAACCTACTCATGGCATCAACACTCTTCTCCAGTATGGTATGCCTAACTATATAATCTACAACAGATAACAACGAGGGCCTCCTTGGTCCTACACAAATATAGCCATATTCTTAGTTAAGAATTAGGCTAAACGCTCAGATCACTCTCGCTGGAAGCCACCGAAAGCCTCATGGTGTCTGGGCACGAAGATAGCTCTGAAGGCATTTAAATATACTGGAGAATCCGTATTTCAGGGACAATGAGGATTCTAGGATCAGATTTCGGAAACTGACAGTAAAGGTCACAGGCCCGGTACAGACGGACCCAAAGGGCTGTCACCGGGGTGTGAGTAGGGCTGGGAAGGGTGCAGCATTTGCTCCTTCCCCAGCCCTACTGCTTATGGACAGAGCCATCTTTTTTGCACGCCATCCATACACGTGTACCATTATGATGTCATGGAACCACTGGAGGGTGCCTAGGGGCTGCCAGTGAGTGCCTAGGGGCTGCCTCTGCCGGTGAGGCAGCCCTAGCCCCATTCTGGTTCTTCTCTGGGCACCTACAGACTGCCCCTTTTGGGTGGTGGTTTCTGTATTTCAGCCTCCTTAGAGTTGTTTTTTTTTTTAATGTGATTTCATGATTCCATGGTATGGCCCTGCAGCAGCCTCCTAATCACAAACTGCATCTTCCTCCAATGAATAATCCCACTTGTGTAACCAAAACAGGAAGGGCATACTTCTTTAACACTATTTTTGTGTGTCTTCGTTTCATTTCTGACTTATGGTAAGCCTAAGGCGAAGTTATCATGAGGTTTTCTCATCAGGATGTGTTCAGAGGGGGTTTCCCATTGCTATTCTCTGAAGATGCGAAAGTATGACTTGTCCAAATTTACCTAGTGGGTTTCCATAGCACAAAACAGATTAATTAAATGTTTATTGAGGATTCCATAGGAATCTAGGGCAACCCTACAGATCTGTCAATAATTCATTTACCTCTCAGTTCTTACAAGCACACTTTACCGATAGATTTCTTCTGAGAAAGTAAGACTCTATAATGCAGGGCTGCTTTAGGGGAAGCTGAGAAAGATATAAGGAAAGGGCTTAGCTTCTTTAGTATTTATTTGATTTCTTGCCTTCTTGACATCTTGCTTTCTTTCTTACCATGGCTGAGAAAAGGTATTTGTGTGGTTTTCTTAATAATAATAATAATAATAATCATCATCATCATCATCATAATTTTTATTTATATGCTGCCTCTCCCACAGGATCAAGGCAGCTTACAACATCAAGTAAAACACAATATAAAATACAACATACTGTTAAAATACATCCCATTAATTCCCTCCACCCAAGATAACTTGGCTATCTTTGTTCCGGAAATGCAACAACGCTCTGCACTGAAAGAGTTAATGCTGCAGAGTGGGTAGTAGTAATAGGGTTAGATAGTTGGAGTGACCAGCAATGATCTTCTCTGTTAATCTATCCCAACAAGAGATGTGAAGGCCTGGGGGTGGGGGGATGGAAAAATTCGGGGAGGAAAATCTTTTTCCCCTCCCCCCAGGAGCCTTTTTTGTTTTGTTTTTTTCTAAAAAAAATGGAAAATTGAAAAAAGGAAGATAATCAATTATGGAATGTTTTTATTTTCGCATGATAAATAAAATCTTTCATACGAGGAGTTCATATATTTTCCAAATTATTTCTAAAAACTAGTAGTTTTATGAGACATTTAGCCTTATCCGTCAGACAGCTCTGGTGCCACAACAAAGTAAAATTCCCAAAATTCCCTAGCATTGAGCCAGCATTGAGCCATTGAGCCAGCCACTGAAAGTTAAAGTGGTACCAAACTGGAATATTTCTGAAGTGCAAGGTACAGCCCAGAGCTTGTAAAATTAGTCTGATTTAATTTCATGCCTATTCATTGAATCTTAGTCCCTTCTCCATTTCACATTCTTTTTGTGGGAATGGTGCTTTTTCTGTATTTGATACTGTGGGGAGGAAATATAAATAATTTTTCTTTGCCACTAATGTTGATAGTTTCTTCTGGTTTTTAAATATTTTTTGCTTGCTCCACATAAATTATCAAAACCAAAGAGATTCCATACAGTTCAGAAGATTGTTACTCAATTTGTTAAAAATAAAAATTAAACAAACAAATAAATATTCCATTTGTAATAATTGTTTGAATACATGGTATTTTAATATACCAATTGTGATAATTTTATGCCAGATCAAATTGTACATAGTCATATTCTATGTTCCTAAAGTAACAGAGTGACTTTCAGTCTGTAAAAATTGATAATGTTGCATTTTTTCCAATTTTTCCAAAAAGTGCAATTTTTTTCTGGGGGGAAAGGGGGGAGGAATCAGGTTGTTTTTTTAAATGGCTTCTACATTTTCAGATATTTTACATCTCTAATACTGACCTTTCTGTTCTATAAACTGATACTTAGGACTTACTCACACAGGGGAAATTGGGGGTTTAACCAGCAATTAACCCATGAAAATGGCGCAATCGCAATTCAGATTTTCACATGATGTCGACATTAAAGTGCCATTATCCCAGGAATAAACTGACAATAAACGACATCAAATCATTCATGGAAAAATCCCTTGAATGATTTGTTGCTGTTTATTGCATGGTTATTCCCTCAATATGTCCGGGATAGTGGATCTCCACACACTATGTGTGTGAGAATCTTTAATTGCAATTGTGCGATTTTCATGGATTAATCACTGGTTAAACTGCCAATTTTCCCTGTGTGATAAAGTCCTCAAGATGTTTCAACTCCTCTTCTCTTTCCCCCCCACTCTTCTCCCAGACCATCCTGGAGATATATCGAGATTAAAACAGCTCCATCAGTAACTTTCATATCTTACAATGCAGTTCTATAATAAAGACTTTTGATTGTTCTCTTAGCTATTGGTGTAATTTATCCTTAGAGTCCCTGACTGCCGCACTGTACTAATTTGAATACTTTGGATACTGGTATGCACTTTAACCTGAATTAGGGACCAGGATAAAATTCACTGTTTTATCTCAGACAGAAAGGTTTGAGTGACCCCAGCAGTCTATATGCTAGCCAACTCAGTGCTGCTAGTTTTCACTTGGTGCAGCAGATTACAGGGACAGGCCATAAACCATTGCATACAAGGAAAATATTCACCAGTCAGTTTTAATAGCTGTGCTTTATAGGTGCCATGAAATAGGGGCTTCATGTCTTTGTGATGCTGTTCAGAATGCTCACCAAACCCTCTGAGCTAACATGGGAGAGAAATTGTTCTTGAGAATCATCAGTGTATGTCCACCGGTTTCTGAATCTTCTCTCAATAATACAGCATTTAGAGATGCTCACATGTCTATACAATGCAGTATAATGCTTATCTGTGATGTTTGTAGCATATATATCTATGAATATGTAGACACACACACCAGTGATTCTATTTCAGTCACTTTCCTGCTGTCATTGCTGTTTATCACCTCTTCCCATCTTTTCTGGAATGTGCTGAATGTATTTCATTTATTTAAAACAGCTGCAATTCTGAACGCCATGAAGCCATTTTGCTAACTGTTACTGTCCTTAACAAATATCTGTTCCAGCTGGCCAAGTCCAGTTAATTCTCATGCTCACAACTATTGGCGTATCCATGTGGTGTTTGTAGACAAATAGCTCATTAGAATTGCTCTAACATTGCCAATCAAACAGATTGCAAAAGGTAACAACCAAATCTCACCTGTAGTTTGAGTAGCAGTTGGCATTGCATACATAGCATGTGCTCTTTTTCATTCTTGCTCCCCCTCCAATGAAGAGTTTCTTCCTATTGAGAAGGTCATTTTCATGCTTAGCTTATTTCGTGCCCTTGCTCCTATGTTCCCTATTTCTACTAGTTATTTAAATGTAATCTTTGTATATTAAAAGCATGTAATGCAATGCCCCTCAGAGTGCTATCCTGTTAAAATGAAATGAATATAAATTGGAGAAGATGATTATGCCATGCCAGTCCTTACATGTAAGCCCCAACCTTTCCAGACTCATAATGCATGGGAAAATGGGACCACCCTCTTTTTTGCCTGTGCAATTGCACACATGTAAATCTGAATATGGAAACCTGGAAAGATATAAGTCTGAAAATTGGATACCAACATCAGGATCATCCATGCCATAGTATTTCTGACATTGGTATGGGCAGAGTTTAATGCCTTGCTAAAAGAAGGCAGAGTTCCAGCATGTCTAAAGAAGGCACCTATGAAACCCTTACTGAAAAAGCACTCTCTGAATACCACCATATTAGACATTTATCAGCCAGCTCCCCACATTCCATTTTGGGATAAGGAGAAGTTGATGCTACCCAGTTCTGCAGGTTTCCTGTTGAGAAGGATTATCTATCTATATTTCAGTCTGTTTTCAGGCCTGGTTATGGGGCAGGGATGATTTTGGTTGCCTTGGCAGATGACCTATACCAGGTACTGGACAGGGGGACATGCTATCCAACATATACAGTACATGAAACCACTGGCAGATGTCATCTGAGATTTTAGATTTCAGTGACCTTGGGGGAGCCACACACTCTAAGCCCCAGCATGCCCCATGATAGGTTTGCCTTGGGGTTGTCATAAATTGGAAAAGACTTGAAGGCACACAAGAACAAGAACAAACCATTAATATGTAGGTCACAATTCAAAGCACTGGTTATTTATTATTTACTTATTTATTGCACTTATAGCTTTCCTTTCTCCCCAAACGGGCTCCATTTTGGTTATTATCTTTAAAATCCTGTACAACTAGGTCCAGGTTATCTGAATGAATTTTTTTCCATACAAACCTGCCCATGTTTGAGATCTTCTGGGGAGTCTCTTTTGTCTGTCCCACTACCCTTAAAGATATATCTAGTGGGAAAAGGGAGAAAGCCTTCTCAGTGGCTGCTCCCAAGCTCCCAGAGAGGTTAAAATGGCATCCAGCCTGTTATCCTTACACAGGCAGGTAAAAAGGGTTTTTTTTGGGGGGGAGGGGCTTTAGAAAACTCGTTGCCAGTTTATATTTTCATTTTTTGATAATTTAATGTCATATTTAATTTTGATGCACCACTGCCTTGAAATTGTTTGCATATTGTGAATGTTTAGCTAAGTTTGTTTTAATTATTTTAAGCTGCCTTGAACTTGGGGGGAAATGCAAGATCATGCTCATGACCGTGACAATGTTAGAATCATAGAGTTGGAAGAGACCACGAGGGCCATCCAGTCCAACCCCCTGCCATTGCCATCTGTCAGGGATGCTTTGATTGGGAGTTCCTGCATGGCAGGGGGTTGGACTGGATGGCCCTTGTGGTATCTTTCAACTCTATGATTCTAAAGGGTGGTGGTGGTGGTACCCTTTCCCCCCGAAAATAAGACATCCTCAGAAAATAAGACCTAGTAGAGATTTTGCTGAATTGCTAAATATAAGGCCTCACCCGAAAGTAGGACCTAGCAAAGTTTTTGTATATAAATATATATATAGTATATAATAAATGTTCAAATTTTTTGTTCAACAATTAATGTGAATTCCTCTTCATGGAAAAATAAGACATCCCTTGAAAATAAAACCTAGCACATCTTTGGGAGCAAAAAAATTAATATAAGACACTGTCTTATATTCGGGGAAACATGGTAGTTGTGACGATGATAGTCATAATGATGGTATATCAGCTTGAAAGCTGTATAGTGGTAGTGATGGGGGGGAGGTTGTAGGGGAAAAAATCAGCTCAGGTCAAATGTGGGGCTGGAGGAGAGTTCTATAGATATCATTGACTGTTAAAAGACAAATACATAAGTCCTAGAGCAAATTAAGCATAACCTCTCTAGAAGCCAAGAAGACCAAAATGAGGCCATCGTACTTTGGATCCATCAAGAGTAGACAGTAACACTTCCTAAGGTCATAGACAATTGGAAAAGAGAAAGACCATATTATGGATGGATAGACCTAATCGAGGAAGCCACAACCCTAAATTTGCAAAGCTGTTAATAATATAATCTCTTGTACAGCTCTCATGTATAAGGTCACCATAAGCTGAAAATGAATTGATAGCACATAGCACCAACAACATATCAAGACATACTGCAAGGCAACAGAAAGCCATTTCAGTCTAAATGAAATAAATTGAATTTATTTGCTCATTTGAATGCCTTTTTTTCTGGCTCTAACAAGAATTTAGAACTTATCATGTTACATAGATTTTTGAAAAGTTAGGGGTAGTACATACTAACAAAAGTTAGGGGTAGTGTGCCCTCCTAGGGCCTGGTTTTCTGCTGGACTGAAGCCACAGCAGTCAAACCGTGCAGCTTCCCACCGGTGGAAAAAGAATCCATGAAATACAGGTTCTTTTAAAGCCGCGATGGTGCACTGCCACTGGCGCATTCATTACGTAAGCACCGTGTGGCACCATGTGGCTGCTGCACCATGCTTATGTAATGATGGCGGCACCCATGTAGACAGGTGCCTCCATCTTGACGCCCTCGACACATGCTAGGGTTGTGGGGCGTGTAGATGCTCCACCACCAGGCAACCCTAGCAGGTGATGAGGGCACCGCAAAGGACCGGTCTGTACTGGCTCTACAATGAGTAAAAACACTGTAATATAGTATGGATCACAGGAACAACAGTCTGACTACATAGCTAAAGTTATATTTTTATCATTTAATAGCAACCACATCTCAACAGTGAATTGTCTAGAGCCAAAATGAATGAATAAATGATTTTGCTTTCTGCCAGGCTCATAGTCCCTTTAAACTAGTTCTGCATAACAAAATAATTAACAGTCTTCAAAAGTACTATGCCCTGCTGTTGTTTTTTTTAAAATCAATGTGACAATGTAATCCTATCTGTTGGTTGATTATCACCACTGTTAAATACTAATACGCTTTGTTTCAATTTGTATCATTCTAGCATTAACTTGATGATGAGATCTTTTTCTACTTTTCTCCACAAGTGTTTTAATTAATAAAATAACCCTTTCCAATTTTCCTTTGAATTTGTATTTCAAAATACACAGTGCTAATTCATCTCCAGGACCAAATATTTTTGGGAGAACATTTTTTCCAGGAATGGGTAATATGTGGGCCCTCAAAAAATTGTTGAACTGCATCTTTCATAATCCTATATTGTTGGCTATAGAGTCCAGGCCTAATAAGAGCTGGAGTCCAACAACATCTGGAGGGTCACATGTTTGCTATACTGGATCCATTTGATGGATGGATTGTGAAAAGTGACAGGCAAAAATAAATTCATCCCAGTAAAGATACTTTGTACTGTAAATTTTCCATTTTCAACATTTACAACACAGTGTGCTATTATAATCTCAGAGAAAAGAAGATTATAATGAAAATGCTGACACAGTTCTAGCTGTACAATTGTTGCTTGCAACACTGTAATATTCAAGTGGGACAATAATCCTTCACTGACCTTGACATGTTTATCATCTTCAGCAATTCTGTTGTTCTCTCTGAAAAAACCTGACAGCTTGCAATAAGAAATCAACCTCATACATCAAGACTGTATTGAATTCAAGTTTTGATATAGAACATGAAGCTGACTTCATGCTGCATACAAAATAGGCTGTTGAGGAAAGGCTGCCTAGTCCACAAGAATGGGTGGTATGAACACTTCCTACCAGAGGCAAATGACAATGCACTACTACCTTGAAACTTCCCTCCGCTATGACTTTAAAAGGCTAGATAGCATCAGTGCACTGAAACATTCTTCTTGGATCATTTAATTATAGTTATAACTTGAATGAGCCACACAGTTCTTAATTATAATTGTGTTATCCACAAAGTAGTTAATTAAAATATAAGTCTTTACCTCCCATTTACAAAAGTAACTAAAAAAGAACGAAGCAGCAT
This sequence comes from Urosaurus nigricauda, assembly GCA_034509955.1. Classification (NCBI taxonomy): domain Eukaryota; kingdom Metazoa; phylum Chordata; class Lepidosauria; order Squamata; family Phrynosomatidae; genus Urosaurus; species Urosaurus nigricauda. Next base: position 233,567,267 of record JAOEGL010000001.1, on the reverse strand, counting down.
GAGGTACACCACAAGCTAGCATCACAGCCTGGGGAAGGAGCAGCCAGCAAGGACACCTGTGTGCTCCTCCTGTTTCTCTGTTCTCAGGCTTTCTCCCTGAAGGGGAAGGCTAGGGATGGAGCAGCTGGCAAGGGTGCCTGCATGCCCCTTCTGCTCCGAAGGGGCAGGAGGGCCCAACAAGGTGTCACTCTTCTAGGTGTCACCCAGGGCACTCGGTATCTCCCCCCCCCCCCCACACACACAATGTGAGGCCGTTGGCATAGGGTGGACATTTGCACTCTCTGGGTTGATTTGAGCTGTAGGCAGAAGTTTAAAGGATGGAGGGTTTTCCTCTGAACACATGCAGCCGATTCAAGCATGACGTTTAGAGAAATTGTTTTGGGCAGCAAGATATAGGGAAAGAAGAGGCGTTGAATGTATTATTGCTTCTGCAACCTGCCCTATGTATTTGTGTGTAGTGGACATGATACTGTAAATACTGGTATGGAGTCAAAGGCTTTCATGGCCAGCATCCATAGTTTTTTGTGGGGTTTTCGTGCTATGTGGCCATGTTCTAGAAGAGTTTCTAGAAACATCAGGAAGAAATTCTTCTAGAAAATGGCCACATAGCCTGAAAATCCCACAAAAAACTATAAGTACCAGTATGATTGCTATGGGGTATCTGCATGGCTGAATGGGGCTAGGATTAGAAGGAATCAGAATTAATCAGAATAATGATTATCAGAAAGTGGAAGAGCCAGATAAAATTTTCCTGTGTTTTTCACTGACACAATAATTATAGTAGTGCAATGTGTTCATAAAAAGTAATGAAAGCAAGGTGAATTTTGGACTGCAGTAACCCAAAACGACTTGTTGTGTGATGAGAGTAATGGGTAATAGAACAAGTTCCTTTCATAATGTAACATTCCAAGTTCTGGTAAATGTGTACATTACAGCAATACATTAAGATGTGCATGATATTTCATGTGGAACCCCTCCCTCCCAAACATATCCAAATGCACAAAGTTTTAAAAGCCAACATCAAACAACACAGAGAAGAAAATGCAAGTTGGATTCAGAGAAACACAATGAAAATGAGAAATGGCATGCTTCCACATCCCTATACTTAGCATGGTTTAGTCAAAAAGCCTCATGCTCAGTTCTACAGTAGTGGGCTGGATTTTAGCAGTAGTAAATCACCACCATCCGATTGATAGCAGCACCATCAATCTAAATTTTTAATTTCCGTTTTGTACACACACACCCATCCAGATCTGTGCCAAACAAGGCCATTGCAAATGCCATCAAGCCAGGTGGGGTTTCCATGACAACTCCTTCTACACATGAGCCAGTTAGAACTGCATCTTTTACCTTAGTGGCAAAATCCATGCAGTTAATGAAGCATCCATCTGGGATAGAAAGTGTGAAAGTAAGCTGTAACATTGGTTCAGTACATGAAAGGATGCCCTGTTCACTGCAAGAGTGCATGCTTAGTTAAAGTGAGACTTTGACTAGGCCAAGTCTATGGCCAAAGTATTTATCTACAAGCAGCAACCTCAGCAGTAAAATTATATTTTAAAGCAACAGAGAATATAAATAATATTGTAATAAATGCAGAAAAGAGAATCAATATGCAAAAGGACCTTAAAGCACTTTTGAGATTAAGTGAAAGAAAGAAGTTGGTAGCAAAAGCTTTCATAGACCCGAGCCTACTTCCTCAGACACATGAGAAACGAGAAATTACTCAAGATCTTCACACACACACACACACACACACACACTATTTTATATTAAGCTGCTTCATGTTTATAGTTTAAGACTTTTATTAAAGATAGCAAGCATACAGCATGGTGTAGTTCTTTGAGAACTGGACTAGGATTCAGGGACACCAGGATTTGAATCCCTGCTTAGCCATGGAAACCCAGTGAGTGATCTTGGATGAGTCACATTCTTTCAGCCTCAGGGGAAGGCAAAACCCCTTCTGGAAAAAAAATCTTGCCAAGAATATTCCATGATATGTTTGCCTTGGGGGTCACCATAAGTCATAAATGATGTGAAAGTGCACAACAACAAATACAGCATAAACAAAGAACAGACAATCACAAAGTCATAATACAATTTGATTAAAAAAAACACAGTAGTAATATGAAAATAGGTTTTAATACTTTTCCTTCTCATTCCCAAGTATTTCCCTCAAGCTGTACAACTATTGCCTAGATCTAGGCCTGGTACTTTACTGACAGTGCAGTTGGATCTCAACCAGGCTGGGAATTGTACAGCCTTCCATATATTATTTGGTTGAAATTCCCAGTATTCATCACTCCTGGGCTATGCGGGGACTTGCCATCCACCAACATCTTAAGGGCCACACAATTTCCATTCCTGAGCTAGATAAAAGCTCCTTGGATTTCAGTGGGCTGCAGTAGTAGCAAATGCATAGAATAGAAATGACAGTTCTGTATCCCAGAGTTCTTACAGTCTAATATAAAGGAGGAGAGGTTGTAGAGTAGAGGTGGGGACAAATAGGGGAAGAATATGAAATTATTTAAATACTTTGGCTTCATTATAATTGTATACAAAAAAACAAGCAAACATGTGTTTGTGACTGCAATCTAGGAGCCAGCTAGACATTCAATAGCAGCGTACAGTACTTCTTTCTTCCCATCTTTTAGTTCCAGGGCTGCTGGTCCCCTTTTCCCCCAGCTGCTGCTAACTTTTTATATGTACATTCATTAATTGCATCGGCACAAGAGATATTACATCTAGTTTGGCCCTACAGCCGCCATCCTGTGTGGTTGAAAGTTTCTATGGATACAGTGGAGCTTCCTGCTTAGTATAAAAAGAAAAACAAGCATAGGCTTGAATTACAAGGCACAGCTATCTAAAAGCAGGAATTATTTCCAGGAATTCAAATGTACCTCAGGTCTGTAGTCACATCTAGCAAGGAATACGCACAGAGAAGCAAGCACAGAATCTAGCTTGATAAGTAAATATGTATGTTGTTGATTTTGATTAGGTGGCAAAGTAGCCTTTTTGCTTAACCGTGAAACTTACCATGCCAGCCGTCTTCGTGGAACATGTTCTTCTAGAAATAGGAATGTAGTAGCAATATCTTTCTCCTTGACTGACCTCATCTATGCACCAGTGCTTGAAGGGAAATGTGAATACTAAATTTTCTTCTCTCACTGCCAGAACAGAGATTGCTCCTATTTCCATGTTGCCTTCAGGCTGTCACTAGAGATTGCTGCAAGAAAATACCCTCCTCTTAAAAAAATCAGGGTAAGACAAGGTAGAACCTGTTTAAATTTAGAGTAAACTTAGTAGTTTACTCAATCCTTTAAAAAGATCAATACAACAATAAATAACATGAACAATTCTCTTTTGAAAAGGGATTCGTCACACTCTAAAAAGTTGCCTCTTCTCTTTAGTTTGTATAGACATTTGGCATTGATGGGGAGGAAGGGGAAATGCCTGACCCACAAAATAAATTGAATCCAAATCTCTAAAGGGTTTTCAGAGAGTCTAGAAGCAAACTATACTTAATTTATAGGATGACACATCAAAATATTTTGTGCAAATAAAAAAAATAAAAAAAAATTTTGTGCATTGCTTAGAGAACATAAAGATATGTTCTAGAAAGGACTAACAAAGAAAAAAAAAACCTTCAACATCCCAAATCTCTTTTGATGTGAAAAAAGAAATCCTTTTATCAGTTAATGGAGTAATTTAATAACAGGTTCAGTAAATCGATGTTTCTGTCCTTAGCTTAACTGCAAAAATAATTTTATCAGGAGCTACATCAGTTCACTTAGGCTTGCCCTGGCCGTACTGACTTCTTAATTAATGTAGCGCTTGCTTATACATTCCATCCCAACCTCAAATCTTCCAGCTTATCATAATTATTAAAAGAATTGGTGCATTCATTCTTGTGCATTCTGGTTTTTTGGGTTTTTTTATTTTAAAAAAGTCTGTTTAAACATTTGACTAAGCATTTAGAGTGGTGTATTGAACATAACCTGTTCCTTTCAAATTGTAAAATTGGCGTTTGTAATGGATGGGGACATCTTTGGAGGCGGAGAACTCGCTGTAAACATTAACAACCCCTTCTTGCACTGGCAGGCACAGACAGGGGTCATATTCTATGGCCAGTTATGGTCACATCAAACTCTGTGTGACTGAGGATACAGTTGCCCAGTCAGGTGCATACTTACATGGATATCCAACTAATTATACAAGAGGGATTGTTGCATTTATGTGCTCATTCAAATATACCTCATGAGCCACTAAGTAATACACAGGAGGAAGCTAAGTATATGGATCTCCTTAGCTAGATCAGACTACAAGTGTTTATGTGAGCAGGACATTGAGCAATGATATCAGCTCCCTCCCCCCCCCCCCCCAAACATATCTAAAAAGTCAGGGCCAACCTTTTCATTAGACAGAGTCAGACAACATCAGACAGCAAATGCTCATGGTCAGCAGTGGCAGTCCTATGTCCTCTACCCATTCCTCTCAATTTTTCCTGGCCACTGCCTTCAGTTTTGTGGACCTCATAGTCCATTGTGCCTCCTTTAAATTAGTCATATTTTTAAAACCCAACCTTTATTTTTTCACAGAACCCAAGGTGGCAGCCTGCTGTGTTGAGATGTGATGAAGGAAATTGTTCTGTTACCAGTCCAGCTGAATTTTATATATGGCATTAGGTAGGGGAGGGAAAGGGTGTGCCATCTTGTCTGTTGCCTTTAAAAAAATCCTGTTAGAAGAATCTTGAAATTGTGAGCAGAGTCTTAATTCAGGTCACTTACTGGCTTGGCAGCTCTTTCTAATCCACTAATCATGTCCATCCTAACTTTAGGACAAAAATGAAACTAGAGTAGTAGTTGGGATATCCCTGAGAAATTTCTCTGGTTGTTAAATCTGTACGCAGTAGACTCCCATATAAATTATGATAAAATAAGAATAAAAATAAGAGTAAGATGAATCTGTTTCTCCAGTTGGTCTTCATAAACAGTTCAGTCAACTCACTTAAACTCCATCTAATTATAGCAGTCAATTGCTGATGCGTTCATCGGCCAGGTCCAGACTATCCATCTCTTCCCATATGAGCCTGTCCATGTTCTAAGATATTAAGAGGGAATATGTCTTTCAATCCCACCATCCCCACAAGTAGGAATGAGAGAGGGGGCCTTCTAATGTATGATCAACCTGGCCACTCTCTTCTGCATTAGTTGCATTTCCCAAACTATCTTCAAAGGGCTCCCCACATTTAGTGCATTGCAGTAATCTAGCCTGGAGGCTACCAGTATACAGATTACTGAAGCCACACTATCCCTGTCCTGATCAAGATGTAGCTAGATCCCCAGCCAAACTGCCTTTTTTTCCAAAATGGAAGAACAGCCACTTTTGCTTTCCTAGTGAAAGAAGCTATGAATGTCTCCCTTGAGCATTTATGTTAATACATGGTTATTAAATAAGAAATTAATATTACTATATATACTCATGTATAAGTCTAGAAATTTTGGTCCAAAAATTGACCCCTAAAACCTGAGATGACTTATCCACAGGTCAATGTGGGTACTGTATCTTAACTCTTATTTAAAAGAAGGAAGCATCCCCTGGTGAAAAGCAAGAGTATAATCTGTTTTAGAAGCACTGGCCCCCTCTACTCTCTCATCCATCCAGCCTTAAGACTAAGCACAAAGTCTGCTGGAATTTTGTAGGTTTTTGACATTGTTTTGCTTTGCTTCATCCTTTAGATCCTTTGCCATATACCCCTAAATTTTAACCTCAACTTATCCATGGGTCATAGCAAAAACCATAATTTTGGCCCTAAATCTTGCCCTTGACTTATACATGAGTTTGACTTATAGTTGAGTATATACGGTAGTTGATGTTCATTGTTTTAGAGACATTTTTGGCTGGAACCCTGTTGGTTGGTCCTAGTTACAGTAAGCCCGTTCATGTCCATGGCTCTGCTCTAATTAGAATTAACAATTAGGAATCAGTACCACATATAATTTGTTACAGTTGTCATTAATAATGCATTCATAACATGTTACTTTTAATATTTAAAAATAAATAAATTGAAATGGCTATGAATGACCAAACCCCAACAACGTAAAATAATGTGAAACATTAATCATCCCATTAAAATGCTATTATCCTTTAAATATAATGGTTGGGAATCTGCTGGGGATTTTGTATGCACAAACACCATGGTTACAGTGTTATGCAATGAATCACACACTTATCTTCTCAGTTCCCACTTAATGGGAAGCAGCAGCTGTAATCAATGGGTGTATAGTCCTCTCTTGCTCAGGAAGCAACTGGCCAACAATCCCACCCCTTCCTGCGAGTGGCGTGACAGGTAGAAGCCAAGCCCCACCACAATTCCCCCTTATACCAGAGATTTGCTCATGCAATGGGGTGGTGGGACCAGCTGCTTCCTGATCAAAAGTGGGGATTGGGAGACTTTCATGGTCCCTATAGCCCCTAAACTCAGGACTATGTAGGGATCATGAAGAGGGGTATCACTAGGGTGTGTGTGGGGTGCGTTCTGCACCGGGTGGTAGCTCAGGGGGAGGGGATGAATTGTCAGAGGGACAGTTGCTGAATGTCTGCCCCAACACCCTGCTGATGACTCCCAACAGCCAGGATGCTTTGTCCAAAGGAGGGAGGGGTGGGCATGAAAGAGAAGGACAAGGATGATGTTTCAGAGCACTGCCTCGTCTTCCTTTCGTTCCTGCTTCCTCACCCTCACACCTGTCCAGACCCAGAGAAGGCTGCTAGGTGGCAGAAGATGCTGTGGATTGCCCCATCCTCACTTCCCTCTCACCATTTTGCCCTCCTGCCAGCCAAGGGAAATTGCCTGTGGGGAACCAGAGGAATTTCCTTCCAAGTGCAATAGAATTCTTTTAGAATTTAATTTAAAGCCAGATCCAGGAGATCCAGGAGCCCAACCGGAAAGGAAACATAGGTGCAAAACAGATGGGCAGGAAAAAGTGGCTTGAAGTTGCCTTTTCTAAATCCACATTGAAAACTCACCAACTGCACTGCCGGCTCCCAAGGCAGCTGGAGTGCTCATGTCATGACCACATGACACGGCTTCAAGCCAGGAAGAAGTGGAAAAAAAACCATTTTGGAACAACATCATGCTCAGGTTCTTGCTTCTTTGGCACCATGTGCTCATTGCTGTTGTTTCACTGAACCCGATGAAGTGTTCTCAAAGGCTTCATCATGATATTGTGTTAGGCAAAATGAAAGTCAGTGTTTACATCACCTATGAAAGAGATGTGCTCTCCAGTAACAAAATCATGTACCACAAGAAATGGGCGATGATTGTAATCATAGACATGCTTGAATGACAATAGCTGAGAACTCAGATGATAATAAAACAGCCTTTTAAATCATGTGCTAAGTTTGAGGAGTTAAAATAATTATGCCTTATGGAATGAGTTCTAACCTTGTCTGACTACAAGGTAACTCCTGAGAGGATTTTATGGAATTATAACATTTTCTTCTTCAAGCTTGCTGTGATTTGATGCCTCCCACAGTAAATCAAAAACTCCTTCTTGCTCTAATAGGTGTCTCTACACATGAAAAATAGACCTGCAATTTTCTTGACCTATCTGAGTTTCAACAACTGACATAAAGATGTTTTCCTGAAAAAAGCTAATAATCGCTTAGGTTTGGCTACAGGCTGAGAAGCAAAGATTCCTCCCTCCCACCTACACACATCTTTTCAGCCATTTTGTTGTCTTTCTTTGAGCTTTTAAGAGCAGCAAAATTCCATTAACTGTCCATGCAGCACTGATGATTCAGACTCAGTAGACTTTAACAAGCAAACACTGATGAGCAGGACAAAGGCATTCTTGACTTTTAGGCTGTTCCAGTAATTTGGGTTGGAGATCAAAAGCTAAGGCCATATGAGAAATTCTTCCATTACTTTTTTTAAAAAAGAGTTTTCTTGATCCACCTCTTAGACCAAAACCAGAAATTATCATAATTTGTAGTGAGAAATTCACAAATTCCTGTGATTCAATCTCAGGGGGGAAAAGAACATATTTGATAATTTGCATACACTTCAATAATGAGCAAGAACCACCGCTCACCTATCAACAATGTTACAAACATATTTTATTCAGAGCTGGCATTCATCCATGAATATATCTATTAAAATTTTCATTTAAAAAAGAATATCTGTCGATGTTTTTAAAAGAAAATCCACATGGAACTACTGCCAAATGGTCTAGGAAATGGAAAAAGGAAGGAATCAATATTCCTACCTGTGTCTAAATATGTTTTCATAAGTGATGCCATGGGCCGCTAAGTTTACCCTGACACTGAAACTGAAACAGTGAGGCTTAGCAGGTAAAGGCTAAGAAGTTGTACAGAAACTATGAAATATGAAAAATTGCTCAGTTTTGTTACATTTCTCCTAATTCCCAGCTGCATTCCAGCCTTATACATTGTATGTGATTACAAAGCTTTGTTTTTAGTTTCCACATGGAAATTATCAATCATTTTACATTTTACATATGCATGTACTGTATACAATTCTTTAGAAACCATATACATAAAGAGTGGGAAACCTGTGGCCCTTCAGGCATTATCAGACTCCACATCCCATCAGCTTCAGTTAGTCTGGGATAAGAGAAGTAGTAGTTCAAATACCACTTGAACTTCTGACAGTTAACCACTCCCACTATACATCTAGCTAGCTATATAGCAAGCCCCCCCCCCCATGATTATGGGGTAACAGCCATTTCAAATTTGGCGTATTCAGGATACAGATTGTACACACCTGCGTTCATGCTCCATCCTCCCTTTGTCCATTACATGGGTGTACCTCACGTCCAGAATATATGAATTTTCACAAACAGAATAGTTTCATAAATGAATTCAAACTCAAATGAGGAAATATATTCCGTTTACCAGAATATATTTACTCATCCCTGCCAGATGAGATCCGTCTTATTTCCACTCTTGATAGCTTTAAAAAAGCAGTAAAGATGGATCTCTTCTGGCAGGCCTTCCTGGAATAACTTTCCTGGCTATAAAACGTCCCAGTTATACAAAGATAATTGCCTACCCATCCCTCCCTGATGCCACTGCCTGTGTTGTCCTATAGTTGGTGCTATTGTTTTCGGCTTGTCTTTATTGTTATTTTAACTCTATATTAGTTTAATTTAGTTTTAAGGGATGGGTGGGTTAGAGATTGGGTTGAGGGAGTGTTTTTAACTGTACCTGTTTTAAATCTGTTGTACGCCGCCCCGGTTGCTGAGCAGAGGGGTGGGTTAGAAATAAAAATTATTATTATTATTATTATTATTATTATTATTACTATACATGTCTAGCAAATTGTGTGTCAGACATGGGTAGACAGCCAATTCCAGGTTTAGGGGATCGACTGACAAAATGGCCTCCCCCCAATAAAGACAAATGAACAAGAGTGCTCTGGGAGTGCTGAAAGCTCTGATTTTAATTCCTCAAACTGCACCCAAGATAGTGTCATTCAAATCATTTTGGAAATTTTAAACAGTGACTTACATTTCCAATCACCTGGTGTTTATTGACTGGTGGAGGGACATTGGTGCGTGCTTCAGCCCCAGCAGCTACCATCAGACTTCAGAACTGACATTTCCTGCATGGCATGGGGTTGGACCAGATTGCCTTTGTGATCTCTTCCAATTCTATGATTCTATATACAGATTGACATATACCCTCATGGCTCATGGTAGGATAGTAATTCTTTGTCCAGAACTCTGCTACACTGAGCCATTTCCCACCTGCCATAGCTATTCCATGACTGGTGGGGAGCATGGGAGGATCATGGAAGTGTCTGGCTGTGTTTCTGAAGCCAGACATGAATAGATTATATCATCTGTTGAAGTTTATTGTAGTCCTCTGGAGGCCTAAGTGGTTGTTGTAATTATTTTGTATCTGGCTACAGGGACATAGCCACACAGTTCTCACCAGATATGGGATGGCAGTGGAGGGTGGGGGGGGGACGTCAGTGGTTATGTGCTGGGTCCAGGAGGAGCTTCAGTCACTGTGGAGGGAGGGAATACCAACTTCCATAGCAAATAGAAAGCAGAAGAAAGGTTAAGCAGGCGTAAGATTAACATGCCCGTAAGTGCTGCCAGTAGAATAGCAGTCATGAGCTGATGAAGATGCTTTGTTGCTAATGTTAATGGCTCTAGTATCAGGTTCTACTCAGTGGCTCTATAGGATTGCAAATCTGTTTTGGGTTTTAGCTTAAATTTTACAGGATCTATCTGTGATACTGAATCCATTTTGGGAGTAGGATTGGGCAGCTTAAATAGCTCCTTTAAAACATTGACTTAAAACCAAAGTGGATTCACTGTCTCACTGATTAAGCACAATTGACTTCATTCTATCATTTTCCATCTCTGAGCTTCTAAACTGTTCTCTGGTTCCACCCTTCATCCATTAGAATCTGTCTTGGCCTCATCCAGACATATAATATGCCAAGATTCTAGTTATATTCTACTCTGCTTCTGTTTGCCAACAATTTCTAGCTGTATCTAGTGGCCTTGACTGCAAGTTGAATGTTCTTTAAATCAAAAGCTGGCAATCACAGACTGGCAAAATAATTAGATTGGGTCGAAGCTCTTTAAATTATTTACTATAAGGAAATCCATCAAGACCTTTATTTCTGAACAAATCAATCCTGTCTTCCACAGAGATTTGAAGCAGTTTAGCCAGCAAAATGTTCTGGTCATAAAACGGTTATCTTTTGTGTAGTTCATGTAGTTTCCAGTGTGTAGTTTGACTTTGTCATTTTAGTTAAATGTAGCATTCCATTTGAGAAATGATTTTACCCTTGAGTTCAGCAACATCAAAAATCTAGTCATATAATTGCCTTCTCAGAACAGCAACAAATATTATGGTAATGAAGGACAAACAGAGATTACTGCAACATGCAAAGAACTGTTGACAAGTTGTTTAAGGTGTGTGTGTGTGTGTGTGTGTGTATATATATATATATATATACTATATATATACAGTATGGCTAATTCTAGCACTGGGAAAAAAGCATATTAAAGTAGAATAAATTAACATTTTGGGTGTAGAAAACATGAAATGAGCAGAATGTATTAAATCACTGATTCACTCCCTCTGTCTAATCACAGTCTTTATTGTATGACTTAGCAATTCCTTTTAAATAATACTTCTTAAAAATTGCTTTATTTTCATAAAAGATAAATTTTGAGGGTTTTTTAAACAAAATATTCCATACAGGCTACAGACAGCATCTGAATGTTTGATGGTACCTACTTTTATTGCAAAAGGATTTGGGAAATGAAAATCGGTTTGCAAAAACAAGATAAGATGGACAATTATTTTAGGCAATTCACTTTTCATTAACAGAAAGCCCTTTTTTCTGCATAGGTTTCTAAATAATTAAAGCATTCACCTCAATGCATAAAATATTTAGAAATCTATTTCAATAGCCTTATTTCAGAGAAAAGCTATTCAAAGGTTTAATTATGTTGGAGAAGTTTTTAACAGTTCTCAGTGTGTAAACTTTAAAAATAACAAATTTCTATATTTTTTCTAAAAAAAAAAAAATGTCCTCCATGGGGAATGCATTAGCAGCTAACGTTGTTACTTAGAAGAAGAAGAAAAAAAGAAATTATTTTATGGCTGTCAAATATCCTTCAACAGGTGGGATGGATAGAGATGTCATATTTATTTATCCCTGTTGAACATTACTTTACACATAAAGGTAAAGGTAAAGGTAAAGGTTTCCCTTTTGACAAGGTTGTCAAGTCATATCTGACTGTAGGGGACAGTGTTCATCTCTGTTACCAAAGAGCCAGCATTGTCAAAGACAACTCTGTTATCATGTGGCCAGCATGGCTGCACAGAACACCTTTCCCTTCCTACTGAAGTTGTACCTATTTATCTACTTGCACTTTTGCATGCTTTCAAACTGCTAGTTTGGCAGAAGCTGGGACTAGTGAGGGGAGCTCGCTCCTTGGGTCTTGAACTGCTGAAGGGGGTCTTGCAATTGTCAGTGCCAGTGTCTTAACCACTGAGCCACACATATCAGTCTTTAAAATGGACCTAAGTTTATTAAGAAAATGTGGTGGAGTGATCTGATGTTGGGTTGGGACTTTGGAAGATCAGAGGGTTTGAGTCTCTGCTTGGCCATGGAAACCAGCTTGGTAACCTTGGCAAGTCGTACTCTCTCAGTCTCCGAGAAAGGAAATGACAAAACTCGTCTAAAGAAATCTTGCCATGAAAACTCATGTTAGGCTCACCCTAGAGTCACTATAAGATGGAAGCAACTTGAAGGCACATAACATTTTCCCCCAATAAATCTTATGTTTTCTCTCTACTATCTGCCTAACCACTATCCTTCAACTCACTCATTCCCCCCTACCCTTCAATCCCACTCCATGTGTTAATCTGACCACCTGCATGCATTCTGATGTGGCATCATGGCTCTGTGTGGAGGGTTGACAAAGTTCAGCTCTTCTTAGACTTGTACATTGTCAGGGATGATGGGAGTTGTTGCACATAACCTCTGGCTGTAACTCCTCACCAACTTGGTAAAGCAGAGCTGACCAGTTTTGGTCAGTGGTTGTTGTGCTGCAAATATAGCAGAGTTGCAGAGTAGGTGCTGAAGATCCTGACAAATCTCTTCTTGCACTCTCTCTCTCTCTCATCTGGATATCACCACCTCAGGAACTGCTGGTCCTTGTTTTCACAGCTTGGCACTCCTGCTTCAAACAGTAGAGAATCCACACAATTTGTAGTCTAAACAATAGAACTACTTTTATTCTGCTGTCTGGTTACATACAACTAATAAAATAAAATAAAATAACAAACAACTTTGCAACACATTGACTAAGCTTCTGTAACACTATACATTCACTTCAAATCCTCACAGCTCACCCAGTTCAAAGAACACCACCACCACCATCATCATCATGGACAAGACTGGCAATTATTCCTATTGTTAGTTGCCACCCACTGGGTGTGCATATCCACATCGATTGGCTGACTTTTCTCTCCCCAGACTTAAATCCAACCCTTGACTATGGTGGTCTTGCCCATGAGTCACATTCCAGGTGTTTTCAATGTACATTCTTTAGTGACCTTGACTTTCAAGACTTATGTTTTGATTATATTTGCACCTGTGATTTTGTGTATGTGCCTTGCCATGCTGGAAACTTTCTAATTGGAAATCTTCTGTCCCTTTGTTTCTCACATACATCTTTTCATTTCAATTACTGCATGTCCCATGCTTCATTTCTTGACATACATTTGCAAACTTTTCATCATGGAAAAGCAAGATCCCATATCAGAAGGCATCTCCACTGCCAGGGAAACCAGACAGCCCAGACACAGGATTGTATAGCACCATACCAGTTGCGTGGGACATTATTTGCTCCTGGCGACAGGAGCAGAGGAGATATGGCATGAAGGTGCATCACTATGGGGATGCAGGGAGTACAGGCCACATTGAGTGACACGCTAAGGGAAGTAACGGCACTGCTCCTCAAACATTAAAGGTGTGGGGTGACATGCAGCTCAGTGGCCAGAAAAAAGAAATTGTCATAATCACCTTCAGTGAGTGAGGGGAGTGTCTCCTTCTCTGTCCACTGAGGCTCAGTGACCATGATATCCTCCCCTTCCTTCACTTTCCTCTCCTATCTGGTCTGTAGCCTCTGCTGGCACAACTGGTACTACTGTCAATCTCTTCTGGGGATGCCAGCACCCTGAAGAGATGGGTAGTAGTAGTAGCAGCAGCAGCAGCAGTGATAGTGGCAGAAACATCATTATTTGTTTTATTTCAAGATTATTATTCAAAATAATTTTGTTTGTTAGGGGGTGTTAAAATCGTGGTCTGCACCGCATGTTAGATATGCTAGGTATGCCACTGATGGCATGCCAGGCAAATTTTACAGATAGCCACATGTGTATTGATCTGTCTACTCAAATGGTCAGTTGGGGTCAGGACTGCCAGTTGCATTTATTCTTCATTTGACATGTTTTGAATCACAAGGGTGTTTTTTCTTGGCCCAGAAACTGCTTTTCAAAGATTTTCCCACAGTCAGAAGAAAATAGTTAAACTTACCTTGGTTCCTTTTAGAATGAATTTAGTGAAAAATTACATCCCTGCCACTGACTAGACAGCTTGATGCTGTTACCAGAAAAGAGTCTAGAACAGATCATGAAATGGACATTCTGTGAGCAGTTATAAAAGGAGACTGTGATTACTAAGAGCAAGCAGAAGATTCTCAAGAACAAGCAATGCAGGTCTAATCTTACCTCTCCTCTTCTGATAGAGTTACAAACTTAATGGACTGGGGGATGGTGTGCATCTTGATATCAGCAAAAATTCTAGTGGCCTTTCAGGTAAAACGTGGGCTAAAATATACTACTGTAGGTAGATTTACAGCTGGTAAATCCAACCAGTGATCATCGACATTTTTTCTTTCTTTCTCTTAGGAGTTTATCCCATGAAGGACATCAGGAGTTTATCGCATGACTATCCCAGAAAATCACGTAATTACACATAATGATTTCACACAACATTGCACAAAACCTGCCATTAAAGTAGTTGCAAAGATGCATTAATGCACATCTTTTTACTTTCAAGATTTCAGTGACAATGCATTTCCAATATCACTTTATTTGTGCAATTTGTGTGATACTCATTCACACAATTACTTGCCATTTCTGCTTTATTTGCAGGATGGTTTAAATGTGCTTTAATCTCTCTTTAATACCAAAAATCAGCCCCAGTGTGATGAACTCCTTAGAAAGAAGTGGCAAGGAGGATGCTGCATAGTTTTTTTCAGGACCCAGTATTGTGCAACATTTGTACAACTTAGTTGAATGAAAGTGCAGGGGGGAGGTTTATCAAATTTGCAGAAGACACTCAACTAGGTAACTAATGCAGTGCACTTGCATCACATGTGGGTACCTCATATGCAGCTTTCATCTGGAAAATGACTCCACAGGAGGGAGACCAAGATGGTAAAAGATCTGGAAACCAAATTCTATGAGGAATGGCTGAGGGGATTGGGTATGGGTAACCTGTAGAAGAGAAGGCCTGAGAGGTGGTGTTTGTTGTTTTTGTTAATGACTCTCAAATCAGCTTCAACCTCCAAGTCACCCTGCCCTCCATCACCCTGCTCAGTACCTGCAGACTCAGGGCCATCTCTCCTTGATTCGGTCTGTCCATCTGGTATGTGATTTTCCTCTTTCCCTACTGACTTCCACTTTACCAAGTATTGTCTTTTCTACTGAGTCATGTCTTCTCATGATGTGGTCAAAGTGCAACGGCCATCTTCAAATATTTGAAAAGCTTTTATATGGGAGATGGAGGAACTAGTTGTTTTTCATTTTTGTTCTGTTGCTTCAGAAACCAATGGAATTAAATGAGAAGAAATTGATCTCTCCTAAAAAGTTTTTTTTAAAAAAACCTCTCCATTTGATAGGAGGAATGGAGTGATGGCCTCTTAGCTGAAATTTATAAACAGAAGTTGGATAGCTATCTATCAAGGATGCATTGCCTTCTATTCCTTGCATTGGCAGGGGTTCACACTTAACTACATGTCCTTTGAGCTCTCTTCCAATTCAATCATTCTGTAAAGGTAGTTTTATGAATATTTATGGGTCCTGTCATGGAGAGGTTGTGCTTAGTTGTTAAAAATCAAAAAGTTTTGTCAGTACTAATGCAAAACTATAATGATCAAACATACAAGGACTCAGACACAGAGGAAGCTAAAAATTAAGGACTGTAAGGACTCGAAGGTCCTGTCTGGAGTAGCCTGGCTCCAGAGCTGCCCTGCCCTCCTCTCATTACCTCAGGCCCTCTGTTCTGATGCCCAGCGATTGTTCACATGTGTGTTCCACTGTGCCACCTGGTGGCACTGCCACTGTAATGAATTACTTGCTTCTGGTGTCTGAATGAGTTGCCCAGCATTGGCCACATAGTTGGGCACCTGGTGCTGACCTCACAGCAAGCTATGCAGGAGGAAGCCATGGTTCCAGGCAGCACAGGATGATGTGTCAGGAGGTTCTGGATCTTCCAGGAAAATGTAGAGCAAACAGGGGCTTTTAAAAAACTGTTACAAGGGGATATGCCCCGGGTTTGCTGTTTGTCTCCAAGGTGGGGTTTGGGCCATGTTTTGTCCAGACTCCCCACCAAGAGGACCAGGGAAGGGCAGTTTATTTGGCCCATGCAGACAGGGGCTAAGACACCCCTTCCCACAAATTAGAACCATTTAATCTCAAGGTGTTTTCCCCTCTTTCCAAATACGAAGAAATTCATGGGGTTTTTTTCCCAAGTTGTCCTCAAAAAAGATTAAATGCTCATCAGTTCCTGGTTGAATGCAAAGCTCGTGGAAGCATACATTCAGATGTGTAGCTAGCTGAGAACAAGGAAGAATGGGAACCTCCATCATTTAGATAAACTGTTTATCTGAACAGAGTACTTACTGTAACCTCAGTACTTATATCTGTGGCTCTCTTTAAAGTGGTCAAATGGACAGTGGTCAGTGTAGAGTCTCTCCCCATTTCTCTCTCTGAGACAAGTTGTGTATCCACATTGTGCATTATAACATACTGATGGAGCTTTAACTACCCAATTTTCCATCCTACAGAATGCTGGCATTTGTAGTTTGGTGAGGGATATAAAATCCTGTGCTTGACAGTTTTTGTGTTGAAATTCAGGGGAATGGGCTAGAATTCTTTTAGCTAATTAATTCTAACTATCTCCCCAAACTACAAATCCAAGGATTGCACATGATGGAGCCAAGACAGTTCAAGTGACATCAAATTAATATAATCATGTTGTCAGTCTAATATCCATGGCATGCTATAATCAGTAATATCAAACCTGGTGCACCAAATATTTTATTGGCACCTGCCCGCAGATCCCTCTTCATGTTTCTGCACATTAAGGCTGCTAAATGCAAGCTGGGATGTAACTTCTTGTCTTTGCTGACAGGATTCCTTTTTGAAGCAGCCCAGTCAGTTCAGCCCCTTCTTTGAAACCAAAAGGCATTCCTGCCCTCCTCAACTCTCTTTTCTCTCTGGAGGGACAGCGTGTGATCAAAAACTTCTCTCATGATGTTCTGAAAATGTCAAATTGTATTTTTTTTTTTAAAAAAAAAAAAAATGATTTTCAAGCAGAAGTTATTCCACCTGAAAAAATAAGGAGGTTGCTCTGTTGTGCAACAGAACAGGCCAGGTTTTGCACTATTCATTAACATACACACCTCAGGTGTGTACTCACCCATGGAGAAAGGCAAATGCACCCAGAAATCCATTAATCAGTGAGTGCTTACAATCCTGGGCTGCATCCACACCGCAGAAAAAATGTTGTCTGACACCACTTTAGCTGCCACGGCTCAATGGTATGGGATTCTGGGAATTGTAATTTGTTGTGGCACCAGAGCTCTCTGATAGAGTAGGCTAAATGTCTCACAGAACTACAATTCACAAGGGCTTTCTAGATTGGCAGGAAAGTGTGACATGAAGTTGCCTTTTCCTTAATGCTTAGCAGTTGCACCACAGCCTTTAGATGGAGCTGTGCTGTTCTGCAGTTTTTAAAAAAGAAGCTGGGAAAACCAGCACCTTTTTAAAGGCGCTTCTTCTCCCCTAAAATGCAAAAAAGCATTTTCATGGCACACTTTCCCTTTTTCTCATCTAAAGGCTAGAGTTTCATGCAGCCATGAACACACTTCTTTTTGCCAATCTAGAAAGCCCCACAGAATTCCATAGCACTGAGTGATGATATTTAAAGCAGTGTTAACTGGATTATTTACTCAGGGCAGATGCAACCTGCAGAATGTTTGGATTTATAGCAAATAAATTTCAGAATGAACTATTGTTTACGCTTATTTTTAATAACGACACTCCCCCTTCCTAAGCTTCTGCATTCATTAAGTGTACTGCAGTCATTTCCAATGTATGGCGGCCCTATCACAGTTTTTTCTTGGAAATGTCTTCAGAATGGGCATACTATTGCCATTCTTTGAAGCTGAGGGAGTGTGACATGTCCAAGGCAAGTGTTTTCATAGCAAAGTGGGGATTCAAACTTTGCTGTCCAGAGTCATAGTCCAATGCTCAAACTACTATACCAAGCTGGCTCCCCCCCAAAATAATAATAATAATAATAATAATAATGGGGCTTTCTTGGCAGGATTTGTTCAGAGGAGATGGTAAATAACATTATCTAGCTGAGGTAGTGATGCAGTATTTTAAAAGAGGAAGGCAATACTGACATAGGGAGGAGGCATCAGGAAGTTTTTTTTTTTTAAATTCACAAAAATTTTAAAGGTAACATACATTGAACCTCATATTAACACAACAAACCTAATATACAAACACCAACATGAGCAGACATAAACATCTAACCATCAGGAAGTTTTAAGCTGGAAATGAGAAAAGACACTTTTGATAGCAGTTACTAAGACTGTATCCAGTTGGTACCACTTTAACTGCCATGGCTCAATGCTATGGAATTCTGGGAATTTTGTGGGACATTTAGCCTTCTCTGACAGAGAGCTCTGGTGCCACAACAATCAATTTCCAGAATTCCATAGCACTGAGCCATGGCAGTTACCATGGTGTCAAACTGGATTATTTTTGCAGTGTGGATGAAGCCTGAGTTTATTTGTAGTGATATGATTTGATTTTTTTTTTTTTGGTCAATGTCACTACTTTCCTTTTTCATTACATTGATGTGTAACAGAAATAGATGGTAATGTGAAAGAAGAGAGTAGGAAGCTGAATAAAAACATTAAGAGAAGAAGAAAAATGGAAGAAAGTGAATTTTATATGGTTCTTTAAGTCATTTGGGTATTTTCATTTGTGCTGATACGTTTAGTGAGCTGGCCTTTCTATCTCATTCACACACACACACACACAGAGAGAGAGACACTTTAGTTCTAACCAAACTTCCACTGATTTCAGTAGGTTTTCTCAAGTTTAGGACCAACCGATATATAGCCATTCAAGCGAAGTAAGTGATTTTTTTCTTAAAATAAAATAAAAAATCCTTCCCTGGGAAAGACGAGTCATAGGATATGGGATGAAGAAATCATACTTCTCCTGATGAGTCCTAATCTTGTCATGAGCTACTTATCTCCGTGATACAGGTTAAATTGCAAAAGTTACAATCTAGCTTATATTGAGGTAGTTTATTGCTTGAGATTGCTTCTCCAGTTGATCCTTTTGAAAGTAGCAGGCACAGTTTAATGATATTGTGGCAAAAATAGCTGGTTTCTAACTTGTATGGTTATTGCTCTGTTCAGTCAGTTTTGCCATAAGGGTGAAGTGTGATAACATTAATCATTTTCACACTTGAAGCAAAAAATAAAAATAAAAATAAATTTTACAAAATCAAATGTTTGTTTCAGTGGATTGGTGTATACAGATGAAAATTGAAAGCTGCAAAATGGCACCCTGTCTGAAAGCTACGACTGTATTTATTCTCAGGGTAATACCAGTCTAAATCCATGCTGGCCTTTGTAGAAATTAAAGCCTCTTGGGAGCTGTAAAACTGAATTTGTTATTTAGAAACATGAACAGAAACAACGTGAAAACCTTAATAAATCCTGCAATGCTTTCCTATTATACTTGAAGCCAATTGTTCTGACTCAGCAAATGCATATTCACAACACATTCAGTCTAGTGCAAAATAAATTCTGAGCCCTTGAAATGAAAAGTACAATACAAAATCTATAGAGGTGATAAGCAACATAAAAATATTTTATGCACATGTTAATGCCTCTTATTGATTAGCCTCTGATTTGAGTCCCTGAACACATATCATTTGATCATAAATACAGACTTTATATTTGACTATGGAATTGCAAAGAGACTATACACAATACAATACAAAACAACAATATGCAACTTAGTTTGGAAACATGATGAATCAGCCATGAAGCGGAAGGAGCAATACCCCACCCCTTCCAGATGTACCGTGGATGATCTCCATATTTTGAAATCCCATGATTTAAAGAACCCTGATTTAAAGTTTACAATCACATATATAGTGGACAATATTCTGTTCCGTTTCATCGTTCTCCATGTGAGAAAAGCAGCTGAATAGATTCAATGCACTTCCAAAAAAAGAAAAAAGGAAAAAAAAAAGAATGAATAGGGTTTATATCATTGGAAAAACACACTGAAATTATCTATGTGACAAAAGAATCCCCCCCTCTCTCTCTATATATATATGATAAATGGCAAATAAGTGTACATAGGACTCATTTCCAGAGAAGTGTGAATATGATCACAGCTTTAACGTATTATTCACCTCACACTGTTTGCTACTGTGATCAAAGAAATTCAGTAGAAGAGAACAGCTGGGTGAGGGATTAGTTTTTAATCTACTTTTCTTGATAGTATAACTTCAATCAAAATATCCAGCTGTATTATTATTATTATTATTATTATTATTGGTGTATATTTATATAGCACTATAAGTTTTGCACGACAGTTTACATAGTGGTCAAAACAATATAAAAATGTGTATTGAGGACAAGAGGCTACATTAGAACAGAATATGGAGAAACAGAAGGGTTCCCAATTGACAAAGAGATCAGGCAAGGCTGCATCCTTTCACCCTATCTATTCAACTTGTATGCAGAACATATTATACAATAAACAGGCTAGGACACAGAAGAAGAAGGAGCAAAGAAAGGAGGAAGAAACATCAATGATCTAAGAGATTTAGATGACACCATACTAACAGAAAACTTCATAGACTTGGAAAAGTTACTAAGCAAATTCAAGGAAGAAAGTTCAAAGGCAGTTTAATGTTGAACATAACGAAAACCAAAATATTGATCACAGAGCATCTACATAAATTCAACCTAGACAATGAGGAAATCAAAATAGTTAAAGATTTCCCATACTGTTCATAATGGACATTGCAGTCAAGAAATCAGAAGACTAGGAATGGAAAGGGAAGCCACAAAAAAAACTATACAAGATCCTGAAGTGTACAAATTCTGTATCACCCCCATGTCAGAGCCATTGGTTAGTGATGCATAATTTGCTGGCCTCCCTGGAACAGGGATACGTATTTTGAATCACATCGAGGCAGTTTTGCCATGGTGAGAAAAAGCTAGGGGGCATGGACAGAGACAATTGAGCTCTGCAGCTCCCAGCTCTTCATTCTGGCTCAGGCGATTTATGGTTGTGCCGTCTATTGCTGCCTTTTCTGTTAGGGGCTTTTCCCCACTGTTGTTTTTGCCAGTTCCTTTTTACTTATGGGTTTCCAACCTTTTTGTTTTCAATAGTTTTTGGTGATTTGGTGTTTTGAAGCCTGGCTTAGAATTTTTTATTTTGTTTTATTTTATATTTTCCCCCTGGTTTTTGGGTGCTTTGGCTTGGTTCTCAGCTGCCCCCCCTTTCCAATTTGAAGGGCTTTCCCCTCTGTTTCCTCCCCCCCCCCAGACATTTTTCTTTAAGGCTCCCAGTGATGGAGCCTTGACTTTCAGGCTTCCAGCCTTTTGTGTTTGGGTAAGTTTTAGGGGGCTTGGTGATATAAAGCCTAGTCTAGAGGATTTTTTCCCCCTGCTCTTTGTCTCCCAGAGTGTCTTAGGGTTCCAGGGTGCAGTTTTGGTGGCCACTCAGACCCAAAATATCTTTTATTGACTCCTGACTTCGTTCTCAATCGTCCCCAGCCTTTATTTACCGGGTGGTCTGCGCAAGTTACACTCTCTCAGCCTCAGGGGCAGGCTGACCACTAATTGTTTTTAAAAGTCACTTCCATGTCAGCCTTTGGTGATTGTTTTGGGTGGCGCCCATGAGGATTGTTTGCTTTTTTAGTTTCCCAAGCCCACTCTACAAAGGGTTGCTTTCATTTCCCCTTACCTGTGCTGTTTTACCCTTCCCTATGCCATATAACCAGGTTGAGCTTGGGCCTGCTTGGCTACTTTGAGGAGGACAAAAGAAATCAATAAAATTAATTTCTAGAGGTAGTTAATACATATAGTCAATGTGTTAATAGCTATAAGAGAGGCCCTATTTCTTCATGCTGTGACACTGATGACATGTTTTGGAGCTATAAAGTTTTGGGAGTTAGTTTTGTTCTCTAATGAGATACATCAAACAACATATTTCAACACATAGACCTACAGTTAAACTATTGATCAGTTCCCATTATTATTTGATCATCTAAGACAGACCAACACAACAAATAAACACAACTCTTATCTTGGCTTTATGTTGATGCACACATTTGTCCTATACAGGCCTTATATAAATATATACAGGTTAAGGGGGCCAGCCTAGCCCAGCCCTTATTATTCATAAGGATTCTACATCACTAAATACCAATTTTATACAGTTACTTAGACTTGTGAACATTAAATTCCCCACTCTTTCTTTCCATATAAGTGCTGCTTTGATTGTTGTTGTCATGGGCTTTGATTCTCTCATTATTAAACAGATTGGCATTAAGTCTTCAGCTTATAATAAACATGTCAAACAAGCTGGTTTTTAAACGTTTTCTTTGATTTTCAAATCACAGATTGTGGCCGATAAGACATTCTATTTTATCTGTGGCCACAGCATGATTTATTGGGTGGCCTGTGAGACCTGTGTGAGCCACTACAAAAACCAATTTGGTGTCCCTTTGAGTGGCTAAGATAGTGGAGGCTTCACTGCCATGGCTTGTTGCTATTGTTGTCTGAGAAGCACCAAGGGCCTTCTTGTGATATTTGTTATTACCAAGATGACAAAGATCTGAGACTGCTTAAGGCCAAGGCCTTGATTTTACAAGTCATGTGTTGCTTTCAATTAAACAAAGTAGGTCCCAGGTTGACATTCTGTGGTACAGAATGTTTCCCCACCAAGTTTATAATGACAACAGAGATTCACATTTGAGTGATAAAGCCTGACATTGGACTAATAGAGATGTCCTTAATGCCCTTAACAAAAGACTGGCCAATTATTTGTCACACCCTCAAATTGACTTACAGAGGCCAAAGCTTTACTGGACTGATAGCATTCACTTATCACATTTAATTAATTCTCTTTTCTTGAGAGACCTGCAACAAGATATTCAGGGTGTTTTTGAGGCTTAGTGGGACACAGGGGCTAAATAGACACTTGCCCCTTATCTGTGGCAAGAGTAGGGAGAGAGTTAGAGTTTGGTGAACACCTAGGTTACTGTTTTGATGGAAGGGAGGTCTCTGAAACTATCTCATTAGGTCTTGGGACCAGGGAGGTGGGGAAAGAGATAGCCCTTGAGACTGGCCTGAAGGACAACCCCACCCTCTCTTTAATCCTTGGGGAATGGGAGAGGGACTTTCTGGTTGGTCTTCCTGATACGGGCTGGCCAAGGAGTAACCCAGCTTTTGGGTTCTTTTTGGGGCTGAAGTGTGATCGTCCAGGGGAAGGTGCTGAGGTGGTCTGGGGAAAAGACCAGCTGCTCCCACATGAGGCTACTCTCCCCCCTTAGTTGCAGTTCTCTTAAGAAATCAACAAATAGGTCAATGGCACAATCTTCAACTTATGTTTTGATGTCCGTCTCATTATTGTGTCTGTCTTGTTGTTTCTGGGATTGGTCAGCAAATAACAACTGAGCACTGAACTCAGAATCATTCAAGCCATTGTATTCCACATGACCATGTATAGACGTGACAGCTGGACAGTGAAGAAAGCCGATAAGAAGAAAATCAACTCATTTGAGATGTGGTACTGGAGAAGAATGCTGAAGATACCATGGACAGCCAAAACAAACAAATAAATGTGTTGTTGAACAGTTTGGCCTGAAATCTCCCTGGAAGCCAAGATGATCAAACTGTGGCTGTTGTATTTTGGCCACATTATGAGAACTCTTTAGAAAAGACAATAAGGCTAGGAAACATGGTAGCAGAAAGAGAGGAAGACCACACACCAGATGGTTAGACCTAATCAGGGATGTCACTGACCTGAATTTAATTTACAGGACCTAAGCAGAGCAGTGGAATATAGGAAGTCTTGGAAATGTCTCATCCTCAGGGTTGGCATGAGTTGGGGACAGTCAGTAACAAGTGTGTGTGAGTGTTATAATCTGTCTTAGTCTCACTTCTAGGAGAAAAGTGGAGAATAAATGAATAAATGCTAGCACTGAACATGTTTAATGTGTGGAAATTGTAGGCAATTGTATTGTCTGTTTTATTAAATGAAAGCCAGCACAAATTATTGCAGTAAAATTACAAAACCTTGGAAAATTCTATATGTATCTCTCCTCAAGCGTTTGCTGTTCTGCTCACAGTCTGACAGAGTTCAGCAAAACAGCTGCTGCTTTTGTCTTCAGTGTTCTTCTCATACCTTGTGTCAACCTAGTTTTCTCCTTATAGCAATTACACCCTACTTCTAAGGAGAGAAACTGAGGAAGTGAGGAAGACAATTGTGTTATTTTTCTTCATGAGAAGAAGAATTTTGCTAATTGTTGGGGTTAAAAGTCAGCATGAGGTAGCATAGCTTATTTCAGGTCTTTAAAGAGTTTTCCTAGTGATTACTGGGCACCACAATTCAGGAAGGAAGTTGACAAGCTGGAGTATGTCAAAAGGAGGGCAACCAAAATGTTGAAAAGTCTGGAAACCATGCAGTATGAGGAGTGACTTAGTAAGCTGGATATGTTGAGCCTGGAGAAGAGAAGGTTAAGAGGTGACATGACAGCCCTGTTTAAATATTTGAAGGGGTATCATACTGAGGACAGAGCAAGTTTGTTTTCTACCACTCCAGAGAACAGGACCCGGAGCAATGGATTAAGCTACAGGAAAATAAATTCCACCTAAACATTAGGAAGAACTTACTGACAACAAGAGCTGTTCAACAGTGGAACATACTCCATCAAAGGTTTTTTAAACAGAGGCTGGACGGCCATCTATCAGTAGTGCTTTGTTTGTGTATTCCTGAATGGCGAGGGGGTTGGACTGGATGTTCCTTGGAGTCTCTTCTGATTCTATGATTCTATGGTTCTATTGAATATCATGTAGAGTCAGTCTGGTGCTTCAAGTAAGAGACCAGGGACTCAAACAGATGGGCCTGATAAAGTATAGACTGGTATAAGGAGCAGGTGTAGGGGCAGAATGGTGGCACAAACAAAACAGTACTGATGGATGGCCCTCCAGCCTCGATACACTTGCCAGCCTTGATCTGGACTTTCCCTGGTGCAAAAAGAAGCTGTAAAAAGCAAAAAAGCAGTGGCAGCGGTGGCTGCAAGTCATGGGGTTGTATAGATTGGCATAAAGAGCAGGTGTGGGGGCAGAGTGGTGGCATGGTGACTGAATGCCATCCGCCATGACTCCACTCCCATGCCTGCATGATACTGCCCAAGCAACCACTTGGCAGATGGCATCACACTGTGTCTTTGGTTCATCACTGTGCTGAAGAAATGGAGAACAGCCGCCACCACCACTGCTGCTGTGATTAGTGCACCCTTTCCACGGTGCAAAAAGATGCTGCTTTTTGCAGCTTCTTTTTGCACCATGGAAAGTCCGGCTCGAGGCACTGAGTGTAGTTGCCATGGTTCTGATCTGACGAGGAAAGAGGCAGCTGCAGGCTGTTCCAAAGGGACTGTCTCTTGAATCCCACACTCTTCTATCTTAAAGGAACATGATAGCAAACCTCACTGAATAAATCTTGCTAATAAAACACCATGATAGGTTCCCTAGATAGTCTATTTGGTTACTGATCCAGCTTTGGAAATAAATATTGGGTGATGCCTGCTAGCAACTCAGTTCTTTTAACTGTTCAGGCATTTGCTTTACTGTTTGTTTGTTTGTTTTTGGTTTGTTTTTTTAGAATGCTTACTTTGGATATGTCAGATCACCCTGGTGTGCCTAAGGATGAGGGATAGATATTAATAATAAAAATATTGCAATATTCAAAATAATATTTAGTGACCAATGGTATAACATTGAATTAGAGGAAGGCATAATTCTTATAACATTGGCATCTGTGGGGAAATTACAGATGGTGAGAGGATGAGTGATAAAGGATGCAAGAGGAAATAATTCATGTCATCTCCATAGAATTTATAATCGTAGATGGAAAATAATTTGAAATATGTTTATTGGATGCACTTTCTGGATGGTTGTGGCTGTCTTTCTGCTGATGCAATCATTGCTGGTAATACAGTCTGGTCTATTCATCATCTGCCCTCTCCTCAATTAAATGAAACTGGAAAGAGTGGTATAAAGCATACCTTTTTTCAGGGAGAAAAAAATGAATCTGGAAAATAAACTAATAAATAGAGGTTTCTGTGTGTGTGTGTATGCTCACATAGATGATAGATAGATAGATAGATAGATAGATAGACAGACAGACAGACAGATAGATGTTACTGTTCTTGTTGTTATGTGCTTTGAAGTCATTTCTGACATGTGGCAATCTTAAGGCAATCCTATCAGCAATCCAAACACTACAGCACATTGACTCATTGCTGTCACTGTTTCAGGTTTAAGATCCCTTTCAGGATGAAAGCATATGAATCATGTCCCACACTTATGGAATGCCTTCTTCACATATGTACAACCAGACCTCCATATCCATGAATTTGTTGTCCCTGGATCCAAGCATCCACAGCTTGAAAATATTTCAAAAATATATACATTTCAAAAGGCATACCTTGATTTTGCCATTTTATATAAGGGACATCGTTTTAAGGTTTTTTTAAAAAAAATTAAAGATCTTCAAACAATGTAAAACTATAGGTTTAACAGCCAAAAAACAAAACAGCAAAACTTGATGTGATTTTTTTTTTCTATGAAAACAGTGCACATATTAATGAATAAGCAATGAAGCTTTTAAAGTTTTGTGTTGTTGTCGTTATTGAGACAACTATCAAGACATCTTTCCAAAATCCCAACTATTGATAGGGACATTTTAGACATTATGCATTATGAGTTGTTCCTAACCATATTCAAGGGGAACCATTTCTAGTAAAACAGGAATTAGTTCCCACATCCATTTGATTTTCTGCCATCATCAGCAAGCTTTTCCATCAGCCATATGTTCTATAGCTTTCTCCACCAATTGCCTTGGGCAAGTCATACAACCAGCCCTCCATATCCATGGATCCCTTATCCATGGATTATTCAAGCATCCATGGCTTGAAAATATCCAAAAAATATATAAATTCCAGAAAGCAAGTCTTAATTTTGTCATTTTTTGTAAGTGACACCATTATACTATGCCATTGTATTTAATGGGACTTGAGCATCCATGGATTTTGGTATCCATGGAGGTCCTGGAACCAAACCCCAGAAGAAACCAAGTGCAGATTGTACATGTATGCACACATGCATACACATACCTCATAAGTAATGAAAACAGAGGTGGTCTTTCAACTCACATGAAGATTTAGGTACAGCTAAGAAATGAATGGCCTCTGAAGCTAATCTCTCATCTCAAAAGATGTTAGCGAAATCCAGGGAAAGCAATAGATGTGAGATTCACAAAGGCTACATCAAAATCTCGAGTCAGCCGAAGGAAAGAAAGATTCCAGCAAAAGTCACTTTGTTACTCAAGAGCATTCAGCTCTTAGTTGTGTCAGTCAGCCTTCTTTTGTGACTCTGACTAAATCTCAGGGGGGTTAGCTCTATTAAGGTGCTGAGAAAGTTAGCATGGTACATAATCTGATGAGTGGCAGAGTTGATTTTAAGTGCAGATGTGGAAATCTGACAGTTTCATTCTTGTAGAACTTGTGAAGTTATTTTCTTAAAGGTTAGTTGCTATGTAATTCACTGCAACTCCCCCCCCCCCAGTCATTGTTGCCAATGTTGGCAAAAATTAAATGAAAACCTTACTTGATAGGTTTTGTTACCCTTTAAAAAACAACAACAATTAAAATTGGTTGGAGAATGGCATAAAACTGTTGCAAGCAAACAAAAAGGTTAATGGACCATTGTGTAAAAGTAATGACCTTATGAGATCTGAACCTAAATATATGATGAACTAAACTATTACAACTCTCTTCATTTTACAGAGCTTTTTATATGTGTATGTGTGCATTTGTTGTTGTTGTTTTAAAAAAATCATGATCATCATCACTAGTTAAGACCTTAGGAGGCTGTGCAAGAGGAATACAGGTCACTTTTTAAGTCTTTATAGTAATTATGGTCTATGTTTCCATTTATACATGTAAATTAGGATATACAGAATTTATATCCTTTTCTCTCTTCTTTTTAAAATAATGTTTATTGACACAAAACACTTGTGCCTAGATAAATAAATAAATAAAACCAAATGAAATGACAAACCACATTGATCATAATTATAAATCTTGTCTTACACATCTTCATATCAGTTATCTATAGGAACACCCTATTCCTGCTTCCTTTACATATTTGAGCACACTTTCTCTTTAACATTCCATCTAAATTTGTTCAAACCTACGTAGACTTTCCTGAATTTCTTTTTAGTTTCCTTGACCTTCATTCAACAGTAACAATATCATACTTTTGTTAACTCAAATATTTCTTCTGTTGAATCTGATCTCTCTCCTATTTATTTTAACTTGTTTAAATTTTTGTCAACATTTTATTCATGCATAAATGGGGTTTTCCTCCTCTTTGTTGATAATTCTTTTTTCTTTTCTTTTTTGGAGATAACCTCTGGGCCAATCCTTCTGGGGAACAGGTGCATCTAAAGTTTAATCTGCACTGCAGAATTGATCCAGTTTGACACTGCTTTAACTGCCATGGCTCAATGCTATAGAATTCTGGTGTTTGTAGTTTTGTGGGGTATTTAGCTTCCTTTTTCAGAGAGCCTGGATGTTGAAGCAAATTACAAATCCAAGAATTTCATAGGATGGAGTCATGACAGTTAAAGCAGTATCAAGCTGCA
The DNA here is from genome assembly GCA_034509955.1 of Urosaurus nigricauda. Taxonomy (NCBI): domain Eukaryota; kingdom Metazoa; phylum Chordata; class Lepidosauria; order Squamata; family Phrynosomatidae; genus Urosaurus; species Urosaurus nigricauda. The sequence goes on along the minus strand of JAOEGL010000001.1, from coordinate 233,538,437 downwards.
TTATTACTGCAGTGCAGTGTGTCACTTGGGGTGTGTGGGTTGCAGACCATACCAGGTGCAACCTTAAAGTGTGGTGACACCACTGGTCCTCAAACACCTACTTTTTGGGTAGAAACAGCCTATGGCATTCATCTGATTCCCTTTAAAATGCTTTAAGAGATGGTGGGAGTGGGGTGAAGCTCAGTGGGAGGGAAAAGGAGAGATCCCAGAATTTTTTAAAATAAAAATTTCAACTGTCAATTTTTTAAAAAAATTTTCTTTAAAAATGTCGCATTTTAACCAAATCTTCAGTATGCATATGGAAATGCATTTAGGTTGTGCATATAATATTGAAACTTGAAGGTATAATTTTAATTTTGCTAGTTGTTTATGTCACAACTATTAGCATTATATTCCATGGTACATGGGAATTAGGATTTACAAGTAACATTAGTGTAAAAAAGCATTGCTAAGGATTCTGTATGGTGTGAAACGGGAGGAGGTCAAAGGGGACAGGTGACACCATGAGTTACTGCACTGGGTGACAACAACCCTAGGGGCACCACTGCTGCAGTGCAAATTAGACTTTAATCTGCTAGTTTCTTATTCTGCAGAATAAAGTCTGAAGAATACAGGGAAGCAAATAAACTACCTCCTGAACCTTTAATATTGCATGAAAATGGTTAGGAGAGAGCCTTCTCACTGACCGCTGCTTGGTTAAGGAATCCTCTCCCCAGAGAAGCTGGGATGCCTCCTTTTCTGCCCTCTGTTTCTCCACAAAGACCCTTCTATTTAAACAGGCTTTTTAATCTGCTTGGGTTAAAAGGAAGTACGATAGGTGTGCGGTTTTAATATAGAATTGGTGTTTTTAATTCTTTTAAAATTAATGTGATAAAAGTGATATTTTGATTGGATTCATTGTTTAACTCTGCTTTAACTCTAGTACCATGTCTTGTTTTAGCAATTTTGCTTTCACATATATGGTAAAGAGTTTGAGTCCTACTTTTGGGTGAAATGTGGGGTACAAGTCAAATAAATAAAGGCAATGTAAAGAATTCATGTCAGGTTTTTTTTTTTTTCATTCCACCTTGTTTTTCAACTTTATCAGGTAGGGTAATAACATTCACCTTTAGTATATCTTGGCATGCCTAGCACTGAGAACTGTTCATAAAGCTTAGGTTTTCAAACCCTCACATCAAGAGAGCCAAAGGCCGAGTCATGAAAGGAAGCCTTTCTTTCAAACAGCAGGCATTCTGAGGTTTTATCCCAGTATTGATCATACACATTTGTTCATTTAAAATTCAAGAGTATATTTGAATCCCTTCCTCCCTTTTCCTCTACAGAGCTTGACAAAAAGAGAAGTGCCAAGATGAGATGAAAATCTGCTTCTTCCTAGCCTTGGAATTGTACTTTGTTTCCGTAACGGATTCATAGCCAATGTAAACATTTTGACAGGAAAGGGCTTGGTGGTGACTGCATTGCAGAACTACCGAAGAATAAATGTGGTGTGACTCGCAACACAAGATACAATTTTCTTTGCATAGAAGCAAAAATGAAGTGATGACAGAGTTCAGAGAAACCTATTCTCTTCCTGAAATTGCATCCTGACCTTGCCTTTCAGTGGGAGTCATTCAAAAAGTTAAACTTGACAGTGCAGGAAAGTTCCATAGACTTTTGTCTGTAAACTGACAGTAGCAATTCTGTGAATTCCTAAGTCTTCTTCGTCATCCGTAAAAATGTTCAATAGAGAGCTCCTGGTGCAAGGACCTGACTCTAAGTTTTACCCTTGTCAAATATGGACAGGTATTTCTGACAGGGTCATCTCCAGACTAAAAGAAAGCCTTTGCAAAATGCCCTTTGGTGGACTCCTTCCTATGTCAACCAGACCCAGCCTGTCAGCAGAGAGTCAAGTGGCTATTTTGATAACTCATCATCCCCTGATATAACATTGATAGAAGACATTATGAGAAAATTAAAGGGCTTGTTACTGTTCATACTGACATCAGATCATGATAGGAGTCAAAACTTGTGGAACCTAGTTGGAAGGAAATGACAAACATGGGTCAACACGTTACTTTAAAAGGAAATATAAGACAGCCTGGCATAGGTGTTCTGGGTTAGAGTGAATACACATGTAAAGTTTCATATGTGTATAATATAGATTTGGTGGAGAGAGGTTTAGGCATCAGACCACTAAAATGGGTGGCATTTCTCCATCACGTCTACATTTCATGTCCAGTCTGGTTTGATTGCTATGCAATATATACAACAGCTTGTTTTCTTTTTGTTTTTGATGATGATGATGATGCAAATAACAGTCATGTTCCCAGTCAATCATATGAATCAAGTTGGACTCACATGACTACCTGTGAACATAATCTTATGAGTAGTTCCAACCAGAGTTGTTGTTATGTGCCCTCAAGTCATTTCATAGGATTTTCTTGGCAAGTTTCTTTAGAGTGGATTTACCATCACCATCCTCTGAGGCTGAGAAAGTGTGACTTGCCCAAGGTCACTCAGTGCATTTCCATGGCTCAGCCAGGATTAGAACCCTGGTCTCCCAGCATCTTAGTCAAAATCTCAAGTCATTACACCATGCTGAATGGTGAATCAATTTGTATACAAAACAGATTGATTCAATGGATCTACTCTTATTGAGACTGAAAAAAGCATTCAGAACATCACAACTGTCTAAAAAGTGTACACACTGCTTTTTGTGTCTGTTGTGAACAGGTCACATGCAATGGAGGCTGGTGGCTCTGAGGTCAGGGTAGGCGTGAATCTGTTCTGGTTTCTAGTCTAAACTTTAAGCTCTTTTAAAGCTATTCAAGACACTGAGCCCTATCCATAAAATATATGGGATAGTGCCTTATAATTAGTACCAAATCCAGAAGGAGATATACCTCCTCACTAACATCTCAGCCAACCGGCTTCACAAGTTTTGTGCAACTGCAAACATGTTCATGGATGCCTTCTAGAATATGGTGGATCAAAATAATGCATGAACAACAGTGTGCATCATATCATTGCCATTCCATTCCCTCATGCACATACAACAATATGGGGCTTTCTGAGAGGGATATTACCTGTATGAGAGAGAGTACATCCACAACTGCAAAAGGTCTTCCTTTGTAATTACATTCTGAAACTGTTCATGAAATGTCTTTAAATGTTTTAATCACAAATCTCCCCAAAATTAGCCTGAAGGCTAGTGTCAGCAGAAGTAGGTTAAGACATACGCAGAGATTAAGGTAAGAATGCTCAGAGGTTCTTTGTGAAAAGTGACTGTCTTGTAACTTCAGTAACACACTGGCACCATGACCGGGTAGATGAAGTAGTAAAGGAGACCTGTGGGAATCCAGCATTTCAAGGCCTGGATACCCTTGAGTTTTGGAACAGTATACTTCTCCACTATGTTGGTTTGCTCAGTGTGCACAAATGCAGTCATCATTACCATTGATTTCATTACTATTGAAATCATTATGATTAAGTCTACTATGAGGTTCTAGCCTCGTTCTTCATTTTTTTAGTAACATTAAAAAAAATTAAAACATTTCCTAGACTGTCAATCATATTGGGCTTTATTATTCATCCCTTCCCCCTTCTTCCACCATTTTAAGGAACTAGAATTGACATATTTATCTAAAAGATGCCTGGAGAGCCATTTCATATTTGAGTAGACAGGTTGGGGTGGGGAGAAGAGGACAAGAAGATTGTTTCAGTCATTTCCAGTAAAATTAAACATGGAACAAGGTCTTTTGAGTTTTAGCCACAGGGACAGAGAAATAAAAGAAAAAAAATGTTAGCATAGAAGATATGTTGCTCCTTGAAGCTACCTTATTTCTGCCGTGCTCACCCCAGAGGCCGAAACCACCTGCTCCCTGGAGTTTATTTCAGTTGCTCCAGGGGATTATGTAGTCGAGTTCCCAATTTTGGCAATCATTCCTCTTTTCTCATCTGCAGTTAGTGCTTCCTGTGTAATGTTTGAAGATGCAATTTCTCCATTTTACCCTGAAAACCCCCAAGTGGCTGATGTTGCCCTGAGCATTTTCCAAAACTCATCAAGCTGCTTTGGTCAATCAACCAATTCTGAACTGCCTCTTCATTTCTCTAAGTGGCAGCAACACATCTTTTTTTTTTCCTGGTGCAATTTGTATAAGACTAGAAACAGCCAACCAACGCTGTATCTGCAGTGCAGAATTAATGCAGTTTAACACCACTTTAACTGCCCTGGGTCAAGACTATGGAATCCTGAGATTTGTAATTATCGTGGCACCAGAGCTCTCTGACAGAGTAGGATAAATATCTCACAAAACTACAAATCCCAGAATTTCACAGCACTGAGCCATGGCAGTTTAAATAGTGTCCCATTGCATTGATCATGGCCCTTGCAGAGGTCACACAAGGCTAGAATCTTGTTATGACATATACAGTCATAGCTCATGTGTCCAGGTATCTTTTGGGATGTTATATGTAAAGCTATTCATGAGTTCCTCATGTAGTGTCCAGCTATAAATCTGGGGATGCTTCCATGGCTGTTTAGTGGCCAGAGGAAGAAATGAGGAAGGTAACTAGGAAGTGCCCTCCCAGCTGCAATTCTGCAGCAGAAAGAGGAAAATGAGGTAATTCTCCTGGATCTCCAGAAAGGTACAGCATGAATAGATCCTGTCTGTTTGCCTACCTCCTTCCCATTCCCCAGCCAGCAAGCAGCCTGAAGCTTTACCACCGACTTGAGGAGCAAGAAGCATAGAGTTGTTCATGCAAAGCATTATGCTCCACATGTGATTTAAGCTCTTGGCCGCAGTGGGATTTTAGGGGAAGAACCAAGCTCAAATATGCAAAGGCCATTATACTCCAGACAAGTTGCAGATATATAATTTAAAACAATTCCTGACATAAACCACTAAAGACAACCAGAGGATTCTATTGCATTACAAATATAAAAATATGAGTACAATGCATGTACCAACCAATTCCAATTTGTCATAACCTTCTCCTTCTGATGCTAAAGCTTATAGTCAAGTTGACAAGGTGACAATGACACACTTCCTTCATGCTGGGAGCAAGCATAATAATTTCAAATATTTATCAGCCACGAAATCCCAAATAGGTCTGCTTCTCTTCTCAGAAGATGAGAAAATTTTTGAGAGGAGTTGACACAGCTCCATATCCCACTCTTCCTCAACCACTAACACAATATTTTTACTACGAGGTCCCTGGATGCTTGTGTTTCCATTGTGATCATTTATTGAAGTGGTAAACATATTTGCAGTTTAAAATGTAGTTTGTTTCTTTAGCAGATTAAACAATTTTAATGGAAATCTCTCTGGACATTGACGTATCCTATATGTGTACAATGGAAGCAAACTACTGTACATTGTTTTAGAGTAATGTCTCATATTAATGCACAGTAGTTTATTTTTACAAGACATCTGTAGGCCACTCTAGCTAGATATAAATAGGCAAAGGGATCTTGTACCACTGTGTGAAAGAGGTTGTAGCGTAAGCTTACATAGACATTGGAACTATGAAATAGTTCCAATAAGAAGATATAAATAAGTCTAATCAGTGTTCCTTTGATTGTGAAAATTTTCTTGTTATATACTGGGATTTCTTCTGAAGTCACAGAAACATCAGTGCAGACTAGCATAAGACTCAGAGGAAAAGACACATGTCATATGATTTGCAATAACTGACAATGAACTCAAAAAGACTTTTGACTTTGACTCGAGTATGCAAAAAGATTGTGCAGTCTTGTTTGCATTGCTTTCACCTCTGAGAATTGGGGAGAGGGAAGAGAACAGTCCAAAAGATGTTTGAGAAAGTTATGGGGGTGGGGAAGCACGAAAAAATATGTTTGGTTTGAAACCATCTATGACAAGTTCTAGCCTAGAGTGAATTTCGATGGCAGAGTTATAAACTCCTGCAGGAAGCGGGGTTATAATGGAAATACTGACAGGCATTTAACTATAGCATTGCCTAGGAGGGCTGTTGTAATAATTGGATTTGGGGAGGGAATGCATAGCTGAATTTACAGATTTTTTTCTGCCTGAAGGATAGCCATTCATTCCTGTCTGGCACAGCTACACCACAGAAATGTAGCATCATTTCAGGGGAAGGCAGAGAACAGCAAAAGATACAGAGGCATTTTAAAATGGGTTCATCTGTATGGCAGGCAGAAAACAACAATTACTTGAGAGATTAAGCCAAGCATGAGGTGCATGAGATATTCGAAGCTACATGGAGGAGAACGTATGGATGGGATCTTAATTTGTTGTTTTAAGTGATGTTATGTAGGAAGTCTGATGGCTCTGTCTTCCTAGATTCTCAATGAATAATTCATAGAAGTGATAAATTAACGAAAAACACCCCCACTGACAACAACTAAGCATATAAAACTAACAGTGTAACCTGTGAAGTATTAACCATTCATCCAGCAGCACTCTTTTGACAAAATACTGCTCTACTTTGATCCAATTAAAACATCCCCACATTCTGCCACATTGGATTTTTTGTGGGGTTGACGAAGCTCAACTACACCTTGACATCATGTCCAAATGAAACAAATTGTGAGAGTCTGTAATGGAGATAGATGAGGGGAATTCATCAAGAAATTAAACTCAAGAGCAATATTGATGGTGTTTCAGCCATCAGCATTCTGTGTCTTGCAGCTGTGCCTCAGAAAATTCCCAACCACTTCAGTGCACTGGTGGATATAGTGGTCCAGCAAGAGACATACATTGTGGTCGCTCATATATCAATTTTCTGTTCAATCGTAAAACCTAGTTCACCTTAAATATGAGGTTTTCCTATTTCACTTGTATTGGGCGTCATTCCTTGGTAGATTGACTGCTTACAGGATGGGAATTAAAATTTTTATATATATATATATATAAAGACTTTTAACACTTTAACACCTAATGTTCAGCATTACTCCAATGTTGGCACAACCCTCCTTGGCCTTCTTCAGTAACTGGTCCAGCTCTTTGTTTGTTTCTGCTAGTAGTATTGTGTTGTCTGCATACCTTTTTAATATTATCTGTTTTTCAGTAATGAAGATATAACTGCATTACGTTACAATCATAGGTAAATTAGGAATATTAATTCCATTAACTGTTACCTTTAGCTACTTTTATTATTATGGGGTTTGACTCACTAATGTTGGAGGAAGAATATTATGCAATTTGTGCATGCTACTGTTTTGTGCCCTGTTGTGGGTGTGGAGGCAATGATGCAATGGATGGGAAGACAAAGTGTTTTGTGCCAAATGCTAGCAGTTTGTAGCAATCTAGGTTTTACTTTTGAAAAATGGGAAAATGCTTTTAGAAACTGTAAGTCAAATAACAACTAGCTATTTTGGGTGGGTCTTGGAAATACAATTTTAACTAACTACTTTTAAAGTAATGTTCCATGTCTTTCTCTTTTCAGAGCCATCTTCAGCTGTTTTCTATTCATGGTGAAATAGTGACCTATTGTTTCCTCAGCAAAGAAGATACCGGGCAACCTTCCCAGGACTGTTAGGCAGTTTCCAGCAGCACTCCTGGGTATGTTAACCTTCTTCTGCCAAAAATTTCCAATCTCACAATGATAACATTTGGAATGAACAAATCTTTCAACTTTGGGTTATCTATCTGCCCCCCCTCCCATTTTTTTCAGTTTGTCTCATCCTATTTCTGCACTGGTTTGTGACCAAAAGTCTCAAAAATATTTGAATTTTTTTGTATATATGCCTCCAAATATGTGCATAATTGTACACAGTTTAGCTTGTTGTGTGCTTTTGGGGGGCAAGCATATAATGTTTTTTGTCAAAAAGTTTGTTCAGAGAACTGTGTCAAAAATGCTGAAGTCTGAAAACTGAAGGATTCCTAGGTTCTCATTTGCCGACTTATTCAAGATGAGAGAATTGGCTATGTTGTTATAGAAATGCAAACCAAGGAGACCTCTCCCTCTCAAAAATAAACAAACGAACAACACAGTGTAACCCATTAAAAAAAGTATCTTCATCCATTTAAATCTATGCAAGAATTTTAATGCACATTCCCTGGAGTGAACATTGAATTCCATAGGATTTTCTTCTGAGTATTAAAGGAATACATTTCATGGTACTTAGAGAAAGATGTTTCTGATTTCCCCCCCGACCAAATTTCCCACAACCATAACAAATTCTGAATTATCTGGTCTTGCTTCGAAGCTATATTAATAAATTAGAAATTGTCCACTGAGGCATTCCTGCCCCCAAAGCAAGTACAGAGCACTGTGCCTGTTTAGTTCCTCCAGTTCATTTGCCTCTTTCCCATTCTCCTATTTATTGATGTTGACAGGGAGATGAATGACACAACAGAGAAGAAGCAAACTTTCTCTGATTGTATGTGTAAGTTTGATCCCTGTTTTGATGGTGCATTGGTTTAGCAGGATACAGGAACACCCTTGTGCAGCAGTAAAACCCAAATAAAACAAATCAGGATTAAATCCTGTATATGTCATAAACCCATCAAGCCATACCCAGAGGTAGAACGAAGACCTGCATGACCTACTTGTTCATGACTATGACTCTGTTACCATAATTGTAACCTCACCACCACCATCTGCTTTATACAGGGTGAGTATGGGGCTCTTCAGACTGGACATTAAGGCTGGCCTGGGACAGAGTCACCAAAATCTACCCCTACTTGATTTCTCTTCCCAGTGCAATGGCACAATAATGCTGCCACCAAGATCTTCTCTGGATGTTTAATCCTTCTCAGGATCTAGAGGGTGTAAGGGCTCCAGAAAACTCCCTCTCCCTCTTATGCCTAATAGAAACACAGAATAATCATTATATGGCTACTGGGTAATACTAGTCATGGAGGTGTACAACCAGAGCTTCCCCTTCACTCTCACTTAAGGAATAAATCAGGCATTCAAAAATGAACTCAATTGCATGGTAAAAGGTAACTGTAGTTATAACAAGAAAACTCAGTTGCTTTTTGAGACAAGTTTCCCAAGTACCTCTCTCCCTAGTTGCCAGAAAGAAAGAAAGAAACAACAACAACCAAAAACAAATTTAATAGGTTTATATAAAAAACAACAACAATGCTCTTCAATGTCACCTGGCTCGCCAACCCTATTTTCCAATCCCTTTTCAAAAGGACTGAAAATTTAACCCACCTAACCAAACAGTTCCAGGTTTTCTACAATCTTTATGATTCCTACCCTTGCTCAGTCCTGAACAGTTAGAACCTATTTATACAACAGGCCTGTCTCTCTTTCTAACTCCCTGGAAGCTTGTCCTCTTTTCCCTTCCTTCCCTCCCATCAGCCAACAGTCAAGATCAATCAGGTCTCTCCATTCATGGGCTGGCTAGCAGAACCCTGTGGATATCAGGGCCAGTCAGGTCTCTCTATTTACACACCTCCCATGGGTTACCATGAACCATATCCTCTGAGTTAACTCTTCCCATAGCCTAGACTCCGAGGCCTTGCAGGGCCATCAAAACCAAGGAGAAAATCAAACTCATTTCTTATTTATTATTTCATTTATTATTTCCAATCTTTCTATGATGCTTTTAATTTTTATATCACCCTCCTCACATTTTTCTCTATAATTTTGTCATATCATACTGTGTGACATCCCCCCTTTTTTGGCAATAGAATTCATGTATATTTCACCATACATTTTTAAAAAGAATGAACATATTTTTGTATACATTTTTAATGGACACATTTTCAGTGGATAAAATATATTTGCATTTTTCAATAATGTGCATCAGTTTAGCTATTCACATTTTTTTAAAAAAAAAAAAATCTATACATGGTTTTGTTATGTTTTCCCCTCCAAAATGCCCTGAAAGTCCTACGAATGTATACATTTTCAAGGCAAAGTGCACATTTTCTTGCACCATGTCTTGGGATGCTTACAATGAATTTGTTTTTGTTTTTGTTTCTTTGCCATATAACTCAAACACAACAACATTATGGCAAGCCCGTGGATTTAATAGGATTTTTCTCATGCCAGGAATCCTCAGAGTTGGTATGCCAGGTCCTTCCTCTGAAATTCACATACTTTTCAAGTAAGTGATATAAGGAGCTTCTCCTACAATCTGATGGTTTGGCCAGACATTGATAGAATTCAGATAGCAAGCACTCTCATATTTAGTTTGTTTTTTGTTTGATTATTATAGGATCCCACTCAGTTAAGTATTGATCGAGCAATCCTGGTGATTGTGGTGGTGATATTTGTGGTAGAGCTAATGCTATTTTTGATGACCTACCAGTGAAGTGGTTCTTTCTGTTGTTTCCAATAGAGTGTCCTAACACAAGAGAGGAAAGGGCTCTTCAATCTTTCAGAATTATGTAGGAGAGGAAATAATTTGGTCATCTCACCCATAATTGCTGAAATCACTTGCTGAAATAGCTTTTTCACCGATCTAAAAGTACCCTCTTGTCTTTTCCATTCAGGCCTTGTTTACATAGGCAAAAAAGAAAAGAAAAGAAAAGAAAAACAATATCTTATGCTCAGCCCAACACAGATCCTGTTTGTTTCCATGATGCATAGTGATGTCCAGTGAAATACCATGAGTCTCCCTGATTAAAGTGACATTGCAAAGTCACAAGAAACCCTGGTGTTTATCTGAAACTCCATGGTTAGTGCAGGGTTTTGTAGCATACTATCAGATGGATTACGACCAATCAAATATAAATATTTACTCTCTTTGAAATCCTGATGTGTTTTCTGGGCTCTCTGAAGGGAGCACTGTCCTGTTCTCACACTACATTAGCAGGCAGGGTATCAGATGTTCAGACTCCAAAGAGAAAACATTTTCTGATAACCAAACAGTCCAGAATCAGCAGCCATAAATCTTAAGCAAAGTCCATGGGTAGCAGATAACAAAGTCATGTAACAGTCCAGGTTCATAAATCACAAAGGCAGATCTTGCTGTAGATGTAGGCTTCAGAAAGAAATCAAGGTTGTTTCCAGCAACTGAAAGGGGAAGAGACCTTGACTTATAAAGCATGCTGATCCCCTTATTTCAGGAGGGCATTTCCTCACTGTTTGTGTGCAGCCTCTCACTTCACCTGTGCAAGAAGAAATGAGTTTGTGGCAGTTACCACACCCTTCAACTTTTTTTTGAAGAGTTAGGACTATCTCTCCTACTTCCTTCTCCTGTGAAGCACTCAGGTGGCTGTCAGACTGATTTGAAGGAGGGCACAGCTGTGGTAAGTCTGCTTCTACTTCAGAAGCCGAACTCTCAAATGACCCTGGACTGTTTGCTGTATGGGTAGTTCTGCTTCATCTTCAGAAGCCATAATCTCAATCTGGGGGAGCTGACAAGCACAATGCCTTACCATGGGGCATGTCCCAGTCTGAGTCAGTTTGGCAGGGTCTCCATTCAGAAGAGGCAGCCAAGACAGTTAAGCACTGATTGTTCTCAGTCAATGCAAACATTTCCTTGTCAGCAGAAAACAGGGGATGCGGGGATTTCCAGTCTTGCAGTTTATAATGCAGCTTGGCTTTTCCAAACTGGACAAGGAGTCCAGGCAACCATCATCCCAAGTTTGTCATTATGGGGCTTTTTAGATTGGCAGGAAAGTGAGACATGAAGTTGCCTTTTCCTTAATGCTTAGCAGCTAGACAGCAAGCCCCAGGTGTGCATTTAAAAGGTACAGGGCAGCTAGACTGAGGTTTTTTCTGTGGCTCAGCAACTACATGGGAAGCTGTCAAAACGCTACAAACACAGGCGGAGCAGCTACATGGGCGGCAAGGAACGTGGCTTTCAGCCGCGCTTTAAACATTTTTTTTCCCTTGCTGGCTGCGAATTGCGCAATTGCGCAGGTACATCATACAGTCGGAGCTTATCACATGGGGGAGTACAGGACCATTCCGAAAGAGGGAGAAAGTGAGGTCAGTTCGGAAATGCACGTGATTACACACAAGCTCATCACACACAAGACAAGAGAGCATCTACACAAAAAGAAAATGCAGAGTCAATACGAAAGAATTCATCACATGTGAACATACTGGTCGGCTTTCTGTTGCAAATTAAGGCATCTTGGGAAATGGTAGCAAAGGCTCATGGGAGTTGTAGTCTGTGTTCTGTCAGAGCATTATATTGAGTTGTCTTGAGGTTTCAGCCCTCTGTCCAGGAGGGATTCCCATATGTCCTCCATTCTTGAGCAGAGGCCCCCCTTTTCCAAGTTGACCAGGCACGTCCTCCTTTGCCAGGACACGTCCTACTTTTCCAGCCTTCTTTTTGAAGAGGAAGCAGGAGGGCCAGGCGTGCTCTGGCCAGGCTCTGGGGGTCTCTTCCTGGCTCCTTCCCTCCCTCTCTCCCTCCCTCCCCGCTGCCTTCCTCCTCCCTTTGGCTGAGAGAGTGTGACTTGCAGGGAGGAAGGGCAGCAGTGGTGCTCCAGGTCCTCCTGATGCTGGGCCAGGGCAAGCTGGAAACAGGAGGAGGAGGAGGAGGAGAGGGACATGGGGCCCCTCTGCTGCCCTGCCTCACTGCATGTCACACTCTCTCAGCCAAAGGGAGGAGGAAGGCAGCCAGGAGAGAGCCCTGGAGCCTGGTCAGAGTGTGCCTGGGCCTGCCTTCTCCTCCCCCGTTTGGCTGAGAGAGTGTGACTTGCAGGGAAGCAGGGCAGCGGAGGTGCTCCAGGTCCCTCCCCTTCTCCTCCTCTTCTTGCCAGCTTGCCCTGGCCTGGCTGAGCGCCTCCAGTGCCCTTCTGTCTCCCTAGAAGTCACACTCTCTCAGCCAAAGGGAGGAGGTGAAGGAAGGTGCAGGCGCACTCTGGCCAGGCTCTGAAGGTCTCTTCTTGTCTTGGCACCTTCCCTCCTCCGCACTTGTATCGCTACCTTTAAATGGGTGCTTTAAAGAGACAGAGCCCCATTTAACAGTGCAACTACACCTTAGCCTTTAGATGCAATAGCAATGTTGCACCCTTTTTAAAAAAAGTAGTGGGGAAATCAAGCTACTTTTTAAAGGCAGTTCTTCTCCCCTAAAACTCAAAAGAAGCGTTTTCATGGCACACTTTCCCTTTTTCTCATCTAAAGGCTGGGCTTTCATGCAGCCATCAACACACCTCTTTTTGCCAATCTAAAATGGACCAGCTACTTTTTAAAGGCACTTCTTCTTCCTTAAAACTCCAAAATAGTGTTTTCATGGCACACTTTCCCTTTTTCTCATCTAAAGGCTGGGCTTTCATGCAGCCATCAACACACCTCTTTTTGCCAATCTAAAATGGGCCCTAGAGTCAGAATGGTCTCCCAAGGGGCATCCAGTCCAACCCCCTTCTGCCATGCAGGAATACAAAGAATCCTAGAGTTGGAAGGTGTTGATAGCAATAAAGTAGTTGTAAGTATTTTACAACTACATAGAGAGATAGGAGTAGGAATAAATAGAATCCTAGAGTCAGAAGGGACCCCCCCCACCCGGAATCCAGTCCAGATCCCTTCTGCCATGCAGGAATACCGAGAATCCTAAAATTGGAAGCAATCTCCAAGCGGCATCCAGTCCAATCCCCTTCTGCCAGGCAGGAAGACATAGGGTCCTAGAGTTTGGCAGTGTTGATAGTAGTGAAATAGTTGTAAGTATTGTACAACAAAATAGAGAGTTGCAAGTAGCAAACAAACTGTGAAGTCGACAGGTGGAGTCATCTTGTAACAGCTATAAAAAGAGGTATCCCAAAACCAGTCAGAAGAGTAGTGCTGGCTTGAGTAGTGCTACAATATGAAGGTTCTACGGCTAGCTGACAGGCTTGGAACTGAAATATGAAGGCTGTTCTTCTGTTTAAGACTGTTGATTCTATGAAGGTATGCTCTGATATTTCTGTTTAATTGTGCTGCAAAGACTGCCTGAAAGTATGCTGAAAGAAATACTAAAGGTCTGAGCTTCAAGGACTGTTTTTATTGCAACCAGAACAAATGGAATTGTGCAAAAGACTTTATATGTGTCTGGTATGAAAAGAATACTAGTTGCTCACTCATACATCCTACTGAGCCAAATCATCTGTTAGCCTTGTGTTGAAATGTTGTTTATCCACTCCAAGGTTTGGAGGTGAATCCCGCTGCATCTGCTGCACACTGTAAAATAAAAGGATCCCAAGGACCATCCAGTTTGACACCGCTTTAATCTCTGCATCCTATAGAAGTCCTGGGAGTCTGGTCAGGCTTCCGGCAGTCTTAGATAGAGACAGCTAAAGATCTTGTGAAAATTACAAATTCCATATGGGAATCCCACATGTGCTAAAGGCTAAAGATTTTGCAAAATAGCAAGGACATTGCAAAAGTGAACATCTGAGGATTTCCATAAGGATGGTGCTGCCGCAGTTAAGCTGGTGTTAGACTGCTTTATTTCCACAGGATGGGTTGAGATTAAAGAAAGTCATGCAATATAAGCCATTAGAGAGGATTTGAAAAATTGAGAGCAAATCAAAAGTAAACTAGTATTAGACCATTAGTACACCAATAGTAAATCATTAGTAAACCAATAGTAAACTGTTAGTAAACTTGTAGTAAACCAGTAGTAAACTGCTAGTAAACTAGTAGTAAACGGTCAGTAAACTAGCAGTAAACTGTTAGTAAACCAGTAGTAAACCGTTAGTAAACTAGTAGTAAACTGTTAGTAAACCACTAGTAGACCAGTAGTAAACTGTTAGTAAACCAGTAGTAAACTGTTAGTGAGCCAGTAGTAAACTCTTAGTAAAAGGATAAACATTAGTATATCAGTGGTAAATTATTTGTAAATCAGTAATAAATTCTGTCAGGAAATGACATGGATGTGACCATGAAATTACATGGATGTGACCATAAGGTGGAGTTGTAAGCTTAGTAATGAAAGAGGTTAAGCTTCAGTGGCAGGTGTGTGTGGGTTAACTAGTTGGTAATATGCACACCTGGGATGGGTGATGCAATGAGCATTTGAACCACCTATATAAGGGAGATGGGAAATGTCTTCATTGTGGGTTGTTCTGAAGTGGTGGTTGGCGAAGCAGTTTCTTGGTGAGTTTGAGATAGAGAATATTTGAGATGGCTGTCCAATACTCTATGTACATTTCTTTGTATATATTACAAACAAAGATTAAAGCCCCCATATTGAATGAAGACTGGCAGTGGCTGTGTCTTTATTCAGCAAGCAGTTTCCTTCCTGGCCTGAAGACTGTTGCAGTTACCTCTTCAGAGACCTTCTTCTTGGCGTCCTGTCTGCGTGGCTTCGTTCTGCAAGTGGTCATAGTGGACACAGCAAGTCACTCTACATCCCTAACAAATTCTTAGTATGGGGTAATTGTAACAGGCATGGCCATTTATAAATATCTCAATTATTGCAATTCCTCCACTACTTACCCCCTACTTCTGATTCAATACTGGTTTAATCTAGCTCTCTACTGCTGTTGAACTAGCTGCCTTTTTTGATGCTTGGTGGTATAAAGATGGCTAAAGATCTTGTGATGGTGTTATGGCACTTAAATCAGTGTCAAACTGCTTTATTTCCACAGGGTGGGTTGACATTAAGGAAAATCATACAATATAAGCAATTAGAGAGGATATGTAAAATTGGGACCAAATCAATAGTAAGCCAGTATTAAATTGGTAGTAAGGCAGTAGTAAACCTGTAGTAAACTGCTTGTAAACCAGTAATAAAGTGTTAGTAAATCAGTAGTAGACTGTTAGTGAATCAGTAGTGAATTCATAGCATAGTAGTAGTATCTCCATCAATATCATTGCAATTCCTCCACTTCTAACCCCCTACTACTAATTCAGTACTGATTAATCCATCTCTCTGCTGCTACTGAACTTCCTGCCTTTTTTTGACACTTGGTGGTCTAAAGTCACTGTGAAAGGGATGGATTGGCCCTTTGGGAACAGGAAGGGGGTGCGAAATTCACATTATAGGATGTTAATTAACAACAATATCCCGCCCAGGAAAAGAAAACTAACTCACAATTTACACCCATTGTGTGCTCTTGAATCCAAGGCACCCCAGGAACTTCAAAACCACTCATGCTACTAATCCCTGTGAAATTTTGGGGGATAAACTGGGTTGGCAATTTATTTTTAATTTTAAAAAATTGTACAAAAACTCTAAGCATGAAATTTCCACGACAGTGATTATTTCTGTTCCCTCTCAAGCTTTCTATCAACATGCCTTCTATGTAACAATTCTGAGCTTTTCTTCCATAGAATTGTTTTAATGTCATAGAATCATAGAATCTCTGAGTTAGAAGGGAACCTGAAGGATCATCCAGTCCTGCCATGCACGAATAAATAGGATCCTAGAGTTGGAAGGTGTTAATAGCAGTAAAATAATGGTAAGTATGTACAACTACATAGAGAGCTGATGTGTTGCACTCCCACTATTTCAAGGCAATAAACATATTATGGACTTTGTAGTTCATTTGCAAGAAAATTCTAGCTTGGAACAGAGGAATGTGAAAAAGAGAAATAGGCCACTTTTCATGAGGCCAATAACAACCTGCTCTTTTATGGCCAAAAGCGACAACTTCCATACCATTCTTGGCAAATTACGTGGTCTAGCAAACACGAGCATCTCAGATGAGAAGTTAATTAATGGTCTTGCATCTGTTAAGTGATTTCAGTTGTTTGTGTTTATCATAGTGAATTAATTTCCCAGTTTCCAATTCCAGAGGGTCACTACCTCAAAGTTTATTTTTATGGCTCATCACATATTAAAAGGAGTTCCACTCTAGTTGTTGTTGTTTTTGTTGTTATTATTTATTTATTTTTTTATTTTTTAAAAAAGAAGTCCTTCTCTCACTAAATAAAAGTAGATGAGGATAGAATTCAAGGCTAAAGGGACCATGAGGATGAGTGCAGATGGAAGGCTGTCTAACCCTTTTGCTTTGATCATACTTTAGTGAAAAACACTTGCAGAAGGAAAAATAAAATAAGCATGCCTTTCTCTCTTTATATGTATAATTGCACAAATCTAATATCAGCTATTTCTAGGAGTGCAAAAGTTTGCTTATTTCCTTCTTGCATAGAAGAAAGAAAAATGTCAAGTATTTCCCCCCACAGGGCAAGATTAGGAGAGTTTCTGTGCCATTTTCATTGAATTTTCACATTTAAGGACTTGTGAAAAAATTGCAAAACTTTGATTTTCTGAAAACCATTGTTTTTGCACAAAACAACTGTTTTATTCCCCCTAACTAGCATGTCATGCAAACTATTGCTATGACCTGTTACATTACATAACTTTACATATACGTAACAATATAGTAGAGGTGCTAAGAAACTCCTTACTTAGTTGCTAAGGAGTATAATGGGACATTGGCAAGATCATTCATTGTGCATCAGTGTGTGCTGTGCATCAGTGACCAATGTGCATTGGTGACCGATGTACATCAGTGTATGATGTATGCTGTGCACCAGTGCACATTAGGCACTTTGAAATCTCTGCAACATAATAGCATAACTGCAGCCCTGTGCTGGATAAGGACATTATGCAACTGTGCAATTCAATTCTCAGGGATGAAAGTTCAGTTACGAAGACGTGAGTCCCCTCCAGGATTCCAGTGCTTATTTTACTTTCCTGCAATAGACTTAGGAGTGGTAAGGAACTCTGTCTTGCTTGAATGTTGAAAGAAGATTTAATTGTTACTCTCAACAACAGATTCTGTACTTAGCAGGATAGCAAATACCACATTATCCTTTGTTCCAGCCAATTATATTTCTGGAGCCATTCCTAAATGCAAAGTAGACGTGTCTAGATTATTCTCCTTCCTGTTCGAGATTTGCATATGGTCACCCAAATGCCAGCATACTTTCTGTGCATTGATCTGTGGCTTTTGGTTTGTTTGTTTCTTTTTTTAAAAAAACTGCAATAAAGTCAAGTTTAAATATAAAAATTATATTGTATACTCCTTTTAAACACACAATATTTTCCATATATATATATTAGCATATTTTGATTCTCTCTCTCTCTCTCTCTGTTAGGCTTTGAGGCCTGGGTTTAAAATGTACAGATGTGCACAAATGGAAAAACAGGAATTGTGGCTGGAGTTGTCTGCAGCTGAAGGCTGGAAGCAGACACTGCTCAAGGTCAGTATGTGCTTGCTTGCACGTAGGCCTAATATAAACAACAGGAGTCTTCCTGATTGAGGGGACAACATTGTAGAGGTAACACAAGGAAGAAGAATCACCAGAAGAGGTTGGGTAATTGTGTTCTGGAGTGGATGGTTGGAGTTTTGTTGAATGAGCGTGTATATATATTTGTAAATACAGCAACTTAAGAATAAAACCTGTGAGGAGAGAGTTTTTGCTCCAGTCTGTTTCATCAACTGGGAGGAGGATTCCTGATAAAGCAGAAGCTCCAGGGTTGCCGGTAATTCCAAAGGCATCAGAGATTGCATGAACTGTGCACTTCTGCTTGTTTACATCAACAAGGGTTATGGGGCCCAGATGTTATCTACTCAGGCATCTCCGTTGCTGTGCTGTCAGTGCCAGAAGGCTACATGGTAAGATTTTTGGACTGTTGTCTGTGTCTTATCACAATTGACAGTAGAAGCTGGGAAAACTGCCAGGACTCTATCTTTACTCTTCTTCTTCTTCTTCTTCTTCTTCTTCTTCTTCTTCTTCTTCTCCTTTATTTATATAGCGCTGTAAATTTACACAGTGCTGTACATACAATCTTAAATTATACGGATCCCTGCCCTCAGGCTTACAGTCTAGAAGAGACAACACAAAAGGAAGAGGGGAAGGTGATGGAAAGGGGGCAGCTAAATTTCCCAACCTAGATGAAACTAATTATGCAGCTTGGAGTTCTTATTGTGAAGCATTGCTGGTCAGAGAAGGACTGGGGGATGTTGTTGAGAAAGGACCCACAGCTGATACTTTGGAGCATGATAAGTCAGCAAGAGCTACAATTTTGCTTACAATCACGCCGTCGCAAATCAACCATGTCCGGGAGAAGAGAACCTCAAAGGCAGTTTGGGATGCTTTGAGGGAGATTTACCAATCTAATACAGCTTTGTCTCGAATGATTTGGTGTAGGAGACTGTATGCCTGCAAAATGCAGAAAGGACAATTGCCAGAGAAGCATTTGGAGATCATGTCTGATTTTTTCTGCCAGGTGCAGATGAGAGGTGCTGTCCTAGCATCTGAGCAGAAAGCATACATCCTGCTTGGGAGTCTTTCTGAAGATTTTGAAAATATTTTGTGGAATTTTCAGAATTTTAATGAGGCAGACATTACTGCGGAGCTGGTAGCGGCACATGTCTTGGAAGAGAGCCAATGTCGGCAGTACGAGGCAGGGCTCCAGAGGCATCATGCAGTACCAAAGCAACCACACCCAACCATGGATTTCAAGGACCTGCAACCAGAGAAAACGGCTGTGTCCAGGGAGAGAAAGTGTTTCCACTGTGGGAAGCAAGGTCATCTCAAGAAGGACTGCAGAAAGCTGGCAGCAGCAAGAAAACAACAGCCTAAAGATCCTGTGAAAAAACCCTGCAGAATCTTTCAAGGTCTCTGGTTTTCAATGGTGATGCATGCACCCCTGGCCACTCTGCTGCAGCTGCATGCACGCATGGCCATTAGAGGTGGTTGGGGAGGGCAGGCTGTGTATTAAAACAACAACACAGTACAAGAGGAACAGAGATAAACAGCTTACTAAGTACAAGATAAACAGAGATTGGTGTAAGTGTTTAGCAAAAATTATTATTTTTATTCTCTAGGTTAATTTGACAAGGATGTGTGGGTGGATAATACAGTGGGCCTTTGGTATCCCCCGGGGTTTGGTTCCAGGACCTGCCATGGATACCAAAATCCACGGATGCTCAGGTCTCATCATAGACAATGGTGTAGTAAAATGGTGCCCCTTATATAAAAATCAAGATTTGATTTTAGGATTTTTTTTTAAAATATATTTTCAAGCCGTGAATGGCTGAATCTGTGGGCACAGAATCCATGGATATGGAGGGATGACTGTACTTTAAAACATTTTTAAAAATCATTTAAAATCATGAGAAGAATATTAAACAGGCAGTACAGAAACATACATAAAGACCTTTCCACTTAGCTACCAAATGCCTGTCCAAATGAAAAGACTATTACCTGGTGACAGAAGGAGAGCAAGGAGAGGAGCAGGCTAGCATCTCCTGGAAGAACGTTCCACAGCTGCTAGCAGCCATCAATGAGGATATCTCCTGTACCTTCACCAGACATACCACTGAAGTTTTGGGACCAAGAGAAAGTCCTCCCCAAAACATCTTAAATGCAGGCAGGCTTATATAGGGCAACATGGTCTTTGAGACAGGTTGTTTAGCAAATGAAATTAGTTGCATTTATTCATTTCCTAAAGAGATTTTTACACTATCCTTAAATAAATTCAAAAGGGCAGTTACAAGAAGAAACCACAATACTGAAGGCAATCACAAGAAAAAAAAGATCAATAAGGCTGTAACACTTTGAAAATTATTTTCACATTACTTTGCTAAAGAGCTCTGCCGTATCTCTACTGAAATGTGTGCATGCTGGAAGAAGACTTCTAAATTGATTGTTGGTGTTTTGTCATGGATTGTCAACTAAGAGTGGAGCATCAAATGATCCTCTCCCCATTTTAGAGCAAGGTTGGTAATGGTGTCTTTCACACAAGGTTCACTACTTTTTAGGAAGATTCCCATGGGATTGTGAGAATATCCACAGGTCACAGGAAGGTATACAGTGAAGCCATGGGACACTCAGATTTATCAACAAGGAAGGTATAGAATATGGAAGAAGCAACTCTGGATTAGGCTTGCTTTCACAATTTGGTGAATTGTCCTTGAAAAGTAGAGTATCAGTCTATGGATGAGGAAACAACAGAACAGACAAGATAAAAAGGGAACATACCAGGAAACCCCTCTCTAGCTCTTTTAACCACTAAAGGCAAGTAATTATTTGTGCAAGAATGTTTGAATATTATTCCACTTATAACAACAACAAAAAAAAGAACAAACCAGCTATGGCAGGTGCTCCATGCAGTGAGTTCTTCACATGCATAGCATTTGCATTCTCACTGTATAGACATAACAGCAATAGCATTTACATTTCTATACCTTTTCATAGGAGATGAACACATGGGAGGCCCAGTGTCCTTCTCCCATCCTTCTCCCGTCCTTAAACTCTGCTAAACAGGCGATCAGGTGCTGAAGATTATCACATCCCTATATGCTGTCCTTCTCCCATGAGTAAAGTGTAATGGAGCCATCATTTGCTATTAACAGGAATTCCCATTAATACCAAATGATGACTCCATTACACTTTACTGATGGGAGAAGCACACGGGGACAACTCCATTATACTTTACACATGGGAGAAGCACACAGGGATGTGATAATCTTCGGCCCCCGATCACAGGATTAGCAGAGTTTAAGGATGGGAGAAGGATTCTGTGCCTCCCATGTGATAATCTCCATAATGAACTCAGCACTCTCTAAGTGGTTTACAATCTGTAAAACAATTGGCATAGCAGACAAGCTGGGCACTCATTTTACTGATCTATGAAAGTTTGGAGAGCGGAGTCAGTCTTGGAGCCCTGGGATCGAACTCAGAACATTGTGGCTGCAGGACTGGCATTTAACCACTGTGCCACCAGGGCTCTTTTTCATTCCTATGTAAGGGGATGAAGCAGATATACAGGCAAGCCACAATTTGCTTTGCCCCAGTTTATGACATATTGAATTTATAATATTTCTGTATAAATAAATAAATAAAATCTTCTTTCCCTTTCACAAGGCATAGCTCTCCCAGTGCTCCTGAGCAAGGCGGGAGAGCAAGGAGGGTGAGATGAAAGAATGAGGCTTTGGAGTTATAGTGTGGAGTTTTCAGTGGTAAGGAAAACTGACTGGACTGTTGTTTTTAACCTGCATATGTTTGTGGGAGCTGAGTGGGAGAGAAAGCAAGTGCAGTTTTTGTGTTAGTGAAGGAAGAGGTTTCTTTGCCTCCTTAGAAGTAAATGTGTGGAGTGTAAGGAAGAAATTGGAATCTTTCTGTCATTGGAGGAATGGGTTTCATTGGTCTGCTTACAAGTGAGTATGTAGGAGGAAGCAGCTATGGTCTTTGTCTGCTTAATGGCAGGTGAGGAGGATGAAAGAATCAGAATCTATGAGTCTTGGTGTGTCCAAAAGAAGTTTGCTAGAATAGTAGGATGCTTCCAATGACTTCCAATGACCAGGTTTCAGTGATGCCTATTATATCATATTTGTTTTGCTGGGCTAGGAGTTCAAGTTCATCTTGCTTATTTCCCATGCTCTGTGCATTAGTGTAGAGACATCTAAGAGCATGGGTCCTCCCTCTTTGTTGTCTGTGCAAATTTTTGTTTTTGTTTTGTTTTTTGCCTCCCACTGCTGGATCCTTGCACTATTTGCCTTGTTCCCTCTATGACAGTTTGACTATTTTCTCCAGCTCCTTTGCCCTTCTGAATATTGTGTCCCTCCCCCATATAATTCAGTTTAAAACCCTCCTGATCAGATTCTTCAGACTGTTGGCAAAAACGTTTCTGCCAAATGGCATTATATACAACCCATCCCTTGCCAGAAGTCCCCCCTATTGGAACTGCAGCCCATGATCCAAGAATCCAAACTGTTCTTGGTGGCACCATCTATGGAGCCAGTTGTTTACATCTGCTATTTTCTTCTCCCTTCTTGGACCATGCCCTTCAACGGGGAGAAGAGATGAGATGACAACCTGTGCATCCATCTCTTTCAGCTTCCTACCCAGAGCCTCATAATCCCTTATGATATTCTGAAGGTTGTGCCTTGCAGTATCATTGTTTCCCACATGGATCAAAAGAAAGGGGTAACGGTCAGTAGGCTTGACAAAGTCTTGTCAGCCTCTCTATCATCACAGATCCATACCTCAGAGAGACAGTACACTTCCCAAGACATCTCATCAGGCCCACAAACCACTGCTGCAGTATGCCTCAGCAAGGAGTCCCCCACCATCAGAACACACCTCCTCTGAGACTTAACAGAGACTATTCCCTGTGGTCTTACTGTCAGGTTCCCCTGTTCTGTCTATCCCTGCTGCTGTTCCTCTTCATCCCTGATAATAGAGATTCAAATAGATTTTGTAGTTGCAAGCTCACAGAATAATCCCTGGTTTCCCTATTTGTGTGTGTAACATCCCTCCAACCATCTACTTCTGTTTTATGTGAAGTGACCTCCTTCCCAGCAACTTCCTCTGTGTTTGCCATTTAAGATCATCCAGTCTGTTCTTTGCAGGAAAACCTCATGCTCCCTAAGTGTAGATATCTGGGCCTCCAGCTGCTGGACTTTCTCTTCCAAGAGGGCTACACTTGATGCAGGTGACGTTCGCCACATCCATAGGAATGAAGACAAAATCCCACAAGTGTTGCAGGTGCCTGCAGCAGGTCATGCAGTGTCTATATTGAGAAGACTTAAGGAGGCACTGAAACAAGACTTTGTGCTTCCCTTGCGAAACACCAGGGTAAGGAACCCCTTTTGGCTTGACTTTTGTCCCCAAGCTCTGTTAGTGAGCTCAATCAGCTGCAGCTATAGTTATTTATTTATTTATTTATTTATTCCCCGCTCTTCAGGTCTAAAGGCTATCAGAGCAGCTTACAATTATTATTTTTAATTAGACGGTTCCCTGCTCTCAGGCTTACAATCTAAAAGGATACAACACAAAAGGAGAAGGGAATGGTGGTGGGGAAGGGGATCAGATCCAGCAGTTCTTCTCTCCCTCTGATGCCTGGACCAAGGCAGAGGGCATGGAGGAAGGGCTTTGCTTCTTAATCTAGGACAGGCCCAATGGAGTTTGGCCTGCTCTTTCATTCCCTCCTGGGTCAGATGGTGTTGCATGGAGAGAGGGCTCCATGTAGACAGCTCCTGGGTACTAGTTCCTTCCAGAGGCAAGCCTGTGACTCACTTCCTTTGAGCAAAAGTCCCCACAAGCCCTTTAAGGAAAATAGTGAAAAGAAAAGGTGAAAAATTTAAAGGACAACCCCTCCAACACTGTTCCCAGCTCACCTTCTCCTCTGTACTCCACAAGCTCTTTCACTATGAAGTAATAATAATATAGAATTAGTCTTTTAGCTCCACCCCCACCCCCACCCATTGACCCACAGAAGTGGCTCACAGTTTAAAAGTTTAAGAACTTACCCAACCAAAATGGACACAGAGAATCAGCCTTTCCTCTTGCAAGGAATGATCTAGAAATCCTTTGCTAGCAGCTATATAGAATTAGGCTTTTAGCTCCAGAAGTGGCTCACAGTTTAAAAGTTTAGGAAACAGATACACAGAGAACCAGCCTTTCCTCTTGGAAGGAAACATACAAAATTATTAATATTATTAATCTTCTCTAGCTTGTGCTGCAATTAATTCCTTCATAAACTTGCTCACAGAAATCTCCCCTTCTTCCTCCTCTATCTTCTTTTACGCATACAGTTGAAGATTGGTTCCCTGTTAGATCCCTGATAATTAAAAGTAAAATGTCATAGATGAATTGGGGATCCCTATCTTAAGAGTACAAACCTGCACTTTACTATTTATAAATAGAAAGGAAGCAGTGATTCAGTCGTGCAGAAAAAGATTCTGCATACACTCACAGACTTTCAGATTAAACATGACATGTGAAAAGTGAATAAAGTACACATGTTGGCAAGGGTGGAAAGAAAGCAAAGTTGTGGATGATGAGTGCCAAACTGAGTTGAAGAGACTGTAAGATGAAATCCCATGGTTTGGTTCAGCATTTTCCCAACTTGACAGCGTAAGTAGGAATAAATAGAATCCTAGGGGCTTTTTAGATTGGCAGGAAAGTGTGACATGAAGTTGCACTTTCCTTAATGCTTAGCTGCTAGACTGCAAGCTCCAGGTGTGCACTTAAAAGGTACAGGGCAGCTAGACTGAGGGGTTTGGGAACGACTTATCTGAGGTCTTTTCTGTGGCTCAGCAGCTACATGGGAAGCTCTCAGAATGCTACAAACACAGGCGGGGCAGCTACATGGGCAGCAATGAACGCGGCTTTTAGCTGCGGTGAACCTTTAATTTTTTTTTTCCTTGCCGGCTGCGAACTGCGCAATTCCTCAATGCCGTGCAGGTGTAAAAGCTGGGGTTTATCCACGAAGTTTTTTAAAGCTCCCAAACCCTAGCTCCACCCCTAATCCGAACCCTAGACATGCGCAGTAGGGACTCTGGGATGCCGTTACTGTTATTCTACTGTGGATAACATGTCAATTCATTCACAAAATAAAGGGGTTCATTCATGATGCACCAGTGCAATGGCACAGTTTAAAAAGGCAGAGGAGCCGCAATGATAATTTGACGGATCCTCATAAGGCCTCCGCGGCCCAACCCCCAGCCTCCACCACACCCCGGCTCCACGCCGAGGCCAGCGGCACAGAGGCCTCAAAAGCCGGCCCGGGAGACCAACAGCGAGGCAGCGCAGCACGGAGCAAGGGGGGGGGAAAGGCCTCCACGGCCCAACCCCCAGCCTCCACCACAACCCGGCTCCATGCCGAGGCCAGCGGCACAGAGGCCTCAAAAGCCGGCCCGGGAGACCAACAGCGAGGCGGCGCAGCACGGAGCAAGGGGAGGGGGAAAGGCCTCCGCGGCCCGACCCCCAGCCTCCACCACACCCCGGCTCCATGCCGAGGCCAGCGGCACAGAGGCCTTAAAAGCCGGCCCAGGAGACCAACAGCGAGACGGCGCAGCACGGAGCAAGGGGAGGGGGAAAGGCCTCCGCAGCCCAACCCCTAGCCTCCACCACACCCCGGCTCCACGCCGAGGCCAGCGGCGCACAGGTTTTTTTTTCCTCATCTAAGCACCCTCCGGACGCGAGACGGCGGTTCTGGCGGGGGAGGAGGTTCAAGGCCAGGCTTCTAGACTTTTATAGGCCTAACAGCTACCTCTCATACAGTGACTCTGGTGGCGGAATACCAACCACCTCTCCCATAGAGCCCAATCGACTGCGTGAGAGCGTGTGGATGCTCGGGGGTCATATAAAGGCCCGTAGAAGAATTGCCCTCCCGAACTATTATTATTTCCATTTGTCAACGATGAACTCAGCCGGTTATTATACGGACTCTGGTACCTCTTTCCTTCATCCCCCCCTCTATCACCCTGTTTTGTTGTGGAGGAGATGGAGAATCTTAATAAGGAAGGAGAGGGAGATCTGTCTGAGGAGGGAGGGGATAACTTTTTTGATACAAGCGGGGCTCCTATCCAAGTTGTGTGGGGCAAGGGGAAGTATGACGGTAGGAGAAAGGACTGGCGTTGCAGGGGAAGGCGAGATCGATGCTTAATATCTATCTCTCCATCCAGCCCTTCTCCTAACCAACGGGACCTGAGGGTCACTCCAGCCATACCACAAACCCTGTCTCTGCTCCTGTGCAATGCCAGGTCCATCAAGAACAAATCCCACATTGTACACGACCGAATCGAGGATAACAACTGTGACCTGGCTTGCATAACCGAGACCTGGCTCGGGCCTGAGGGGGATGCTGTGTGGGCTCAGGTCCTCCCTTCCGGGTACTCGGTGAAGGACCAGAGCAGGTTAGGTGGGCGGGGGGGGGGGGGGTGTTGCCTTGGTGCATAAAAACACCCTGTCTCTAACCAGGAACCATGTTCGTCAGACCTCCTACATCGAGTGTATTTACCTGACCCTGAAGGCTAGAGACAGTCTAGGGATTCTGTTGGTCTACCGGCCACCCCGTGCGCTAACAGACTCCCTTAACGAGCTGACACAGTTGGTCTCGGAGCTGATGTTGGAGTCCCCCAGGCTTTTAGTCCTGGGGGACTTCAACATCCCCTTCGCGGTCAACAATGTTCCATCTGGTGCGGCTCGGGAATTCATGGATACCATGACAGCCATGGGCCTGTCTCAGCTGGTTTCGGGTCCAACGCATTGCGCGGGGAATACACTCGATTTGGTCTTCTGTACGGACATGGAAAATCCGTGGGCGGAAATCACCAACATCTCCGCCCTGTCATGGACGGATCATTTCTTGGTTGAGGCAAGTATCAAGGCATCTACCCAGATCCCCTCCGGGGGTGGCGGACCTATTAGAATGGTCCACCCTCGAAGGCTGATGGAACCTGATAGGTTCCAAGAAGCCCTAGAGGGGCTTATGGTTGGAAGTGACGGCGACACTGTTGATGCCCTAGCTAACACCTGGGATACTGATCTTTCCAGGGCTATACACAGTATCGCTCCCAAGCGCCCTCTCAGGCCTGTTTCCAAAAGGCAGCCCTGGTACACGGAAGATCTCCGGGCAAGGAAGCGGGTCCTGCGACGGCTAGAGTATGCCTGGCGGAAACACCAGCGTTTATCCGACAAGGCTCTCCTAGACCTTCATTTGAAGGACTATGGAGAGGCGATACAAGCAGCTAAGAACTCGTTCTTTGCTGCTCGTATCGCATCCGCGGAGTCACGTCCAGCAGAGTTGTTCAGGGTAGTGAGGGAGCTAACTCAGAGGGAGCTAACCAGATCCTTGAACCAACCAAGGCCTGCTGTGACCAATTTAACAACTTCTTCGCGGATAAAATCTCTCGGATAAACGAAGGTCTGGACGCCAGAATTGAAGCAGAACCCAGAATAGAGGCGTCTAGAGCTTCCGTGGACTCTGTTGTACTGGATCAGTTTGAGTCTGTCGGTACCGAGGATGTGGACAAGATCCTTAGAAGTCTTAGGAAGACAACCTGCTCTCTCGATCCCTGTCCCTCGTGGCTAGTGGCCCAGGGGGGACCGGTTGTAACTTCATTGTTACACCGGATTATTAATTCATCCTTGAGGGAAGGGCATTTTCCGCAAAATCTTAAATTGGCCATTATAAAACCTTTGCTTAAAAAGCCCTCCCTCGACCCCCTGGTTCATAACAACTATCGGCCAGTCTCGCTGCTGCCATTTCTGGGGAAGGTGATCGAGAGGGCGGTTGCACTCCAACTTCAATCGATCTTGGACGAAACGGATTTTCTAGATCCATTTCAAACCGGTTTTCGGGCGGGCTATGGGGTTGAGACTGCCATGGTCGCCCTGGTCGATGATCTCCATCTGGGCATCGACAGGGGTAGCGTGTCCCTGTTGGTGCTCTTGGACATCTCAGCGGCTTTCGATACCATCGACCATGGTATCCTTCTGGAACGCCTGGTAGAGGTGGGAATCGGAGGCACTGCGCTCCAGTGGTTCAGATCCTACCTCTCTGGGAGGTTCCAGATGGTGCAGCTGGGGGACGTTTGCTCCGATAAGAGGGCCCTTACATCTGGGGTTCCTCAAGGAGCCATTCTGTCCCCCATGCTCTTTAACATTTACATGAAACCGCTGGGAGAGATCATCTGGAGGCATGGGGCGCGGTGTTATCAGTACGCTGATGACACCCAAATAGTCTTCTCTATGTCTCCGACTGATGCAGTGACCAGGGATGGCGTCGCTCCTCTCGTGGCCTGTCTGGAATCGGTAATGGACTGGATGAGGGAAAACAGACTCAGACTGAATCCAGAGAAAACGGAAGTACTGGTGATAGGTTCTCCCGGTCCAGGGATGGAGGTGGTTCCACCTGTCCTGAACGGGGTCACGCTCCCCGTGAAGGACACAGTACGCAGTCTGGGGGTGCTCCTTGATTCGTCGCTCCATCTGACTTCTCAGGTGGATGCGACGGTCAGGAGCACCTGTTATCAGCTTCGGCTGATTCGCCAGCTGCGTCCCTACCTAGACCGGAGGAACCTTGAAACCGTAGTACATGCTCTAGTAACCTCTCGGTTGGACTTCTGCAATGCGCTCTACATGGGGCAGCCTTTGTATCATACTCGGAAGCTACAACTGGTGCAAAATATGGCAGCGCGGGTGGTCACTGGTGCTCCCAGGGCCGCCCATATAACACCAATTCTGAAGGACCTTCACTGGCTGCCGATTCGCTTCCGGGCTCAGTACAAAGTGCTGGTTATTACCTACAAAGCCCTATATGGCTTGGGTCCAGGGTACCTGAAGGACCGTCTCTCCCCATATAATCCGCCCCGCACACTTAGATCCTCTGGACAGCGGTTACTGAGAGTTCCGGAGACCAGATTAGCGAGTACGATGAAGAGGGCATATTCCATCTCTGCCCCCTGTCTCTGGAACTCTCTACCTATCGATCTCCGCTTGTCCCCCTCCCTTGCTCAATACAAAAAGGACCTAAAGACCTACTTATTTAACCAGGCATATCGCTGAATGGACTTTTTATTTATTAGCCTGTTGTAACGCCACCCACTGTTCTGCTGCCGCACATGCTCTTGCACTTGTACTGAGATT
Source organism: Urosaurus nigricauda (assembly GCA_034509955.1). Lineage (NCBI taxonomy): Eukaryota > Metazoa > Chordata > Lepidosauria > Squamata > Phrynosomatidae > Urosaurus > Urosaurus nigricauda. Next base: position 233,509,244 of record JAOEGL010000001.1, on the reverse strand, counting down.
TGTGATTTTACTGTTTTACTGTTTTATTGTATCTAGCTTGTTTTTAATTTACATGGTTTTTATGTCTTACTGTTTTTATATGCTGTACACCGCCCTGATCTATGGAAGGGCGGTATAGAAATAAATCATATTATTATTATTATTATTAGTATACATTTGTGCTGCGCAACTGCACAGGTTTGCAAACTGCGCAAACGCAGTTACACCATACAGTCAAATTATCATTGCTGGCTGGGAACTGCGCAATTGCGCAGTTCGCAGCCGGCAGCCGGCAAACCTGCACAGTTGCGCAGGACAAATGTATACTTATGAGGAACCGTCAAATTATCATTGCGTTTCCTCCGCCTTTTTAAACTGTGCCGTTTAGAATTTTCATGCATTTTATATGAACATACTACTTATAGATTTTTCCCCATATTTCTCTCTCTCTGGAGATTACCACATGGAAGACAAGGATGGGAGCAAAGCAGATTGCTCCTGTCCTTAACCCCTCCAATTCACGCGATCATGACCACACACAGTGTGCTTAGCCCATTCTTCTCCCATCAGTGCAGTATAATGGCCCCATCATTTAATATTAATGGGAGTTTCCATTAATACCAAATGACAGGGCCATTACACTTCACTGACAGGAGAAGGACAGGATGAGTGCACCATGTGCAATAAGCTTTGGCACAATCACGCAAATAGGATGGGATAAGGATGAGAGCAATCCACTTTGCTCCCATCTTTATCCTCCATGTGATAATCTCCCCTGTGTCTCTGTCTTTTTACTGTGTATTCTATGATACTGAAAAGACTAGGAAAGTCTCTTTGTTGCACTGATTTGGCTTACGCACTGTGGAAAATGCCCCCAGTTCTGTGTCATTATATGCCAATAATTTGCTTACATACAGCTGCTTACAGCAGGCCATCTGCATAGTATTTACAGCTGCTTTTATTCTTTTAGCTGACAAAAATATATATCAAATATAGTTGGTTTTTAAACATCCTGAAAAAGGAATGCCTCAGGGAATAAATATCTGATTTTATTATCTAAAAGTAAATCCCGCTATTCTGTTTATCTGAAATGGGGTCAAAATGGGGCACCTGGATACACCTACATGGCCAGGAACCCTATTTTGATGGCAAAGGTGCCAATTGGGGGGGGGGGCTCTCACGAGCCTTAAGCAGGATAGTTTCATGCATAAACACGCACCTATCCCTACACCAACCCAGAGATTGATCCAGCATGGATCAGCCCATACTTTCCTGGCCTGTTGCTCAGTCTCCAGGTCTTATTTGAATGTATGGATGGGAACATTTGTAAGAGGCATATATGATTTGTGCCATTCACCAATGATTTATCTTTCTTTTACATGACTAGGAAAAACAGCTAGGAAGGGAACAGAAAGGAAACAGTTTCAAGGGAGAGGTTTCATTTCATTATTTATGCTTTACTTTGAAAACTGAGGTCACTGTGCTAACTTAACTTCTTACTGGAGAATTTTGAGAAATCACTTTCCTCCTGTTGGCATTTTCTGTTAGTTCTTCCCCTATATATGGATTTCATTACCTTATTTCGGTCTGGAGGCCAAGTTTTGGTTAATATTCTGAGCTGTAAGATGGGGAAGGAATGATTGATAAAAGTGTTGTGGCAATATACAGTGCTGTTGAAGAATGTGTGTAAAATAATTATTTGGGTAACTTGTATTTGTGTGCCTTTAGATTGCTTGTTGGCAATCCTTTGACTTGCATAGGGGCAAGGAATACTCAGAGGTAGTTTGCCAGTTTTCTTCTGTTATATATCCTACAGCACCTGGTATTTGACAGTGGCCTTCCATCCAACTACTAACCAAGGCTGACCCTGCTTAGCTTTCAAGATCAATTTATATCTGGTTCCTTTAGGCTCCTATTTAGGTAACAGAGCCTGGGTTTAACAACAAATGCAGGAAGTCTCAATGCAGCAGTGGGTTGCTCATTCTCTTTTTGGTGGTCACAGGATAGATAAAATAGCTTTTCCTTAATAAAATGCATCCTACATGTTTGATACAGAGTTTCTAGTGGTGACAGTATTGCTGTGTCAAAGATTGTCCTCTTGGTATGATTAGAAATTGTCAAAAACAAAACAAAACATAGAATTATTTGTTTTGTAGATTAAATGAACTGGGTTCATAATTCCCAAATAGAATTAAACCTCAATCAAGAAACTTCACATAACTTTCAGTTCAAGCCAACATAGAATATCACTTCATTTATTTACATTCTCTGCCTTTGCAGTTAGCATGACTAGGCATTCAGACCTTCCATGTGTTTGCCAAGTTTTGCAAGCGCTGACACTTATTGATGGTATCCCTTTATTTTCTGGTGTCAGTTACCCATTTTCAAAAGTACATGCACACAGAATGAATTCACCTTTGCCTTTCCATATCACTTTGCTTGGGGGGGGGGGGGGAATAAACCCCAGTTTAAAAATCTGGATATGAATCCATTTTGCATTCATAATTAGAAGTCAATTTTATTTCAATGGGCATAGGCAGATGGGCAGGATATCACAATCCATCTCCGTTGTATCCCTCTCATGGATCTGAACTGTTTCCAGCCCCAGCCAGCTGCTACCACAACATGGAACCATCACTTCTGTGTGCCCCCTTATCTGCCCTTGCCATGAGTTGTAAGGGTACGATCAGGGGAACTGGCTTCACCTGCATGGCCAGACACCCTCTCCAAACACCACAGGCAATGACTGGAGCCTTCAGAGAGAATACAGGAGTGACAGCAGTCAAGGGATCTAATCAGTCTGCCAGCTGTTGCAGTGGAGTTTCCAGGAAACTCTGCTACAAACAGCAAATCTTACTAGATTGCATTAAAGACCCTTGGGACCAAGTTTGTGCTGGAACGGCCCAATCAGCATCTGGTCTGGCAGATCCCAATCCTGGGCTATTGGCCTGTGTTGTCTATACAGGATGATGCCAGGCCAGAGGGACATGGGACTTTTGCCCCATGCATTCATTTTCAAGGTAGATTTCCTCCTTGTCCCCTGAAAATAAATTACAGATTGTATAGACTATGTTCACTGGTTTAAAAAATCTTAAATTAAATAATATTTCTATCAAAGACGTTACAATGTCTAAGAGCATGCCTCTTTTTGTTTGTTTGCTTGCTTCTCGCTAAATACCCACTGATACTTGCAGATACTCGCTAAAAACCACCTCACAGCTTCACTGATTGCTTTGTGTGGTAGTGCCTCCCACCCTTTACTCCCCACATGAGCTCACTCCTTCAGCCACATCTTTTGCTAGTTGTGGTGGTGGAAAATCAGTAGCAATGACAGTGGAGGAGAAGTGGCAGCAAAAAAGGAGCTTTCAGATTTGGGACTCTGCTTAAGCTTTGTGAATTTTGCCAGGACTTGGCTGGCATTTCTGCTTTCTTTAGTAGGACAGACCAAGAGAAGAGGTAGCTGAAGAAATAATGTTTGAGGGGGGCTACAGCTGCGTGGGGAAGGCATGTCTCTGGGGAAGGAAGGGAAGGGGTATCTGGGGTCAATTCTTGGAAAGAGTACTTTGCCTTGGAGCAGCTGAAGTAGTCAAAAGCTCTTCCTTCTTCCATCCTTGCTAGTCCCAAGTGCAGAGCATGTGGCCTCTGTAAATCTCTTAAATACATACACACTGGCTACTCCTCTGTCCACCCTCACAAAGAAGTCTTGATGCTTCTCCCATTGCAACTGGTCACATTGGGAGCAGCAACAAAGAGGCCTCTTACATATGCTGGTCTTTGCTGCAAGGCAGTGGTCTCACTAGGGTTGGTGTCACCTGGTGCAATATCTCATGGTGTCACCCCCCCCCCATTTACCTGCTCCCTTTTCAGACCATGCAGTAGTAAAGTTTTCATATTAGTGTTACACCTTAATAGTTCCATAAATGGCAATAGTTGTGACACAAAAAATGTTTTCATCATCCTAACTCCTGAAGATGGAGACTGCTGTCTCCCATTCACACAACAGACTCCAGCTTTATGAATAGGGGTGGAAAAGGTATCCAGAGATTCTTCCTCCTCTGCATTCTTGAAACAGAAGGCTGTTGATAGAATGGAAGGCACTAGCCTCCGGCTTCAAGAGTAGGGTGCAGGAGGAATCCAAGGATTCCTCTTCCTGTTCCCAAAGCAGGAGGATGGTGTGTCAGTGAGAGACAGCAGCCTCCAGCTCCCGAAGCAGGAAGCAAAATTGATGCAAGAGCCTTCTGCTTTGGGAGTTGAGGAGGAAAAATCTCTGGATTCCTCTTGCACTCCACTCCTGAAGCTGGAGGCTGCTATCTCCCGTTCCAACCAAAGACTTCTGCTTTGCAAGTTAAGCTGATGAAGAATTCCTCAGTTCCTCCTGCACTCCATTCCCAAAGCTGGTGGCTCTTGTGTCAATGACAGCCAGCAGTGTTCCTCACACTCACTCACTCCCTGTTCTCTTGCCTGTTTCTCCCTCTCTCACAGATGGTACCAGGCCATATCAGGAGAATGGAGGAAACCAGAAGTGTTGCCATGCCTCTTTCTCCCAAAGGATGTTTGAAGCTCAGTGGGCAGAGAAAGAAGATGCCTTGTTTGACATGTTATTGAGCCACACATTCTCTTTTGCTGAGCTCCTCTGTTTTACAAGCTATGTTAATGCAAAAAGGAAGACAGTTAAGGAGCAATACTGGCATTGCTAGGGTGGTGGTTGTGTCATGCCACTTTTGGTGTCAACCGGTGCGGCCTGCACCCCATACCACCTAGTAGCATCTAGTAGCACAAGGCTGGCAGGGGTGAGAGGCTTCTCAATCACTTCTCAGCCAGCTACTTGGTTGCTGCTCTCAGAGTGACCAGGTGGCAAATGAAGCAGCAACTGAGATTGGTTCTTCTGAATGTACAGTAGACCTAATATCAAGAAATATGCATGGGGGAGGGCTAAGGTTGTCACCTAAGAGGAAAGGGAGCAGTAGCCCAAAAATGTTTGGGGGCCACTGTTTTAAATTATTGTTTTTGCAAGGTGTGTTGGGTCCCATTCTGGAGAAAACGAAGCATATAAATAAATAAATGCTGTATCAAATGCAATATATAGCCCATTCTGAGAAAACTGGCACAGTTGGTTGTAGTTAATGCCCAAAATGATTTTACATTTTAGACCTCTCATTGAAAGGAGGGGTTTTATATTGTTTGAGCCCAATATTTCAGCATGAGGCAACACTTTTGCATTGTACAGTGCTATTCTTTTGATTCTGGGTGCCTTGAACCTGATTTCAGAACTGATAAATGAGTCCATTGCAGTACAAGAACCCATCATCAATAATATCTCATGCAATCTACATTACAACAGATGGATGCATTTGGTTCCTTTAATATTTTATGGCAAGGAGGTAATGAAATTTGTGAGCTGTGACTCTGTCCTGTGTAAAGGAAAAACAGCAATGGAAATTATTTACCAAAGTACCATTTAAATAGTGCTCATACACTGAAGTTGCAAAGGTATGGGGAATGGGATATTTATTATTATTTTTGCATACATGATAATTGGAAAGTTTTTTTTTTAATGGAAAAGCAGTTTGAAGTGTACAATTTTTGAGGAGAAATGTAAGGAGAAAGAAAAGCTACTCTCTCTTTTTTCCTTCTTCACACTTACCTAATAAAAATCATTTCTCAAGCTACCTTTAAACATCCCTTATCCCATACTCTTCTGGATCCAATCACTGCTACTCAAAACTGTTTTTATTCTTTAAAAACAACAACAAATAAACAACAGATGAAACAACCATGAAGTTGTATATCTCACCTAATTTTGGTCCATGTTTGCCTGCATTTTAGCTTCCACTGTGGCATCACACTGTGGCATTTTTAAGTTAGAGTATTTGGTGCAACATAGCGCAATTAGTTTCAGAACAATCATGTTTATTGCTATATTAGAGAACAAACCATCCATGGAGTAGTAATTGGGATTTACTGAAAGAGTGAACTGGATAATCTAAGCCTGCCTGAAAGAGAAAAGAAAAAGATGAACACATCTGAAAGAGTAGCATTTTTAATGTGCTGGATTTCAGGTGGTTTTTTTTTGGGGGGGGGGAATGCATCACTTGGTCTCAAGTCTCTCAATTTTCATTCTACTCAATTTTCACTGTCTCTTACTTGCTACATGTCTGTAAGTGACACCTACATTTTTAAAATTCAAGCTGTTTTTTTTTTTAAAATCCCTAGATTTAACATAGAAATTTGCAGGAATCTTACTAAATTACAAGTTTTAAGTGAGAGAGGTCTTCTCATCACACCTTGAGGCAACATGCTGGAAGCGTGTTAACACCTGTAAGATTTGTCTCCTCCATCAGGAGAACAAGACATACACTTTTCTTTTCATGGAGGGATTTTGCATTTTGCGCAATATGTGTTTATGTAAAATGAGAGGTTTTCTGTGAAACAATGCATATACTTGCAAGACTGGCTAAGCGATCAAAAATATATTTAAAAATTAATGAGATGCTTCTGATTTTTAAAATCGTAGCAGCAAGGCAGTAGCTAGTGTGGTTTCACTCAACAATGGCACAAGCTAGACAGTTTGTTCAAAAATGATTATCAAGACTCAAGACCAACCGAGGATATCTCATCGCTAAGAACAAAAGCTGTATCTTTTTTTCTCACAAGAACAGAATGAAGCAAGCAACCATAGTTTATCAACAGACACAATGCTTTTCTTACTAAGTTCCTTTTAATGATAGAAGCTGCATATTTTGTGGCTTATCAGAAGGTTAGTTATTTCACGATGGAAGTATGTGATGTATTTTTTTTAAAAAATCCAAGAAAATAATTTTTCAGTGCTTGGGTAGATTTCTGTTGGGTTCTTTGGCCATAGGGATAGGTTTCAACATTTCCACTTCCCCTATGACACAATTTGCCCACAAACATTACAAAAAATATGTATTTTTCCATGTCCCTGAAAAATTCAATTTAACAAATTTCCAGTATTTCAGTTCCTATTTTGTTCTTTAAATGGGTGGCTCCTATATTACATTGTCTAGGAATGTGTACTGCTATAAAATCCACATTCAGAGATGTCCTCCCTTTTTCTCCTCTACATTCAGTATATATCACTAAAAGTAATGGTAATAATTGTGATATAAATCAACTAACAAAATTAAAAATTATATGTAAAACACATTTGCATGTCCATAGCTTCATGTGGTTAAAGTGAAAATTTGCTTAGGTATGTCTTAAAGAAAATTTAAAGATTTTTTTAAAAAATTAAAATTAAAATTTATTTTTTAAAAACTGGGGCTTCTCATTTCTTCTCCCACTGAGCCTCGCCCCACTCATCCCATCTCTTCAGCATTTCAAAAGGACCCAGATGGATGCTATAGCCTGTATCTGCCAAAAGGCAGCTATTTGTGGAACAGTGATAACTCCCCACCCTTAGGGTGTCTCCTGGTGTGGCCCACCACCATAGTGATACCCCTAGTATCAATGCTTTTATCCTGTTGAAATTCTGTTTTCTGGCCTAGCTGGATAAAGTGCTTAATCTGAACTTTAAAGGATTTGTTCAAGGTGCTAAATGATTTTGGGGAGAAAGGGCTGCAAATCTTGTATAGATCCTCTAAGGTACGGTGAAATCTAGAGTGGATTAGCGACTTAATTGACATGGACTTCACCAGATTCCACTGATCTGGGAGAAGCTCATCAAACTTTGGACTGAAATCAACCCCTGATGATGGTGGAACAGTATAGGATGACTAGAATTTCCTAGAATCAATCCAGCCAATGAAGCTCACAAAAATGTATGTATGTGATAGTCTGCCTATCTGTCTTCTCGCTCACACACACATACACATACACATCATCTATATGTATACTGATCACAATGTTTTATTGTCATGAAAATCAAATGTCACAGGTTCATTATTATGTCTCCACCTTGGTACCAATTAAAAGGAAAAATGAGATGTGAAAGGAGGAAGCCTTTTTTAAAAAATGTGAATGTGAACAGAGGCAATCAGCAAAAGCTGCAGAGGAACTGATGAATACATATACAGGGAAGGAAAATCGATTTTGAGCCAAGGCATGATGTGCAGAAGTTGAAAGCATGCACCGCCATCCTAGTCTAAAAATTCTCACTTAATAGACTGAAATGAAGTCGGAATTTGTAGAAATATCTCTAATGGGAAGTGAGGCTTAAAAGGAAAGGCCAGTGGGGATGATTGCTTTTCTTATTAGACACTGTTGTCAGTGGAGTACTCCACATGCTTTTATGTTAACGTACTCTCCATCACTTCCCTCCCCCTGCTGTAGTTTTTCTCTAGCAGAATGAGGTGTGCAAATGCATATGATGAAATCAATGTGGCCTCATACAGAGTAGGACCTGTGAAAGTATTTTAAGCAGCTGTCATCTGATTTTAAAATGTGGTACCATGACAGCTAACAATTTTACACACAATTATCATGACACATGCTGGTGACTATTTATTTCATGCTACCACTCGTTCCTAATGTTCAGATTTTAAATGCTACTAAATTAACATGAGTGATAGGCTTTGACAAGTAGTTTCCAGGAAAGAGCATGAAATGCCAGGGCTATAGGTGACTTTTGCCTGCGATGAAGGAATATACAAGATGCATTAGTTATAGAAATTCTCTGGAATGCTTCTTTAATAATAAAATAACCTTCTATATTATATCTTGAGGTTCACCTCTCCTTTTGTTGCATATAGGTATCAGATGCCCCACTCTTTCTTTACCATATGAAAAAAGTCATCCGCTTGGAGCTAGAGGAAGAATGCTGAAAAAGCAGAAAAGTAGAATGCTCAGGCAGAATTGAAAGGAAGGAGTGTGGATGGTTCTTCATCCTCCTTTTCACAGTATTTGAACTCAGAGATGCCAAACAAAGCTAGCTAGTCTATCATTAGGGAGGTGTGAGCAACTCATTTTTCTGAGTTGCCCTGTTTGGTGTTTTTGTTTGTTTGCTTTTTAATCAGATCAGATTATTTTTTCCAGTTATTTCATTAGTCTACTGACAATTTTTAAAACAGATTTATCACATTCTGTAGTTTCTAGAGTGTATATTAAACTGTGTGCAATCTGAAGTGAGAAATCTACATGGTTAATGCTGTTAAAGAAGAAAGAAAGAAAGAAAGAAAGAAAGAAAGAGAAAATAACTTTTAAACAATGTGCACATGTTTGAAAAATATGTGGAAAAGTGCATGCATTTCTACCATATGCCCAAATAAACTTTAATAAATGATGACATGTGTCAATTAATGTATTCATCTGGGAACAAAAATGCACAAAACATGTGCACCTATGATAACCTATGTCTATCTCCCTAAACATCTGCCAGCCTATCTATGAATGGTTAACTAGGGAATGAGTTCTTTACTACTCTGATTTACAGTATTGGACTTTTTCAGTGAAATGAATGGGACAGGTTTTAAAAGAAAGAAAGAAAGAAAGAAAGAAAGAAAGAAAGAAAGGAGGGAGGGAGGGAGGGAGGGAGGGCAAGCTTATATGTGACTTAATGTGTCCACATTATAACCTAAAGATTTGTTTTGTATATTTAAATCCCTCACTCCAAATTACATTGGCAGATGAAGCAATTAAATTTTGTGCTGAAACAAGGGAGGCCAGACACCATTTTCGGGGTTTCAAGATGGCCACAGCTTTAATGCATAATACAGGAATACAATGATAAATCAGCCATAAACTAATAATAATTACATTATAAATCAATCATCATACTATTGTAAATCAATCATAATACCTTCATAAATCAATTGCTTAGAGTGAAAGTGAAGCCCCATCCATTATCAAGGAGTAGGCCATCTGCAAGAAACTATAGCTGGTCATAAAAAGACTGATTGTCCAAATGCCTACTTGACAGTTAACACCACTGATGTATTAGGGTGAAAGAGTGGAAGGAAATAAAAGTGAAAAAGTAGGAAGAAGTAAAAAGTGAAAGGGCGGGTTGAAGTAAAAGCATATGTACCACACCTATAAGCCACAGGAGCAGCACCTCATACTAGCAGCACTCAATCTAATTCAATCATCACTGTGGCAAACATGCAGGGACCATACTCATAAGCAACCATGTACACCAGGAGCAGCCTCTGGGCAAGAAGTGAGAAAACACAGGAGATTATCACACAGAAGATAAGGATGGGAGCAAAGTGGATTGCTCCCATCCTTATCTGCACGATCATGCAAGGAAATAGCACACATGGCATGCTTATCCTGTTTTTCTCCCATCAGTGAAGTGCAATGGCCCCTTCATTTGGTATTAACTTCAGTTACCATATGATGGGTCCATAGGACAGGATAAGAACAGGAGCAATCTGCTTTGCTCCCATCATTATCCTTTGTGTGATAATCTCCACAGGCCACACCTGTGGTCAATGCATGTGTCCCTCTGGACAGCAACATGCTCATCCCTCCAAGCCTCCATCATCCCACAGATCCCTCCCCACTTTTTCCATCTACCTCCTGTCCATATCACCAACTCTCCTCACCTCTCATCCTTTCCCACTCATTCTGCTCTTACCTTATCCATTTTTGTTGCCTGCCTCTGCCCATCCTCTTCTCCTCCAGCAGTCTAAAAAAATGTAGCAATCAGTGGTTCATCTAATCATTGTATTAACATCGATAATTTGTATTAGTACCCTTACCCCTAGTATTAGTTACTTGACCCCTAGTATCAGATATCCACTGTGGCCATTTTCTTTCCTTTGAAAGCAGGCCAGAGTTGGGTGGGCATCAGAAATAGCTATGTAAAACAGCGACTACATCATTTCCTCTTGTCTCTGAGAGTTTAACTATATGATGCAACGCAGATCTCTGACTTTGAGAAAACACAGCACATTTGAAGTTTGGTGCTGAGATCTGAGCTGAATACTGGAAAGGAAAAGTGGATGCAAATACTGCTTTGAAAGATGGGAGAAAAAGCATAAATAAACTGATGCCCAAGTTGAAGTATGCAAAGACATATAAATGTCAAGGGAGACATGATTATTATAAAGTAATGGGATAAATAAAATATACCAAATTAGGCATTATTAAACTTTAGCCTGGTTCCACTTGGTTAGTCCCAACTAATGTAAACCCATTGAATCAATTGGCTGAATAATTAGTCAACCTGTAAATCCTATTGATTCAGTGGGCACATTGTGGTAGAAACTAATAGGATTCAGGCCTTAATGTAAATACTTCAGCATGAAGGCACTCCATTTTACACTCATCTACGTTGTTGCTTGTCATACTGTAAGTCAATGTCTGCCATGAGGATGAGCAGGACAAAGAGAATAGTGCTTGGGAAATTAATAAAACATTATAATTCTAAGATGCAAAAAAAGTAATAAATATTTTAATTTGTGGAGTTCTTTTAAATAAATAAACAAATAAGCAGATCTTTGCTTTCCCATTTTAAAAAATAACTTGAATCATTTTTTTAAAAGCAATGTTGCAAGCATATGAAACATGTTCTTTCTTCTGGGCTAAACTTTGGAAATGGTTGCTGCTCTAGAAGCTTCATTCTATTTTTTTCTGTTTTTGTCAATGTAACTGCATACCAAGCTACTGGCTTAGCTCCTGATCCAGACTCAGCTTTTTTTAGATTTGAAAAAGAAAAGACTGGATGGATAGTGATGTTTGAGAAAGCATTTTTATTAATTTATTGATTCTATTAATTCAGTTAGAGACAAACCAGACTCATGTATCCTGGACCTGCATATGAATTACAAGTATTGTTATTATTGTTGTTATTATTACTTACTTATTTGGGTGTCACCCTATTTGGATGTAAAATAGCACCCTGTCTCGTAGCTCCAGATGATCTCTTCCAGCAGTTTCATGTAGAAGTTTTTACTGCTTTATCACACTAGGGGGCAAACAGGATTTAAACAAGAGTTAAACGAGAGTTAAACAGGAAATGTCCTGTGATAAACATAGGACATTTCCTGTTAAACTCTCATTTAACTCTCATTTAAATCCTAGTGTGATAAAGCAGCTAGGGAAGGAATAGCATACTGTGGTATGCCTTACAACAGCTTTCTTTCTTTCTTTCTTTCTTTCTTTCTTTCTTTCTTGGAGAGGGGGGGAGGAACAGCTATTCCCAAGCACTACCATCTGCAACTTGCCTAAAAGATAGGACTATAACTACTGAAACCTAGGGGCAAAACAGAGCGCCCCTTTGTGCTGGCTTGGGGGGTGGCGTCAGTATGGCATTTAAACACTGCATGCTCTGACACTGCTCCCAAGCTGGTGTCATGCTGCCCACCCGACCACATGGCAGGCAGCTTTGTGGTACTCCAGCAGCATAGTGTTGATATGCCACATGCCACAGGGGCTCTGCAAAGCCACAGCAGTGGCAGAAAAGACAGCTTTTTGCTGGCTCAAAAAGGAGTAGCTCAAAAAGGAATGGCCTGTGGTTGCCGCAGCCCCAACCCGGCATTCAAAGGGGCAGCATCAAAGGGCTTTTTCAGCTGTCAGTTATTCCTTTGCTGTCACACTTCCAAAATGTTCTGATGAAAATGGTGGGTTGTTGTTGTTTTTTAATGCTGTATATATTTTGAGAGAAAATACATTTAGAAATGTTGTTAGAGATTGACAGAAAATACATTTAGAAATGTATAAATAAATGTTTATTTACTTTTTTTAAAAAAAAAGTGGTGGTCTCAAACTGATGCTGAAATTTGATGGAATAAACTAATGAGAAAAGACATGCAAATGGTCTGAATCATTGACTCCTAGTATTATTAATTAGTATTAGTACTTCTGTCCCTAGTATTATATGTCCACTGTAGACAGCTTCTTTGCTCTGAGGGAAGGCCTCTCCAATTTTGATCCTCCAGACAGTGTGTAGATACTGCCACCCCCAAATCTCTAACTGTTGGCCTTGTTGACTGGAGCTTCTTGGAGCTGAACATCTGGGAGATAAATGGTTGAGAACAATTGTTCCAGATCAACTTCATCTTGAAAAAGTTGAAGTAATACATGACAGTAGACACTGTGAGTATTGAATCCATTTCAATTGTTCTATTTTCCATGCAAAGGAAAGAGTACAAGATGATGAAATGTATGACAATATGTGGAGGTGATAGGAGTATACAAAGATAGTGAACATAATCTTAAACACAGTATTGTACCAATATTTGTTAAGGGTGGTGCTGTTACAGAGCTGTGTAATTATAAAAAAAAATAGAAAAGAAAATGATATGCGAAGCTGTGTTATTCTTTATAAACAGAGTGAGACTAAAAATACATACATGCACACAAGTTTCCTTTCTCTCCCACCCTCTCTTTGTGAACAGCTTAGCTTATGTTGTAACTAAAACTGGAGTACATTGCTTTGCATACCAATGTGGGAGAAACTACTGAGAAGGGAGAATAAAATATTTATCACAATTGGTTCAATGGTAGTGAGGAATGAGACAATATCAGATGTCCTTGTAAGCAAGCTACAAATAGCTTTAGAGAACGACCGTGATGTATTGAAGTCAACCTCTTTTCACAGGTGTTGATGATAATGCAAGCATAGAAGTCAATATATAAGTCAGAGATAATGTTGGCAAGGGTTGGGGAAATCTAGTTCCTTTAATACTGAGCAGGAGATTGAGTGAAACTATTCCATGATTAGCCCAAAGATAATATGATTCTATTTTGCTGCCTTTTATTTTTATTATTATTATTGTCAGTTCTTACCTTTCTGTTTAACTTTTTACACAAACAGTGACCTTGTTCAGCCATCAAGTTTCCCAGCAAAATGTACAGATCAATAAAAAACACAAGACAATTTCCTGTCCCTTAGGCTCCAGTATAAAATACACAACATAAAATGGATGGAGAGGGAATTGGAAAACGAGCAGTCAAGCACCTATATATAACCTGACAAAAGCTTACAATGGACAACTGAGATGGAATTGGACTGCTCAGACTTCAAACCAGCTTTCTTGGGCTTCTGAGGAACAGCTTGATGACTTGATCTTCTTAGGAGTACTCTATGTACCTTGCAGCTGGGGTTGTTAACTGTCAAGGATATGAAAGCCATGCCCACTCCATTTTTTTAAAAAAACTGGAAGTGACCTAAAAGGAGTGATTCAAAAAGATTCAGTGTGAGGCAAAATAAAATGAAAACAGATAACTGCAGATAAAATAGAGAAAGCCTACTAAGGGCACAATAATCCATTTCTAGGCTCATTTTCTTCAATAATGGGAGGTTCTGGCAACATCACTTGGCCCTGGGGAACATATCAGGGAGCTTGGTGTGATGTTTGCATCCTGAGGACTGCTGGACTCCCTCTGGCACACTGCAACTCATCCTTGTAGGATCCTTCTAGAATGTGCAAGCAGCTCATCACTCCTGTTATGCCAGGTAATTGTCATGAGAGTACAAGGACCCCAAACAAGTATAATGCTATTATTTGCCCTTAACTGCTATGGTTGCATCCTTAAGAGAGATCCAACATGGTGTTGTAGGTTGAGTGCTCAACTACAACTCTGGAGACCAAGATTTGAGTTCCACTTGGCCATGGAAACCCACTGAGTGAACTTGAATGAATCACACACTCCCAGCCCCTGAAAATCCCATGAGGGATTCACATTAGGGTCACCATGGGGCAAAACAAACTGCACCAAAAGGGTGCGCTGGGGATACCCATTTTTCTTCTGAGTGGCATGCTTCCACTCCAAAAAGAACCTGTAAAAACCAGGTTCTTCTTTGGATGTCATACAAATGTAATGAGTGCACCATTGGCGCATCGTGGCACACCAATGATGTAAGTGATTACGTGATTGCTTATGTCACAATGGCGGCCCCTGTGTGGACAGGAGGCCACCATTATGCTGCCACCGTGATGTGCTAGGGTTAGAGATTGTGTGATTGGTGCACACTCTCTAACCCTAGAATTGCCACCAGGATGCCACTTCCTGGTGTTGTGTACCGGGCCCATATGTTGGGAAATAACTGAAGTTTCAGTGAAATATTGGAAACAACACAAAAGGCTCAAATGGAACTTTTTGGCTAAGAATTCTAAACACCCCTCCCTAAACTGCAGGCTGCAGGATTCCATAGGATGGAGCCATGGCAGTTAAAATGGAATCAAAGTGCTATAATTGTGTGGTGAGGAAGGCCCCCATATAAGCAGAAGATCTTGATACTTTTCCTCCCATAGTAATTGTTTCTGGAATCCCTGACTTAGGCAAATAGATGTGTTGTGATTTTGAATGCATAGTCTCTAAACTCTTGCCTACTTTACAAAACTTAAAATAGGCTAACAATTAGGCCAGGAATCACTGGAGATCATGGTTCTGTAAGAGTCTATAAGGTGTTCTCAGCTGACTTCACCTAAATCCAATTGATACATGACTTTGAAACCAGCCACTCTTGAGTTTGGGAGAGAAGCAAGCCCCAGCTATACTATTAAATGTATGGAGCTTCCTTTCCACAACATATACCACAATTCTTTTGCTCATTTGAAAAAAAAATTCACAGTGATGTTATTGTATTGGCATTTTCTTGTTCCAGTTCATTGGCTGTCACATGTCAATGCAGGGAAATTCTGATATGTCATGTAGTAATTTTGAACAACAAATTGCTAGAGGTATGCAAGTGGAAATTTGGCTAAATGGCACCCCTGTGTATTCAGTGCAGCATGTGCTTTTTGTCTTAATTAGATCATAGCTGAAACGTCTTAAAGACTTTTTTTCTAGAAAAAAGAATGTACACTTTCTCATCATTCCAGAAAAGGAAGGTCATTTTGCAGAATTTTAAAGAAATACTATCTGTGACTTTTCATGGTAGCTACCATTCCCTCCCATGATTATCCTGTGAATAAAGAGGAATTTTAATGCTATTTTTTATTCATGGGAAATTCCTCATTATTCACAGGATATTTGCAGCATCACATAACATCATGTGATAATCTTTGCCAAATTGTGTTATATTGATGGGAGTATCTCACGATGCTCCTGTCTTTTTTCCCACTGTGATAAACTCCAGAGCATTATGGAGGATGCAAAAAATTGAGTTATAGTTCTGCCACTTAAAGTGGCAATGAATAAAAAGGGATTTGTCCATGTTATTGTCATTGCCAAGGATGGCACAGGCCCTCATGAAATGATGAGTGAAGAACCACCCACTCACCAACACACCCATTGCACTAACAGTGGCAGCAGTCCTCAACTAGTGAGCAAAGAACAGGACAATGCACCTGATCCATAGGGAAAGGCAGTTAAGAAATAGTAATGGTAATAATAAAAATATTACTAATAATAATTTCTTACTCATCTTTTTACTAGTGCATTTTACTATTTACTTGTCTATTTACTATTCTTTTTTAAATGGTTTTGTGTTTTCATCTCTTTTTAACTTTGTAAACTGATTTCAATGTGTTTTGAAAGGGGTTTCAAATCATCGATTTAAAATCCATGTATTTATTGAAAACATTTTGCCCTGATCTTCAACTGAAAAGAGAGGCAGACATACAGTCATAAAAAAATCCTCCCTGACTCCACGCTTAGAGTCTAATGGGTACAACTCTGAAAGAAAGAAGGATAAGAAGAGACAGACTTTTTCAGTTCTAGTTCCTTTAGTGACCAGCTACTGCAATGCCCCTTTTTTCCATTATATAATTTGCTTATGAGGCTATTAGTGGTTTTTAAAGATTATGCCGCAAAAGTAGGACCATCCTTATCATCTTTGATCTTTTCCAAATATGGATGTGATGAATGAAACTGGGTTCTTAGTAACTAGGCAGATGATCAAAGAGAAATACAGAACCTCTGTCTCCTTAAACCTCTGGTAGCAAAGAATATTTAGAGCAGAGACAGTTTATCCCCCTCACCCCAAAAGAGCTATTTTTTGCAACACTATGATATGAGAAACTCCATTACTTGAAAGCCCCTCTTCTGCAAAACTACAAAATAGACTGCTGTCCTGTCCTCTTTTGCATCTGACAGGCATAGTGATGAGATTTAAAAATAGCTCTTAACCATTTGGGGGTGATCGAAATGATTGCTGGAAGTTGATAAGAACATATAGTCCTGTGTATTTATTTAATAATAATAATAATAATAATAATATTGTTAAAACATTGCACATCCATGTCACTGGGCTTTTCGACATGTTTAAAATACTCCTCATTCTATTTGAACAGAATACAATCACTTCACAGATGGTTTAGAGGAATTAGGGCTTTTTGCAGGGGGGACTCATCAAACTTCACAGAAAAAGGAAACACAATTTTTGCCAGAGTATCTGTGAGGATGTATGAATGTGTGGCCATCCATTCACTTTGCATGAATTTGCACATTTGTGAATTCTTGAGAGAGGGAGGGCAAATGAATGTGAATTTCTGCAGGAAAGTAAAGAAAATTAAGCATCAATGTGAATGTGAAGATACAGAGTAGCCCACAGAATTGCAAAAGAGGAGCTTTTATTTTAGCCTGCACAGAAATAATATGAGGGGGGACAAAAGGGGGAAAATGAGGAAACCTCTATGCCTAACAGTCTTCAGATCAAAGATCAATTACTCACTTGAAAGGTCACCATTAGGTAGAGTGAGACAGCTGCCACCAATGGCAAGACCTGTGGACAATTGTTGCAACCTCCTCAGTTCTTCCATTTGAGCCCCTTGGCCATTCCTCTGTTGAAGGACAGACTTCTGTGTCTCTCATTGACTGCCCTGCACACCCCTAAACTAACTTCTTGCCTCTTTTGGTGGGCCTTCCCAGAAAATGTCTAACATCTCCTGGCTCCAAACTTTTTGCCAGTTCCTCCCAAACAGCTCAGGGAGCTGTTAGCTTGATACTGTTGATTTTTGTCTATTTGCACTATGTTTTAATTTGTTCCTGGTTTAATCCTTTTGTTTAAGGGGGGGGGAGGTGGAAATGGGATTGGATATTTTAACAGTGATGTTTTAACTTTTTTTGTACCCCACCCCAATTTCTCCGATTGCAGAGGGGCGGGCTAGAAATAAAACATCATCATCATATTATTATTATTCCTTAGCTTATTTTGTTCCCGTATATGAGTATAAAACGTTTCAAAAGTGTTTTCTCTGTTAGAGGTAATCTCAAGAGTTATTGCACATTCTCTGGTGATTTTTCACATTTGGGGACACTCTTGTGAAAATTACATTCCTGCAAAGGGCATTGTTTTGTGCAAAAACAGAATATTTTTGTTAGAAAATGTCTGCCCCCATAAAATAAACCTTTTTTTGTGAAAGCACCACAAAAAATGGGGGGAAGGTGCTATGCTATCCTTGGTAGACAAAACACTCCTGTAGCAGGTGGCAATTGTTTTTCATGTGATTTCGCAATATGTCAAGATACTCTTTCTCATCAAGGATCAGAAATGTTTGAAGTGTCCTGTATACATCTACTCAGGAACAGGGAAGATATTGTTGCTAGTGCTGACATTCAAACACTAGACTTAAGTGTCAGATTCAAGTGACCACTTCCATACCTAAAATGATGAGGGGCATCTTCTCTTTTTGTCTGAAGGAGAAAAACATATTGGGTCAACTCCAAGTGACTAAAAACAAGGAAAACAACAGTAGTAAAAACTGGAACCACACACTAGAAAAAATACATATCTATTGGGTTTTGTTTATTTTGGAGATGGATACTTTGTGTAACAAATATACACATCCCATTTTCAGACTCTGAACAATTTTTGGCTAACAGGACAGGCAGTGGGAAAATCAAAGATATCATATAACCCTTGTGGGGATAATATCTGCAAAGCCCTATGATGTTCTGTATTTCCACAGAAATGTGCAATTTGTCCACAGTAAAGAAATAATTTTAATACTAAAATGAAGCCAGGAAATGGGATATGATGAATTCAGCTTGTTGCTCAAAGTCCCTCAAGTCTGTTTGGGACTGTGTTGGAAAGGGGCAACACATAGTTACTACAACTCATAACTGGCACCTTTCCCCCACCAAAGCAATTTCATTCTTTGACCTGCATTCTGGGGTTTTCTTCCAGTAATCCTGGGGTTCAAAAGGACCTAAATATCCTAAAGATCTTGGAAGCTAAGCAGATTCACCCTTCGTTATAGAGCAACTTAACCAAAATGCTGAAGGGTCTGGAACCTTGCTCTATGAAGATGTACTTAGAGAACTGTGTATGTTTTGCCTGGATAAAAGAAGGTGAATAAATGATATCATAGCCCTGTTTAAATATTTGAAGGGATGTCATCCTGAGGCTGGAGCAAGCTTGTTTTCCAGTGCTCCAAAGAATAAAACCAGGAGCAATGGATGCAAGCTATAGGGAAAGATTCCATCTCGACATTGGGAAAAACATCCTGACAGTAAGAGCTGTTTGACAGTGGAACACACTCCCTTGGAGTGTGATGGACTTTCCTCCTTTGGAGGTTTTTAAACAGAGGCTGGATGGCCATCTGTTAGGAGTGCTTTTATTGTGTGTTCCTGCATGGCATGGGTTGGACTGGATGGCCCTTGAGACCTCTACCAACTCTATGATTCTATCATTCTATTAAGTTTATTGCAAAGGGGCTCCACGGAACAGAAAGAGAACGGAACAAAGGGGGCTGAGAATGAGTTAGGGAATGAGTTGGGGACGCATTTTACTGCACACAGAGGTCCCCATTATGTTCCCTTCCATTCCCTTCCCTTCTGTTCCCAATCCATCCCAGAGGAGGAGATTTTTGAGAACTGCTCAGAACAGTTCTCAGTAATCACCTCCTCTGGGATGGATTGGGAATGGAAGAGAAGGGAAGTGAGGGACTTCCTGTATGCAGAAAAATGTGCATACTCATTCTGTTCCCTTCCCGGCTCCTTTTGGACCGTTCTCGTCCTGTGCCTGGAGCCTGTGTGGTAAACTATTATGATTCTACTAATTGGATGGGAGACAACAAATGAACAAGTTATATAAGCTATATTTAAAAGCATAACAAACACGCCTCTGAGTATTCCTTGCCTAAGAAAATCCTATGTATGGAGTCACCCTAAAATCACACCCAGCTTGAAGGTGCATGCACACATGCACACATATAGACACACACAGACACAGACACACACAAGCCCTGGCTTCACTACATCACTCTATGCTGCTGAAAATGGAGCCTCTGCAACAGCAGACTTGTGATCTTTATCACTTATAATTCTAAAGAGTCTGTTCCGTGAAATATACCCTGATTTAATGCTATAGCTGATACAATACAGTGACTAATAATAACTGACATTAATGAATAGTTAGTACATTTTAATTCCTGATGCATATTTACTAATAATAGCACTTATATTCTGGTATATCTTACTTTCATCATTAAAATGAGTTTTTCAGAGCAGATCCCAGGATAATTCATTTTTCTTCAACAGGAAAATTCCTGTAGAGGAAGTCCCTATAGTGGGAGAAAGGTGAGAAATAAGTGAATAAAATAATAATAATAATAATAATAATAATAATATGTATTTCTTACCCACCCCTCTGAGCAAGCAATCGGGGCGGGGTACAACATGTTAAAAACATATACAGTTAAAATGCTCCAAAGATACCCACCTCCCTCCCCTGAAAACAGTATTAAACTAATCATAATTAAAAGAATCAAGATTTAAAATACATTCATTCAAAGTCCCCTGTAGGTGGCCGGATGGGGGCAGGAGGGGGGTCATCAGGTGAAGGGAAATTAGTTACTATCCGGGAAGGCCTGCTGGAAGAGATGCGTCTTGGTCGCTTTTTTAAAGCCTTCCAAGGTTGTAATAAGACACATCTCATCCGGCAGGTCATACAACCTGGGAGCAATAGCAGAAAAGGCCCTCTGGGAAGTCTGGGACCACTTAGGATTTTTAGGTTGAAGCAGTTTCCTCCCAGAAGACCGAAGTGTAAATAATAATAATAATGATAATACATGAGAAATATTAGGATACAAAATTCTAGCTGATTATTTGGAAAGATAAATAAGCAAAAGTGTAAAGGACCTTCCCTTATCCATTTTAAATTGATACAAAGGGTAATGTGAACATCAACAGGGTTAAATTATATCTTCGATCATGGCAAACGTCGATTCGGTATTGCATCAATCATGCAATCCAGATCTATTTAGTGCAAAAATGTAAATGTGAATGAATATTTGGACTCAAGTTGGACTCAAGTCATTTCAATGACTTAACTCCACAAGAAATTATGCACTGACTCAACTTGACCTGCAGCTTGTACAGACAGCCCTCCATTGACACAAGAGCCTCCAGCTTCAGATATGGGGTGCTGGAGTAAACTGGGGCTTGTTCATTCTCTTAACTTCAAAAGCAGCAGGCTTCTGTTTCTCATCAATACAAGAACATCCGGCTTTGGGAATGGGGTGTGCAGGATGAATCTGGGGGTTGTTGATTCTCCTAATTCCTGAATCGGGAGATTCCCATCTCCCACAGACATTCTTGTTAAAATTGATTAATAGTACAGCTTTGTTTAAATAAAGCTTTGTTGAACATGCCTATAATTCATTTTTACTTGATGTTGTCCATATCTTCTTGAATTTCTAGTTATTGAAACACCAACATCAACATCAGTTTTATTTATTTTTTTCCTGTTGAAATTTGGCTTACAGTATTGAAAATTTCTTGTGAGACTTGACTTGGGATTTGGAGTAAAAGACATCAGTACATCACTGCCAATTTGTTGCTGAAAACCAAGATGGAACATTCTGGATTTTGGTTTGTTTTAGGTTGTTTTTTGTTGTTGTTGTTTACTTATTTGGGTATACAGGTGGTATTTTTATAGTATTTGTCATTCCAGGAGTATTTGGGTGTTGGTTTGGTTTTGCTTCACCCAATAGGGTGATTCATCTAATTCCTCAGTTTTAGAAGGCATTCAAAGGGTTTCTAATGGAGGTTCAAAAAAGAACCTGAAGGCCATATATGGCTCCTGAGCTTCACTGCACAGACAGCATTTAACAGCCTAGACATGTGAAGTGTTTTTGGACATTTACTGTCTTCATTCTCTTGCAAATCATCTTTAGAAAAAAGCAAATGGAAAATAATGTTCAGTGCAGGCTCTGCAATGAACTCAGATTCATTAGCAAATGGTTAGAAGTAACTTGTGTGTGTGTGTGTGCTGTGTAATCTTTGCTCATTTAATTAATGTTTGCACAGCACTGGGGATTGCCAGGCTCAGTGATGGCAATCCGTTTTCTTAGTCACCCTTTGTCATAATATCTCAGACCCATCTACCGCTTCCAATGTAATAAAAGAGAATTTGACTGAGCAAGGAGAATTAAGTGCTGACATAGGACTTCTGTTTTTGTTTTTGCTTGCTGGAGAAATGAAGAAATAAATACAACTCCTATGATCTTTACAAGTTCATTTGTGGCAATGCTAACAGCTGTCCCACACTTTCTAACACAAGCAAACATCTGTTTTTGCCAGTATTAGCTGCTGATTGTATGCTATCTGTCCTGGTCATAAGGCTCTTTTGCTCTGCTAAGGAAAGAAAGAGCCCTTGGAGCTTTTCATCTTAGCATCCTGCTAAAATGTTTCTTCAGTTATAAGTCCTGATGTGTTCAGCCTCCCCAAAATCTCACCTCTTTGAACTAGAAGCCCTGAGTGTGTGTTGGACACCTAATACTTGTTCAGAGACACAGTCAGCTGTTTTCTAACACTTTCCAAGCTAAGTTATTATATTAAAACGGGATCTGTTGGTGGTCCATGCTTTTGCCTGCGCTTCCCATAATAAAAATGAAGCTTTTGTAACATTCTCACAATTCTCTCAACACAGAAAATATCTGCAAGTTTCAATGTCTGTCTCTTCTTGCATGCCTCAAGTGCACTTGCCTTTTGGGCAGAATATAAACTTCTCAGTTAGATAACTAACTGCATTAATTTTGTTTCTCTCTCTTGGGCTGAAGAATGCCATGTTCAGCTGTACAAGATTGTTTCCTACATTATTTTTTCTTAGGCTTTTTAACAGTGATTATTACATGCAAATACCCTTTAATCATGATTTTATCACTTGATTGTAGAATTACCTGGGAGACTCCGGTTACTTTGATTCTTCTTGGATCTTCTATTTTTGCTGTGTGTTTCTTGGTATCTCAATTAGAAAAAAAAATTATGCTTGACCTTAGGACTTTAGCACATCAGTGTGTTATTTTGCAACAATCACATTGTTTGAGGAATTGGAAACATACCAGTATGGGGGGGGGGGGAAGGGGACCATCATCACATTTCTCTACAATTGTGCTATGGTGCTCAATGGGAATATAAACTCTCTCATACACAATACACGCACTGTGCTTTTGGCATTTGGCATGACAATACACACATTCTGCTTTTGAGATGACCTACATTCAGAGGTTGACCCTTGCCTTCCATTCGTCACTAGCTGCTAGGGAATGATAGCAGAGAAATGGATTAGAATCAAGTTCATGGTTCAGGTCTGGAGATGGGAGTCATCGCTTTATGTTACCCTTGGTAGCAAATTGTCCACTGTATCTTCCAGTCCCATTTATTTCCTGACAGCACATTTGATTTAGCTCCAAATCTATACAGTAGGTTTTTTTTTTTCAAACATATTTCCACCCTTGAAATGTGACATCAGTGGCAAACACCTAGCCAACCAAAAGGCACAAAATACAAGTTGCAAGCTTTCCAAGCTCCACCAACTTCTTTATCAGGCAATGGTGTTTAAAATCTCACAGGAGGAAAAAAAATGATGATGTTAGTTACAGGCCTGCCTTTTGTCAAGATGTTGTTATTGTTAGATTGAGTTAAGATGATATGGAGGGATAGCCATGCAGGCAGGCCATGACGGTACTGGAAGACAAAACATCTTAAAGTCCAGGAAATAAAATTTAAATTCCATTAGCAATGATGTAGTCAAGTCTTTTAGTCTAAGAGACTAAACAGAATGGTGATAAATGCCGGCATCGGAATGGAGTGGGGGCATGGCAAATGCACGCTGCACACCCCAACTCTGCCCCAATGCTGGTGTCACACTCCCCGCCTGACCAGGCAGCAGGCGGCATCATACCACACCATTCCTTTGGCACCAAAGAATCCCTGAAAAGCTGCTGCTTTTTTAGAGGGTCAGCAAAACACCAGGTCGGGGCCACGGCCCTGATGTGGCGTTGAAAGCTGCAATGGGACACTGCTCCTTTGAGGCTGTCTGTACAGTCTCTAAGTCTCAAGTCAAGTCTCAAGTTTTTGTAAAATACTTTCAAGTCAAAACTCACGTCTGGGGGCCAACTGTTAATGGTGGATGCATTTCTTAGAGAGGAACAGCAAATGCATTAGGCAATGGGTTTGAGGTGAACTTTGATATCTGCTTGGCAGCCTGTGCCCACTGGACATCAGAGGATCCTTCTAAAGCTTTTCAAAAGTTTTTCAAAAGCTTTTGAAGGATCCTTCCACCTTAAGCTTGTTATTTGCTCGTTCTTAATCCTGTTATTTGCTGGCTCCTTCCAAGAAATGTGCCTCACATTCTAGGGGTGAATTTTGCCTGCTGCTTGAAGTGAATGACACCAGCAAGTCAGTCAGTAAAAATATATATAAGACCCAAATCAAGTTGAGTAAGAGTGTCATTTAACTTGGACAAGTCAAGTCCAAGTTAAATCACTGAAGTGACTTAAGTCTGAGTTAATTGGCTGGAGTCTACATCACTGTCCATTAGCAACATAAAAAGATACTTCCTTTGAGATCCAGGATGTCTCCATCTTTTGTGAGGTTAGAAGTCCCTTTGTCAGGCAGAGAACATTGAATTTCTTAGTAAGCTTTCATGCTTTTGCATTAGGAAACATATCTCATAGAATCATAGAGTTGGAAAAGACCACAGGAGCCATCCAGTCCAACCCCCTACCATTCAGGAATACAGAATTAAAGCACCCCAAAAGATAGATCCAGCTTCTGTTTTAAAATCTCCAAATAAAGAGACTTCACTACACTCTGAGGCAGCAGATTCCACTGTTGAACATCTCTGACTGTCAGGAAGTTCCTCCTGAGATTTAGGTGGAATCTTTTTTTTCCCCCCTTTGGTTTGAATTCATTGCTTCTTGTCCTAGTCTCTGGAGCTGTGGGAAAAAAGTATCTTCCCTCTTCAATATGACACCCCTTCCAATCATTATAGGTCTCCGCTGCTATATGTTCTCCTTGTGTGAAGTGCTATCCCTAGAATTTCCCAGAGCTTAAGGAAATGGGAAGAGTGAATAATAAGGTTAATTTCTCTAATGAAGCACATTCTTGCATGTGACTTCCACTCCTTTTGAGGAAGTCTATGTTGTCAGCTACTGGACAGAATAGTTAAGACTACTAGGTGTTTACTTGCAACACAGGAAAGCAGAAAGCTTTAAGAAACTTAATAAACACCTGTCTTTATTCCTGGATTCATTGCAGATGTGCTTAGTGAACTCCAGGGCTCCATTCGGTGTCTTTCCTTTCACCTGTCCCTCTTGTTTGCCTCATGCTTCCCTCTTATCCTCCCCCTTCTGGCTGATTCATCCCCCACCTGTATTCATTTCCCCCGCTGTTCCTTTGCTCCCCCCCCCCATGACTCAGCTGGTTATGAAGATAAGAGATGCTCTTGTGTGTTGCTGCAGGGCTTGTAATATTTTAATTGTACTTGTTTTTAAAATGTTGTACCCCACCCTCATTGTTCATTCAGAGGGGCGGTTATAAAATAATAATAATTCTCCTCCCGTCAACTATGGATGGCCCCTCTATTCTGGTAAGTACTGTTAAGCAGCAGTTACTTCTCCTTTCTCTCAATTTTCTCACAGATAGAAATACTTTATTACCAGTGGAGACCAAGACAATAGCTATAAAATGAACCAAGAAGATTATTTTCAATGGAGAGGGTGCACTAATTATTCCTATTATTGAATTAGTTAGCTGTAACTTTCAAACATTATGTTTGGTTCATAGTTTAAAGTTGGTTAACATGTTTATTAAAGAAAAATGGGAAGAATAATTAGAGCACATTTTGCCTCATATCTCTACATTTGCAAAAGGGAGACTATATTGGAGTAAAGAAGGCTTAATGGCTGGGCAAGACTATTTCTAAAAGATGGGGCACACCTAACTATCACCTATGAACATTTCTTCCCTAAGGAGGAGCCCTGGTGGTACTGCATGTACTGTATCCACTCACTTCAGCAGAGCTGTTCAGGGTGGTGGGGGAACTGACTCAGGTTCCTCCTGCGCCGAACCCCCTACTTGACCAGACGACAGCCTGCTGTGACGCGTTTAACACCTACTTTGCAGATAAAATCTCTCGGATAAGAGACGACTTGGACGCCAATGTTTTGTCAGAATCCATTGGCAAGGTGTCCAGCAACTCCGTTGCTGTCAGTTTACTGGATGAGTTTCAATCGGTGAGTACCGATGACGTGGACAAGCTCCTTGGCAGTACTCGGAAGACGACATGCTCCCTCGATCCATGTCCATCTTGGCTGGTCGTCCAGGGAGGGGATTCATTGAGAACATTCCTTCGGGATGTGATCAATGCATCCCTCAGGGAGGGCACAGTCCCATCGTGTCTGAAGGAGGTGGCTGTCAAGCCTCTCCTGAAGAAACCTTCCCTTGATCCCCTGGACAGGAACAACTACAGACCAGTGTCCTTGCTCCCATTTCTGAGCAAGGTGATCAAGAGAGCAGTCGCCTCCCAACTCCAAGCTGTCTTGGATGAAACCGATTATCTCAATCCATTTCAAACCGGCTTCAGGGCAGGACATGGAGTTGAGACCGCCATGGTTGCACTGGCTGACGACCTCCGCTTGAGCATTGACAGGGGTAGTGTGACCCTGTTGGTGCTCTTGGATCTCTCCGCGGCTTTTGACACTATAGATCACTCCATCCTTTTGGATCGGCTGAGAGAGGTAGGGATCGGGGGCACCGCTCTTCAGTGGTTCCGGTCCTTCCTCTCTGGCAGATCCCAAAGGGTGAGGCTCGGGGACAGTTGCTCTTCCAAAATTGAGCTTAATTGTGGCGTCCCTCAGGGCGCCATCCTGTCCCCGATGCTATTTAACATTTATATGAAGCCGCTGGGTGAGGTCATTCGGAGGCATGGAGCTCAGTGTCTTCAGTACGCTGATGACACTCAGATATACCTCTCCATGTCCAGATCGTCAGCACAGACTTCAGATGGCGTCTCTCCTCTTAATGAGTGTCTTGCGGCGGTAATGGATTGGATGAGGGAAAACAAATTGAAACTGAATCCAGACAAAACGAAGGTACTAACAGTCACAGGCCCAAAACCAGGCTTGGGAATACAGTCTCCAGTCCTGGATGAAGTCACACTCTCCTCTAAGGACTGTGTTTGCAGTCTGGGGGTACTCCTAGATTCGTCGCTCCACATGACCTGTCAGGTGAATGCGACGGTCAGGAGTGCCTGTTATCAGCTTCGGCTGATACGCCAGCTCCGCCCTTTCCTGGACATGAGGGACCTGGAAACTGTGGTACATGCTCTGGTGACCTCACGCCTGGATTTCTGTAATGCGCTCTACATGGGACTACCCTTGTGCTTAACCTGGAAACTTCAACTGGTCCAAAATATGGCAGCCAGGCCTGTAACTGGAACATCAAGGAGAGAGCACATAACACCGGTGCTCAAGGCTCTCCACTGGCTGCCAATTAGTTTCCGGGCGCAGTACAAGGTGCTGGTTTTAACCTTTAAAGCCCTACATGGCTTGGGTCCACCTTATCTCAGGGACTGCCTCTCCCCGTATGAATCCCCCCCCCCGCACACTCCGATCCTCTGGGAGGAACCTGCTACAGCCGGTGAAAACTAGGCTGTCGCAGACCTCCCAGAGGACTTTTTCCGTGACCGCTTCCAAACTTTGGAATGGTCTGCCGGATGAGATGCGCCTTATAACATCTCTTGATTGCTTTAAAAAAGCTCTGAAGACGCATCTCTTCCGGCAGGCCTTCCCTGACACCTCTTAGATCCCAGCTCCGAATGGGACCTATAAATTGACCCCTTGCCTGGTGCTATTTTTTTCCTCAATGTAAGAACTATGGAGGATGAATCATGTTTTTAATGTTGTTGATTTTAAATTATTGCTAATTTAATTTATTTTTAAGGGGTGGGTGGCTGGGAATGGGTCAATGAGGTGTTTTAATTTGTATGTTTTAATCTTGTTGTACCCCTGCTTTACATTTCTGTGTGAAACTTTATATAATCTGAAAGAGCACTTGATATTTATGGTGGAGATTGTATTGTATGTAGATCTAGATTTTGTTTGTAATACTCTGGAAAGGTTGCATATTACTTGCATGTACTTCCAAATTTAGTCTGACTAGCCTAATAAAATTGTATGTGTATTCTATCATTTTCTGTGTTAGTGATACTATTTTATCTTTGTGTCAGATGTGATGAGAAACTCAGGGTGAAGTCTTCTAATGGAACAGGAAATGAAAGCTTTTATGTTTGCTGGGTCATAGATTAGGGTTTAATGGTTTAATTCTGATACCACTTGCCATTCAAGCCACATAAAATTTGATTCCTGAACATATTTGAACAACATAAAAAAACTTTTGGCTGATGTAAAATCAATGCAATATATGCCAACTTTAACTTTTCTTTATGGAGTGACAAGAGAAACCTTGTTAGGATTTCATTACATGTCTTTCTCCTTTTGAAATATGTCCTACTTCTGCAATCCACTGTAAATCATAACTGGATAACAGGCCTGTGAACCCTCCCCCCATTATATAGAAACTTGGAAAGGCTTAGGGATTTTTTTTTTTTTTCAATGAGTGGGGTCCAAGACATGTGGGTAGGGCCTAAAACAGAACAAGGAAGGCCAAAGAAAAGGAGTCAAAGTTCATTCTCAGATTTGAACATATTGCCACCAAGGACACAAATCACAGTCCAATTCTGTGCATGTCTACTCAGATGTGAGTCCCAATTCAATACCTTTCCTACCCACAAAAGCTCAACTTAGTCCAATGCAGAGTATTTAAATGTTAAATACACTCTCATTTACAACCAGAGATGAAGCATAACAGCAGAAGAAACTTTCCAGAAAACAGGAAGCTGCTATGAGCCACAACCAGTTCCCAAGCTAAAGCTAAACACAATAAATTCTTTAATAATTGACCTCTCAGAAGCACTCGTCCCTTCATTTAAGCATATTTATCTATGTTTCTATGCTGAAACTAAAGTCATAACCATAACCATTTCATGGCAGCAAGTTGCTGGAAAAGTTAGTTAAATTGTTTCCCACTATTGGTGTTCCAGGCAGAGATTGGAAAATGGCTTTTTAGAAGTAGTTTGTTCTATCATTGGTTAGATTTTGAGAAAATGCAAAAAAAAAAAAAAAAAAAAAGAACAAAAAAACATCCTGAGGTGTGAAAAATCAGTGAAATATTTGGAAAATTTGTCATAATCTTCTGCAGTGGAGGGAGATTTAAGAAATAATTCAGTCTTTCATGCTTGAAATAATAAAGAATGAAAAAGTAGGGTTATCCTTGCCATCTGCTCCACTGTTCATCAATCTTCCTACATAAAATGGCCAAGGTGGTTTCTGGCCTAGAATCATAGAATCACAGAGCTGGAATATACCCTCCAATTCAACCCCTTGCCAATAAAGAAACCCACTGCTAAAGTTCCCCTGGGAGGTGGCCATTTAAAATCTGTAGATGTCCTTGTTTTAATTTCCAACCAAAGGAATGCCTAAACAAGGCTATGATTTCTTTCTTACATTCTAATGTATAACTTTTGTACGGTGTGTGTGTTTTAGTTATGTTTTTAACATTTGTATGTTTTTCATGATATTTGTATACTGTTTTAACTGGGTTATTTGAACGGTTTATTGTTTGAATTCTACAGTTTTTAAAGTGTTTTTATCTTGTGAGCCACCTTGGGTCAGCATAAAAATGAAATAAATAAAAATAAATAAAAAATTCCCATCGGGTCCTATGTATAGTGTGTGTAGTTCCAGAAGCTTTTAGATTCCTCCATGTGGTGAAAGGACAGATCAATCCATATTGACCAGAATGATTTGTGGTTTGAGTGCTATTTAAAGGCAATGTGGAGTTGTTGCTGCTTTGGATAACAGACCCCCCCCCCCAAAAAAAAAATAAAATACTGGACATGAGAGCTAGACAGTGAAGAAAGCAGATAGGAAAAAAATAATCCATTTGAGATGTGGTGCTGGAGAAGAATGCTGAGAATGACGTGGACAGCTAAAAGTCAAACAAATGGGTCCTAGAACAGATCAAGCCAGAATTCTCTTTGGAAGCCAAGATGATTAGAATCACAGAATCATAGAATTGTAGAGTTGGAAAAGACCACAAGGGCCATCCAGTCCAACCCCCTGCCATGCAGGACTAAATTGAGGCTGTCATACTTTGGCCACATAATGAAAAGGTCCAACCCATTAGAAAAGATAATGATGCTGGGGAAGGCGGAGGGAAGTAGAAAGAGAGGAGGACCACATACCAGATGGATAGACTCAGCCAGAGAGACCATTGGCCTCAGCGTATAGGAAGGTAGAGAATAGAGGGGCTTAGACACATCTCATTCACAGGATCACCATAAGTTGAGATCACCTTGAAAGCAGCTAATAATAACAACAACAGTATTGGACATACCATTGCCAAGTACTGATGTTGCTCACTGTATTTTAATAAACATGAATACTTTACAGGTCCAAGGAATTTCTGTGTTTCCTAGTTTTATTTGTTACCCTTGTGCTTGAGTTTGAGGCATGCAAATAGAAGGTTTTTAAGAAACAATCTTGATGCCTTGATTCATTACATGTTGATGATACTTGCACATTAACGAGTCCTCAGGAAAGCTATGAGGAACGCTATTATATTGAACATGAATGTGTTACATTAATCTAATAACGGAGAAGTCTCACGTCCGCTCAGCAGGGTTACAGCAAATTCTTGCTTTGGCACTGAAGATTAGAAGACCTAACGATCTGCAATGCACTCCTTTTCATTAGTCATGGGAAGATTTAATCTGCACAGTAATGACCTGATTATAGAACCCTTGCTCACTTGGACGGATGTTAACTGTAACCATTGACGTCTGTGGGCCTGTCACTGAAGAAAGTACCGCTGCTATAATTAATTTAAAAAGAGGACACAGCAATAAATGACTTTGAATTTCTACTACTGGTAAGCTAATTCCATTAACAGGTGTGAGGAAAAAAAATTTCACAGCAGAACTCAGCATAACACTATTTTGAAAAGAAAGAAAGAATCTGAGATGTAAGCTTCTTAGATGACCTGGGAAATTATTTTTCCTCATCATACTGAGAAATACAAGGCCCAGATATATTATTCTCTTTGTTATATGCATTTGCTCTGTATCCTTAGTATAGCCCCATCTAGCTGTACATAAATTTCATGTCCTCTAACACATACTTTTCAGTATCAAATGAAGCAAAGCCAGAATGGAAAACAAAACTGCTTTAGGTCTGAAAAACTGTTTTTCTTTCTTTCTTTGAACAACAGACTCCCATAACATTATGAACTGCCCTTGAAAGTCCCCTCCATTTATACAAAACCGGAAGATTAGGAAAACAACTATGAAAGAACAGATAAGAACCGAAAGTGCAAAATTGTATCTGTAGATGCCAAGTTGAGAATTGCCCATGAAACAGTAGATCACATTTCTATGCATGAACCTGAAAGCTGAACAGTGAAGAAATCTGAAAAAAAGAGAATCAATTCATTTGAAAAATGTGGTGCTGGATAAATATTCTACAGAGACTATTGACTTAAAAGGCAAATGAATGGGTCCTAGAGCACATAAAGCCTGAACTCTCACTCAAAGTCAAAATGAATAAACTGAAGCTGTTGTACTTTGGACATATCATGAGACTGTGTGACTCATTAGAAACAATTATAATGGAGCTGTGCGACTTACTGTGTGTCCAGGTTGTTCTCCTGGGTGGGAGATGTAGTGAGGGCAGCCTCTGGCAAAGCAAAGAAATAAAAGTGTGACAACTCTACTGGATGTAATTACAATATACACAAACCAGACAGTCCAAAAGGGGACATGGAGTGAAGATGGGTGAAGGGGGCATGTAGGAGGGGCTGCCATGGCTGTGCTTTGCCAATGTACCACTTGCACACTGATGCACCAATGCCCTGTACTGTCGGAGCATCGCACGTACAACTGTGTGGCTGATCAAAAGTTATAAGACAGAGTTTAATCCTTAGAGTGCAACGGTATAATAAAAATGTAAACTTTCCCCAGTATTCAATACATGTATTTCAGTCAGTATTTAATACATGTATTTCTGGGTGGACATGGGAGGTACTTCGAGGTCGTGAGTAGTGTGTTTGTGTGACAGTGCACACGTGGATGGCTATCTGTCGTGGATGCTTTGATTGTGTAATTCTGCATCACAGCAGGTTGGGCTGGATGTCCCTTGGGGTCTCTTCTAACTCTATGATTCTATTATTCTAGGTATGTTTTTCCCTTTTTGTTTTTTTAAAAAAAGCTGATTATTTTGCAAACAGCAGAATAAAATGTTAAAATATGGGAGAAAGAATGGAATGGAAATCGATTTGCTCATGCCCATGACTTGGATGTGTAAAACTAGTTCTACTGTTTTTCTTTTCTTTTGGGGGGGGGGCTTGAATATTTGCAACATTTTTCACCTGTTATTCTGTTTGTAGTCTTAATTCTTCAGTAACAGTTGTACCCATTGGTTAGCAAAAGTAACTGCAGGAAAACCGTGCTACATATCTGAAATCCAGCACTAGATGCTGGTGGACAATATATGGCTGAAACTTTCTGAAAAGTTTTCCACTCTTTCCAGTATAGCAGGGGTGGCAATGAACAGTTCCAGAAGAATCATCAGCATCAGCCTCCAGTATGGATGGAGGCATTCTGATTGCTCAACAAAGATAAGCACTCCAGTACTGAAGCTGAGAGAAACAAGATGCTTCAAGGCAAAGAAAGAAAGAGAGTTCAGCATTCACATACTCCTAACTAGGTCTTGCTTCAGGCTCCAGGGAAATGATGTATACCGTCTTGACAGAAAAGCTCAAGGTGATGGAGCATGCTCCCAGCAGACTACTGTTTGGAGAGACAGACTCCTTTAATACACTACCCTCCAGTTACTCCCCCCCCCAAAGAAATCATGATTTTTATAGGCTTTCTTCCTTCAAGCTGACTTGGAGACTGGGGGGTTTAACAGTCTATGCCCTCCTGCAGCAGGGAGAGCAGTGAAAATTGTTCAAGAGGAAAAAGAAAACAGCATTGTGATTTTGTTTGTCCCATAAACATTTGTTTGCAATTTCTTATCCAATAAATTCAGGTATAAAAGCCATTGTTGCTCATAGTAGTTTGAGGATTTGACTAGGAGAGTAGGGTTTGAATCCCTACTTGGTCATGGAAATCCATTTGGTGGCTTTGGGCAAATCATACTTTCTGAGCCTCATAGGAAGGCAAAGGTAAAACCCACTCTGAACAAATCTTGCCAAGAAAACCCTATGGTACAGTTCCATAACAGCAACAACAACAAGGTCTGATAATCTGAATTTAAACAAATGAAAAACTTCTGCCTCAACAGATTAAATTAAAAGTTTCAGTGGGATGATCCAGAATAAGTGTCATGATACAGTCCTTTACAATGGATTCTCCTGCTCTTAAACCCAAAGCTGAAAACTGAATATAATACATCGAAAATAAAATTTTCAAATGTATGGACATGGAAAAGCTGCTGAATAGCAGTCACGGTTATGTAATCATCTAAAACTCATGTGGAAAACACGGATTGAGAGAGGTGAGGGACCCTGACTGCTTTGCTTTGGGGGAGGAATTTTGACTTTGACAGCTCTTTCCTCCCTTCTAATGCCATCCTGCTTCACTATTTTCTTTTTCAAAAAAAAAAAAGAAAGAAAGAAAGAAAGAAAGAAAGAAAGAAAAAGATTTTTCTCATTGTCTCAGATGGCAGTCATACACATCATTTACTACCTGATCCATCTAACTAGAGATGGCAGGGGGTGAACTAGTGACCTTCTGCATGCAAAGCATGCACTCTATTGCCAAGCTATGGGCCATCTCTGTTAAAATTAAATTGGTTGAGCAGTATTTCTGTTTCCCAGACAGACTGACATAACTGTGGCATTGGGAAAATTAGAATGAGACTGTTATATTTACAATTGTGATATTGTAATAAAAATTTTCTCTTATCTGAAAAATATAACTCATAAATAAAAAAGGGCAAAGGAAGGTAAGAAAATAATATAACTGAAGAAACTGAAAACCTGCAAAACCTACAACCTAATTTGATTAGGGCCACTGAAATGTCACAGCCATGGCACAAATCTCCCCCAGAACATTTCATCAGGCAAGACAAGTACACATACATACACACATACATACACATCTGACCCAGTGCACTGGCCATGTTGTGCTTCTGTTCTAGCGAGATGAAGTTTCTAGATTAGTGAAGAGAGGAGGCATTAAGATATCAGTTGACAGTTTTGTTGAATCCTCATTTAATAGTTTCTCTTTTTCATCACCATCTAGAAACCTGGCTGTGACCCAGAGAATCACTTATTGCCTTTATTATTATTATTATTTTAAAATAGTGACTGAGTCCTTAGTGGGCTTAGATCAGATGCACACAGCAACATGACAATTTCTATATCAACAACAATGGAGATTTAAATTAAGTGGTTTACTGCCATCAATTGAAGCCAAGTTGTGAGTATTCCCTTATAATTCCCTAGCAGGAAGGATTGCCTAATAATTATGCTGTTCGTTAATTAGTGTGTATTCAGTGACAGAACACATTCCTTGCAGAAAGTCCTGGCTTTATTCCTAGATATTTTTCATTACATGTATTTTATTTATTAAAATATTTCTGTCCCTATATAAAAATGTCTCAGAGTGGCATACCAGTAAGATCAAGGCAAACAAATTTAAACAATTTAAAATAATAAAAAATTGAAATGAAAGAGAAACATATTAAACACAATTAACAAGATGAAGCAGGCTTAAAAAGTAAAATAGAAAAGTAAAACTATGTGCATTAGCATTTTGAGATAAAATTGGTGATACCCCAAGACTTTAATAAATAGCCATGTTTTTACTTTGTGGCTAAGTAAAGCCAATGAGGAATCAATCAAGCCTCCAAGAGGAAGTTATTCTTAAACTCAGTGCTGCAGCTGAGAAGACCCTCTCCTTAATTCTCAGAGAAGGATTATCCCCCAGAAAAGCTCAGTCTTTGGGCAGGCATATATAGGGAGCCCTATAGAAACCCTGCTATACAACAGGTATTCAGAATACAAAATACTGGGTTATCAGGATGTTTATCTGATTTAGTCAAAGTCCAAAGTGCAGGAAGAAACATTACCACCAGAAACTTACAAAACTAAATGTGGGTCCAGCTACAGCTTCATAATTCAGAAAGGCAAGCAGGCAGATACACAATCTGCTGCTTAAAACTGAGACTAAGGCTGCAACTACACTGCAGAATTAATGGAGTCTGACACTGTTTTAACTGCTATGATTCAATGCTAGTGGTGTTCCTGCACCAGGTGTCACCCAGTGTGGGGCATGGGACTTCTGGGGTTGGGATTTCTGGGGTGGGACTTCCGGTGGAGTTTTTAAGGGTGTGTACATGCAAAGTAGAGCAGCGTGTGTACTCAGAGCAGAGCTGTGAATATGCCAAACCGAACCCCCTGTGTGCCATCTGGATTCCCCTCCCCCCCCCCCCGCACATAGAATCATAGAATCATAGAGTTGGAAGAAACCACAAGGGCCATGCAGTCCACCCCCCTGCCATGCAGGAACTCCCAGTCAAAGCATCCCCAACAGATTGCCATCCAGCCTCTGATTAAAGACCTCCAAGGAAGGAGATTTCACTTCCCTCCGAGGGAGTGTGTTCCACCGTCGAACAGCCCTTACTGTCAGGAAGTTCTTCCTAATGTTGAGGTGGAATCTCTTTTCCTGCAGCTTGATTCTATTGTTCTGCGTTCTAGTCTCTAGAGCAGCAGAAGACAAGCTTGCTCCCTCCTCAATATGACATCCCTTCAAATATTTGAACAGGGCTATCATATCACCTCTTAACCTTCTCTTCTCCAGACTAAACATCCCCAGTTCCTAAGGCGGTCCACATAGGGCATGGTTTCCAGACCCTTCACCATCTTTGTT
Organism: Urosaurus nigricauda; assembly: GCA_034509955.1. Taxonomy (NCBI): domain Eukaryota; kingdom Metazoa; phylum Chordata; class Lepidosauria; order Squamata; family Phrynosomatidae; genus Urosaurus; species Urosaurus nigricauda. The sequence continues at coordinate 233,473,195 of JAOEGL010000001.1, read as the reverse complement.
GCCCTTGTTTGGACACACTCCAATTTCTCCACAACCTTTTTGAATTTTGATGCCCAGAACTGGACACAGTATTCCAGGTGGGGCCTGTCCAAAGCAGAATAGAGTGGCACTATTACTTCCCTTAATCTAGACACTATACTTCTATAGATGCAGCCTAAAATAGCATTGGCCTTTTTAGCTGCCGCATCGCACTGCTGACTCATGTTCAACTTATGGTCTACTTGGACTCCTAGATCCCTTTCACACATCGTTTCATTCAGCCAGGTGTCCTCCATCCTATATCTGTGCATTTCATTTTTCCATGCTAAGTGCAGTACTTTACATTTGTCTGTGTTGAATTTCATTTTGTTAGCGTTGGCCCAGCTTTCCAGTCTATTCAGGTCATTTAGATCTACTGGGCAACAATTATTAAGAGTTCCGGAGGCCAGATTATCAACTACAGCTAAGAGGGCATTTTCTACCTCGGCCCCAAGCCTCTGGAACTCGCTGCCCATTGAGCTCCACTTGGTTGCCTCTCTCACCCAATTTAAAAAGAAGCTGAAAACATATCTATTCAAGCAGGCTTACCCTTGAATGGGTTTCCTTCTGATATCTGCCCTGTTATACAAGCCGCTTGGAGTTTTTACCATTTAACATTTGCATTGGGTTGATATTTTTTTATTGTATGAACATGATGTACACCGCCCTGATCACCGGAAGGGCGGTATATAAATAAAGTTTTTATTATTATTATTATTTTGAATTTTGATCCTGTCTTCTGGAGTATTGGCTACTCCTCCTAATTTAGTGTCATCTGCAAATTTGATAAGTATGCTCCCAATTCTGTCATCCAAGTCATTAATAAAGATGTTGAATAGCACTGGGCCCAGGACAGAACCCTGTGGGACCCCACTGGTCACTTCTTTCCAGGATGAAAAGGAACCATTGCTGAGCACCCTTTGGGTATGGCCAATCAACCAATTACAAATCCATGTAACAGTTACCTTGTCTAGCCCACATTTTGTCCTTGTCTAGCCTGTTTGCAAGAATGTCATGGGGAACCTTGTCAAAGGCCTTACTGAAATCAAGATATACTATATCCACAGCATTCCCTTCATCTACCAATCTGGTAATTTTATCAAAAAAAGAGATCAGATTTGTCTGGCATGACTTGTTTCTCTGAAACTCATGTTGGCTTTTTGTTATTATCCTTTTAGATGTTCACAGACTCCCTGTTTAACAATCTGCTCTAGAATCTTTCCTGGTATTGATGTCAGACTAACTGGACGATAATTATTGGGATCCTCTTTTTTCCCCTTTTTGAAGATGGGGACAACGTTTGTATTCCTGTACTATCTCTACTTATTCTGTGCTGAAATTCCCCTATTCTATCTTCTTCCCCATTATCCTTAGGTTGAGCACCTTTTGCCTTGTCTGAGAAGACTGAAGCAAAGAAGGTATTGAGTAATTCTGCCTTTTCTCTGTCCCCTATTAGCATTTTGCCATCTTCTGCATGCAGTGGCCCTACCGTTTCCTTCTTCTTCCTTTTGCTTCAGACATACCAAAAATGCCCTTTTTATTTTTCTTAACCTCTCTAGCAAGCCTGAGTTCATTCTGCGCTTTAGCTTTTCTGACTTTATCCCTACACATGCTTGCTATTTGTTTGAATTCCTCTTTGGTGATTTCCCCGTTTTTCCATATCTTTTACATATTCTGTTTAAGGCTTATCTCAGTTGAAAGTTCCTTAGTCATCCATCCTGGCTTCTTGAAACACAAACCAGAGCTCCCCATGCACTTAATCTGGAGCCACCTGTGCATGTGCAAAGCAGAGACCCCCTGTGCACAAACCGTGTGTGCAAAATGGTGCTCCCTGCACTCACAGACCAGAGCAGTGTGTGCAGTGCAGTGCGGCACACATGCATGTGGATTGAATGCTGTACATGGATGGCATAGGGAGAATTGTGGGGGGGGGCTGATTGGGTGTCACCCTTCTTATGGGGTGTCACCTGGTGTGGTCTGCACTCCCACACCCCTCCATTGACACTACTATTCAATGCCAAAGAATTCTGGTATTTGTAGTTTTGTGAGATATTTAGCCGTTCTGTCAGAAAGCTCTGGTGCCACCACAAATTGAAAATCCCAGGATTCCATAGGATGGAGCCATAAGAGTTAAAACAATGTCAAACTGCATTAATTCTCCAATGTGGTAGAAATCCAAATCTTGCTGGTTACTCCCAACTAGAGTAGACTTTTTGGATCCATTATTCAATACTGGGCAAACACATCAGTAATTACCATTGATTCAATGATTATACTCTAGTCATAACTAACAATAGAATACTGGCCAGTATCTTTTCTGTGGCAAGCTCTCAAATTGGAGCAGGGGACAAGGACAAAATGGAGTTGAATGAGAATTTTTCCTTCTTAATCCTATATCATATTTGATTAAAAAAAGACTCCCATTGTTTCAGTTGTATTCTGACAGATGTATCCTCCTCCTTCATGGTACCATGCTTCACTATTTTCAAAGTTTTAAACTGATCTTCAGGCATCATAATATCTACCGCTTCTGAACTTACCCTACTCAAAACTTTCAGTTTACAATCTCTCTGAATCAGTCCAAGCTGATACATGCCATGTTTTTCATCAGGGTCCATGTCAGATTTGGGCACCCATGCATTTTCCTCTGGAGTTAGGTTGACAAATAGTCTGCACTACTATATGTTCATTTCTTGAGTTCACACTGTGAAAAAAATACCTTTACTACATCAATAACAATAGCAAGTACAATTAATTTTCACATTCTCCCCAAGAGCAGGTAATCTAAACCCTGCACTGTCATTTTCTTTAATCAAGTCACATGCTATTCTTTATAATATACAAGCACAGGAATGGTTATGGTTTTTCCTCATTTTTGCTCCATTATTTCATTATGGGTTTGACATATTTTAACAGCCATTATATTTATGATGGTCATGTAATGGGAATATAGTGAAAGCAATTACTGTAAACCAACTATAGCGCTACCTATCATAAGCCAGGCCTTACACCATTTTTTAATAGCCAAGTTTAGCAGCATCTTTTATTGTGAAACTTTGTGCTTGTGTGCCCTTTTTGACAGATATATGCCCAGTGCATGACTGTCTCATAATTAGAGTGAAACTATTTTGTGTCTGTGAGTTGGAAAAAAAAACCCATATAAATAATCCCTGTTTTACTTATGGTTGCTGAAAAATAGAAGACATGCCAAGATGAGCTACCTACTTCACAGAAAACTGTGCTGACATGAACAGGTATTGAGTCAAAGGCCTTCGAATACATCTGTTTTCTTGCATGTTCATTTGTTAGCTGCTGTGCCAGGTCCACCCAAATGGCTTTCCTCCAGATAGTATGCCTGTTATATAAAAAGTGCAAAAAAAATCTATTGAAAGTATTAGCTACAATCCTGCATAGGTTCTGAATGTGTAGTATTAACATTTTCACAGAACATCATCAATAATGGCAGACACTTACTTTTATAGATTTTTTTCTTTAAAAAAACTTTTAAAAAATTCTTATATAGCCAAAGATTCTAATGACAAGGAAAAAAGATTCCACCTGAACACTAGAAAAAAATTTCTTGAGGGTAAGAGTTGATCAACAGTAGCCTTGAAGATTTTCATACCAGCGCTTACTGTGGGGTAAAATATCAGGGAAGCACATGTGTATGAAACCCTGATGTGCTTCCCAGATGACAGAAAATCATCCCCTTGCCTCTAGCATCCTTGAATTGTTCGTTGAGCAGCAATTTCCTATGAAAGCAAAATTTCCATTCATAGGAAATTGCTGCTCCGTGAACGATTCACGGACACTAGACTTAAGGAGACAATTCCCTGCTGTTTGGGAAGTACGTCAGGCTTTCATACATGTGGCTTTCCCTGACATTTTACCAACGTTTTATGAGCCCTTACCATGGTAAGCGCTTGTATGAAAATTTTCATAGACTGCCTTGGAGGGTGGTGGACTCTCCTTCTTTGTGGGTCTGTAAAAAGGAATTAAATGGCCATGTCTCAGGAATGCTTTAGTTATGCATTCTTGAATGGAGTAGACAGCCCTTGTGGTTCCAGTCCTGTCATCTTATAATTCTATGACATACAGAATAGTGAATTCCTCAGGTAGTCTCCATATTGTCAAATCTGGAGATGAACTGGTGCTGGATAAAGCAAAGCAAATCCATGGAAACCAATTTAGATAGCTTTGCCTTCGATTTCAGAGTATAATAATCAGAAAATAAAGTCCCCATTTAAGGGTAGTGCCTTAGGGTTGCCATAAACTGGAAACAATTTGAAGGCACACAACAACAACAACAAAATCTTCTTCCTCTACCTTAGGATCCTGCTGCTCAGTGACTCTGTTTGATATTATTCAGGTCACACAAATATATGGGGAGCTACACTGAGAAGTCAAAATCAAAAGTCCATTTTGTGGTAATGCAAGTATGCCAAGGAGCTGTAAAAATTCTGTGCAAACCTTTGAACTAAAATGTATCTTCAGTATGATAAATGTTTTTTTTAAATATACAATTTTAAAGGGCATCTTTGCCAGATGGAAAACCATGGTTTCAAAAGCTTGCACAGAGATTTTGGGGGTGAGGATTTCTGAGAGCTCATCCATATATCTAAAGGATACCAAGTTGAGTAGGCTGATGCAAGTTCAGTACAGTTCATCTCATACTATTTGCTCTTTCATGGAACAGTTCACTTTCCCCATAACATCATTAAAAGTTGCCAATAATGCAAACTATAAGTCATTACCATGGCTGCAGGTCCTGCCATCCAGTGCCTGCATCTTTTCCGCCATGTTTGCGTGTACTGCTGATACATTATGACTTTCTGTCATAAGTCTTTTCACTCATTTTAAGTTAATGCATAATGAAAGCATGACATTAGGAAGACAGAGATATTCAAAAAGGCTTCACAGAAATGCTAAAATGTGTGTGGCTTTATGAAGCTTGACAATAGCCCATTGACATTTTTACAAGGAACGTTCCTCTTCACTTTTTTTCATGGCTGAATTAATTCTAATCTCCCATCTTGTTCCTATAGGCACTTGTAGGATGTATGCAATATTCTACTACCGGAATTCAAGTTAAAGCTAAAACCATATTAATTAAAAGCACATTGTTGTTAGAGTTTGCCGTGTCTGACCCTTTTTTGGTACTTATTTGTGTTTATAGGGATTTTTGTAGTATTTCTGCCTTCTAAAATGGAGAATAATGGGTGATCCCATGGTCAGGAATACTAAAAGAGAAAGGAGTTCAAGACAGATTGGAGTTTCTCAAAAAGGAGATACTGAAGGCACAATTTCAAACAGTACCAATGAGGAAGAAAAATGGGAGATGTTTCAAGAAGCCATGATGGATGACTAAGGAACTTTCAACTGAGTTAAGTTTTAAATGGGACATGTATAAGAAATGGGAAAATGGAGAAATAACCAAAGAGGAATTCAAACAAATAGCAAGCACTTGTAGGGATAGAGTCAGAAAAGGAAAAGCGCAAAATGAACTCAAGCTTGCTAGAGAGATTAAGAAAAATAAAAAGGGCTTTTGGGGGTATGTCCGTAGCAAAAGGAAGAAGAAGGAAACAGTAGGGCCACTGCATGCAGAAGATGGCAAAATGATAACAGGGGACAGAGAAAAGGCAGAATTACGCAACACCTTCTTTGCTTCAGTCTTCTCAGAAAAGGCAAAGGGTGCTCAACCTGAGGATAATGGAACAGAAGACAGAATAGGGGAATTTCAGCACAGAATAAGTAAAGAGATAGTACAGGAATACCTGGTTAACTTAAATGAATATAAGTCTCCAGGACCAGATGAACTACATCCAAGGGTATTAAAAGAACTGGCAAATGTAATATCGGAACCATTGGCAATAATCTTTGAGGACTCCTGAAGAACAGGAGAAGTCCCAGCAGACTGGAGGAGGGCAAATGTTGTCCCCATCTTCAAAAAGGGGAAAAAGAGGATCACAACAAATATAGTCCAGTTAGTCTGACATCAATCCCAGGAAAGATTCTAGAGCAGATCGTTAAACAGGGAGTCTGTAAACATCTAGGATAGTAACAAAAAGTCAACATGAGTTTCAGAGAAACAAGTCATGCCAGACAAACCTGATCTCCTTTTTTGATAAAATTACCAGCTCGGTAGATGAAGGGAATGCTGTAGAAATAGTATATCTTGATTTCAGTTAGGCCTTTGACAAAGTTCCCCATGACATTCTTGCAAACAAGCTTGCAAAATGTGGACTAGACAAGGCAACTGTTACATGGATTTGTAATTGGTTGACCAGCCAAACCCAAAGGGTGCTCAGCAATGGTTCCTTTTCATCCTGAATAGAAGTGACAAGTGGGGTGCCACAGGGTTCTGTCCTGGGCCCAGTGCTATTCAACATCTTTATCAATGACTTGGATAATAGAATTGGGAGCATACTTATAAGATTTGCAGATGACACCAAATTAGGAGGAGTAGCTAATACCCCAGAGGACAGGATCAAAATTCCAAATGACAGTAATAGACTAGAAAGCTGGGCCAACGCTAACAAAATAAAATTCAACACAGAGAAATGTAAGGTACTGCAGTTAGGGTGGAAAAATGAAATGCCTAGATATAGGATGGGGGACACCTGGCTGAATGAAGCTATGTGTGAAAGGGATCTAGGAGTCCAAGTAGACCACAAGTTGAACATAAGTCAACAGTGCGATGTGGCAGCTAAAAAGGCCAATGTAATTTTAGACTGCATGAATAGAAGTATAGTGTCTAGATCAAGGAAAGTAATAGGGCCACTCTTTTCTGCTTTGGTCAGGCCCCACCTGGAATACTGTGTCCAGTTCTGGGCACCACAATTCAAAAAGGATGTGGAGAAACTGGAGCATGTCCAAAGGAGGGCAACTAAGATGGTGAAAGGTCTGGAAGCCGTGGCCTCTGAGGAGTGACTTATGGATCTGGGGATGTTTAGCCTGTAGAAGAGAAGGTTAAGAGGTGATATGATAGCCCTGTTTAAATATCTGAAGAAATGTCATATTGAGGAGGGAGCAAGCTTGTTTTCTGCTGTTCCAGAGACTAGAAAAATGGATGCAAACTGCAGGAAAAGAGATTCCAGCTCAACATTAGGAGGAACTTCCTAACAGTAAGGGATGTTAGAGAGTGGAACACACTCCCTTGGAAAGTGGTGAAGTCTCCTTCCTTGGAGGTCTTTAAGTAGAGGCTGGATGGCCGTTTTTCAGGGATGCTTTGATTGGCAGTTCCTGCATGGAAGGGGGTTGGACTGGACGGCCCTTGTGGTCTCTTCCAACTCTGTGATTCTATGATTCTATATTATAGGGATTTCTACCACATTTCCACCTCTCAAATAGAACTGGGCCAAATGGGCTAACTTTATATAGTAACTCAGCTAACTGAATGCTGATATATCATTCTTCTTCTTTCTTCTTCTGTTAATCATTTATATAAAAGAGCATGATATACATGATTCAAAGTTTTGTTTTTGTTTTTTTGCAGATTGTATGGGAGTGAATTAGATAAATTGATTGCAGGTAAGGAAACTGTTGTTGTTTGTGTGCCTTCAGGACATTTCCAACTTATGGCAAACCTAAGGCAACCATATCACTGAGTCTGTAACTCACCTAAGGTCACCCAGTGAGTTTCCATGGCTAAGGGGGAGATCAAACCTTGATTTCCAGTTGTAGTCCAGTGCTCAAACCATGCTGGTTTTGAGGTAAGGAAATACAGTGTATTATTTAAAAAGAAAACTATAACAAGAAAAGTGTCCAAGGACAGATGGCCTGATGGGCATATTTTTATAAAGATTTTTTTTAGCAGATAATATCTTCGCCTTATTTTTTATGGGCTCTAATAACCCCGTGAAGTAGGTGAATCCGAGACTGACTGACCCAAGTTTCATACCTCAGTGGCTAGGGTGCTGCTGTTCAACAGGCTGTCAGCTGGCAAGTAGTGGCAGCAGGAGAAAGAGTTGGAACACTAACATGCACCTAATCATTTCCTAATTGCCAACCACATGCATCACAAATTCTGACTGTACCTTATTGCTGTATTGAAAATCTAGCAAGCTTAGCCACAAATGAACTTGTGAGCAAACAGCAAGGGAACAAGTATACAGAGACAGGCAAGTCATTCAACTACTGGTTCCATGTCACATTTGTACATGTTTATTCGTTTCCTAGCACTGAATTTTTCTTGACCTCAGCAGATGTAAAATTCCCTTGAGCGGCTTCAAATTGAGACATACTTTTTAATGCCACATTTTGAGATTTTTGTTCTTTTCAAAAATTGTGTTTCAGATTACAGCCTCAGCATTCTGAGTGAGTATATAATGAAGGTTAAAAGAGTTGTCATTAACATTTATTATTGTGCAAAAGTGAAAAAAGGGGAAAAGTCTGCAATTCTAGGGCTGCGTTATTCATTGTTTATTACATTTCATTCCTGCTTAAAATCTACACTGATCCTTCAGCCTATTTCCACACAACCAAAAATAAATAATCCAGGCAAATATCCCAGAATATATTTATACGTTGTTTTTAAAGAGTGTGCAGAGTCAATTTTAAAAGTTGATTAACTCAAATAGTATATTTGTGGGTAATGTGACCATTTCCCAGGTATATAGGAAGCACACAGTAAATTTCTGCACAAACAACCATTGTTTTCCTTGTTGTATATTGAAACATAACTCTTCGCTTGAATAACGATAACGTTGAACCTCTTTCAGAATAAAATGAAAGCAGGATAGGGGGCTTCCTTCCTTCCTTCCTTCCTTCCTTCCTTCCTTCCTTCCTTCCCTACCTCTTTCTTTTTTATACCTTAACTTCCAAATCCTGTGTGGGGAGAAAGTGTAGAAAGAGTTTGATTCTATCCCAGTCCATTTGTAAAGCTGAGACAGGTGAGAAAGGCGAGGTACTTTATAGCAATGAATGTGAATCTCTGTATAAAAGGAGCTATAGCTCACTGAGATATAGTAGATCAACAAGCTTATTTTGAATACTATATGTGTGAAATAATGTCTCATACTCTTCCCTTTGCATTAAATTTCCATCTAATTTTATGAGGATTTAACTATCTTCCTGCAAAATCTTTTGGAAAAGAAAGAAAGGAAGAAAGGTCATCTGTCCCTTTCCATTCATTTTCCCACTCACCATTAAATATCATTCTGCTTAATCTACCATCATTTCCACTGCCAGATTTGCCACAGATAAACAAATACTGATGGAACATATTTGAGTTGTGTGGGTAGATAATAATACCAGCAAGCAATGATATAACATTACTCAGCATTTAGATTACGCTCTGCATGCTTCAGCAGCATCCCAACATATTGTCTAATCTGACTAATCAAAATTAATGACTGGCTAATTAAACACAGAACAGCTCTCAAGGATTAATCTTCAAAGCTCTGCGTGGGATGCAGGCCATGTGATTTCCACCATTATTAGAAAATAAGAATGCTAAATCTTCCAGCCCATTGATCTTGTTTTATTTTTTTTATTCCTTAAAGTCTGCTTAGAAATTTCAACAAGTGTGTATTAAAAAGACTGTTTCAGCTTTATAGTGGAAAAATGACTGCCATTCCCCATCTTTTTTGGTGATTTTATAATGGTATTTAATTTATGTCTCAAATTGGTGTAAAGATGGAACCTTTCTTTTCCAAGAATTAAAAAAAAAACTTTTTAATTTTAATTTGAAGATTAAAAAAATTAACTTTAAAAAATCAGCCTGTGCCATATAAAAATCAGCCTGATTAAAAAAAAAAACTTTCACAATATAGGTAGAGTAAAAGAAGAGGATGAGTGAGGCTTTGCCTGTTAACTATAATGAGAAGGTACTGATTAAGAAGAAAAGTGACACATATTTAAGAGATCCAAATAAGTATGAATATCCTGATTTATATTACGATCCTATACACATTTGCCTTGGAGTAAGTCTCAAGGAGCACAGTGGGATGTTACTTCTGAATCAACCTAAGTAAGATTTAGCTGTTTGCATGAATGCACCTAGGAATTTATAGAGATGCAGGGATTAAATCAATTCAATGGTTTTCAAGCTTTCTACATCTGAGTAATTTTTTCTACAGAAAGATATTTCTAAAAAAAAAATTCTTGCATATCTATCAAAGTATTACAGAGGGCTGAAAATGCATGTGGTGGGGAAAGGACAACTGTGACAACTGATCTTTTTCAACTGAAGATCTCATAATCCCTTACCATCTTTTGGGACTGTAAACTTCACAATTTGCCAAAGGATTCCTGTGTTGTTTAAGTTACCCATCCTTGATTTACTGCATGGGAAGGTGCTCCAAGTCATCGTGGATTAGCTACCAAGTATTGTGGACCCTTTGTATTTCCTGGGCTTTAGTTCCAGGACATCCTGTGGACACCAAAATCCATGGATGCTCAAGTCCCATTAAATACAACTGCATCATAAAATGGTTTCACTGATATCAAATGGCAAAATCAAGGTTTGCATTTTGAAATTTATATTTTCAAGCCATGGATGGTTGAATCTGTGGATAAAGAATCCATGGATATGGAAGGCTGACTATATGGTGACTGCTATGCAGGTTGAAAATGCATTTGAAAATGCCCTGGAAGGTCTGGCGTGAAGTTACATTTTATAAAGACGTAAGAAGAAAACACACTCAAGGGCTGTACAGACCATCCCTAAGGGGTAGCCTGCAGCCGCCTCTTTCTTCACCAGATCAGGGCTGTGGCAACTGCACACCATGACCCTGATCTGGCCTTTCCATGGTGCAAAAAGGAGCCACAAGAAGCAGCTCCCTTCTGCACTGCAGAAGGGGCACCATAGCTGCCAGTGCCATGGCTTTTCTGCACTCCTTTGGTGCTGCGTCATCTGGGCATAGCACCAGAGGAGCACTGTGACACCGCCTGCTGTGTAGTGGGGCATGTGATGTGCGCACCAGCATGGGGGCAGAGTCAGGGCATGCATTGTACAAATGCCACACACCCACTCCACCACCATGCCAGGTTTTATGGCTGGTCTGTACAGGCTGATAGTTAACTAAGATTTACATTTAGATTTCTCATAGTGTTGCAAAGCATAGCTCCTTATTGTTTAGGGATAATTTGCTCTGGGGACCATTTGTTTCTCATTGTAAATGTTTCCAAGCAGTTAAAGGGAAGATGACATTTAGTTATACCTTCAGTAATAGCAAGTGCTACTCTACTCCCTGAAGAGCTATTTTTAAAAAAATAGAGAAAAAATGCTGGCTCTTTTCTTAAAAAAAATAAATAAAAATTGGTCAGCTTGTTTTTCTTACCTTGGCCTCTCAAGAAGTACTTTACATACCAGACAACTTTCATCTGTCTGCTTATACTGCTCTGTATTCTTCAAATCATCTAGAGTCTTGCTTTTGCAAGGGAATGTTTGTTTCACCTTTTCACCCTATGCTTGTATAATTTGGATAGAGTTATCATGAAGCTACCGTCCTCAATTCCTCTTGGAGACAGAGATAACAGAAAAGAGAAGATTCAGAATGATAGCAGGATGCACTAACTGTTCTGTTTATCCCTGGAGGGTCCATGAAGCTTCTTAACATCTGTGACACAGAGGAGAAGATACTGTGGCAACCTTCCTTGGGTTAGGTTTCTTGGGGCACATAGCAGACCTTAAAGCTATGAGCCAATACGACAATATTGTAAAATCTACTAAATACTAAATGTGTTCCTTTGTGTAATGATGAGGGAGGAAATCTATATTTCAAAGCAAATACTAATCTGATGTGGTTGACCCCTTGACATAACCTTCCTATATTTTACTTCAGCTTCTCCTTGAAATAAATCCCCCCTACATTCCCACCTTATAGCTGCTGTTTTGCTTCCCTGATATAGATTACTTTACTGTAGGAAATGAAGTAGATTCTTAATGAATACAAATAAATAATTCTACTGTGCACATTTAGTTAGGTATAAAAACAAAAAACAAAACAAACAGCTTCATTTATATACTGCTTCATACCCTTAAGGAGTGTCTAAGCGGTTTACAATTGTAAGCTATTTGCCCCCCAACAATCTGGGTACTCATTTTAGCAATCTCGGAAGGATGCAAGCCTGAGTCGAGCTTTAGCCCTTTGCTGGTCTTGAACTCACCACCTTATGGTTTGAGTGAGTGGCTGCAGTACAGGCATTTAACCACTGCACCACCAGGGCTGATGATAAAACTCATTTAGCTTTGGTTGTTGTTGTTTGCTATCAAGTCAGCTTCAACTTACTGCCACCTTATGAAAGAGAGGCCTCCAAAGCACTCTGTAAACAACTGTCCTGCTCTTATTGTCTCATGATATGTCCAAAGTATGGTAGCCTCTGCTTGGTCATTTTGGCTTGCAGGGAGAGTTCAGGCTTGATTTGCTCTTGAGATTCTTTGTCTTTTGGGCAGTCTATTGTATTTGTAAACCTTTCCTCCAGCACCACATTTCAAATGAGTTATTCTCTCCCTCACAGCTTTCTTCACTGTCCAGCTTTTACAATCATACACAGAAATCAGAAATATAAAGGCATGGACAATCCTGCCTTTGGTATTCAATGGTATATCTGTGCATTTCATCCATTTGGATATCATTCATTTCCTTCATAGTTGCTCTTTCAAATCCTAGTCTTCCAGTTTCGTGACTATAGTCTCCATTCTGATTAATGACTGAGCCAAGGTACAGGAAACCCTTCATTATTTCCGTGTCTTTACCAGCCACTTTAAAATTATGTAAATCATCTGTTGTCATTATTTTTGTTTTCTTAATGTTCAAGTGTAACCCTTCTTTAGCATTTTAAATAGTCATTCCCTGGACCTTATCGCATGGACAAAAAGACCAGAAGTAGATTTGGGATTGCAAATTCAAAAGTGGGTATTATCGCACATAAACTTGCCACTGCCGCCACCAGGCAACTACAAACTGGGTCCCAGCCTCACTCAGCCAGCTGCTTTGCAAAAATGGGAAATTTCTTTTTTTGCAAAAAGGCCAACTGAATGCAGCTGAGACCCTGGTTGTAGTTGCCCAGTGGTGGCAGCGGTAATTTTATGTGTGATAATACTCTCTTTTGAATTTGCAATCCCAAATCTACTTCCAGTCTTTTTCTCCATGCGATAAGGTCCCAAGTCTTTGCTATTTTGTACTAGTAGTATGATATGTACTAGTAGTATGATTCTGGGATTTGTAGCTTTGTGAGCTATTTAGCCTTTCTCTGTCAGATCACTTTGGAGCCACAACAAACTACAAAACGCAGAGTTCCATTGGATGGAGCCATGAGAGTTAAAGTGGTGTCAAAGTGCAGATTTGATTTAAGCCAACTATTGCCTGCTCTCATCTTCCAGAACCTCAAAAAGATATAATTTCTTCCCATGTAACAACTACTGACTGATTCTCATAGGTGGAGATAGTGGGAAATAAACCTTAAACCCACTACATGCAAATCATGTGCTGTAGTACTGAGTTATGTTCTTTCACAAAGTGCTCTACATTCAATATGAGTTTGAATGGAGAAGCCACAGGTTTAATTGTTTTTTATTTTGAAATTTTAATTATATTATTTTTTAAATTTTTCTTTAAAAATATCACATCAGATTTTCACTTTAACCAAATGAAAGTATGCATATGTATCTACATTTAGGCTGTGCATATGGTATTGCAATTTAAAGGTATAATTTCAATTTTGTTAGTTGTTTATGTTGTTCAGTGATATAAGGCAATTATGACTTATGAGTAACATTAGTACAAACGTCATAGAATCATAGAGTTGGAAGAGACCACAAGGGCCATCCAGTCCAACCCCCTGCCATGCAGGAACTCCCAATCAAAGCATCCCCGACAGATGGCCATCCAGCCTCTGCTTAAAGACCTCCAAAGAAGGAGACTCTACCACTCTCCGAGGGAGTGTGTTCCACTGTCGAACAGTCCTTACTGTCAGGAAGTTTCTCCTAATGTTGAGGTGGAATCTCTTTTTCTGTAGCTTGCATCCATTGTTCCGGGTCCCAGTCTCTGGAGCAGCAGAAAACAAGCTTGCTCCCTCCTCAATATGACATCCCTTCAAATATTTAAAGAAGGCTATCATATCACCTCTTAACCTTCTCTTCTCCAGGCTAAACATCCCCAGCTCCCTAAGTCGTTCCTCGTGACTAAGGATTATGTATGGTGTGGTAAGCAAGGAGGTCAATGGGTAGGTTGACGCCATGAGTTACTACAACAGATGATACCAATCCTAGTTTAGCCACCGAGTCAGCTCCAAATTCTCACCTAATCAATGTGACTTGGCTGCTTGTAATTCAGAGGCTGTAACTGTTTACAGGTATACACAAACCCTTCTGGTTTATAAATAACATCTGCCAAGATGAGATCTCCATGACATACTGCTGAGCCAGGGCATATAAGACAAAGCCAAGTACATTGCTAAGATCCACTTGAAGATAAATCTGTGTGACCCACGATATAGCTGTATTTATCAAGGTAAGTGTGTGCGGTCTAAATACCTGAAATCTAGGAGATGACCCAGGGTTTTTTGATGCCTCTTGAACAAGTACTTAGAAATATTGCTTAGATGCCTCTTGAACAAGTACTTAGGAATATTGCTTAGAGAATGAAAATAAAAGGGCGGAGTGGGTAATAGATGCCTGTTTGAAAAATGTAAACACACAAGGATTCCTTTACCAGATCATATCAAAAGTCCAGATCTTCAAGCATTTTTCCCCTCAACGATAGCCAAATAGATACTTCCTATTTCAAGTAAGCCACACAAAGTGCATTATACCCAGGCACAGTCTGTTCAGTGTGAACTTTCCCCTTAAGTACATCCATCAACTTATTGCACTCTCTTCTTTTGGCTGAGAAACTAAGGATGTAGAGGTGGAAAGAAATGTCATTGGCCTTGACAGTTTTAATGAAAGTCATATTTCTGTACTTGCCAAGACTTTCTTCAGAGAAATACAGTGGCACAAAACAATGTGTGTGTTTTGAAATGCAGATAGTTAGTATGTGCATAAGCAGAAAAAATATGCACAAACAGACTCTCCTTGATGGGGAAAAGTTATGAAAATTAGGTAAATTGAGCAAATAAATGCACATATAATTAAAATGATTTTAAATGTGTTTAACGTTTAAGGATAGAAAAAATGTTAGTGAAATTCAGAGAAAATTGGAAAAACTGAAAATGAATTATTTTTATATCCCTACTAGAAACACTGCAGGTGCCTGTGTCTTAAATCCTTCCAGGAGACTCTTTATAATCCAGTTAATAACCATGTTGCATTGCCTACACCTGCATGGGAGATAAATTAGTAAATTAGTAACTAAGGTAATTGCACAAAGGAAATTCTTGCCTAGAGCCAATGTGACATAGTGGTTTGAGTGGAGACCAGGATTCGATTCCCAGTTCAGCCATATAAACCTATTGGGTGACCTTGGGCAAGTCACAGTCTCTCAGCCTCAGGGGAAGGCAATGGGAAACCTCCTCTGAACAAATCTTGCTAGGAAAATCCCATGATAGGTTGGCAACACAGCTCTGAAAATACCACTCATCTCCAGTTATCCATTTGGACAGGGCTATCATTGACAAAACATAGGTAAAACTGCTCTCCTTTGTGTATGTTTAGGAGGAAAAATATCACAATCTGGGAAGGAAGATCAGTGGTGTTCATTTAGTTTCCTTACTCCTGCCAACCTCTGGTTGTCCACAGATTGTCCATTACAGCAATTGTAACCGGTGATGTAGCATCTTTTTCAAGGCATTCTAAGGCAGAAGGATGGTGGCTAGCCCCTTAAGCTACATCTACACTGTAGAAATAGTCCAGTTTGACACTGCTTTAAATGCCATAGATCCATGCTATATAATCCAGGAATCTGTATTTTGCCAGGGCACTAGTGGGCCCTGACAGAGAAGGCAAAATGTCTTACCAAACTACAAATCCATGGATTCCATAGCACTGAGACATGACACTTAAAGTGGTGTCAAACTGCACACTGGAAAAGAACTGAAGTTTTTGGTGCTTCCTCAGAAGGGCAAGTAGTGGTGATAAAACATCTTTCCACTATGAATGGGGCCATAAAAATCGGAGGGGAGTGTTTCGCTCACCTTCATGTATGTGGAAATTCCACCTGCCTATTATCTCTAACAATCATTAGTAGACTCCTCCAGCATAAATAATTTGGTGGATCCACTTTGAGCTATCTAAGTCAGCAGCTATAATCACATCTTGCTGTCATGAATAAATTCCATAAATAAATTACAAATTGTTTGAAGAAGTACTTCCCTTTGTCGTTCCTGGGTCTGCTTCAGATTTGTTGGGTGATCTTCCATCCATTTACTTGTAAGAAGATGAGTTGATTTTTTCCCCCTATCCATTCTCTTTCCACTCTTCATTTGACCAACCTCCAGTGGGAATAGCTGCACAAGATTAGGAAACCCATGATAATTTACTCATTTGGGCCGGGGAAAGCTACTGCAGTGGAACTAAACAATCTTCTTAGGATGTTGTAGATTTTTCTTATATGTAGAGCGTGGGAGAATGCCTTCAAGAAAATGGAAATTCTTTCTCATTTTTTAAATACAAATGGAAGTGACCAATCATGCAGAAAGAAGTCATTCCAGGCAAAAAGATGAGGCTGTGGAACTGTATTTCTGAAATGTCTGGGAAATCTATTTGTTATGAACTCACCATTGCCAACATCATATGGTTTTCATGATATTTTCAGCCTTGGTATAATTACAGTCTGTTTCCATTTCAGTCTGCTCAATCTATTGTTTTGCTTTCTTTATTTATTGTAATATTACACAATAGCCCTTTAAAACAGCAAAACAGAGCGGTATAACATTATACTTGCAATTTTTCATGTTTGTCTTCATTTAACAGGGTAAATGCAGGATCCTGAGAGCAATTCTTAATAGCGTCTAAAATCTATCACTTCCCAAGCAATTTGTATTTGGTTCCTAATGTTTAGGTGCAACTCAATATGCACTTAACATATTGATCTTAGTGCAACTGACTTTTAAGGACTTATGTGCCAGATCACACTGTAAAGCACTTAGCTTATGGGAAACTATCCTGAGTTCAGTATCTGGATCCCAATACCAAACTTAGAGGAAAATATATTGGAACTAGATAATTTTTGGGGTCTGAGAGATGATACAAAATGTTGTTGCTGCTACTGCTGTTGTTTTTTAAAAAAATCTTTAAAAACAGTGAAAACATCCATCCAGAGTTTCAATTCTCTCGTCATAAGTGAAACTAAGAATACTAGCAAGATAATAAGTCAAAGATGCAAATAGGTAAAATGCATGCCACTCCACGTGTGACGTAAGGTAGGAATAGAAGGTTCTATTATGGAAACAGATTTAAGAATATATACCTTGGTCCAGTCATAAATCCAAATGGAGACTTTAGTCAAGAAATCAGAAAAAGATTAGGACTTGGAAGTGTAACTATAAAGGAATTAGACAAGAACCTCAAATATACATATATCAAAATATAAAGGTATATAATCGATTACCAAAGTCAGGATCACCTAACTCGTATTTTTTTTAATTACTTTGTTGTGAAAGCTAGACAGTGAAAAATGCTGACCAGATAAAAATCAACTCATTTGCAAAGTCGTGCTAGAGAACAGTTCTACAGATAATGTGACTGCTAAAAAGACATTTCTCATTGCAGAAATAATCCAGGAAACTGTAATTTTGTGAGAAATTTAGCCCTCTCGTTCAGAGATCTCTGGTGCCACAACAAACTACAAATCCCAGAATTCCATAGCACTGAGGCATAGTAGTTAAAGTGGGGCCATACTGGATTATTTCTGCAGTGCAGATGCAGCCTAGGAGGCAAGGCTATGACAGCTTGTTGCCCTTTATTAAAAATATGGGATTTGTGTTTTCTTGGTTCAGTTCAAGTATTTATGAGCTCTGAAATTTGGCACTTGCTTGAGTGAGGTGTGAGAATTTTCCAATACTTCATTTGAAAAAGAAATAACAGGGTGGACACTTCAGTGGGAAATTCGATGTTCAGGCTTTTTTGTTTTTATTTGCTTAAGAAATAAAAGTAATAGTGCCTCAGCCATTTATCTTAAATGAATCCCATAGCCACCTTGAATCCCATATACAAATCCAATAAATAAATAAATAAATAGAGTTTCAGTCAAGTCAATTTGAATTACTCCACTGGGCTGCAGGAGGAACAGGGGAGAGGAAATAATTCCATTGTAAAGATAAACACAGGCCAGCCCTACTTGGTAAAATTACCACAATTGCTATTAGGATCCCAATTTGAATCCTAGGCATTTCTTTAGTCTTAGGACAGATCCTTTCAGCTTACTTTCAGAAATTATCTGGGGTACTCAATTGTGTGCCATCAGCTGTTTTACAGCTTGAAGCAGGTTGTCATTCAGTTGAATGTACTGCCTGGATGTGGACCTTAAGGATATGCTTAAATTTTTCTATGCTATTCCTCAATCTGGATATTCATATCCCATAATGGAAGACAATTATACCACCCTTTGGTCTAAAAATATCAGGAAAAATTGCAGAGATTGGGCTTTTCAAACAACTTCCTCTATACACATGATTTGCCCAGCAAGCAGCAGATTCTGTTGTGTCAAATAAAATATATTAATGTGCAATATTCTTTATCCTCTGCCTGCACAACTTGTTTCTCCCATCAGTCTAGGATTGCAATGTAATCTTGAAAGGGGGGCACATTATTTGCAAAATTTTACCATCCCAAAATACCTGTCTGGGAATGCTGCCAGAACCCACACACAAGCAAACGTTGATAGGAATGGCTTCAGAGAGGGAAGCCAAGTAGGCAGCTAGCAAACAGTCTACAGGGTCAGGAAACCAGAAGTCATGGAGGTCAGCACAAGCCAAGGTCAAAGGAGCTAGAAGGTTTGGAGTAGTCAAGTCTGTTTCAGGGTCGTAAGTTTAAGTCCAATCCAACAAAGGTTCAAGAAGCACAAGACCACGGGATTCTAGGAGCCAGCGCTGACAGCACCCAATATGATGGATCTGCAATAAACTCTGGCAAAGAATCAGTGTTCTCTGGGTGCCTTAAATCAGTGAAGCCCTCCCTTATCCCAGCTGTTCCTTATCTGCAGCATGCTTGTCTGCAAGTCTCTTAGATCTCCATAAGCAAGCCTTTTCAGTCCTCCTTTGGCTGAAGGAAGGGACCTGTATGCTCGGTTCTTTCTCTGGAGCAACCCTAGGCTGCTGAGCCTCTAGAGGAGACCCCTATTGCTGATCCTCAATCACTGGGGCTGGAGGAACAGAGCTGGGATCTGGCATGGCCTCAGATTGCTCTTGCCCCTGAGTAGCCACGACCTCCTCCTCATCCTCTGAATCCTCCACTGGGCTGGTCATGACAATACCGAGCTATGTTTACTAATGCATGATTTAATGTTATCTTCTCTGCTTTTTAGGGAGCCCCTTATAATAATGTCTGCCCTTGTGGTGAAGGTTCTGTCAAGTCTCTAAATCATGTTCTATTTTCCTATATTTTTATAAGGATAAGAGATTAAGATTAATTTCACTCCTCCTGCTTAAATTTCCAGGTAGGGCATTCAATTGGTACCTGGTGTACTTGTTAAAGAACTCTGAGAAAAGTAAAACAGAAGCAGTGGCAAAGTTCTTCCTCTCCATTGCTAAAGCTTGTAAGATTATGACCCACACATAACAAACAGACCTGTCTATTGCTCTCTATGTACCCATACAAATATCCACTTTGTCCCTTTGTAAGGCACCCCTTAGTGTAATATCTAATGTATCTGTAAATATATATATGAGTTTCATGGTTCACACCATTAATTGCAAGAAACATTAGGGAGAGAAAAACAGCTGAATGTTATGTAACCCTTACTCTTCAGGAATGTTTCAGGAATGGTTTGGCTTCTCTGTCAGGGGAAACACAATTGAATTTTCTAACTCTCTACAGAGAATCAAGAAGAGTAATTTCTTGACTACTTTAGGGAAGAGTAAAGGGAGAAAGTAACATCACTACGTAGAGGTTTGTCTTTCATGGTGTCACCACAAGTCAAAGTCAACTTGATGGCAGTTAACAATTACTAACAATGACAAAGGAAAAGGGAAGACCACATTACAAGTGGATAGATTCAATCAAGAAAGCCACAGCCCTGAGTTGGCAGAACCTGTGAAGGGCTGTTGTGACAATGGTGTCTTGGGGGTCTCTCATTCACAGCATTTCCAGAAGTCCAGAAGAACTTAGCAACAGTTAATAACAATTTGAAAGCAAAAAAATAAAATCCTCCCAACAGGGACACTGGTCCCAACAACAGACTTCATATCAGGATCAGTAGACTCAGTTCCCAATAACCAAGAGAACATCTTAGTGTGATTTAAACAAAAAATTTTATTCTAGGGACTGAGACAGAAGTTCCTCTGTCCATGGTTTGTGTCGGAATTGAAAGGTTTCCCCCCTGGATCATATTTAAGAATATCCATCATCCAGCCCCCCTCACAAGCTACTATCCCAAGCCTTTGATCCAGATCAAAGTGACCTTTCATGTTTCCCCTTTCCTTTCCTGCATTATCATTCAATCGCACTTAAGGAAGAAGAGCATCCCTGGTTTACAGCCCTGATCTGCTTGCAGGGACAACAGGGTCTTAAAGCCACAAATCGCTCTTGCCTCCAGCCATTTGCCCCCTCCCGTTCTTTCTCAGGCTTGGCTTCCCACAGGATTCATATTCTCCTCTCAATAAACCAGCATCTATCATAAAGCTATATCACCATTTCATCTTACCATCATATCATCATTACATCTTATCATCATAACAGAACCATGCATATGGATCTGACACCCCATTCCTCCAAACACTAATTGACATGACTGACATTAATTAATTTTACTGAAAACACAGCTCAATAAAGAAGACTTAAAACTTTCCTCACCATAAATTGGGCCCAGAGCCATCACTAGAGGGTGCAGGGGGTGTGGACTGAACTGGGTGTCATCTCAAGTGACGTGACACTTTGTAGGACTCTCTGTCCACTGGAACTACTGTCCACAGGAGCATTCAGCCATCTCGGTCTGGTGGGGCTGCTGTCTGGTCAGGAAAGAAGATGCTGGCAACAGCAGCAGCAGTATCACCATTGATTCCTCCCTTTTTTTGGCTCTCATTGCCTCCCTTTCCTGTGTGGCTGGTTGATGGACAGCAGCAGCAGACAACTGTTGCCCATCCCTTCTTCTCCACAGTAAAGGGAGCCAAGGCAGTGGAAAAGCATGGCCATTCTAGCTTCTTCCTTTCCAAGGCTGTCACTGCCTAGGGAGACAAGGCAGCAGAGAAGCCTGAACAAGAAGCCCAACTCTTCCTTCCATCCTCTGCCACTTCTTCACTTGCTCAACTGCCCTCCACCCTCAGAAGCCCTTTCCAGGTCAGGGTGGATAGGAAGGTAGCAAGTGAGCAAGGTGGTAGGAGGGGAGATGGGAGAGAGAGCAAAGCAGTCTGCTACTGCTGTCCCTCCAAGCAGCAATTTCTTGGCACCCACACTGGTTGACATCAATGATGATGATACTAATGATGCCACTGGTGCCACTGACCATAGTCTGCTACTGCTGTCCCTCTGAGCAGCCCTTTCTGGGCACCCAAACTGGCTGACATCAGTGATGATGACACTAATGATGCCACTGGTGCCACTGACCATCATTCTCTCCTTAACTTCTACTTTGTTTTGTTTTTTTAATACAACAATGGATAACTAAACATCTTGGAAGAACCATAGGTAGTTAAGTTATCCTATTCTGATAGGAGGACAAACAATTCTGCCTTATGCCACTATTTGTTAGGTATCAGTAAATTCAGTTACCATATCTGTGTTCTTCCTAGCCTCACACTATACTTGTGGAGAAGCACCAGTAGGGTGTTCACCATGTGATGTTGAATTAAAGCCAAGATGCACACTGACCCAGCTCCAATCCATTTCTAAGGAAGATGACTCTGTTTGCTTACTTAATCTGTTTGCACATAATGGTTGTCTACTGTGTATTCTTCCCCTTAATGAACTATATTGAAAGCTTCAATGTCTCTAATTCCATTGCCTACCATTCTACCAATATATCCATTCAGGAAACAAGAACATGTGTATTAATTCAAATTTCTGATCCACTGAGGCCTTCTCAAAGCTTATTTTAGAATTACTTAGAAGAGACAAGATCACATGCATAAAAGAAAAAAAACAAACAAATTATATGTAAACAAATTAGAAAATGGATGCAAATTATAAAAAAGTAGATATAATGAAAGTTTGCATAGGGTTCTCAATTGTTGGGACAATAGATACCTACTTTTTGTTGAACTTGCTCCTACAGGGCAATGTTTCATGAGCCTTGATCCTTTGACAGACATCACACCTATTCCTTCCAAGAGAAAGCAAAAACAAGGTAGTCTATCAAGGATGCTATAAGATTTTTCTCCCCTAGTTGTAGAAGTTGTCAGAAAATGCATGCCAGATATCCTCCCTGCTCCACTTTGGAGGGCAAATTCATTTCCCAGAATAGGGCACAGAGATCTTTACCTCAAGAATGAAAGCAAAAAGACGAAGTTTTCCACAGTTGGCACCTATTTATACTTTAAGCACTTCCTGACTGGTCTATATTTTCTATAAATAAACACCACTACCCAAACAAACTATTCCTGTCATGGTTACAATAACCTGTGTTCACTATTTCTTCGCCAGTCTTTGAAGTATTGATCCCAATAAAAATGGCAGATTTTTTCCCCTATCTCTACAGCTACTATAAAGCATTTCAATTACTTCTCAAAACTGAGCATGTTACACACAGAAAGGATCATAGAAAGCAAAATGAAGCCCTGACTGACTCAAATGAAAAGAGACACTTAAGAATGGCCTTTCAAGTATAACATTGCCTATGATGGTTTGATTGGGGAATGATGAGAACTAGTGTGGTCCTTTGTAGTGAACCACTTATGAATGAATGAAGGTGAGCAATAATTCAGCACCATGGACAACAGCTTTGTATAGGAACAAGTTTGAGCAATAGCTAAGCACACTTTGAATGAAGCACAGTGACCTGGTACCATATTGGAAAAGTGTTTATGGGTGGATATGCATTAATGTGCCTTTGAAAACAAACTGAAGAACTATATAGACATGTTGGGTTTCTACGTGGATCTCTTATGTTCTATGACAAAATACTATTGCGTAAGGTGCTAAAGGTAAAGATTTCCTCTTGACATGAATGTTTAGTCATAACCAACTGTACGAGCCAGTGCTCATCTCCATTACTAAGCCAAAGAGCCCGCGTTGTCCGAAGACGACTCTGGTGGTCATGTGGCCAGCATGACTGCACCGACCCTTGTCACTTTCCCAATGAAGTGGTACTTATTTATCAACTTGTATTTGCATGCTTTTGAATTGCTAGGTTGGTAGAAGCTGGGACTAGTGACAAGAGTTCATCCCATAATGCTGCACTTGGATTCGAATTGCCAACCTCCCAATCTTAACCACTAAGCCACTGCATCCCTATGTGTAATATATGATTTGGATACAAAAATATGCAAAAAGAATTTTTCTCTTGCAGTAAATTTTTCCCTCTTCTCCTTTGCTCTGCAACCACCCAGGCACTTCAAAATCCACTTTTGTTTATCTGGGGCTCAACCGATTAGTATATATTATAAGATCCTACTCTGTGTATTCACTTTTGTGATTAGGTGTCCTGGGCATCGAGTGTTACTGTTTGATGAGGGGAAATAATTTAAAGAAGTAATAAGAGAATAAGAGACTGTTGTAAATGGTCATGCCAAAACATGGTAAGCATTCCTTGTGTTTTAATACTTATTTCACCATGTATGGCTGTTTCCATATATAATTTTTTATCTGACTCACTTAAAAACACAGGTGGTTGTTTAGCAACCACACCAACATGTTTTTCTTTCCCACATTTCTGGTAAATTATTTTTTTCTCTCCTCCAATTCATAATTTTATAAATATTATTGTCAGACAAAATAACCTGGCCATTGTGTGCCATACAAGAAACCACACACTGTTCATCTATTGTTCACAAAATTTGGACATCTCCTAGTCCGTGTCCAAATTCCTTTAGTATTAAATGGGCCTGAAGTACTCAAATAAATTGACTTTCCTTTCTTCATTTATCTGACCATTTTCTTTCACTTAATCTCATCTTTCCACACTCATTACTTGCACAAGCCTCAGCATGGATTGAGTGTTGGTGCTGTTTTCCCAGGACAAATAAATTGCTCAGTTGTAACATGTCATATTGGATAGGTTTATTATTTTTAACTGTTCAACCTATTTAGAGCATAATGCTGCCAGATAGTCTGGCCATCAGTTCCCTGAAGCCCCAGACATCATGATTAATAATAAAGGGATATAGGAAATATAGTCCAGAACATATAAAGGACCAAATATTCACTGTCCATGGCCTAAAGATACAAACAGTGGCATTTGTTGGGTTTTACTAGTAAATCCAGACAACCAGCCTGGTGTGGTGGTTTGAGTACTACATTAGGACACAAGGACACCAGGGTTCAAAAAGTGGGGACTCAATCATGGAAACCCAGTGGGTGACCTTGGGAAAGTCGCATTGTCTCACCCACAGAGAAAGACAATAAAACCTCCCACTAAAAATCTTGCCAAGTAAACCCTGCCATACATTTGCCTTAGGATCAGAAACAACTTTATGGTACACAACAATAAGGCCATTAATTTTCTTCTTCTTTTTTTAATGTTTTGTCAGAACTATGGCATATATTTTCTTTCCAGTAAGAATGCCATGGTATTGCAGGCTGTCACTAGGATTAGGGTTAGGATAAAACATATGCATACTTTGTTTGTCATATTTCTGGTCACTAGTGACATTTTCTATGTCCCCGTTTTGATTTCCTCTGAATGGGGCCAAATTAATGACAAACAAAGCATGTAATTTTGGCTATCTGAACCATTATTTGCAGAAATACAGCATGGGATATTTTGGATACAACACATTACACTGGTGGGAATGAAAGAAGTATTCCAATAGATTTATTTAGGCTTTGTTTAGTTTGTTTCCCTTATTACTTTTGTGCGTTTGTTTTCAACCCTGTCCTTTGAAAGTGACTGAAATTTGAATTGTTTAAAACTGTGCAGGCAGGAATATCGTAAGTCTACTTCAGCATGGATATGACAACATAATCTGACTCTAAAGAATTACAATGCTCTGTCTTAGTGCATGAGAGTTAATAAAGAATTGCTTGTGTAAGCAAATCCTTTGTTAAGAGCATATATATTTGTCCATCAGAGACTGAATGGAATGTGCTTTAGCCAAGAAGATTGGCTATATATAGTGTGTATGTGTGTGTGTGTGTGTGTATTTGCATAGGAAAAAGAGCATGGAAATTATTCAAGTAATTTAGCTGTAGGCTATAGAATCCTAATTAGAAATGTTCAGTCTCGGAAGGGCATAAAATAGTACTTGGGAAAGATCTTTAAACATTAAATTTCTTGGGGAGAAAATATTTTACTTGGTTCTGTAAATCCCCAGCCACATCCAGTGAATATACAGGGAGGAGGAAGACTTAGGTTTGCATTGTTGGTATTGCAGGTTCATGATTCTTCAAAGGAGAATGCAGTTCCTGTTCTGCAGAAGACAGTAAAAGAATCCTTGTGGTCTTCACCAAAATAAGAAAACAACCGAAAAAGGAGTGGTGGGCCTCCTCAGGCTTTGGCTTCTGCCACAGTGCCGCACAATCAATTTTCAATAAAACCAATAAAGGAAATACAAGCTTTTAAACAAGAGCATCACTGGTTTGTTTACAATTGATTAATAGACAGATTTAAAATTGATTATAGAAACTTCTCTTTTGCTATAGAAAAAAATGACTTAGATAAGATCCTGGAAGGTAAAGATCCAAAACCGGTCTTCAAACTCTACAAACTTCTTCAATCAAGAAATCACGAACAGGATATTATTAAAAATACAATGATCCAATGGGCCAGAGATGTAGGTAGACCAATAAACCTCAACAGCTGGGAAATATCTAGAGAAAAGACTTTTAAATTTACCAAATGTCAAAGTATTAGAGAAAATTATTTAAAAATGGCTTATAGGTGGCACCTAACATGCAAAAATAAACAAAAAAGCAGAAAACAGGTGCTGGAAGTGTAAAAAATCAATTGGCGACTGGTACCGCATGTGGTGGTCCTGCCCCAAAATGCAAAAATTTTGGGGAAAGATACACAGGAAAATTAACTTGATATTAGGATTAAATTTTAAAATGTGGCCAGAATTTTACCTTCTGAATATAACAAATACAACTTTAGATAACGGGGCAAAAAAACATACAAAGTCCATTTTATATATGATTTCCTCAGCCAGAATACTAGTGGCAAAAAAATGGAAAACGGAGGAGATACCTTCGATAGATGACTGGTTATTAAAAACAATGGACAATATGGAAATGGACATACTATCTGTTAGGTTACAAGGGAAAACATTTGATATCCACAACACCGTTTGGAATACGATAAAATCCTTCTGTCAGGATAGATGGTCTTAAATATAAAATGTTGCTGTCGAAGTACTATTAATCCCCCATTTGTTGTTTAAAGAATTCAGGAATAAAAGTTGGACTACAATTATCAAGAAACAGGTGATTTTGTTAGATACTGTTAAATGCATTGCCTTGTTACCTCTAATGTCACCAGTGGGAAAAGATATCTGTTGAAAGATAATATTTGCTTTAGTTTCAGTTATAAGCTTAGACCTAACACTCGTGGTTATTAACATTCAATGTAATGACTCAAATCAACACAACTTGGGATCAAACATAAAGTACAAGAGCAATTCTGTAGATGTAAGTATAGATAAATTAAAACATGAATTTTGGACAGTATATGACATGTGAATTTACTGTGATTTTCTTTATTATAAAATTAAAAATTTTTAAAAAAACTCCCTAGTGTTTAAAGACTTGATGGCAGACAGGCATGGCATGGGAACAGCTGTACCTAATGAATTTTGGCCAGAGGAAATGAGATTAATTTGATTTTTTAAAAACAATTTATCAACATTCATAAAAGTCTTTCATGTTTATAGTGGAAAAAACTTGAGGCTTAAAACATTTGAAAGTGGAAGGAAATCATGGGCAGGTTTGCATCCTGTTCAGTATTTACATGATCGTAATCCAAATTTACAGTCTCATACACTTTGGGATCCATTTTTATTGTGACCCCTCTTAACCAACCAGTGCCCCAAGCAAAGGGCTTCCAAAGCGCTAAAGATTTCTGTGCAAGAAATTGTGAATTCAGTGCTATCTCAGTCATGGACACATTGAGAAATGCAACCACTGGTTGGGGCACTGCCAGTTTTAAGCGTTGGATTTGGAGGACCATGGCTGAAGTAGCAACAACAAAGGCACTTCGTCATCAAAGCAGCCTCTACTGATACAGAATCTCTGCCCAAATTTCCCAGCACTAGATGCATGTTTGGCCCTGCACATTTTGTTGTCAATGTGGAGGCATGTACCTTGTCCCCCTTTGGTGTACAGAAACCAATCAGACTAGCAGTTTGTGCATTTGTTATCTCTTAGTTACTATATTCACCCAGCCACTCCATTGCACAAGTTCAACAAATTCTCTTAGTTTTTATTAGCACTGGGCTTATTTAACATAAACTCCATGGCACACAGAACTCTATACTCCAATTCCTTGGCATTGTATGCTCACTGTTCAAGCTCTCTTCTACCCACTAAAATGAAATAAAATATATGCTTTAATGCCAGAACAGAGATGCCAGCATATATCATACTTTCTTTTCATTTTCTTGAATCAACACTTCCAAATATATCATTTTTAATTGCTCACAATCTCCATGTGGTTCCAGACTGGTTGTTTATAATGTGCATGATTACGTCTGCCCTATGAGACTTAAGCTATCGGACTTGCCTTTTTTAAAAAAAAAAAAAAGAATCCTTTTTCTTTTCTTTTTCTTTTTCTCCATAGTGATGAGATCAGGGAATTGAGTACTGAGAACCAACACTGCATTCAGGCATATTAATTCATT
Source organism: Urosaurus nigricauda (assembly GCA_034509955.1). Taxonomy (NCBI): domain Eukaryota; kingdom Metazoa; phylum Chordata; class Lepidosauria; order Squamata; family Phrynosomatidae; genus Urosaurus; species Urosaurus nigricauda. Next base: position 233,445,151 of record JAOEGL010000001.1, on the reverse strand, counting down.
TGCCAACAGCAAATGTAAAAGCAATAACAAATAAAATGCCAACATTTTCAACAGTGATATTAAAGCTGACACACACACAAAAAAATAATGTTATATGCCTGGATGTTCACAGTTTAGACTAAATGGCAGCTGCTGGAGTTTACTTTAAATTTACTTTAAGCATATTATACTTCTGATGTCAAACAAGGATATCAGCTGGAGATAAGCCTGGTTTTATATTTATGTAATATCATACTGACTTTCAATACTGCATGAATTTCCAGAGGGTCCCCATTTTTGAGTTATTTTTACAAAATGTAATATAGAAATGAGATTTGTCACTAATTTTCTTCTTGAAGGAAGCACCAAATAATTTTAGCAATTTTCTTCCTGGTGTGAGAAAGACTTCAAAAACCACACAGTTTTCAAAACTTATTTGCAATTCAAGACTTAATTCTGCACCAAAGTTGCACACAGGGATTTTTCACAGAAACCAGTATTTTCTGTGCAAGAACCAGCATTGTAACGTACAGAAAATGTTGTATACGAAAACCTACTTTCCTGGGCAGCCAATACAGCACTTCTGGCATTCCCCACAAAATACACACAACATTGATTTGAATTAGCATTTTTTGCATTGGAAATGTTTTGTTATCCTGATAGATAAACGCATTAAAAGAGGGGCCCCCATCTTTGAGTTATTTTTGTTGAATTGCATATAAGGATGAGATTTGTCATTAATTTTTTTTACCCTTTTTAAAAGTTGTGATTTGCACAACAGTTAATAGAAATCCACACACATCTTTTAGTTTTACATCATCAGGAGAGACTTGGATTATTTTTCTTTTCTTCTTTTTCTTTTTCAGTATGCAAAAGTCAAAAATGCATGATTTTTTAAAAAAGTTGACAAACAGACTTGAGATTGGGGAAAATACATTCAAGCCAACTTATTTTAGGAAAAGCATATGACCAAATACATTTGTATCTCCATACAAGTAGGTGGCTGGTGGGAGAAAATCTCAAATCTGGATGGATCAGAACACAGAGAAAGGTTTCTGCTGTGTACCTTCAAGTTTTTTTCTGCCTTATGGCAACCCTGAAGTGAACCTATCACATGGTTTTCTTGATAAGGTATGTTCAGAGGGGTTTCTATGACCAAGTGGGGATTTGAACCCTATTCTCCATAGTCCTTTACTCCAACACTCAAACCACACATCACACTGGCTCTTGGAGGGGGGCAATATGAGAAAAGTAGCAAAACAAAAACTGGAAAATGTTCACACCTTTACCACCAAACTTATTCTATAACATCCAAACAATGATAACTTATTGGGCCAACGAAAATGTTACATGTTGCAAGCTTTCAAAGTCACACTGGCTTCTTCATCAGGCAAACAGGAGAAAAAAATTGAAGCTGTTAGTCATAAGCCTGAATTTTCTGTTTCTGGTTGTAATTCAGATAATAGGGAGAGCTATTCGCATGCTGGCACCTCCCCCTTTGGCCATGATTATTGCTATTTATGTTTGTTATATTTATTTGCCATACTTATTATTAATTCATTTGCCAATTGTTATTGTTATTGTTACTTTGGCCAAACTTATTGCTATTGTGTGCCTTCAAGTCATTTCCAACATATGGTGACACAAAGTGAACCTATCATGGAGTTTTCTTGGAAAGATTTGTTCAGAGGTGGTTTGTTATTGCCTTCCACTGAGCCTGAAAGCCTGTGATTTCCCTGAGGTCACCCAATGGGTTTTATGGCCAAGCTGGGAATCAAGCCCTGGTCTCCAGAATTAACATATTACACAAGGGACAGTAGCGAGACATGAGCAACTGCCTCTACATTTTTTGTCTCTCTCTTCCACTCTCTTTCTCTCTCCCCCCCCCCCATCCCTCTGTTCCTCTCACTCCACTTTCAGTGCTGCTACACAGTAATACTCCTCCATATCTTATACTCTTAATAAGTAACAGCCGTTCTGCCAGGGGCATATCGACACATTTATCAAAGCCTCATTCCCCCCCCCCCCCCCAGGATACAGATTTGATATGTTCAAGATTTCTTGTTCATCATTCTATAGCAAGGGAAGTAGGATTACACAGGAACAGACTTGGAGGAGGTAGAAGTTTGTATGTTTTATATATGAGTTCAGTACTGTCGGCCTTCAGGATTCACAAAGATTGGCTGTTCCCTTTGCTGCCTACAACAACATTTTCCTGTTGTTACTGAGACTGATTTTGTATGGTGTGCGCGATTCCATTCATGACCTCAAACTGACCTCCCAAGGCTGTCAGCCATAATCCCCTAAGCCAAGTAGGCAGAAGAGTTTGCCTCCAAAGATCCCTTCAAGTCAACCCTGCATATTCCTCACAGGAAGGTTTGGGAGTTGCTCAAATGGGAGAGCCATCACCTTCAAGAATAAGACAATGCAACCTATTTGTTCAGAGTCTCACACTTCATGTGCCAGGGATCATATTAAATGATTCACCCCTAGTCCTGCCTGCCTTCCTTGATTGTTTCAAGACCCAAACACATTATTTAAATCATCGTTGCACCTTGACTTAACAAAGCCCAGGCACTCAGTGCCTTTGTCTGGGTTTTGGCCAGACTGTTAAGCTCATTGCTAGAGGCTAGTTTGGGCCTATATAAACCTAGGATTTTCTAATTCAAGTGTGCCATTTTCAGAGTGTAGCTGGACTCTATGCCAGTTTGATCTCTGACTTTAACTCCCCTGGCCATCCACCCCCACGTTTCGGCAGATGTGTCTCATCATCATCCACATTGGTATTGGACCTCAGAGAAGACCACGGAAGTATTTCCCATAGCTCTACCTATCTCCCACTTTTCCCACTTTTCCTCCATTTTGCTTCTTGGAGCATTGAGTGTCTGTGCATGGATGCGTGTTTCATTGCCATATGTTTGTTTCCCCTTTTAATAAATATTAGACTTTAATTGAAGAAGGCTGTCTCTGCATTCTCACTTAAGGGATTCTTGGTCTTTCTGGAATATAATAATAATAATAATAATAAATTTTATTTTTATACCGCCCTTCCAAAAAGATCAGGGCGGTGTACAAGATAAAAAGACATTAAAACATCAAGCATAGTTTAAAATCCAAGCAGTACAATAAAACAAGTAAAACAATACAAGATTAAAAACAATAAAAAACGATACCTCCCAGCGTAAAGCTATGATGGAAAGACAATGGCAGCATATCTAACAGGACAAACCACAAGAGAGACCCATTTACAAATATGCCTGTTGAAATAGATGTGTTTTCAGGTCCTTTCTAAATTGGATGAGGGTGGGGGATAAGCGGAGCTCAGTAGGTAGAGAGTTCCAGAGGTAAGGGGCAGAGATGGAGAACGCCCTTTTTGTAGTGCTCATCAATCTAGCCTCTGGAACTCTCAATATACGCTGTCCGGTAGATCTCAGTGTGCGGGGCGGATTATGTGGGGAGAGACGGTCCTTTAGGTACCCTGGGCCCGAGCCATATAGGGCTTTATAGGTAACAACCAGCACTTTGTACTGCGCCCGGAAGCGAATCGGCAGCCAATGTAGGTCTTTCAAGATAGGTGTTATATGGGCGGTCCTGGGAGCTCCAGTGACCACCCGTGCCGCCATATTTTGCACTAGTTGTAGCTTCCGAGTATGATACAAAGGCTGCCCCATGTAGAGCGCGTTACAGAAGTCCAACCGAGAGGTTACCAGAGCATGTACTACGGTTTCAAGGTCCCTCCGGTCCAGATAGGGTCGCAACTGGCGTATCAGCCGAAGCTGATAACAGGTGCTCCTGGCGGTCGCGTCCACCTGAGAAGTTAGATGGAGCGACGAGTCAAGGAGCACCCCCAGACTGCGTACAGTGTCCCTGACGGGGAGCGTGACCCCGCCAAGGACAGGTGGAACCACCTCCTTACCCGGACCAGGGGAACCTATCACGAGTACTTCCGTTTTCTCTGGATTCAGGCTGAGTCTATTTTCCCTCATCCAGTCCATTACCGATTCCAGACAGGTCACAAGAGGAGCGACGCCATCCCTGGTCACTGCATCAGTCGGAGACATAGAGAAGACTATTTGGGTGTCATCAGCGTACTGATAACACCGCGCCCCATGCCTCCGGATGATCTCTCCCAGCGGTTTCATGTAAATGTTGAAAAGCATGGGGGACAGAATAGCTCCTTGAGGGACCCCAGATGTAAGGGCCCTCTTATCGGAGCAGACGTCCCCCAGCTGCACCATCTGGAACCTCCCAGAGAGGTAGGACCGGAACCACTGGAGCGCAGTGCCCCCGATTCCCACCTCTGCCAGGCGAAGAGACCCAGTCTCAAGGGGTGTTGTTAGGCCCCACTCTCTAAAATTTGAGCTGATTAAAATTCCCCTAATTCGATCCTTCCTAACACCATGATGGCACATATTTATCTGCTGCATGGCCTTTTCCTCTGTAAAAGACTAATTCTTCTTAGGGAAATAGCAACACAAACATGTTAATAGATAAAGTAAATCACAACATTATAGAATTGGAGAGTTTGGAACGGGGTCCCAAAGGACATCCAGCTGCTATGCCATACCAGTGTAGAAATCCAAAGTGAAAGCATCTGTTTAGAAATGAGATATGGTGAAGTTGGGTCTACCATAACCTGAGTTACTCCATTCCATTGGTAAACAGGTTTCACTATCAACACATTCTTCCAAAAGACCACAGAACTGATTTTAAGGAGCTGGGTGGGTTCAAGACAGGTCTGGTCTGGGGACAGGGAGGGTCATACCCTATGCCTTCCATTCTAGGGTCTACTGCCCTTTATCTTTAATTGGATAGTTTGTTTGTAAATTGAATCCATTTGTTCAGGTCCTGCTCTGTAGAGAAGCAGAAAGTACTTGTTCCGTCTTCCATGTAACAATGCTTCATATAGCTGAAGACAACTATTATATATCCATTTAATCTTTTCTTTCCCCCCTATCTCAATTGTTCGAAATAGGGCTTATGTTTCAGAACTTTTAGCACATTGTAGAGATGAAATTCTTCAACAGTTTTCTCTCCCAAGGAAACAACAAGGGATTGTAGTAATTTTATTTCCATTGTGAGAAAGTCTTTGAAAACTACAATCTTCAAATTCTATTTGCAACTTAGAACTTAACTTGAACAAAGTTTAAACATGGTTGTATACTGCAGAAAACAGACAAACAGTATGCAGAAATATTTTCTGTGTGCTATTCAACATCTATTCTGCCTTGGTCAGGTCTCACCTGGAATACTGTGTCCAGTTCTGGTCACCACAATTTAAGAAGGATATTGACCAGCTCAAATATGTCCAGAAGAGGGTGACCAAAATAGTGAAAGATCTGGAAGTATTACCCTATGAGCTAGACAGTTGGGTAAGTTTAGCCTGATGAAAAGAAGATTAAGCGGTGACATGATAGTTATGTTTAAATATTTGAAAGGGTGACATATTGAAGAAGGAGCAAGCTTATTTTCTGCTGTTCCTGAAACTAGGTCATGGAGCAATGGATTCAAGGAACAGGAAAAGAGATTCCACTTAAATATCAGGAACAACTTCATGATGGTAAGAGCAGTTCAACAGCAGAATACACTCCCTTGGAAAGTGATGGAATCTCCTTCTTTGGATGCTTTTAAGCAAAGGCTGGAGGGCCATCTATTGGGAGTGCTTTGATTGTGTCTTTCTGCATGTCAGGGGGTTGGACTGGATAGCCCTTAGTGTTTCTTCCAACGCTATGATTTCCCTGGGGAACAGGGAGGGAGGTTGTTTTTTTAAAATTATTTTTTATGGTGAGGTAAGGGACCAAAAACAACCATGGGTGGCCACATGCCAGTTACAATTTACTATCAGTGCTTAACCATCTTGGTAACCCTCCCCGCAAAAAGCCTGCATAAACTGTTGCACCCAAAACTGTGAAATATGCAGCTGAGTTGCCTGTATCTGGGGAAAACTGCAGCGGTTAGCAAAGTGCAATGCATGAGCCTCATGAAGGGAAAACCTCCTTTGTGATCAAGGTATCCCCCCTGCCATATGCAAGGGCAGCTATATCGTACTAATAGCTGATAGATCCACCTCCAACCACGTCACTAGCAGTAGCCCCTCTCTTTTAGAATGTGAAACAAACAGCTACCAACAACTCTGTGAAAACAACTTGCCAAGGAGGAGCTGGAGGAGCAGAAGTTGTTCTCTCACCTTGTTTGGTGCCTTCCACCAATCCCATGCCATCTCACTCCATTTGCTACTCTGGTTTGTGAGATGTTGCTCAAGAGCTCAGAGAGACTGCGAGGATAGAAGTGTAGAATTAGGGACAGGTTTGATAGAATTTGCCTGCCTATCCTTTCAAGGCAGAAAGGTAGTGCTCACTGGTACATACTCAGAGATCCATGATGTGGACAGATGCTCTACCAACATCTTGCACCCTAGGGGACTTAAGACAATTCCACTAAATTTCAGCAGCAACCCTGCTCCCAGTGGGTTCACAAGGGATATGTGCCACTTCAGCCTGAGAAATATATCCATTCCTATCCTTTAGAGACACCTATTAGGAACAAAAGACATCCTCAGCCCCATTATATTGTATTGTATATATTGTCACTGTGAGCGTATCAGTGCTGTTACATCACCTGTTATTTCTGCAACTGTCCTGTTATTGAGTCTGCTGTTGGCTGCTGCCACAGTGCAAAAATAATACAGCTTGATACCATTTTAACTTCCACACCTCTATGCTATGGAATGCTGGGATTTGTAGTTTGACATAGCACCCAATCTCTCTATCAGGAAATGCTGAATATCTTACAAAACTCCAGATAGTATTGATCTATGGCAGTCAAAGTGGTGCCAAAGTGCATTATTTCTGCTATTGATTGTGATTGTGATTGGAAATATGATCATGTTACACTAGCTTTATCCCTGAGATATCAGCTGCTCAGGGAATGGGCACATAGGACTGTTCTGTTAGATACATTTAATTAATCAGCTAAGCTTTAATGTATGTGTATTTTTTCCCTCTTCCCATGACACCGATGAGCATGCCAAGACACCTCTGTCTTTGCTGTTCTTGAGTAATCCCCAAGTAGTTTTCAATTCATGCTCATAGAGCACTAAGAGATTTGCCTCTAATACTATGAACTGAATTGCAGTTATATGTTTCATGCCAGTCACGTAGCTGTACAAACACTATCCACAGGGAGTAGAGAGTGTTGTGCATTTTTTTCATAATATTGTTCCCTGAGTTGCTACTAGAAACTATTCTACCATTAGGGGCAGCATCCCAAGGCACCAGTAACACAGGTAGACTTTTTTTTTTAAAGGCTGGATGTATCACAGATTACATTATTGCAGAAGACGTATGAGAAAATTTGAAATCTCAGTACATCATTTTGAAGTATTTTAATGTTTTGTGCATCACAACAATGTTGTTGTGACCCTTTTGGGAAGGGGAGCCAGGAAGAGTTTGAATACATTTTCTCTTTCTCAAGGGAAAAAAAATATCCAATGTGTTGTAGTTTTTTCCCCCTTATTTGGTGCTGCCATTCAGCTTCCCCATGGGTACTGAAAAGCATTTTCAAAGAAATGACTGTTCTTTGTTTTCTTTTTCTTTCTTTCCATTTCTTTTCTTCTTTATTCTGGTTTATTATGTCCCTGCAACTGAACTTAGAATGCCAGTGATCACGTAAAGCTACTTTGTGAACATTATTACCAATTGCTTTCCATTGCAAGCAAGCTGAAGTGGAATGGAATGGCCATCCATGTATCAAGTAGGTACTATTTATCTTATTAAGCCCTTTAGACTGATTCACAGTTTTTGATTTATCACAATAATATGTGATGTGAGGTTAAGGCAAGCACCACATACCATATATGCTAGTGGAGAGTTATAGGGAAGAGCAAAGAAGCTTCTGAGACATTCAGCTGGCATCCTTGGTTACACGCCAAGACATTTCAGGGCTGATTTATATGCACTCAGTTATCTCCCACCAAGACTTTTCTGGCTGCTTGCCAGCTGAATTTGTGACCAGCCTTTGTTGAACAGTACAGTGTTTGAGGTGGCTTCTGGCCCAATGTCCTGTGAACTGCCATAGCTGTTTCAGATATGTAAGTCCATGGTCATCAATGGCCTAAATCCTGTTGCTAATCCTCATGAGAATAGACTCATTGAAACAATGAAGTTTACTTATATGTTGACTCATAATTCAACATTTGATTGAATGGATTTACTCTATTTGGAACTTAAAGATACCACCCATTAAGTGCTGAAAAGGTGTACTGGCATTCGTGCTTGGTTTCAGAGAGAGAAAGTTCATTTCTAACCTTGGACCTTATCCTTCAGAATGGCCTCAGACAGATGGGCCAAAAGATGTGTTTTCAGACTGGCCTCAAAGGGACAGAAAAGCCAGCCAGCTCCATCAGGCCTGGCCTAAAGTAAGAAGAAGAGCCCTTCCTCTTTGCCATCTGACATTGTCCAGCCTTTCAGAGGGAGAGAAAGGCCAGCAAGCTTCATCAGGCATGTCCTAAAGCAAGAAGAATGTCCCTCCCTCCAGTCCATCTGCCATGCTCCAGGCCTCAGAGGGACAGAAGAACCTCTGGACTTATTCCCCTTCCCACTGCCATTCCCTTTTGTGTCATGTCTTTTTTACATTGTAAGCCTGAAGGCTTGGAAATGTCTAATTAACCATCTGTAAGCTGCTCTGAGAGCCTTTCTGGTTGAAGAGTGGAGTATATATACAGTAAATAAATCAATAAAATAAATAAATTTGTGGGGCGTGGTAGCCAGAAACAATGCCATAGCTACTCGGGGGGGGGGGGGGGAAGCTAGACTAAAAAGAAGCAGAAATAAACCTCTTTAGCCCAGCAAGTGTGCATCTTCAATGATGCATATAAATGCCCCGACACAAGACCAGTCTCTAAAGAGCGCTCCATACTAACCCTAACCCTAAACCAGTGTATAATTGCACAGGTGCAGCTGCACATTTAAAAAGTACAGAGCTGGGGATCAGGGCGGCAATGCAAAAAAAAAGGGGGGGAACAGTGACACCTCTAATGGCTGTAAGTACAACATATACAAACCACACCGTCCAAGAGGGGACATAGGGTGAAGGGGGTAAAGAGGGTCATGATTGTGCATTTCCAGTGTCTTACTAGGCATACCTCTCCTCCAATGCTCAGTGGAGGGTCAAAGGCATGACTGCGTACATGATCAAAGGCAGCAGCGGATGGCATCTAGTAAGCAGGCTGTCACCGGAAGTGTGTTTGTGCAATGGTGCACAGGGATGGTGGTGGGGAATTTTTAAAAAAAATTCCCAGAAGTGGAGCTTGACACCATGCCATGTGGTCCTGGCATGTGCATACAGGCTGCCTTGGGAGCATGTGATGTGATCAGTGGGGTCTCAGCCCACTCTCAGAAAAAGCAGCTTCAGACCGCTTTTTCTTGTCCATCTGCTTGAGGCCAACGTCACTTTTGTGCAACTCATAAAGCTATACATATAAAAACATAGTTGTGTTAGTCTGTAAAATAAGTATGGAAAGAGACCTTGTAGCTTCTTTGAGACTTACTGAAAGAATGAAGTGTGCAGCATGAACTTTCATAGACTTGAGCCTACTTCCTCAGACACATCTGGTAGAGATCCACCAAATGCATTTGAGAACGTAGGCCCTGGAGATGGCCCAAATAGCAGTGTGTGGAGTGTAAATGCCATGCCTCCAGAGCATCTTGAAGCCACCCATGTTTGGTCAGCCAGGGTGGCTTCTGGACATCTTGAGGGTGTCCAGTCTCTAAATGTGCTCCCAAGCTGCATGGAAGCCAGCTTTTCTGGGCTGTCTGTTCAGTCCTTGTATCTCCCTATACAAGCCAGCCTGAGCACTAAAACTGGCAGGGAAGGCTTTCTCTTAGTTACACCATCTTTGCAGGTGTGGTTGGTGAGGACCTGGGAGAGAGTATTCTCCATTGCTGCTCCCAGACTCAGTGGCATCACTAGGGAGTGCAGAGGATGCGGATCACACCAGATGACATCCTAAGCAGGGTGAGACCACTGCTCCTCAAACATCTGTGTTTGGGCAGAAACAGACATGGCATTTGCCTGTATCTCTTTAAAATGCTGAAGAGATGGTGTGAATAGGGTGAGGGTCAGTGAGAGGAGAATTTTTTTAAATTTTAAATATTTAAAATTTTTATTTAAAAACAATTTAATAAATTTTACCAAATTTTCACTTTACTCGCACAACACAATATATGTGTAAAGACATTTATTCTATACATATGATATTGTAATTTAAGGATCATTTTAATTTTGCCAGTTTTTTGTATCACAACTATTACCGTTAAATTCAGTGATATATAGGAATTACAATTTATGAGTAAATTAATGCAAAAAACATTATTAATGATTCTGTATTGGTGTAATACGGGAAGAGGTGACACCATGAGTTATCGCACTGGGTGACACCAACCCTAGTGACTCCACAGCCCAGACTGTGGAACTCCTTTTCATGGGAGGTCAGATTGGTCCCTTCCCTACTCTATTTTTGCAGTCAGCTGCAGACATCTTCATTTACTGTATATACTCATGTATAAGTCTAGAAATTTAGGTCAAAAATTTGACCCAAAAAAACTGAGTCGACTTATCCATGGGTCAATGTAAGTACTGTATCTCAACTCTTATTTAAAAGAAGGAACCATGGTGAAAAGCAAGAGTATAATCTGTCCTGGAAGCACTGACCCCCTTTACTCTCTCATCCATCCAGTCTTAAGAATAAGCACAAAGAGTTATGTCTGATGGACTTTTGGAAGTTATTTGACATTGTTTTGCTTTGCTTCATCCTTTAGATCCTTTCCTATATGGCCCTAAACTTTACCCTCGACCTATCCATGGGTCATAGCAAAATCCATAATTTTGGCCCAAAAACTTGCCCTCGACTTATACATGAGGTCGACTTATAGTCAAGTATATACGGTAGGCAGGTGTTTGGTGGATGAATTTTAGTTCTGTTGTTCTGTGTGTTGTAAATGCTTTATGGTTTTTACTGGGTTTAACAATGTGTTTTTAATTTATGTTTTAATATTAATAATATTTAATTAATTTTTAACTTTTGTAATTAATGCTTTTACTTCTGTATTTTTATATTATTGTAACCCATCTTGAATCCCATTGTGAGAAAAGGGCAAGATATAAACCCTTAAAATAAATATAAATCCTTGAAATAAATAAATAAATAAATAAACCATCCATGATTAATATTTTTAAAAAAAAAACCACTCAGAGGAGATTTAATGCCCCACTTCTACTACTTCTACATTTGCAAGCCTATTGGTTAGCATTTGTAAGCCAATGAGAGACAGCAGAATGTTTACATATTAAATGGTCTGTGGGAAAGAACTTTTATGTGTGATTTTCTTATGTTTAAGTATGCAGGATTAAGCGCAAAGCCTTTACTGACAATTAACAGGATGTGAACAGGAAATCACACACACAAAAAAATAGTTAGGTTTCGCTTAGACATAACCTTTCCACCTCTTACTGTGAAGCTTTTATAATTACAACAATATTTCTCAAGATCTGAACAATATTTTGCCTTCGAAACCTCCATTCCACAAACTTCTTCAAGCACTAAAACTGGCCTATTATACCAAACTATTGCCTAAGTTGTAACCAGTTAAGTTGTGGTCATTAAAACCAGGACAGCAGTTTAACTTGACCCTTGTTCTGCTGTTCTGTTTTGCATCCCACTGTCAGCACACAGAAAGATTCTCACGGGACTAGATGTAGACATGTGTCATGTTCTGAGGAGTGTGCAACAGGGAGAGTCCCCATTCTACTGTTGGACCTAGATAGGAGCAGGTTCTTCTAGAAATCTTGCTGATTTCAGAGTCACAAGAAAACTAACACTGCTTTCTGGGGCTCATTGTTTTCTTCCAAAAAGAAAACAATGTTCAACCAATTGAAACTTGGAATATTGGTACGTTGAAGGGGCTGCAGTCCAGAAAAGGTAAAGAGATATGATAGGAACATGTAGCTATGTAAATAAATACAAGTCTTCAGGGCCACCCGAACTATGTTCAAGGGTACTAAGGAAACTTGCAAATGCAAATTGTAGAGTCTCCCCTTACAATCTCTGAAAATTCTTGGAAAATAGATAAGATCCCTGCAGATTGTGGAGCAGGGCCTATATTGTCCCCAACTTCAAAAAGCATAGGAAAGGAGGACTTAAACAAGTAGTGACAGGTCAAGTTAACATTGACACCAGCAAAGAACAGATCATTAAACAGTTGGCCTGTGAGGTAGAAAAGAATGTCGCATTTACTGTTCAGAAGCGATCCTGAAAATTGGCCTCTGGGGGACAGATTTGGAATGGAACAGGCATTTCCAGCAGTGCCAGTGGCATTCCAGAGTGTAGTAAAATGCGTCCTTTCCATGTTCCATTCCTATCCTGCCCCCTTTTGCCCCGTTCTAATTGTGTTCTTTGGGGCCCAAGTGATAACCTTATATGATTTCACCCTAACTGCCATAGTTGCATTCTATGGAATTTTAAGGTTTGTAGCTTCATAAGACACTAGAGTTCTCTGGGTAAAAATTCTAAGACTCCTCCCTAAATGACAAATTAAAGGATTCTGTTGGATGGAACCATGACAGTGAAGCTAGTTATCAACATGTTACAATCAAAATGTGAAAGAAATGTACTTTGGAAATCTTTGGATGCTCTTTCACTGGAGCTTTTAAAACATAAGTTGGGTGGACTGGCCACCTCTCAGGAATGCTTCAGCTATGAATTTTTAACAATGGGAGAAGACTGGATGAAATGATCTTTGGGATATCATCCAATTTTACATGACAGCATGGTGCTAGAGCTGATCTATTACTTTTCCCTAAATCTAGCAAAAACATTATTTCTCCTTTGGCGCTGACTTCCAAAGTACTCAGAAAGTATTGGATTCCTTTAATCAGTTGTGCAGAACCAATGTGACTATTTAATAAACTGATGATAACTGAAGTAAACAGAAAAGCATAACACAAGGTCAAGAGAACCATCATCTAACACTCTGGTATCACTTGATGTAAAGCAAATGTAGCCAGATAATATTGGAGCAATAGTTTCTCCAATAAAATTAAAGGGACACATTCAATATTGTTGTCTATATGTTAATGAAGTATTTCTCCTTGTCACCAACACTACAAGAAATCTTTTACCGTTACTCTCTGGTTTCAAAAAGAGATTAATCATTTCCTCTCCTTCATAGTTTTCTCAGCACATGTACTTTTTATGCTATTTCATGTCCATGTATTGTTCAGAGCACAAGTCCAACATTACCGTTACTCATCTGGAAAAGCTGATGGTAGAGCAGACTTTTAAAAGGTGGTGGAGGAGGATGATTTGGATTAAGCATACTTGTTATCACAATTTTTGCGCTGAACATACTTGTAGATTCCAGCTCCAGTTTGTACAGTTTACACTTCAGCATCTATACCAGAGGATGGATATGGATGCATACTTTAATGTGCAAAGCACTGGAAGAAAGTGACATCTGCATGAGTTTGTATATTGCATTGTAAATTCGGATCTCTGCCAAATTCAGGCATCTGCCTGAAATTCCTGATCCAAACTGATTCTTATGAGGAATCCTTTTTTCATTTGTGCATCTGAATCTCCGTATGTCTCTTCTAGCAATATACAGGACGCTGAAAATGAGCCTTTAGAATCATGGCTGGATGTCAAAATTAAAATCCCAAAGCTAATAATTGGTCTGCCTGCTTTTGAGGAATCTCCTACAGGTTTTCGTTTTATCCTTAAGCTATACCATTGCTTGGTATCAACTACGGTTGATATGCCAACTGCATTCCTATCTGGACCAAAAGGTAATTCATGAGCTGGTAATCTCTCATTTAGATTTCTGCAATGCACCTACATGGGGCTATCTTTGTACCAAATTCGGGAACTGCAATTGGTTCAGAACGCAGCAGCCAGATTGATCACTAGAACACCTAGATCGGAGCACATAACTCCAATCCTAAAATCTCTTCACTGGCTGCCAATTAGCTTCCAGGCACAGTACAAAGTGTTGGTTATTACCTTTAAAGCCCTACATGGCTTGGGCCTGAGTTACTTCAGGGAACACCTCTCCCTACACAATCAGCCCCACACTCTCAGAACATCAGGAAAGAATTTATTGGAACACCCAAAAACCAAGCTAAAAATGACTTCTTATAGAACATTTACTGCTGTGGCCCCTAGACTTTGGAACAACTTGCTGGAAGAGGTCTGTCTTATTACCACCTTAGATGCCTTCAAGAAGGCACTTAAGACGGATCTCTTCTGGTGAGCCTATCCATCTGACCTCTTATAAGAAACCTTAATAAATACGCCACCTCTGATCTGTTGGTATGTATGTAGATGTGAATACAGAATGTAAATGTAGATGACTGTAAAAGTTATTTTAATTTCACTGTATAATAGTAATATATTTTATTGATTGTATCTATGTATCATTTTTATTGCTGTGATCTTCCCTCAATCTGTAGGGAGAGGCAGGAAATACAAATATTATTATATACCGATGAAATTGACTTCCCTTTCCTGTGAAAGTCCCTTATGCCTTTACCACAGTCTGTTTCTTTATATCTTACATTGGAAATACTTATCAGCATCACAAAGTAAAGAGTAATGCTACAAAGGCACGGAAGTTGAAACAATAGCAGCCATTTTACAGAATCAGGTCCAGCAGAATTGAGAAGTAGTTCACAAGAATGAATTCACAGTTCCATGGACTGACACAGCTTTGCTGAGAAACACCTGACAGCTATACTCAAAAATGAAATTGGGCACTGTATTATTGTCACCCATAGTCCTTTATTCAAGCCTTTTAAGAAAGCCTCAAATGAAGCACTTCATTATACATCAGGTAGGGATGTGTACCAATCCCAATGATCGGACAATAAAGGAAGCTGTCCAGTTTGGCTATATGCTCCATGTGTTGTCTGAGGTCCAAATCCAAATCTCACTTCACATTTCCAGGTGCCTCCTATGAGCTATCACAGGAAACAAAAGGCTATAGCTTTTTGTTTGTTCCACTGAACTGCATGAAATTCACAGGCTTAGTAGCTTGTTATGAGGAGATTATGGTGTACAAATTTCAGACAAAGGGGCAGGTTATACATTTAAATGTCAGTTGTTTGTTTGTTGCAACAAGGGAACTGCCAAAACCCTTAAAAAAATTAATTGGAAGAATCAGAGGAAACTTCCAGGGACAGTTGACTCTACCACTGAAAGGGTGAGTTGCCAAGATTTTATTTGAAAAGGTATATAGAGGTTTGTGGAATACTGACTTCCATAGTTAGGGCTTTCCAAAAATGAAAAAAGAACAAAATAAGTACTTGTTTTTGTTTTGTTTTGTAGACAATTATGAACATGACATACAGCATATATTCGTCCTGTGAAGGAAGCACATAGTTTTGGCTTTATTTTTGTTTCTCCTTTGTCTTTTGCTCCCCAAATTCAGGCCATAGCAAAACCATGTTGATTTTTCCTTTATAGCTTTGCCAGAATTAGACCATTTCTTTCTGTTTCCTCTGCAAAGATCTTAGTTCATGTTTTGGT
This sequence comes from Urosaurus nigricauda, assembly GCA_034509955.1. Lineage (NCBI taxonomy): Eukaryota > Metazoa > Chordata > Lepidosauria > Squamata > Phrynosomatidae > Urosaurus > Urosaurus nigricauda. The sequence goes on along the minus strand of JAOEGL010000001.1, from coordinate 233,429,592 downwards.
TATCTCCCACCTTGATTATTGTAATCTTCTTTTGGCATAGCTTCCACTGTGTCATCATAGCCCTTTGGTCTCCATTCACCACCCTGCTGCTAAGATTATCTTTTTGGCTTGTATTTTGATCAAGTCGCCCCACTTTTGGTATCTCTTCACTGGCTACCCATTCTGTATAGGATTCAGTATAAGCTTCTTCTTCTAACATTTAAGGCATTACACAACCTAGCTCCCCTTATTTGTCAGCCCTTATTTCTTGTTATCAGCCTGCTCAAAGTCTTTCTTCTAGGAACTCTGGGCTTCTTATCCAACCAAGGTTTTTCTAGATCCTTGGTTCGGATTCATCCTTTTGCACTCACTGCTCCGTACTCCTGGAATAGCCTCCCTAAATATTTGTAGACTGCCTCCTCCTTGGCTAGCTTTAAATCTGAACTGAAGACATTCCTGTTTGCTAAAGCATTTGGAATTTTACATTAACATTGTTTTATAATTTTATATCTGATTATGTGTCAGTTGCTTCTATAGTACTGTATTTTACTTGCATAATTTGTTTATAATTATTCCATAGTTTATAGTTTATACTTAGATTGTACCCCTCTGGCAGGATTTAATGTTTTGAACACTTCCTACTCTGTCGAAGTAGTTAATCCAGGTGAAACCAATCTGCCCCAAAATATTTAAAAGGTGACTGATTTTATTTACTTATCTTGGGGAAATCGAAAGGACTAGATATTTTCTCATTAAAATTAAAGAGGGCTGTTTACTTACTTGGGATTGAGATCACTTGCAGCTGAATGTGTACTTACCAACTGAAGCTAGTTGTATCAGAATTGTCTGGGAACTATTGTCCTGAGTGAGTTTGGCATGTGCACTAAGAACATGAGTGAGTTTTCTATTATTTTTATGGTCCATAGCCTGATTGTCCAGTCCACTTTACTCTTGCTCTTAGGTTTCTGTTTCTTATCCAATAAAATATAAAGGGGTTTGAAATTCAGTCCATTTGGCCTAGATCATAACCATCCCTCAACCAGTAATTATACCCAAAATATATTGAAATGAGGATAGCTACACTTAGTCAGAGACAGAACTTAGCAAGGAAGGGATATATTCTGGCTTCTGACATTAGAGGATTGAATGTTTTACCAGATTTCTTCTTAATACTTTCTCTTAAGTTGGTAACTTCAACCAATTTGGGTAAAACTGCAGAATTTTAACCCAAGTATGAACATAAGTGAGGGAATGACCTAAATTAGAATAACAAATAAATATTTTTAAAAAAAAATTAAGAGAAAAAACCCACTAAGTAGAAGAGGAATCCCTTAATTAAAACAAACAAAATGTTTGAAGGTTGAAACTAAAAAAAAAAAAAAGCTACCAACCTACAATGCCATCTTTACAAGAGATACTTCCCAGCAGAGTAACTAGCCCTCACTCCCTCACTCCCTCACACTATAACTATGACCAAAAAAGGAGCAAGAAAAATGAATTGACAGTGACGTCACTAAAAATAAGACCCGGGTTCTCAGTTGTCTATCGGATGGCAATTCTTGGAGTTTTCCTTCCTGGGGGTCTGGGCTTGGGTCTGCTGAGAAGCAGTTGGAGGCCAAGCAAAAAGCCCCAGTCACTGGAATGGCTGAAGCTTCAGAGGTTGGATGGGTAAACTGGCCTTTGCAGACAGGATGGTCTCTTCTGCCTTAGGAGAGGCCTGTTCTTCATGAAATGATATCTTCTAGTGCTCACCATACTTCCTTTTCTTCCTCCTCTCACTCCCTGCAAAGTGACCACCCATTTAAAACTAGACTCAATGTCCATTTCCTAAAGTCCCCCAGCTTCAGTGTAGGGCAGGCCAAAAAAGAAAAAGAGAAAAAATAAATAAAGAAGGAAAGAGAAAGGGGGGAGGAGAAAAGAAAAGACAGGGGGGAAGAACATTGTTACCTCTCCAATTGCACCCAGCCCAAGCCTGGTAGTTGGATCAATTGAGCATCAAATAATGAAGAATGATGAGAACAGAATACAGAATAGAATAGAACTCAACGTGTCCATTGGAGTATTACTTTCTGCTCATCTCCATTTCTTTCAGGGCCAGTGCACACAGCTCCTCTGGCAGATGTGGTACTGGTTGGTCCAGTGCATAGTAATCCTATCCTGCCATTTTAATCAACTGAGAAGGAGCACTGATTGGTATGACATGTAACACAATTGTAAAAATCAGTATGTAGAGAGATCTTGTAGCACCTTTGAGATCAGCTGAAAGAAAGAAGTTGGCTGCATGAGCTTTTGTAGACTTCAGTCTACTTCCTCAAATGCTTTTACATTTGTAAAAAGTAGTGAAACATTTTGGTGAGAACAGTTTTCCTAGCCAAGAGATTGACATGTTAATCCAAATTGTAAAGCCAGTTTTTAATCCTGTAGCTTTGAAAAAGCTTTAAACCTTTTTTTTAACTTGCTAGTATATATTTTGAAGAAAATACATACACAGTGAGCTCTTGGTATCCATTGGGGTTTGGCTCCAGAACCACCACTCTGCCCTGTGGATACCATAATCTGTGGATGCTCAAGTCCCATTATGTACAAAGGTATAATAAAATGGTGTTCCTGACATAAAAGGGCACAATCAGGGTTTGCTTTTTGGATATGTGTGTGGGTGGGTGTGCGTGCATACATGTGTGCGTGCATGTGGATGTGCATACGTTCAATTTGAGGATGGTTGAATCTACAGATGTGAGCATGGAGTGCTGACTGTAGAATGATATTACTTCATTGTTGTGTATTGTAGCCACTATTAAATATACAAATGTTAGGAATTTAGCAATATAAAAATGTATATTCATCTGTTCTCCAAGAGTTAACAAAACAGAAAAATAATTAAAAATCCATAATTACCTTTGGTTAAACAGTCCAACTATTTATGCCTTTGTAGGTTCTTGCCCTCAAACTTTCCTACAGAAAGGATTCTACTGCACTGCCAGATATTCCCAAAAGTCTGGCTTCATCATCCATATCTTTCTTAGACCAGAACCAAGACAACAAAAGAGAAAACAAGAAGGAACAGGAAGTTTATGACTTATCCAAAAGCAAGGAAGCTATTACACTGCAATTTGAATAGTTCTTTGTTTCTGTTTCTGCCCATGGTTCTAACCCTTTGCAAGCACTGAAGAACTTTTATTAGCTGGACAACTTTAATATCTAGGCCAGAAGATGTTATTCCTCTCTCCTATCTCATTACATACAAGAAATGAAAATTGATTATAAATTTACAAATAAACAGGGGACTATATTATATACAAGATATTATGGGCTTCCACATCTCCCATGCCTCATGAGTTTTTCCATTTGTTTTATGGATTCCTAATTGTTTTGTTGTTCATTTTATGCTTGTTCTAGGCTTTAAATTGCATTCTAAACTAAATGCCCTGGGATAGATGCTTTTTTAACTATGTTCTATAAAGGCTTTAGCGAAAACAACACATCTACAGGCTGCAAATTGCTAAACATTTCAGGTGTCATACATTTTAAAACAAAAAAATGTTAATTGTGAAGACTTGAAACTACAAATGAAAGCCACAAACAATCAGAAAAAGCATATTCATTCAGTCCAAGCTGGCATGTTGAGTTAAGAGTATAGTTCAAGGGTGTGCAACATCATGTTCCTAAGGCTGCATTTGCTCCAGCAGACTGTTTTCGTGCTCTTGACCCCTCAGTCTCTCATACCACTCTTTTTCTCCCCTACTCAGAAAGGATGTATTGCATGTCTTAGAAGCTATTTGCCTGTTGAATTGGTTCCACACCCCCAATACATGAATACACAACCTGGTTAAATACTTTCCAACTGTCCATTTAGCAGGGGCAGATCCAATTAATCCTCACTTTTCAGCTGCCTTTAAACCATCCCAGGTTCTTGCTCTCCTTCCCACTTTCCCATTTTGTCCACAGCTAATTTCTGTCAATACCGGCTGAGTTCAAAGTGAAAAACTAGTTTATACTCAAGTTCAAAAGTAGTTTGCATGGAAATGCAAAATTATTTTTTATCAGGGGAGAGGAGAGGCAGAGTCTTGCCCTTCTCTGTAGACTCAAGCAAAAGCAAACTGCTTGCAGTTTCTCCTAGCTTGAGTTCTCCTTCATTAATAACTTTTGTCATCTTGATCACAAACAAATGTCCTGGTTTTTATCTCTGAAATATGTGTGTGTGTGTTTGTGGGAGTACATCTTTGACATAATTTTTTTTAAAAAGAAGACAGTTTTCAAAACTAGAAATGGACTTCTGATCTCTAGGATCTCAGGGGCAACCCCTTCCCAACATATCTGTTTCCTTCCCTAGTATGGTGCCATATGATTCAATAATGTGGCACTATACCAACTAAGTTCCATACCTTCATGTTGCCACCATATCTCCGCTTTGCATTGGTTAGGTTAGCCATGGTGCTGGTATTGACAATACACATTTATCTTCCTTTGGCGAAACTCTTCAGTCTTTGATCTGTTGCATTACTTTTTATAAGCTCATTGTTTAATTGCTTTTTTCCTCTTATCTTTTCTCACCCTCAAATTTGAATCACCATCAAGATTACAAGGGGGTGGGTGAAATTACATTAATTAAACTTTCTGTAGATCACAAGCTGTGTGGAAAAGGCATGCCTGCTCTCCTGGAGGATTTTCTGGAGACTTTGCAGCTCTGGCATTTACATTTCAAATTTGACCTACAACCAAAATTAAGAGCAAATTATGGTGTTTCTTAGAATTCCAGGTCATTTTTATTTTTAATAGAATGTCACACCAATATAAATGGCACTTCATGTTGTTCTATTCTAATTCTGAGAACTACAACTATGATCTTTAAAAAAACACCCAAGAAATATAAGCCCATATATTTATTGTCTCACCTAGCGATAGTCTAAATATAGTCCAATTTCCTATAAACTGTAAACAAAACCAGTTCATTAGAATTTTGATGAAATAAGAGGGAGAAGTAAAAGAATCTAATTGTATTTTACATAATAAAGAGGATGCCGAGTCAATATGCTCAAGATTAATGCAAGGAAAGGTCTCTAACTTTCCATGTATATTCGACCATATATCTTTATGGGCAATATTTTAAATTGGTTTTGAGACTTGGGGTGAGGAGCAATTTTTATATAATTAAATGAGGGTTAAGTAGTTCCTTGCGCACCAAATGGTGGTGTTGTGGAGTGGTGATTGGCGAAGCAGTTTGTTGGTGAGTTTGAGATAGAGAGTATTTGAGATGGCTGTCCTATACTCTATGTACATTTCTTTGTATATATTACAAACAAAGATTAAAGCCCCCATATTGAATGAAGACTGGCAGTGGCTGTGTCTTTATTCAGCAAGCAGTTTCCTTCCTGGCCTGAAGACTGTTGCAGTTATCTCTTCAGAGACCTTCTTCTTGGCATCCTTTCTGCGTGGCTCCGTTCTGCAAGTGGTCGTAGTGGACACAGTGAGTCACTCTACACCCCTAACAAATTCTTAGTATGGGGTAACTGTAAGAGGCATGGGCATGTATAAATATCTCAATTATTGCAGTTCCTCCACTACTTACCCCCTACTGCTGATTCAATACTGGTTTAATCCAGCTCTCTACTGCTGTTGAGCTAGCTGCCTTTTTTGATGCTTGGTGGTCTAAAGATGGCTAAAGATCTAAAGAACACTATAGGATGGTGTTATGGCGCTTAAATCAGGGTGGGTTGACATTAAGGAAAATCATACAATATAAACAATTAGAGAGGATATGTAAAATTGGGAGCAAATCAATAGTAAGCCAGTAGTAAATTGGTAGCAAGGCAGTAGTAAACCTGTAGTAAACTTCTTGTAAACCAGTAATAAAGTGTTAGTAAATCAGTAGTAGAAGGTTAGTGAATCAGTAGTGAATTCATAGTATAGTAGTAGTGGTGAAGTAGTAACCAGCACGGATATTTACAAATATCTCGATCATTGCAATTCCTACACTTCTAACCCACTACTACTAATTTAGTACTGATTAATCCATCTCTCTGCTGGTACTGAACTTCCTGCCTTTTTTGACAGTGAAAGGGATGGAAAAGTAAACTAGTATTAAACCATTAGTAAACCAATAGAAAATCATTAGTAAACCAATAGTAAACTGCTAGTAAACTAGTAGTAAACCGGCAGTAAACTGATAGTAAACAAGTAGTAAACTGCTAGTAAACTAGTAGTAAACCGGTAGTAAACCGATAGTAAACAAGTAGTAAACTGCTAGTAGACTAGTAGTAAACCCGTAGTAAACCAGTAGTAAACTTATAGTAGACCAGTAGTAAATGGGTAGTAAAACGATAGTAAACCAGTAGTAAACTCTTAGTAAAAGGATAGTAAGACATTAGTAGATCAGTGGTAAATTATTTGTAAATCAGTAATAAATTCTGTCAGGAAATTACATGGATGTGACCATGAAATTGTCAAGGATGATGGGAGTTGCAGCTAGTCTTATACTTGTTTTAACTCACCATCTTGTTGTGCAGCGGAGCAGACCAGCTTTGATCTGTGGTTGTTTGCTTTCTTCTAAGCACGCAGAGCTTCAGAGATTAGGCTAAAGACCTTGACAAACTCTTTCAGCCTTCTCACTCCTCTTTCAGATATGTCTCCAAACGTCTCCTTGGTTCTGGTGGTTCTTGTATCTTCTCTCTAATAAGATATCAGGCAACACAGTAGACTTGTATAAAAGATCAACGTTATTTACCTGATTTCAAGATTTAGTTTCATGCTAACTGTTTAGAGTGGATAAATGATTGGATTCAATTAGAAAACACAAATTTGTTAAATTTAGAGGGCCACAATTTGAGGTTTGGGTGGCATGGATACATGTGGTATGGGAAAGTTAACCAAAACAAGGATTTTAATGACCACATAATAAGGAGATCCCTGCTCAGGATTTGGCTAAAATACAAGGGTAGAATTTATAGACACTTACCTTCCTGGGTATCCCCTCATGAGGCTTTTCTAAAACAATATAGTTCGAAAGAAACATATTGGTTAAGATACAAAGATTTACTGAAAATGGAAAATGGGGAAAGTATGATGAAAAGTGCGGAAGAACTAGCTTTGGAATGTAATAAGTTAACTTGGTTTCAACACGGTCAATTAAAAGAAAGGTATAGAATTGATAAAATGCAGGAGGGGATTACTATTCAACTCCCATATTATTTGGTTAAACTTTAGCAGAGTGATAGGCAGCTACCAGCCTGAAGGTCAAATCCCGCCTATCTGGGTTTCCCAATTGGTCTCTAGCATAGACCTTGCTCCCAGACAAGGACACACTCCCTCCCCCTCTTCCCTTGTTTTAAAAAGTCAACAGAAACTCTCTCAGTTTTCCTTGTATGCATCTTGTAATCTGATGCATGTTTTTCTGAATCCTGGAGTAAATGGCTGAAGTTCATAACAGTTGGAGAGATCTGAGAAACTTTGGAGATTCACATGTGTTACAAAAAAACAAAAACAAACAAACAAACAAAGCATAAGGATTATTTGTAGGCCGGTATGGCCTAACCTTGCTCCATCAGTTCCAAAAAACTAGAACTTCAAAGTATAAGTCAGTTATAATATTTGAACAACAAAAGGGATGTCAACATGCATGCAAAACACTTATACACACACACAAACACAAACACACACATACAAAAGAATTCAGGTATCCAAAAAGGTGGTAGTGGATAGCAGATTAAAGGATTGCAATGGGCAATAGTTTCCAATTATTATCTATTTATTTTTATAATAAAATTTATATACTGTTCTTTACTGTTTAACATAGACAATTAACAAACAATAACTTTTATCAATTGATTATGACACCAGCATAGTCATATAGTTACACATTTTTGGCATTGCTGGCTTCATTTAAATTTGATGCTGAGCTTAAAATTCTTCCTGAACTGGACTGGCTGATCAGGTGTGTTGAATCACATATAGGTTTGCTATTATTTTGTGTCATTTTTACACAACTTGAAATAACTTGAAATAAGTCGTACACAATGGCGATAGATCTCTCCAGGAGAATCATGTGGTCATCTTTCATTGTTTGAAAACTACATTCATAACCCATGCAAAACAATGGTGCACATGCTCACAGACTGTGTCATTGGCCTGTATAGACTACAGCACTCTGCAATGTGTGTGTGTGAGAGAGAGAGAGAGAGAGAGAGAGAGAGAGAATTACTCCTCTGGGAAGGTAATGAAATATTTCAAACTGTAAATTATAATAAAAAGGAAAACGATATAAAACTAGCAGGAATCAATTTTCCTTCCCAATCATATTTTGACCTTAATATTGCAGTTTTAATAGCTTCATGCCTTTTGGCCAATATAAGAAAAGGGCTGTTGATGATCAATGTTTCTTTTTTAAAAGTGGAACAGGAAATGGCAGAGTGAGATGGAGAAACATATCTGCTGGCATTCTACAGGCTATTGAGGAAATGAGCACACCGCCTTGCGAATTGAAAGTCTAACAGAGGAGCTAAGGTATTATTTGTATGTTTGCCATAATGCTTTGCAATGCTTTGCAATCATTTTCTCCCTCCTGATATGGTTTAAGAATGCATTTCAGAAGTCTTTAAATGAGACCTAGCCGTCATATGGTTGTGAAAGTCTCTGACACCATTTTGTTGTGTTTCTCCAAATCCCATCAAAGTTCTCTTCTCAAACTTGTTTTGTACTGTGATGTGAGACTTTGCTCTTTATTTCTGCAGTGAAATCATATGCAAACTCATGAATGTTTCCTAATGTGTACATTTATTTACAGATTTTATCTAGTGTAATATATTTTTCCCTTTGACTAGAGCATGTTTATGCATATATTTTTTCAATACTATGCATTTTTAGCTGTTCTTACTTTAAAATGTATGTATTTTATTTTGAACACTTTATTTCTTTAAGATACCCTGTAAGCCATTCAAATACGAGATTTCTCATTGTTATTTGCTTTCATAAGCCCTTAGTCTGCTTCCAAACTAATAGTAACTTGGTTAATGGAGATGGAGTTGAGAAAGACTGTATATCAAACAGAATTGTATAAAATATATGAAAGTAAGAAAAATAATGGGCGTGATCCAGCAGTGTTTCTATAGAGGGGGGATGAAAGAATTACCTCCCAATAAGAATTCCATCCCCGCGTGCAATTTTGCTTCAGTCCCAAACTTTATAGCATTGCACACAACGAGACTCTGAAAATGTTCACACCTAGAACTTTTTTTTTTTATTTGCTGCATCCATCCCCTTGGTAACTTTAACTCTTTTCCCCCCTTTTTTCTTTTCAGGAGCTTGGACTATTTCTAAATGGTCAACTAAAGTTTCAGCTTACTGTAATGCTAAAAATGTGGTGACTAAAGTAACATTTCATTTGGGGAGGGCAATGGCCTCATCATATTTAATAATAATAATAATAATAATAATAATAACTTTTATTTGTATACCGCCCTTCCTGCGATCAGGGCGGTGTACAGCATCTACAGTTAAAAACATTTCAAACAATACAATAAAAGATTACAATAAAACAAGGAATAAAAACAAGTAAAAACATTATCATCCCGAAGAGGTATACAATGGTTTATTCCAACGGCTTATCTGGGGGGAAGATGGCGATGACAGATAGCAATCAAGGATAAGCCTGATTAAATAGGTGCGTTTTTAGCTCCTTTTTAAATTGGGGGAGGGAAGTAATCAAGCGGAGCTCAATAGGTAGTGAGTTCCAGAGGCTCGGAGCAGATATAGAAAACGCTCTCTTGGCAGTTGTCGAGAGCCTGGCCTCTGGAACTCTTAACAGTGTTTGGAGTGGAATGCCCTCATCCTTGCTCTATAGCTACTCCCCTGGTATGAGCAATACTTAGGCACCATCTGCACTACAGAATTAATGCACTTTGGCTCCACTTTAATTGCCATGGCTTGTTGCTATGAAGTTCTGGGATTTATAGAAGTATGAGATATTTAGCCTTCTCAGTCAGAGAGCTCTGGTGCCACAACAGACTACGAGTCCCAGGATTCCATAGGATAGAGCAATGGCAATTAAAGTAGTGTTAAACTGCATTAATTATACAGTGTGGCAGTAGCCAGAGTCTGAGGAGGCCCACCACTCATTTTTCTGTTGTTTTATTAGTAGTTTATCACATGCGAGGGCTCCCGTCATGCTCCTGTTGCCCAAACATCACCAAACTGCGACGGGAGCCTCCTGGAGGGATTGCTCATGGTGCTACGCTTCCATTTTCATTATCGAAGCATTAGCATAACTGTTAGGGCCCTTTTTAAATAACAGATCAAATCATTATAAAAAGGGAGCCCTTTTTATAACAATTACGCTAATGCTTCCATGATGAAAACGGAAGCATTCCTCTTTAATAGTGCCATGTGTGATCTCACCAGGGGGCTTCCATCGCAGTTTGGTGACGTTTGGGTGACAGGAGCATGACGGAAGCCATCACGTGTGATAAACTCCATTCTTTGGTGAAGAGCACAAGGAATCTCTTACTGTTTTTTGCAGAACTGATTTCTCCTTTGAAGAATGATGAATCTGCCGTACCCAATAGAATCATGGAATCGGTGGAACTCAACAAGTTCTTCACAAATAATTTAAGACCCACTTATTTTAATGGGGTTACTCTAGGAGCAACTATATGTGAATTCAGCACAAATTTCCAGTTATATTATTATAACACCACTTACCACTAAACAATGCCCATTTGTCTATGTAGTTAAGTCTTCATAACCAAACCTCTCAAACCTGTTAATGAAATGGCACTTATATTTTCATTTAAAGCAAACAAGACTTAATATAGCTCATATAACTGTTAGTTGAATAAGTCACTTTTAAAGGAAAGCACGAGGGGGGGGGGACACAGTCTGTACCGGGACCATGCTGTCCAATCTGGATTACCTTTCTCCCTAAAGGAACAGACTGGTGTTTATTTTAAAAGCCATCTTTGAAAAGTAAAATCACTTTCAACCCCTTAGTACGTTGCGGGAGAAATTAGTCTCCCTTGACACAATTCAATTATAACTTTTTTGTAGATACATAAAACTTTTTTGTAGATACATAAATTCTTTGCCCTGATACTCTGTAGTCAAAGGGTAACTGAAGCACAAAGTACTTGGATGGATAAGGGACTGATAGATATATTTAAGTTCAATTAGGCAAATGTGAGTTCAACTTCCAGCAGATGTGCAAGAAGAGAATATATTTATTTTTAGGAATTCATTTTGTCCCACCCCCACCCCATTGTCTTTAAGACAATCGCTCCATTTAAATGCAATTTAGGAAATTCCAAGTATCTTAGAATTAACAGAGCACTTCTGTTAATCTGAAGAAGAGGAGCATAAATTATAACCCATATTTCCTTTTGACTTATCTAGTGCTTTCTACTAACAATTCTGTCACAATTCATTAGTCTATGAAGAGCTGTTTGGTTACTTGGAAGCCTGGAGCGGAAAGTTCCCCTGCTGTACTTTTTGTGTATCAGACTGAAAGATGCAGATAAACCCTGCCAGGGGAACGACCAAGTTATGTACAAAAGTCAGCTTCTGAGACTTGGATGGAAAAAGTCAGCCCTCTAGTTGCTGTTGATCAACAACTCCCATATTTTTCTCCATTGGTTTTGCTGTCAATGACCAATAGGAGCTGCAGTTCAACAACATCTGGATGGACACGTTTTATCCATCTTTTTACTAGAGTATGAGTATCATACCAAAGCCTGCACTTCAGCTGACCTCTATAGTTGGGGGCATTCAGGCGCACATAGAAGATCCTAGTTCTCATTAGGCAATACATCTGTATCTGGCTTGTACCACATCCACAACTGTGGGGAGGGCAGCTCCTCCGTATAGTGCAATACAATGAAATCCCTCACTTACAAAAATCAGGCAGTAAAGCTGGGCTACAAATCTCTTCCCTATTTTCTTTGTGGAGTGATGCAGACTGCAAGCTCCCTACCTAAAGTGGTACAAACTGAGACACAGATTGAAGACAACCTTAGGTCAAGCTTAGGTGGCATCTCAGGGATAGTCAGTATTTTTGGCTTTTTTATGTTGTCAGGAGATTCACAATCTGTACATGTGCTACACCAATGCACAAGTAGCCTCAGTCCCTGGCCTGACCATACTCAGCCTTGGATAGCCATTGGATTCTTCTGGGAGGGAAGGAGAATAAAAAGTCTTCTGCATCCATTTAAGCTTTACTTGAACAGCAAAGCCTCCCTCTGTTCTTGTGCATTCTTGTATCATTTGTTGTTCTTCAGTTGTGATTTAGCCCACTGTCCACACTTCCTCTCAAGTCTTAAGTGTTACCTTGTCATATAGCTCTTAGTGTAACATCCTTGAGGGAATGGAACAATTCATGCTTAATCTTTAGGGAATAAAATAAGGTTCATTATTCCGTACACAAAATCTCCTGATCTGAAAGGCCTTTCCTTAAGATTTGATGTGAGGAGGTGTCTCCCCTACCCCTCTTATGCAGCATTGTGGAACTCTGTTCGTGGATAAATGTCAATGCTGATTCTCCCATTAGAGATACTGTGGCAATTTCTTCCAGTACTGGAACACTAGGAATGGTGGGTCATCTTGCTCCACTCATCCTACAGAGGCCTTCACTACTCTGAAAAAGCTTCATTCTTTACATAGACAGGACCCAAATACTTGTCTCTGAGGAATTTGGGAGATCCAGATGCCTGGGAGACATTACCTCTGTCAGTAATAATGTTGGCTAAGCCAAAGTGGCAGTAGTGATGCCTTGTATAGCAAGAGATCTCACACCAACACTTTCACAGAGTTTGCACCTGCCAGCCTCTAGTTGTGTATTACAGCAATTAATTCCCTTTACATGTGACAAAGGTATAGCTAAGTAACATCATGACTGCAATGTAATGGATAACTTCATTCTTTTCATTACTTTTATAATTATGGGCAGGTGGCGTCACTTGAATTTTAGAAAAGAAACATCACAGGGTTCAAGTCTTGACTCATGCCATTGGCTCATGCCCTCTTGTGAGTGTTCTGGTAACAAGGAAATACAAAGGAAGCAATGTTCTGTACCACACAAAGAAACTTTTAGCATTGAGAAGTGTGTGTGTGTGTGTGTGTGTGTGTGTTTAAAACAACTTTAAAGCAATTATCTAGTTTCCTTTGAGAAATGGGAAAGAAAAGCATTACTTTGAAAACATGTAACTTGGGAGACCTTTGATCTGTACCTATACTAATTGATCTTTAAAAGTAATTTTCTAAGTTCTACACTTTTATTCTGTTCTTACTTTATATATACCAGGATTAAGTCCTGGCACGGAACAAGGCAATTTCAGCTGTTTTCTTCCCACTGTGAGAATGTATTTGAAAGCAATTTTCAAGAGCTATTCATAAGTCAGGACTTATTCTGTACAAGGTTTGCATGTTGTTGTTGTTTTGTTTTGTTTTGCTCTTTTTTCTTTTTTATTTTCTTTTATTATTATTACTATTATTATTATTTGTGGAAAACAGCATTTTATGTGAACAAACCAGCATTTTATTTATGGTATTTATACCCATCCCTTCATTCCTAAAGGCTCTCAGAGCAGCTTATAATTATTATTTTTAATTAAATAGTTCCCTGCACGCAGGCTTACAATTTAAAAAGACACAACACAAAAGAAGAAGGGAAAGGTGGTGGGGAAGGGGATCAAGTCCAGTGGTCCGTCTCTCCCTCTGAGGCCTGGACCATGGCAGATAGACTGGATAGAGGGCTGTTTTTCTTGCTCTGGCTATCCCTGATGGAGTTGGGCTTGCCTTTCCACTCCCTCTCAGGCCAGACGATGACTGTTGGCATGGAGGGAGGGCTCTTCTTTCTTTTTGTGAAATAATATTTAAATAAATAAATTTATTTCTACACAGAAAAAAGCTGTTTTAGTTTTAGTTTTAGGGTTTTTTTAATGGAAATTATCCCTATGTGAATTTTACACAGAATATATGCCCAATTACAGCATTTTCTGAACAGGAATAAGTATTTATACTTGGGAAATAATTGCAGAAAATGCTGTTTTCTGCACAAAACAGGCCGGCATGTGTGAATTTGGTGCAGAGTAAGTGCCAAATTGTAAAGATTCTTAACACTAGAAAAACATGTTTTTCAACCATTTAAATTTTTTTTTGAATATTCCTTCTATCCCTGCATTGGACACAAATGCCATTTCACAAAGTAAACATTGATTTTGAATAACCCGCCTTCCTTGCAAGGACATCGATGGTTCCGATCCTTCCTCTCCGGAAGATCTCAAAGGGTGAGGCTCGGGGACAGTTGCTCGTCTAAAATCGAGCTTAATTGTGGTGTCCCTCAGGGTGCCATCCTGTCCCCGATGCTATTCAACATTTATATGAAGCCGCCGGGTAAGATCATTCGGAGGCATGGAGCTCAGTGTCTTCAGTATGCTGATGACACTCAGATATACCTCTCCATGACAGGATCGTCGGCCCAGACCTCAGATGGCGTCTCCCCTCTCAATGACTGTCTTGCGGCGGTAATGGACTGGATGAGGGAAAACAAATTGAAGCTCAATCCAGATAAAACGGAGGTACTCACTGTCTCGGGACCGAAGCCAGGTTTGGGAATACAACTTCCAGTCCTCGATGGAGTCACACTCTCCTCGAAGGACTCTGTTTGCAGTCTGGGGGTACTCCTCGACTCATTGCTTCACATGACGAGTCAGGTGAATGCAACGGTCAGGAGCGCCTGTTATCAGCTTCGGCTGATACGCCAGATGCGCCCTTTCCTGGAAACGAGGGACCTAGAAACTGTGGTACATGCTCTGGTAACCTCTTGCCTGGACTACTGTAATGTACTCTACATGGGGCTACCCTTGTGCCTAACTCGGAAACTGCAGTTAGTCCAAAATATGGCAGCCAGGTTAATAACTGGAACATCCAGGAGAGAGCACATAACACTGGTGCTTAAAGCTCTCCACTGGCTGCCAATTAGTTTCTGGGCCCAGTACAAGGTATTGGTTTTAACCTTTAAAGCCCTTCATGGCTTGGGTCCATCCTATCTCCGGGACCGCCTCTCCCCATATGATCCCCTCCGCACACTTTGGTCCTCTGGGAGGAATCTGTTACAGCCCTTGAAGACCAGACTGACACAAACCTCCCAAAGGGCCTTTTCAACCATAGCCCCCAAGCTAAGGAATGACCTGCTGGATGAGATGCGTCTTATTACATCTGTTGACAGCTTTAGAAAAGCCTTAAAGACGCATCTCTTCCGGCAGGCCTTCCCAGATACCATTTAATTTCCCAGCTCCATACCCACTGCTGACTCTTTCTCCTAGTTCCTCTCCCCCCCCCCCCCTTCGTAATTGTTTCACACAGCTTTGGGCAGTTACTTTTATATGTTTTATTTGCACTATGTTTTAATTCTTAGCTATTTAATTCTATTTTAAGGGGTGGGTGAGGGGAATTGGGATTGTTGTATTTTAACTTGTGCTGCTTTTAACTATGTTGTACCCCGCCCTGATTGCCAGTTCAGAGGGGCGGGCTATAAATAAATTATATTATTATTATTATTATTATTATTATTATTCAAGAGGAAATTGAAGCTGAATGCTAATCTTCTTGTTTTATTAGTTTTATTTTTCAGTTGGACATGCAGTGTTACAAGCTGAGATTGATAAATATAATAGGGCTCGTTCCTCACCACATATATATATATATATATATATATGGTAAATACCATAACTAGAATGGCCATAGCCAATGGCAAGTTTGCACTTGCATTCACACAAGATAGAGTAAACTTTGTAAACTTTGTGCTTTGGTTTGTCCACCAACCCTCAGGAGCATTTTTCAGTTGATGTGAGAAGGGACTGCAGTGTGTCACAGCCAGGTGTCTATGAAAATTGAATGTTCAAAGCTTGTGTAAGTAGAAGAGCTTTACAGTATAAGGCCATCACTGGTTTGAACTCAGTGTCTTGATTTAGTACTTGGCATGGTATGTGTGGCATAATAAAATTAAAGTACACACAGAGTTCAAGACCCGCTTTATTAGAAGAGCAAGTCTGAAGCTATGGAATAGATTCAAGCTAATACGACATCCTAACCCACCTATGGATTTCAGTTCAGGGAGGGGTTTTTTACATAATGGAAAAGAAGATCCCAGAAAAGTAATCTATTATGACCTATTAAAATTAGTAAACTATATATCCCAGTTTAAAACCCAAGAAGCATTAGCCATAGAAGGGTATCATGTACAATAGTATAGATAAAGGTAGCTATTAGAAAGATATCAGACATAAAAAATGTCCAGGTATAGAATCAGGGAAAATGGAGTTGAGGGACGTGTAGATGATGAGCACTCGGTTGGGAAAATGCTATTGAAATGCTGTTATAAATGCGATTGTAATTAGAGTTGCCTGATGAACTTTAAAAAAAAAAAAAAAAAACAGGAACCTGATGGCACAGTGGTTAAATGCCAGTACTGCGGCCACAAGGTTGTAAATTTGATCCCAGGTAGGTCTCCAGGGTCCACTCAGCCTTTCATCCTTTCCTAGGTTGCTAAAATGAGTACTCAGCTTGTTGTGGGCAATTGATTTACACATTGTAAACTGCTTAGGGGGTGCTAGTTCACTGATAAGCGTTATAAAAATGTACTTGCTATTTCTATTGGTATCAAAAATTGTATGGCTAAATGGGCACAGTGTGGTGTAGTGGTTTGTGCATTGGACTGTGAGTCTAGAGACCAGGGTTCAAATATCAGCTCAACTATGTAAACCCATTGAATGACCTCAGGCAAGTCACACACTCTCAGCCTCAGAGAATGGCAATGACAAACCCCCTTTGAAGCAACTTTGTGTGAAAACCTTGAGATAGGTTTGCCTTAGGGTCACTATAAATTCAAGACAACTTGAAGGTATACAACACGGAAAAGGGGGCGGCAAAATATTGATATTGATTATAATATTGAGTTAGATCAGCGGGAAAGAATGTGGAGGATATGGTTTAAGGGTATATTATGTTATGACTGTAGAGAAAATTTTCTGAAAATGATCTACAGATGGTACTTGACACCTATTAAAATAGCCAAAATGTTTAAAGAGGCAAAACATCTTTGTTGGAAAGGTGGGGACAAGACTGATCTTTTTATCATTTGTGGTGGACCTATGAAAAAGCCAAGAAATTATGGAAGCCACTACAAAATATGCTACAGAATATGCTTAAAACAAACATAGATCTGAATCCAGAACTGTTTCTATTAGGAATGTCTAATGATCAAATTAGCAGTCTTAACTATAAGGAGTTATATCATATGATACTGGCAGCTCAATTATTATACGCAAGCAAATGGAATTGCACAGAAACTCTAGAAGAATGAATATTTAAAATGTTAGAACTGAAAAAAAAAATCATCCATTATTAGTACTGAAAAGTCATCTGGCAGTTTGTGAAGGACTGAGAACCATTCAATTTCTTTAAAAGAAAGGAAGAAAAACCTTACATGCAGCTTTTTTTTAAAGAAACAAGGAACTCTTTACACCTGTAAATACATGGAAGAAGTAGAGGTTAAGGTGGGAATAGTAATGAAGAAGTACATAAAAGTCTTGAACCTATGTCTTACATATGGGAATGTTGGAAGTCATATATATATTTATGGGAGACGAGAAGAGAAGGGTGTATTTATTATTTATTTAATTTATATGCCACCTTTCTCTTGGAAAGGGACCCAAGGAGGTTTACAGATAAAACAGTTTTAATACTTTACCTTAAAAATTTATCAATGAAAATCATCTTACTAAAACCATATACAATTACATAAAAGAAACAAAAACTAAAAATATAAATAGAGCACATACCCCATATAAAAGCCTCCTTGACAATGATTATATATTAAAAGCCTGCATGAATACAAACATATTTGACTCAATATTTGACTCAACAATTGACTCAATGGGCCTTTGGGGTTAGGTCATGGGTGTGTCGAAACTGAACAGAAGCAGACCACAATACAACATTTTGTTGCCAGATTCATTTGTAATTGATATAATAGCACACTATTTCTATATCTGTTTTGTTGTTAGAATACCTGGCAATTATCAGCTTGATTTCCATCCCCCTTAGAATGACTGATAAGAAAGATGCCATTTTTTTATGTGTTCGTTTCTCTATTTGGAGGCAGTAATCACACCTACACTTCACATCATGTTTTTTGTATGATGTGTATTATTTCTCAGTGTCTTATTTCTCAGCGTAGCAAACTCTAAGCAAGTGTTCAGATTATGACTCGGTGACAAATGGGATACCGTGGGCTTCATTTTTGAATCAAGGGAGTGAAAATAAGCAACACCAATTGGCAAAAACCTCGGCACAGAGTTTTGCCAAAGCAGATTGAAGGGCAAGAATTTGCATCTCTCATCCAGCAGTATTTTGAGCAAGATAATATCATATTATCAGAAACCTGTCCTTTCTCTAACATTCTCAGGGCAGATGCTGAGCACATGTTTATTACAAATGTCTCAAGCTGGCACTAGCTGACAGGTATCAGGTTACTCATATTTGCCCTAGGTGTTTTGATGAAAAGGAGGGTGATACAAAACCTGTCAGAATTCATATGCCATTGATGGAGATAACAGGGAAACTAGGAAATCCTACGATTCCTGCTGTGTTGTTGCTGCAGGTCAGTAGCTACCTATCAGTCTTACAATCTGATGTATTTTAAAAATGTCATTGCCTAGGCAGTAAAGACCAAACATGTATCCTCCTTTTTTCCTGAATCTGTGGGAAATTATTATTATTATTTTATTACAGTTGATGCAAGCCAAAGTGTAGCCATCCTTAACTGATTGCAAGTTTTGTTTTGAAGCATTGCTAAATATCCATCAGATGCAAACCGATTTAAGCTCCAGTCATGTGTAATCTGTCCATCTATAAACTAGGCAGACAAGGATAAATCCTAGTCTAATTAACAAGGCAAATAATTTATCATTCTCCTGTGATGCAAATGAAATGGCCACATTAAAGTGTACACATTTTAAATGCTTGGAATGTGGTCCAAAATATTCATGGCATTGGATTTTTGAGAATTTTTTACTTTTTATTGAAAGAAATATAACTTCGCAAAATTCAACAGGGAAAAAAAAATCAGACTATCACCATCAGCATTCCTTAAGAAAACATCTAATAAATGCAAATACATACATTTCTTTTTCTAGCCTTCAAATTATGATGTCATTCCCAAGATCAACATGATAGCCTGCAGATCTAGAGTACCTCTGTGCCTATTTTTTTTTTTTTAAAAAAAGGAAACCAATCTTCAATAAAGGAGTCAATGTTATTACCTTGTGCTCTTTCATTTCCATATCATGCGACAGAAATATGACTTACTAAGTAAGTTGAGATAGAAATGGGGAAAGGGCCACTTTGGGTGCATGTACACTGTAGAAATAATGCAGTTTGACATGACTTTCAGAACTGTAGCTCTATCCTATGAAACTCTGGGATTTGTAGTTTTATAAGGTTTTTAGTTTTATCTGCCAAAAAGTGCCTTTGCCTCGCCAAACTACAGATCCCAGGATTTTATAGGATGGAAGCCATGGCAGTTAAAGTGGTACCAAACTGCATCATTTCTACAGTTTACATGAACCCTGACAGTGTTCATCAAAGAGATGGGATTGTGGTTAGGAAACTCCACTTGATAACTCAAAGGCTGTACGGAGTGGAATCAAAAGCCGTCATGGGGATGGAGTGGGGGAGTGGTGTCTACATGACACATGCCCTGACTCTTCCCCTATGCCAGAGTGATGCCATGAGTGCCACCACACAGCAGGCAGCATCACAGCACTCCTCCGGCACTGCATCCAGATGACACAATGCCAAAGGAGTGC
Source organism: Urosaurus nigricauda (assembly GCA_034509955.1). Lineage (NCBI taxonomy): Eukaryota > Metazoa > Chordata > Lepidosauria > Squamata > Phrynosomatidae > Urosaurus > Urosaurus nigricauda. Next base: position 233,409,766 of record JAOEGL010000001.1, on the reverse strand, counting down.
TGAAAAGCCATGGCACTGGTGACTATGGTGTCCTTTCTGCCACACAAAAAGGAGCTGCTTTTTGCAGCTCCTTTTTACACTACAAAAAGGCCAGATCAGGGTCGCAGCATGCAGTTGCTGCAGCCCCAATCTGGCAAAGAAATAGGTGGCTGCAGGCTGCCCCTTGGGGGGGGGGGGGGGTCTGTTCATCCCTTCAGTATCCCAGCATTACATTGTGTCAGATCTTGGATTTTGCAAAGCACCTGGCATTTCTAAAGGTTGTATTAAATCACTCCTGCCCATGTACTTGATATGTACAAACAAGAAAGTAAAGAAAGAACAGTTGGGATAATCAAAGAGTAGAGGTGGGTATTTAAATGAGTATGCAGAATGGTGGACCTCTGTTAGGAAGGCAATCCAATAACACATTTTAAAAGAGAATTCAGATTGAAGATTTGAAAGTGCTTTTTAAATTTGCATTTTCCCCACTTTCACAGGTGTCTTGCATCCCTAACATCAGCAAATGTGGAGATCCTCAGTACTCTCTCAAAAGGCACCAATGTGTTAGATAGGAATAAGAACTGTGTTGTCTTGAGGGTTGACTGTACATTATATTTTCAGTCCTTTAATGTATAGGTATGCCTTGTTCTTTGTTAAACCCAGTTGCACCTGGAGTTGGAGAATTATCTGGTAAGATTTAAAAAATAATCCACACACCATGCACGGATCAAGCAAACACCTAGTAGTTCTCCGAACATTTGCATAGTCTGTACTTTTTAAAAAACTGTTTATAGAGACCATTTTTCATTTCTTTATACAAAAGAAAATTTAGTAAACATTTTCTTCTCTACATATGTGGTATGATTAAACAGAGCAAATCATACCCAAAGGAAGAGATTTGTGAATGCAGACATTTTTCTTCAGGCTGAGAAATGTTCCTAAATGCAAAAGAAAAGAGTTTCCCAGTTCCAATTAAATACACATTTTGCGTAATAATATTTAGGGGCTTTCTAGATTGGAAAAAAGAAGTGTGTTCATGGCTGCATGAAACTCTAGCCTTTAGATGAGAAAAAGGGAAAGTGTGCCATGAAAACACTTTTTTTGCGTTTTAGGGGAGAAGAAGCGCCTTTAAAAAGGTTCTGGTTTTCCCAGCTTCTTTTTTTAAAAACTGCGGAACAGCGCAGCTCCATCTAAAGGCTGTGGTGCAGCTGCTAAGCATTAAGGAAAAGGCAACTTCATGTCACACTTTCCTGCCAATCTAGAAAGCCCCTTAGAAGTACAGACCTTTAAGCCACTATTTTTGACATTAGAAATGTTGGATTCCATTTTGATTATTTGGCTTGAATCCAATAGTGTATTTTGCCCATCATTTTCTGAGTAAGGTATAAGGTGTTGGTTATTACCTTTAAACCCTACATAAACCCTTGGGTCCTGACTACTTAAGGGAAAGCCTCCTCCCATACAATCCACCCCACACTCTTAGTTCCTCTGGGAAGAAGCTACTACAAATAAAAAAAGGCCAAATTATCAGTAGTGACCAAGAGGACCATCTCAGCTGCCACTCCTAGGCTCTGGAACAACCTGCCGGATGAGATTTGTCACATTACCACTCTAGAAGCCTTCAAAAAGGCCATTAAGATGGATCTCTTCTGGCAGGCCTTTCCTGATTAGCCTTATTCAGTCTTCCCCTCCCTCCTCTGGACGACCCTCTCCGCTTCTTCCCCTTAGGATAAAATACTTCCTCCTCCTACATTTGAAGTTGTATATAGATTTATTTCTATTTAAACCTTTTATATTAGATATTTTAAACCCTTCTATTGTTTAATTCTCTTTTAGATTTAATGCTTTGAATTTTATATGTCTCGGGGGAGGAGGGAGGGGAAGGGGATTTTAATTTCATTGTGATTTTATACTATCCTGTTTTAATACCTGTTGTAATCCACTTTGATTCCCCACCCGGAGAAGGCGGAATAGAAATAATAATAATAATAATAATAATAATAATAAATTCTCTTTTTAGGAAATGGCCTCTTGTGAAGGTATAGCTTTTAAACAGAGCTCAATACATAAAGCTCAGACTCCTTCATCCATGCTCTATCAGACAGGGCAAATATAAAGGAGTAAAAACCAGGATCCAGTGGGGAACCTTCACTATTTCCACCAGACTTGGCAAGCACCCTCCCTCCTGTACCTCCCTCCATCATAAAAAAAACATTATCTGGAGGACTAAGAAACCACAGAGGGCTATCGCAAGAGTAAATATGGAAGCACACCATTAGACGTAGGTGGAGATATGAAAGCACACATACAGAAGTACTTCATGGGACTTCTGCCCAAAAGTTGTTGTTGAGATTTCAGTTCAGCTTTAGAAAACTGCAGTAGATCTGAGGCAACAGATGGATCTCTTGCAGCCACACAATCTAATATCACTGATTTTCCTTGCCTACTTCCAAATTATCTTGATCAGCCAGTCATACTGACCTCATATATGACATTCATGGAAGAAGAAGAAGAAAATGTTTTACCAAGAATGACATGATCTAGATCAGTGGTACCCAAATTTTGGTCCTTCAGATGTTTTTGACTTCAGTTTCCAGAATTCCATGCTGTCAGCCAAGCTAGCTGAGGCTTCTGGTAGTTGAAGTCCAAAACACCTGGAGGACCAGAGTTTGGGAATCACTGATTTAGATTGTCATGTATTGTCTCCTTCTTTGGAGATCTTTAAACAGAAGCTGAATGGCCAACTGTCAGGGATGCTTTGATTGTGAGTTCCTGCATGGCAGGGGTGGACTGGATGTCCCATGTGGTCGCTTGCAACTCTATCATGCTATGATTTTGTGAATGCAGAAGACACAGAATCATATGACATGTTCCTAAAGAGAATTAAGCTACCTCTGCACTGCCAAATTAATGCAGTTTAACACAATTTTTACTGTCAAGGCTCAAGTTTTATAGAATTCTGGAATTTGTAGTTTTGAGAGATATTTAATCTTCTCTGTCAAACAACACCAGTGCTACAACAAACTGCAACTCCTAGGATTCCATAGAATGCAGCCATGGCAGTTACACTGGTGTCAAACTGCATTAATTCTGCAGTGTGGCAGCAGTATTAGTGTTATACTACCAGTAAAACAAACAAAAAACAAACAGCTTCAATTATTTACTGCTTCATACTGCCTAAGCCGTGTCTAAGCAGTTTACAACTGTAAGCTAATTTGCCCCCAGCAATTTGGGTACTCATTTTAGAGACCTCGGAAGGATGCAAGCCTGAGTCAAGCTTGAGCCCTTTTGCTAGTACTGAACTCACAACCTTATGGTTTTGAGTGAGTGGCTGCAATACAGGCATTTAACCACTGTGCCACCAGGTCTTTATCCTATACCACAGGATAAATATTAGCATCCAATAAAAAGTTGCTTATAATCAAAACGTGTCGATAGAACACTGAGCATCTGGGAAAATCCTTAATAATACTAATAATGAGGGAAAGGGGCCAAGACAGATCAGGAATTTCTCAGTGTCCCATAAATTTCACTTCTTGCTATCCACTGCTTCTGAATGGCATATGCTGTGTACATTATTCACAACAGCTTCAGTGTTTAGATCCTTAAGAGGTAACCAAATCTAATTGTCTGTGTTCCATTTTGCCATGCAGCAATCCACGTCAAACCAGTTCAGTCTTACCTTTCATAGCAGCACAGAATACAGCATGTCATCTTTGAGTAACGCCCATGTAGCAATGATTTAAAAGTTTGTCTTTCAAAAAAGGGAGACAAAAAGGAAGTGACAGGATGTAATGTGCCAAGAACCTGGTACTGTTCCATTTTTTATAACACCGAGGTCTGGAACAAACACTGTGCAGAAAAAAAAGTCTCATCCATTTAAATCTGCAGTGATTCCTCTGTACCATCTTAAAACTCTGATGAGTTCATCACTTCAGCATCAAGTGAGCATGCCAGTTCCACTCCACAAACAAATATATTATAATATCTTGCCTGATGAAGTGTTCTTGCAGCTCTTGCCAACAATTTTATTAAGCTTAATAAAACAGCAAACTGTGGGTTTTGGAATTCTTCTTATGAAGCATCATGGATCACTCTCCCTCCCTGCTTTTTATTTTAAAAGAAAAACTTGTTCATTTTTTTAAAAAATGCAATTGTTTCTTGCAGTAGGACCTTGGTATCTCCCATGATTTGGTTCCAGGATTTCCTGTGCATACCAAAACCTGTAGATGTTCAAGTACCATTAAATTAGTAAAGATGTGTCTCTTATATAAAACAGCAAAATCAAGGTTTGCATTAGGGATTATTTTATTTTTTAATATTTTCAAACTGTGGTTAGTGGAATTCGTTGATACAAAATCCATGGATATGGTGGGCCAACTATAGTCACTATTCTTTTTTTAATGCAGTTATTCAATAGTCACTGTTATATAATCATGTGTCAAAATTCAGAACTGTAAACTATCTAGCAAACAGCCTAGTCTACTCTTGTCCAGTCTAGTTAACATGTTTAGAAAAGATATGCAACCAAATACGCCAAGAAACTTACAAAAATATTACAAGCAAAGGAGAGAAAAGTGGTGGGGAAAATAATACATTATTCCTCTTCAAATATTTTTTTTTTATCCTTTACAGCATTCTATTCTTGTTTGTGCCAGTAAAGTGCCGTTTTTATGAAAGCATTGATTGATTTTATGTGCAGGGCTGGAAAACACCACTAATATTTCTCAAATATCTAAATAGAGAACACACATTCTTATTGCATCAAAATATTCTTATTCTATACAATCATATGCAATAACCTACATACATATTCCTTAACACAAAAAATCTGATGTTTTTAAAGCCAAATAAAAAGTGTAGAATTATTAGGTTGTATCAAAAACTTCTGGAAACAGAGTTCTGTTGAAGGAATAAATATTCCCAAAACTTAATGATTGGGTGAAGTGATTTCTGAAGGACCTGAAAATCAGCTCTAGAGCTTTGGAGGCCCCCTGGAACAACATGGAAGAAGCATGGTGTATGTATGGGAGAGAGGTTGAAATTGAGACAGCTAGTAAAAACTGTCCCTCTTTCCTTCTCTGAATCAGCAATGATGTTCAGCAGATCAGAAGCTCTCAGATGGGATCCATACTTAGAGATGATTCCTTTGAAATTGTTGTTTAGTCATAGTTTCCCAGAGTGTTAGTTTATTTCAGGGAGGGATGTGAACCAGACCTATAAGAGGTAGATTCTTTCAGCAGAGCTTATGCAAAGAAATGTGCTGTATCTCTACTTTGAAAAAGTTATTGTAATCACATTTATCATCAATCTCGGTCTATTGCAATCTATAGTTGAACAAAGGGAATCTGAGGATCAGTATGAAATGTAGTTAGATGCATTCAGGAAACCCTATATTGTCTATCTACTCTGATTGTTGTAATAATAAAAGGATGTAGGAGCATAATGCTCAACTGCAGCAGGGCTTCCAACAAAAATCAGTGGAAAATAAGTAAATCCTGAATAAACAAATTTTGGATTATCTCTCAGTATGATTAAGCCTCTTGTGCTCATGGAAACATGTTCCATAATAGGAGGTTGCCTTTGGAGTCTATGAATAAGTTGTTATATCACTTCCAACAATAAAACTCATCTGTCCTTCATAAATTTGGGATTAAAACACACACACAAACACACCTCATCCACCTTTTGTATTCAGACTTTTCTATTACAGTGCATGTAGCCTCCTCCTTTTTAGTGTATATTCTTATTAAACAGTCAAGAATTTTATGAGTTCATAAATTTTGAAGACATTTGACTCATACACCTTGATTTATTGCATTTCATGGACAAATCTCTGCTGTTATTGATGATGTAGCATCAGATGTAAGGCAAATGGTAACAAAACTCCAGTGCTCTGGCTGTTCCAATAGCACTATGGATACTGCAGAGTCATCATCTACTGCAGTGACTTCCCATGGACCTTTGGTTTACCCCATATTTCATTTCCAAATGCCCAGATTTGAAGGAGCATCCCGTGTGCCGCAAAGATAGCTTCTGCTATAACTGAGTTGTCTCCTTGTGCCAACATTGGGGTCTTTACATCAGCACCTATACATTTTTGGACTGTGCTATTTCTGTAAGCAAAAACCTCCGAGGAATAGATGCAAAACTAATATATTAAGGAAGCCCTAGAAGGTGCAGAAAAATCTCTAATGTGCAGAGCTTATTTAAGAATATTTTCCTAGTAGTGATTCTTGACCATTTTATTTGCTCTGCATTTCAAAGCAAACACATTTGATTCACACTTCTCAAACTAATGTGTGAGCTGTAAAACAGTTATCATTTAGATTCTGAACTGAAAACATTCCCAGAGCTTTATCTATGTGCAATAAGAGGATTTGGCCCATCTACAAATACTTATTCCACTCACTGTTGTTTAAAATAATTCAGGTTTAAATACACACGGATCTTTGGGGATGAATTCTTCATTTAATCATGTTTGTAAGTTTGCTATAGTGCCATTTAATATAATTGTCATGGAGAGAACTCCAAAACAGCTTGTTCATTTCTAGATAATTCCCTGGTGATTTTAGATAGGCAGTTCAGAGACCCTAGCTGGTTCTTTAAAAAGCCCAGCCAGCATAATGGGCATTGGCAAACATGAATCACCTCTTTCCCCCTTCTTCCCTTTTCATATTCACAGAAAGATTTCAGAAGCAAAAACACATCACCATTCATATGGAAAATTGTCCATGCCTTGATTGTAGCTTCCCCAGATATTAAAAAATATCTCCCATACCCAAAGCCTAAAAATCCAGTTTAAATTAGGGCTCTCTGGTAGCTTGGATAAACTTGTATGCAGTCACACTTCCTTCTCTTTGAAAACACATTGCAGACATTTCCAATCAGTGAGTAAGCTAGAAGAATAAAAAAGTAATTTTCAAAGGCTCTGACACTCTTAGAAAGTAATTTGGGGACTCTTAGCAAGAAAAATAAAATAATAACCCCAGTTATTTGCAAGAGACAGTTTTTTTGCCAAGATTTTATGGCCTAATGCAGATAATCCCTCTTTCACATGTGCACTAGAATTTGTGTGCTATTTACATTGGGAGGAATAAGCCAGGCAATTCTTTAACTGCTCTCAAGATTTTTGCCCACTTCAACATCTTAAGGGTAACATCTTTCTAATTCTGATTATTTTCCCTCAAAATAATAACTTTTCTTGGATGATGGTAGACATTTGAGAGGACTGCACCCTACTTTTTAAATCTTTTCTATCTGAAGGACATTTAAAAAGGTCACAACTCTAATTTAGTACTAATAAGACTGAACATGTAGGGATCTGAACCCAGACTTTCTAAAGAGGAGCACTCATATTACTGGATGAATAAATCTGCTGAATATCATATTATGTTGTAATAGCACTATTATTCCACTTTTATTGATATGAGAGCCTCTTGTGGATTCCTAGGATTTGCATTTCAGGGAATGGCATTTTGAATTGTCAACCAGAGAGTTCTTAGGCCTTACTAAACTAAAAAACCCAGAACTGTGCAGGAGGCAGCCATAGCAGTTAAAATGGAATAAAGGTGTAGTAACAGTGGAGTGTGATATCAATCTCTGAAAATTTCATCTTATTCCACATTTTAATTATTGTAATCTCTACTTCTTTCTACAACTATTTAACTGTTGGAGGAGTATAGAGGAAAAGCCAGATAATGTGTCTTCAACATAACCATGTAAGAAAAATTCCTATAAAAATATTTCGCACAAAAAGAAATGGAATTTTCATTAAAAGTGCAGTAATGTGAAAATGTATTGAAAAAATGCACAAAAATTATCAAATGCACAAAAGTTATGTGCCTTAATGTTAACACCAATTATAGTATAGCATAATATTCAAAAGAGATTTGCCATTACCGTCAACTAAAGCTGAGAGAGAGAATAGCTCGTCCATTTGACCCATTTTGAACCTGGGTCTCTCAGTGTCCCTTTACAACACTCAAACACTACACCTTGCTGGGTCCACTATAACGTGTGGCAATGTTTCTAATGTTTTTAGGAAAATGTTTCCAATATTAGGAAAAGAGTGCCAGGATATAAGCAGGATGAATGGGAAAAATTGAGCACTCAGCTCAATTTAAAAACAAAGCATGTGCAATGATTATCTATAGGAGGGACTGGGTTTGTGTAATCTCTGAGTAGGCATAATGGCTTGTGCAATTATTTTTATACTAGTGTATCAAACAGATTTTTTTTGCCACAGAACCTAGAGCAAGCCAAGGTATTCTGACACCAGACATAGAAAATCCCATTGACACATCTCATTCCTGGCAGTAACAATGGAGTAGGTTTGGTGGCTGCCTCAATCTGCCTAATGACTGATTTGGTCATTGACCGACTTTTCCATTTCCAGTTTACAGGATAGCTTCCTCCATGATCCTGAATTTGTGTGAAACTAAAGGATGGATATGTTTGATGATATCACTGAGGAAAGTGAAGTGTCATCTATGAACTGTTCTTTAGTGTGTATGTTGGCTTGTTATAATTTCCACCACCACCACCGCCATTAGTCCTTGGTTCGAAAATACTTGGTCACTTTGAAAGTAATAAACATGACTCATGAAATGAGGCTTAGTGGCAAGAGTCTGACCTTTTTGCCTGAATTAGGATGTGGAATGCAAATGCAAAGTGTGTGTATCCAAGTGAGAATTAGCCATTCTCATTTCCTTGGCCTTCTCTCTCTGTTTTGCTTTAGTCTGAATATATTGATATCTAAAAGCTAAATTTTAACATATAAACTTTGGAACTGGGAATGTGACTGCTTCCTATAAAATTCACCACAGAATAAATATTAAGCTGGAGCTAGAGTTTGCATTTTAATTCATTACCTGAAGCATAAGTTAATTCTTTTTTCTGTATCTACACAGAGATGGCTTCCTTCCTTTCTTTCTTTTTTTCAAAAAAATCAGTTTGTTATTTTTCAGTTTAAAATATATTGGGAACTAATAAATTCCCTAAAGGTATCAGATCCTGACTGATCTTGGGAATGTTTCTGGGCAAGGTACAAAGTGTTGGTTTTGACCTTTAAAGCCCTACATGGTTTGGGTTCTGGTTATCTATAGGATCACCTTCTCTTGTACAATCTGCCCCAAACGCCAAGGTCCTCTGGGGGCCAGTTGCTACATCCTGCAAGAACCCGACTGGCAGCCACTACTCAGAGGACCTTATCATCGGCTGCCCTAAGGCTGTGGAATGACAGCCGGAAGAGATCTGACATCTAAACCAGTTGTTGGAATATAAAACACCTTTGAAGACCTATCTCTTCTGGAAGGCCTGCCCAGGCAGTTTTTAATCATGAATTTTATATTTAATTATTGTCCTATGTATTGCAATATAAATATTGTGTAGAGATGCAGCCTAATATGTGTATTTTATGTAATGATTGTGTTTTAACTATGTTGTAACCTGCCTTGAGCCATGAGGAGAGGCGGGTAAAAAATAAAATTATTAATATTATTATTAACCCTGGTTAGTACTTGGATGGGTGATTGAATGAAAGCCATGTGGTGAAGGCTCTATTTCAAAGGAAGGAACTGGCAAAACTACCTCTGGATATTCCTCGCCTATGAAAATCCTATGAAATTCATGGGGGTCACCATAAGTCAACAGGCAATCTGGCGGCACATCCACACAATGAACCAAAGTTAGGTGTTTTCAGGTCCCATCGAGTCCAATGGGCATCAGTTAAACATTTGCTGGAGTGGTGGCAAAATAAATGGAACCTGTGTAGACTTGGTTGAATCAAGCCCACAGTTTCTCTCCTTGTTTGGCTTCCATAGCAGCACAATGGTGAGTGGATAAAGACATTCTTTTTACGCTTTCTTTCTCAGTATTCAAAAAACATGTTTTTGAAAGGTATAACATTGCAATGCAAAATGTTTTCTGGGACTGTTCTTCCTTCCTTCCTTTCAGTGGGGTATCAAATGAGCCGTGCTATGTGAAAGGTCATCTGTCAATTTATAGCAAGTATGGGCAATAAAATGCATTAGAGTGAAGGATGGTACATTGTCTGTTCCTTTTCTTGGACACTCTTTCTGGATGACATTTTGTTGTAATCATCACCACTTGTAAGCGGTAATCAAACACACTGTCTGTCATGGAGCACTTAAAGACCTAGAATGACTACCGAAAGCATTGAAACATCGAAACACAAAAGTTCTGTGGCATATAGAAAAACAAACAAAACACACAGAGAGGTACATATTACTTAGAAAAACTTGGTCAAAAGTTACATGTCATGTATTTGGGGGAGGAGGTCCCTAGACATCACTAAGAATGTGGTCTTCTCCTTTCGATCTTTTCAAGTCATCTAACAATAAGGTGAACCTGTCCAGGTCTTAAAGTGAAGGGATGGAGAAAAGCTTTTTTTAAAAAATAAATTTTATATTTTGGGATTGTTGACAAGCATTATTTTTACATACAGATACACACACACACACACACACACACTTGATATACCCAGAATTTACTACAAAACCATTATATATAATTATCAATTAATTATCCCAATGACCCATACATTTATGTTCTTTCTACTATTGCCCTTCCTTCCTTCCCTCCGTCCTGCTCTCACCCACCTAGGGAACAAGATCATCTTTATTCAAAATCCTTTTTTCCTTTGCTGTGGAGAATTGTATTAATTTTATCTTTTACAATTTTGTTTCCTGTCTCTTCTTTAGCTATTTCTGTTACAGTACATATATACTCAGCCATAAGTCAAGAAATTTATGCCCCAAAATTGAACCCAAAATCCTGGGTCGACGTATATATGGGTCACTATGGTAATGCCAATTATCACAGCTCATTCAGTGACAAATACACACACAGACACACACACACACCTTCCTCCCTGCCTGGGAATGGGCTGTTGGAAGGAAGGAGAGTGCAGGGTGATTTTTATTTCTATGGGAGCAACAGCTGATCCAGTCACAAACACACATATACCTTCCTCCTAACTTTACCTCCCTGCCTGGGAATGGGCTCCAATGTAACACAAGCAATGTCAACTGGTTAATAACTGAAGATTTCAACCCAGACTTCAACTTCACACTTGCTAAAGTTCAGTGATTTTGTGTGCAGGACCTGAATTTAAGATCAGATAGGCTTTAGAAAGCAGTCTCCAAGATAACATGTCACTTAGAAACAGTGTGAGCATTGGACTAAAACTCCAGGAGACCAGGATTCAAATCCCCGTCAGCTCAGGAAACTTGCTGGGTGACCTTGGGCCAGTCACTCTCTCTGAGCCTAAGAGGAAGATAATGGCAAGCTTCTTCTGAATAAATCTTGCTAAGAAAACTCTATGATAGTATCATTATAAGTCAGAGTTAAATTGAAGACATATGACAACAACACAAATCACATTTTGCAACATTATACCAATGACTGTTCTAGAGTGTCAGAGGAGGAGGAGAAGGAGGAGGAGGAGGAGAAAGAGGGGAAGAAAAAGAAATAATGTTATACTGATTATCAGTGATGATGAAGGCTGCATCATAGCAGATGATAAGTTTGCAATGTCACAAAATACTGTATATATTTAAAAAGATAAAAATTGTAATACTAAAGACAGCTGACAGAAAGTGTTTCTTGGAATTTGCTGAAATGTCATTTGAACATATGATCTCTCCTAAGGTTTGCTGGGGCCAGTGAAGCATCTCACTCCACCAAGTAATTCTCTGCTTCAGAAGTTATCCTGTGACCTTTAGAGACTTTATCAGCATGGTGGCTAAATGTGTTAGTGCTAATTGGGAAGAAAGATTATTATTAAACCCTGCAGCCTTTTTTCCTTTAAAAAAAAATCTTCCTACAGACTGATGGAAAATCTAGCTGTTGAAGTTGGATGCTAAATGCTGTCATATGTACACAAACAGGTAATTGGCAGATGGCACGATATTCTTCGATGCTTGAAAGCTTATTATATGCTTTTGAAAAGACTGCATAATCATGCTTTTGTGTATAAAAGCAGTGCTTTAAGACATTTTTAAAGCCCCGGTAAGGACTGTATCATTTAAAGCACAATGAATCAGAACCATCTCTTGTTTCTTTTATAAAGATGCAGGTCTTCTATATCACTTTAAACATGACAGTTTAAAAAAAAAACTCCAAAAGAGCTTGACAATTTTGGTTTTTGCACATTCCTGAATGGAATAATTGGATTCATGCCTCTAACCAGGAATAAAAACATTTTTGCTTAGATCAAAAGATCTAGCTATGCTAGCACAAAATGAGTCCATTAATCCAAGGTAAGAAGTTTGTTGTTGTTGGGTTTTGTTTTTGTTTTGTTTTTTAATTTGTTGGCCTCCATATTTTCTGAAAACTGGTCCAAAGTATGACTGGACGTTCTTCATCCAGATCCATTAGGGGAGGTCTTTGAGTACACATCACTATCTTCTGGCAGATATTTATTTGACTTGCTGTTAAAGACCTACCTTTTCTCGCAGCCCTTTCCCAACTGTGCTGCCCAGACTGACAATTAGTATTTTGAGTCACCAGTTTAAAATATTTCAGTTAGTTTGTTTTAACTGGGAATTACTCATGTTTTCTATTTTATTGTTTGTATTTTAATGTTTCTTAATTTTAATTGATTCTTTGTTTTTTGGACATGGTTTCAAAATACCATTTATCATATGGTGAACAGTATAATAATTGATTTAATAAAAACAAAATAGGAATTGTTAAAATAAGAATGTTGAAGGGTGGTGGTGGTGGTTTTAGCAAGGATTTCACTAGTATTTTTTTTTAAAAAAAAATAGCACTCAAGAGTGACAGAAACATTTAATTCTGGTCAGGGTCTCTTTTTTGAAGTCTTTTTTTTTTAAAGTGCAGCTACACAGAAGACTATCTTCAAAACAAATTGTCGTGCAGACATTTAAAAAGGTGTGCAAGAATAAGGCTTTGGAAAGAAGGGCTTTTGGGGGGCAGTCTGTACTCGCCCAAAAAAGCGCCGGGATGGAGCCAGGGCTGCCTCACCAGCAGCCCCAGAGGCCCCATCCTGGTGCTTCTGCAGGCAGTGGAGAAGCGGAGAACTGCCTCTTCTCCGCAGCCTGGGCGCCCACTGCACCCCACTATACCCAGCGCTTCCAAGGGGAGAAAGGGGCCACCGCTGCAGCCCCTTTCCCCTTGGGGTCCTTGGTGCGGCCAAGGACCAGGAGCAAGAAAGGAGCTCTGTGGAAAAGGCGCGCTTGGCGCAATTATGTCAGGCGCACGCAGCATTATGTAAACACTGCACGCAGCATGACACCATCATGGTGCACCCATATGGACGCTGCCATTTTAAAATGGTGGCATCCATATGCACTAGGGTTGGAGAGGGTGTAGATGCTGCGCCCTCCCTAACCTTAATCACACTGCACAGACATGACAGTGGACTTAACAGGGATGAGTGCAACTGGCCTATTCTGACATGTCCATAACATGCAAATAAATGACAGAACAAATAAAATTGCCAAGTTTTCAGTAGTGGGGACAGAACCATCTGGCATCTTGGCAGAAAGTCTACTTTTTCACCCTCTGATCGATAGTGAATAGCAGAGAAGACTGTGACAATGTAATTAGAAGAATGAAGATTTTATGACAGTCAAGACGGACACAGTTTGTTAGTTTTACCTTTCCCTTCCCTGTTTCCCCGAAAATAAGACGTCCTCATAAAATAAGAACTAGTAGAGGTTTTGCTGAATTACTAAATATAAGGCCTCCCCTGAAAGTAAGAGCTAGCAAAGTTTTTGAATACACACACACACACACACACATATATACAGTATATAATAAATGTTCATTTTTTGTTCAACAATAAATGTAAATTGTTCTTCATGGAAAAATAAGACATCTCCTGAAAATAAGACCTAGCACATCTTTGGGAGCAAAAATTAATATAAGACACTGTCTTGTTTTTGGGGAAGCACGGTAGAAACAGGAGTAGCACTGCACTTTGTTGGCTGCAGGCATAATGACCAAACCCTAGGATCGGAAGACTATCCCACACAAGTAATCAGTCTAAAGCCTAAATTAAACTGATTAACCCATTAGCATGATCAGTATGTGATTAATATATGAATCTGTTAGAACTCGAGGATCCTTGGGAGAGGTTCTTTTTCTCTGTCCCTACTCTCCCAGACATGTTGGGTCAAATAAGGAAAAAAAAAAAGATTCTCAGTGGCTACTTGAAAATCCCTTCTTGCTTTCCTTCAAAGTGAAATACTGCACCATCAGGTAGAGTAGATGACTCTGTTCCATCATTGCTATTGAAATAACTGTGTACATCACATGGAGGAAGTTGCACTTTTGTCTGTTGCCTTGAGCAGGTAAAGTATTTGGTCTGACCCTGATTTCCAAAGTATTCGTAGAATTAATCTTGGGTTGAATCAGAAGCTTGTCCCACAGATTTTGATGGAAATGCACTGGTTTGCTGCCTTGACTATAACACAGTACTATGCTATGATAGTCTCATCTTAATATAAGACTAAGAGATGTACAAAACAATGGCCTTGGAGGGAATGCAAGCAAATACTTAACTCTCTCTCTGGAATGCTTTGCGATGTTTCGTAATGTTGTTATAGAATTAAAATGGTAATTGCAATCTTTATGATGTGAGGTTCCTGGGGACTGGATATTCTAAAAGTGAAGCCATGCTTTCAAAATGGTAAAATTGAAAGCCAGTTGTTTGGGCTCTTCTGATGCTGTTTGTAGCTTTTTCTGTGACAGCATGATTGGGAATGCATTGCCTTTGCTGCTTTGAAGTGTTAATGTCACCCTCTTTCGTTTATGTCATTAAAAATAAATGTTGTAGAAGGTTAAAACCTTTTGTGATATTTGACTTGAAAAAAATGTTTTGCAATGGAGCAAGTGTTCTGAAATTACTTAAAGCTAAATTTGCATACGTCTTGTTCATGATAAAATTATTGACTGTTATCAAGTGGTGAAGGGAATGATGCTTAAACGTAAGTGTGTGTGTGTGTGTGTGTTCCTTCAAGTTGCCTGTCCATTTTTTGTGACCATATATATTTAATAAGGTTTTCTTATGGAAGCAAAACTCAAAGGTAGTTCTGCCATTTCCTTTCTATGAAATGAAGCCTACAGCACCTGGTATTAGCTGGCAATCTCCTATCCAAGTACTAGCCAGGGTTGACCTTGCTTAGCTTCCAAGATCAGATGGGAGCTGATACCTAAATATACATCCACACCAAATAATATTAAAATGGCAAATATTGGGCATGTCATTGTGGCGCATAAAATAGTGGCTTTGCCTTAGTGTAGGCAAAGCTGCAACACACAGCCTTGGTCAATATCCACTGTCTTCTGCAGACCTCCATACCATATCCTCTTCTGTTCACCAAGTCCCCCAATCCACAACAGCAGATATTCAGAGAGGGCTAGGAAGGCATGTTAGTTGGATAGAAGAGTATTGATGAAGCTCAGGAACAGCAAACACATTGTGCAAAGACAGGAAGGGTAAGTGGGTGGCCTGTGAACTGCATGTGAGTCATGGGAGCTTTTGTGTGCTCCCTAGAGCCACCCAGGAGATCAACATTGGCCAGATAGTCAAATAAAAATGGGTAATTTGTCTCCAGAGGCCTCCTGATAGTGCAGTTGTCCATTGAAACATCCCTCCCCACACACATATATCATTGTTTAGAACCAAATAGCACTTCTACAAAACTGGAACTGGCTTTTCAAACACTTTTTAGAATAATAGAATCAAAGAGTTGGAAAAGACCCCAAGGGCCACCCAGTCCAACCTCCTACCATGCAGTAAAACACAATCAAAGCATTCCTGACAGACGACTGTCCAGACTCTGTTTAAAAATCTCCAAAGGTGGAGACTCCAAGGCAGTTGAATTCCACTGTCGAACAGCTCTTACCATCAGGAAATTCTTCCTAAAGTTTAGATGGAATCTCTTTTTCTATAGTTTGAATCCGTTGTTCCATGTCCTAGTCTCTGGACCAGTAAAAAACAAGCTTCCTCCATCCTCGATATGACATCCCTTCAAATATTTGAACATGGCTATTATATCACCTCTTAACCTTCTCTTCCCCGGGCTAAGCATACTCAGCTCTCTAAACTGCTCCTCTTAGGACATGGCTTCCAGACCTTGCACCATTTTGTTTGCCTTCCACTGAACACACTCCAGCTTGTTCACAATCTTTTTGAATTATGGTGCCCAAAACTGGACACAATATTTGAGATGAGGTTTGACCAAAATAGAATGGAATGGTACCTTGATCTAGGCTCTTCGTTCCTATTGATGCAGCATTGGATTATATTGGGTTTTTTTTTAAAGTTGTTGCACTGTTGATGTACATTTATCCTGTGGTCTACTGAGGCCCCGTGTGACTGGCCATTCAGGCTGGCCTGGGGGTCAAGTCAGGGCATTACATCCACATGACACATGCCCTGGCTCCGCCCCAGGATGCTGTGATGTTGTGTGCCACTCACACTGCGTGCAGCATCATGGCGCTCCTCTGGCATTGCGTCTGCATGACACAGTGCCAAAGGAGTGCCATCAAGCCACAGCATAACAATCTCATTGTTTATCACTTATTTGTTCCCAACTCAGTGGTCTTTCCTCCAGCATCAGCAGGCAACGAGAACCTGGGCTGCTGTAGTCTGCAGGTATGAAGGAAGGAAACTGGCTGTTAAAATTGGTCGCAAGCTTGTTTCACTGAGATAACCATTACCTTGAGCTAGAAATAAGGTTACATGTGATGCTTTCAATTATGAACATTGATTTGAAAATATGGTTCATTTATTTCCTAAGGAAGGCAAGGAATCTGTATAGATTTCCTTTGTTTTTCAATTATGCCATATCAAAGGAATGCTGGCTGAGCTACCAGTGACTTTCTCTTTTTTGACTTCTTTTTCCTGCCTGAATGGAACTGAACTTCCTACCCACAGAGCATCTTTTTCCTAAGATGCTTTGTTTGTCTTTCATGCTAGGAATGTGATTAATAGCAAACACCAGCTATTTGTCACAATCCAGTTGGGTATGGTAAAAATAAACAGTGTTGCCTTTTGAGATTGGTTAAATACCGCAGCATCATTTTTATTTTATTTTTTTGAAAGGAGAGACCTTCCTTGAAATTACAAGAAAATAAGAAGTCACTGTTGTATGAGATCCGTTATATGGGACAATAGTGACTATATAATTTTAAGCTATCTTTTTCTCCATATGTTTTTGGTGCAAAACACACTGCAGAAATAATCCAGATTGTGTGACTGCTCTGCCTCAGTGCTAGGGAATCCTAGGAACTATAGTTTATTGTGGCACCAGAGCTCTCTGACAGAGAAGGCTAACTGTCTCATAAAACTACGGCTCCCAAAATTCCCTAGCGCTGAGCCAGGGCAGTTGAAGAACTCTCAAACTGGATTATTTCTCCAGTGTGTTTTGGACCTGTGACTCCTAGTTCAATATTTCTTTGCCATTGACAATGATGATTAAGGCTAATAGAAACTGTAGGCCAAAACATACTAGTAGGCTGCATCATGGTAGTATAGATGAATATATGGGTGGAGGGGAGGGAAATGTGAGGTCAATGGACTGTATAACTTCATTTATCTGATGAAATTCTGTACTGTTTTTCCAGATTCATTTGATTTCAGGAAACCAGAGAAATTGTTTCCAAGAAGCAATCCCCATTTTTCATTTTACAATCTAGCATCAAGAAGCATACTGTATCTAAACATGGAACTACTGCCACCTGAAAACCAGGAGGTCCAGGAAAAAGTTGACCACCAAATGTTCCTCACAGTGGTGTGTATGTGTGTGCATGTGGCTGGCTGGCAGACAGAAAGGCAGGCAGGCAAGAAAGATAGCTAGACAGACAGACAGACAGACAATAGATTTTTTTTTCAAATAAAAAAGTTTAAATAAGTACCAGTAATTCACTGTTGTTTCATGGTCAGGGATGCCATGTTGCAATACCTCAAATCCAAGCATCTCATTTGCATATTATGCAAATTGTTATAAGTATCATTATCTGCATTCTAATTCTGCAAATTCAACACATTAATTTTGCATTTCCCCCATACTACTATGGCATCATCCTTGGTACAATTTTTATAGGATGTTAACTTCTGAGAGAACCAATTTGATAATGCTGGATTTGGAACAGAAAGGCCAAAGTTCAGAACCCTGTTTGGTTGTGGAATTTATTTTGTGGCCATGAGCTGTCACCCCCTCACAGCAAATCTACTTTGCAAGGTTGTTGTGGGGATTAGTAACAGGACAGAAACCATGTAAAGCAGCCATGTACTATGTAAAGTAGCCCCTCTTTCTCACAGACTTGAGGTCCTTGGTCTTCAATATTCACGGAGGGGTGTCCTCTGTAATTCTCAATGGGTTGTGCCCCTCTGTGCACACTCATGGGCACACACCCCATTCAAGCCTATGGGTCTTGAATATTGGCGAGTCTCCATTTTTGTGGCGGAGGGGTCTGGAATGGATCCTCCATGAAAACGGAGGGCCAACTGTACATTCCTAGTGTAACAAATATCAGTGGCAGTGACCTTTTGTCAGGCAAAGGTATTTAATGCTGGTGCATTTTCATCAAATCACTATAGTATTATTTATTTGTTAAAAAAATATTGATGGAAAAAGTGTTGATCCATTAAAATTTCCTTGGAAATCCAAAAGGGACATACTTACAAACCACACCTCCTTCTTTACCTTTTGCCACACCTTGTAACTACTTTGCTTGTTCTTTTTGCACCTGACCATTGTTTTCTCTCTTTTACATTCTTTTGTCTCACCTGGTGTTTCACAATCCCTCCCCAACCCGTCTCCACGGCTGTAGCTCTTCCCCTATCACTTTCGTCCTATCACTTTAGTAGCGTGGTTCTTGCACCCTACTATTTGTTATGATCCACCTTTCCTTCCCTTTGTCCTGTTCTGGTGCCTCAACAGTAAGGATGATGCAGCAGAGCAGAGTAGTCAGGCCAGTCCAAGTCGAGCACGATCAAGGAATCAGTCCAAAAGAAACACAAATCAGGAATACAAACCAGGAAGATTGTGTCCACCAGGAAAGGTTGGTTGTGAGCATCCAATGGCCTGAGAGAGATGCCAGAATTTATGAGCAGTTGTCAGAATGCAGCTATTTCCAGATTAATAAGCATCTGGCATTTAAATGCTCTGACCTGTGCAGAACCTTTCTCTCTCCCCATCGATGTGCCATAATAAGTACTATGAGCGCTGTCTCTTGCTGCTCTGAAACTTCCATACTTTCTTGGCTATCTGTCTCACTGGAAGATGTTATGAGGACTTTTTTTCCCCCCTTTGAAAAACATTCCTCTCTTCTCCTGCTTGGTTTCATCTATAACCCATTGGTGCTGCCTTGAATCATGAGAGCTTTTGAACTGGAAGTGACATTTCATCAGGCCTGGCTTTTGAGCTCAGTAGCAGCCCTGAGCAGTTGCTGCTGGGTGAAATGACAGATAAGGGGAGAGGGGGATAGGTCAGTGCATCTTGAGTGAAGCCAGAGGTAGCTCATATTGGACAAGAAAAGCTCAGAGGAAAGAAAGGGAGATAAAGCAAAGCAATAAAACTATTACTTTTCCCTAGACAGTTGGGTATTCACACATCTCAGATACACTGAAAGTGGTTTAAAAATTAAAGTTAGAAGGAACCAAGGCAACTATAGTTTACTGAGATAGTAACAGGCATCACTCGCTCTAATAGGGGATGTTGCATATCCACACCAAACTACATTTCCCAGGCATTGCTGCCATTCTTGAGCTGAGAGCATATGTTTTTTTCCTGTAAAGAAAAATTCAGGGGATTGGCATGGAAAGGAATTAAGTTTCACCTTCTTGTTTGTGGTAGTCACACTGTTTCCTGACTTACAAACCTTGGATTTCTGACATTATTGGAGGTAAAGGATGAAATAAAATAGTAGCAGGACTTCTCAGTAGACCAAAAAGTTTAATATATATACACACTCAACTGAGTTCAGAGGGGCCTACCCCCAGACTCAGGTTAGGATGCAAAGGCTGAAAACAGGACTAATCTGCACTGCAGAAATAATGCAGTTTGACATTGCTTTAACTGCCATGGCTTCATCCTATGGAATTCTGGGACTTGTAGTTTGTTATGGCAAAATACCTCTCTGACAAAGAACGCTAAATGTCTCACAAAACTACAACCCCGAGAATTCTATAACATTGAACCATAATAGCGGTTAAAGCAGCATCAAACTGCATTATTTCTACAGTGCAGATTAGACCATAATGACATTAACGGTTAGCTCCTAGAACAATTTTAGCTATGGAAGACAAAGTATATCTACATAACTGTACTTTACTATAAAACACTGTACTTTGCTTGAATTATCTTTTGATCCGTTCTTAGTTTAACTTCTTAAGAGATCCAGTATCTCATTTTATGGTTACATAACTATTCAATGAGTTCATGGTAAAATTATATGGTGCATCCCTAAGTGATGAGAATGATGGATTTTTACAATGCAGAATAGATGAAAATATTAAATTCAGCTAATCTGGAGGAAAGGGAATGGTGATATCTACAGGAAAAAAAGCACCCTTGTTCAAAGGGCTGATAACATTACATCTTTGGTGATGTTTCTATGTCCCAAAAGAGATAAATACATAGACACACACAAAAGAGAAGCCTTGTCTTCCTTACAACAGCTTTGAAAAGCTCCATCAATAGTTTTGTAGGAAGATGTGTAGTATAATACCTGTCATCTTGATATGCACTTCATTTTAGAAAGAAAGGGAATATTCTTATCTTAAAGCAGGTTGGGAAGCAGAATTTCACAGAGATATACAGTTAATTTTATACTTGATTTAATTTATCTCATGTTCTGTTATCTTCATCCAAATTTTGAGTTTGGCAATGCTGTTTAAACATTCTTTGAAGCAGCATACAAGCCAATCCTGGTCACAATAGGTGTGTTCCTACCAATTGTGCACCACCTCAGGGAGTCTGGTAGGTCAAGAAGCAATAAACCAATATATAAATGAATGAATAACCACAGAAGCATGAAGAATTCTTTTTCATGCAGAGAACAGCTTACAAGCTGCTTCCCTATTCCAAGTCCAACAGAAGATGACCCTCTAACTTGGCATGGCTGCACTAGGCAATCCACTGACTTACTTTGAAAGGAGATGTTGGCAAATGACTCTTCACAGGTCCTACCTATGATGCCCCTTCTACTTGTGTTTATGTGGTTGCAACAGTGAGCAGGCAGGATTCACCTTACCGTATTTTCTACAGTGCCACAGAACACAGAGATCTGTCTTTCCTAGACATTATGGTAAATTGAAAATGGTAGCTTGGTGCTCCTCCTCCACTGGAAGTGAGGCCTCAGCACTTGGGGCTTCTGTGGTGGCATCAAGTGTCATCCCAGGATATTGTGCCACGATGCTGAGCCTAGTGCCAGTGCTCCTTAACAACTGTCAGTCACTTTACTTCAAATAGAGGCCCCTCATTGCTTCACTTGGGATGATCGGGTTACAGGAATGTACAATGGTCTTAGAAATGAATATAATACCCCCCCAAAAAAGTACTCATTAGTTTCACCTTTATTTCACTTTGAACTCTGCATTATGTAGTGTAAGTATGGTCAGACCTTCATGCATTCAGTGAGGAAGTCTGTATAGAGGTCTGTAATAATGCTTAGCTTAGTGGATTTCAGAGTTCATGTAGTTTGGAAGCCTAAACTTACAAGTGCAGGTTACCTGGCTTCCTCTCTTTCTTCCCTTCCTGGACATTGTCTTCTTCTTCTTTTTTTTTTTTAGTGTACATATTTTTGTACAGATCTCCCATTCTCTAAAGCAAATCTGTGCTCATTTTTTCAGTTATGCACATTTTTACACACTCACATTGTTAAAATGCACATGTGATTTTTGCAGTAGGAAGCAGCTGTGGATTTCTGGATGTTTTGGGACTCCACCTTCCATGATCCCTCACCATTAGCTAGGGCTTATGAGATTTTTTTAGCCCACCAATATTTGGAAGCCCACCTGCTCATCATCCTGGATGCAGTCCCTTATATACCTCTGAATGCACCATAAACCTTATGGGTACACATTTATAAAGCAAAATACTCTGTCTTGCAATTATTCAATTATTCAATTATTCAAAATGCTTGGGAATAGAAGGGTTTAGATTCTGGATTTTTTTTCCAGATTTTGGAATAATTGCCTATACATGAGATAACTTAAAGATAGGTGGGACTCAAGTTAAAACACAAAATTCATTTGTGTTCCCTCTACTCCTTATAGACATAACCCGTAGGTAATTTTATACACATTATTTTTAATAATTTTGTGCATGAAACAACGTTTGTTTATGCTGAACTATCAGAAAGCAAAATTGTCACTATCTCAGCCACCCATGTGGACAATTTTGGAGTATTTCAGAATTCCAGAAAAGGGATACACTTGTAATGTGAAATTGATACTTTCAATATAAAGAAATTAGACCATTTGTCTAATTTGGCTGAAAGAGTTCAGGTCAGATCCTTTCAAAGGTAGTGGAACATCTGAAAATATTTAGTATTTTGCTTAGAAAACACCATTGTGCTGAAAGAGAACATATAGCATAAAGGTGAGTCTCTTGGTGACAATGATGGGAAATTTAAAGGATGTCACTCATTGTCAATGGCATATATAGGCAGTTTCTTAGTCAAATCTATCTCCAGTTTAAAAGGAAAGGAATGGAAAGCTCAAAAGTGCAATGCCATTTGAGTGGGTAACATTGCCATTTGAGTGGGTAACATTGTCTGTGTTTGTGCTGGAATCCATGTAAAGCTACATGAAACTAAAACAAAGGTGACAGCAGCTAAGGTGAAGCTAAAGCAAAGTAAATGAAACTAAAGTGAAGGTAAATGGAGGTGGCCTTTAGAAACAAAATGAAAAACAATCAAAGTTCATCCTCCTCCTGCCCACCCAACCTTCTCTAGCAGCCTGTTTATTTTCATGGCACCAGTACAGAATTCAAAAAATGCAGGCACCAGCTCAGACATGGAATCTGGGAAGAGCCTTGTTAGCCTTGAGAGCCTTGGCTGAAGAGTGGGGTATAAATAAAAATTGTTGTTGTTGTTGTTGTTGTTGCTGCTGCTGCTGCTGCTGGTAATATTTGCAGTATTTGTAGTGTTATTACCCTGCATGTGTGTTTTATATTAATGGAAAAATTGTCATTTGGTAAAAATATTTTTAATCATCAATAAACAGGAAGCTGCTTGGCATTTGATCTGGATTACTGAGCAGTAATGAATAAGTTGCTATTATGAAAACAATTTGTTGAAATCAATCATTTATGGCATTTTTAAAAAACCATTCAACAATAAACCATAACATTAACAACAGAAATGAACGAGCACAATTATAACGAAAATGAGGACCAATTTTTTTTAAAAAAATTGTTGAGGATAGCATCCCTGGTAATGTAATTAATAATTAAATTGTGTCCCTCTGAGAATGACAGAAAATCTATTTCTCTGTCCCCAAAACACATTAAGTAGGAAGGAAAGAAAGAAGACAAAAGGAAGGATGAGGGATGAAGGAAGGAGAGGGGACAGGTTTTTCTGTGCCAGCTGGGCAAGGAGACAGATAGTGAGGCCATGGCAATTGCTGCTTATGGACTATATAATTATTGTCAAAATATGCATGAAAGGACTCCTCTGTGTCATTAGACTGCCACAATCTTTCTCTTTCTATATTTTTGGGATGTGTGCCTGAAAATTGTTCATTTTATTACATTTTTCAGTTGGGCTCTGGTGCTCAGTTTGTTCCATTTTTTTTCCATTTGTAATTGTCTTTTTCATTTTGTTGTTAATGCTTTTGCTCATTTTCCATGTCTCATTCATTTTACTTTATAGTGAAGACCCAGCCTGTTTGCTGATGCCAGTGACATTTGTATTTTATACCCAGGTTGGCTGAAATTGTCAGGTGCTCCCACCAAAGCATCAAATGTCAGCTGTATTGGATAAAAGGTCCTCATTTATTTGCATTTTTAAAATGAAATTTAAAAAGATATCCTCTGAGCCAAAAGTGGGGAGATAACAAACTGGGATCTATTGATGTATTTATTTATTTATTTGGAATTTTGCAGTAAACTGAGAAGTTGATTAACCATGCCAACAATGATTTTACTACCTAAATTAGGTTGCTGAAATGTAGAAAACTAAAGAAGGGAAATGCTGTCAGTTTTGCTTTCCTTTAATTTCTATTAATTAAATGTCACGTTCTTTTCAGCCCCAAGAAAAAGGTTCTGAATTATTTGTAAATTATTGGCAAGCTATTTTTAAAACATGTAAAATTTATTCATAAGAAAGAAAGTGAAGAGAGAAAACTGAAATCAAATTTTCCTGAATTTGGCATAACCTAATTGAATGAGCTATAGCAGGCTACTCTAATTTTCATCCCCAAAGAGGTTGGAATAACCGTTGTAAACAACCGTTCTCCCACATGAGCCTACCAAATATTTAAAATATTTAAAATCATCAAGGAATCCCTGTTGCATGTCCCAACACCTCATGAAGTTAGGTTGGTGGATACATGTAAGGGACTCTCTACCCAACAAAGTTAGACTGGTTCCATCTCTATCAAGTTCCCAATGGGCAGCCAAAACAGCGCTGTTCCGTACTGCATTCAGTGTTTGAAACTACTGTTTCAAATTGATTCTAGGATTGCTTTAATCTTCTTGTAGGAGTCTTTAAAAATTATTTAATGTGTTGGTTTTTTTAAAAAAAGAAGTCTTATCTTTGAATTATGTAAATTGCCTTTTATTTGTTGATTGCCTTGGGAACCCTTGTGGGCTGGGAGGCAATACAGAAATACACACACCACACACACACAGATACACATATATATAAGCACAGAAATTCCAAACAAGAAAAGGTCCATGGTGTGTATGCCTATCGCACAGATGTGAAAAGTGGAGATTTTCCCAAATTAGAAACAATTACTATTTGCTACGAATTCAGATTGGAAACTTTACCAATAGTCTTCTCAAAGGAAGCAATGAACAATTTGAGCAATTTTCTTCTTATGACAAGAAAGTCTCTGGAAACTTTTTAGGACTTCTTCGCAGAAAAATTTGCATGTGGTTGTTGTGCACAGAAAACTGTTTTTCTCTTCACAGGAAACAACTTTTTTGAAAAATACCCATGCATAAAAATAATCTTCTGTGCAGAAAACATTTCTAGATATTTCTGTGCTGTGGAAATTTTGCACAGAATAAGTCCCTAATTAAAGTACTTTCTGTGTGGCAAAACAGTAAAAACATTTTTGAACAGAAAATAATATTTCTGCAGTGCTTTTTCTTGCACAGAATATGCTATTTTCTATGCAAAACAGTCACATGCAACTGTTTCAAAGAATAAGTCCTGTACTATAAAGATTCTCATAAGTCAAGCAACCTTTTCTTCTAGTCTCATAAGTGAAGGAATATATACTATTTTTTGGAATATTTTGGAATAATTTTCCCATTTCTATTTTATATATGGAGGTTCAAAGACAGACTTTGAAAAGTTGGTCTTTTTAGGCCCTGGACTCAGATCAAGTCATTTTCAGTTTTAGTTTCTCCCACATTCATTTAAAAAATGAACTCACCTTTTCTCTATCCTGAATGTGAACAGATTTGCAAAAAGGAGTGTCATTGTAACTAAACAGAAGCCATTTTTTCCCCAGTCCTGGGAGTAACTGGGATTTGACCTTTCATATCAGCACAGAATTCAATATTGAAAATAAATTCCTAGCATAAGCTCAGACTGAGGTCAGAGGTGATATGTTCTTCAGTTCTAAGTGTATATCTTTTGCAGCCAGGTCACTTTCAAACTCCTGCTCAAACACAATAACAATTCTAGCAAGGTTGGAATTGCCCTGTTGCTGGTCTAACCAGCTTATTGCTTCATGCTTCAGGATAGACAGTTTTCTTGTCTTTTACAGAAAATTCCAAAATCCTGCCAAACATTCCCTGAGTATATCTGTTCCTATCAGATTGCTAAACTAGGTAACACAATGCCTTCGGTCAGTTTGAGGAATGCCTCTTATGAAAAATGAATGCTGGCAATGAAACAAAAGGTCTTTTGTGTGTCTCCTATTTGTTCCTATAGTTTATTTGGTTCCCAGATAAGTGAATTAGAAACAAATTGGGACCAGAGGGATGGTAGTTTTTCTTTTCTGTTTTCAAAAGTCCATTGAGTTTTCAAACACCAGTTGCTCTTCAGATACTATTTCTAGAAATATTGTTAACTGTGTCAACATCAATGTCAAAATGGCAAATGGGATTTCCAAGCTAATGAGATCAGTTGTTTAACAGCTGGGTCACACACATATTATAGCTCACCCTTTGTTAAAATTATTTGGCATTAGATTAGGGACAGACAGGTGGAAAAACCCACTTTTTCAGATAGTGCATAATTAACTGCAGCTTATTGGTGGGAATCCAGTGGCTCTCTAGATGTTGTTGGACTGCAGTTCCCATCATTCTTTGCTATTGGCAAGACTGACTAGGGCTGCTTGGAGTTGTAGTTTAGCAATTTCAAGACAGCCACAGTACAAACAATCCCAGTATACTCTCCCACATGCTGCAGTCCCGGTAGTGATAAGCTCATAAACAGCTGCTCTCTGGTGTTTTTAAAAGATTCATGAAAGTGCAATTCCTAATATCACACACAGTTGAACTTGTAAACATCAGTTTCTGTGAAAAGGACTAGTAAATATTAATATTTCTGCGAAAGGGGGCTAGCCTGAGGAAATGGCTAACATCTTCATACCCTTATCGTGAACTAGCTATACTCTTAATAAAATTCAACAGGATTTTTCTCATCATCTCTATACTGAATTAGCAAATGCACCCTCCTACATACACCCACTATTTATTTCCCATCCAATGACCTACCTTATCCCTGTAATCTGCATCAAATCATATCCCTTCACATTCATGCTGATTCTGGCTGCTGTCTACCATCCTATCAATTTCTTCATCATCAGGCCCTTTGTGATATCAAAATCCAATCCATATATAAGCCACTTTAAAATATGTTTCAGAGAAAGGTCTCATACGCTCAAATGGCACTGGAGATTAAGTTGGACAAGGCAGGACAGAAAGATGGCAATTAAATACCACTCCATGCCTCCTCTGTTATTACCTTTTATATCCTTTTGCCAGTTAGAGGCATAATGCAACCAAAATGGTGACATTTAAGTCTCATTCATTTCACCTGTGCACAACTTTCCCATTGAAATATGGGGGGTGGAGTTATTCACTTAAAGTACAGATTTAATGGTAACTTTTCTCTGCCTCTGTTCCCTGCTAGCATATTTTTTAAAGGAATACATTTTTAAAATAATAATAAAGTAGTAACAATGAAACAGGAAGGGGGCTGCATCCCGACTAGCAAAATATAATTTTCAAACTATTGCTCCTCTGTCACAAACAGTTCTGTCTCTTCTTATCATTCGAAGATATTTACAAAAAATTGTATGTCTTTACCTTCATGTTGTACACATTGTATTCAGTTGCTTTAATCTTGGTTCATGCATTACATTCTGTATCTTCTTTCATTCTTCACATATTTGCTCTATTGCTCTCAAACACACCGCAGAATAAGAGTTCTTTTGTTTATTCTCAAAATATCAGAATGGCTCCATCATTATCTAGTTCTCCTGTCATTGAGAAGATCAGAAGGAAGCTATGAGAAATGAATACACCTACGAGATAGATCTTCCTAAATTGTAGAAATGTAGGAAGCTGTCTTGTATTGGTGGTATATTAGTCCATCAAATTTAATATTGTATACTGGTGGTCATTACTGCATATTCTACTGGGTTTCAACCTGATCTGGTAGAAGTCACTACTTTGATCTAGAGCCTTTTGCATCCAAACATGCCTTGTATGCCTGAGCTACATCTTCTCATTTTTCCCCCTTGATTCAGGTTCCATAGAACTTCCATAGATCCTCCTTCAGAAAATTATTCCCTGGTTTGCTACAGAATTCATTGCCTCTCTACTCTGTTTGGGGTGGGAGGTGTGAACAAACATTGATCTAAATTGGATTTTTCCCAGTTGCCAGTTGTTATTTTCCCTTCAAAAACTTAGCAAGTTATTTTCAATTCTCTCCACAGTATTGACAATTCATTCCACTCTAAGATTGCCTACATGTGTGACCATCAAATGCTTAAAACGTACCATAACAGAACTCAGTGCAACAATTTCTACCAGCTGGATAGTAACTGCAACACTTGGATATCTGTAAAAGGTCTCTTATATAAGAATTAGGTCAGTTCAGGAAATTCCAATTAAATTGGGCTGGGCCACAATGATCCCAGTTGGGTCCAAATCAGATTGGTTTGAAATAGTTCTGATCGATTTGGCAATCTGAAGATAAAGGTGCAGCAACAGAAATTCAGGCAGTGTGTTGCAAAACAGAATGATATAAGGAAAACCCCAAAAGTACTGAAAGTGTTCTTTCAACTTAATTTTATCCTGTTCCTTATTCCCATGGTATTATTTTCCATCTTCTGTCCACACACACCCCACAACCCCTAAAAATAGTGGTAAACTTTCAGTTATCATCATACTTTATCATCTGATGAATCTGAAACCACTGTTCCACCAATACCACTTCTACCACTGTTGGATATCATTAATGTCAGATAGTTAAATAATTTTGTTGTGTTAGAAATTCTTAATGAATTAATGCTGCACTTCCTGTGATTTATTACAAGCTGAATTGCAAATATCTTCTGAAATCCATCCTTTTGGAGGACTTGTAAACTTTTGAGAAATAAAACACATGCCAACCAGGCATGCATTTTGAAAAATGCACCTGGCTAAAAATGAATGTGATTGCAAATTATTCACAAATATGCTTCAGTGGAAAAAGTGCTTGAAAAAATCTGGAGTGCATTACAAATGTATACAAAAATGCATACTCTTTAAAAATTCAAACAAATAGCCATGAATTCCCTTGGGCAGAGGAAAGAGAAGAAAAAGAAAAAGTAGACCCCAATCTTCACCCCCTGATATGAACAAGATGTAGGATGGGAATGCAGCAGGATTAGTGAAATGAAATGAAATTGAGATCGAAAGACTTTCACAGCCATGCAGCTGGTACCCAGAAATGTAATGAGATAGTCATTTTCAATGTCATCATGGATCACTACTCACTACGGTACACCACAACCACTTCAATAAGCAGCAGTATGAAGAATGCCATGCTGTGTGATTCTATTTGCCCTTCTTCTTCATGTACTTTCACAACTTCAAAGGTGGGGTGCAATCAAATTCCCTTCACAAGACTAACATTGCAGAACTATAGAAAAAAATCTTGCAGTGAGGCACAAACACCAGGCACATGAGAAATGGTTGGCTAAGTAAGTATACTTCTGAAATTTTCCAGTCTTTTTGAGGTTCACTTTTACACATTTTTAAGAACAATAGCTCACAAGAAACCAAGGGACCACATTAAAATATCCTCCCCCTTCTACAAAAATCTCTTCACGTACTCATCTGAAACATGGCAGCCTCTCTTCTTAAAAGTGGCACAGATATAACAAGACAAAATCTTAAAATAAGCACAAATATAGATTTATTAACAGTTTTTGATAAGGTTAAATGTACCCAAGCTATTAAAGAGTAGCAGGATTAATAATACCAAGAAAATGGACAAATCAAAGTAGTTACCAAATAGAAGAATGGTATAAAAAAGTTTGAGGTATCGCTATGAATGACAAATTAACAGGTAGACTTAAAATTAAAAAAGGATTGTGGAAGAGGAATGATTTTGAGGAAGTATGGAATAAGCTTATAGAGTATGTTTTTTATAAGATAAAAGGGATGCATGAGAGTCATTGCAAATTTGGAAAACTGATTAATTAAATGGTATATATGGTCCTGGGGGTGGGGTGCACTTTGTAGTTGTGTTGAAAAGATTTATGTATATTATATTGTTTAATTCTAAGTTTAATTACATGTTTCTAATTATAATTATTATTTTTAAAAAAATTAATCAAGCCTATCTCAAATATATGCTACCTTTAGTTTTAGTAGGCTGTTGTGTGTCTTCAGCTGTTTTCCAACTTGTGGTGACCCTAGGTTCCTATCACGAGGTATTCTTGGCAAGATTTGTTCAGAGGGGGGTTGCCTTTGTCTCCTTCTGAGACTGAGAGTGTGACTTGCCCAAAGTCATCCAGTGGGTTTCCATGACCAAGCAGGGATTAAAATCCTGGTCTCCATAGATATAGTCCAACACTGAAACCATTATACCATGCTGGCTCAGCATTAGGCAGACAAGGCTGGAAACAGTGTTCAATCTTACCCACATCCTTTGCAAGAGTGAAGGGAAGTTGGTAAATAGATTTCAAGTGTCTCTAAGTGCTTCCAGCCACATCTACACTGCAGAATTAATGCAATTTGACACCACTTGAATGGTCATGGCTCAGTGCTATGGGATTTTGGGATCTGTAGTTTTATGAGATATTTAGCCTTCTGTCTGGTGCTAGAGCAAACTAACAATCCTGGGATTCCATAGGATGGAGCCATGACAGCTAACATGGAGTCAAATTGCATCAACTGCAGTAGCCTCGGAGTCACAGACTGACAAAATAATTGTTAGGCATCATATACCTCTGTTAACCTGCTATCCAGTTAACACTGGAGATGTTTATATGAATTTCCTCGAATAAGGAATGAATGTGGGAACTATGAAAACCAACTTGCTAAGTTGCTACCCCATCTCATCACTCAAGAATGGTGTCCCCTGACCAGTGCTGCAGTCCCAGAAGCAATATGTTCCCTGTTAATGACAAACCAAAGTGCTACAGGCATACAGCTGTATCCATCTAAGGTTCCTCCATTTAATCAGAATAGTATTCAGCCCCTGTTTTTTGTGGGAATAGCACAATCCCACTATTTTTCCCAGCTCTACCAGAGATGCCATAACTTTATTGTGGAACTTTTGGCATTTAAAGAATGTGCTTTACCTGATAGTTTTGTTTGTTTGTTTGTTTGCTTGTTTGTTACTTCAGTGAGTATATCCGAGGTGAGGGGATAGCAATAGGCCAATATGTTAGTTTCCCTTTCTCCCATATTTCAGTTTAGCAAATATTGGTAAACTGTTGTCAAAAATCAACTGAAGCAAAATTCTCACTCATCCCTACTGAATCCAGGAAGGTAGTGCTATATGACCCTGCCCTATACTGAGCTAGATTATTGACCCATCTAACACAGTACTATCTGTACAAATTGGCAGACAGATTTTCTGATCTTACCACCCATTTTTGCTCCTGAGGGAGGCCACAGCAGCCAAATCATGTAGCCTCCCTCCACAGTAAAAAGAGCCTGCAAAAAGCAGATTCTTTTTACAGTACGGTTTGGATACCATGAGTGTGCCATTGCTGCACTGTTATGTGTCCATGACGTAGGTGCGGCACAGCAACATCTGTACTCTGTGCATCACATATGTCATGATGGTGGCCCCCATGTGGAGGCCACCATTATTGTGCTGCTGTTATGCACTAGGGTTCAGAAGCATGCAGACACTATTCACTCCTGAATGTTAGTTTTGGCCTGAGGATGGCCCTTCCTGTAGGTCTGTACCAGGCCTTACTTGTTGATCTGGATCTTCCAGGAAGATCTGGAGCCCTCCATACACAGGTTGTGGTGGCTATCTCCCTAGGTGTCCCACTGGGCCACTGTGGGTTGCCTGTTCTGAGGGTAGAATAAGGTGCCCAGCATGTGACAGTCACTGGGTGCCTTGTTCTGACCTCAGACGGTAGTGCCCCACTGCTGGTGGTGGATGCATAGGATGGCCCAGTAGAAAACCTGTGGAGACAACTGATGCAGCATGGGAATAAAAGTCAATATAATGGGAGGGGGGGCAGCCAACTGCAGGGCCAGGATATTTCAGGTTGCTTTAGAGTATTGTGGCCAGTGCAGACAGAAATGTAGGCCAGAAATGTAGAGGTAAATTCCATTACAGTCAGGTAGAGCATGGATTTGAAAAAAATCTTCCAAGTGAAAAGAGTTTGTGTTGGCTGGCAGAGTAATCTGGGGCTCACAATAATCATTAAAGACATCTAAGGGTTTTGGATCTCAGAGTGTTCAGAAGGTACCCCAGTGCATCAGAAATAATTTAGACTAAAATTATGTAAAGAAAGAAATCAACTGGTCTTGTGCAGATAGCATAGTTAATCCATAATTTAAAACAAGCATTGCTAACTGTTATCCAGAGGGACAAAAATCACCATAAGGTCAAGCTCTGAAATGGAATATCATTCACAAGATAAATGAAATTGTAGACCTTCAAATTGGCATGAAATCATAAAAGATGGTTAGAGGCCTTAAAAAAATAAAAAATGATCTTTGCAATTTTGTCTTTCAAAAAAGAACAAATGAGCTACTTATTAATGTCTGATTTCAGAGAATAAAAACAGAAATGCTTAGAGACAATATTCTCAGTCATATTCTCAGCAGTATTGTTTCTTTGAATGTAGTTATCTAATTACACTTTGTATATTTACATGATTTTTTTATGTCATTGTAATTATATGTTGAGATATGTTGTCCCACACCAGCAAATGACGAATATTAAAATTTGATCCAAATTACCCATTCACTTAGGCCCTATTGTTAGGTAAGTGGCCATCAGCAGAAGTATGGCAGACATCTCAAGGGAGGTAGTGTATCACAAGGGCCAGTGTGGTGTTGTAGTTTCAGGGTTGAGCCAGGACTCTAGAAAAACTGGATTCAAATTCCTGTAGAGTCTTAGGTTATCTCAATAAGTCACACTCTCTCAGCCTCAAAGGAAGGCCATGGCAAACTCCCTCTGAATGAATCTTGCAAAGAAAACCCCATGATGGATTCTCTGTAAGTTGGAAATGGCTTAAAGGCACATACCACCAACAAAGTAGTATCACTTTATTTGCTTGGGTCAGATTTCTGTCACTTTACATGATGGTAAGAACTATTCTATAGCTAAATGGACTAGGGATGGGAAGAATATTTTTAAAAGTGAGAAAAATGATCAAAAACAAAATTAGGAGAATTTGACAAGAATCTTCACATTTGAGGACTTATTCTGCGAAAAATTTGCATATGGATTTGTGTGTGTGTGTGTGTGTGTGCATGCTGAAAACAGCATTTTTCTGTCTAGTAGGCATCTTTTTATGCACAGAAATATTTTTTTTACTGAATAAGTACATCATTTTCTGCACTGGAAACAGCAGAAAATGCTGTTTATCATGCAAAAATACAATGAGCAAATTTTGGGCAGAAAAAGTCCTGGACTACCAATGGCCTTAGAAAATTTCACAGTTTTCAAATACTTTCTCAGAGTAAGATGGAAATTGTTCAAATTACTATGTATACTCATGTATAAGTCTAGAAATGTTAGTCAAAAATTGACCCAAAAAACCCTAGGTTGACTTATCCATGGGTTAATATATATAAGTATATAAGTACATGTATACGGGTATATACTGTACTCATATTTTTTAATAAAGGAACCATCCCATTCTCTGAGTAGAGTGGCAAAAGGCAAGAGCTTAGTCTGTTCTGTGAGCACCTAAAAGAAGCATCAATTCCCCTCTACTCTCTCATTCATCCAGTCTTTAGGGTGAACACAAACAGTTATGCTTGGCAGAATTTTATAAATTCTTTGGCATCATTTCCCTTTGCTTCATTCTTTACATCATTTGTTACAGGCCCCTACGTTTTACCCTCAACTTATCTATGGGTCACTTCAAAATCCATCATTTTCTCCCAAAAACCTGTCCTCAACATATACATGAGGTCAGCTTATAACTGAGTATATATATGGTACTCGTTGCTTCATTGCTTCAACAACAAAATTAACAAACAATTACTTACCTAGAGCAGACTACTTCAGAAAGTAGTAAGCTCATCCTCCTTGGATGGTGACCTTCAAGGGTTGTTTAGTTGTGGATTCCTCCACTGGTATTGGGTTAAACTAGATGGCCCCTTCTGACACTAGAATTGCATGATTCTACAAATATTCTTTCAAGTACACTCTAGAGTAGGAATCAACTGTAGAAGAGAGCCCACTGTAAAAGAAAACCACACAGAGTAACACTTTGCCAAAATCCCACTCCATCCTGACCCTATCCTGGTTATAAGGGCAGCTTTGGCATTTCATTTAAACTCAAATACTATGTCCTATTGGATCCCCTAGACCTCTCATTTGAGTTCAAATTGTCTGTACCTATTCATAATGAAGGGAGAGATGTACCACTGTGACAATAGCTTTTCTTGTTTTTGACTGAGGAAAGTTTATCCAAACACAGCCTCTCATGGGTGCTGTGTTCTACCTAGAAAAAACATTGCCTTTTAATGGCTTTCTCTAGTCTTGAAGTCAAGGTATCAGGGGACCACTAGACTGTTCCTTAAGTTTCAGAAAGCTTATTAATACTTACTGAAATTCCTAAAGGCTTTCATGATGTGTGTCAAATGTATACACTATGTGATATTCTTCCGGGACACGGGGGGGGGGGGGCTAATTCTCTGTTCAGCTTCTATGAGCCAAATGGTTTTGGAATTGGTTATCCTTTCTAATGTCTTCCTTAAGTCAGTCACATTGGGTCACAACATTCAGGCTATATTTTCTGTTGTGGGAGTGGTACAAAATAAGAAAGGTCTGACCCACTCTATATACATTTTGCTTGTGTGTTAAACCCAGTGTGTTAGGGATAACCATAACTAGTGATGTTAATGGTGCCTCACAGGATATGAAAGAACACAACTACAATCATGCTGCTGTTAGAAACAATGTGTTGGATATAGTCTTAGGTGGCTGTGACTGGGGTGGAAAGGAATATTGACTCCGTCTCACTCCACAGAGGCACCTTCTGCCACCCCAAATGCTACAAAGGGGGTCAGAGGATCCTGATGGAAGACTATCAGGCAAGGGACTAAGAAGGAGAAGGAATTAATTAAAAAAATAGTGTAGAAGCAAGGACTGCATAGGAAAAGATTTTCTTCAATTTTGACCCAATACCAGAGGAGAAATACACAGATAAAAGAGCCAGTGTGGCATAGTGGTTTGAGTGCTGAACTATGACTCTGGAAATCAGGGTTCAACTTCCAGCTCAGCCATGCAAACCCACTGGATGCCCTTGGGCAAGTCACATGTGCTCAGCCTCAGGGAAAGGCAATGACAAACCTCTTCTGAACAACTCATGCCAAGAAACCCCCATGGTCCTATCTCTCAGGTAGGTTCCAGATAGTGTTGCTTGGTGACAGTTGTTCAGCCAAGAAGGGGCTCAAATCAGGTGTCCCTCAAGGTGCGATACTGTCTCCAATGCTATTCAACATTTACATGAAGCTGCTGGGTGACATCATCTGGAGACATGGGGCAAGGTGTTATCAGCACGCTGATGACACCCAAATTTATTTCTCTATGTCTCGGACTGTTTCAGTGACCAAGGAGAGCATCCCCCCTCTGAATGACTGACTGAGGCTGTTATTCGATTGGATGAGGGAAAATAGACTTAATTTGAATCCAAGTAAAATGGAGGTACTCGTAATAGGTAACCCCAATCAGGTATGGAGATAAATTTGCCAGTCCTTGACAGGGTCACATGTCCCCTGAAGGACTGCATTCACAGCTTGGCGGTTCTCCTGGATTCATCACTCCAACTATCATCGCAGATTGACGTGACGGCCAGGAGTGCCTGTTATCAGCTCTGGCTGATAATGCCTGTTGCGATCCTACCTAGAACTACTTTGGGAGAAACTTATCACATATGATACAGCAGTGTAATTTTGAGGCTTTATCACATGTGATAAGTTTCTCCCAAAGTAGTTCTGATATGCATGCAGTCACATGGTGCAACTAGGTGTAATTATGCTCCTTTCTCCTGCTCCACCTCCCTCTCACTATTCCCAAGCAACGAGAAGAAGCAATGAAGCAACAGATGAACTACAGACCATCTACTGGACAGACAGAGCATTGTGTGATAAAGTATGGCCCCAGATGCCACTATCCTGCTCTATTTTTCAAGCATCTTGTCATAAAGTCCCAAGGCAAGAGACAAATCTTTGCATTTCAGCCAACACTATTTTTTTTAAAAAAAAAGAAGGAGGAGGAGGGGTGGATTGATTATTGATTCTTCAATCCATTATTCTGTGCTCTTCTCTCTCCCCCCCCTTTTTTTTTTTTCATTAGAGAGTGGAAAATTTTATGTTTCTTTTATTGGCCTAATTTTCAGACTTTCATCCCTCACCCCAACCACATTTTTACCTTGCAGTTTACATATTTTTGTGTCATTTTTGTTTGGTCTTAATAAACTGCAAAAAGAAGAATACAGCTGAATATTAATAAGGCCAAAATAATGATCACAAATTATTTATAAAACTTTAAAGTGGGTAATAAAGTCATTGGGCTAGTTAAAAGATTTCATATACCAAAATGGAGACTTTAGGCAAGAGATCAGTAGACAACTAAGACTTATAAAATCAGCTATCAAGGAACTAGATAAGATTCTCAAGATGTATCATTGGGGCTCGACAGACCGCCCAAAACGGTGGCCTGGAGGTGCCCATTTCAAGCCAAACTAGATGGTGTCCCTCTGCACCAAAAAGAACCTGGGAAAACTGGGTTCTTTTAGGTGTGTGCAGTTGACACCATGAGTGTGTCATTGGCACATTATCATGCATTGATGACCCAAGCATAATGGCAGCCCCTGTGTTGATGGGAGGCCACCATGATGACGGCTCCTGAACTTAGTAGGTTTTGCGAGCGGGCAGTTGGTGTGCACTCCCAGGAAGGCACTTCCCACTCGTTTGTACTGAACCATTAAATACCAAAGTCAGAATGATCCAGGCAATAGTATTTCCAGTTTCTATGTATTAGTGAAGAGTGAAGAGTATGAATGAACAGTGGAGAAAGCTGACAGAAAGAAATTAAACTCAGTTGAAATGTGCTGGAGGAGAGTTCTATGGATACAACAGAGTGTTATCAAGACCAAAATAAAATAAAAATTTGTCCTAGAGCAAATCAATATTGAATTCTAAGTTGAAATGAAGATGACCTAATTGAGGCTGTTGTACTTTGGACATGCCATGGCTGCATTTACATTGCAGAATTAATGCAGAATGACACTATTTTAACTGCCATGGCTTGATGCTATGAAATTCTGGGATGCGTAGTTTTGTGAGATATTTAGCCTTCTATGTCAAAAGCTCTGGTGGCACAACAACAAATCAAGGGATTCCATAGGATGCAGCCATGATAGTTAAAGCACTGTCAAACTGCATTATTTCTACAGTGTAGATGCAGCCCATGAGATGGCATGATTCATTGGAAAAAGTGATACTGCTTGATAAAGTGGAAGGCATAGTGATGCATAAACTTTCTAGATAAGATAATCCAGATGTCTGATTATATGGATTCTTAAAATCTTGAAATAATTTTATGCTATGTGGATTGCTCAACCATCACTAAGTGCTAGTTATTTTAATCATCATCATCATCATCATCAATTTTATTTATAACTCACCCCTCTGAACAAGCAATTGGGGCAGGGTACAACCCAGTTAAAAATGATTACAGTTAAAAATTATTACAGCCCAGTCCCTACCTCCCACCCCTTAAAATAGGATTAAATTAACACAGATTGAAAACAGAATAACAATACAACAATACAATATCTAAAACCAATTATTCTTTGGCAATATTGGTAGTGGCATCTGATGTATGGCTGGGAGAACCTGGAGAGACTCTGAGTATAGTTTTGGAGCCGGGAAAAGTTAGCCACTGTCCGGGAAGGCCTGCTGGAAAAGATACATGTTTACAGCTTTTTAAAGCCATCAAGAGTCGTAATAAGATGTATCTCGTCCGGCAGGACATTCCATACCCTGGGAGCGATGGCAGAGAAAGCCCTCTGAGAGGTCTACGACAGTCTGGCCTTCATAGGCTGTAGCAGGTTCCTCCCAGAGGACTGGAGCATGTGGGGAGGGGGTTCATATGGGAAGAGGCGGTCCCTAAGATAGAATGGACCCAAGCCATCTAAGGCTTTAAAGGTTAAACCAACACCTTGTACTGTGCCTGGAAACTGATTGGCAGCCAGTGGAGAGATTTGAGCACTGGTGTTATGTGCTCTCTCCTAGATGTTCCGGTAACAAGCCTGGCTGCCATATTTTGAACCAGTTGAAGTTTCCAGGTTAAGCACAAGGGTAGCCCCATGTAGAGCATATTATAGTAGTCCAAGCATGAGGTTACCAGAGTGTGTACCACAGTTTCCAGGTCCCTCTTGTCCAGGAAAGGGCACAACTGGCATATCAGCCGAAGCTGATTACAGGTACTTCTGACCATTGCATTCACCTGACTAGTTATGTGAAGCAACAAGTTTAGGAGTACCCCCAGACTGCGAACAGAGTCCTTCGAGGAGAGTGTGACCATTTAGGACTGGGAGTTGTATTCCCAGACCTGGTTTCGGGCCTGTGACTATCATTACCTCCATTTTGTCTGGATTTAGCTTCAATCTGTTTTTCCGTATCCAATCCATTACTTCTGCAAGACAGTCATTGAGACGAGAGATGCCATCTGAAGTCTGAGCCGATGATCTGGTCATGGATCTGGTCACTATATTTGAGTGTCATCAGCATACTGATGACACTGCACTCCATGCCTCCAAATGATCAAACCCAGCGGCTTCATATAGATATTAAATAGTATCGGGGACTGGGTGGTGCCCCGAAGGATGCCACAATTAAACTTGATTTTGCAGGAGCAACTGTCCCCAAGCCTCATCCTTTGGGATCTGCCAGAGAGAAAGGAATGGAACCACCGCAACGCAGTGCCTCCAATACCCAACTCTCTCAGCTGATCCAAAAGAATGGAGTGGTCTATTGTATCAAAAGCCGCTGTTAGATCCAACAGCACCAGCAGGGTCACACTACCCCATCGATGTTCAAGCGGAGGTTGTCTGCCAGAGCGACAATGGCAGTCTCAACTCCATATCCTGTCGTGAAGCCGGTTCGAAATGGATCGAGATAATTGGTTTCATCCAAGACGGCTTGGAGTTGGGAGGCGACAGCTCTCTTGATCACCTTGCTTAAAAACAGCAGCAAGGAAACTGGTCTATAGTTGTTCCTGTCCAGGGGGTCAAGGGAAGGTTTCTTCAGGAGAGGCTTCACAGCCGCCTCCTTTAGACAAGATGGTATGGTGCTTTCCCTAAGGGACTCATTGATTGTATCCCGAAGGAATACCCTCAATGCGTCCCCTCCCTGGACGACCAGCCAAGATGGACATGGATCGAGAGGGCAAGTCATCTTCCTTACATGTCCAAGGAGCTTGTCCAAGCCCTCGGTACTCACAGATTGAAACTCATCCAGTAAAGTGGCAATAACAGAGTTGCTGGACACATCTATGGATACTGTTGGAACAATGGCATCCAAGTCGGTTCTTATCTGAGAGATTTTATCTGCAAAGTAGGTGTTAAATGCATCACAGCAGGCCATCGTAGGGTTGAGAAGGGGATTCAGCACAGGAGGAACCTGCGTCAACTTCCCCACCACCTTAAACAGCTCTGCTGGACAGGACTCTGCAGATGCAATATGTGCAGAGAAGAAGGATCTCCACGCTGCACGCAATGCCTCCCAACAGTCGCCAAGATGCTGCCTATGGCGAGTTCTGTCAGACAAGAGCCGAGTCTTCTGCCACTTGCTCTCTAGTCATTGTCCAACCCGCTTCATCCTCCTGAGCTCATCAGTGAGCCAGGGTTTGCGGTTAGAAGCGGGCTGGAATTGTGTTGATAGCCTTGGTAATGTTGGTGTTCCAAGTATCAACCAAGACATGAACAGAATTGCCAGCTTTTCCAACCATTAAACCCTCTAAAGCTTTCTGGAAACCAGTTGGTTCCATTAGCAGCTTTTAGCTCCATCTTGGTCAAGAAGTGATCCGTCCATGACAATGCAGAGATTTTGGTTACCTCCACCCATGGATACTTCTGTTCCATACTAAAAAAATCACATCGAGTGTATGACCCACACAATGGGTAGGCCCATTGACCAATTGGGATAGGTTCATGCTTGTCATGGATTCCATGAACTCCCGAGCTGCTCCAGATAGATCAGACTGGCTGGTCTCCAGAGGGATGTTAAAGTCGCCCAAGACCAAAAGTCTGGGCGACTCCAACAGCAACTCTGTGACCAGCTGAATCAGCTCAGTCAGGGAGTCTGCTAGGCAATGGGGTGGCCAGTATACCAGCAGAATCCCCAAACTATCCTTGGTCTTCAGGCTGAGGTATATACACTCGATGTGGGTTGTTTTCCGGATAGGTTTCCTGATCAAGGTCAAGTTGTTTCTATGGACTATAGCCACGCTGCTCCCCCTCCACTTTCCTTTATCTACTCACTGACCGTGTAACCGGCTGGGAGAGCCTGCGCCCACGTTGCAATACTGGCATATCCCAGCCAAGTCTCGGTAAAGCATTTTAATTTGTGTATACAGTCAGCCCCCCCACCCCATAGGCAGGCTTGCCTTCTGTGGCTTTGAGCTTAGTCAGAAGGCAAGCCTGGCAGAAGTAATGGGGCATGTACCCCTGTTGTGTGCCCTGCAGCATGTGGTGAGTGCACTTCCCATTATTTTCTATGGGGCTTGATTTTCTCCATACATGGGGGGGGGGGTGGTCTGGAACAGATGTCCCACGTATGAGGAGGGCAGACTGTACCTTTAAATGAATAGAACATAAGGCAACCTTCTAAGGGGCAGATTGGCAGATATCATTATTAAATAACTCTTAACTGTTATTAATGGATGTAGATTTTATTCTCTTGTCTAATAATACATGAATACATGAAGAAAAATGTGCTACATACTGAATTTGGTAAATGGTCCATTTAATTCAGTACTTTCTGCCCTGACAGGCAGCAAATTTTCATTGCCTTGCATAGATCAAAAGCCTAAAATGTGATTGAATTTTAGATGACAAATAAGGAAACTGTGGTCACCAACAAAAGCTAATTACTATTTTATTTTTACTATCCCAATTTCTCTAAGTCAGTCATTTATTGCATTTGACTAAAAGCCATTACAAATTCTTTAAAAATCCAATAAAATCCAATAAAAGAATACATAATATGTGCACATGTGCATCCATACAAACACACACACAAAAAACCCAACAGATTAATAAATCTTCTGAACAATCTATAGCAATATCTTTCAGATAACTAGCAGAAATATGTTAGCAGCTTTAGCAAATAAGGTTATTTTATATGCAATATATGGATCACAGTCTGATAGAAACCAGCATAGTTTTACATAAGAGTTCTCACCACATAACAAAACCAAATTCTGTCCCAAGAGTCTTTTTCTTGGTTTTTGATAAAGCTGGCAATAGAGTGAATGGTATGCAAAGGGAACTAACAGAAAGAAACTGGTAGCATGAGCTTTCATAGACTTTAGCCTACTGCCTCATGCATCTGAGGAAGTAGATTTAAATCTATGAAAGCACATACTACCAGTTTCTTTCTTTCAGTTAATTCATACTGATTTTCCAGACTAATACGGCTTTGTTTTTGAATTGCAGAGTAAAAAACGTTATGCATCGTCTTTCTCCTATGTCACAAATGCCTCAAATTTCTCTAAATGTTCCTATATCTGCCATCCAAGACAGACATTGGCATAGTCTGGAGATGTACATCTACAAATGAAGTTTCTGGAGGACCAAAGTTAACTGTTTGTAAAGACTGAGCTCTTACTTGATCTGATTTCAAGATGATACCCATGGGAAAAGTTTGACGATTTAATTTAAACTAAGTCCTGATCATTATCCAAGTTATAGATCTAGTCCATCAACTTGTTTTTAACTTCAGGAATTTTTTTTTAAATCTATTCAAAGGGTTTTAAAGCTTAGAAACTAGCTTAGTGCAGCCACATCCCTTCCATCCTTCACATAGAAAAAGCTTAGGGAGATGGTCAAAAGGGCTGTCCTTTTAGCTGTAGTTCTAGGTACCACACCTGTCTCTGTCCTGATGAACATAGCTGGAGTCACTGGAAGTAATGCCAACAAATACCTCAATAACTTGTTTTGCTCTGACAGAATTCAGTCAAGTCATTGTGATTTGTATCTCAGATCTCAATACAATATTGCATTTGAGCAATTACTTTTCCTAATAACACTTTCAATGTGGGAATTACCAGCCTGCTGCCACTAGAAAATGAAAAATTCAGTATAGCATGGACTGACTTCTGTGCTGTTATCTTGATGTTTCATAGCTGAGTTTTTCAAGAATATTTCTTATCACATTATACTCCCAAATACTTAAAAAGATGGGACTGCTCTATCTTATTTTCACCTAAATTCCAGGTCATTTGCCAAAGATGATCACCTTTGAGTTAACATAGTTTATTCTAACTTCTTCTAATTGAAAGAACTCATAGAGTGTATGTAGACTTTTTTCAGTCCATTTTTATTCATAGATAATAACATCACATCATCAGCATATATCAGGCTTGCTGTTTTACAATTCCCTATTGAGGGAGGGAAGTGATCAGGAGAGTTTAACTTAGGGGCTGTACAAACAGCCAGAAGGGGTGGCCTCCATCTGCCCCTTCTTCAGCCCGATAGGGGTTGTGGCAACCTCACATAATGACCCTGACCCGGCCTTTCCAGGGCATGAAAACAAGCCAAAAAAAGTGGCTCCTTTTTGTGTCCTGGAGGGGTGCCATAGTCATGTTGCCATGCCATAGCTGTGTCATAGCCACGTCGTATGGATAAAGTGCCAGACGAGCATCATGATGCCATGCGCCATGTGGAGCAGTGCGAGGCATCATGGCATCCTGGGGGTAGAGTTGGGGCATGCATCATCTGGACACGACGCCCTGACTCCACCCCCAGGCCAGCCTTTCAGGCCAGTCTGAACAGGGCCTTAGTTACAATCTTATTAATATAAAGATTAAACAGTAAGAGTGCTAAGAAGCAGCCTTGTCTGACTCCTTTTGTTGTCCATCAACCTTCTATCTGTTGTATTAAGGTATAGCTCCAAAATTAGGAATAACAGTCTCTGAGGAGATCAAAAAATGCAGCAAAAAATAAAATAATAGGTATCTCTAGCCTATTTATTAATTAAATTATGTAACACAAAAATCTGATCCACTGTACTGTGGCCCTTCCTAAACTCAGCCTGTTGCTAATGAAGAATATTATTTTCCTCCACCCAATTTTTCATCTTCTCAGGAAGGAAGTAGCTGTAAATGTTATTTAATATCCAATGAACTAATTGACCAATAATTCTGAAGTTTTAGTTGTTGTTGTTATTATTATTATTATTATTATTATTTATATAGCGCTGTAAGTTTACACAGTGCTGTACATACAATCTTATAGTTAGATGGATCCCTGCCCTCAGGCTTACAGTCTAAAAGACAACACAAAAGGAAAAGGGGAAGGTGGTGGGAAAGGAGATGAGGTCCAATGGTTCTTCTTTCCCTCTGGAGCCAGGACCAAGGCAGATGGACTGGAGGGAGGGCTTGGGTTCTTAAAACATAGTAGTTTATCCCGTTTCTTATAAATTGGAAGGATTATGCTCTGCTTCCATCCCTCAGGAAAAATGCCTGTAGAGTTTATATCAGGAAATTTTGGTAGCGGGGGTGGGGGGTGGGGGCACCATTCAGAATTGTTCTTGTAGATTTCTAATGGAATCACGTCATCACCAGGTATTTTGCTTGTTGCTAGAGCACTTATAAGTTTGCTCACTTCTTGTTCTGAGACTGCAGAATATTCTGGTAATGCCACTAACACAGCTGGGTTAGTACTTGATCCATTAAAATTGCTTTCCACATTACCTTCACAGGTATTACTAAAATAAGTACACCAGGTATTCCCAGAAATGCAAGCATCTAACATGGGAGGAGTAAAGCCATGTCTGATATTAATATCAAAACCAAGACCACCTTTCATTCCTTTCCAGCACTGCCAACCCCACATCCTTCTACTTAGCAATCATAAGTCCTTTTTTTTCTTTTTAGGAAAACCTTATAAATTAGGCAGCAGGAAGCAAATGCTACCAAATCAGCTTTCAACTATGTCTG
Organism: Urosaurus nigricauda; assembly: GCA_034509955.1. Lineage (NCBI taxonomy): Eukaryota > Metazoa > Chordata > Lepidosauria > Squamata > Phrynosomatidae > Urosaurus > Urosaurus nigricauda. Next base: position 233,365,726 of record JAOEGL010000001.1, on the reverse strand, counting down.
CTTTGCTATCCTGATTAGTTGAGCCATATTATTTTTAGTTTGCCTACATTCATTATCATATCAGCCCACTTTGCCAAAGCACATTCTAGGCCGATGGACCATATTAGTTAACAACAACAACAACAACAACAACAACAACAAATTTTATTTATAACCCGCCCCTCTGAATGAGCAATTGGAGCAGGGTACAACAGAGTTAAAAACAATTACCGTTAAAAATTATTACAACCCAATCCCTACCTCCCACCCCTTAAAATAGGATTAAATTGGCACAGATTAAAAACAAAATAACAATACAAACGATACAATATCTTAAAACTAAATATTCTTTGGCAACATTGTTAGTGGCATTTGATGTATGGCTGGAAAAAGCTGGAGATACTCTGGGTACAGCTTTGGAGCCGGGAAGAGTTAATCACTCTCTGGGAAGGCCTGCCATATGTCTTTACAGCTTAAAAGTAGTTGTAGGGCTGCAAGAATAGTCATAATGCATTCTACGAGATCTATATATCCTTTGGCAATGTTCTGATGCACATTCGAATGGTAAGAACTATTCAGATGGTCCTGGACTAAATGTTTAGCAGAAGGAGACCACTCCCCCCCCCCCAATAACTATTGTTCTGTCAGTCAAATCCATAGGGTAAAATGATCAGTTGAGGAGCTAATATAGAAACTGACAAAAGAATAGGAAAATAATCATTTTCTGAGTGGTCTAAATAATATAACTCATCCTATAGGACAATAACTTTGAGGAAGAGAAGATGCAATCAATAACACTACCTACTTTTCTTTTTTTAAAAGTTAAATTGGAGCCTCTTCCAATTCATCCCAAAAGAACCTTGAGCTCCCAGACTTATCAGGTGGACAGTATACATTAAAACAAATAAGAGCAATACTCTCTGCCTCCCAGTTATTTCTTAACAATACAAACAAGATGAAATTGTTTTCAGACTTATGAATTACTTTGGAACCAATATCTAGTTTCACTGAAACAAAAGGGATTCCACCATCCCTTCCCTTGTAAAATTTTGTTGCAGGGTGCAAAAAGGATCTGAACCCTTGTAACAAGAGAAAATAAAAATATCTTCTATTTAGATTTCTTGAAGACATAAAATGTCAAATGATGGAAGAAATTTCTCAGATTCCTGGTCTGCAATCTTATTCTGCCACCCAGCAATATTTCAAGACAAAGCTGAAAAGGAAAATTGTGACTCTAAGCTGTCCAGTGAAGGAATGTGCACTAACTGGCTTTGGTAACAAAAGGAAAATCTCAAATTTCCCCTAGATTTTCCATAGCCCTTTCCTCTCTTCTCAAATCAGAAAGGTTTTCTAAGCTCTTGTTAACATTATATCTAAAACAAGCCTGTTTATATCTGGGCTGGGTTCTCACAACAAGAGTTCTGAGGGGAATCAAAGAATAAAGAGCTGGTCCTATCTATCTGGTTCTATTTGGTCTCCATGGCCCTTCCAGAGGGAAAGAATGTCACTTGGTTTGGTTACATATGATGGCATGGCTTTACTACCAATACTGCCATTATATAAGGGTTCCGTCTATGTGTGAGTCCACATTGATCAGAAGCAAAAGGGCCTTTTATTTAAGCACACTTTTAGTTAAGCATGCATTTGGTATATAAGTCATATCAGGGTGATTTTTATAGAGCAGCTGCGTTTAGCTATGCTTTTAACTTTTGTATATTTTATAGGATTTTATATTGTGTGTAGATTTTAATTGTTTTGAATTTCACTGTGATTTTGAATGTGTTTGCCTCTAAGTTGCCTTGGGATCCCTACAGGGAGAAAGGTGGCATACAAATGAAATAAATAAATGAATATGCTTGTGATTGTGGGCCTTTCTGACTTATCGTGGCCTAAGGCAAGCCCACTACAGGGTTTTCTTGGCATGTTTTACTTGGGGGTGCCATTTCCTCCCTCTGAGGCCGAGGCCAAGAAAGTGTGACTTGCCCAAGGTCACCCAGTGGATTTCCATGGCTGAGTGGGGATTCAGACCCAGGTCTCCACGGTCAATGTCCAATGCTCAAACCACTACACCACACTGGTTCTAAACTAAGCTTACCACACCTAAAGAGTGCATTATTATTTGCAACATTAGGGAGTGAGGACCAAAAGATTTTACAATGCTCTAGACAGGTAAAAGACAGTTCAATAATACCACTTATTCCCTTTTGAGCCAAGGGGTATAAACACGAGCAGGATAATCCTCCTAAATTTTTCCTTGAAATTCCAGCTGTCAATAACATTTTGGGTAACACCTCTGTACTTTCCTTCCATGAATCATCCACTCACTTTAATAGTCAATTAAATATAGAGACACAAATGTCAGACTCAGGTCTCACTCAGAGAGGTCACAATTGAATCAGAATCATCGCCTCACAATTAAAGCAGAATCATTGCCTTTTTGGTTAAAATTCACCCTTGAATCCATACATTCAACTTCCAATCTCTCAGTTGGTTGTCTTGCCATTCACCTGAAGTAAAATGATAAATTTCAAGCATATCATCTTGCATTTCCACTAATTCTTTCGTAGTTGTCCTGCTTGACAAGGTCATACCTTGTCTTTCCTAATACAGCAAGAATTCACTTACATTAACCCCCTCCCAAAAAAAAATCTCACTCATTGCTGAGAGAAATATCAGCCTGTAGAACAATGGAAGCCAAATTGTCAAAATCCCCATCTCAATGAAACCTCTTATGAACTGAATATTGGCCTTGAGGCTGGAGGGTTCCTTTTTCGGACAGTTCAGGCTCTGGAAAACTCTCTCCTTAGTCTGAGCTGCAAGAAAGCATTGGTCCCAAAGACATTCATAAACCTCTGTAAGGATTTTCCACTCTGCCTTTTTGGAATTTTCTTTTTTTCAGAAGACTGAGCCTGTTGTGCTGGTCCTGGGCTTGAGTTAAACAAAGGAGTGTTATAGACAGAAAGTATTAAATAAGGATTTCCATGTATACATTCCGGATTTGGAGAGCAATTGTCCAACAGTTCTTGATCATATAAGTCTACTGAAACTTCCAGCTGATCTTTGCTAACATTATTATTCACTAAAGAAACAAAATTCAATACTTCAGGTGCTTTAGAAGCAGAGGTAGAGTTGTCCTTACTTCAAATCTTCTTTATAAATGTACCTCTAGATTTCACTGGCAAACAGTATTCCAGTGTAGTCTTTTGTGTGGGTACAGAGATATATCTCTGCTGCATTCTCTTGGCTCTGGTTACAGCCATAGAGATTTAGTTACATATTATGCATTCCTCTTTTTAAAAAAGAAAAGAAAAACATGTCCTTTAAGTTCTCAGAGCCTTATTCTTCCCCTCCCTTTCTCCAGCAACTTTGAATAGAGGGTGGTGAGGGTGATGGAACAGTTCGTTCACAAAGCTTCCTTCTAGGCCATATTACTAGATCCTAATTGCTGTTAAAACATCAAAACTTCAGTGCTACTGTTAGCATACACAAACCAGAGCACCAAACAGCTTCCAAAAAAGAGCTCACATTTGCTCTCTTTAAAAATATAAATCGCAACAGATTTTTACAGTCTTTTAAAGCTTCTGATAGTATACCCAAAAATCCATCAGCAGAGCAGCAAGAATGAGGACAGCATGAGGCCAGAAAGCAAATGACAAATATAAAGAAACCCAGAAAAAGTTCCACCAAACAGGAGACAAGGAGCTAGTTAAAAGTAAAATTAAACCAGCAAAACAGGGCCTGAAAAGGCTATGCAAAATAAAACAACTAGGCAAAATAAAATATTTTTTAAAATAGGTAAAACTTCATTAGAAAGTAAAAAAGCCAGAGCTCTTTAGATAACACTCTATTGTGACACCACCATTTTTGTACCCTCCCCTTTTTACTGTCTCAAATACAAAATAACTTGACTGCCCTTAGGTTCTGGTCACTTTGATTAGGGATGAGAAAAGCATAATTTACTGCACCACGTCAGGCAACGGCAATTCTTCAGTGGTTCTGCATAGCCCCATCCTTCACTGTCTGCTGTGTCATGAGTTTGCACATTAGAGGCCCATCAAAGGTGGGCTGGAATCCTGTTAATAAATTATGCTGATACAACAACAGCAGTAGTCCTTGTGAGGGATGAGTTTATTACTTTTCTCTTGCAATGATCCCCACCGCCTTGAGATTCCCCATCACCATGTGCCCCCTTCCCACATCATGGTCAGGATTGCCCAGGGGTTAGGAAGAAGCATCCAGGTATGTCCCTATAATCAGATGTGCAATGATGGTGTCATCCTTTAAGACCAGAGAACCACTAGGATATCCTGAAGGATGCCTTTGCTGTTTTACATGCATCTATGGAAACATAGCTGAACATTTCACAGCCATCTCTATCCTTTCCCAGACCACTGTATTGATGGAAGGGGGCTGCAGAAGAAACATGAGTTGTGGAGAGGGGAGATAGAGTGGAGTTCTACTTTGGTGGAACTATATGCTCCATCTCCCCTTTCAAGATCTCAGCCAACATACCCTTTTTGCCTGAAGCTGTATATACTTAGTTCCCGTCCCTTGGTACAAATTATCATTTTATAGTTTTAGATCCCATTTATTTTATTTTATTTTATTTATGAAAATATTTCTATCCTGTTGCTCAACATTAATTTGTCTTCTTTAGTCTCACATGGAATGCAAGGGCTTTCTCTGCCAGCTCTGTGTCATTGGCAGTAAAGACTAGCACTGTCTCCAGACAGAAAGTCCTTGATGTTATGCATGATATCTATCCAGCTTGGAATGTTGTAAATGAAATGCATTAAGCTCCTTGAAGCCAGAGTCTAATAAAACATGTCAGGTTTTGTTATTTAATCCTACCTCTTGATTTCTAAGTGTGTCTGCGTGTTTGTGTATGTAATAGGATGTGAGAGAAGTAATAAATCCCTGATCGATTACACAGTAATAACCATAATCACATTTTAGGCTAACAGGTATCATAATTTATCTTCCTCCATTTGTGACAACATCCTGTGTTTTTAATGGCTATTCAACAGCCTTATAGTCCCAGTGCAAATACTCCATTTTGTGGTTAAGCAGTGAGTTATGCTATTGAAGAAATGGGCTGCACACCACAAAAACCACTTAGTCCGCAGCAGCCAAACTGAATTTGATGGGACTGCATTAGAATTCCCTGTACAAACACTAAAGCTGTGATGCACTAAGAACAGATTAAACTGTCCCAGAAATATCTGAGAACACCCACAGGCTGTTAGTTTGTGTTGTTTTTTTTTTTTGTTTTTTTTGAAGTCCCTGTGGAACCTAGACCATAAGTGAAGAAGCATTGCTTTAAATATGTCTTGAAGGTCCTGTTATATCCAAAGCCATAAAGGGTTTTGCCTGGTGTGGAGATAAAAGGCGTATTAGAACCTTGGCACTAGCTAAAGGGAGAAAAGCCAGGAAAAGATGGGGGCTGCTCCCAGGAGTGAGTACATAAGAGGTTTGAAAGTTGTTGATGCTTAGTGTGCCCAGAGGGGTACACCAGAGCCATTGAGATTAAGATAGGCTGCTGTGAGGGGCAGTTTGAAATGGTTTAGGTACCCAAGAAAGGGGCAAAGAGTGTCCTTACTTAAAATGTTGTACCGTCCTGTTAGAGACATTAGTGTTTGGTGACTAGTGGATTCACAAGTAGACAGAAGGGTTGTACCATACAGTGGATCCTTGTTATCCTCTGGGGTTTGGTTCCAGGATCCCCTGTGGATAGCAAAATCTGTGGAAGCTCAAGTCCTATTCAATCCAAGTCATAACAAAATGGCATCTCTTATATATAAAATGGAAAATCAAGGTTTGCTATTTGGAATATTTTTCTGAATATTTTCAAGCCGTGGATGCTTGAATCTGTGGACAAAAAAATCCATGGATAAGGAGGGCTGACTGTACAAAAGTTTAATAAAGATTTTTTGAGAACTTGGACTGTAAGGGAACATATATAACGCTATAAAGAAACAATAACAAAGACAAGCTAAAGAAATGGTTAAACTGTTTAACTAATAATACAATATTAGTTTGTAGTTTGTAGTTAGAATACAGTGACACTGTATTCAGCCTGACTTGCAAAAAAAATTCGTATGTTGTTTCAACAAGCAGCTGTCTGAAATGATTTCAGAAACACATTAAAAATGCTAATAACACTGAGAAAAGTCTTCTAGGTTTGGGACACATTAGATAGTGGGTATGTGGCTGTCAAAGAATAGTTGGTGCCAAGCTGGCGGGGGTGGGTGGGTGGGTGGGGAGAATTTGGAACACAGAGGGCTGGCAGCAAGAGAGAGTTCTAGTGCAGGAGACACTTAAGAGAGTTCCGAGTTTGACTTGCAGTGAAAAATTGGTGGGATACTGGCCATCACCTTTACATAATTGGTGGCAGTGGTGGGATTTTTTTTTTTTTTAAAAAAAGTCTTTGTGCTGCCATCGAAGAAAAAGAAATTAGGGTGAGTCTAGGGTTAACATTTGTCCCCAAAAAGCAGGACATTCATTTTTAAGCTTCAGCTGCATGTCTTGGTTTCCTGGGCAGCTGAGTGAAACTGGAAAGTCCAGTCCCATTGGGAGACCAATGGCTGCCACCCTTTGGACTCTCCTTCCAGGGGTCACTGGGATCATGGGAATTGGCTGTGACTGGGGGAGCAGCTGCAAGGGGTGGGCTTCCAGCTCCTCCCCATTGATCAGGAGGACTGGAAGCCCACCACCGCAGCCATTGTTCTCCCAATGCCTCTTGCAATGGGGCTGAACTCCGTGCTGTACATGATGAGAGAGAGACAGAGAGAGAGAGTCAGGAGCCTGGCCTAACACTTTACTCCCCATTGCAGTTCCTATAGAGTGGTAGGGAAAGGGCTGCTTGGCTCTGGCTCTGGTCCCTGAGGTAGATGGGTTCTTGGTGGTACCTTTTTCATCATTGGATCCAGCTCCTTTACCTTCCCCAACCACCACCACCCTGCCCAATGCACTTTCTTTTGTCCCTGCTCTAGGCTGGAGTTTGAACAGGGGTTGGAATGGAAAGATCATTGCAGAAAACCAGATCTGTCCATCCAAATTTGGTTCTTCCTCAAAAGTTAAAGATTAATTGGCAGGGTGATGTCCAGGCTTTCCTATGGCCTTTGCAGAACATTCCTAGCAACATAGGAATGAAGGTTAAATTTAAAAGCAAATGTTGGGATACACATTACAAGAGTGGTCGCTGTGTTTCCATTTAAAGATTGATCAACACTACTTAGCGTCCATAGTGCTTCACATTACTGTGAATACATTATGCATTAATATATGCATCATTAGAGTTTTAAAATCACTCCACTAACATATGTGTCTAGTTTTCACAGTATTATTTTACTACTATTTCTGTATTTTTCCATTGTGCCTATCCATGTATTTCTAGCCAGATTGCATTGGGTTACATAGACAAAATAGATCCCTGCCCCATTGAGTTACAGAAAACTATAGATTAAGTAGGGATAGGGAAATTTGTGCAGGGGGAGAATACAGGTAAATGCAGACTACATGAGCTTAGTGTCTTTTGTATGTTAAGATTTTATTGCAGTTAAATGAAGAAAGACCACTGACTGTGCATATTAGAACAAAACTCTCAATTGGATTCTTTTAGAGATGTCACCTGGCAGAATGCCGACCAGAATTCACTCAGGCTGTAATGAATGCAGAGCCTAGAATTATACATTTGTTCGCATTTATGTTTGCTTTGGTATGATTCTAATGGTCTTATACTTTTAACTAAGTATTTTAAAAGATTTTACATTTTTGACTGTTATATTAATGGGGTGTTTTAATACAGTTTTAAAACTATACTGCTTTGTTGCTGCTGCTGTTGCGGCTGTTGTTGTTTTAAAGCATCTTTCCTGAGCTGCCTTGGGTCCAATTTGAGAGAAAGGAGGCATGTAAAATAAATAATCCCTACATATTCCCTATGGATACACAGGAACCTTGAAAGTCCCTCAGTCTCTTCTTACTGGGCAGCAGCCACTGTGATCAATGGGGATATGCTACCCTGTCAATAGAGAAACAGAAGACTGATATCCTCACCCACCCCTCAGGCAAGCAATCTCTGGCGTGAGGAGAACAGGGAATTTCAATTTCTGCCTCTTGCAATGGAGATCACTCATGGGACGTGGTAGGAACATTATTCAACTGCTCCGCAAGTGACAGGGGAATGGATCCCATCAACTGTAGTGGCTCCTGCATGGTAGCAGGATTGGATGAGTCAGGCCAAGACCCCAAGAGTCACCACATAGCTATGTATCTATGGTGGCTATGCATTCATAACTGCCCATGTGAATTCCAAACAAAGTCTATACTACTCTTAGCTTTAAGCATCTTTCCAAGCCCTGAATATAATCCATAATGGAAAATCAATAAAACTTCTTTCTAAGCAAAGCAATTTGAAACTCTGATATACAGGAATTTTGATGGATCAAATGTTCAGTGAATGGCCCCAAACTGTTTATTGTGACTAGAATAAAGCCTTGTAAATATGGTTTAAATTGTTGACTTTTAGTTCAGTTTAGGGTGTGTGTTTAAGGAACTCCCAGAATAGGGTGTAAGCATTTGTTCATTTCTTGCCAGAAAGAAGGAGGAAGTCTTTTATTATTTAAGAGCTCCATGAAGAACATCAAAATGTACAAAATCTGGAATTGTCAGAGACCTCCAAGGCAGGATTCCTTGATTGCCTGTCCTTTTTCAGCTGATGTGCAGTGCAAAATAATTTAAAGCTAGAACTAGGCCACTTCCTCATCTCCCCAAAAAACCAAGGCATTCTTAAGTCCCACTGATTTTGCTGGAAAAGAGTTAAGCATGAGCTTAATACCACTGGAGAAATTAATATAACTTGTATCTGTGTTTGGCTGACATGTTTGCAAAGAAGAAATCCCAAACAAACACATAGATTTGGAACCCTAATTGTGTTGTGAGAGGTATTTATTATTACCTGGCATTCCACGTTTTCAGCAAAGAGTCTAATTAGCTACTCTGGTTGATCAGACAGGATTTTCATGATGTTGTCTTTCTTCACTTGATCCATAAATCTTAGAGTAATTGGATCAGCAAGATATTTGGGGATTTACCGTTTCTCAAAGCCTCCGGCATCTCAGAATCAAAGAACATGACATAGCAAATGCCTGCATTTCACAGAAGTAAAAAAACCAAACTCTGTACCAGCCAGAGAAAATTGAGGAATTCAGCATCTGCTCCAGTTAATGCACAGCTGCCATCTTCCAGACATTAGCTGGCTATAATTTTTCTTTGTTTGGTACACATTCTCATGCTGCTGTCTTTGATCAAAACCAGTACAATGGCAAATTTGTTATCAGCTTTGCAATTCTTAAACAGATTTGTGGACAAGAAGAAAAAAAATCTTCCATCAAAGGTACAAAGGTATCAAAGATGAACCAGTGTGTCATGACTCACAATCCAAGGGATCTGATTAAAGAGGAGTCAGATGTGAAAAGACCTCTGGATCCAGATGATACCTTACTCCTCCCAGAAATCAGAGCAGCACTAGCTGATGATAAACTTCAGCAAGGTAGGATTCCATGTCATGTTGAAATTGAAGGACACAAGGAAGACACCCCCCAATAGTTGTGGTGTGTCAAGGGGGGGGGGGAGAGAACAGCTGAGCCTTAGGGCAGATTCATCTTAAATGTAGCCTTCTTGATTTAAAACTGAACATCAAACTAGAAAATAGACTTAACACATTTTTAAGAGAAGTCCTGTAGTTGTCTTTATTGATAGGTCACCTTGGTGTCACCATAGGTCTTGAAGGGACTAAACAAACAAACAAATCAATTAAGTCTGCTGAACATTTATGCTAAATGCATAAAAAGGGATACAATAATCCAACTGTCTGCAATGAAGTATCACAAAAGTTAAGCCCCTCCCTGACCTCTCTTCAAACAAGCACTAGAGCAGAAGTAAAGGTATCCAAATGAAACCTGGTGGAACACTCAGACCATAGATTCATCACAAGTTTATTTTAAAGCTGGGCAAAAATTTTGGTAGAGATTTTTTTTTCTCTGCAAACAGTTGCAAGGAGGGAAAAGCAGGGGGATTTTTTTTAAAAAATAAATAGAAACTAATTTTAAGAGGCTAAGATTTTTTTTTAATAGCACCATAAGGATCAGCCAATCTGGCCTACATCCCATTGTTAGTCCCAACCAAAGGCGACCCATTGAATCAATGGTAGCTTAGTGAATCATTATTTATGTACAAATTCCATTGTTTTAATAGGGTCTACTCAATCTGAAGCTAAATAGGATTGAGACCTCTATCTCTAGTTTAAGGTCTGTCAGTTGCACCCAGGGCCATGCTCTCAAGTCTTCCATTATGTCACATATAATGTTTAAATTATTTGTTCCCTTGGGGGAGAGTGAGTAATGAAAACAATTTTCTTCCAGCTGTGGGAATGGCTTTGAAAACTGCAGTTTTAAAAGATGTTCCCATGGGGAGGAGAAAACCTTTTCCTGCCCTCCACAACCATATAGTAGCCAGCAGGGAATAAGCAAACAAAGATGATTGCCCATCACTTGCTATCATAGCCAGTGGTGTCACCAGTTATGTTCTGATAGCTAGATAGACAATGATGCAGGCAACCACTAGAACCTTCCAAGAGTCCCCTCGGTGTCCTTGAGGATCATAATCACCATCATCATCATCGTCATCGTCATCATCGTCGTCATGTGCCAGCTACTGGAACGTAGCAGAAGGCAACTCTCCTTGCTGAGCTTTCTTCCTCTCTCCCTCACTATGGAACAGCGGAACACTGAATCTGGTCTTGGGTGCTGGATGTGTAGTCTAATCCAATATTTTCCAGGGACAACAACTGGGACTAGGGATGGAAAAAGTATTTAAATACTTTCAATAACACAAGAAAGGACTTCTGAAGGTCTCTTTTGGGGGATGAGGAGGGCTTCTTGACACTTGAAGTTCATGTTTCACTTCTTTCTCCTAAAGCTGAATCTGTACTGCAGAAATAATGCAGTTTGGCACTGCTTTAACTGTCATAGTTCCATTTTATGCAATCTTGGGATTTGTAATTTGTTGTGGCACCAGAGCTCTCTGACAGAGAAAGTTAAATATCTTACAAAACTACAGATCCCAGAATTCCATACCATTCAGAATTCAGGAGAAAGAAATGAAACAGGAGCTTATCAAGTTTCAAAAAACTCCAACAGGAGAATCCTCCTTAAGTTTTTTTTGTGCCCCTGAAAGTATTTATGTCTTCAAATATTCTTTCCATCCATTCTTTTCCATCTTGCCAACTCACACCGCCAAGCTACATTCATCTATCAAAAGCTGAATATGGATTTTAAATTTTGGTTACCGATTTGATACAGAGGTGGAAATCATTAGATCTTGTTGGACTGCAACTCTCAGAATGTTTTCCCCATGGGCTGTGCTATCTAGGGCTTCTGGGAATTATAGCCCAACAACATCTGGTTCCCTTGAGCTAAAGCAATGTTTCCTATATGTGATGAAAAAGTATATACTGAGATCTAAAATTAAACTTTTTACCCCTGAAAAAGCCTTATAAGCAAGCAGTTGGAGAACTGTCTCACAGATGATGAGATATTCAGATTTCTTCACTCCCTAAAGCAAATGACAGAGTGGAAAAAGCAAGCAATACAATGAAGCCAAAGTAATCACTGAGCCTGCTGAGAGAATAGACATGTTCAAGTGAGATTATTTGGCTTTGCTTTTACCTATAAAACTTTGAACCAGTCGGCTCATTAGCTAGCAGCTTGAGTGGCCCTAGAATACCTAGTGAGACCAACAAGGCTTTTATCCCTTCCTGGCTAATATTTAGCTCTTATTGGCATTCCAAAATAGCCGTCAGGATGAAATCAGTGGCTTTATTCTCTTGCTTCTCTGCCCACTTAATCTTAAAATGAATGTTGGGTAGCAAATCCCTTGACTTAGAACGTTCTGAAAAAAGAAGAAATGGGACGGTATATTTGAGCAGGCCAATAAAGTATGCACAGCACACTGTTTCCTATTAGCATAAATTCAAGTTACAGATATATCTCCAAACACTCTATTATTACTTATTTAATGCAGTTCTGAAATACTGAGCCACAGAATTCCAACTTCAAGTTGCAGGAAGCACAGTTCTTACCATTTTGTTACTCCTGTTGTAGGCACAAACTAGCCACAATCTAAACACTTTTTTAAGTTCCATAGATTTCAATTACCAGAACTGGAACCTATGGTAACTGATGCAATATAATGTAAGTTATGATATTTTTCAGTCTCAGTTACAGGCAATAGGTCAACCAACCCATGATCCAGCTTCATTGTCAGATAAAAATATTAATTTTCATTTAAATATGTATATACAATATATTGCTATTATTTGTTCATTCTTTTAAAAAAACTAAAAAATCCTCTATTACCTATCTTATTTTCAGGCTTGACTTCTGATTACATTTTCCCCACTTAAAACACAATTGCCCTCTGTATACAGGCAAAACATAACTGAAGAAAAATGCTGACAATCCACTGACAAAATCCAAGTATTTTGGGGGGAGTGGCAACTTTTCAGAATTACTGTGTCATTAACTAGAACAGTATCTTCCTAAAGGATCACATGTGCATCTACATTTTAGAAATAATGCAGTCTGACACTACTTTAACTGCCATGGCTTCTTCCTACAAAATCCTAGAGTTTTGTAGTTTTGTGGGGCACCAGCACTCTTTGGCAGAGAAAACTAGAGACATTATAAAACTACAAATCCCAGAGTTTCATAGGGGGAGGGGGTTGTTTGACCTGGATTCTTACTATTGACGCCTGTAATATGAATCTCAACCTGCTTGGAATTTCCCGGGTATAAACAATGTATGTTGCCACTAGTTATAGATCCCCTCTTTTCTTTTTGAGTTAGATGTCTTGACAAAATTATCAGTTTTGCACTTTCCAAGATTCATTGAGAGATATAGTATATCTGGTTTGAAAAATTCACACTTGTGACTTTTACAGGGTGTTTCAAAGGGAGATAAAATATGTGCAAAGTGATGTGTACTTTTTCAAAATATGTATGGCCAAGATCCATACTACTGGGGAAAAAACAACGCATGCATACATACTTTAGTCAGTTTTGATTATCTGATAGGAACAAAGTATGAAGCAATATGGTAGGTGGGATTCAGAAGTATACAGCAAAATTGTGTGTGTGTGTGTGTGTTTGTGTGTACATGCCTTCAAGTTGCCTGTCGACCTATGACAGCCCCATGAATTTCGTAGGGTTTCCTTAGGCAAAGAGTACTCAGAAGTGCTTTTGCCAGTTTCTTCCTCTAGATTATACCCTACAGCACATGGTATTTCATTGGTGGTCTCCCATCCATGTATTATCCAGGGATGACCCTCATTACCTTCCGAGATCAGATGGGACAGAGACCTCAATCCAGTTGATCATCCCACGTAGAAAAGACCCAAAGGTCAATGAAACTCACACAACAGTTGGTTGACCAAATTCCCATTAATTCAGTGGGTGTGTTCTAATTGTCATTGATAGAAAAACCTGTCAAATAAGCTCCCAATAGCTCTGGTATAATGGAGTAAAATACTCCTACTCCTCCTACTTCCTCTTCTTCTTATTTGCATAATCCTGGAATTGATTTAAAACAAACACACACAAATGAAAGGGAGGTTACATAGGGCATAGGGCATGGAAATGGGGTTAAGGATGAGTGCAAAAGACAGCATGATGGGCCAGCAACAACCAAGCTGTGCTAATGAAGAGATATGCAGTATGCAGGGCTCCCAAACCAGTATGTATGCACTTCATTTCATTAACATGATTGTGACAAGAACAGAGATGGTATGATAAACTCCTAAGAGTGACCCTAGCTTGTCTCCAAATGTAGCAAACATGACAAATCCTCTAGAGCCATGTTTTTAAAATCTATTTGTTAAATGGATTCAAACTACAAGAAAAGAGATTCCACCTCAACATTAGGAGGAACTTCCTGACAGTAAGAATTGTTTGACATTGGAACACAGTGGAGTCTCCTTTGGAGGTTTATAAACAGAGGCTGGATGGCCATCTGTCAGAGGTGTTTTCATTATGTACTCCTGCATGACAGAGAGTTGGACTGGATGGCTTTGGTGGTCTCTTCCAACTTTATGATTTTATGGACCTGAACAGACAGGCCAAAATAAAGCTGCTTCGAGTCACTTCGGAAGTATGCTGTTTAAATGATGCATGTGTCCTAAGAGTCTGGAAGCCGTGCCAAAGCCACGCTCCAGTCCTAAGTACTGGAGCACAGCTTTGGTGCAGCTTCTGGCCTCTTAAGATACATTGTCATTTAAACAGCATACCTTCAAAGAGACCCGAAGCAGCTTTATTCTGGCCTGTCTGTTCAGGCCGTATGATTCTAAATGGACAACAATTCTAAAGCGGGGAAGAATGCTATGTTGTTTGGCTTGAATTTGTTGTCATGCAGAAAACATTCTCAACCATGACAGGTTAAGCCATACCTATAAAGCCATTATAAAACAAAGCTTCAGTGAATAGGAATCAAAAACAAATACCATTACAAATTTATAATCTCTTCACAAATATTTACCATTTTAGTTGAGTCTCACCTTTCAGAGCTTAGTTTTTGACTCCTAATAGTGTAATTCATCTTCATTTGACTCACCTTTTCTTAGTTGAGTTTTTTTAATTGCCTTAATCAGTTTAATTTCCTTAATTCAATTTAATCAATTGGCCTCATTTACCTTTACAAAAAATAATGGTGAAATGGACATGAGGAAAACAAACATAAATTGTAACAAAACAAAGTGGCTGTAACCATTCAGGATATCCTCTTATGTGATGGTTTGTGGTGCCCAGCTACACCAGATACATTTGAAAGCAATCAGTTACCCATCCTCCACAACAAGGGTTCACCTTTGTTTTTTCTCTTGAAACTTCATTTCCTGCCATCTGGATCAGAGACACTCCTGTTTGTGAATTCTCTATTGTGGTATCTGAAATCATTACACCTCAATTACCCGTAGAATGAAGTGAAATTAGTTGTCATGATGAGACTTGCAAACAAGAGGTTCAGTCCATCATTACGGAGAAGTGCCATTCATCAAGAAGGCTGCTTAGGGAAGTCAGCAGAGGAATCACACACATAAAAGGCCAGGTATTTCAGATATGTCTGGCATAGTGTCCACATAGTGCTCTCTTGTCTCATGTTGCCTTTTTAAGCCTGATAGAGCCAATGTAGGGTAATGGTTCAAGCATTGAACTATGACTCTGGAGATCAGGGTTCTTTTCCCAGTCAGCCACGGAAATGCACTGAGTGACCTTGGGTGAGTCACACACTCTCAGCCCCAGAAAACCCAATGATAGGTTTCCCTTGCAGTTGCCATAAGTCAGAAATGACTTGAAGGTATGCAACAACAGCCACATGGTGCTTTGAGTGTGGAACATGGTGGCTTGGAGATACCACTTAAATCTTCTACAATGCTCCAGAGCAGAGGCACATGTAAGATGGAATGGAATCTAGTTTTTTCTCTCAGGTTAATTTCCTATGGATTGATAAGATTTTTGACTCCCAGTTGTTTCACAAGGGCAACATAAAACATGATGAGAGCCAGTGTGATGTAGTGGCTGGAGTATTACATTTGGACTCTGGGAGACCACGATTCAAATCCCCAGTCAGCCATAAAAACCGACTGGATGACATAGAACTTTAAAAAGTACCTGCTACATTAAAAGTTTCTCAAAGCAAACCAGTAGTCATTTTTGTTGTTGTTGTTACTGCTGTATAACAACAGTAGTAACAGAAAAAGGGGGAGAAACCTATGTCCACAGGTCTTGCCATATTTTATTCAGAAATTTAATGTAATTATCCAAGCTGCTGAACATATTTTAGAAATGATTTTCAGGGGCTCTATCCTGTTCTTTGTTCTTTGTTTTTTGTTGTCTGGCCTGTCATCTTTAATTCCATTTGAGAGAGCCCAAGGGCAGATTGCACTTACTCACCGGAAAGAGAAAGGCATTCTGCATCTGCTCAGGAACCTTAATTTACTCCCAATCATTGATGGAAATAACTGTTTCCTTACACTCTTTGTAATCCCCATGTAATATCGTTATGGGTAGAAATTATTATGAGATTTGGTTGTGTGTGTACATGTGTAAAATAAAACAGTGACACAAATGTTTACAGAATGCCATTGCCTTTATTGTATTTTTTGTATCAGTTTAATATTGTATATACCAAACATGCCTACATTGCTGTGTGTTGTGTATTCTGCCTTTAAAAAGCAAGCCCCAAACTCATTAGTGCCAGCATGCTATGCAAGAGTAAAAAGAAAGGGATGTTTTTAGTTCTTGGAGGAGACTGATAGGAGGAGTCTTTGAGATCTGCTATCACCACATCAGAGTCCAGGACAACTCTGTGCCTATTCTGTTTAGTTTTATGTTTCTTTAAAGTCAGATGTTGCTCTGTGTTCCAGGTTTAATAAATAATGTTAGTTGAAGTAAGATGTGAATACATACAAAGTTGTTTTTATATATAAAATTTGAAGCCTTGGCCTCATTACCTGATATTTCTTTGCCTATCCACTACTCCTCAAAGTCACATCAATACTCATCCCTTTCACATAGATGTGAATACAGATATAAACACCTTGCCATACAGAAATATATGATTAAAGCACTCTAGCACAATGGCCACCCAATTCTATTTAGATGGTCATCTTTCTCCTTTTGCAGGAGTGAGCAGAAGATAGGCCAGGATCTGTGGTAGATCCACAGGTGAACTGAAGTAGATCCCTATGGACCTTATCAGACAGGAGGAATTTCTCTTTATTGCGAATGGAGCCAATTGGAGCCAATACGAATTCAAGTGAATTCGCTAGTTTAGCAAATTCACGTGAATTCCTATTGCGTCCGGAATGTGTTCAGAATGACTTCGCATTACCTGAAAATGACCCCCCATTGCCTGAAATTGCATGAGATGCTTTAATTTGCAATAAGGTAAAACCCATGATTGTGTTCGGAATGACTTCCCTTTTGCCCAAAATTGCATGAGACACTTTAATTTGCAATAACGTGAAACCCCATGATTGCGTTCGGATTGCCATTAGATTATACTTCCAATTTCCGACGTCTGATAAAACAAGTTCCTTTGTTTTCAATTCCCAATTATTTATCAACAGTGAGATTTAAAAAGCTAGTCTTCAGCCACTTCTAAATGTTCAGCCCCTTCTAAATTGGATAGTTGAAATGAAAGAACTTTGAGGGGAGTCAAGAGGGTATTAACAGGCATTAACTTATGTTTCAGTGCCAGACACCTTCAGTGGCAGTCATCCAGTCCAGTCAACTTCTTTGTGTGGAGCACAGTGTGTGGGCAGGTGCCATCTTGTCCTTCACCACAGGCAGCAAATTGTTTTGAGCTGTTCCTGATTACCACTGAATGCCAACCTGAAAAAAGGAATTTCATTGTTCCCTCCTTGCTAGTAACAAATAAATCTCTAATGGCAAAGCCTACCCTCCTTTTACTTGATGAGGGATTTTGAGGATAAAGCCATCGCTCATTCTGTTTGAAGAAAATCTCACTTTGCTACCACCAAGGGCTTGTATGTGCAAAAGGACAACACAGACCAATAGCCCCCTGCCAGGATTCAGCTGGCTGCATGCAGATCCAGTGGATCCAGTCCAATCCCAGCTCAGAATGGACTTAACCAAGTCTAAAAAGCCTGGTTATTTGCCACAGAGTTTCTTGGAAACTCCATGGCAACAGATGGCAGACCTATGCATGCTTCACCATTCTGTGTGCTGAGAAGACCCCCTTTATGCTTCTGACATCATCGCCAACCTGGAAGCTGCAATGGGGGTCTTCTCAGCAGGTGTGATGGCAAGGCAGGTACGGGGAATGTGGTGGTGGTTGTGAGTCCCTGGCACAGCAGCAGGCAGGCATGCAAACACCCGCCTGTCACAACACTGACCCAAAGACGAACCCAGGGTGGGACCCAGGGCAGGATGGTATAGGCTTGGCCCATGCTATCCTACCCATCTGCTTAGGGACCAGGTCTTACCTATTACCTTATTTACAGGATAGTTGGGATATTATTATATTTCTTCACTAATGAAACATACGCAGCATATTTTAAATTTAACATCTTTCCACTAGATCCTGTTTGTGCAACATTTGATACTGTGAAACTCCTGGAATGGATGGCAATGGCTCATTTCAGCGATGTATTTCTATTATATATAAGCAAGGCCTTTTATCCATTCTAAAGAGAAAAAGTGTGTGTGTGTAAATCTAATACACGAATATAGTTGGAAGGGAGGAATAAACAAAAACCAATTCAATAGTAGTCAGCAATTGTGACCGAAAGGTGACATTTGGAATGTCTTCATCTTTTGTGTTTGGTATTGTTTTAAACTGTAACCATTTTGCAAAGCTCAGCTGGAATTCACAAATCTATTTTGCCTTGTGCTGAGATTAATCAGTTGCATTATCAACAACAGCAAGGGAGGGGCTGTACTTTATAACCTAAGATGAAATGTGATGCGCTTTGGGATCTTGCCTGGAATTCAGGTGTCAGCGAAGGGGCATCGTACAAGCAGAAAAATAACAAAAAAAAGTGTTGTGAATAGAGGCTGAGGAGTCTTTAGGGACATACTTCGGCAATCCTTGTTGCTGGAAACTGCAAAAGAAAGCACGGAGAAGCAAAATGATATATGGCTGGGTGAATGAGGAATAACAGGCACAGCTGTGCAAGTTAAAATATAATAAAATGTTGTTCAGATTGGTGTGCTTGCTTTTAATGTACCACCATGCTGAGAAGATGGGTTTGTTTTTGTTTGCTTGTTTGCTTTTTGCTAAACCCTGTGCCTGCTTGCTCTTAAGTGGTTCAAAGTTCAACAGAAAGGGGAAAATGAAATCCAAAGTTTATGTTACCCAAAACTAGATGGTAAGCTGAAGCAATAAAAATCTAGTGTGTACCAACTCATGGGGCAAAGGAATTATTGTTTGGAATGGTAAGTCATACTATATTAGGACATTGAGTTTAATAAAATCTATATGAATGTAAGCCTTCATTAGTTTTGTTTTGGAGGCAAGCAATGAGTACATTTATCTGTTGTTGGGGTTTTTTTATTATTTGTAATACAGTACAGTTTTCAAAAACTATTTCCTGTTTGGGACTTATCCTGTAGTTGCATAGAAACAAAGTATTCTCTGTGGAGTCAAAGGCCCAAAAGCTCCACAAAAAACTAAAGTATTCTATTTCTGAAACAAATTTTGTACACAGAAAATAATATTCCCAAACAGAAAATGTTGTTTCCTGAACAGAGAATGCTGTTTTCTGTACAAAAAATGCCCTATGTAAATTTTGGGCAGAACAAGTCCAGGATTCTCTTCCTGAAGGGTTTCCGAATACTTTTATTTATGTATATACTTATTTATGTATGTACTTATATATTTTTCTTTATGTATCACTGTTGTAACCCGCCTCGATCTGATGGGAGAGGCAGGATAAAAATAATAATAATAATAATAATTATTATTATTATTATTATTATTACTACTACTACTTGAGAACATGCTTCAGATATTTAAAAAATATTTTAAGTATAATATTCTTCCCTGCCTTAATATAGTCTTCTTTCTGGAATATGCTAGCCCCCTCCCCAAGATGGCCATTCCTGCTATAAATATAGGGGCTGCAATTAGGTTTGAAAAAGCATTCTCATAGAAACCATCCTGACTGAAATGCAAAGGTAGGAATGGTGTGTATGTGCCTGTGCATGGGGCTGCTGCTACACTAAAGAATTAATGCAATTTGACACTACTTCAACAGACAAGATGCAATGCTACGAAATCCTGGGATTTATATAGTTTGTTGTGGCATCAGAGCTCTGACAGAGAAAGCTAAATATCTCACAAAACTACAAATCCCAGAATTCCATAACATTCAGCCATGGCAATTAGAGTGGTGTCAAAATGAATTATTTCTGCAGTGTAAATGCAGGCTCAGATATAGAGAGAGAGATGACAATGAGTGTGGGTGAAAGTGTGTGTGGTGAGTCTGTGTGTTGAAAAGAAAGGAGTGACCTGGCCCTTTTCACTTTTCCATCATCTGCTTTTTATGGGTGAGAAGAAGCTCACTTCAGTTATGAGGCTTCTGGAAAAGGTTACTTGCAAGATAATGTGGCCCTTGGGTCAAAAAAATTTTCCCATCTCCTAATTTACATGCATAGATCATTTCTTGTGATTGTAGTGAAAACAGGTTAACATGGCTTAAGACTGGGTGAAGGTCAGCACTGTGTGGTGCATCAATAAAATGTGGTCTTAGATGAAGGAGAGAAGAATAGAAAAGCACTGCTGAAATGTCCGAGCATCCGTCTATCTAGATGTCTGTTTCCAGTATCCCAGGCCAGCTAGCAGGGCTGCATGAATGAGGATATACAAAATTGGATTTGAATAGATTTGCTTCTCAAGACAGGCTTTATGCAGGACAACAAGAAAAGAAGTTTGCTTAAGTCCTGCCTTAGTTGTGTTTCTAAATGCACCTTTGACTTCACTTACATAGGGAAAAGTAACTGGGAGATATTTGCAGTCTTGACTAGATTGACAATGATTATTTCACTCATGATGTAAACAAAACAGAAACTTGACTCTGCCACTGACAGTCATTAAAAACTTAGTTTCCATCTAGTTCTGTTAAAAACGTAGCCAAAAACAATTTTACAGACACAAAAATCCTGAAATTGGCAGATAGGTTCCAAATTTTCACACACACAAAAATATTTGGAATGTCAGCTCTTAGCCCTAAACATACCTAAACTCTCTGATATCACAGTTGCTATAAAATCAGCCTCTATGATCCTAATGTGGACACCATTATGTGAAAGCAAGCAGGTCATGTTGGCTAGCTTAGGAGTCACCAAGATGATTTATTTTCTGTACATGTCAGAGGAGGTGAGGAAGATCCCAGCTGTGGGAAAATATGATGGCTCCAGTCCTATTGCAGGAATACACCCATTCACGCCCTCATATTACACCTTTGGAAGACCCAACTTCAAAGTATCACTTAGGCATATAAAAGATTTGGGCACATCAACCCTCTGGAATTTACCCCAGGGCACAAATTTCCTATGAATTAAGGAACCTTTCCTTTATTTAGTTGCATTAGCTTGGTTTGCAGGCCGAGGTGCTGCCAGTTTTTACTTTGCTAGACCCCTCTTTTGCATGCCAAATTCCAGTGGCCGTGGCAGTGGCTGAGTTCCCTTTGTTCTATACCAGAACGTCATCAAGAAAAGCAGCATCCAAATAAGCCATATCTCCATTAGAAGGCCTTATTCTGTTCCCGCCTAACACTTTTATTTCTCAGTTCTTGGGTGCTTGCGTGAACTGTTGTTTAGAGTGTGTGTTGGTTTTTCCTTTGAAATAAAATATATTAATTTAGGATTTGCCTCTGTGGCCCTTTGTGCCTCCAACCTTGGTATAAATAGGGATGATCTCAGGGTTGCATAACCCAGCCAGTAATTTGAGTTAATATTCAATTCCCCCAAGAATGAGCTGACAAAACAGCATAGCTCCTGTCCTGGCTACACAGCCTACACATAAATATCAGGTTTGGTCAGAATCAGTTCATAAAAGTGCATGAGAGGGGAAGGGGGGGGGGGTGGTAGAAATACATAGTATTTGTTCAGGAGATGCCTGAATTAGGACCCTTTCACTCTACACCATTATTGTGCTTTGCTTCCACTTTGCTATGGCTTCATCCTATAGAATCCTGGAATTTAAAATGTAGGATATTAGAGTCAGTATGGGAAGACAAATGAGAGGGCACTATTGCATTCACAGAGCTTCATGCAGTTTCAGGTAGTAGACTCACTGAATCATTATTTTGGTGCACTATATACATGTTGATTTGCCATTCAGCAATTGATTCAATAAATCTACTCCAGTTGGGTCTAGCAATTTGATCTTGGCCATTTTCTGCTTGTAGAGTTCACACAAACAACTGGCTTGAACCAGCACGACCCTTTCTATGTGTATATGGGAGGGAACACTGTTTGAATTGAATCTGCCCCTGCTGTCTGTGTCCCTGTGCATGCAGCTCTCTCTCTCTTGACCTTTGTGGGTTACCAGGTGAAATGAGCAATAGGGTTCTTCTCCCTCTAATGGTTGTGCAGAAGAGCAAATGTGAGCCAGTGTGGTGCAGTTGTTTTAATATTGGGCTACAATTCTGGAGACCATGGTTCAAATCCCAACTCAGACAATGGAAATCCTCTCTCAAATCTTGGGCAAGTCACACATCCTCAGAAGATGGCAATTACAAACCACCTTTAAAGAAACTTGCCAAGGAAACCCTGTGATAGCTTCGCCTTAGGGTCCCCATAAATCAAAAACAACTTGAAGGCATATAACAACAACAACAACAACAACAACAGAAGGGCAAATTTCTGCAGGTATTGCTTGTGTGACAAACTACACCTGTTGAAATTTTCTCTCCTATACAAACATTAATAGGATAGGAACCCTAATGGGGAATTCTGGAGGAAAATTCTCAGTATATTGTGTTCAGTTCTCCTGACTCCTGACTGTAGAAAAGATTTTGTCTGAATAACCCACTGGATTTATGAGGTTAGGGTTCATAGCTGGAAAAAAAAATAGTTTTTTCCCCATTACAAATCCTACAATCCCTAGGGAGCATGTGTGGTAACTTCTGCCATTTCTGATTTTGATTATCATCAATATTTCTGAAATTACAATTTTTTTGTTTGTTATTTATATGTCTTGTGTAGGATTTCTTTCTTCCAGATTCTGGCTGCCGTCCAAGTCATTCGCAGTTTAAAACATTCACACAATGCAGTTGAGCTTTTTTTCCCTCTCAGCCTCTGAACACAATAACTGCCAGGTCATGGACATTTAACCTTGAGTGTGTTACTTTTCACAGTATTGAGCTGTTTGGCTGTTATCTTGTATTCCATTAATGTGCTATTAAATGAAGTAATGATTTTTAAAAGAGCAAGGAGGAGGGTGAAAGAAGAACAAAGAAAAAAAAGAACTCGCTGTTTGGAAAATAGGTCTCAGAATAGTTTTGTTCTTACTTATAAAGTGTTCCAAAAACTGTTTAATTCCTGTAGAGATGAACAACATTCTAAGAAGAAGCAATTTGTTGTAAGGTCACCATCAGACCCAAACATCCTCAACAAGAAAACTTCATAGGGCAAAGACATCATTTGAGATTTAAGTGGTGGATGGAGGGCAGAGAGATTTTGGTAAATTGGTGCCAAGTTTCTCAGTGAGGTTTCAAGGCCAGGTTTTTGATGTATTCTAGAGTTAATTGAACAAGAGCAATTTAAGTTAACAGTATGTTTTGTGTCTACCTTATAATAGCAGGAGTTATTATCACACAGGTGAAATGGTCTCTGCTAGGAAAAGAAAAGATTATTTGTGTTTTCAACATCATGCTTTCTCAACATGCTGTTCAGAAATTTAGCCAGTCTATCCACAGAGCCAGCAAAGTGGCCACTTGTGGAGTAAAACAGTAGTTTATAACCAGTGGTATACGTATCATTGGTAGGATGGTGAAGCAGTCTATGTTGGATACAGGATTATCATGACAATTACTACCAATTTCATCTGTCTATGACCTTGTGTCCACCTGCAGTTTGGACTTGCCACCTCTGCATAGTCCTTTCTGCCTTGGATTACATATCTGTGAAATTTCTCATTCAAGGAGTAGCATTTGACATCCAGGGTTTCCCAGATGACACCGCAAACATGTAAATGTCTTCAGAAAAAAAATGAGTCTTTTGTTTCTACCATGATGGGATTCAAGCTCCTTGAAAGAGCGTTTGCTAGGACATAAGATACAAAAGACTGGAAAATCGCTAGTCTAAAATAATATGGAAATATATATACTTTTTTATTTTACTTTTTGTTGGGAAATGTGAGCAATAGTAGGGTATTTCTTAATCAGAGTAATCAATTGGGAATGCAGAACCTGAACAACAACCAGTCCCATTCCAATCCACTATATTCAGGTTTTAGCAAAGAAAATTTCTCTTGGAATCGAGTTTCAGTTTAACCAGATCTCTAATCCAAGCATTTCTTTGGTTGTGTGACACTCTGTCAGAAAAATCAAGTTATTATCCTCCAAAGAACTATATATCATATACTGTGCTATACAATCCTTTCTCAAGCAACACCATTTCCACTGCTTAGTTTGTTTGTTTGTCTGTTTCAAGGCACTTGGAAACATTTGGTCTTTGATTATTCTGCATGAGAAATCCACTACTGAGAGATCTTCCACCAGTGTCACTTCCTCCCACTACTGCTGCTACCCAGTAGATGTTTGGTACATTTCATCTGGCTCCTCAGCAAAAACTTTTCTGACACAGCAGACCCTATTAGCAGCACTGCTGTCATCAGCATAGCCTCTTGCTTCACAGGAGTAAACAATCCCACCGCTGTGGAAAGGTAGGGCCATGGTAACTTGTCAATGTATATGACATTTTATAGCCGTCTGCCCCAACATGGTGTCCTCCTGGTACATTGGATTGCAACTCTCACCACGCTAAAGCTTGGAATGAGTGTAATATGAAATGCATTACAACACAAGTGGAGGGCACCAGGTCTGGGCAAGCTGCTTTACCAAGTAACATAAGTAAAACATGACAAAGACAAATAATTGTTCTTCAGGAGATTTCACCTTGAGTTTTGATGGTTGAAAGATTTAAAAGGGTGTGGAAAGGAGTGACATAGAAGCCCTCCTAGGTAAGACTGAAGCCCCCCTGTAGTCCAGCTTTTTGTTCCCACTGTAGCAACCTAGATGTGTATGGGAGGCCCACAAGTAGAGCATTATAGTAGCAGCACCCTCTCACTTTGTGTTTCACAGCAACTGCTAACAGAGAGGAGAATGCATATACCTCATATAGAATAGATATTGATAGCCTTACTCACCATCAATATGTCTATTCCTCTATTAAAGCCATCCAGGTTGATACATATTGTGGTAGAGAGTTCCATACAGTAGTTTAAAAATCTGCCAAGGGAAGGGTTTATAATAATAATAATAATAATAATAATATTTATTTCTAGTCCGCCCCTCTGAACAAGCAATCGGGGCGGATTACAACAAGGATAGGTTGTTTAGATAGGTTGAAGGCCAATGCAACAAAGGATAAAATTATAAACTCAATTATGCATATTTAGATTTTGTATCACTTAAGGAAGAAGAGGCTAACATATTTCCTGATAGTGCCTATATTATTATATTACATAATATTACATTCTGTTACATTATATTGTTGTTATTGTTGTTGTTGTGTGTCTTTACGTCATTTTCAACTTATAGTGACCCTAAGGCAAACACATCATGGCATTTTCTTGACAAGTTTCTTCAAAGGGGGTTTGTCATAGTCATCCTGTGAGGCTGAGAGACTGTGACTTTCCCAAGGTCACCCAGTGGGTCTACATGGCTGAGCTGGGATTCAAACCCTGGTCTCAGTCCAACACTCAAACCACTACATCACACTGTTATAATATATTATAATTCATACTAACAACAATCTCATTTCTCTGAGGGCTGGTCCTGACTCCTTAGAGAATATGACTGGCCCTATCAATTCAGAGGATGGAATTATTAAAAGCCTTGGGTGCCCTATTTCTGTTGATAAAGTCCTGGAATCTTTCCAGTTCTCTTTTTCTGTCAGTGGTAAGATCAAGTTGAGCAAGTATGATACTGATTTATTATTTTTCCTTATTGATATAGTACTAATGTGCTTTTTATTCTGTATGTTCTTGTCAGATGGTTATACTTGTTTTTTTTAATACAAAAATCTTAATTAAAAATGAAAATAAAAAAAGAAAAAAACCCTCATAAGTTAACAAGAAAAGGAATGGATTATCCTAGAAGAAGGAAAGATTCCAGCCAGGCTCTCATGAGCAGGCACACTTCACAGTGGAACCTTTTAGCGAAGGTCCCATTTGTAAATGTAAAGAATTGAAATCTTTTGTTCCTTTTCCCTTTAGCCTCCCAGCCTCCAACTTTTCTTTCTGTACCATGATTCTTCCAAAATCCCTGGATCCTTTTCCTACACAAAACAAACTGAATACTGGCAGAGCAGCGCCATTTAAATTATTC
Source organism: Urosaurus nigricauda (assembly GCA_034509955.1). NCBI lineage: Eukaryota > Metazoa > Chordata > Lepidosauria > Squamata > Phrynosomatidae > Urosaurus > Urosaurus nigricauda. The sequence continues at coordinate 233,339,616 of JAOEGL010000001.1, read as the reverse complement.
AGGTATCAGGTGTACGTGAGCTGCAGCAAAAACCATCATCACTGTGATCATATGATTCATTGCCCTCTGCTGAATCTATTTATGACAACCTGGTGAGGGTGGGAAGAAGGAATAGGAAGAGAATTAGATATTCTCACCAATGTGGGGATGGATGGATTACAGTTTAAAAATACTTACGATGAAAGAAAACAAAGAGTAACAAAATGTTGAAAGGCCTAGGAAAGCAGACAGTCTTGAACATCTGGTATATTGGCATGGGCCTATTTGTAATCCTGGTTAGTTACTTACAGGGTCTATTGCACCAAACTAATTTAACTAAATTTTGATTAAAATGGGCTGGCAGAAAGAAATAGGTATTAGCTGTTCTTCTTGATAGGTATTAGAACATGGAAGTCACTAGTTACATGTTAGTAGTTATTTATAAAAAATCATTTTTTAACACTGTGGACATAACTAAGTTACATCATGACTGTAAATTATTGCAAGACAGAGACTCTGTAAAGCTATAAATCCCAGGTTTCCATAGGATGGACCTATAGCACTTAAAGTGGTGTTAAACTGCATTATTTCTACAGTGCAGATGCACTTTTTTCCATACAGTAAGTACGACTGAGTCAGTGTATATACTTACAGCACACATTCAAATTTCTATCTTTTAAAAATTATTGTATGCTGCCTGGAATCCTATATTGTGAGAAAGGTGGGGCATAAATCCAATAAATAAGTGAATAAAGTGAATAAATAAACTTTGCACAGGCAAGGAAGGTAGTAAGTTCCTTTAAGGCAGCAGTCTAAAGGCACGTTGTCTGTTCCATTTCTGCCTTGGTTTTAAATTGGTGCTTTTTCTTCTCTCTCTTTTCTTTTACTTTAATAGGTCCCTCCTTTCGCTGGCAGTATTTTTTTTAGAAATGTATTTCCAAAGGGAGAGCCATTTTAAAACTCACTTCAAACTACAGCTTCCTCTTGGAGGTGGTACAGCTAATGATAATCACACCCTAATGCAGGTTTAAATCTTTTTAGACACTTTAAAATTGAATGCCCAATCCGCCCTAGAAAAAAGTGGCAGAAAATTTTTCTCCTTTTTCTGGCTTAATATTGTTACTTAGGGAAATCGGAGGGTGAGTAAGCCTTTCCATAGTCTTTTTTGAGTAAATACCTGATTTTTTTTACTCTATCTTCATTTCTGAATGCATTCTGTTTTCTTTTAAAGCCATGGAAGAATCTTTTTTACAAAAAACCTTAACTGGCAGAAGCTGTTTTGACTTTTAGCTTTCAAATGTTGGTGCTTTTCATGGGACAACAGGACATGGGAAAAATAACTCACCCCATCCATATTCTTTCCACACTCCCTCTCCTTCTAAAGAGAAAGCTTATTTAGGGATGTGGGGGGGGGGGAGGGCAGAAATACCCAGGTCAAAAAAATTATATAATCCTAGCAAATTTAAGTCTGCGTGGTCTGCACTTTTCAAGAACTTGCAATCCAGTGTGCAGGCCAAAACATGTGCACCAAAACATTTAGATTAAGGAAAAGTGCACAGAAAATGCCATTTATTAGGGGAAAGGACATACAGAAAGGCATCATCTCAGTAACAAAGCACTTCTGAAACACATGCTCATCTGAACAGTTGGAATATATTGCATATATTAGGGGGAAATCTCACAAAAGTGGATATAGCAATAGCAATAGCATGTACATTCTGATACTGCTTATCAGTGAATTCAGCACTCTCTAAGCACTTTACAACATGTAAACTATTTGCCCCCAAGAAGCTGGTTACTCATTTCACTGACCTATGAAAGGATGGAAGGCTGAGTCAACTTTTTGGTCCCTGGGATTGAACTCACAACTTTGTGGCTGCAGTACCATCATTTAACCACTGTGTCATCAAGGCTCCCTTATGGGCTTTCTTTTGCCAAACTTTGATGCCTTCACAAATTCAGGGAAATGCAGTCCAAAATCATTTTGGTTGATAAGGAAGGAAAAATTCAGTGAAAGCAAAATCCATAGAGTCACTTTTGCCTCTTGAAGTCAACACCATATTGAGAATAAATGTGAGGCTTTATCTTTTCACCCACAGATGCAGCTTCTGTAATAATAATAATAATAAATTTTATTTATACCCCGCTCTTCAGCCAAAGCTATCAAAGCGGCTTACAATTTGTTAATTAGACAATTAACTCCCCTCAAGATGGTGGTTGAAGGGAGGGCTCTTCTTGCTTCCAGCAGGAGGTGGCTTGACTTTCTCTCCCCTCAAGATGGTGGTTGAAGGGAGGGCTCTTCTTGCTTCCAGCAGGAGGTGGCCTGCCTTTCTCTCCCCTCAAGATGGTGGTTGAAGGGAGGGCTCTTCTTGCTTCCAGCAGGAGGTGGCTTGCCTTTCTCTCCCCTCAAGATGGTGGTTGAAGGAAGGGCTCTTCTTGCTTCCAGCAGGAGGTGGCTTGCCTTTCTCTCCCCTCAAGATGGTGGTTGAAGGGAGGGCTCTTCTTGCTTCCAGCAGGAGGTGGCCTGCCTTTCTCTCCCCTCAAGATGGTGGTTGAAGGGAGGGCTCTTCTTGCTTCCAGCAGGAGGTGGCTTGCCTTTCTCTCCCCTCAAGATGGTGGTTGAAGGGAGGCCTCTTCTTGCTTCCAGCAGGAGGTGGCTTGCCTTTCTCTCCCCTCAAGATGGTGGTTGAAGGGAGGCCTCTTCTTGCTTCCAGCAGGAGGTGGCTTGCCTTCTCTCCCCTCAAGATGGTGGTTGAAGGAAGGGCTCTTCTTGCTTCCAGCAGGAGGTGGCTTGCCTTTCTCTCCCCTTAAGATGGTAGTTGAAGGAAGGGCTCTTCTTGCTTCCAGCAGGAGGTGGCCTGCCTTTCTCTCCCCTCAAGATGGTGGTTGAAGGAAGGGCTCTTCTTGCTTCCAGCAGGAGGTGGCCTGCCTTTCTCTCCCCTCAAGATGGTGGTTGAAGGAAGGGCTCTTCTTGCTTCCAGCAGGAGGTGGCCTGTCTTTCTCTCCCCTCAAGATGGTGGTTGAAGGAAGGGCTCTTCTTGCTTCCAGCAGGAGGTGGCCTGCATCTCTCTCCCCTCAAGATGGTGGTTGAAGGAAGGGCTCTTCTTGCTTGCAAGAGCAAGTCACAGTTATTAATCAGGAAGAACACACAAGCTAAGGCTGCAGCAGTTTGATTTTACCTGAGCCTACTGGAATGGGAGATTCCAGCCCTTCCTCTCCTTCTGAGTTAGTGGATTGCAACCTGCTTTGTGCACTTTGAGGTCAGTTTGCAACAATTCACATAAACTGATGATAAAGAAGGTAAGTGGGAGGAGCAGAAAGAAACTGGGAAATTTTAAAAGTAGCTGAAAAAGTGGGATGACAGATGAGTTATTAGGACTTTCCCTGACAATTGGGGACAGTGGGAGAGTACCTTTTTGATAATGTATTTCTGACTGATGTTTAAACAGAGATCTCTCATTTTGTATCTTTCAGGCTGACTACTACATGAATCTTACTGTGTTATAATGGTCATATTGTCTGGGATGCTAAGAGTTGTAGTTCATTGCATCTAAAGGGTAGGGAAGGCTGAATTAGTTTGTCCATAGTTCTTGAATTCCTTAGTGCTTTGGTTCCACATTAATGGAACTTATCTTAGCTAAGAAAAAACAAGCTTCTATGTAGAAGTTGTTGTTGTTTTTAAAGGGAATAGATTAGTGGATGTTCTATCAAGAGAAGCAGTGGCTTATTTGGTGTCAGTATGAATAAGTTCATAATTACACAAGCAATCTCAGTAAAACAGAATAGAACAGAAGGCTGCTTAATGGTTGACGGCATGTGAACCAACTATTTTAGGCCATAGGTATTAACAAGCAACTTGCTTCTCTGTTTGTACTAGCCATAAAAGGCAACAAAGAAACAGGAGCATTCAGAACTCACAAATCTGAACTGAATTAGTTAACTTGTACACACACACACACACACTCATACACTTACAAATACTTGTTTCTGAATCATGAAATAAATCTTGGCCATTTTTGCCTTTTGAGTCTGCAGGGATGTAGCATTGCTACTGTTTTGTCTTGGTTCTGCTTTCCAACCTTATTTGCATTGTTATGTCAATGTTATATGCTCAAAATTAAATTGATTTTATATCTTCTGTTGCTAGCTTTTAAAACAGCAGCATATTAAAGTTAAATCATTCTGAGTGTAAGGACTTAATTGAATTTTAAAGTCGTGTAGATTTGTGATGTTGTCAAAAAATACTATTACCATGTGCAAATATACACTAGGCCTACAATGAATAGACAAGGACTGTTTCTCAACTATTTCACCCACTTTGAAATCAGTTTTCTTTCAGTTGTATTTCAAGGGTGAGAGAATATTCCTTTCAGGGTAGAAGAAGAGCACTGTAGCAGTGGCCATAATCTTTCTCCCAGAAAGTCCTGTTCTAAAAATGTTTTAATTTTTACTTTTAATTTTGGAAAATTGAAGATACTTGCTGCTAACTATAATGACAGTTTCATTTGCCACAGAGAAGTTCTTTATAGGACCTAGCAGCTGATTATCAATAGAAAAAACAACAACACAGAGCAACTAGATGCATCTTATTTTATATGAAAAGTACAGTGTTAAATATCGCCCAAAGAAAGGGCTGAGACAGGCTTGTTAAAAACATAAATCTGCTTTATTTGTATATTGTTCCACCCAATATTTTATTTAAACTGAACTATTGTGTGTGTGTGGGGGGGGGGAGACTCATTTCTGTTATGATTAGCAAGATCTTTAGGTGTTTTGAGGAGGAATGAATTAGTGTTTAACAGAGCAATCCAATACATGTCTAATCAGAAGTAAATTACATTCGGCCCTCCATATTCATGGCTTTGACACTCATGGTTTCATTTATTTGTGGGGTCAAGGCTGCTAGGCCAGGCCTTCCTCCTCCCAATCTCTCCTTGGCTTCCCCCCTCAGGAGAAAAAGCCTAGGAGTCAACTCTGTCTTTTTCCTGGATGGCCAGGCAGTGATCCAGCCAGGAAATGGAGGAGAAGCCTTCATCCCCCCAAATCCCTTTGCCTGCTCTATCACTCCTTGGACTGTCCAGGGGACGATGGAGCTGGCAAACAGAGGAGGAGATCTGTCCCCCTAGGATTCCTTCCCAGCCGGATGGTTGCCTGAGCAGCCCAGGCAGTGGAGTTATTCATGAATTTTCCATTTTCACAGGGGCCTCATTCACCTAACCCTGGTGAGTATGGAGGGACTGTTGTATGCTGTGTTCAACAAGACAAACTTCCAAGTGAATTTGTCAAAAAAGAATCAAAGGCTGCATCTGCACGGCAGAAATAATCCAGTTTCTCACCACTTTAACTGTCATGGCTCCAGGCTGTGGAATTCTGGGAACTGTAGTTTATTGTGGCACCAAAGCTTTCCCCCCTAATTTGGTGTCATCTGCAAATTTGATAAGCATGTCTCCTATTCTTTCATCCAAGTCATTGATAAAGATGTTGACTAGCACTGGACTCAGGACAGAACCCTGTGGCACCCCACTGATCACTTCTCTCCAGGATGAAGAAGAGCCATTGTTGAGCACTTCTGGGTTTGGCCATTCAACCAATTACTAATCCATTTAATAGCTACATTGTCTAACACACATTTTACTAGCTTGTTTGCAAGAATGTTATGGGGGACCTTGTCGAAGGCCTTACTGAAATCAAGATATGCTATGTCTACAGCATTCCCCCCATCTACCAGCCTGGTAAATTTTTCAAAAATGAGATCAGATTAATCTGACATGACTTGTTTTTCTGAAACACATGTTGACTTTTTGTGATTATGGTGTTAACTTCTAAATGTTCACAGACTCTTTGTTTAATGATCTGCTCTAGAATCTTTCCTGACATTGATGTCAGACTAACTGCAGGATAATTTTTAGGACCCTCTTTTTTCTCTCTCTCTTTTTGAAGATGGGGACATTTGCCCTCCTCCAGTCTTCTGGGATTTTTCCTGTTCTCCAGAGGTTCTGAAAGATTATTTAGCCACTCTGTTCCATTCACTCTATTTTTTGTTCCTGTTCACTTTATTTCATGTTCTCCAGAGGTTCTGAAAGATTATATAGCCACTCCAACAGCCTTTAAGAATGAAGGGTGGGGTTTTATTGCCAATGGCTCTGGGATTATATTTGCCAGTTCTTTAAATACCTTTGGGTGTAGTTTATCTCATCCTGGAGACTTAAATTCATTTACCTTAATCAGGTATTCATATACTATGTCTTTACTCTGTGCCGCATTTCCCATATTGTGTCCTCTGCTCCATTTTCCTCAGGTTTTTCCTTTTCTGAGAAGACTGGGGCAAAGAAGGTGCTGAGTAGTTTTGACTTTTCTCTGTCCCCTGTTAGCATTTTGCCATCACATCATGCCCTACCATTTCCTTCTTCTCATTTTTGCTGTGAACATACCCCAAAAAGCTGTTTTTATTGTTCTTAACCTCGCTAGGAAGCCTGAGTTCATTCCTCACTTTAGCTTTTTTGACTTTATCCCTATACATGCTTGCTATTTGTTTGCATTCCTCTTTGGTGATGTTCCCCCTTTTCCATTTCTTATATATTGTGCCTTCAGTATCTCCCTTTTGAGAAACTTATACATGTGCCATTTAAAACTTAGCTCTGTTGAAACTTCTTTAGTCAACCACCATGGTTTCTAGGGACATCTCCCATTTTTCTTCCTCATTGGAACAGTTTGAAATTGTGCTTTCAGTATCTCCCTTTTAGGAAATTTCCATCTGTTCTGAACCCCCTTCTCTTCTAGTATTCCTGACCATGGGATCACTCCCAGTATTTCCCTAGGTTTACTAAAATCAGCTCTCCTAAAGTTTAGGATACATGTCTGACTATGCTTGCCTTCCCCTTTCCACAAACTCCAGGAGACCATGATCACTCCCACCTAAGGGTCCCACCAGTTGCACCCAATTAACTAGGTTGTCCCTGTTGGTTAGGAGCAGATCTAAAATAGCTGATCCCCTTGTTGCCTCTTCCATCTTTTGGACAATGAAATTTGTTTTCCAGGCAGGTAAAGAATTCACTAGACCTTGAGGTTTCAGCTTCCACTGTTACACCAGCTCTGCCCCATACTAGAACTGGAGGATCTCAAAATGGTGGTAAGGTAAATCATGCTGGTAAGGTAAACCAACAAGTTTTCCATTCTACCAGGATGCAGAGTTCTCTCATCAAAGAAATTTTAAAAATCAATCATATTTGGAGCATTTCACAGTTCTTGCTTTCTGAATGAGAGGCACAAAAAATCACTACTTGGCAGGGAGCGAAGCAGCATTTTCAAAAAGTAAAATCTGGCTTGTAGGTTAATATCAGTTACACTATGTCAATTGATTGCTGCAATAACAACAACAACAAGAATGGATCCACAGAAAGTGCACGTCAGCTGTAATGCCATTTTCATTGTTATGCTGAGAGCTGAGGGTTAAAACTATAACACTGGATTGCAGAAAAATGCTGTTATAAATTATCCAACTTTCCCAGATAATCACCTGCATTCCAGAAGCAGCCATTCCTTTCCTTTGATATTCAAAAATACTTGTTTGAATAATGTGGTAGCAAGAACCATGCTTCCCCTGCTACAGTATGCAAAAAGGGGGGCTTTGATTCAACCAGTCACTATGGGACATGAATACCAAACAGTTTTAAAGATGCCAGGAGTGCTTACTCTCAGCTTCCACTGTTACACCAGCTCTGCCCTTCCTAAAACTGGAGGATCCCAAAATGGTAGTTTACACATTGATAAACTCAAGACTAGACTTCTGCAATGAACTGTGTCAGTATACCTCTGAACTAAGTTTGGAAACTTCAATAGTTCAAAAACAAAGCAGCCAGATTGTTTACTGGTACATCTAGGACTGACCATAGGATCCAAATTACCTATGAGAGATGAGAGCTAGTATATGTGGGCTAGACCCTTGCTGGTCGCTCTGCAGAATTAAATCAGTGACACCACTTTAACTGCCATGACTCTATCCTACAAAGTTCTGGAATTTATACTCTATATACTCATGTGTAAGTCTAGAAATTTTAGCCAAAAACTTGATCCCAAAAACTTGAGTCAACTTATCCACGGGTCAATGTAACTCTGTACTTTAACACTTACTTTTGGAAAAGTACCATTCCCTGGTGAAAAGCAAGAGTGTAATCTGCCGTGGCAGTACTGAACCCTCTTCTACTCTCTCATCCACCCAGCCTTTAGGATGAGCACAAACAGCTATGCCTGCTGAAATATTGTAAGTTCTTTGGCATTGTTTTCCTTTGCTTCATTGTTTAGATCCTTTGTTACATGCCCCTAGATTTAATCATTGACTTATCCACAGGTCATACCAAAATTCATAATTTTGGCCCCAAAACCTGCCCTTGACTTATAAATGAGATTGACTTATAGTCAAATATATATGGTAGTTTGCTTAAGTATTCAGCCTGGTCTCTCAGAGAGCTCTGGTGTTCTACCAAACTACACATCCCAGCATTTTGTAAAACAGAGTCATAGCAGTCAGCATGGTGTCAAACTGTTTTAATTCTGCAGTGTAGATACACCCCAGATCATTAAATAGGCCAGAGGAATATTGCTGAAGGAATATTGCTGAAGGTTGAAGGAAGTAGCCAATGCCTCCTTGCAGAAGCAAGACAGAGTTCTGGCTTGCCTAAAGGAGGCAGTTCCATAGCCTTTGTTGAAAAAGACACCTCTGAATCCCTCTGTTAAGAATAATTATCAGCCAGTGCATAACATGTCATTTTGGGACAGTCATAAGAGCATGTGATGGCCTCCCAGCTCCAGGGGTTCCTGGATGAAACAGAGTATCTTGATGGATTTCAATCTGGTTTAAGGCCTTGTTACGGAACAGAGACAGATTTAGTCACCTTGGTGGATGACCTATGCTGGGAGCTGGAGAGAGGGAGTAAATCCCTATTGGTTCTGCTGGAGCCCTCAGCAGCTTTTGACATCATTGACCATGGTATCCTTCTGTGCTACCTCTCTGATATGTAATCTGGAGGCACTGTCTTACAGTAGTTCTGTACCTTCCTGGATGGGCAAGATGGTGTTATGCTCACCTTGAAGTCAAAGTTTGCAGTTTGGGTGTACTTCTGGACTCAGCTTTACACCTGGACACCCAGGTTTCTGCAGTGGCCAAGTGAGCTTTTGCACATTTAAAGTTTGTGAGCCAACTGCACCAGTGCCTTGAGAAACTGGATCTGGCCACAGTACCACTAGCCTTAGTTACTTCTCATTTGAATTACTCTAATGAGCTCTACATAGGGCTGCTTTTGAAGAGTGTTCAGTTAATACAAAACACTGCAACCAGAGTTACAGGGGGCAGATTATCATACTGCTTCCCCTATTAAAACAGCTCTACTGGCTACCAGTTTGCTTCCAGGCACAATTCAAAGGGCTGGTCATCATGAGTTTAAAGCCCTGTATGGCTTGAATCCAGATTATTTGGCAGATCTTATCTCCCCATATGAGCCTGGCCATGCCCTGAGATCATTAGGAAAGGTCCTTCTCTCAGTCCCATCATCTTCACAAGCACGACTGGTGGAGCATGAAATAGGACTTCTCAGTGGCTGCCCCTAGACTCTGTAATTCCCCCCTTGTTGTCCTTCCACTGGAAGGCAAACCCCTTTTTTATTTCGTCAGGCTTTTAATACATTTAAAGAATGGGTTGAAGGTGCTGTATTATTTTACACTCCACTGTTTTTAATAGTTTTTGTCTTTTTAACTGGATTTTATTAAATATAGTTCTCAACTTTTTATAATATTGTGATTAGTTTAATTTCATTTTAATGTTCACATTTTGTACCATATTGTTCTTTTGAAATGGTACAGTGCCTTGAGTCCCAATTTTGAGAAATAGAATACAAATAAATTCGTCGTCGTCATCATCATCATCATCATCATCCTATCACTTTCTCCCATATAATCCACCCCATGCTCTCTGGTCCTCTGGCGGACATCTACTTCAGTCAGCCAAAACTAGGCTGACAAGTCCTACCTACACTATTACATTTTTTTTTCTCAGCTGCCCTCAGATTGACCTGCCAGAGATCTTCAGCTGGATAGGCTGTCTGCATTTAAAACAGCAATAAGGAACAGTCTCTTCTTCCAAGTCTATCCAGATTTTTTTTAACATTGTGAGTTGTGAAGTGTTTATTGATTGATTTTAGTATGTACCATATATACTCGACTATAAGTCGACCTCACATATAAGTCAAGAGCAGGTTTGGGAGCAAAATTTAATGGATTTGGATATAATCCATGTATAAGCAAATATGGATCATTTCTTGATATATGACAACAGCCCTTCAGCTATGTTATATGATAACTCTCTGTCAGGATGGCTATTGATAGGAGCTGAAGCCCAACAACTATTGTTTGTGCTGTGTTGTTTGCAGGAGACATTACTGACCTAGATGGGGAAACATTCTGACTCGGCTTCAGCTGTTTTAAATGTAGTGAAAAAAATGATGACGTTCAGTTCCTGTTACCGTTCCTTATAAGTTTTCTGATTTATGTTCCATCAAACACAAGAGAAACAATATTTGATTGTGCCTATACTTGATAACATTTTTGAACCACTGCCCTAACCAAGACCCCGTTGCTTTGTCACACCTTGTCTCTTGTCAATTAAATCATAATCTCCTGAACACTTTACAAAGCCAGCTTAACCCTCTTATCCAGACATGATAAATACTCATTGCATGAAGAGCATAACCTCCACACCCTCATTCCTATCATTTCATGTCTAACAATAAAGCCCAATTCTTAGTGTGTGGCTCAAAAAATTGCCAATTTCACACTTGATTTTCCACCTGCTCTACTTGGCAGCTTTTATGCTTCTTGCTTGTCTCTGCATGCTGTTGGAAATGGGGGTGATTTTAGATCACATCATTAATAACCCCACAGTATGCATGTATGTGGTATAAGTGTGTGCTATAGATGTACCTGCAGCATAATCTACATCTGTATCCTACTCTATCTTGATCAGATTAGCCTTCTGGAAGAGTGCTTCTTAGATTGTTTCAGTACAGTGACATTCAGAGAGCTTAATAGGAATAACTGACATTGTCTTCCATTTTATTTCATAAAAGGAATAAGAGGCTGTAACCCCAAGTTAGATAACATAAATGACACACAAATGTTTTCCAAAATCCACATTCAAATTCAACATGGTGATGTGAACAAGATTATTATTATTATTATTATTATTATTAATTTCTATTCCGCCCCTCTGAACAAGCAATTGGGGCGGAGTACAGCAGAGGTTAAAACAATATCAAGTTAAAATACCCCTTCCTTACCCTTACCACCCTCCCTTAAAAAAGAATTAAATCGCAATAGAGTTAAAGATGCTAAAGATGCTTGGAGTGGTGAGTCCAACTACTTGTCTATTAGACCCATGTCCATCTTGGCTACTTAAGATTGCCAGAGAAAGACTATCCAATTGACTGGTGAATGCTATATATGTTTCTTTGAAACCCAGTGTTCTAACCTCCCTAAAAGAAGAAATTATAATATCCTTGTTGAAAAAAACCTCATTGGATCCACCTCTAGTCTCTAACCTTCCCTTTCTAAGTAAGATCCTAGAGTAAATGGTGTCAACACAATTCTAGGCTTTTTTGGGTGAAACAGATACTAGGGCCCATTATCTGATCTGGATTACCTGGACCCATTTCAGAGGGAGAGAGTCCCATTTGGTCCTCCTGGATTTTTCAGTGGCATTTGATGCTATTGACTATAGTAACCTTCTGGGTCTTTTGGCTGATATGGGATTTGAGAGCATTGTCCGGCAGTGGTTCTGGACTATCTTGGCTGAATAATCCCAGAGGATGGTGCTGGGGGACTCTTGTACAACCATCTTGGCCTTTAGGCTATGGGGTTCCAAAGGATTGATAGTGTCTCCTATAATTTTTAACATCTACATGAAAACACTGGGAGAGATCATCTGGAGCTTTGGGAATATACCATCAGTAGGCTGATGACACCCAGCTCTATTTCATCTTTACAACTGATGCCAAGGAGGTTGTAGTAGTACTGAATCATAGTCTGGATGCAGTAAAGGACTAGATGTGGGTGAACAGACTGAGGATTAATTCAGACATGACAGAAGTGCTCAGTAGGAAAATCAACCTGGGATTGTGATAGCAACCTGTTCTGCATGGGATTGCACTCCCTCTGGAATACAGTGGTCCCCCGCCTTACGAATCCCCCGGGTTGCGAAAACCCCAGGATCCGAAAGGCGGCGGACCGGCTTCCTATCCCTCGGGATACAAAAGATTCCCCCGGGATACGAAGAAAAAAAACTGTGCGGCCCCTTTAAATCGGCCGCACGGTCCATTAGCGAAAGCGGTCCCCCGGGAAAACGAAAGCTTCCGGGTTACGAAAGTAATTCCGGAACGGATTACTTTCGTAACCCGGGGGACAACTGTATCAGGTTCATAGCTTGGAGCTGTTCTTAGACTAGGCTTTTTTTGCTGCTGGAAAGCCAGGTTGGTGTGATAACCAGGAGTTCCTCAGCCCAGTTTCGACTGTGGCACCAGCTTCTCCCTTTCTTGGAGAAGGAAGATTTGGACACAGTGGTTAATGCCTTAGTTACCTCTCAGAATATTGTAATGTGTTCAAAAGCTGCAGCTAGTGCAAAATGCAGCAAGTAGACTGGTTTCTGGTGTACATTTTAGAGGCCTTATAACACCACTTGTGGAAAAACTGCACTGGCTTCTGAACTCTATTCAAAGTGATGATGATGACCTTAAAAGCCCTAAATGACTTGGGGCCAAGGTATCTCAGAGATCACCTCCTTTCATATGAGCCTGCCAGAATTTGAAACCTTCAGAGGAGTCCTTCCTCTGTGTCCCAACACCTAGTGAAATTAAATTGGTGAGTACACACAACAGGGCTTTCTCAACTGTGGAACTCCTTACCTAAGAAAGTTAGGCTGCCCAATCTCTTTTAAGCTTTGGTGGGCAGCCAAAACAGTGCTGTTCCACATGGCATTCAGTGTTTGAAACTGCTGTTTTAACTGTTTCAAAACTCGATTCTAGGATTGTGTTTAGACTTCTTTTAGGAATTTTTAAAAGAGAATTTTAATAAGTTTTTAAAATATTTTCTTTTGTTTTAATTGATTTTTATTTCTTCAGCAGTTATTTGACTACGGGGTGGTGTGGGGAAGCCCATCATTTCCAGGTGAGGAGAGAGGTGGAACCAGAGACAGAACAGGGTAGGAATGATAATCTTTATGTGTCAATTCCTCATGCTTTGTAACTAAACAAATAGGACCAGAGCTTGGGCAGGATGCCAGTCAATTGAATTATATGTAAATTAATGAACAGTGCTTCAGTAACATCCTCATCCAAGTGATGGGGGCACTTGCAAGTTGCAAATGAGGTCTCAAGCAGAGGGGCCACCGGTGACTGCCCATTCAGCTCTTGTTTAAATACTAGTGCCCAGCTGCCAGGAACTCAGATTACTATCTGAGAAAGGGAAAGCATCATCTAAAAGCCAGCAAATGATGAACGAGAACCCTCTGAATCATAGTGTGTAATAATCGAGGATTTAAGTAAACGAAGATAAAGATCAATCAGATGGAGGTACTGAAAAGAGAACAGCTAGCAGAGTGAATGCTTTTAAAGTGTTTTCAAATATTTGAACAGTTCTTGAAAGTGCAACATTACCAAATGTCTTCTTCTGTAATGGCTACATTCTACAACATGCTGGATGATGATGATGCATCTTTTTTTTTTTCTCCCTAGATCTGAAAATAGATTTCCTTATTAGGAACATTCAGTGCATTCGGTTGGCAATTCAGAGCTGAAACCATTAGTGACAGGGAGTTATCGCTGCATAATGATGCAATGAATATGCAGCACTTTTGTACTACTATAGATTTAAACATTTTGTGAATGAATGGTATTGATTTGGGGGGAAAGTTCCTAAAGTTGATTTCTCAGTGTTGCTGACTGTGCAGGTTTTACACTATGCATCTTCAGAAGACTTCTGACTGAATGATAGAGTGCCAGGGTTTTGGGACCTACTGTTATAGAAGAAGCCATTGTGACACAGTATGTATCCATTTGCTAGAACTTTAACGGCATATGCCATTCGATAATTTCAATTGGCATTGTTTTGTGACTGGCTCGTGTCCTCCATTGTTATTCTGCAACTGGTGAGTTTCAGTCATTTTCAGCTCTCTTAAAGGGGATCCTAAAGATATAAAATGTTAGGATTTCTGATTTTGATCACTGTATTAATAACGTCAAGTTCAATTCCCATGTGGATATAGGCTTACGTATATACCATATAGTATTGATATATTTCATAATGGTATAAGCTTATAACGGTTTTTGGGGAAAGTATCCCCCCTTCTTCCACCTGTCCCTCTTCATTGCTTCAAATTGCATAACTTCCAACTATCCTGATTTGGCCAGGAGAGACTAGATTAATTCTCTGTCATCCCACTTTTTCAGCTGCTTATAAAATGTCCCAGGGGCTGTCCACACTGGCAAAATACCTGTGCCCCCCCCCCCCCCGGCCTTGAATCATCTTGTTTGGATGATGCAGGGCAAAACTATGGGGTCAGAATCAGGCAAGATCCTGGCAGACTGTACATGGATCTGGTGGATCTGACCTGATCTCGGGTGGAAAGGGTCAAGCAGCCCATACATCCTTTACCTTACTTTTCCATTCTGGCTAGTGAGAAGCCCCTCACCTATTGCCACCTTTAAGCCATATGACCAGGCACCCTGTTTTGGCATCACTGGTGGTGATGAAGGGGGCTTCTCCCTAGCCACAATGGAGCAGTAAAGTGAGGGGTACATGGCAGTAGAGGGTCTGTGGTGCAGGGATGGGTGGATATATAATCACCTGCAAGTCCCTCTGTCAGCTCAGGGACTGATCTGGGTTGGGACTCAGGTCAGGAAAGCATTGAGCTTGACCTGTGCTTTCCTAGACCATCTGCTCACCCATTCAACCCATCCCCATTTCTTCTCCCACTTTTTGCCTTTGTCCTCAGCTTACGTTGTAAAATGCAGATATTGTTCAAACTAACTTAACTCAGCAGGCAGGAGAGGAGAAGAGTGAGAAGAATCTTGCTGTTCCCAGTGGACTCAGTTCCCTAATGGGGACGAAGCAAACAGATATCCCAATGGAATGAAGCAAACAGATATCCCATTGGTACATCACATTATGCAGTTATAGCACAATGAGTCCACTTTGACTGCCTTGGTTTGATCTCATGGCCTCCTCAAATTTGCAATTTAAATAGGGATATTTAGAATTCTCAGCCAGAGTAATGCTTCACAAGACCACAAATTGCAGGATTCCATAGGATGAAGCCATGATAGTTAAAGTCCAGTCAAAGTGCTATACATGTGTAGTGTGATAGGGTCCTGAGATAACACTTGGATTCTCTCATCTGTTGCTTACCCTTCCAATCAGAAGGCCAATAAGAGAATTTCGCCCATGCTTTGGGGCAGAGCTTTGTGGAAAATGTATCCTCAGGACTTTTTGTTACACCAGATCAGACACAGGGGCTGGAGGTTACTGTCCCAAGGTTTAATCTGCCTGTCAATCTGTTGCAAGGAAATACTGATGGGAAAAGTAATACATACATTGTCTTGAGTTGCACAAAGGACACAAGGACTCTCAGTTTAATGAATAATAATGCAGCACTTATATATATTTTTTTCTCTGAGTAAATCTGACTATTGTGATATAAAATAGAAAGTCACTTACTACATCTATACCTGCCACTTCTCAGTTTATATTTCCAGTTTATGATCCTGCCAAGGTTATAAAGTTTTACATTAATTTGGTTTTCATGGGAGAGATTCCAACATGTGCTTTCCTTTGCCTTTGACATAAATGTTCTCAAATCTTGCATATTCACCTTTGGCTGGGTTGTGTCCTTTGTCGCTGCATTGCCTCTGCTGCAGTGATTTCACAGAGTCATGTTCATGATCCCTTTCCTTCCAAGACCTCCACATGATTGCCTTATGGTTCACTAAATTCTTTTATTATCCTTAGGTAAGAGGATTTTTTGCTCACAATAAATATATTAAACAAAGTTCTAGCCCCATGATCCTCAAAGGTTCCCAGCACAACATACTCATTTGCTTTCACAACAACCTTGTAAAGTGAGTGAGGCTCAGAGTCATGTGAGCAACCAAGTTGAGTGGGATTGCAAGTCACCTGTACAAGTCCAGTGCTCTATCCCCTCCACCCTGCTAGCTCTAAATTGGCCCAGCCCCTGCTCTATAATGTTGACAACATATTTAATATTCTTCACTTATCATCTGTGAGAGGACAGCTCAGTATGCAATTTATCAGAGGACAGAAGCACTGCGGAATTTTTAAGGAAAGCCTGCCAGTGAGTTGTTAGGCATATCACATTCTGCTTTTATTGACTGAGACATGTCACGGCTTAGGTGGTATGTCAGTGCCAAAAGACAGCTTGTGATAAGCCTTTCATTTTACTGAGTCATTCCAGAAGCCACACAATGTTGTTAACGCTTACGACAAAACATGCTGTACTGACTGAGCAAGTAAGTTTCTCAGTTTCATGCAAATCCTGATTGGGGGTGTGGTGGGGAAGCCCATCAAGATCCAACATGTGGAGAAATTTGTAACTGATTTACATCAACTATGGATTATATCTCTGTAAGTCTGGGTCTCTAACTATTTGCCTATCTAGTTATTGATCTCATCTATCAATCATCTCAGAGGGATTGTCAGAAAGAAGAAGATGGAACTCCCTCCCATTCTATGTATAAAACTAGACGGGCAACTGACTGTTTCTTTAAGACTAGTGACAAAACAGCATCCTCCACAACAACCTGAAAGCAACCTTACCCAGGCAGTTCAGGGGAAAGCAAGCAGCTCTCTCCCCCAACACGTTACTCTTGCTTTCCAGCATTTGTTGCTTGAGACAGCAACAATGTCAGTGTGGCAGCCCTGCTTTCTAGCCACCTATATGTCCACATTAAATTTTAAGTGCTGACGTATGTAGTCCATTGTAGAACTTTGGAGCTCCTTCATGGTAAAAATGTTCTTTTCTTCCCAGTAAATATTCTTAGATGTGTAAGCACTCTACCGGTACAGTTTTACGCATATAGTTAAGGCATGCTGTTGTTGTTGTTTTAAGAATCACACTGACATTGTTGTGTTTTTTATGCTTTGTGCACTTAAGGTACCTGCATACAGGAAAAGGCCACACAGAGATGAGCACAACACAATTGATTCTTTGCACAAAATCAGACTTGGTGACCCTGCCAGGCAGAGTGAAACCTTCCTCGGGGACAGAGGTAGTGACTGAGGCATGGGGAGGGGGGAGGGATTCTGTGCATCTCCCTGCCTTTGCTGCAGATGAAGTGAATGAGGTCAGACTCTCAGAGACAGCAAGTGCTACCTCCCTCTTCGTTCACTTCACAGCTGGTCAGTGAACCCTCTTGAGGAGGGTGAGGAGAGAGTGATGTATATCTCTCCTCTTTCTAGGAGCATAGATCTTCCACAGTGTTAGGGAGTGTATATGAGAATATGCATCTCTGTGCATCTTGGCACCAGCAAGAGGATCTTAGTTGCTAAGAGAGATAGAACATTTGGTCTAGTGGCACCACTGATAATCTGGCCTTGAGGCAGAGGGAAGGCAACAAAAGAATTACGGGAGCTGCAAGGACAGGGTTCAGAACAAAATTTCAATATTATTTTAAACAGACTTTTTCTAATTCTGATTTGGAAATACCACAAGTTAATGCAGAATTGTAAATTCACAGACAAAATTTGGGGGTGGAACATTTGTTAAAGATAAATAAATAGATTTTTAAAAAACACTCTTAGATTCTGTACCCCACAAAAATATTAATTTCATTCAGTTAAAGGTTGTTCGAGGCATCCCCTCTCCCCAATAACTAAAAAATATCAACAAGGATAACTGCAGCACAGATTTACAAACCCAACTCACAACTTGTTCATTTAAATCTTCCCAGTTAAAGAAAAAATGCTTGCAGGGCTGTAGCAATGAGTGGGGGAGTAAATGAGGGCATTGCCCCACAAAATAAAAATTATGCCCCCAAATGGAATTTTCCTTCAGGCCCTACATTTCTAGCATGATAGTTGAACACTTAGAAATACGGTTTAAGCATCCAAAGAAAAGAATATGATAGAATCCTGCAAACTTTTAAAAATATCATACATGTACAGCGCAAGCACACTTTTGGTGATTATCACACCAGTTTGTATTCCCATGATAGGCTTTCCCCATTCTTTAAAAGGCCTTTATTCCTGTGCTAGGATTTCCTCATTCTTTAAAAGGTCCAGGAGAAGTCCAGATCTGGTACAGGATGAGTACTGCCCAGGGACGGAGCTGTGTGATAGAATCTGTTCCTGTGCATTTATATCTCGTGGCTAGCAAGGGAATAAAAGTCAATGTGATAATCTCCCATGCCTGCTGCAAAATTCACATTTAGTACATCTATAGCTGCATGTAAAAATTCATATTCAGCTGGAACACATGGGACTGTAAAGGCATTCTGTGCTCCGTCAAAGAAAAACAAATTTAGTAATCTTGGATTTTGTAAGTAACATATGTGAAGGAACATAAAGTGACATATTTGAAGGACTCATTTCTACAGTTTTTTTCTACAAGTTTGCAGAGAAATTGTTAGATTTGATAATATATAAATATAATAAATGAAATACCACATATGCTCGACTATAAATTTTTAAATATTACGCCCAAAAATTGACTCTAAAATCCTGGGTTGACTTATATATGGGTCAGTACAGTAATACTGTTTAGAAAGGTCCTGAAAGAAACCCATTCTTTGTATTACAGCTGGATAGATTCTATCCAGGAAGCCACAGCCTTAAGTTTGCAAGCCCTGAGCAAGGCTGGTGATAACAAGGTTTCTTGGAGGTCTCTCATTCATAGGGCTGCCATAAGTAGAAGCTGGCTAGACAGCAATTAACAAAACACCCCTGGCAGCTTTTACAAAAAGTAAGCACTGCTGCCCTTAACAAAGGATGTATCTCTGCAGGCTATTTTTCTTTGTTTTATACTGGTTGAAAGAAAGCAGTCATGGAAGACAGGGAAAAAATACTACAATGTCTATTTGCAAGCGTATCTGTGTAGGGTACCGTGCATAACTCTGGTGTGGTCACTGTGCAGTAAGGTGAAATATTCGGTTTGTGGTAGAAACACATCCACAGTGTCCAAAGGAGATAGCAGATAGACAGTACCCAATCTGTAGATCATATCAAGCATATTACTGTAACCACAAATAGTATCAAAATACAACAGTTGGTATATTTAAGTGTACTTTCTTAAGCATGCTCAGAAACATAAGCTTCCATAAGTGGTAAGAAACATATAGTTTATTCCTGAGCCAGGGAGCTTTAATGTTTTCCCTCTACCTCTGATTCATGTGATAGGATCAGAACTAATTGCTGGGTGCAACAAAAGAGGCAAAAAGATGGGGTTTTCTAGTTTTGGAAGTGTACAACCCATGAGCATTGAGCTCCCTCTTGGGCATGCGTTGTGGACATTCCCCCCTTAAATCTGAAAGCTGTTCGATGTGCAATGCAAATCCACACATATTAAACACCAGATCGATCTGCAGCTTAGCTGAGGTGCTGGCCTCTTTGTCATTTGAAATTCATCACGTAGCTGTTTCCAAGTTGCATGGAGGAAAGAAGGCTCATTGCAAAGATTATCTAACTTGGGAATGCATTAATAAAACACATGTGTTCTCAACCTACTCAAACACTGCAGGTTCATCAACAGCACTGGAGATCATTAAGGAGAAATAGTTCAACTACAAGTTCTAATTGTTACAGGAAGGAATGAAAAGAGGAAAACTACAAATTAAACCAACAGCATGCAGGCAGGTTTCTGAGGATCAGAAAACTAGAGGAAAATGCCAGAAGGGTTAGAAAATCATTTACAGAGGGGGTAAAAACCAATATCACTATACAGCTACTCAGCTCATCTTTACTAACTGGCTAGATGCTAAATGTTAGAAAATCATCCTCGTCATTCTTGTATGGTAAGTTATAACTGATTGGAGAAACACTGGGCAGCTGTGATGTAAGGGTAGATTTAGACAACTTATGTTTCCCACATTACAAAGTGTGTTGTTTTACAAAACAGTGGTAGTTTGTGCAGCATTGGGGAACTTGTGAGCAGCTTCAGAGCCAAAACAATGGGGCATGAGAGTTGTAGGTAGTTCATGGGCTGCACTTTCCCCCACCCTTGATCTAAAGTATAAATGTGCGAGAATTTTTAAAAAGGAGGATATTGTGTTAATGGGTTTTTCAAAATATCGCTTTTAGGATTTGCTTTTTCATTAGGAAGAGTGAGGCAGCCACCTGAGGCAAAAGATGGTGAGATCAGAATGGGGAGAAAATAATAGATGACTATTTCTAGAATATCCAACCTAACATGGGCACTGACCTTGCTGAAGTCAGTTCTGGAACATGGATCACAGTTGATTCATTCATTGCCTCGTGGTCTTTGTTGAATGATAGCACTTTTGTGCCATTTGGCTTGCTTTGAGCCCCCCAAACTACTGCCTTCAGGCACAGTGAAGCTCAGGGCTCATTCACACTCATGTTTTTGTGATGAGTAGATCCAGGGAGATCCAATGATGCAATATTGAATCAAAATTTCCACTATGTTTACCCCGATCAAATCTCTCCATGGCAATTTAACCCCAATGGAGTTCACATTAACATTTGTATTGATTTAAAATGAAGCCACCATTTTGATTGTTCTTGGAATTTTTTAAAAAACTGTTAATCAGATGATGAGCATCTACATCACACTGTTTGGCACCCTCCTCCCCACCTGTCCGACTCAGAGAATGGCAATGGCAAACCCCTCAGAACAAGCAATAGCAAGAAACCTTGGGATAGGTTAGCCTTGGAGGGAGTTACATTCTCTCAGTGTATAATATAATCTCTCAGCATTATAATATGTGTGCGAGAACTTTAGTTTGCACCAACTTGGGAGCAGAGACTGTTGTGGTTTCATTTGTTGGGAAACAGGGAAAAATGACCCCTAACCCATAGACCCACTGATAGGCTTTTTTTAAAATGTCAAGCAAATAATGTGCACCTTTATCATATTGATGACGTGAGTATGTAAAGGTGTAGTCTACTGTGGCCATTCAATAGCAAATATGTGCATAAACTGTCAGACTTTATTTTAAAAAAACCAAAACATCTAATGGTGTTCCCAGGAGAACTCCCTCCCTGGCTTTGGTGAGCTCTGGGAATCAAACATCAGTGTAGATAAGAGGACTAAAACCACTGTCAGAAGAGAAAAAAAAAAAAACCTAGGCTGCACTTTAAAGAGAATACTTTCCAAAGCATGGAAAGTTTGACTGCACTGAATTTCTGGAGCTGCTTTTTTCACTCCCATGAGTGAGTGCTGAGAGGGAAAAACAATGGTGCTTGGCTGGTAGGGAGAGAGCAAAGGGTTGGGCATAATCTGCCCCCTGCATATTAAACTATCCCTCCTGGATGCCCTGCATGGGATCAGGAGCAAGTTCTCATTGGCGGCACCCTGATCAAACCTGGTGTTTTGGAAAAGAAAAGGAGAAAAACTTGAACTTGGAAAAACAGGGTTAGGGGGAATTGCACCAACCCGTTTGAATTTGGGTTGGGGAAAATTGGCACAAGTGTGAACAACCCCCTTTTAAACTGGTTTGCAAACCAGTTTATAACATAGTGTGAATGGCACCTCACTGTCCTATTATCAGGAATCAATAAGATTCAACCACTCCTAATATTTTTGGTATGTAGAATGGAATCAGAGAATAATCGTAATCTTTGTCTTGGGTAGGACAAATAACTTGCTGTGTGTAAGGAGAGAATGGGTTGATCTTCCTATTTACTCTATAATGCCACCTCATCATCTCAGAAATAGTGGTCTGACAACTCTTACAGAAACAAGTTTGCTCTTGGGAAAATAAATAAATAAAATAAAACCCAACACCCCTGTCACCCCCAACCCCAGTCTGTCTGATGTGCTGGTGACTTTGCTGTGAGAAACACCCTTTTGCTTTGAACATCACCACTGAGAAAGATTGATTCAGCATGCACTGTGTGTTGCACTAAGGTGTTTCAGCAGCTATGAACCCTGCCCTTCATTTCCAACTGACAACCTTGCAGCTATAACATATTCCCATCTGACAATGCTGTCTGCTCTTTGCTCCTGGAAATGTTCTCAGTGAAGTTCAGCATTAACTTGATGTTTTGGCTGTGCTCTGTGCTCACAAGGGAGAAGGACAACTGTGAAGAGTAATAAGCATTAAAGGGGTGCCCAGTTTCCTGCAGCCCCAACACACAGACTAGCAACATACTGATTGACACTGGTAGTTAATAGATGCTCTTAGATCTGTCAGAATGGACTTCATACACAGCATGTCAGCAAAATCAGGAGTGTGCTCAAGACAATGTGGAGTCTAAATTCGGAAATCAACCTTGAGAAAGGTCCAGGAGTCACTGAGAGAGTAATGAAAGGAAGATGTCAAATTCTAGAAATCCACAGCCCAAGTAACATCACTGTAAAGCAGTTGCTTGCACAAAAGTCTGTCCTAGTTGGTTGTACTAGTTTGTGGTTGTCTGTAGCTAGGTTAATTAGCTCAGTATTTTTGTTTCAAAGCAGATTGTGATATTTCCTGTTTCTTTGAAACTGGTATTTTAGTCTACAATGCTCTACAGGATGAAGTGGCTGTGTATCTACTTCATGATCTGCTGCATGGGACAGTTTGGACTCTGCTTGTATGAGTTACGTGACAGGGGTGCCAGCCCTCTTTCCTTCCAACTCAGGCTTGTGGTTTTCCTCCTCTTCATTTGAAAAGGCCAACAGATAAGACATAACACAAAAAGAGGTAATTCCTTTGCCTCAATGACTCTGCCACAAGCATCTGTCTCTATCTCTCTTGCTCTCTCAAACAAGCTCTTCTCATTTATTTTGCTCCATCATTTATATACATTTGCAGTCCATACCTACTTCTCGTGGTAGCTAGCGGCACCCATGTGAGTGAGGCAATAAATCTGTTTTGGGGGAGTACTCGTTTTGCAAGAGCTATCCAAGGTGCTGAACCAGTTGAGTGTAACATCTTGGATATCTCCTTTTAAGACTGGGATAAAACTCAGAGCAGATTCACCATCTCACTAACATAAGAGCCACCAGTCACCACTGCCTGTTGTTACCCATAGTGGGGGGGGGGGATGTCACCAGCAGTGACAATGTCTCCTTGAAATTTGGGGGAAATTGTTAGCTCAGCTAAGGCCTATGAGAGATGGGGTAAATTTAAGGATCTTTTCCACCTATGTATAGACCAGTATTAACTGCAGAGAGACTCCGATATTGAGGAATAAAAAGAGTTTAATTTAGCAATGTGGAAAGGTGTATGCAAAACCAATATGACCTTAAGAACCATACAGAGCTAAGAGAAAGAGAGGTGTGAAAGGTTGGATAGTGAGAAATTGGGAATTAGAGGCTATGATAATTGCCAGTCCTGAAGAGAGGGTTCCATGGAAGATGGTGAGTGGCTCAGGGAAACAATGAATAAGACAAGGTTGGAAACTGTTACCTCAGGCTCAGGGACAGGCTCTGAGGGCTATACAGAGAATGGAGCTCTGGTCTGTGTGACAGAGCCTCAGTTTGTAGCAGTGAATTGGCCATGTGTGGGGCCAATATTTACATATTATTTTTAGCTTAAAGGTTGCTTGGTAATATCCTACAGTGTAACAAAGACCTGATGGTCTTTGCAGGGCATCAGCAATAAGATTCTGGCATGACTGATGACTTTAGGTTTGGAGTAATAAAACATTGATTGGATTTGAGACAACCCCTGGATAGGAAGAAGTGAACAGGAACACAGCGCAGGATGAGAAGAAAGTATAGTCTTTACCTGCTTTGCGATGGAATTTGGTCAGTCCCTACTGTGAGAAGATATGCAGAAAGCTTGGGAGGGTGGAGGGAGTGATCAAGAAACCCATTTAATCTTTATTTAATGCTCTCTAGAACTTCCACATGCCTTTGGTCATTTTGCCTTTCCCGTGGAAAATTTACTAGTATTTCAGAGGTCATAGTAACCTTTTCAAAACATTCCTGGCTTTAGAGATCAAAATATGAAAAAACAAAACTCCATATTCAGCATGTGCGTAGGGTATGCTGAAACTGTGTGGAAGATTATGAGAAAATGAAGTAAGCAGCCAGTTTGGGGATCCTCAGAAATTTTTTCTAATGTAAAAAAGCTTGCAAAGCTTCATTCTTTAGGGCAAGAGTAAGGAACTATACCAGCATGGCATAATGATTTCAGCACTGAACGACTCTGGAGACCAGGATTCAAATCCCCATTTGGTCATGGAAACTCACTGGCTGACCTTTGACAAGTCACACACTCACAGCCTCAGAAAACCCTGTGATAGGTTCATTTTAGGATTGCCATAAGTTGGAAACAAATCAAAAGCACACAGCAGCAAGGGATCTATAGGAGTGCCAACTGTTGATGAACTATTATTATTCCCATTATTAAGCCAGTGTCAGGACCATGTGGCACATCTGGTCTGGAAATGACATGGATGTGACCACTAGGAGGAACTGGAACAGAGGCTACTACAATTCAAGTGTCACATGACTTCACAGAAGACCACTTATATAAGGGAGAAGGTGACTATCTCCTTTATTGGTTGTTGGTTGTTGGATTGTTGATGCTGGAGTTACAGTTAGTGATTGGTGAAGCACATTGTTTGTTTGTATAGCTGTGAGTATCCAAGATGGCTGTCTGGTACTCTGTGCATTCTTGAATATAGTTTGGAACAACAAGTGATTAAAGCCCTTGTATTCAAGAGAAGCCTTGGCTGTCCAGCAGTGTTATTTCTTCAAGCCAGGTGCTCAAGGCTGAAGCCTGCATGGGAGGAAATTTTCCTTGCAGCAAGAAGTCTTTGCAGACTTCTCTCCAAGAGCCTCTTCTAGACATCCTGCCTGCATGGATCAACTCTGCATATGGTCGTAGCAGACACAGCACATCTCTCTCCATGCCCCAACGGCCTCACCACTGAAGGGATGTGAACATCAGGATGGGATGTGGTCTCTATAAGGTCTCCAGCCCTGCTTTAGGCAGTACCTAAAAAGGAAGGAAGTTCTCTGCTGTGTTGTGTTTTTTATGGTATTTTCTACTGATGACTCTTTTGCTCCTTCAACTGTTAAGTTTATAATTAATTATATTTAATGTTATTTTTGTAAAATGGCTTTGGCATCAGACTGTATTATCTAGATCTATTTCAGTCTGGCTTCAAACCTGGTTATGGGACAGAGACAGCTATTGTGGTCACATTGTTGAACAACCTACACTGGAAACTGAACAGAGGAAGTTTGTCCCTGATGGTTCTGCAGTGCATCTCGGCAGCTTCAAATACCATTGACCATGGTATCCTTCTGGGCTGCCTTTCTGGGATGGAAATTGGAAGGACTGCTTCAAAGTCGCTTCAGTATTTCTTGGAGACGCAGACTTCGAAAATGGTGCTGGGGCTCCAGTTTGGCACCATGGCCATTCATCTGTGGTGTCCCTCAGGGTTCAGTTATCTCCCCTGGGCTGTTTAACATAAAATCACTGGGAGAGGCTGTTCAGATATTTGGGGTTTGGTGTCACCCAGCTCTATCTCTTTTCCACCTGACTTCAAAGAAGTTGTTTCAATACTAAACTGGTATCTATTGTCAGTAATGGGTTGGATGAAGGCAATTGAAGCTTAGTCCAGACAAAGGTGGTCCTGGTCAGCTGGAAGGCAGATCAGGAAATAGGGATTCACCCTGTGAAGGATGTGATTACACTTAGCTTGAACATATTCTTGGACTCAACCTTGAACCTGGAAGCCCAAGTTTCAGCAGGGGCCAGGAGTGTATTTATAGAATTAAAACTAGTGTGCCAGCTGTGTACATTCCCTGAGAGGTCAGATTTGGCCATGTTAATACATGCCTTAATTACATCTCATTTAGGTTGTATTACCATGGCCAAATCTGACCTCTCAAGGAATGTACTGTGTGGGGCTTCCTTTGAAAATGGTTCATAAATTTCAGCAGGTCCAAAACTGCTGACTATGGCTGGTTATAGGAAGCATATAGCTCCCTTGCTGAAAAAGCTTTACTAGCTATTGATCATTTTTGGGGAAGAATTCAAAGTGCTGGTTATGATATATAAAGTCCTATATAGTTGGCCCTCCATATCTGCAGGCTAGCCATCCACAGATTGGAACATCTGCAGATGGCTCTGCCCCATTATCATCAATGGTGGTGGTTGCATGGAGCCACATCCATGTGGTCACATGCACACTGGCATCCACTGATGGTAATGTGACTTGGAGTCCCATTTTTGGGTACCTGTGAGGGTGTCCACCAATATGATGGGCCAGTGGTAGAGCTTACATCCAGGTTCTCTGAAAGACTGTATTATTTATTTTTTATTTTTATTTTATTTTATTTATACCCCTCTCTTCAGCCCTAAAGGCTATCAGAGCAGCTTACAATTATTATTTTTTAAGACAGTTCCCTGCCCTCAGGCTTACAATCTAAAAGACACGACACAAAAGGAGAAGGGAATGGTGATGGGGAAGGGGATCTGGTCCAGCAGTTGTATCTCCCCATATGAGTTACCTGAAGGTTTAGATCTTTGGAGGAGGGCTTTCTCTCAGCTCCACTTCTATCACAGGCACGGCTGGTGAAAACCCAGGAAAGACCTTTTTCAGAAGTTGCTCCCAGGCTATGGAACTCTCTGTCAAGTGAGACTCGATAGGCCCTCTCCCTCCTCTTTGGCCAGCAGACCAAAACTTCCAGGCTATCAGTTTTTAATATGGTTGGGGTAGTACAGATTTAATAGGTCAGATATCATATGCTTCTGATTGTTTTAAAGTAATGATTCATTTAAGAGGACTATATTTAATACTTTTATTTAATTTTTGTATTCCAGATTGTTTTAAGATGTATTGTCTTAATGTATGCTGCAAGCTTCTTTGGGTCTCACATGGCAAAGAAGCAGGATATGGAATAAATAAATATTACTTTTATGTTGCAAGCACCCTTTAGAAGTCTATGGTATTTAAAGCTGGCTGAGAAATAATGCTATTACTGATGTGTAATCAAATAGAGGTAAAAGTTTTAAACTTTGGTCTGTGCTTTAAATACTGTTCTGGAAGTGAAACCTTCCATGAAAATGGAAACAAAATTCATTCCTGCATCTATAGTTGAAACCTTTTCCTGCTTGGTAGTGACCTAAAAGCTTTTATCCTCTAGCAGATGTTTTCTGGCCTCTGGGAAATCAGTTTGTGCTCCAACCCAGATTCCATGCAGGCACATGTCCACACATCTCTGCTGTAATTCTTGTTAACTCATCAGTCAGGATAAAGCTAAGGACCTTGACCTTGCAATGTGGTGAATGCGAATAGAATTTGTGAGAATCCTGAGCTTATGAACAGAAATCTGGTCCAGTCTAATGGGTTTTTTCCAACCCTATGCTAAGATTAGAAGTGTGGGAGGCAAGAAAGGAAAAGAAAACAGTGCTATGTGATTTACTTTTATATTTCCTTCATTCTCACTACAGCCCCCAATCAGAATCTGGAAAGATTATTTGCAGGCTACAGTTCCCTCAGCCATTGTGGATTTTTAGAGTTACAGACCAAAAAGTAACTGTTTCAAGATATGTTCCAAAAAGTGCCTGAAAGTTGAACCACCCCTCTCAAGGAAGAAGGGAAGATTCAAGTGGCTCCTAGACCCAAACTAGATAGGACCATGGCTGGGCACGCAACCAGAATATCAATCCCATTGCTGATGGCCAGTACTGTAAATCATCTGCTGTAAGCAACCATCTGTCTGCTGCCAAAGTTGTTTTATCATATTTCACCATAAAAATGCCTGGATGCCCTTGCTTTTTAATTATTGTTTTTCACTTTCATCATCCCCCCCCCCCAAAAAAAAAATGCTGAGAACTGGAGGAAATCTCTCTCATCCATGGCTCAAAACCTGAAGGCTGTCTTCTTGATTTGAAGATCTGCATTACTAGCAGATTTGGGGGTGGTGGGGGTGGTGAGATGTCTAACGAAGATACTCTGAAGCACTACATCTTTATACAGAAGACGCATCCATTGTTTCATTTCAGAAAGATTCTTCTAAATATGGACCTGCTGTGATCAGCACAATCACGTGGGAAGCATGGTGGAAATACGATAAAGTGAGAATGGGTGCAGAAGCATTGTCAATTATACTTTTCTCCAGCGATAGGCCAAAGCATTTTTCTGCCTAAGTCGAAGTTCAAGAAAAGCCCCCAGTCCATCCCATGTACCTAAGCTGCCTGGACTAGCAGTCCACCTGCTGCAGTAGCATCCACCACACCTATGAGCATCAACTCAAAACTACCCTGTTGAGTGCAGGCAGGACAGGCCATGTTCATCATCCAGCTTTTCCTTCCAACTCCTTTGTATTAGTCTTCACTCGTAACATATACTGCCTGAAGCAGCCATCTCTCTTTGCTTAATGGTTGGACTGGCCCCACTTTTCTTCAACTTGAAGTTGTCAATTGTTCCATCCCAAGAACCTTGTGCATAAGAAAAATAACTGATGAAAGTGGAACAAAACACACTCTTGGATTAAATGGGAGCCAGGAGAGCAGAAGACTAAATACCTGTGTGAGTTCGATCCCAGGGGCTCCAAGGTTGGCTAAACCATCCATCCTTTTGTAGGTCAGTAAAATGAGTACCCAGTTTGTTAGGGGAAATTGGCTTACACATTTAAACCCCTTAGGGAGTGTTAGTTCACTGATAAGTGGTATAGAAATGTACTTGCCATTGCTATTGCTATACATTATTGTCCTTAACATTTATAGAGACCGAGCAGTGATTCCCAAACACTGGTCTTTCAGGACTTCTTAGGTTTCTACTCCCAAAAGCCGCAGCCACCTTGACCAACTATCAGGAATTCTGGGAGCTGCAATCCAAAAACATCTGCAGGACCAAAGTTTGGGAACCACTGGATTAGAGTATTCTAAACATCTTGCATAATTTATCCAAGAAGGATGGAAGCAGGCAAGGAAAACCTCAGCACTTCCTCCAACTGGATTCTCTCCTTTCAAGAGCTAAGTAAGCTCTTGAGAAGAGACAATCCAGTTAGAGGGAGCTATGAGGTGTTTCTTCCTATTTAAAATATTTTTAAAAATGTATTTCATTTCTTAGAATTCCCCAGTCAGTACAGCTGGTTGTCATGCTGATGGGGGAGTCTAGAAGCTATGGTCTTTAATGAGTAACTTTAAGTAATAAATAATTATTCCTTAATAATTACTTATTATTTAAAGTTACCTATTAAAGACCATAGCTTCTAGACTCCCCCACCCACATGACAACCAGCTGTGCTGACTAGAGAATTCTAAGAGTTGAAATGTGTAGAGGGTTTACATTCTAATTTCTGCAACCAAGTCACAGGATCATTATCTGTTATTCCTCCTTTGAGAAGGCTCCTAATGAACCACGATGTTTTGAAATTGTCTTATTCTGCTTTTGTTAGTATAGCTGATTGTAGAGTTAAGCAGCCTCATAAGTAAAAAGAAACAGAGTAGGTCTTTGGTATCTGCTGAGGACTGATTCCAGGACCCCATGTGGATGCCAAAATCAGTGGATGCTCAACTCCTGTTATATACAAAAGTATAGTATAATGGTGTCCTTTATATAAAACAGCAAAACTGAGGTTTTCTTTTTGGAATTTTTGCGTGCATGAATATTTGCAAACTGTGACTGTTTGAATTAATGAATGTAGAATCTGTGGAAACGGAGGGCTGACTGTAAAATGTCATCAAGGAGGAGATGAGAGGAGGTTTATGTCACAAACTGAACTTTAAATGCATATGTTGTTCATTCACTGTTAAGTCAGGAGGCAGAGAGGAGAGGATTGGAGAGAAGATTCAGAAGAACCTTGCCCTTCTTAGTAGGTTCAGGCAAAAGCAAACTGCTGCAACCCTTTCTAGTCTATCTGTTCTTCCTCATTAATAACTTATCCCAGTTTCACTAGAGTTTTCATCTAGGAAATGTTGGAGGAGTGACACTGAATGGAATTAAGTCCGAATTTAGAAAAGTTATTTTAGAACTTCAACTTTCTGCCAGGTATGCTGGCTGGGGGATTCTAGAAGTTCGAGTCCAGAAAAGCAACTTTTTCAAGATCTGGATTAAAAAGTACCTAATTTATATCAGAAACAAAATTAGATTATCCCACCACCAGCCCAGCATACAAATACAATGTAATACAGACAGCGTAAGTATATTCATTTTGGAATAAAAACTGCTATACAGGAAATGTAGTCTGCATCTCTGTAGAAATGCAGAAAACAGACTTCTTTTAAAATAACAAGAAGAACACCAAGGTTTGTTTTGTGACTTCTTATGAACCCTCCTTTAAACAAAATATGGCAACATCCATATGTATGCCCATCTGCTTCCTTTTAAAGACATGTGGAGGACTAGCACTGTTCTCTCTCTCTCTCTCTCAATATCCCTGTGCCTTACTATGTGTTTTCCACCACAACTGTTTTGGTCTCACCTACACATTTCTTTTTTTAACGGGAGGAAAAAAGAGCTATCACACATAATCAAACTACATAAAGGTGTTTGGGGGTTTGTTTGCAAGTTTTAAAGGAGATAAATTAGTGATGGAAACTGTATTTGTGCTTTACTGATGCAGAAGAAGACTGTTTTGGAAACAATGAATAAGACAAGGTTGGAAACTGTTACCTTAACACTATAGATTTGTGGGTTTTGAGGGCAGCTGCAGACAGATACAACAACCATACTTTCCCCTAAGGAAATCCAAGTAATAAAATCCAGGTAACAGCTCTGAAAACAGGAAAGATAATGCATGATAAGAAATGCAGCCAACATTGCAAAAGTGATGAAACATTTATTTGCTTCACAAAGCCAACTGTTGGCTTGTTATTACCTCACTGCAGAATTGAGTCTTTCCTGTCATTTTACAGATTTGTTCATGGACTGACTGAGTCATGTTTTTATGTGGGTGTCACTGGTGTGTGTGTATGCAAGCAATGGTCATGGGTGAGGCATGGGTCACCTCACCTCTGGAAAGTGTGGGGATGAACCCTCCTACTCAATCCATGATCCACCTGTGAAATATAAACATAGACAAACACCACACTTCTCAGAACACTGCATGGAAAGTACATCTGTATGTGTGTATTTGACAATCATAGTTGTGAAACTCTCTATATGCCATGGGAAAAGACACAAACTCCTCCCCACCCCACTGTTCCTACTTCATCCACTCCTGCATGAATTTTTCATCCCTCCACTGAGGTTTATTATTCATATAAGACTCACAGAGGTCCAGAAATAATAGTTGGAGAGCAAGTTGCTGGTAATACTGGTAAGTACTGTCCTTGCCTCTGTCTCTGATAATATGTATGATCCATGAATTGTTTATAGAGATATGAACAATATACAGCTGGATCTAACATTATGGGACCATTTGTGGTTGCCCAAGCATTGTCCAATACAACCATCATGGTTCTTCATCACAGCACTGTTCGCTTCAATGATTAAAAAGTATCACGCATGGCCACTGAGTCCTACTATCTCTCTCAGTCAGCAAAAAGGAGATGGATGTAAGATCAGGAGGATAAATGTGTCACAGCATTTATTTAGCAAGGGTCAGCTTGTTAGTGGGCTACACTGGTATATGACCAGCAAACCAACAGTGATACCAAGTCACTTCAGGTTCCCATTTAGGATGATTTCTAGTGAGGAGGGCTGGGGAAGCTAGGGGGGTGTTTTAGAAGTTGTGGAAGGGAAACGTGCAAACGAGTGCATTTTCAGGTGGTTTTTTAATACACTTGAGATTATTTTATTTTATTTTATTTATATGCTGCCTCCTCCTTAATTGGACCCAAGGCACCTCATGAAATTAGCATTTAAAAAGTACAGTTTTGAAAACACAATTAGAAACATCACATTAATATAACAAGCTAAAAATATAAAAGCATTAAAAGGATACTATATTAAATATACAAAACCATTAAAAACATACAAAAACAAACACCTCAGTAAGAGGATTCCTTGGGTGCAGTTGCATATTAAAAGCTTGAATGAAGAGGAAGGTTTTTCCCTGCCGCCAAAGCTTATTTTACAGAGAAAATCACCCCCTCCCCATTGAAAACTGATTGGTGCCTGGGACTTTGGGGGTGCTGGTGTCTGTCTGTGGTATGTGAGCAATACTATTTGCACCCCAATTGACCAATTTAGCATTTGGAATTTCACTGTCACTCATCTAATATTGTTGAATTAGTTTCTTCCTGTGTCTCTAACTCCATGGCCTTGTATTGGTCAGTGAAAGTGTGGGAGGAGTGTCTGGCTATGTGCCTGTAAACAGATGGACAATGACAGTGTCATTCTCCAAGACCCCCCAGGGACCCCCAGGAGGGCCTGAAGGATGCATTTCTTGCTCTTTGTCTAGTTACAGATGCAGAACCAGAGGCTTATCTGATGCCATTCACTCTCCAGCAACCACTAACTGGCTGTGCAGGTGCAGGTCCAAATAAAAGTGAGACTTACAGGAGTTTGGTTATTTCAGTCTTTGGTTATTGCATGTGGGAGATATTTAATTCCTCCCTCTGCAACAGCCAGAAAAGTTCAATATGCAGATGAAACTTTTAGTTACACCTACATAGGTCACTAACAGGATACTAGGCAAGGTAAAGATAGATAAGACAAGGGAGAAAAAGAGGAAGGAAGGGATGGAGGGAAAGAAGAAAAAGGCAAAAGTTCACTGATGCATTTAACAGTGTGTGTGTGTGTGTGTGTGTGTGTGCATGTATGCATGATGTTCAAACTTTTAAAGGCATGCTATAGGAAGTGCCAGCAGAACAGCAGGTTTTTCTGCTGTCCTGCTGAACTCTTCTAGAACATGGCCACATAGCCCGAAAACCCCGCAAAAAACTAAGGATTTTCCACTGCACATATTGGCCCAAATTGCTCCATATTTTTCTCACTCTTTTCATCAGTTGAGAGGATAAGAGAGCATTGACTTTATTTTACATCAGTAGCACTTAGAGATGAAAACAAGTTCTCTTTGATCCTGCCTTCCCATTTCAGTTTGCAGTATTTTTGTTTTCATGTTTACACCAAATTGACAGTTTTTAATCTTACTGAGTTTTTAATGATATCAGACCCTAGTGCAGCATGCAGTTTCTCTAATAAGGGCAACCTTTCTAATCAGACCTTCTCTATAGATTTGAAGCATGGATTCCATGACCTATTCATCAATTTAAATAATTTACAGTTACATAATTTAACATTAAAAAACCTTATTCCTGAAAAGAAGGGTTTTTTATGATATAGTGTCAATTAACTAGAATTTAATTTACTGATGTTTCCATGTTGTAATGCCCCACATGTACTTTTATTTAAAAAATAAATAAATGAAAGTAACCATCAAAGGGATTGATTTGTTGTAGCTTTCAACATTTAAACATGGATTTAATTCCAGAGCTGGCTTTACTATGGGCAGATATTTACTGTATAATTTTACAAGTGTCTACATTGAAGTAAGCCCCATTGAGTTCAGTGAGATTTATTTCTGGGTAAGCGTGCATACTTTTGCAGCCTTAACAAAGCCCTTTAAGTGTTGGGTTCAAGAAAGGATGCTATATTTCTGTCTCTCCAGCCTTTTTCTGTGTGGGGCATACCTGTGTTCCACTTCCTCAAATCTAAACATTCTGATTTTCATGACATACGATTTACTCATTATGCAGGTTTCATTCTTATTTTGCATAATTGTATTTCTCTTTTTTAGCCCTTAAACATTTAAAATGAAGATACCGTATATACTCATGTATAGGTCGACCTCATGTATAAGTCGAGGGAAGATTTCAGGGTCAAAATCCTGGATTTTGATATGATCCATGGATAAGTTGAGGGTAAAACTTCTATAAGGAAGAATGGAAATGGGAAAATACCACTTACATCCCTCCTTCTCTGGACCTCTCCCAACCGATTTCCAGGTGTGGAGGAGGAGAGGTTTTAAGTAACATCAAATTGAGAAAGGAAGCAAGTGGATTTAAATGAAGAGGTTTTCCCTTAGGAAGCCAGGTCTTGCAAAAGAGAAGCAATTGCATTTACTTGCTTCTGGGGAAGCCAAGGCTTGGGAAAAGGAGCAAAAAATAAGCAATTGGATTTAAATGGGAGAGGGTTCTTTTCCTTGGGAAGCCAGGTTTTGCTGAAGGGAGAAAAAGAGAAGGTATTGGGTTTAAATGGAGAGGTTTTTCCTGGAGAAGCCAAGTCTTGCAAAACAGACCAAGAAAGAAGTAAATGTTGTTAAATGGGGGATTTTTCCGCTAGGAAGCAAAGGCTTGCAAAACAGAGAAGAGAGAGGCACAAGTGGTTTTAAACAGGGAGTTTTTCTGCTAGAAAAGTCAAGGCTTGGAAAATGGACTGGGGGAGGGGGGAGAAATTGGTGTTCAAGGGAGATTGGGGCATCAGGCTTGCTTGCTTTGGGACCCTACTAAGCACTGCTGATCAGTTGACCCTTCTAGAAGTCTACCCAAAATTTTTAGGGGCAATTTTGGGGCATAAATTTCTCAACTTATAGCCAAGTATATATAATAGATCTGTATCCAAATCAATTGAATGATATGATTTTTCTGAGTCCTGGACTGGGAGGGGGGGCAGAGCCGGACACAGAAGGCAATTGAAAAAAATTGATCTTTACTACAATCTGAGGCATGTTGGGTATAGGTCCTTCCCCTCAACAGAAACTTAAACCAGCCTCAACCAGGGGATTATTGCTTCAGATCCATGCACATTTGGTTGCAAACTTTGAGGCCTGGGAATGCAAACTGGGTGTTTAAGTATAACATATAAAGTATAATATATGAAGCAGAAAGCTATGTGTATTGTAGAATATTTATGTGTTACTAAGAGCCTAGACTGTCATGATTCGGAGTTGGAGACCTGAAGAACCAGGACAGCATTGTAGTGAAAATTAACTACAGC
This sequence comes from Urosaurus nigricauda, assembly GCA_034509955.1. Lineage (NCBI taxonomy): Eukaryota > Metazoa > Chordata > Lepidosauria > Squamata > Phrynosomatidae > Urosaurus > Urosaurus nigricauda. Next base: position 233,304,573 of record JAOEGL010000001.1, on the reverse strand, counting down.
TTTATTCTGGATTCTAAGACATACGAAACTACCCTGCAACAGTTAGAATCAACTCTGAGTTTTCCCAAGTTAAACAACACTTTAAAAGTTCTTTTAAAAGTTCTTTTAAAAGTTCTCCCCACACTTGTTGCCAGCATCATTTGCCCACTTCAAAGGTGCACTTTGAAGTTTGCCCATTCTCAATTTCTATCACCCCGCCATCTCGCAGGAAAGGAAGGCGCCATATCATAAATAGTCACATACCCATAAAGCCCAGTTTTCCTGTTGCAGCCATCTGCCCCTATCTACAATTTCCTTTGACCTCCCCCCTTCATCTGCCACACTTTGTTGTCAGATTCCTATGGGAATCATAGGAACGTGACAAAGACATGGGTTGTTTTATGCAGGAAGCCAACCCATTCATAAAGCAAGATATGAGAATGTCAACAGTGACTTGATGAGTAATAAACTTAAAATAGGTGTCTTGATAAAGGGACTGGATGATGCAATCAGATGGCTGATGTAAAATTGATGTAAGACTTCCAAAAGCCAATAGAAATTGATGTTACATCACCTTTGGGGAGGAGACTAGTTGTTTACAAAAATGAGGGCCTGTAGGCATTTCTTATTTCATTGGACCAGATATGTCAGCTGATAAGGCTCAGCAAGATATAAAAAGCTGGACCGTTTGCTAATCTGCAATGCAGATGAATGTTGTTGATAACAGCTGTGCTGTTCCAAGTTGATAACCCAGACATGCTGATCGAGATAGACCATGCTGCCCTCAAACAGGCTATGCTAAACATTTATGTTTCCTATTCTGATAGATGTACTAACGGATGATTCTAGATATAACAATGCCCAGGAATAGTAACCTCTCGGATGCCTATTTGTTCACAGATGCTGGTATGAAGATGTATAGTTTCTCAACAGAAGAGAGTATACTCCTTTTTGGATAAATGACTAAGATATATTGTTTATGTTGGTAATATTCCTGTATATGTTGATTACAGGGAAGCTTTCTAGAGAGATGCAGATGGTATAAAGGTTCAGTCCTTATGAAAGTATAACATCTTACTTGCCATGTATTAGAATGTAATAATGTAAGATTCTTCACATGCAAGGTAATATAATTAAATCAGAATACCCAGACACTGGCATGTCTGTTTCTCCCAAAAGGGAGTGTATATATTTGTATATTTATGATTGTACATAAAGACTGGTAATTTTGTAAATGATTTGGAGCATATTTTTGTAAATGGGGAGAGCTTGCCATTGTAGGATTTACATATTAAAGATGTAAGCATGTTTAATGTATATAAGGTAGATATGTAATTGTCTTTAAAATATAATAGAATCAAGTCAATCGTGCCAAGGCAGAATAATTGCATAATTTTCTCATCAAGGCATGCTGAAAAGAAGTCAATGTTGGAGCAAGATTTGTGAATGGAACAAGGATGCGAGTGACTGATTGTTGACTTCTGTGTTATTTTATATGTTTTTAATTTAATAAATAAATAAATAGCCTAAAAGACTAACAGAAAGTCTACTCATTCTCCCATAAAAATATCCAGAGATTCCAATATCTAAGAAAGCTTAAGTGGAGTGTTGATGTCAACGCTGACTGTCTGGATTTTACCAGGTTCACAGGCTGGATGTCTAGACAGCCAGAAGTGATAAGAGGGACCCCAGACAGATACAGATTAGTGGGAAAATGGCAAAGGACCCTTGATCCTGCAGTCTAAATGGACAGGGGTGGGGAACCAGTCCTGTTTCATTAGCTTATAGGGCTGTTGTAACCCATCCCACACTTTGTCCACTCCATACTCTTCTCTCTCTCTCTCTCTCTTTCTCTGGCACAAAACCAATAGACACACAAACACACACTTGCAGTATGTCTATACTGGCATTAGCACTGGCAATGCAGGTAACAGCCTCTCCAGGTTGGCATTATATACCAGTGTGTGTGTGGGGGGGTGGCATATGCAAACTGCCCCCCATGCTGCCCCCACACCAGTGTCATTGCTTGCACCCAACCACATGGTGGAGGGCATCACAGCACTCGATTGGCACAGTGTTTAAATGCACTGTGCCAAAGGGGTGCTAAAAATCTATGGTGGCAGTTGCTAGGGCACCCTTTCCATGGCTCAAAAAGGAGCTGCTTTTTGCAGCTGCTTTTTGCAGCACGGCAAGGCCAGATTGGGACCACAGCTCCGATACAGCAAGGATTTTTTTAAAAGCCCTAGAATGACAGCAACGAATGCTAGAACTTCCGTCTAAAAGAGCCCTTGGTTTTAAGTATTGTAGGACACTGGGAAAACTGACTCTCAAGGGAACAGGGGTGGGGAAGGAGTGACTTTGCCTGATTTCACAAGATAGATTTTGGACAAGGAGTCTCTATGAAGAAAAGAGAAGGGTCTGGCAGAATACCAAATGTTTTGCTTGATGTTCCAGGCTATCTTTGAGTCAGCTAAAACTTGCAGAGGCTTGTCAAACAGAGAAGGTTTCAACAAAGAGGCTGATCACTTGAAACTGTCTGGAACAGTGAGTGCTTTTTTAAAAAATAAACTGGTTTCCCTGTTTCGTAATCTTGATGCTTGTAATGAGATTAAGTTTTACTAAACAACTAAAATAAGGTTTCCAGGAGCAAATCTCTTGAGTAGGGATGGATAAAGCACCCTGGTTTGTTTTGTCTCACATCCAGATCTTAAGAATCTCACGTTCTCTCTGTCTATTTTATGAAGAAATTTGTAAACCTACAAATTGGCAAGTTCTTCATTTTTTAAATATGCAGAACACTGTTATTTATTTTGTTCATTTTTTTAAAAAATGGTTTTTTGACCTGTGTACTAGCCCAAATTAGCTGTTCCCAAGATGGAGAGGACCACGTTGTGCTATCTAACTATTGAACATCAGGAACCTGACAGAAAAGGAGAAATAAAACAGGTGGCAACCCTAATTTGGCATTGCAAATACCTGGGTGAATATGCAAGTTATTAAACTAGACTTTAAAGCACTCGGAGAGACCTTTGCCTATGAATATCTTCCCACTTCTTTCACTTTCAGGTTTCCAGTTCTCTTCATATTTTTATAAGAACTTCAGAAAGTTCTTATCAAACGCACACACAAACCTTTCTCACCCACTCATACTCTGGAGAGAGGCAGATAGCTTTAAAATCTACAGGCAAAGCTCCTAAGTTATACAACACTACGGTGCTGCTCCTTTAATACATAGTCCAATGGCAGTTACCATAGCAGCTGCTTCTTCCAATTTGTGCTACTGTGTATCTAATGCACAAAAACACTTTTGGTCCCCTTTAACCCCTATGAAGAAATCTCCACTTTAATAAGCAAGCACCTTTCAAAGCTCATCTGGAAACATTAAATATTTTCAGTACAGATTTGGCTGGCCTGCCTGTCGCTCTAGCTAAGTGCCATGTTCACAAAGCTATATTAATGAGGAGGAGGAGGAGGAAACCAAAATGGTAACATGATTCAATTCAATCACTGGTATCCATAAGAAGCTAAGGGAATTTGCAAGATGGGTAAATACACAGCAGCAACATCTTTGGCCTTAGGAAATGGGGGCTGACCAAAATCCCAGTGCAATCATCAATTGTTTAGGCTGTCATTAGCATTAATGGGTTTGGTTTATTTGCTACGTTTCTCTCCAATGGTAGATCCATATACTACTTTCTAATTCTACTCAGTCTAGTTTGTTTATCTCTCCAGGGATGGGCCAATTACTCTTGCTTCCAAACTAGTCTCTGACAATTATAAATTCTAATTGGTAAATATTATATTTTTTTTTATTAAACAATAAACATCATATAAAATAAAATATAATGCTTAAAAAACAGCGACGTTGCCCAACATGTTCTTTGACCTAAGAACTGGGCTGGGAAATATGGGAAATGCCAACATTAGTGGTAACCAGGTTCCGATACATACAAGTATTTCAGGCATTGTTCAATTTAGCTTGCATTGGAATTGATAAAGATCATTTTCCTTGGGCATCCCTATTTTTCTCCAATGCAGTTATTTTTAGCCTTTGGGGAGGGGTGACACATTGCTTTGGGAATCTGATTAAAACTATGGACCCCCTCCCCATATGGTAACAAAGATAATTGAATGTTATCTGACAGTAACATGCCATGCCAGCATGCATTGGTTTGGGGTGAAACAATAATGTCATGTCATTTGACTTTCCCTTCTGGAAGATTATTTCCAAAGCAAGGAAGGAATTCAGGGGAGGGGGAAAATCAAGGTTTTGGTGATGATGATGGTGGTGGTGGTGTGTGTGGGTATTCCCAGTTACTTCATGGATCCCTTTAGCCCCGTTGATAAAAGATAAGAATCTCTGCTCTAAATAAAGAATATGCTAACATCAACCAGAGCCTTGGCAAAGCTATATGCTGTCAGTCATCTTTTGCTTAACACGTTGTAATTTATTGTTGTTCATAAGCCATGCCCTGGCCCACTATAAATCTGCCACTGGCGATGTGTTATAACAAAGAGGGAGAAATGAAAGACCACAAGATATGCCTTTCTAAGGAATTAAATCACACAAAATATGTAGGCACATTTGTCTAAATCACCATGCAAGAAGTAAACAGAATGCAAACCACAAAGCAATCTGCTTCAATTAATATTAATGTTCTCTTTGGGGTGAGAGGAACTATGCAGCAATGATGTTAAAGGATTCATCTTTCAGAAACTCCAGAAGATAGGAACAGCATTTCAAAGGTCAGATCAATAGTTCAACAAGCTGCAAAGAGCTTACCAGATGCAGACGTTTTGAAAGCTTGTGATATTAGTATTTATGATTCATGACACTCTTTCAATAAGGTCCCAGTTGACACAGGCCTGATTCACACTACAGAAATAAACCAGTGTGGAACCGGTTTATTTCTATGAAGTTCACATTTGCCTCAACTGCACTTGGTATAGTTTGTGGGGTGGGGACCCCACTTAAACTGATGCATTTGGCACCAGACCCCTTGGAGGTTTGTTTTTAAGAGGTGCAATGATCTGCATCTTCAATAGTGTGACCATGCTCTGAATCAATTTGGATCACACTGTATCATTCCTGGTAATGGAGGTGTCTCCATTTTAAATTGATACAGTGGCATACGTGAACAGCAACAGGATTAAAATGGCATGGCGAGACTGGATTGTGGTAAATGTAGTGGAAACACCGAACCAATTCTGAATTGGTTCTGAATTGGTGTGGAGATGTGAATCTCTTCATTCAAAAAGTAAGTGGGAATGACCCCAGACTTGTCACATGTAACCTGCTCCTCTCTGGCCATATTCACCATGTCACTATGTGTAAATACATCTGTCATGTAGTTCAGAAAGACCACACGGTTACTTTCCACACCAGCATATAGTCTCAATTTGGTTGTTGTGGCAATGTCAGAAAGACCCACAACATGATCCAGTATCTTCCACATGATTAGCACGTTCGCTTATTTCAAATATAATGTGCAAACCCAACACAAGGAAGTGGTTTTGAAGAAGAAACAAAGCCACCAAGATAATATAAACTGAGATGCCTTGGTAATCATAAGATAAATCGTCCATACTTTGCTTATCGACCCAGGTAGGGCTAGGACTAGCAAATCCTATGGCCTTCTTGTGCCCCCCAACCCCTATTTTGCAACCCATCCCCATCCAGAAGCCTCCCCAAGCTTCTAACCCCCTGATTTTTAAAAAAAAATCGTTGAAAATTTTCTGGGTTTTGGTGGAAAATCACCCAAACCACCACAAAGCGTAGCCAATTTGCCTCGTCCCCAGTCCTGAAACTACCAACGAGTCTTTAGCACTGATTGAAACTGCCACAATTTTAAACTCTCCCAGCCAAGAAATTCTTACTTGCATTCAGAAAGCTTGGGGCACTGTACAGGGAGACTGTCTGAACATGTATATTAAATATTAAATATTAAAATGATGCTGAGGGGAAGACATACATGTAATAACTGAGTCCAATATTACCAGGTTTGCTAATGCTTCTGAGGAATCTTCCAAGAACCCTTTCACATTATCCAAATTTTGCACTATGACTCCACTTTAACTGTCAAGGCAACTCCCTGTGAAATCTGGGATTGGCAGCTTGGTGGGGCACTAGAGCTCTCTGTCTGAGACTTTTAAATGCCTCTTCCCAAATTGCAAATCCCAGAATTCCATAGGATGTTGCCATGGCAGTCAAAGTGGAAACAGTGCTATCAATGTGTAGTGTGAAAGGGCCATTGGTGTATTGGTAACATGTTTACATTCTTGGCAAGTTTTTTCAGGCAGGGGATTTGCCATTCCTATGTTCATTAGCTTTTCTGTGTTAAAAACCAAGAGAAAGATATCACATTCAAGTTAAAGACTGTAATCTATGTGATTTTCTTTGCTTTGCCTTGACAACCTTTTTGATACGTGTGCATTTTCTTAGCATCCTCCACAAATGGCCACCCCCTCTACACATCATACAGCAACCACTTACTGCCGTTCCCTCCTCATCCATCCAGCCTTTAGGGTGAGCATAAACAGTTAATGCCTGCTGGAATTTTGTAATTTCTTTGGCTTCCTTTTCCTTTGCTTTGTCCTTTTCATCGTTTGTTAAATGTCCCTAAATTTGACTCTTGACATCCATGAGTCATATCACAATCCACAATTTTGGTCTCAAAACCTGCCTGATACTTATACATGAGGTTGACATATACACAAAGATATGCAGCACTCATTGCCTTGTGTGAGATTAGGTAGAGTAGCTCCAATGAAGAATGAGGAAAACAGGCTTTTATACCAAGAGGTGGACTCTACTGATTACAAATGTGTAGATATTGGATCAGAGCTCTAATAACTCATATAGCTGCATTTGCAGGGCAGAGAAAGATTAGTGATTGTGGTTATTCCAAAAATATAATTTCCTGGATACAACCGTATAAGAGACAAAAGAGTATCAGGTACATATAATTCTAAAACTGTGTTCAGATATTAAATGCCTGACATGATTCCAGTTGCATGAAATGAAGACCAGGGCTCCAATTTGGCTCCAACCTTTTGTTGCCTTTGGTCTGTATGTTATGGCTCAACATCTGAAAGCAGAGAGACTGCTGTTTGTTCCTATGCCCCATCACACTCAAATGAGAATTGTCATTGTACACAAATAGAGCTTAAAAGTTATTCATTTTATCCCATCATGAAAAACATCTTTCTGAAAATGGTTCCTAGGTACCATGCTTGGCACACTGTAATCCAATATTCTTTTAACAGTGGGACACAGAGCTCAAATATACAAGGCAGTATTGATTAAAAATCTGCATGCATTCTATGCTTGTTTCTAGCATTTATTTTAAAATATAGCTCATTTCTTCATGCAAAAAAATGTGGGGACATTGTGCACAAAAAAAATAAATCTGTAATTTAAGAAGAATATCTGCATAGCAAAACTAATTAGGACATCATGTGAAGCCTCAAGATTTGAAAGGTTGTTTTTGCTATTGTCCAAGGATGAGGGGTTGAAAAGTGGAATTAGTCCAGGATAGCAGCATCTGTGGCCATGCCTTAACACATGATGCTGTATCTACCCAGTATTTGGTCTGTGGTCCATCCATTACTTGAGTCCTGTTTCACATCAAAACTATTAATGTCTCCCCTTTTATAGTAAATTACCATTGTAGTCATCAACACAGGAGGCCTTCTTTGGAAGAGGAGAAACAAGACAAAATTGGTTGACATATAAAGAATTAATTAAATTTAATAAAAAGGGAGAGCTTGAATTAAAAAATAAAGAAGAATTAGCAAATGAAGGAAATAGTTTATACTGGTTGGAATACAACCAGATTAAATCCAAATTCAAGGAAGATAATAAACATAAAGGGATAGAAATCACAATAAATGAGCTTGATGATGTCTGGTGGAAACCTAATAAGAAAAAGATTTTGAGATTCTACAAAATATTAATAAACAGAGATCTGGAAAGGGAAACTATAAAAGAATTTATGATAAGATGGGCACAAGATATAGGCCACCCGATAGCTTATGAAGAATGGCAAAAAGCATGGCATAAATCAAACAAATTTACAGCATCACAAAACCTTAAAGAAAACTACATGAAGATCTCTAACAGATGGTATTTTACACCGGTAAAATTGAAGAAAATATACAAAATTCCGGATATTAAGTGTTGGCGCTGTAATAAAGGACAAGGCTCACTATTTCACATGTGGTGGACTTGTGTAAAAATTCGCAAGTATTGGAGTCAAATACATCTATTAATACAAAAAAATTTTAAGATCCAATTTGAAATGATACCAGAGCTCTATCTATTAAATATGGTATCAATAATTAATAAAGAAACAGAAACCAAATATTGGGGAGTAATTATATACATGATTACCGCAGCAAGATTGGTGCTAGCAAAAAAATGGAAAAGTAACGAACCCCCGAAAGTAGAAGAATGGTTATTGAAACTTCAAGAACTTAAAGAAATGGATAGATTAACGATCTTAATAAATAACAGATCCAAGGACAAATGGAAGGAAGAATGGTCCCCCATTACTGTGTTCTGGGGAAATAAGTTTAATATTGATAAAGACTTAACAAGCTGAATACCTAATGGAAATTCATTTATTAAGTTTAATATTTGTTCATATATACCTACAATATATTTTTGCATTGTTTTTTTTCTTTTTTTCTGTTTTTTCTTTCTTCTTGCAGCTTTTTTCTTTTTCCATTTATTATATTTTTGTAATATATATGATGTAAATATTCTTATGTTATTCTGTTATATCATGTCATGTCGATAGGTTATAAATCAATTAAAAAAATAAAAAATAAAAAAAACTATTAATGTCTCCCAATTGTGCTGCTTTTCCACTATCGATTCACATGTGATATGTTCCTCCTGCTGCAGGTCTGATATGCAGTCAGTCAGATGGTGTGAGTGGGCATGAATATGTTCCTCTTTCCCTCTCTCTCCTTCCCCTTGCTATTCCCAACCAGGCTATTTCCTTTTCCTTTTAAAAATTCCTTGTCTATATTTTTCATTCAATGGATTGCCATGATCGTGTCATTGCACTAAAAATAAAAAGAAATACAGATTGAAAGGCATGCAGAGAAGGGGTTAGGGAAGGGAGGCAGGGCTATGGAGGACAGTGTCTGAAAGACAGAAGCCCAGACAGAAGCAGCAGCATCACACGTTTGAAGACTATAGTAATAAATACTGTCCCCACCACATTATGTTTGTGTTTCCTACACAAACTCTATTGAAGCACCTTCAGAGATTGTTGTGATAAAGTCCCAAGTTGCAAAGCCCAATTTCAAGCTGAAAATTTGTGATTCCAAACAGCAGGCTTCTTAGAAGCAAATAAGGACAACCTGACAAAACACATCAGGAAAACATATCGTATGCCTCAGAAGTTGAGAGTAGTTTGTCATTCCAGTTCTAGTGGTCAATTTGATGTTAAAATTTCAAAAAGTGTTGTTGTTTTTTAAAGAAAATAAAAGGGAGCTGCTGAAAATCATCAGGTGAGGACTCACTGAGACACTGGTACTAAGAGTCTTGAGAAAGGAAAAAAGGGAGGAAGACAGAAGAGGGCTAAGAATACAGTTCTCTAAAGGTAAAAGTAAAGGTTTCACCTTTGATAAGAGTTTTGGCTTTGTTTAGTCATGTTCGACTGTAAGGGGTGATGCTTATCTCTGTTGCTAAGCTGAGGCAGCCGGGATTGTCAAATACAACTATGTGATCATGTAGCCAGCATGAATAAACGTCAAGGTGCCCAGAATGCTGTTCCCTTTCTATTGAAGTAGTACTTATTTATCTACTTGTACTTTTACATGCTTTCGAACTTCTAGGTTGGCAGAAGCTAGGACTAGTGATGTGAGCTCACTCCATTATGCAACACTTGGGTCTCAAACTGCTGATCTGCCACTGAAATAAAGATAATAAGTATTTAAACAGTTTGTAGTGTGGATACATCCAGTGGCAACAGAGGAATCGGTCCAGGAACTAAATTTTGCATGTCATAAAACCTTTATGCCCAGTCTGCATACAGTGAAAATGCTTGGAAGCCTTGAAAAAGCAACTGTGAAAACATTCAACTTTGGGTAAGGATTGTGTTCTGAAAATGGAGCTACTTTTCTCAACTAAGTTCAAAATGCCAAACCAGGGTGGAATTTACAACCAAGTAACAGAACCCAAAAAGAAGAAATATACACAAAAGGGAAGAGAGACAAGGGAGAGAGAAAAAAAACCCTTTAAATACAGTAGCTGCATTTTCTCTTACAAGTTCTGAAGAATATTTTTTAAAAATAAAAAAAAATCACAATTGGGAGAATGACTTTATTATTTGATGTCTCTCCCCTTTTATTTCTTTGAGCTGCCATTACTGACAGACATATTAGCATTTTCTTTGTTCATATTTGAGTGCTGAATTATCTTTAATTGCCATGTATATGCTGTCTGCGGGAAAAGAAGACGAAAAAGAAAAAGAAAAATAATAAACCATTCCTGTCAACTTTTGTGTAGACATGCTCTCCTTACACTGCTAGTATCAAAGAAATGGGGGGAAAACATTATTTTTTCAAATAAATAAATAAATGTAAATGGCCCCTGGAGCTGTTCAGAATATAACGTGGAGTGCAAATTAATGAAAGATGCTGATAATTATTTTCATATGGGCTTCTTGGCACCTTTATTTTCATCCCTCTTGTTTGGTTCGAGTAGCTAATAGGAAAGGACAGGTTGAAGTCAGTGTTAAAAACCTCATCTTCTACAATTTGATACTTACCCAGGGACATAAATTCTTGTCTCAGCCCAATTAAATGTTTCATTCTTCTGTCTTGCTCTGGAGCCAATAATCTGAAAATTCACACATAAGCTTTGCAATATGATTTTATGCGTGTCTACTCAAAGTGAGATAGTGGAGCTTGTTGATCTTGTTGTTGTGTTCCTTGAAGTTGTTTGTGACTTAAGGCACACCTACCACAGTCTAAGAGTATGTGACTCAACGAAGATCACCCATTGAATTTCCATGGCTAAGCAGAGCATTGAACCTTCATCTTTAGGAGTTGAAGTCCAATACTCAGATCAGTGGAGCTTACACCCAAGAAAGTGTTATATAGACTTTTTGGCTTTGTTCCTGCATGGCAGGGGGTTGGACTGGATGGCCCTTGTGGTCTCTTCCAACTCTATGATTCTATGATTCTATACAGCACAATCCTTTGGATGTTTGGTTGAGTGTGACTTGGCCAAGATCACCTAGGGAGGTTCCATGGCTGGTCAGAAATTCAGACCCTCATCTCCAAAGTCACAGACCAATGTTCAACCCACTATGTCATTCTGGAGGTTTGCCTGGAAGTAACTGAATATATTCAAAAGGTTGCATCCTAAATATCTTTAATTGTGAAAGGAATTCCTCTTTATGAATTGATTTATGTATAAATTTGTTACACTTCCAGGATCTGAGGGAGTGCACTTACATCTCTTTGTTGCATCAAGATTCGTAATACACTTATTATTGTAACGTGCACTAAGTAAGAAAGGCATCAGTCATTATGCCAATAGGGGATTTACTGTACAAATTAATAGAGAAGAACATCATATAGTGTAAAATCTTTTAGTGGGTTGAAAGGGTTTGCAGGAGATCTTGAAAGCTGACATATACATACACACCTTTCCTCAAAGTAATAATAGCTCCCATTTCTGCTAGCACTGCAAAGCTACAGGAGGCTCACTATAATCATTGGATCGTATATCAATAAATGAAGTGTGTAATAGGGACTGCAGAATTTTAGGATGGAATTTGGCTCATGCTGAAGATCCTCTGAAACAGTTAAGTGACCAGCTCTTGACCAGCCACTACATTTTCCTCCCAAGGTCACATATCTTGAACTTTTGTGAACGCTCGACATTTCATTTCAGTTTTGTACTTCTAGAGCCATTTGTATCGGAGCCTTCCCTAATTGTGAGATCATTCTCTGAAAACTGTTCAAAGCATTTCTGTCACAAAGCAGAATACCATTCTTTGTTTAGATGCATCTTTCCTCAGCTGCTGGACCTTCCATAGCAGTTTGGCTCTTCTTAATGCCCTTCCGACCTTGGCTGTTGTGTGTTCCACATTGACCCAGCCAAAGATTTCAAACAGTGCTCAAGGGCTATTTCATATGGAGTACATTACAGTAGTCTAGCCAGTTGTACACTGCAGCCCCCTGAAGTGGACTTCCAACATCTATCACCCATGGTTCACTTCTGGTTGCTGGATTAAGTTTGTCATCCACTGAATAGGTAGCAAGTCCTATCAGCTTTTGAATTCAAGCTCTTCTTTTCCCTAACAGGATAGACAATCAACAATATTAACTGGTTTCTCATGCTTATGGTGAACTAAGCTATTATAAAGTAGGCAGACAAAACAAGTACCCAGATGCAATCTAGTCTCATATCCTATCAGGCTCATATCTCATATCTTATTCTTTCAAAACATGCCCCAAAGCTTATATTTACTCTGTTATGAAAGAAATGATTCCATTCTGTGAAGCAGTTTGTGTTACAGATTGTGTGAAATATGCTACAAATAAGAAATAAATGTATAACTTACAAGGCAACAGATTGGAAGGCACCTTAAGGCAAGATCGTTTTGATTAGGTTTCAAATATGGACTCACCAGATGTCGCTAAATCCAAACACGGAGAAATAGGTTGTGCTAGACAGTTTTTCACGGTAAGGAAAAATGTCACAGACCCAAACGGTGTAGAAACTCCCTGACAGCTAGCAAGACTCTTTAAATCATCCCCACCAAGTAGTTCACAGGGAGTGTTAGAGTTCTCAGGGGCTTCTGTTCCAAAGCAATCCAGTACCATTGTTTTAATTGAATGACAGTAGGAGCAATCAAACAGTCATAAGATTCATCTACATATGTAACTGTGGGCTTCAATTCTGTACTATGACAACTGTAGTGTTATAATTACATATTCCCTCTGTAAAGTTCACTGTAAAGGAAACAATTGTCCTTTACCCAAAGATGGGCAAAATTGTCAATTTTGGTTTGGTTCTGCTTCTCTTTCCATATTATCTTCATTTTGACCAGTTCTTGTGTCTGTTTTGGGTTTTAAAAAAAGCTGTTCAAAACAAAATTAATGTATGTTTTTCTGTACATATGTTATGATAATAAGTTCTGCATATTAATTTGTCACACCAAACAGTATGGTAAAATATGTGTGGCCTCAGGTACATCATATTCTGCTTGTGGTTAAATGGTCCACTTATTGCTTTATGGCATGCCAGATGGAAGGGGTGTGCATACACACAGACACACAGACACACCATATATTTCAGTGATGATGGTTGCTGAAAGTGGTTTTTATGGAAGAGTGGTGAATGCATGGTGAACTGAAAGTTGGTGGAGCAGAAAATGGGTGAGTGGCTACTCACAGGAACCTGCTGTGCAGCTGGAGTGTTGGTATATCATAGTATTTAAGAGTATGAGTTATGAATGGAGAGTTCAAATCTTAGCTAAGCCATGGAATTCACTTTATCAAGCAAGCCATTGTTGCTCAGCCTCTACTGCTTCTCATTTGTACTACATCAATAGTAGCATGGATTTGTTCTGTGTTCAGTTTGTTTTTAACTCTTTTTTTTCATTTAGATTTGTTGGCAGTTGTTGTTTTTAACTACCCTTGAGTCAATCTTGACTCATGGTGAGTCTGTGAATAAGACATCTTCAGGACTCCCTTTCTTCCACTGCTCTGCTTAAGTTTTACAGACTTCTGCCTGTGAACTCTCTAATTGAGTCTGTCCATCTGATGTGCAATCTTCCTCTCTTTCTGGTGGTGTAATGGTTAAATGCTGGCACTGCAGCCACAATGTTGTGAGTTTGATCCCAGGGCTCCAATTCCAGCTCAGCCTTCCATCCTTTCATAGGTCAGTAAAATGACTGTATAGAAATGTAAATGCTATTGCTATTGCTACTGCCTTCCACCTTTCCTAGCATTATTGTCTTTTCTAATGAGTTGTGCCTTCTCATGAAGTGGCCAAAGTACAACAACCTCAGTTTGATCATCTTGGTTTCTAGGGGTATTTCAGGCTTGATCTGTTCAAGGCATGCTTTTGGACAATTAAATTATTTTAGTCCAGATGATGCAGAGCCAAAGCCCCAGTTCAAGTGCAGACTGTCTTCTCATGTGATGGCCAGTACTGCACTGAATCCAAGCCATCCCTGCCTTAAATTGGCTTTTAAAAATCCTGTCTTTTGTTCTGGATTTTCCAGGAAAATCCAGAGCACTCAAGAGTGATACTAGGCAGCTGTTTACACTTTACTGCACTGTTCCACTGGCGTTGCCACTTCCTCTGAAGACACAACAAGATGCCCAGCCATGTGATTGATGCTGGGCACATGGTTTTCAAACTCAGAGGGAATGTCCCACACTAACAGCAGTGACTTGGGCAGCATAGTGGGAGACCATGTAAACTGCCACCTGGCATCTTTTCAGAATGCATAGGTAACAGGGAATTCAGGGCCACTTCAGGGCCACAATACTCTGGAAGCAGCCTGCCCTGAATTATTTTAATATGTATTATTTCAACATTGTAAACTGTTCTGGCCTCATTATACATTGGGTGGTGTCAGTATTCAAGCATCTAAAGTCTCACCCACATTTTCATGAAAATTCACTCTGTTGCTTTATTGATTACAGAGCTTGCAAGGCAACGAGTAAAGACTGTGGTAAAACAATACAAGAAGGCTGCCAAGTAGGAGGTCTGCAAGAAAATCTGGCCTGAGGAACCCTCCGTTCCTTGTACAGCAAACTGAGTATGAACAAAATAAAAAGTTATTCACAGGTAAGAACCAAAGAATTCATTGTAGCAGTAAGACCTCATTAGCTGTTAACAAATTTATAGAAGAGAAATTTACATAATTCTAATAGCAAACCTGGGGGCAATGGAGTAAGTATCACAATGCTCATTTCAAGCATAACACAAATTGTAATCAAAACTATTGCTAATGAAACAATATTGGCTTACTCAGTCAAGATTTTTTAATTATTAAAAACTAATTGACATTTTGTGCAATCCAGTCCAGAGACTGGACGTTTTGGGAGCAATGAAGAAATATCCACATTTTTTTACAAACAAACAAAAACAAACAGCTTCATTTATATACCGCTTCATACCCTTAAGGAGTTTCTAAGCGGTTTACAATTGTAAGCTATTTGCCCCCCAACAATCTGGGTACTCATTTTAACGACCTCGGAAGGATGCAAGCCTGAGTCAAGCTTCAGCCCTTTGCTGGTCTTGAACTCGCCACCTTATGGTTTTGAGTGAGTGGCTTCAGTACAGGCATTTAACCACTGCGCCACCAGGGCTGTTTTAAATAAGCAAACAAAAGTTGAGCAATATTGTTACATTTTGTGTAATGAGCAACATTTCTTCAACAACAATATGGCAAAAATGATGAGCCTATATACATGGTGGGCACTTGTGTTTCCCAAATCCATGAGTATATGGTAGATAATTGCCATTGCTCCAGCCTCTGAAGAAGAACAGCCAGGCACAGTTCCATCATGCCGTGGCCCAGAGGCTAGTGAGAGCCACACGTTTCATATTTTAGCTGCCACTGCAGCTAGAAACAAGAGCAGCCAGGGATAATTCCATTGTTCCTTGGCCCAGTGACTGGTGAGAGCCCTTCCCTCCATGTTCCAACTGCTACTGCTATGGCCACTGTGGGAAAGAAGAGCAGCCAAGCACAGCTCCATTATGCCATGGCCAGTGACTGTTGAAAGATCCTCCCTCCATGTTCCAATTGTCACTGTGATGGCCTTTGAGGCAGAGAAGAGCAGCCAAGCATGGCTCTGTCCTGTTGGCCCAAATGCCCACTTATGTTGCCATTCTTTTATATGTGTCATGTCTTACTTAGAATATAAGCCTAAAGACAGGGAACTGTGAAAGTAATAATTTGTGAGCTGCCCTGGGAGCCTTTTTGGCTAAAGGTCAGAGTATAAATACTCTGAATAATCAAATACTAAAATGTTGTGGAGGGGCGGGGGATGAGGTTGGAGAAGTTGATAGCCACCAAAGAACATTTCAGAATATCTCTGGCATTGCTAATTTAAAATCAATGCCAGAGCCTGGGAGGCCAATTCCAGCTTAGCTTGCTGGACTAGTTATATCAACCTTTGCCATTGACTATTCTGTGTAAAATAAACAGTGCTGTTTGCAAAATGGCTCTGCCATTGTTCGGAGCAATGAATGCATTACTGTAGGCCAACCATTTGCTAGATGTTGGTGGTGCCTCATATATTTTACATATATTTTACAAAATAGCACAGCTTCCTTAGAACAACAGAGTTCATTAGGGAAACGTTTATGGTTGATGTTCTCACGTCTTTGTAAACTGGAGGATCTTATGTTTTCAGCAGTATGCTTCCATGCATCACTGCTTGTGCCATGAAACTTGACATAAAAGTAAAATTCAGAGCATGGGCTTCAAAACCTCAGACAAAATGTTGGAAGAATCTTGAGAACAGCCAAAATGAATAGGTGCCAAGAGAAATTTCTGGAAAGGTTTCAAGAAAATCCCAGATTCCTCATCAGACTAACACTAAACTGAAATGTACCGAAATGTGAAAGATTCATCCTTAAATAATTAGCAGCAAGGTTTTTTTTTTAAGCTATGTAATTTCAAGAGAATCTAAATAAGTTTCTACATATGGAACTAGCAGAAGCAACTTATTTATTTTTATTTAGAGAAGCCACTTAATTTATTTGCAGACAAAAATAATAATATTATCAAAACTTTCTATTTATGGAAATCTAACTGACAGGATAAATTATGCATAACACTTCTCAAATATGAGAAGAATAAGATGACCAAGATACTGCATCAGGAGACATGTATCCATTATGTAGCCACAACACACCTCCTGGAGCCAACCATAAAGCCCCAACTTTTCAGGGTGACAATCAAGAGCAGAGCAGAGGGAGAAGTGAAGATGTGTCCACTGATAGGAAAACACCCAATATGTTTCAACCAGAAAGCCAGCAGAGTGTAATAGTGTGAGTATTGGACTGCAACTCTGGAGGACAGGGTATGAATCGCTGTTCAGCCATGGAAATCCACTGGGTCACAGATAAGTCACACTCTCTCAGCCTCAGAGGAAGGCAAAGGCAAATCCCCTCTGAAAAAACTGTACCAAGAAAACCCTGTGATGGGTTTGCCTTGGGGTCACCATACATTGGAAACACCTTGCAGGCACAGAAAAAAACACACTTCTCTGCTGCTCCTTTTAATCTCAGGGTTATTTTGGGGGGACTGCTACTGTGAAAAGGTAGATTGGGGTGGGAATTTGTTCATGGCATGGTTGTAACAGAAGTCAAACCTCTAAAATGGGTTACAATGGTGCAAGATGGACTAACTGGCAGAGATATTCTGGTGTTTCTTTTGGGTTTGGTTTAGGTTTTTTGATCTTTGATAGTATCTAAAGGGTTGCCAGCTGAAACATTTTTATTTTATTCATTCTTCGATAGAATTCCACTGGTCTCATCAGTATTTAAATTTTGAATAAAATTTCATGTGACCAACCAGGTAAATACAACTTGTCTAAAGGCCTTCTAAGGAATGGCATCCAGTGGCTTTCATGTCACTGTGCAAAGATTCCACTCTAAGTTTAAATCTGAACTTCAATCCAGGGTTCTGGACCTTATCTAAAAATAGATTCAAGATCTTGAGTCCTACTCCTGCTTCTGCTTGAGTAGGATGGGACCTCCAGAGGCCATCTAAATGACTGAGATGCCACCACCTACTGATTTTGACCTCCCTTGTCTAGTAACTCAGTAAGAAGTTATGGGGAATTCAACTTTACACTGTTTTCTACCTAGCTCTATTGGTAAACACACACACACATACAGCCATATGAAAGAAGGGTGAAAGAGAAAATGTACTTAGGAAGTCTTTATTTGAAGTATGACATCTACATTAGCAAATGATATCTCTCTTCATGAGAGCACCTCCCTTTAGGCATACTTAGAGAAGTTACAAGTTACAGAATAGTCTAGACCATATTTAACTCAGATCACAAAATAAAGGCAAACCCTGATGCAGTTAAACTAAACATTCTCTAGATACTCATAGTCTGTTGGCTTTCTGGGTTTGGAGGTTCTAAGGAGCAGCTGGCTAGGAATTTAGACTACATAGACCACATAGTCTAGTCTCGAACAATACCTCCAGGTTTAGCAGGTGCCTAGCCCCCGTGTCATTCTTTCTTTTAAATGGTCAGTGGACTAATTCAATAAATTGATTGACTGATCGATTAATCAATCTTTAAAGCTGGAAGCTGAACACAGAGCAGATTCACCATCCTGCAGACAAGGAAAATACTAGCCATCACTGCTTCTTAGTACTGTAGCCTTTTGTTCACATGACATTAAAGAATGAAAAGGGGACTCTAAACGTGAAAAGGGATAGTACGCGAAATGGAATGTGAACATGTTATGGTACTTTAATTTCATTTATTTAATAGACTTATATCCCCCCTTTCCATACCAAAATAAAAATAAAACTAAAATCAAACATGTATGTCTGAGTAATGAGGGCAGCAGCTTTGGTCTATTATTAACATGATATTGCTCCTCTTCACCTGGCCATCTGCATGCCTACATTTATATGTAGATCAAAAAAACTTGATCATTATTTTTCATTAACAAGAAACTAGGGTATTACATGGGGAGGCCATGAGCCTCTCCTCATGTTTCAGACTACACTCTAGTGTGAGCCAATGGAGTGCTGGCAGGGAAAGGTTGAAAATTCTGTTGTGGCAGTTTGAATTTCAGTTAGGGTTATGCTGAATCCAAGAGAAGGACATAGGTTTTAGGAGATCCAGAGGGAACTGTGACTGAAGTCTAGAGCAAAGGACTTTTAGTCAAATAGTAACTTCAAGATGCCAACTGCCATCCTCCAGCTTGGGAGGGAGTGAAGAGGCAGGTCCAGCTCCATCAGGGCTTGCCTGAAGGAAAGGACCCTCCCTCCATGCCAACTGCCATCCTATGGCTTGGGAGGGAGTGAAGAGGCAGGTCCAGCTCCATCAGGACTTGCCTGAAGAAAGAGAGCCCTCCCGCCATGCCAACTGCCATCCTGTGGCTTGGGAGGGAGTCAAGAGGCAGGTCCAGCTCCATCAGGGCTTGCCTGATTCTAGGCAGGTCCAGCTCCATCAGGGCTTGCCTGAAGAAAGAGAGCCCTCCCTCCTTGCCAACTGCCATCCTGCGGCTTGGGAGGGAGTGGAGAGGCAGGTCCAGCTCCATCAGGGCTTGCCTGAAGAAAAGAACCCTTCCTCCATGCCAACTGCCATCCTCTGGCTTAGGAGGGAGTGAAGAGGCAGGTCCAGGTCCATCAGGGCTTCCCTGAAGAAAGAGATCCCTCCCTCCATGCCATCCGCCCTGGTGCAAGCCTCAGAGGGAGAGAGGATCCACTGGACCTCATCCCCTTCCCCACCACCATTCCCTTCTCCTTTTGTGCCGTGTATTTTTAGAATGTAAGCCTGAGGGCAAGGAACTGTCTAATGAAAATTAATAATTGTAAGCCACTCTGATAGACATTAAGGCTGAAGAGTGGGGTATAAATACAATAATAATAATAAAAATAATATGAGGGAGTTATTATAGTAAGCCTGAGTGGCAATATTCTTAACGTGTAGGCTTAGAAATATAAGCAGGAAAGCACAGTGTGAGTGTCCTTGAGAATTAGTAACATTGATACTCTGTGGAGTATCAAAGATCTGTAACAAAGTTAACCTTCAAAAAAAAAAAAAAACACCATTTTACCAACTGTACTAAAAAACACAAGTGCCTGAACCAACAAGTGTTTATTTTGAACCTATTCAAGTAACGTCTGTTTGAAACACCTGTTCAATAAAGTTCAGTTTTTGTTTCAACAAAAGCTTGTCTCCAGTCTAAAACACATTCACGTTACCATCATTATACACTATTTTAATACAAAGAGTTTTAAAAGGGTCTGCTGCAGTTTGGGGACGCAACATCACATTATTATTTTAGTGGCAGTGATATTAAGGAGTGTGGCCATTTCATAACAACGTCATATAATTTGCTGGCAGTTCCAGGATCTGAAAATCCAGTTGCTGAAAGTGTGCTTGAGTTACAGGGTTCTGAGTGTGAATTACCAGAAGCCCAATATTTAATTTGAACTTTAGAGTGGAAAGTTCAACATTTTCAAATCTAGGTGTTTGTGTCAGTAGAATAATCTCTGAGGTAAATGTGAAGGGTATCTTGTAGGAGATATTTGGATACTGACCACGCTAGATAGTATCTAGTCTCTGAGGTAAAATTGCTGAGGTAATTGTAAGAAACCAGAAGGAAAAGGAGAAAAAGCACACTTAATAAGCAAACTTTGAGAGTGATTTCTGAGGTAAAAATCTGGAGTAAAGTAGGAAATCACTAAGTGGCTGTTAAGAGCCAAGTGCCACTTCCATACCCAGTTGAGGCACAAGTAGTTAAAAGTATTTCCTGAGGTAAAAGTTTTGGGAAATTGTAGGGAAATACTAAAAACATGCCCCCTAAGAAAGTGAAGCCTCCAATAGTGCCAAAAATGGTGGAAGAGGAGATAGTTGGAGAAGAAATGGTGGCTAGTTTTGATACTTCCATTTCTGAACCGCATGAGAGTGTGAAAATTTGAAAATCAAACTTGAAATGGCCAAAATTGTTAAAGAAAATGAGGAAAAAGAAAAAGAACTTGAAATGGCCAAAACTGAAAAGGATAAAGAACTTGAAAGAATAAAATTAAGATAAGCAGAACTAGAAAATGAAAATGCTCATGATAGAGAAATGCATGACATAAAAATGAAGGAAGTTGAGTTAATAATCAGTTTAAGATCTAGAGCTGAGAAGGTTGTCAAAAATAACATTAATGGTTTCCCTCTATAGTCTATATGATGTAAAGATTTCCTAAGTATGACATGGGAGTTAGCCATGAATTATATACAACCAGTTTCGAACAAGATAGCGATGATATGGAGTTAAAAGACAAAGAACTTGACTTGATTAGGCTTGAATTAAAGAACTGAAACATAGAAAAGAATTAAAGGAAAAAGAATATGAGAGAGACTTAATAGAGCTGAAATATCAAAGTGAAATGAAAGGAAAATAATGGCAACATGAGAGGGAATTGAAAAGAAAAGAACATAAGGGATAGCTAAGAGACAGTAGCTTGAAAACAGTTGAGAGAACTGAAACCTAACAAAGATTTATTTAAAAAAGAATATGGGGGAAAGATAACAAAAATTAAAACACAGTATGGTGATATGAAACTCTCTGAGAACTGGGAAACCTCAAGTGAGAGACTTGGCACCATGGTGGAAATTAGGCTGAGGAGAAAAAGTTTGGGCTGAGAGAGTGTGACTCTGAGGTAAATAAGAAAAGTCACTGGGCTAAAAAAAGGTCACTCAGAATCAAGTCATAAAACATGTTTTGAACGTGACAGTCAAGGACATTTAAGATATAATTGTCCCAATGTACAAAATAAAGAAATAAAGTCAGTTTCAAAAGCAGTTTATTATGTGGAAAAACTGTCACCACAAGAGAGAAAGAATCCTGAAAAAGTAGAATTGAAAAGTGTGGGCATATATATACAAGTCATGCTGGCATCTATGAACTTTGCTGTCAAGCATACCAGTGATGACCAGAAAACAGGGAGGCAGTGATTAGACAGCCAAAGAGATGAACCAACAGAAAAAAGAGATCCAGAGGAAGAAACAGAACCAGAGATCGTGAGGACCTATATGAAAAGCTTCATGACATTGGTAAAAGACATAGTACCGTGTGGGAGAGATGATTTAAAGGCTGCTCAACGCACTCCAACAGTCCAGTCCAGTGAGACAGAAAGAAATAGAGACTTTTTACCAGTTGAGATGTTAAGTCTTCAAGGGGTGAAAAGAAATAAGTTGGTGATTGCAAGAACTGATCCGATGAAAACTCCTGAGAAGAACAACAGTGTGAATGAGTTAAGAGATGGAAAACCACCGTATTGTTGTCTGCCATTAGTATAATGGAAAAAGAAATAATTGCAGCTCTGTACTGGGAAATAACAACAACAACAACAACTTTTATGTGACAAGACAATCAAAGTGGCTCACAACACATTAAAATATCCACATTCAATATTATATCTCAGTCCCCCCTTTAAAACAGAATTAAACTTGATGCGATTAAAATTAAAAATTGAAATACAGTGGTCCCCCGGGTTACGAAGATAATCCGTTCCGGATTACCTTTCGTAACCCGGAAGCTTTTGTTTCCCGGGGGACTGCTATTTTAAACGGACCGCGCGGCCATTTAAAGGGGACGCTCGGCTTTTTTCCTTTCGTATCCCGAGGGATCTTTCGGATCCCGGGGGATACAATGCCGGTCCCGCCGCCTTCGGATCCCGGGGTTTTCGTAACCCGGGGGATTCGTAAAGCGGGGGACCACTGTATCTATTAATATTAAAAATATATAACAATAAAAATATAGCAAGGGCAGAGTGGTGGGCTAACACATGATGTGAGGGGCAGTAATTCTGTGGCTGGCGACTTTTATTCAGGAAAGGCTTGCAGGAAGAGATCCATCTTGACAGCTTTTTAAAAGCTGTCTAAATTGGCAATTTGACAGGCCATTCCACAATCTGGGAGCTATTGCAGAGAAGGCCCTCTGGGAGGTTGCAGTTAATCTGTCTTTTAAAGGCTGCAATAGATTCCTCCCAGAGGACCTGAGTGTGCAGGGCGGATTATAAAATGAGAGTAGGTGATCCCTCAAATAAGTTGGACCCAAGCCATTTTGGAACCAGTAGCTTAGAGATAAGGCTCTGTCAGTCTTCAATCCAGTAAAAGGATTAGGGGTTAGGAGATTGAATAAATTTGATAATAAATTTAAATGGAACATACAAAAGATCTGAAGTTGGGTTAAAAGATTATTAAAGTGTTAAAAAAACAACAAGTGTTATGGTTTTTAGTTATAATATGCTGAATTTATAAGAATAATATGATAAGTTGTTGTAATGGTAACATGGATGTAATTCAACTTTCAGACAAGCTTTCATCAAAATAAGAACTGAACTTTATTGTATAGATGTTCCAACAAAATGTTTCTTGAATAAATGTAAATAAGCAGTTGTAGTTTATGACACTTGTCACCTCTTTCAGTTGGTGAGGTTTCTTTCTTAGTGTTAACTTTGTTACAGTTTCATTTTCCTTAACAATTCCCCACAGTGTATCAATATTACAATTTTCAAGGACATTCATGCTGTCCTTATCCTGCTTAGAT
Source organism: Urosaurus nigricauda (assembly GCA_034509955.1). Taxonomy (NCBI): domain Eukaryota; kingdom Metazoa; phylum Chordata; class Lepidosauria; order Squamata; family Phrynosomatidae; genus Urosaurus; species Urosaurus nigricauda. The sequence continues at coordinate 233,281,301 of JAOEGL010000001.1, read as the reverse complement.
CCCCTAAGCCTAACTACTAATCCTGACACTCAGGCTAACTATAAACCGCAGGTTAGTTCTTCAATTTAACCCCCTCACTTGGAGCATCTATTAGGTTATAAGCCCCTACTTCCAGACTTTAACCTCAGTCCCTTTCTGGAACCCCCATTGGACTCAGCAAAACCCTATCTAACATTCTAACTGCCACTAACTGCCACTAACGGAAATTTCATCTCCCCTCAGCCAACATTCCATTGGCTACTGATCACTCTGCAACCTCAGCAAGAGTCTCAGTCTTCTTGAGTTTGTCAGTCAAGATCTTGATCTTCTCTTCATATTTGTCCTCTTTTTGGGAGTACTTTTCTTTAGCCTGAGCAAGGAGTTTCAAGTTTTTGTTGATCTGGTGGATCTGCTCATCCAGCTCCTGGCAGCAGTATACTGACAGCTGAGCCTTCTCCTCTGTACACTCCAAATCTCCTTCTGTGATAGCTACTCTCTGGCAACCTCCGCATATTTCCGGTCAGCCTCTTCAGAAATGTGCTTGGCAATTTCATCTCCCCTCAGCCAGCATTCCATTGGCTACTAATCTCTCTGCATATTCTGTGTGGTTCTCAGTCTTCTTGAGTTTGTCAGTCAAGATCTGCTTTTCATGGTTGTCCTCTTTTTAGGAGTACTCTTCTTTAGCCTGAGCAAGGAACTTCAAGTTTTGGTATATCGACCAGATCCACTCATCCAAATACTGGTAGGGGATACTTTCAGCTCAGCCCTGTCCTCTGTACACTTCAAATCTCCTTCTATGATGACTACTCTCTGGGCAACCTCCTCATGTTTCTTGTTAGCCTCTTTATCAATGTGTTTGGCCTCCTTGAGCTGGATCTCCTGCAGTTCCATCTTCTCTTCACCTTTCAGGGCTCTGTTCTCAATAACCTTTGTGCCTTGCTCATGCTCATCTGCAGCTTCCTTAGCTTTCTCCAACTTCACCGCCATGATGGTGGTCACTCTGGCCATGGCCCACTCTCCTCCAGTCAGCTGCATCTCATCTGCTGCCAGTTTGCAGTGCATACAAATTATATTTCCATCATGGTTTTTTTTTTGGGGGGGGGGGGCAATGTCAGGCAAGATCAAACATTGATCAGAGTGGAGACTGCAGCCAAGAAATCAGAAGAAAATTAGAAGTAGGAAGGGGAGCTATGAATAAAAACTAGACAAAATCCTAAAGTGTAAAGATGTACAGTGAATACTAAAGTTATAATCATTCACCCCGTTGTATTCCCTATTACCATGTCTGGCTCTAAGGGCTGGAAAGTGAAGAAAACAAATAGGAAGAAAATCAACTCATTTGAGATGTGGTGCAGGGGAAGTGTACTGAGGAAAAAATGGACAGCTAAAAAGGCAAACAAATGAGACCCAGAACAGTTCTAGCCAGAAATCTCCCTGGGAGCCAAGATGACTAAATTGAGGCTGTCATACTTCAACCACATAACAAGAAAGCGTGAATCATGAGAAAAGACAATGATGCTTGGGAAGGTGTAGGGAAGTAGAAAGAGATAGAGACCACATGCCAGGTTGATGGACTCAAGCAGGGAGACCATAGGCCTGAGCCTGCAGGATCCGAGATAGAGAAGGGGGGGAGGGGCTTGAGCAATCTCATTCACAGGGTTACCATGAGTCAAGATCAACTCGAAAGCAGCTAACAACAACAATGTCAGGCCATGAGGGGTTATTTAATAATTGACATAGAATACTGGTCCATTTGTCAGCAGTGACCAAATATGGTCCCAAAAGGCTATTTTGTAAGCCAGGTGGTGTTATTAACTGCCTTTGAGTCAATTTTGACTCATAGTGACCCCTGGCAGAGCCAAGCAGTTACCTCTACCAAATGGTTTCTGAAGTTCTACAGAATGAGACTGGGAAATGCCAACTTGCAGTGGTTTCCCAGTTATGAGGAGTTAAGACATGCAGCTAGGGGAGGCCCCCAAGGTCCTCCAGCTACTTCTTTCAATGTGCCTGTAACCAGAAGATTTCTGCAGTCAGGATTTTCCAGAACCTAATTCTGTAGAGCCATTGGAACCCTACATTTGGGGTTCTGCCTAGCCACCCTTGGGGTGGTGGTGGGTGAGTGGGGGCGGCATCAGCAAAAATAGTTACAACAATTGTAATGCTGCCTGCTGCTTCAGGGTCTCAGCCATTAGTTTTAATTAGATAAAAACCAATGGTTCCTCTTCCTTCTCATGCTATTTTTAAACATTAATTTTCATCCTTGCCCGCAGGGGTGACAGCTTCAAAGGCAACAAAGGGGTAACTGCTGGTGGGCACAAGTTTCCTCCAGACTGCCCATACTGGGGCTTGGGTTGAGAGCTCCCAGCACAAAAAGTGATGGCTAGCAGTAGGTTCAAATAAACAGAAAAAAGACCACCATTACAATAACCAAACCTCACCCCCAGTAAACTCTTTTAAAGTCTGCGACTTCCCTCCAAAGAACTGGTGTTCATATTCAGGAACACACTTTCATCTCCCCTCTCCCACTTCAAGGAAAATGTTTGTGGCAATGACAAAGTCCTGCAAAGTGATTCAGTCCTCATATCTCTGAATAGGTAGACATGCTTACTTTTGAGGAGGCTTTAAAACCGTGAGAATCAAATTTTGGCCCTGTCCACATAAGGGATGTGACCTAAGATGTTTTCAGACGGAAAGTTAGACCCAAAACTGAAAAAAGGCCTTCCCTCTTTGAAAAAATCCTTGCTGTGCCTACTAATCTTGTCCTGAAAATATTCATCCCAGTAGTGTTCCATGCCAGAGACATGGTGGATCTGTTACTACAGATTGGTGACTCCATGCTGCATAGGGATGTCCTCTGGGTTTAATGGGAGTGTTTTACAGGAATCCTCCATGAAGATGAATCTGACTCTCAGAATAGGCAAGGAGTACTCAGAGGTGATTTTGCCAGTTCCTTCCTCCGAAATACCTACAGCCTACAGCACCTGGTATTCCTTAGTGGTCTCCCTTCCAATAGCTACCATAAATTGACTCTGTAAAACCAAATGTGAATTCACCATGCAAAAGTAACAGAATCAATGGCTGCCTCTGTCTCACACCCTGGGCCTTGTTTCTAGCTGGAAATCTGATTTGATGAAGCGGAGATTTAAAATAGACTGAGACAGTTTTGCAGCAGAAATTGTTCAGGAAATTAAGCACCCTCTTCTCCAAACTCCCCCTTCAATTTTTCTCCCCCCTTTTATGTTTTTCCTACAGTTTTGCTGTTAAGCAAAATGGTATGGGAGACAGATTTCACTTCTTAATCCCTAATTCTTCTGTAAGGCAGCCATGGCTATTCTGCTTGTACATAACAAACTCTTTCAAGTGTGAAGGGGAAATGCACATTTGCAATTTCGCAAGTCAATACATACCCCAAGAAGCTGCAATTTGTTGCAGCCTGCTGCTATGCACCCACAGTAGTACTATAAACATACCTCGCCATACCACACTTTACAGTATTTACTACTTCCAGGGCCTGTATATATTTACCAATTCAGCTGGATACCAAAAGTAGGACCTCCTCCCCCCCAAAAAAATGAGTCCACACAACAACCAAGCTACTCCATAGTGAGCTCTCTCACCCAGGTAACCTGGTCATCTGCATTATTCTGCCACCTGGCTAAAATAATTTTTCCATACCTGGATGGAGATCTGTGGCGAGTTCTATGCTTAAAGAGCCTGTAATTAATTGGCATTTAGAATTTAGAATTCCTAGGGACAATGTGAAGCATGGTCCTCATGGTCACACAGAGAAAGAAGGAAGCTTCATATCTTAACTCAGTTCATCCCACCCTGCGGGATGTCTACATTTCTGCCTCTTTTTTCCCCTGCTGATTCTTGATTACCTTGCAATTTGTTCTAGACAAAATCAAGACAGCATAATCTACATGCACACACCCCCTCCTCCATATGTTGCAATTGTAGCAAAAAAGAAAGTAGTTGCCTCCCAGCTTTCTGATAAAACAGCTATGGGATTGTCTATGTGAATATGTATATATGTGTGTTCTGTGTGCCTTCAAGTTGTTTCTGACTCATGGTGACCCTAACGTGACCAAGCATCATGGGGTTTTCTTGGCAGAATTTGTCCAGGTGTGTGTGTGTGAGAGAGAGAGAGTGTGCACGCCTTGCCTTCCTCTGAGGCTAAAAAGAATGTGACTTGCCCAAGGTGACTCAGTCACCTTCCATGGACAAGAAAGGATTTGAACCCTGCTCTCCAGAGTCATAGTCCCGTGCTCAAGCCACTAAACAAAAGCAGGAAGAAATTCTGCACTGGCTCAAATGGAGTAAAAGACTTGCCCTCTCATTAGGCAAAGTAAGGTAACAGCCTCAGGCAGCAGGTTATGAGTGTCATAAAAGTTTGGCAAGTGGTTAATTATTTACTTTTTATTTTTATTTATTATTGGTAAAAATGTGGAGAGATACTTGAATGAATATCTACCTCATGTCCCAAAAACAACTTTTCTGGCTTTGTGTACTATTATGCCACTTGGCTTGGGTGACAGGAGGTTCCGTTTGCTGCTCTGCATCAAGCTCAAGAATCTCATGGGCTAGCCTTGGGGTAAATTGAAACATAGGTAGGAAAAGGAGGGTTAAAAGATCTTTAAAATGCTGACATACTTTATACACAGTCTCCGAGAGCAATTAATTTATCCTTTATTCCTTCCCCTTTTTTCTTTTCCCCTTTTCCTTCTTTCTTCCCTACTGACGTGGACATTTGGATTTCAAAATATATTCTCTAATTGGCCCCATTAACCATAATCAGTGGAACATTTAATTGCCTCTTCTATAGTTCATCATCTCACTGGAATTGCTCTCTACTTAATCTTCATCAAATTCCACTGCAGAAAGTGTCCAGATATGGCACTTCACATTTCTGTTTATGATGGAGGAATATTTTCTGTGGCAGCTTCTGTTACAACATGGCGCATGCTGAGAATGTTGAGTATTCAGCCATAGCCATTGCAGATAAGTTCCTTGGTGATTAACTGGGGATGCCATTCCATTTCAAAATAGTTTGGCAGTAGAATCTAAGGAAACAAATTTGCAGTTTATTCCAATGGAATAAAAATGCTCCCATAGGGCTGGTCAGCTCCTTTTCCCTACATAAGTTGCCTGCATTTCGGAATGAACCTAACAGCCTTGCATAGTAAAATTTTCCACTTGACCTCAGTCTCACAATGCAGAGGAAGGAAGGAAAGGTGTTGCTACATGAATTAATAATGTATCAAAGGAGAATCCCCTAGTAAACTTAAAGATGGCAAATGCATCATTAAAATCCAATGATGACCGTGGAATTTCCAAATGAGAGCTTGTCATTCTGTTCCAAGTAAGCATTTAATGTTTACTTCCTGCCAAGACACTGAGGCAAAAGCCCCCACAATACTACCACTACTGAGCCATGATGTTGTGGCTGATGATTTAAGTGTCTGATACAGATCAGTTTAAAGTGTGCTACCCCCATAAAATAGAAGTTCTAGAAAACACATGCATGAGGAGTCACACTTATCTTTCCTACTTTCTACACAGTTTCCACACCCAAACGAAGTGGCTTGTCACTTTAAGGGAGGGTGTGCCTTTGAGGGCCCCCATGAATTGAGGCCAAGGTCCTTAATCAGGACATGGCTCCATTGGCCGAGCCTAAGGACATGAAGGGGACAGACTAAGTCTATTTAAGCTGTCTCACCCCCTTTTCCTGCCCTCTTTCAAGTTTACAACCCACCCTCCTGCTTGGTGAACTTGCTTGGTCACTTCAGGGCCAGGTAGGAATTTTCTTCTAAATAGGTTTCCCCAGCCTTAAAGGGGGTTTCAGTGTACACTTAGGTACCCTCTTGTGGTGAAAGGTCTGGCTCTGGGCACCCTTTACAGGTCAAGGGACGTGGGAATTGCTCAAGAAACAGCCTTTGGGGAAGATATGGGGATTTTACCTCTCTTACAAACTCGAGGGAGTTTGGGAGAGTGTGCTTCATGTCTACCTCCCTATGACTGGCTGAGGATACAATCCAAGTTGTCGGATTTCCCTCAGAGTCTGGTGTTTTCACCCAATGAGAAGGCTGAAGAGGTGGTCACAGAATAATACCTGGCTTCAGCTGAACCCACATCAGGATTCCACCTTCATTTGATGTCTCCAAGAGTTAAAGTTTCAGGTCTAATAAATGGCCAATTTTTTATGCATCCAATTAAGTGTCTGGTCTCTTTATTGCGTGGTGATGTCTCAATATCTCATTCAACTTAGCAGGAGGGAAATATGCCTCCAGTCAGATTGAAGGACTCAAGTGGCCAGAGGGCTCTGTTGCAGGTACAAACTGTGATTCAACTCATTAAGGCTAGTTCTATCATTCCAACAACTGAATGAGAAGGCTGCTTCACTAAGAAAATTTTGGGTGTCATGAAAAGGTAGTAAGTTGTTTGATTTGGTATTTGACTTAGAACTTGGAATGTTAATTTTTTAAAAAAGGAACTGGTTACTTTCACTAAAACAAGTGCCCAATAAATCATTCTTTGTTATTCTTACCGCAGTCCAGAAAACAAACAATTTAGCATTACTACTGTGAAAATATGGCAGGGGGAGCAACTCTAGCATCCACAAGGTGCAATTCAGTTATCACACCTTGGAAATTCTGAGAAAATGGCAAATAACATTACAAAAGGGGTTACCTCTCAGCTGCAACACAAGGCAGCCAACCTATGTACTCATGTACACCTATGTACTCATGTACTAATGAATAACAGGCAGACAACCCAGTCTCATTCCACTGAAAAGTAGTAATTGTAGCCGTAGTTGTTATAGGCAAAAATGTGACTCTGTTCCAAAGGATTATTGCACAAATAATCTGTTACCAAAATAGCTAATTAGAAAGATTAGATTCCTGCATCTAATTTTACCTGACAGGAATGGAGAGATACGTTTGTACGATCTAGCATGCTCCATATGCCAAAATACCTTGGCTGAATTTGAGCCCTACGCTTTGACTTGGGTGGGTGGGTGGGTAGTACCATTTTCTGGCCCTAACTGAGGTAGCAAAATGACTTGGACCTACTCTGCAACTCAACATTGAACTGTACTTTTTCCTTGTAGTGGCAATTTAAGACTGCCATTTAGCTATAGACACAAAAAGGGGTTTTCATTCTGTTAGGTAGGTACAATACTGTATTTAAGTTCTTGTTACTGCTTCGTATTCACGTTTACTATCATGACACCATTCCCATGATCACAAATGCCCCCCAAATCTCCTTTAAAAGCCATTCAGCCATCCTGAGTGACAGAGTTCAGGATGAGTGACCAGAGCCCTTCCACTAGTGAGCGATAGCCAACTTTGAATTTGGCTCCTCCATATCTCTAATATATAACCTATGTTCTGATTAAGCCTAACTGTACAGACCTCTGACAGCCTTGTTTTCTCTTTAGACATTGGTTCTGTTTCATTTGCTTTTGCAAACTGTTCTTCACAGACATGTGTTATCATCACATTGTTTCATCCTTATGCTGTAATACCATCATTCAAGATCTGCGCTGACATCAGTACATCATTGGCTTGGTGTTGTAAATTGGTTCAGTCGGCTTCCATTGATGTGTCATTGCAAACCAAGGACCTACTTCCCATGCAGATTTCCTGTGATTAGTCAGTGTGGCTATGGCCAATATCAAGCAACCATTTCAGTGGAGGCTATTAATCAGCATTGTAACCATTCAGAGACTTTGGCTGGGATAACGGCACTGTTTACAGTAGCTGCAATAGATGTGTCAGAAAACTACAAATGACATATCTTGAGCCACACATTTCTCTGAACAATTGTATTTCATATTGATGCTTGGCTCAGTCTGCATTGACACTCCAACATTTCACAGATGAAAACTGGTACACGTGTGGCCAAGCAACACCAGACTGTGGTTAAGAAAACAGTCATTATCAATGAGGGAGAAGACACACGCTAGGAGAAGTTGCAGAGGGTGCTTTTTCCTGAGCCTACTGGAAAGAGCATGATTCACTCTCTCCTCTCCTCTCCTCTCCCTAACTACTTGTGCACTATTGAATGCATTTTGAAACAGCTGGAACAAGAAGAAAGGGGGAAAGTGGAAGGAAGTGAGATAATTTTTAAAGCAATTGAAAAAGTGGGGTGGCAGATTAATCAAATCTATCCCTATCAAATTGGGGCAGTTTGGAAGGGTATGCTGTGGGTAAGTCAAAGGACTCTTTCAAACGGGGAGGAATTTCTCCCAACTCCGAATGGAGCCAATGTGGATTTATGTAAATTCGCTTGTTTAGCGAATTTACATGAACCCCTGCTCCGTTCGAAATTACTACCCATTACCCGAAATTAACCCCCTCCTGCCCGAATTTGCATGCAAAGCTTTAATTCGCAATAAGGTAAAACCCATGATTGCATTCGAATTGGCTTCCCTCCTGCCCGAATTTGCATGTGAAGAGTTAATTTGCAATAACATAAAACCCATGATTGCATTCGAATTGACCTTAAATTATACTTCCAATTTAGCCTTGTATGAAAGAGTCCAGAGACTCTGTCAGACAGTCACAGGGTACCTCCAGATAATACCAGTTTAAATTAAACTTTCAAAGACAGTGGGTCCTTCCCATCTCCAGAGGTTTGGTTCCACTGTCCACTCCCCACAGATGGGAAAAAACTCAGGAACTCAAGCTGATATTATTCAATGGATGGAAATGTATACATCTGCATCAGTTCACCCATGGGAGCTTCCTGTCATTGGCTAATATGGGGTGGAGCAATCCACAGAAGCTCCAATCTGTGGGTGACTAGCCTGCCAATATGGCGGGCCCACTGTACATCCTCTTTGACTTCACTGATGAAAATAAGAATACTGTGGCATCATATAGGGTGTCACAATAATAATCCTATATATAAAGGGAGTGTACATCTTTCTGCATCAATAGCATGTGTATATTTCACTCCCACTTCAGGGATGGGTGACATGTGATCCTCCTGATACTTTAATTATCCATAACCAAAAATATCAGTGGTAAGGGATGATCGAAGCCAGCAATACCTGGAAGATTACATTTTCCTCCATTGATGTGTATATGCAAATCCAGAAGCACAATGAGCAATACATCTTAATGTGGAGAAAACAGGCCCCAATCCAAAGGATGCTAGCACTCCTCAAATCTCATTCAAGTACATGGGACAAATTAATCACCAAAAGACTCGCAGCAAACACACCCCTATCCATGTCAACTCAAAAGAAGCTTAATATGTGTAGGATAGTAGCCTTAAACACGACTAACATTCTTTGGCTTGTAGAATGTTTCCTAATGTAATATATTACTGAATATAGCCACATTCCCCATTCAGACGATAGTGGACTTGAAAACGTGTGGCAGAGTCAGTGATAGAGTATGAATGACCAGAGCAAATTCACACTGAAGGAGACCAAAAGATATCAACAAGATCTCGGGATTATTTTCATTATAACCTTTATAAAAATCCTGCTCTCCAGCCAAAATAGAGAAACACAACCATCAGGCTTCCAATTGAAAAAGAACTGACATAAAAAGAAAGCAAAGGTTTTGGAGGAAACTGAGAGGGGTAATCATTTCAAAGTGACCCTCTTTCTCATCTCATCTTTGCTCCAGCATGTTTGAATGGGTGTTGGTAGTTACAAGGTGGGATCTTTCTGTAGGACTGGTAGAATTAATCCTTGATAGCTGCACATTAAGTTAGTGCTGTTTGACTTGCACTTTGATTCCGCAACAGAAGGTGTCTCCTAGTAATGCAACAAATTAAAACCAAAACAGTACAATTCAATTACACATCAAAAAGTCAAAAATGATAAAACTGGTGGCTTGTAAAAGCCTGGGAACACAGCTACATTTTCACCTGGAACCAAAATGACAGCAATTAAGGTGTCAGATGGACCTCCAGAGAAGGGCATTCTCATGATAAGGAGTTACCACTGAAAAGGCTCTTTTTCAACTGATGACCTGGTGCACTTCAGATGTCAGTGCTATACACCTACCTTGAGACAAGTCCAATGACTTTCTGTTAAACTTACTTTCAAGTGAATAGACATAGGATTCTAGATGAAAAAGCACAGGTTGTGGTAAAGCAAATTTACCTGCAAATGTACCACTTTTGCATGCTGGCATCTCCAGGTAGGGCTAGGAAAAGCTTTCCTGGAACCCTGGAGGGCTGCTACCAGTCACTGTACATAATACTTGGCTAGTTTATTTGGCCAAATAATCCAACAGTTTACTGAGTTTGGTAGATGAAGGGAATGCTGTGGATATAGTACATCTTGATTTCAGTAAGGCCTTTGACAAGGTTCCCATGACATTCTTTCAAACAAGCTTGTAAAATGTGGGCTAGAGAAGTTAACTGCTACATGGATTTGTAATTGGTTGACTGGCCACACCCAAAGGGTGCTCAACAATGGCTCCTTTTCAACCTGGAAAGAAGTGACCAATGGGGTGCCACAGGGTTCTGTCCTGGGCCCAGTGCTATTCAACATCTTTATTAATGACTTGGATGACAGAATTGGGGGCATAATTATCAAATTTGCAGATGACACCAAATTAGGAGGAGTAGCCAATACTCCAGAAGACAGGATTAAAATTCAAAATGACCTGAATAGACTAGAAAGCTGGGTCAATGCTAACAAAATGAAATTCAATGTGAAGAAATGAAGGTACTGCACTTAGGGCGCAAAAATGAAATACACAGATATAGGATGGGGGACACCTGGATGAATGAAACTATGTGTGAAAGGGATCTAGGAGTCCAAATAGACCATAAATTGAACATGAGTCAGCAGTGCGATGCGGCAGCTAAAAAGGCCAATGCTATTTTAGGCTGCATCAATAGAAGTATAGCGTCTAGATCAAGGGAAGTAATAGTGCCCCTCTATTCTGCTTTGGTCAGGCCCCACCTGGAATACTGTGTCCAGTTCTGGGCACCACAATTCAAAAAGGATGTGGAGAAACTGGAGCGGGTCCAAAGGAGGGCAACTAAGATGGTGAAGGGTCTGGAAACCATACCCAATGAGGAACACCTTAGGGAACTGGGAATGTTAAGCCTGGAGAAGAGAAGGTTAAGAGGTGATATGATAGCCCTGTTCAAATATTTGAAGGGATGTCATATTGAGGAGGGAGCAAGCTTGTTTTCTGCTGCTGCAGAGACTAGAATGCAGAACAATGGATGCAAACTGCAGGAAAAGAGATTCCACCTCAACATTAGGAGGAACTTCCATCCTGACGGTAAGGGCTGTTCGACAGTGGAACAAACTCCCTCGGAGTGTAGTGGAGTCTCCGTCCTTGGAGGTCTTTAAGCAGAGGCTGGATGGCCATCTGTCGGGGATGCTTTGACTAGGAGTTCCTGCATGGCAGGGGGTTGGAGTGGATTTCTATGATTCTACAATTCTATGATTCTATGAGTTCAGTACAGAAGATTACATTATTACTGAGCATCTAAAGATTCTGGAATAGCTATGGTGACCATTAAACAGATTTAAAAACAACAACAACCAGACATCAAATTACCTGGTGATATCTTTATTAGGCTAACCAGAAATACAAGAACATAACACTAACAACATGGGATCTTCCTGGGAATATCACTGAACTTTATCACTTTGGCTTCACTGGACAGGGTCAGAGAGAAGAGATCTCAGGGGCTGAATCCACACCTGTAAAACAATATGTACTTACCTTGATCCTTTTCTGTTTGAACACTTGATATACTTCTGGATTCAAATCAAAAGCACTTTTTTATGCCTGGAGGCTTTAAAGTGGTTTTAAAAAATACACCACAGTTACTTGGAAGGACAGGGTTTTTTTTAACCTTGTGCTCTGAATTTGATCAGAGTGATGGGGTGGTTGGAGGCAGAACAGGTTGGTGGGAGGTTACCTTGGTACTATCGTTCAGTAAGTGTGATGTTGACACTGTTTGTTGTTGATGTGCAGCCTCGGGAAAGCCCACAACTCCATCCTCCATCCTCCTTCTCCTCTTTTTTCCCTTCTGTCCTTCATGGGCTTTCCTGGGGCTGCAGCTGGTGAAGGAGATGCAAATCATCAACAAGTAATATCAGCACCACACTTGACTGAAGGACCCCAAGCACACCCAACAATGCTTCTGCCCTGTCATTCATAGTCAGTGTGATTCTCTTACACAGAAGTAAATCCAACTGACTTCATTGGACTTACTCCTGGGTAAGAGGGCAGAGGAGTACAGCCTTATTGGAGAATGAATTCCTTTGGACCCCAGCAGGAAATGGATTCAAAGAACATGGGGAGCATTGGGCTGTCATTTTTGCTGTACTGGGAATGATAGTTTTACAAACTAGCTGTCCGTTCTGCTGTTTTTTTAAAATCTATTAATCTTTAGGTACAGTCATGTGGAGGACTTTAAATGTCATGCACTAAACTGTGTAAGGGGGTACTTAATTCTCCTGGGGCAAGGTAACTGGTGAGGAAGTCATCCAGTGGAAGTGCAGTTGGGTGGTAAGAATGACAGGAAAGCAAGAAATGCTATTGGTTGACATGACTATGCAAATATATGTATATCCACATACTTGCACAATTTTTTTTAATGCAGTGAATAATTTGTTTCATTTGACATGTGGACAATGGTAGAAACACCCTTTGGGGTCAATATGACTTTTAATGGGGGAAATGTGAGTGGCTTTCAAGGCCAGTTGAGTTCAGATTAAAACGGACGAGCATGATGTTAACAGGGTCAAACTGGGGCAGGATACTGCACACTGGAGCCAAATTATTATGCAGGTGTAGATTCAGCTAAGGGTAGACCTTTTATGGCTACTGTGTAGAACTGATACTAGATTACCTTCATCTGTTACTCCTCCAGCTCTCTCTTTCAGGCATGGACATTGTTGTCTACCTCCATGAAAATATTCTGTAACATTGTATACGACAAGAGGTGGACCTGAAGGCTTTTGTGAATCCATCAACATCCTTTTCTTTCCCCTACATGATTTTCTAGCCATCTTTAACCAATCAAGCACCCAATGAGTGTGAAAGTCTAATTATTTTTTTGCATGTTCTGATTAGTCCAATAAAGTCATCACTAATGTGTATTTGGGATTTTATGTACTGAACATCAAGTAGGTTTCTAGTCTGAAGCAGCTGATTCATGTTAACATGGGGGGAGGAAAGACCTTGAAATCTTGGAAAGTTTTGGATGACCTAGCTCTGTAAAGCAGTCAGATTTCAGTATGGAAGAAGAAAACACAAATTACAGTAAAAATGGTAGTTATATGAAGAGTAATGACTCTCATATTGTAGTTGGCTCAACAAATCAGTCAAAAGGTTCTGGAAACATCATATACCTTGAAAGCACAGCCCAGAGTGCTTTCAGTAACACAACTGTCACTGAAATTGAATATTTCCTGCCTTGCTATTCAATCCAAAATCATGTATTATTATTTAGAATATTCAGAATATGATTTAAGAAACAGTGGGCTAGGGGGGAAATGAGAATGAAAGAAATACAGACAAAAGGGGTAGCTGGGAAATAGGAAATAAGTGGCTGAAGGGTGGAAAAAAAATCCCCATTCATATTATATAAAACATGCAATTTTCATGAGGGCCCTTGAGGGCAGCTGGCAATTCATACGTATTACAAATTGGGGGTATTATACCACAACACAATTACAGAGGAAAGATTTAATAAAGGATCCCATTACACAAGAAAGAGAAGAGAGGACAGCGAAGCCAGCTAACCCAGTAGCAACGCAGTCCTAGCTGCCTGCAGCTTTCCAGTCAAAATTGTGCATAATGGCTGTTCTCACCACACTGAAAAAGGAAATCTATGAAAAGTGGATGAATTAGACTGGAGGAGGTACTTTTGCCAGGATGCCAAAAAGGCGGACTGGGGGTGTGTTGGACAAGGGAGGAGGAAGCAAATAATAAATGCAAACAAATCGATACGCTCCAAATGTCCTAATTAGACAGGGACATACCTGATTGTCTGTCTCCCCACTTTTTTCAGCAGCTTTTAAAATGTCACAATTTTTCTCTCCTCTTTATACTTTCCCCCTTTGTCCCCCACTTACTTCAGTTGCTACAAACTGAGTTCAAAGCACAAAAGTAGCTTGTACTCAGTTAACTAACAAGGTGAAAGTAATGGAAAGATTCCCATGAAAGGGTTAAAAGAAACCAGGGACTATCTAGCCAGATGCATTAGGTTTTCAGTTCTTTTGAAAGAGATTAGAGGGGCAGGAAAAACAACATGTGGAGTTGGAGCATTTTTATGTATCCAGGGGAAGGGGTGTTGGCCATATACCAAAGTGGAATGACATCCAAAATCCACAAAACAGCGATACTTTTATGGGAGCAACCAAAATGCACAAAATATATGTCACAAGCTTTTGAAACTCCACTGGCCTTTTCATCAGGCAATGGTGTTAAAAACTATACAAGAGGACAAAAAGAGTGATAATGTTAGTCATATGGCTGCATTTTGTCAAGAAGTTCTTGGTGTTGTTCTGTGTTAAGATTATATGGAGGGATAGCTATGCCTGCCTAGATCAAATAGACTAAATAGTTGGAAGCAGAAGACAGGGAAGCTCCATTCCTTCTGCAAAAATAAGACCAAGAGGATATTGTGGCACAGTCCATCAACTACCTAAATAAAAAAATAGAGTTAAAAAAGGAACACTAAATCAAACATTGTGCCAACCTGAATAACATCCCCATAGAACCTGAAGAACATCCCCATAGAATTTAAATATAATGTAAACAGTATGTAATGTGGTGGCTTAGTGATTAAGATGCCAATTCTGATGTTTGCAAGGTCATAAAATCATAGAATCATAGAGTTGGAAGAGACCACAAAGGCCATCCAGTCCAACCCCCTGCCATGCAGGAACTCTCCTTCAAAGCATCCCCAACAGATGGCCATCCAACCTCTGTTTGGAAAGGTTGAAGTTCAAGATCCAAGTGCCACATGATGGGGTGAGCTCCTGTCACTGGTCCCAATTTCTGCCAACCTAGCAGTTCAAAATGCAAGTATATAAATAGGTACCACTTTAGTGAAAAGATAACAGCATTCTGTGCAGTCATGCTGGCCATATGACTACTGGGGTCATCTTTGGACAATGCTGGCTCTTCCTCTTAGTAACTGAGATGAGGACCACCCCCTACATTCATTTATGACTAGACATTCATGTTAAGGGAAAACCTTTACCTTTAAACAGTATGTAAACAATAGATTTGCACTACTAAGCCTAATTGCCTGGGAGCCTGAAGTACTCTGGGCTGAAAGGAGGGAAGAATGCAGAAACTCCCAAGGCAGAAAGACTTATAGCATTTAAGGGCAGATACGAGGCAAAAGGAAAGAGGGACAGAAATATTGTCAATGTTTCAAAGCAACTGTTCAATTATTTTTGTACAGGGAGAAAGAGAAGTACTATAACAATCAATGTCAAGAAATAGAAGACAACCAAAAAAAGGGGGGGGGGACAAGAGACCTCTTCTGGAAGAGCCAAGAAATCAACGAGAATTTTAAACCAAGAGTGGGGATGTTCTGTAACCAGCAGGGGAACACACTGCATGATGAGGAAGAAATAAAAAGCTGATGGAAACAATATACTGAAGAACAATATAAAAGAGATGAAAGGATGACAGATTAAGTCAAGGAAGAACAATCTGGAGAAGAATCCACAATTTTAGCAAGTGAAGTGGAAGATGCACTTGAAGAACTTGGGAGAAATAAATCACCAGAAACAAATGGCATACCAACAGAGCTGCTTCAAGCTACAGAGATAGAATCTACTCAAATTCTAACAAAAAATTGTCAACAAGTATGAAAAATAAAAGAATGGCCTACAAACTGGAAATGACTGATATACATTCCAAACAACAAGAAATGTCAAGGATACCAGGGACTTCAGTAAGTACCAGACCACTGTATTATTCTTTCATGAAAGAAAACTGATGCTCAAAATTCTACAACAAAGAGTTTTACCATATGTAGAGAAAGAAATGTCATGTGTCTATGCCAAATGTCCATGCTCAGAAGAGGAAGGGGTATGAGAGATCATATTAGAAACATGCATTGGATAAAGAATGTACAAAAGAGTTCCAGAGAAATTCGGTCTGTGCTTTATAGATTATAGCAAAACCTTTGATTGTATAGATCATGAAAAACTATAGATTACTTTTTAAAAATGAGTGTGACACATTTGATTGTCCAGATGTGTAACCTGTACTCAGGTCAAGAAGCCACTGAAGTCAAGAAGCCACTGAAGACTTTGGCAAATCAGTTCACTCCTTAGTCGTGGCCACTAAGTGATGCTGGGAGTGCAGAATTTATAGCTCAAAACACTTCTGCTGAGCATCCATGTCTAGCTGTTGGTGGATGTTGGGAAGTCTCATTCCCTCACACATACACCACCACCAATGGTATGTCCTATGATGCATCTACACTGCACAAATTGCAGTGTACATACTTTCATCCCACTAGGGAATCCTAGGATTTGTAATTTCAAGAGGCATTTAGATTTCTTTGCTAGACACCCTATGGCTGTCATTGATGATAGTGGACTAGAACAGAGGTTCTCAGTCTTGAGTTATTTGAGAATTCAGCTCCTAGAATCCCAGACCATTGGCCAAACTGTCTGAGGCTTCTGAGGACTGAAATCTAAAACATATTAAGGGTATTTGGAAGCTTTTGCACTAAAGAATTCAAAATTCTCCTCTCCAAGTTACAGCTCATAGGATGCAGGCATGGCAGTTAAAGCCGAATCCAGTTACAGTTCTGCAGCGATGGAATGAAGCACAGTAAACACATCCAACTTAGAGTGCATCTACACTGTAGAAATAATGCAGTTTGACACTGTTTTAACTGCCATGGTTCCAGTCTATGAATTCCTTGAATTTGTACTTTTGTGAGACATAAGTACTCTTTGGGAGGGAAGGCTAAATACTTTGTAAAACTACAAATCCCAGCATTCCATAGGATGGAGCTACAACACTTAATGTGGTGTCTAACTGCATTATTTCTACAGTGCAGATGCACTCTCAGTCATGGCTAGTTGTGACAGACACTACCCCAACTGCCTTTTGTGCACTCTGGACACTCAGGTCTAGAGCAGTGGTACTAAACAGTGAAGCATGATCAGACAAAATTAAATAAAATGGGTGATACAATGGTATCCATTTAACCTAATCTCCAATGTGTCAACAGTTCTGAGACTAAACATATATCATCCATACAAAACCTCATCCATTTGCTTGGATTGCAATGGTTAGAAATCACAACTGAGTGATGTTTAGGATGGCTGCTTAATTCCACACTTTCATACAGCAGCATAGGAAGTAGTCTTGATGTCTAGTTTTGCATTGACTTTTCATACTTACACATTCTACTTGGGTTTGCAAAAAATGGATTAAGAGAATGATAACCGCAAGCACTTTTTGGCAACTTGCTTAGTTCACAGAAATGGATTAGAAGTACAGTACTGAATACTTCAGCATATGCTTCTGTGATTGGTTTATATATGCAGGAAAAAAAAACTCTAAACCTGGGATTGCCATATCAACTATGCAAGTACATTTTAATAAGGCTGTTGGTGTTAAGAAATGGTAGCTGTTGAAATAAGAGGAATCTGACGTCACTGCTGTGAATACTTAGAGGCTCTAAAGAAGAAATCCATGAATTGGATAGCAAAGTTGAATAATTATATATTATTATTACATTGATATTTCACTCTTCCTTATATTAGCTGAGGACAGAACATTAGGGGCTACCCTCATTTTACTCTCACAACAACCCTGTGAGTCCAAGGCATTGTAACTTGCCTTTGAAAAGTCTGTGGTTTCTTGAGTAAGCAAGAATTTCAAGATGGTCAACAATGGTCTGCCCTTGACACTTTCTACTATATCACACTGAATAGACATTAATAAATCAAAGTATGTCATGTTCTTGATCACGTGCATTTCTTAACTCTTTGCATCTGAAAATAATTTAATAGTACATATTTTTTTGAAATGGTGAGCTTCCTTCAGATATTAATTTTGGCTCAGATTTACACAAATTGTATGATTTCATTGCCAGACTAAATGCCACTGTGTAAAAAAAACTGTTTATTATACTGAAACCCAAAGAAGCTCAAGGTTAAGAAGATGTACACCCCAACTAGGGTGGCCCTCTCTCCATTGCAACAGTCAGTGTATGTTGGAAGATCATGTCAGTATCAAGTTTGTCTAGTTGAAGTCCACTTTAAAAAGAAGGAAATATAAGAAGGTATAGGAAACACAGAATAGCTGATGTACTGGTTTGATCAATGGATAATGACTCTGGAGAACAGAGTTCAAATCCCTGCACAGAAACCCACTGGGTGACCTTGGGAAAGTCACATTCCTTCAGGCTCAGAGCAATGGCAAACCTCCTGGGAACAAATCTTTTCAGGACAACCCAGTGACAGGTCATGTTAGGGTTGCCAGGAGTCGGAAATGACTTGGAGGCACACAACAACAAACAAAGCACAGGAGCCAGAAAGTTCCCCATCCACAGTTAGCAAATGTGCAACAGAAAGGTCACAAGCGTCAAACTCACCACCCTCAATATGGCGAGACGTATGGTAGAGCCGTTTAAGTCATTGTAATTATGCCTACATTTGCTTATGCAAAGATCAATTTGCATTTCACATTCTGTGTAAATCAGCATTACCATCCACCATCTTTTCGGTGATGAATTTCTTCTTTTATATGATGAATACCAGCAGTGCCTCTTTTTCCTCTCAGCCACAGAGGACTAGGGTTTAGATTCTTGAGATTCAAGAGCAGCATGTTAGGCAGCATGGAAACTATAGCTAATAGCCTTGGTCAGAATTCCCACAATGCACATTGATTTTTGTGATGTCTTTATCACTAGAGGCCAAAAAATTCCTCTGAGGAGGAATGCCACATTTTTTTCCCTTCAGATCGCATCTCCATTTGAAAAGATAGGTACTTTCTAATCATCCCACCCCCAAATATACCCCACTATTTCTTTTATGACATTTGCCCTCATCCTCCCACCTATTTGTCCCAGCAGTTGTTACAAGTGTTGCAAATGCAGGCAGCAAACAGAAAATGTTGAAGGGAAAGAGAAGCTGTGTTATTGACACTGCTAATGGGGAAGCCCCACTGCTGGGAAACCATAGGATAATGTTTCTTTTCCCTAGAGAAACCTGGTGGTTTTGTTTAATTGTTTGTTTGTTTCCTCTTTAGAAACAGTATGGAGAATTTTTTAGAAGTCATTTGGAAATAGGTCATCACCTAATTATACCCATTTTGTACCTGTACTGAATTGCGATTGCAATTCTCAAACAGAATTCTCAAAGACAGTGTTCAGCACTGGCACAAACTGTGTTTTTGCCTGAGAAAAAGAACAAAATGCCACATACGCACATGCATGCACCGCATACTTCCAGAAGCCAAATAGGCTGGCAGTTAACCCTTACTTCATAGCATCCTATATTTCACTTGAGAGAAGCAGGCTACTGTTACCCCAAGGCCAGGCCCCCAATCACTCCCCTCAATTATAGTATCAATTTAATATTAAAAGGGATGCTGAGGTGGGTAGTCTGAAAGGCAACCCCATTGCAGAGACCTGGCCATACCATATTTGGAAATCTGGTTGGCTGCGACATGGGAGGAATAATAATAATAATAATAATAATAATAATAATTATTTATATCCCACCCAATCACAGGGAATCCGGTCAGCTTACAACAGTGGGAATAATAACAATAACAAGCAATAACAATAAACAGAAGCAATAAACATATAAATAATAAACAAATATAACATAGCAATACATAGCAAAATAATAATAATAATAATAATAATAATAATAATAATAATTCCACAATTCAATGACAAAAACCTAACAGAGAAGATTATATTCAAATCAATAATTATCAAAAAGAAATCATTTCTATTTCCAACCCTTCATTCAAAAAATGTAACAAAACAGATGCCAATAAACTATGAAAATAAAACAAATGCAGCATAACAAATTACTAAATTACAGTTAGGGAATTACAATAAAAGATTACAATCAACATCCAGAA
Source organism: Urosaurus nigricauda (assembly GCA_034509955.1). Taxonomy (NCBI): domain Eukaryota; kingdom Metazoa; phylum Chordata; class Lepidosauria; order Squamata; family Phrynosomatidae; genus Urosaurus; species Urosaurus nigricauda. The sequence continues at coordinate 233,261,238 of JAOEGL010000001.1, read as the reverse complement.
AAAGAGGGAGTGTAAAAATTAATAAACAAGATTCTGTTCTTAGCTTTGCCTGAGGCTTTATGGGCCAGAGCCCATGCTGAGTTGGTCTGAGGCTGAAGGAGGAGGCCTGGGATGTTAAAGGGCATCCCTTGGTCTGTCCTCCATTCTCCTCCTGGCTGATGATTGCTGGGAAATGCGGCCACAAATGCTAGACAAGGCACACCTTGGACAGGCCTAACCTAGCACGTTTTACACATCATCATCATCATTATTATTAATATAGCGCTGTAAGTTTACACAGTGCTATACATACAATCACACATCCTTGTGCAATGTTACTGAACAAAAAGGAGCCTGAAAATGCAAGAGATATCCAGTAGGACATGTTGCTTTGTATAGTTAAGACACATCATTTTCTGTACCTTTTTCATCAATTTGTTGAGAGCAAACTGTACCAGGGCTTGTTTCAGCATGGCTCCTGCCCCACAGAGGTAGTATGACCGGTTACCAGAGATATGTGACAGGCGCCTTTGCCTTATGATTCCCAGTTCTTCTCCAAGTTCCAGATGCCCTTTCACCTGGAAGTCAAATGCTGGTTTCGTTGCAACAGTCTCTACTATCTTTGCTTGGCTCTCTTCTCCAACTGGCACATTAGGATGGGTCCTGTTGGGCAGCCTGAGGGCAAGGAGGTAGTATTTTTCATCCAGTTCTATCTCCTAGTGACACAAGGCATTGAGACGTAGGCTAAGATCCTTGCCTTGCTTCCGCAAGGTATTGTAAAGAGGGAGTGATTGCAAAGTCTTGCTGTCTTGACTTTTCAGCCTCAAATTTTGCAATCTCCTCTTGCATTTCAAGCATTCTCTGCCAGATAGCAACAACATGGTGGAGGTCTTGGGGTCCCAGGGCCCCTTTCCAGCTCTCCAGCAAGAGCACCCACTGCAATAAGATCACCCAAAGACATCAGTATAACCTCTTTGTCTACAGAAGGCGATGATGAGATTCTGGCTGAAGAATGTGGTTGTACATACAAAGACAAAGGACTCTTCTCCAGTAGTAGGAGTTTTCCTTTGTCTAAGATATTCATACTAATTGTCATAACATTTCCTCAATCTCCTGAGCATTCTTCTCCCTTAGGAAAACCTTTTAGCACTGTGGTAGTCCATTCATCCCCAAATGGCTGCCCTGATTTTTATATATTCCACTACCTAGGCACTACCAATTTAGTCTAGTTGAAGCAGGACAGAATCTCTGTTCAACTTCTGCTTGGTTGCTCAATAAGCCAGCCACTCCACTTGCCATGGTGGGTATTGAGCCATCTCCATTCCAGACATCTCTTGATTGGAAACAAGCGTTAAGATCGGTACAGTATTACCATTAGCAAGACCTTCACTTTTCAATTTCTCCCACTTTGGCTTCATTATTTTTCATTTAAGCTATTAAATTATTTTCATTTGAGCTATTAAAATTCCCCTTAAGTATATTAATTTATGGGTGCCCTCCCAGGATCCCCAACCTTTTTTGAGTAACACTACTTTAGCAGACACTGCACAGGTGGTGTGGTACACTTCCATCTCTTTTCTGCAAATTTTTTCCCTGCTTCTCTTTAACCAGGATGTTTCACCTGTGGTAGTCACCTCATTCTGTCTACTACCTTTTGTTGTAGGCAAGGCCCTATTAGAAAATTATAGATGCCATAATCCTTGAGTAAACTGAGTTCAAAATCTATTGAACCATGTGCATAATTTATGGTTCCCTGGACCATAACCTCCATCCTTGAGATGCTTATGCATGAATGTCACTGGCTGATAGATCACCCTCTTCATTTCCACAGGTTATAGGGAACTCATAGAGAAGGTTTACAGAGTTAGGGCCTGTACAGACTGGTGCTTTGCGCCAGCCTCAGCCCGAACTAGGAGTATGTGGGGGCTGAGCGTTTACATGCTCAGCAGCCCTACTGTGTACCCCGGGTGCCATCTTGGTGTGCCCCTATACATGCCACAATGACATCATGTGCACAGCACTCAAACAGGGCTGCACTGCATAGACATCATTATCGCATGTGCACATGCCAATGGCATCCCACACATACCCTAAAAAGAACCTGCTAGGAGCGTTTGGTTGGTGTGGTCTCCATCTGGGGGAGAAAGGGGTGGTGTCTTGTCACCCCTTTCTTCCCATCTGTCAAACCCCTTAGTTGCCTAATGGGAACAAAGAAAACTTGAGAAACTAGCTAATCTGTTTCTTTGCTTTATTTTGTGTAAAATCTGTTTATTTGCAAAATATACTGGCTGAACAGCTGAGAAAAGGAAGTGTTCCCCATCCAAGCATACAGATGTGTTTATCCTAAAGCAAGTATCAGTCCTGCAAAGCTGCAGGACACCTTTGCAACCGCCCACAATCTTTTTCTTGCCAGGCAGACATCATGTTGGCAACTTTTCTAGCATGACTTTACAACAACGGCACTGTCTTCCCCATCCTCCCTGTGCCAATTTGAAGCAAAACAAAAATACTGCTGATTCTTTCTTTCGTTGCCCAATCCTCCTGGGGCAAAACACAGGTCTCACACTCGCATTGCCAGATGGGCGTAACCTTCTCTCCCCTACTTGAAATTCTCTATCCATGAATTAGCATTCCTTGGTTGTGGCTAACCCAAACCAAAGATAGAAATAGCAGGACAGAAAAGACTTCAAATATTGAATTTCAAAACCAATGCACCTATTCACAGACACACCCAAATGAACTGGTTCTTCTTGTGGTTGAGAAAAATGAGGCAACAAGGAAAGAACACCATGGAATCTCTGCCAAGAAAATGAGTAGCTGTGCTGAAAGGTATTCAGTAACCATGAGACTCCTTAGGTAATTTTGAAGAAGTCACAAGCTGCTGGCAATATTTCACAAGTTTTTACCATTGTGATATGCCTCAAAAGCTATAGTTGGTGGGGGAGTCAAGCTTCAGAGGGGTTTTTTTTTAAATTGCATTAAAGTGTGCTTATTTAGACTTTTGTTCCATCATGATGTTATAGTTTGAGCTACTAGGTCTAGGACCTTTGGAGAGCAAGGCTATGGAAATCTGCTGGGTCTCTCAGCCCAAGAAGAAGACAACCACCTCTCTGAATAATTCTTTCCAAGAAAATCCTATGAAGGGGCATCTTAAGACCTGAAGGCACATATCAACTCATAGTATTCACTAGGCAGCCCTTTAAATGTGTCACCGGTTTCTCCTACAGCAACAGGAATGCAAGGTTTACATGGATTCTGAGTGAAAACTTAGGTCAAAGATTAAACAAAATCTATTTACACAAAGCAAACACAGAATGCTTTTCCCCAAAAAACAAAAATCCAGGCTGTCTATTTTGTGAGCAGTGTATGTACACCTTTGGGAGGGAGGGATGTTTTTTCAGTTAATGCCAGATTTTTGTTCTGTTTTCTCCTGTTCTAAACCCTGACGTGCAGATCGTTTTAAAATAGACACAATTACAACTACAGCAAGGGTATGAACCCTGCAGCCCTCTATATGTTGCAGACTCCTACCAATCCTCCCCTCTTGTCAAGCTGGCTGAGGATGGTGGAGCTTGGAATCCAGCAAGATTTGTAAGGCCACACTTCTCCAGCCCTTATTTAGAAGTACATAGGGGCTTTCTAGATTGGCAAAAAGAAGTGTGTTCATGGCTGCATGAAACTCTAGCCTTTAGATGAGATAAAGGGAAACTGTGCCATGAAAACGCTTTTTTTGTGTTTTAGGGGAGAAGAAGCGCCTTTTAAAAGGTGCTGGTTTTCCCAGCTTCTTTTTTAAAAACTGCGGAACAGCACAGCTCCATCTAAAGGCTGTGGTGCAGCTGCTAAGCATTAAGGAAAAGGCAACTTGATGTCACACTTTCCTGCCAATCTAGAAAGCCTTATAGTTTGAAATACATGGAACATTAAAAAGAAGTTATTCAGATGAACAGGGAAGCCTTGCTTTTTGTCTAAAGAAAACTCAAACAGAACAGAAGTATAAAAGTATATGCAAGGTATCAAATGGAAAACTGCAAAATAAAATAAATTAATCTTAATCCTACTTTTTCTATTACTACATTTATTTGTTTTGTTCACTTTAAATTTCTTTTGGTAATAACACAGAGAAATCAAGACACTACTGCAAGAGAGTTTTCCTCATTCTCTCATTTATTTTTAAAATAACAAAGCTGCTGTAAGGTTACCTTCCCATGTCTCTTTTCCACAGGTGAACAATTCACTTGAATATGTGCTGATTTCAAAAGACTGGCATTTAGCATATTCTGGAAGCCAAATGAAAATTAAAGCTCCTAATAGGAGAAGGGGCAGGAGGAGGAGGAACAACCAGAGCACAGCCGTTGCCCTCCCCAAGACCTTCCGTGGTTTCTGTCTCTCAGAGATAGTTGGGGAAGGGGTGGGGGGGGGGGAGAAGTTTTGCCCCAGAAGACCTGCCTCCAGAGGGTAGACACCCCACCACTGGCACACAGCCCCAAAAAGGTTCACCATCTCTGACTTAGCCCCTTCAAGCACAGTGTGTGCACAAAGAGATTCTTCCACTCCCTTTGTCTCTCTCAGACCCCAGTCAGAGCCATACACTGCTTTCCATGGTCTACTCTACAGGACATGTAATTATCATCCCTCTGCAGTCCTCAATCTCCGCTATCCAATTCCCAAACCTCAGCTCTGAATTCTTTCTTTTTAATTACTGGTGTGTGTGCGCGCGTGTGTGTGTTAATTTAACAATAAAACCTTTTTAATTCACCCAGAGTTAGAGTCCCCCTCAGTGAGTACTGGTATGCACAGGTGCCAATGATCCTAAAGGTTATCCAACCTCTTGCCAAACTAGGCTAATTTTCTCAACATTTGAAGTGAAGTTGGCATTTACACCTTTCTTTGAGTAATATACCTGTCTGCTGATAAGAGGGATGGATTCAGCCTCACTTCCTCTGGGAGGGAATTCCATAGGAAAAGACCCCACTACAGAAAGGACCCAGCACATAAACTCACCAGTCTAGCTTTACAAGTTGATGGGACACACTGATGGGACACACTGCTAAATAATCTCAATTTGCAGGCAGGTGCATATGATGACCTTGCCACAGCCCACCTGAGGGCTCAGTTCCAAAACAATACCATGTCATCCATATGCTTTCCAAACCTGTAGATATGTAGCATCTCTTTCTTGTTGCATGAAATGAAGTTCCTATTGATGTGGCAATATTCCTGGGAGGTTTAAAAATGGCGTATACTTTAGTTTGCTTGCAGCTGGCTCAGCTAATGTGCTACATAATCATTTCTATTATTAAACAACACAACAAAACTGACCTGTGCTTGGGTGATATGGGTGTATAAAGGAAAAGGTTAGAAGTGCATTGTACCTTGCAAACAGAATTGGATTAATAATCTACAGGACCAATCACAGAAAACAGGAGACAGAATTTCCTCTTGGCATACTTTTCCCATATAGGCCATTGGAATAATTTACATGCATTTTCAGGTAATGTAATTTGGGAATTCATTTCAATACAAACACTTGAAATATCCATTATTACACTTCCATATAATATCATGGAGACATTACTAGAGACATAAAATATTATAAAAGACAAAATGTGTGATAGCTCATATGCCTTGATAACATCCCACTTGGATTACTGTAACACACTCTATTTACAGCTGCCTTTGGAAACTTTCCTGAACATTCAATGGGTCCAATATACTGCTGCCAAACTGCTGACCAGGAAGAGGAAATAATCCCTGAGGTAAATAAGGATGTTTGAAAAATCCAGTTTAAGTCTGAGACTCATTGGTCTTGTCTTACAACATGCTTCCCAAATTGTCTCTGTGATGCATGCAATTTTGCTCGGGAATGCATATGCTGATAGATGTCCAACAGGTATTCTCTCAATCTGTAAAATAACAACAATCCAATGGCAGTGGGTACAAGCCACCTGAGAAGGTGATTAAACAGAAGGTGCCCATGGATATGCACTTTATAGAGCTGCACATCCCTATAACAAATGGCCTCACACCAGTCTTTGTGTGTAAGTCTTGGCTTAGAAGTGGTCAGAATGGAAAACAGCAGTCACTTTTCTAAGCAAATTGGATGTTTGGAATCCAGGAGTCTCGCTTTTTGGATACCCCACATCCAAGGGATTTTAAACCTATGTATTAGGAGCATTTGTGGTGATTGCCTTTTAATGCTTTGTAGTAATTTAACTAACAAGAGCATTGAAGGTCTGCTGTTGTTCTGCTGTTGACATGCAAGCTTCACAACTAGACCCTCGGTATGGAAATGGATTTAATTGGCATTGTCAATTGAATCAATATTGTGAAGGTGCAATGCACAGACACACACACACACATACACTGTGGAACAAACTTTTAAAAAAGAAAAGCAACTGGTACATACTAACTCCTGCTTGCAACACAAAAATGTGAACAAATAGGGGGAGGAAAATACTTCTCCAAGGCACTGCAACAAATTCCTTTCTCTCAATAATTCAATTATCTCTAATAATATTAGATTTATTTTCTGTAACAAACAAATTATGGGTTAATTAAAAAAAATTAATTATAGACTGAGGGAGCAGCCTAAGTAAATTGCTGGGGAGAAGGACCGTATTTCAAAATCTTGCCTGTGCTCTGTGTTGTGGGCAAAGGTGGGATGAACAGGAGAAGAATGTGTTTTGTACCATAGGCCAACAGCATGTAACATTCAATTTTATATATATATATATATATATATATATGTAACTAAAACTATTATCATTATGAGTAATGGAAAGAGATAATTTCAGATGTCCAGATGTCCACCTTATAATGGCTATATGGCCTAAATAATTTAGAGTGTAAGCACAGCTTCATAGATTTAACCTTCCATAGATTTAACCCATTCAACTTCACTCTCTTCATTTTTTGTGAATGTAGGGTTGATTCTTCCTCACTTGCCTGATTCAGCACTGGGGATTCTTTGGGTCTCCAGACGTTTTGGCCATAACTCACACAATCCTCCTTACCATTGGCTATGCTGTGCAGGGCTAATGGAAGTTGTAGGCCAAAAGCTTTGGAGAGGCAAAATTTTCCCTATCCTTGGTGTGATGGGAAATCCCAGGAGAGAATTTCTCTATAAGAAGGTCAAGGCATGCCTACCTAGAAACAACTCAGTCTTGCCTGATTTTGATTTGGTGGGGATGTAATGGCTATTTAAGGCTTGTACTCGCCACATACTCACCATCATTCTTGGAGGGGAGATCTTGCTTTTTTTTCCCTAGCCTCATAGAATTTGCTTCCCAACCTCCCGTTCCCATTTCTTCAAAAGTTCACCCAATCTGATTCTAATTCTAAGAAATCTGAGGATATAATATTTAAATTTATATGTACATTCAAATATGTTGTGAAAGAAAGTGGAGTGACAGAACTCAGCAGTCATTAAGACTGAGTAGTGGTCAGAACAATAGACTAACATTTGGGAGTTCCAAGCTTAAGTCTCCAGTGAACCATGAAAATCACAAGACAACCTTGAGCAACTCAATCAGTCAAGTCTCTCTGACTTGCCTTACAGTTGTAAGAATAAAGTAAGAGGATGGGAGAAAGCCATTCATGTTGCCTCTAACACAATTGGAGGACAAATAAGATTAGGGGCTGACAGTGGAGGTTGCATCTGCACTGCAGAAATAATCCAGTTTGACACAGCTTTACCTGTCATGGCTCAGTGCTATGGAGTCCTGGGGCCTATAGTTCATTGTGGCACCATAGCTCTGTGACAGACAAGGCTAAATATTTTATAAAACTTCAAATGCCAGATTTCCATAGCACTGAGCCATGGCAGTTAAAGCAGTATCAAGCCTGAAATATGGGGCAGGATTCCTGTCCCTTTAATGGTTGTGTAGAAAGGGGACGTACAGCAGTTTGACCTGGAAATCCTAGATGAGATAGAAATATATGTAATAAGAAAAACACTGCAAACTGCTCTGCATGTCTGCCTTGAAGTAAGTTGTATTTGTTTCAGTGTGGTTTACACTGAGGTGCATGTGTATAGGGTTGCAACATTCCTGGTTTGTTTGAAATAATATTTTCCTGGAGTGACTGGTACAGTTGACTTTTACTGGGGCTCCATCTTGATTAGAGAGGGCTAGTTCTTCCTGATTGCCCTGACTCAATAGGGGAGAATTTTTGGCTTTTGGACAGTCCCAGTTGGACTTCCTTCCAAGACAGCCAGATATTAAAGAGGTCTGGGCAAGTGCAATAGGGCTAGGGGCAAATTTTCTGTGAACGGAGGACTGTGCCAAATAATAATAATAATAATAATAATAATAATAATAAATATTTATTTATATGCCGCCCAATCACTGGGAATCCGGGTGGCTTACAACAGAGGGAAATTCAAAGCAATGACAATACAAATGAAAAATTTTTTAAAATATAACATAGCAATATATTAAACAATAAAAATAAGATAAAATAACAATTAACAATTGCAGTAAATAACAAAAACAAAAATACATAGCAAATCAAGAGCAGCAAAAAATACATAACAATGAACAATGAAAACTATATGGCAATTAATATAGCAAATCAGTAAAATACAAGATTCCTCTCTTTCTCGACCCCAAATCCCAATCATAAAATAAAACAATATTCAACAATGCACACACTAAAAAAGGACATTACAATCTAAACTCACAAAAAGTGGAAGAGGGACCAGGAGTGTCCTCCATTGCCTTTTGAGGCTCTGGGATGATGTTGGGCGAGTCACAGCATAAGCTTTCATAGAGTTGATTTACTTCTATGCATCTGCGGAAGCAGACCAAATCTACGAAAGCTTATGTTACAGCTTCTTTCACGTAGTCTCAAAGGTGCTACAAGATCTCTTTGCATCGGATGTATTTGTTATTATAAAAATAAATTTAAAAAACAATACGGAAGGGCTGCAACCTAGTGAAAAGATGGATAGCTTCACCTGAAAGTTTCAAGGGGAAGTATATGACATACTAAAAACATCATACGTACTGTATATACTCATGTATAAGTCTAGAAATTTCAGTCAAAAAATTGACTCAAAAACCTAGGTCGATTTATCCACAGGTCAATGTAAGTACTGTACTTTAACTCTTATCAAAAAGGGAACCATGCCCTGATGAAAGGTGAGAGCTTAATCTCTCCTCAAAGCACCTAAAAGAAACATCAACCCCTTTACTATCTCATCCATCCATCCTTTATGATGCGCACAAACAGTTACGCCTGTAGAAAATTTTTAAAGATCTTTAGCATTGTTTTCCTTTGCTTCATCCTTTACATCCTTTATTACATGTGGCTTGATTTTACCTTTGAATTATCCACCAGTCATATCAGAATCCATAATTTTAGCCCCAAAATCTGCCCTCAATTTATACATGAGGTCAACTTATAGTTGAGTATATATGGTAATTGCATATCACTTCTGCTCTGATCAGTTGAAGGGGACGGCTTGTTCAAAGGGGAAGGTATGCTGGCCAAGACAACAGCGAGGGGACAAACTGGGCAGGAATTTCATAGTCTTGGAGTAGCTACCAAGAAGGCTATGTCCTCAATATGGGAGCCCAGTAGGATGGTAAGCCCTCTCCCTTACATGGGATTAAGCTGCATTGAACACATGGAAGGCACTTCTAAGTATACATTCTGCTTGTAAGAATGTTTCAGTGATAATGGATGGGGAAAAATGATTTGCCTTCCTCCTACAAGCAAGCAATATTAATAACTAATTTCCTGCCAATGTTGAGCATCCCACTATGACCTTAGAAACAGTTCTAGGGATTGTCTTAGGTTGGGGTATAAACTGGATTAGGCTTGAACTGTTCAGGTGTGTCACCATGCTGATTTGTTTTTCCTCATTCATCCCATTTTTGGTTTGGTATCTAAGCAGGAAAAGCAGGTAGCAGCTGTAGGTACTGGCTCCATCTCTTGCCATCAGCCATTCTTCCAAGGATTATGAGAGTGCTGTTTTTAATTAGCAACTCGTGGGTGCCACATCTTACAAAACAGGGTTGTTGCTGCAACTGGAAAACCAAGTAAACATTCACTTCGTGGGGGATAGAAGGAGAAAAGAGGTCTTGCAAGCCAAACTGAGAATCTAATCGCTAAGCAGCCCATTTGTCTCTGAAGCTGAGAGGTGGGCACCTCACACCACTCTGACACTGAAAGGCAGTCTGTTTATTTGGCAGCTCCGTGCATCTTCAGGGTGCCGAGGATGAACTGTGGCTCAGGTTCCAAAGTTAATTAAAAGAATAATCTAAACTAAACAAGTGCCTGATGAGATGCCAGCAAATATACAAAGGCATGCAGAGAGACAGTCCACGATAGAAAGCGATTGACACACAGAACTAATTACGAAACATGGCACTGCATACGCTCTAGTCCGCAAACTTTGCTCCAAGCCCTGCAAGAGGGAAGAAAGGTGCTCCAGAGAACACTGTGAGGATTGTAGACACAGAAAGCAGATTGGTGAGCAACTGAGACAGAAATTGGCTTCAGTTGGCAAGTCCATTAGCCAGATTTGCACTCACAGTTGATTCCATCCAGCGATCCTTTCATCCAGTGATCTCAGCAAATGTATACCCATATCCCAGACCTTCTGTAGCCCTGTCAAGTGAGCATGCTGCTTTACACAACGTTCCCCACCTCAAGGACCTTAAAAACAAAATTTGGTCCGTCAGTGGAGATGATAGCTTTGAAAGGTTACTGTTGGGATCTACAACCCTCAGTGGGCATGCTGGCTGGGAGGTTTTGGGTGTTATAGCTCCAAAGTACCTTTTACAAGCTCTGTACGACACACACACACATCAAGAAGAGAAGGCAAAGAGAAGGAAGAGGGACAGGAAGGATATGTGCAGATGCAGTTAGAGATGCCTGGCTTTTGTTTGAAATAACAGAGGATTTTGGGTTTCAGTGAAAAGGGCTTCGCGGAAGAGACAAGAATATAGGAACTTGGCTTCTGTCAAGTTGAACTTTTGTTCCATCTACTTCAGTATGCTCTGCACTGACTGGCAGCAGCTCTCCAGGATTTCAGATAGGAGTCCAGCTCTCCCCACTTTCAGCTTGGGACCTTTACGGCTGATCTGATCGATCAATGAGGTTTGAGGCAAAAGTGTAATCAAAACCAGCGGGAAGATGGTACAGTGGGCCCTTGGTTTGCTGAGGTTTAGTTCCAGGATCCCCCTGTGGATACCAAAATCTATGGATTTTCAAGTCCCATTGAGTACAGTGGAGTAGTAAAATTGTGTTCCTTATATAAAACGGCAAGATCAAGGTTTGCTTTTTAGAATTTATATTTTTTGGAACATGTTCAAGCCATGGATGCTTGAATCTGTGAATAAAGTTTCCGTGGATGTGGAGGGCCAACTGTATAACTTGAACTGTTTCTCTGTTCACTTCAATGGAAGAGATGACACCATATATACACACATGAATTCAAAAGATAAGAGACTTCCACACAAAGAAGCCAGGAAGATCTATGTCATCTCCTTGGGAGATATTTACTCCTGAGAGCAAGCAATTCATCAACTCGTAGTGATGATGTTTATATCTAAAACAAAAAAATGGGTATCGAAACTATTATTCAGGGGGGGAGGATGCCAAAAATAATGGATAATGTCGCACAACACCAAACAGTCATCCTCAAGGCAAGATTTGGGGCAGAGATCAAGGGTCCACTCAGTCAAATAAGCAGATCTTCACTACCGTCACCTCACTCCAACAGAGCTCGCTTGCCATGTTTTGAAGTCAGTAAGCAAAACAGACTGGAAGCAAGACCTTTGATAGTCTAAAATTTCAGTTACAGTGAAGATGGGTAAGACTCTTAAGTGAAGACTCTAAAATTATCTCAGGACACCAGAGTGTATGATAGCACTGGTTATTCTAAGTTTGTGTTCTCACACTTTAATGGAGAACTTGCAATGCCACTAGAGGATTATGACTCCTAACACCTCTGACTCACCTAGCAGGAGGTCTTACCCATCACGGCTTTTGTTGTGCAAGGCAATAAACTGTGTGCATCTTCCCATTTCATGTCTATATTTTTAGTTTTTTATTTTTTGACAATCCAATCATATTTCACAGAATTCATTCTTCCTTTGTAGTTAAACTGGATCCAGTACCTGTTGTTGTTGTTGTTATGATGTACCTTCCAGTTGTTTCCAATTTATGGTGACCCTATCATGGGATTTTTCTTGGCCAGATTTGTCAGAGGGCTGTGGCTTTTTAATGTCATCCGGTAGGTTTCCACGGCCAAGCGAGGATTCCAACCCTGGTCTCCAGAGTCATAGCCCAATGCTCAAACCACTACTTCTGCCTTGAATTCCATTCTGGGAAAAAGCTATGGACTAGATGACTCTGAAGGCCAGGGTTTGAAACTACTGGGTGGCTTTGGGCAAATCACAGTGGACTCTTTCAGACGTGGGAAATTGGAAGTATAATCCAAGGGCAATCCAAATGCAATCCTGGGGTTTCACGTTATTGCGAATTAATTCTTCTCACGCAAATTCGGGCAAAAGGGAAGTCACTCCGAATGCAATCATGGGTTTAACGTTATTGCGAATTTAAGCTTCTCACGCGATTTCGGGCAAGGGGGGGTTATTTTCGGGTAATGGGAAGTAATTCCGAATGCCTTCCGAACGGAGCAGGGGTTCAGGTAAATTCACTAAACAAGTGAATTTACATGATGAATCCGCATTGGCTCCATTCGGAATTGGGAGAAATTCCTCCCGTTTGAAAGATTCCAGTCTCTCAGCCTCAGAGGAAAGCAATGGTAAACCCCATCTGAATAAATCTTGCCAAGAAAACCCCATGAAAGGGAGTCACCGTAAGATGGGAACAACTTGAAGGCACAAAGAAAAGCCAATAAATAAAGTCAATTAAAAATAGAGTGTATTATAATATATATATATATATATATATATACAGTTGAGAGAGAAAGAGAGAATATATATATATATAAACATATACTGTGTACATAATTAAATAAATACACACCATGCTGGCTGTTGTGTGCCTGACAGTTGCTTCCAAATTATGGTAACTTAAGGTGAACCTATCATGGGGTTTTCTCAGCCAGATTTGTTCAGAGGAGGATTGCCATTGCCTTCCCCCAAGGCTGAGAGTATGTGACTTGCCCAAGGTCACCCAGTGGGTTTCCCTAGTTGAGGGATTTTCATTCCTTGGTGTTGTTGTGTGCCTCCAAGTCATTTTGGACTTATGGTGACCCTAAGACTGTCAGCCCTATCACAGTGCAAGTTTCTTCATTCCTATTACTATTATTATTGTTGTTGTTATTCCTATTGCTGCTGTTAATATTACTGTCATTAAGCTTCAGAAAAAGCAGCATCAAAGGCGCGGATCCACATCTTGGTGGTACATTGAGACTCAATCTGCCAAGGTCACCAGAGGTGGTCCTCCTTTTCCAGGACATGTCCTCCATTTCACTCTTCAATTCAGGAGAATTTTTTTTTAAAGGTCCTCCATTTGGAGAAGGACGATGAAGCCGGAATTGACATCTATATGCAAGGTGACCAGAGACAGTCCTCCTTTTCCAAGATGTGTCCTCCATTTAATCTTCTGCCTGGGAGAGATTCCAAAAGGTCCTCCAATTTGAGCATCCCTAAGAAGCATGAAGGAGAGCCAGCTTGGGGTGGCTGGGCGGGTAGTAGTTGGACTAGGACTCTTGGGACCAGGGTTTGAATCCAAGCTCAAATCCAAAGGAAACCCACTGGGGGTGACCTTGGGCAAGTCACACTCTCTCAGCCCATGACCAACCCCCCTCTGGAGCAACCTTGAGTCATTGTACTCAATAATAAACCCACTTGAGGGGCAAGTCACACTCTCTCAGCCTCCTCAGGGGAAGCTGATGACCACCAAACCCTCCTCTGGAGAAACCTTAGAGTCCTTGTACTGGGAGGACTAAACCTAAACATAAACATGACCACAATTCTATTGCAAAGGAGGCCCTTAGCAAGAGACCAGCGTGGATGGAGGGAGGTTCCTGGGATGGTCTGAAGCTTTTTGGGGGGGGGGGGGCAGCATCCTTCTTTGGCTGGAAGGAAGGGCTGGAAAGAAGGGCTGGTGGGTGGGCCTGAGTCTTTGATTGACAGCCCAGGGAGGGCGTCTCAGCCAATGAGGGGGGCCAAGGGCGGGGCTTGGGCAGATTGAAGCTCTTTTGCTTCTCAGCTGAGCTGAAGGTTGCTCAGAGCCCAGCAGACTCTGGAAGAGGAAGAGGCTGGAGCTCCCATGGCAGCCACCAAAGGACTCTAGAGGACTCCGGGGGCTTGGTCGGGATCCGGGTACGGAAGGAGGAGCAGTCCTTGGAGGGCTTTATTTGGGGAGGGGGACCATGGGGCTTCTCCTTTGGGAGGAGGAGGGAGAGCCTCCTCTGCCTCCTTTTTTTTTCTTCAAGTGCCTTCTCTTTTTTGGAAACCCTTAGAGAGGACCCCCCTTTTTCCCCGGACGCATGTCCTCCTTTTCCCGGACAGGTCCTACATCCCAGGCTCCTCTCCAGGAGGACCTCCCCCCTCCCTCCCTCCCTCCCCAGTTTGACATTTTCTCTCTCCAGCTTTTGTCCTCCCTTTATTACCATCATCATCATCATCATCATCCTTTGTGTATTTTTGTCTCCTCGCCTTCCTTTGAGCAGGACTCAAACGACCAGGAATGGATGTTGCTTGGGGGAGGAGGGCTCTTTGGTTTTTGGGCCCGTCCTCCATTTTTTTCTGGAAGGTCCTCAATTTTGGGGGGGAGGGGAAGGTTGCCTTCTTTTAGGTCAGGACAACATCTGCTTGCCCAGAGAGAGGAGGAGGAGGGAGCCACCAAAAGGCTGGCTACTCATTCAGGACACACACGTCCTCCTTTTCCAGGACGCAACGTCCTCCTTGTCCTCCTTTTCCAGGACGCACGTCCTCCCTTTCCACCTCCTGCTCCCGCTAACATTCCGAGGAGGGGCTTTTGAGCTTCGATTTTATAGAGTTGAAACCTTTGATTTGATTTTATCACGGATTCGGATTCGAGGAAGGCTTTGGAGCTCTGAAGGTTGTGTGTCCTCCATTTGGGTCCTTTTCCTCCTCCTCCGCTGGGGCTTCGGAGACAAAAGCCTCCCTCCTGCCTGCCTTCTTTCCTTCCAGGATCTGACCGCAAAAGGGTCTGACTTGCCCCTTAGAAGTGAAGGGGGGGGGGATCTTCTGGGGTCTATGCTTTGGGGGTTTTTTAGGGGATCCCTTGGAGAATCCCCCCCAGCTCCCTCCTTCGCTTACCTTACCTTGCCTTGTTCTCTTGCCTTGCCATCCCTCGCTTTGATTTACCTTGGTTTAGTTTACCTTGCTTTGCTTTACCTTGCCTTGCCTTGCCATGCCTTGCTTTCCTTTACCTTTCCATCCCCTTGCTTTGCCAGCCCTTGCTTTGCTTTACCTTGGTTTCCTTTACCTTACTTTGCTTTACCTTGCCTTGCCATGCCTTGCCTTGCTTTGCCATGCCTTGCCATTCCTTACTTTGCTTTACCTTGCCATCCCTTGCTTTGCCTTGCCTTGCCTTGCTTTACCTTGCCATGCCTTGCCTTGCCATGCCTTGCTTTGTTTTGACGTGCCTTCCCTTGCTTCGCCTTTGCTTTGCTTTGGGAAAGGCGTAGCTGATCTCGGGGTTCCCCGGGGGATCTCCCCATGTTCCAGAGGGATCGGGGCCCAAGGGAGGTGGCATCGGCAGGCACCCCAGACTGCCCCCACCCCCCGCTTTGGGTCTGGCCAGGGCTAGTCCCGGCTCCTGCCTTGCCAAGGAGAAGAAGGAGCAGGAGAAGGGGGTGTGTTGGCGGGCGGCGCACCCGACAATTGCCGGCTTCTCCTTCCCGAGACCAGGAGCCGCCCCAAAGCCTCTCCGGGGCTCTCTTTTGTCTCTTCTTATCCTTGGGATCGTGGCGAGAGCATCCCGACCCACTCCCTCCCCATCGTTTTTAAGCATCATCGTTGTTGCTGCTGCTGTTGTTGTTGTGTGCCTTCAAGTCCTCCTTCCCGACTTTTCCTGGGGTTTTCTTCTTGCGGTCGGGTTTGTTCAGTGCTAGTGTCCTCCTCCTCCTTTTCCCAGGAGGACCTGTCCTCCATTCCAGCCTCCTGCCCAGGAGGGATTCCCCCCAAAGGGTCCTCCATTTGGAGGAGGGCGAAAAAAGCACCGGTCGACATTTCTAGGAAGGGTTTGGAGCTTTGGTCCTCCCTTTGGAGCAGGACTCAAGCATGGATTGACATTTTTCTATAGGAGCCTGTGGAGCCTTTCGTGGGTCATGCCCTCCATTTTTCTCCAAGAAGCCTGGATCTCCATTTCTAGCTTTGCTTGAGTCAGGTCCTCCACCTTTCTCAGTGGTCCTCCTTTTTTCAGCATGACCAAAAAGCTTGACTCTCCATTTCTGGGACTGTGTGGAGCTTCGATTGGGTCAGGTCCTCCATCTTTCTCAAAGGTCCTCCCTTTTGGAGCATGACCAAGAAGCCTGGATTTAGATTTCCTTGTGTGTCGAGCTTTTCTTGCTTTATGCCCTCCTTCCCTCCACCATGGTCCTCCCCCCCAATGGTCCTCCCTTTTGAGCATGACCAAGAAGAAGCCTGGGTCCCACAACAAACTCCAACACCCAGAATCCCATAGCCTTGAACCAGGGAAGAGTTGGAGCCAAAATGGGTTATTATTTCTCCAGTGTGGCTGCAGCCAATCTCTGCCTCCTTCCTTCCTTCCTTCCTTCCTGAAAAGAGATTCCACCTCAACATTAGGAGGAACTTCCTGACAGTAAGGGCTGTTCGACAGTGGAACACACTCCTTCCTGACAGTGTAGTGGGGTCTCCTTCCTAAGAGATCTTTAAGCAGAGGCTGGATGGCCATCTGTCAATGGGGAGGCTTTGATGGAGAGTTCCTGCATGGCAGATGGGGTTGGACTGGATGGCCCTTGGGGGTCTCTTCCAACTCTATGATTCTTTGGGGGAAAACAGATGGGCAGGAAAAAGTGGCTTGAAGCTGCCTTTTTTGAAGCCACATTGAAACCCCACCAACCACACCGTCAACTCCCAAGGCAGCTGGAGTGCTTATGCCATGACCACATGACATGGTTTCAAGTCAGGAAGAAGTGGGGGAAAAGCTGCTACTTTTTGAGGGCAATTTCCTGCTGGCTTCAAGGCATGTGTCATCTAAATGCCATACCTTCAAGCCAGCCTGAAAGCACCTCTTTTTGCCTGTCTGTTTAGCCCCTTTGATTCATGCATTTCTTTCTTCTTTCTCTTCTTCCTTCCTTCCTTCTGTTGTCAGAGGCGGCACCCCCTGCCTGGCCCTGGTCTTGATGGGCAACCAACTGGACCGCATCACCCACCTGAATTACAGCGAACTGCCGACGGGGGACCCTTCAGGGATCGAGAAGGACGAGCTCCGCGTCGGGGTGGCCTACTTCTTCTCGGATGAGGAGGAGGACCTGGATGAGCGAGGAGGAGGGCATCAACCAGAGCCCAAGTACACCACCGTCAAGAAGGGCTCCTCCAGCAGCAGCAGCCCAGCCCAGGAGACCCCCACCCATCATCACCACCACCATCACCACCATTTCCATCATCCCCACCTGCATCACCACCAATTGGTCCTGAGCGAGCCCCAGTTTTCCGCCTTCCGGGGCCAAGAATGCATCTTCTCCAAGGGGATCAGTGGCTCAGGGGACCCCCAAGCTGGGGGGGACCTGAGTGTATACCCAGCCTCGGCCTTGCCCGCCCTCTGCCAGCCTGGCGACCTGGTGGAGCTGCTATGGCTGGCCCCTACTCCGCCGGATCCCCCTCCTCCGCCCCACTGGACCGTCTACGTTGGCGCCGGGCAGGTCATCCACCTGCACCAGGGCCAGATCCGCCAGGACAGCGTGGGCCAGGTGGGCCAGGTGGGTCGGGTAGTGAGTAACTGGTACCGGTACCGCCCGCTGGTGGCTGAGCTGGTGGTGCAGAACGCTGCGGGCCACCTGGGCCTCAAGAGCCCTGAAATCTGCTGGACCAACTCTGAGAGCTTCGCCGCCTGGTGCCGCTTTGGCAAGCGGGAGTTCAAGGCCGGAGGGGAGCTCCAGCCAGCCCCAGGGTCATCCCCTCAGCAGCAGCAATACTACTATCTCAAGATCCACCTGGCCGACGACAAGGTCCACACGGGCCGCTTCCAAAGCCTGGAGGAGCTCATCAGGGAGAAGCGCCGCATTGATGCCACTGGGCGGCTGAGGGTCCTCAAGGAGCTGGCCATCATGGACAATGGCAAAGAGTGACAAAAGCACAGACTCAACTACAGCCACAAGGGGGCATGAGGGGCAGCTTGCCCAGGCACCATCAGACCTGCTGCTGCTGCTGCTGCCAGACTAGCTACCTGGTTGGCACCCCCTCTTCTCTCCTCCTTCCCTCCTTTTGCTCCTTGGAGGAGGAAACCTGCAGACAAGATGCCATGACCCCAGGCATAGGCATCATCATCAGACCCTCTTCTTCTGCTGCTGCTGCTGCCAAAGGGGTGGGAGCATCATCAGACCCTCTGCTTCTTCTGATGCTGCTGCCAAAGGGATGGGGGCATCATCAGACCCTCTTCTTCTGCTACTGCTGCCAGACTGGGCACCTGGTTGGCATCCCCTTCCATCTACCTTCCCTCCTTCTTTTGCTCCTTGGAGGGGGAAACTTGCAGACAAGATGCCATGGCCCCAGGCATAGACATCAGCAGACCCTCTTCTGCTGCTGCCAGACTGGCCACCTGGTTGGCACCCCTTTCCCCCTTCCCTCCTTTTGCTCCTTGGAAGGGGAAACTGCTGCAGACAAGATGCCATGGCCCTAGGCATAAGTACCATCAGATCCCCCTTCTTCTGCTGCCAAACTGGCCACCTGGTTGGCACTCCCTCTTCCCTCTACTTTCCCTCCTCCTCTTGCTCCTCGGAGGGGGAAACCTGCAGACAAGATGCCACCGTTTGCACCCACTTTCCTCCCCTAGCCCTCCCTTCCCTTGGCCGGCAGCATGGTGCACCTTCATTGACAGTAAATGACCCTGGAGATGGGGAGGGGAAAAGGATTCCCCCAGACATGGATCTGGGGAGGAAGGGGTGCAGGGAGCAACCTCTGCGGGAACCAAGGGCCCTCCTGGCTCGCCTCATGTCGATCCATACTTGATAATAATGATGATAAAAACAATAATAATAAAAAATCAAATGGATTCCCCCCATTCTCCCTCTTTGAAATGTCCCTGGCTTTTTAATCCACCAGGAGGGTTGGTGGGCTTTTCCTTTGGTGGTGTATATAGTGTGCCTTTTGGGCATCATCCCAGCATAAGAGGCTGACTCTGGGCTTGCCTTCCAGGTTAAAGGAGAAGGAGAGTTGGTTGCCTCTTCCTTTGGAAGTAGGGAAAAAGAAAGGCAGTGGAGTTGTTGCCAAGGGGATATTCCCAGAAGGATTGGAGGCAGGCTCACTCAGAAGTCAGCCTTACTGAGTATTCAATAAGGGGATGGGGGAGGTATACATTGAAGTAAAATCTGCACATGGTTTGTGCTCATATCTGAGAACAACCTCTCCTGCCTTCAAACCACAGCTGGAGCTACGTCAGAGTAAGCGTGCATAGGATTGGGCGATGTGACTGCAGTTTTATGTAGTTACCTGTGTATAGAAGTCTCAGAACACAATGGGGTTTAATGGCAAGCAAGAAGCAAATTAAATTGGACTGCAGTTTACCTATCAATACTTTCTGAGAACCCTGTGTTTTATTTTATTTTTAAAAATGGTTTGTCTTTTCCTTCCCCCTGCAATGCATGCATGCTTCATCTGATTTGTTATAATGACTGTGAGGGAGTATGGAGACAAGTAGAGGCATTTATTCCAGTTTAGTATGATTTGCAAGAGTGTTGTTCGGTGTGAGATTATTGGCCAAGAATCAATAGATGTGAGGCTTCGATCCTTTCTAAACACAGCCATTCTTCTTTGGGCTCTGGCTGCTTATCCAGTCCTGAAATTACAAAGAAATAGTGAAACTGGGGTGGGGGGAGGCATCTCTTCCCCCCTATTTTTAGAAAAGATGTTGTGACCATAGATTGGATAATAAAAGAGCTTGGAAAACCACTGATGCTACTACTACTACTACTACTCTTATTATAATATTTCACAAAATCTCCACAAGCTTTCAAAAATGGTAAACTTCATTGAGTAAAATCTTCCCCATCAATAATTGTTCTAGCCATAAACTTAAGTGACCTTGGGCAGGTCACACATTCTCAGCCTCAAAGGAAAGTAAAGGCAGCCCCCTTCTGAGCAAATCTTGCCAAGAAAACTCTGTGATGATAGGTTCCTCCTTCGGGTTGCCGTAACTCAGAAATGACTTGAAGGCATAGAACAACAGTAAAACCATATAAACTGGAAGAAGCCTGAGAGTGCACCCCGGTCTGTGTCTACTCAGAGGTAAGCCCTACTAAAGCCAATAGGGCTTACTCATAGGTAGATGTGCATAGGCTTATTGCTTGAATGTGATATAGGTAGAACCTCACGCTTCCAATTTGACGCAAGATACTCCCTGCTTATATGAGTATTCATAACAGGTGTAAACTACCCCATGAAAGAATGAAGGTCAAAATCCACCAGTTTGCACTGGAGTAAGCAAAGGAAGCTTCCCTTAAAAAGGAAAAGTTTAGCCAGATTTTTTTAAACACATTTTTGACCGTGTGAAGTCTTCAAAAAAGATACATTTAGACATTTAAACTGCATTTATTTTTATCATGGCAACATTTTCCTTAAGTATGTTGGTGCACTTTTAATGCCTCCCTTTCCCTGTGAAAGCGATCGCATTGGGACTTACTTTTGAGTAAAGATGCTTAGGAATGTCCTGCAGTAGTCTCTATGTAGTTACATTGAACTCTGCATCATTTAACATCAACCTGTCACCAGGGGGATTTGATCTTGAGGCCAAAACTTTGTTTGTTTGTTTGTTTTTAGGCTAATAATAATAAACATGTATATTATATATTTCTTTCATAGCTGCAAATGTACCTGGATGTAAGTCCCACTGAATCCAGTGGCTCTTTTGTTTTGAATAGACAGGACAAGAATGCATTGTTACTTAGGGCTACGTCCCAATGAATTCAGTGGGAGTTGTGGTTCTGTACCTCTGACTATGCTGCATCAGATGTAGGTGGTGGCTACAATCCTATGTTCCCTTGCATAGAGTTAGTTTGTGCATTTACTAAGGAGTAACTCCCATTGTGCCCAGTGGAGCTTGCTTCTGCATAAATAAAACACATGTTTCCAGCTTGGTAAGTTCTCCCACTTGCAGGAATACTCACCATTTTGCCCATCTCTATTCAGAAGCAAGCCCATTGTGTCCATTCTCAAATAAATGGGCAAAGGGGTTCCCCCATTGCGATGCATTCCTGTAGGTGTCTTCTCATACATAAATCCCATCGAGCTCATTGGAGCTTCCTCCTGGTAAACAAACAGGATTGTGGCATTAGTTAGAAATAAATCCAGTTGAATGCAGTAGACTGATTTCAGGAGTACATTGGATCTAATGGGCTGAAAGTATCATTTTAATATGACCTTTTTGGGGGGGGGGGAGGTATACTTGAAATTTCTGTGCAATTATTCTAGCATAAATGGTCAGCCTTCAGTGGGCCTACCCTGCTTAAATGATTTGTGGTGTGGATTGTTCGTGGTGGCTTTGAACCATACTTTATTACCCAGCCACTGGGCATCTAGCAGCATGTGTTGTTGTATCCGTCTCTGCCTGCACAATATTCTGCAGTGAAGCAGGGGGGAAGTGAGTAGGTGCCAGACAATAGTGGTTCATTATTTATAGTTCCTCTCTGACAGAACTGCAAATAGATTGTCACTGAGTTCACTTGGAAAAAAAAATCAAGCCATGCTGCAGATATGATTTGGTTAAAGTTTATAAGGCCAGAAATGTATTCCCAAAGAAGGAAATGGCTTATTCATAGCTTTCTCTTGACAAATCCTTATTTCATTTTGCTCAGCATAAATTTGATGTGGGAATGACGGCCAGGAACTGCAAAGATAATACTGTAAAATACAGAGACCACCATTTCTGTTGTACTAGTAACAAAGTACATATTTAATGCTTAAACGACGTTTGAATCTGCCAATACTTTTTTAAAAATTGCAAACCTCCCCACATCTTTATTTTTTAAAAAACCTTACAAGCAATAGAAGAAAAATGCAGAAATTTACATTCCCTTGCTATTGCCTATACAATGCTGTGGCTTGTTCTGGTATTAGTGAAGCTTGACTCAGGCTTGCATCCTTCCGAGGTCGCTAAAATGAGTACCCAGATTGTTGGAGGGCAAATAGCTTACAATTGTAAACCACTTAGACACTCCTTAAGGGTATGAAGCGGTATATAAATGAAGCTGTTTGTTTTGTGTTTTGTTTTACTTTGTTGCAATACTATATAATTGCTTGTCCGATGACGGTGGGACAATTGGTCTGTTAAAATAGTGATGAGGTTAATATGGAAAGAGGAAAAAAAACTACCTTAGAATGTTGGTTAGATTTCTGGTTTCATGGGAAGTTCTCCATAGAGACAAAAAGTGTTGTTTTTTTAAAAAAATTCCATTTACTGCACAATGCACATATATTTGGGAATGCATCCCACTGAATCCAGATTGGGCTCGGCTGATTCATACATGTATGTTGATAAGGGCCACATCAATTGACTTGCATGGGTGGATCTTGTCTTAGTACCTCCAATGTAATTTTTTTTTTTCCATTATTGGCAAGCAGAGATGCAGCAGTTAATTACAGTTGCTCTGTTTTGTCCACAAGCACGCACATTGCTTGATTGCTCTGTAACTAGGTATGACAGCTGAGTGTGCAAACTGACTATTAAAACACTGGGAACATTCAGTTGCGATGGAGACATGAACAGTTTGCTGATGGTGATGTCTTGACTTAGCATTGGGGCTCGTCTCTGCCCCAGGAAGTTAGTTAGAAACTATGGCTCATTCTGGTTTTATTACTATAGATTGTCCTGGAAAGGACAAGCCAGAGGGTTTGTTCAGAACATCACAGTAAACCCACAGGACAAAAGCAATGCAGACTCATGTGCCGCCTTGCCCCTTACAAACTAAAGATTCCAAAGATTCTGACTTATCATTGGACCTGAGCATGGTTCTTGTGTGATAAGCGATATGAGAATTTTATTTTTGATACGATACCTGTGACCACTCACGTGTGTAATTTTCAGGGGGTGCCACAGCTCTAAAGATGGCCTCAGTGGTTATAGCTTGGTAGCAGTCTTATTAGTCTTATCATTCTGTGTTGTTGTGTGCTTTCATGTTGTTTCCGACTTATGGTGAAACTATCATGGGTTTTCTTGGCAAGTTTCTTCAGAGGCGGTTTGTCATTGCCGTCCTCTGAGCATGAGAAAGTGTGATTTGCCCAAGGTCACCCAGTTTCTTCTCTCCATACCGACAGCAACAAAAATGCAGATATGGTTGTGTGAATTTTCTACAGTAGATCATCAGTATAATGGGATGCTCTGTTCACCTCCCTGCCCCCCAGCAGAAAGTTGTGGGTTTAATAGGATGAATTTAATGGCTGTTAAAAGAGGTTTTGTAGTTAGATTGTCTTGCAGGACTTTATCTTTCTTTTCAAGGATGCTTTCCAAATCTTTTCAGTAGAACATCTGTGAAGCTGGGAACTTTTTTGTAGATATACTGAGGATCAGATGTGTGAATTATCTTACATTCCAGACATAATGTGTTGGATCCATACCTGACCACATCAAACCACTGAAACAAATGAGGCTTAATTATGAGGACTAAATTAAACCCCCTTGATTCCAATTCATCTCCTATGTATGACTAAATGTGAATCAATAGTACATAATATGCAACTGAGGTTGGTGGAGAACATGTTAGTCTGTATGAGTCTGTACTACACAAAATCTGCAGGAGGGCTATAGCTTTATTAGTATTCATTACTACAGTTCCTCACTGATGTGCAAGCTTTTGAACTCATCATCTGGCTAGA
The DNA here is from genome assembly GCA_034509955.1 of Urosaurus nigricauda. Lineage (NCBI taxonomy): Eukaryota > Metazoa > Chordata > Lepidosauria > Squamata > Phrynosomatidae > Urosaurus > Urosaurus nigricauda. The sequence continues at coordinate 233,237,257 of JAOEGL010000001.1, read as the reverse complement.
TAGCTAAAAACAAAGAAAAATAGTGGGAGAAGGAAATATGGAAGTCCAAAAAGAAATATGGCTAAATGCTTTAAAACTTCTGGGGCCTGCAGTGAAACTCAGTCCCAAGATGAGCAGCACAGAGGATTAGAGCCTTAAGTAATGCACTCTGTCTGGGTTTAATTGACCTTATAGTTTGCCTGCTACAATTGCATCTTTGTTTCTTTAAGGATTGTTATTTCTTTGTACTTCTTCTTTATGCTGCCAAATAAACCTGTGAGTTTCTCCTAAGGCTAGCAGCAGATGTTTTGAGTTGCTACAATTCTCATATTTACAGATAAGGGGACCCACAATATAGGTTTCTTCCCAGTGGGTTTTTCTTAATATCATGTGATAAATGTTAGTGACTCATCAAGCCTGCTGTTTCCATTTTGGAACTGAGATTAAGTGTAGACTCCAGCAGCTGAAAACACAGAGACCACTTTGTTTTCTTTTTTAAAAATGCAATGCTTCCTTATTCCCCCCCCCTTTTTTTTTAAAAAAAAAAATCTCTAGCCTTATGAACAGTTCTGGGATACTCTGAAGTTTGCACACTTTTGTGGAATTATAGTTCAGCAAAATAAAGATATTCCCTGCCTATGGGGTCTAGATTTTGTTTTCTTATGGATTAACATGGCAACCTAAATTGTAGGATCAGCACTACACAATTGTGGTAGCCTGATACCAAGGTAACTGTCATGGTTCCATCCTATGGAATCTTGGGATTTGTAGTTGGCTGAAACTACTACACTGGAGTTTCCAAGCAGAGACTTCTAAGTAATTAATGAAAGCGGTCAGGTGGATTGTTGTCCAATATTATTTTAGATTTATAATGAAAGCCCATTTGAAATGTTATTAGCTAAATGCATAAAAGGCTCCTTGTGTAAAATCATGTGCTAAGAGGTTGTTGGTTTAGTTATTTTTGCTTGAGGCGTATATGCCTATGTAAGGATATTCATCCTAGGGGGAGACTCTTGTAATTAATTCTTCAGATAAAAATCATAATCTGTAAACAAAATTTATCTCTCCATTAACAGTCATGAGTGTGTTAACCTTCCCTTAGGTTGTAGCATATGGCTTGTTGTCATGGGACTGATTTGCAGGAACTCTTTCACCAACGAAGAGTGTCATATGCATCTTTCAGCATCCCTTTTCCTTTTTTTTTTTTTTTTTTAATAAACAAAACAAAACTTTCCATTGAGAACGGGTGATTAGAAGCAGTGTTTCTTAAGACAGCTGATGTTGGGGACAGGCAGGTCTTTTCTCCCAGTATACCAGGAACTAGTACCATATTTGTGTCTATTTTCTATTTTCTAGAAACATGTGGCATACAGGCAGCCAACGGTTCATGGACTACCACTGGTCTATGGACCATCACTTTGTGTAGCACTAATTCAGAGAAGTGCTATTTCAAAGTCATGATCCCTGGACTTGTGCTGATCCATTGCAAGTTCCCAGCAGAAAGGGAAAATGTTATAGTTAAGGGGCACAAATATGGTATGGCATATAGGTGAGGGGGATTACCAGTCCCCTACACCAAATGGCATGAAATGCACTGGTTTAGAGAAGCTCTTCTGGTCATCCAGACATAACTATCAACAAAGCTGCTTGATACTTTGAAACTTTCCATAGTCTGGAAACCAGAGTAGTTCTTCCAGTTTCACTGACTTCACTGCACTTAGTTTGACTTCAGTGACACTAAATCAGTTTAAATACTAGCAATTGTTTATAAGTAGGCTTTAGAGCAAGGTTACGCGTACTTAGAAGTTAAACACATTTGAATGTTCTGACTGCTTCAGTCTAACCTAATTTCTAGTACTTGAACTAATAAAGTGACTGAAAGATGACAGTTCCTTTTAGCATTAAAGCTGTAAATACGTTCCTTTAATAAAGCTGTACAGCTTGTAATGCCATCAAGGCAAACAACCTTCAAGCCAAGAAAAGTGGCAACCCACCAGGGGTTCAAGAGACGCAGAGGAGCTATCAAATCCCAATTAAAGTCTGTTTCTATGTGGGCATCTATACTTAATATACTGTAGATAGCAAAGAGGTGTAGACTTGATTCTTACAGAGTTAAGAAAATATTTAATCACCACCCTAATGGTATTTCCAGTGATCTAGGCCTGTTTAGTGTTTTGCTGACATTCATTCCTATAGTGAAAATTGCTTCACTTGAGAATGCAAAACCTTCCCATCACCCCTGACGGAATCTGGTCCAGCATCATCAAGAGAGAGAAAAGTCAATGTATTTTCCTCAAAGGCATATCCTGGATCATGGGAATGTTCTCTCCCCTCCAATCAAAATTACAGCCCTGTCAACTGAAGTTTGGGAAGGTTTCTTGGTTGTTGTTGTTGTTTTCCTTGAGTGCTGATTATCAAAGCCCTCTGCGCCCCTCTGTATAACACCCGGCTACAAGGAAAACAGAAGAATTTATTAATGACAGAAAGAAATGAAAACATTTGATTCCTGATCCAGCCAGGTGTAGTTAAGCATTTTAAATTCAATTGATTTTTCAGGGAGGGTTAGGCATGGGCTTAAATGTTGAGACACGAGATTTGCAATGGTCCTGTGCCAAATTACTAGGAAGTAAGACCCACTGAGCTGACTTGCTTCTAATTAAGCAGACATAAGCTTGCAAAGCAGAAATGGCTGGCACATTCCTTTGATAGTTGAACGTTTTATGAAATTATTTATTTTACAGCTTATTTTAAGGAAGTAACAAAAGAAGAGACTGCTTATATCCTAGTTTTGTGATTTCTCCGTATTCTAACTTTTGATTTCTGAACAGGTCGTTTCTTTATTTTAAATGTCCCACTTCTAAGAATCTTTTCACTAACTCCAGAGATCATTTCAAATCTATCTCTTCTGTATGTTTATGAGTGTGCGTTTGTGTGTATGTGTTTTAAATTTCTCTTTAATTAAATTATTGTTGTTATATTGATTTACACCCACTATTTCCCCAAAACTGGGACATAAAGCAGCTTACAAATTAAAATAACACAGCAATTAAAAAAAATACAAAGGTGAGCATTGAAATAGAATTAAACTAGTACTGTACAGTATTAAAACACATCATTCATCAAAGCAATAAAATACAACTAGAACAGTGGTTCCCAGATTTTGGTCCTGCAGATGTTTTGGATTTCAGTTCCCAGAATTCCTTACTGTTCACCAACCTGGCTGGGCCTTCTGGGAACTGAAGCCCAATGCACCTAGAAGACCAAAGGTTGGGAACCACTAAACTAGAAGGATATGAGCACTTAAAAACAGTACATATTGAAAAAATTAAAACACTAAAATGTATTAAAATAATAATAAAAAAACCTATATACAGATCCTGAAAAAACTTCAAAACCAGTACCACACAGCATTAAGAGACCAACCTCAACTGTTTGTAAAGGCCTGGTGGCACACTTTTTTAAAACTTGCTTCTGGAAAGACAAGTTAAGAGAACCAGTGTGGTGTAATGGTTTGAGTTTTGGATTACGACTGTAGACCAGGGTTGGATTCCTCGCTCAGTGGGTGATCTTGGGCAAGTTGCACTTTCAGTCTCAATGGAAGTCAATGACAAATGCCCTCTGAACAAATGATGGCAAGAAAACCATGAGCAGCCACTGAGAAGGCCTCCCTTGTTCCCACCAAATGCTTCTGAGAAGATGGTGGGACAGAGAGGAGGGCCTCTCCAGATGATCGTAAAACCTTAATGGATTCATACAGGGAAATTTGTTGTTGTTGTTAATCATCTTCGAGTCAATCCTGACTCATGGTAAACCTGTGAATGAGACATTTCCGAGACTCTCTGCCCTCAGCTGCTCTGCTTAGGTCCTGTAAATTCATATCTGTGTCCTCTTTAATACAGTCCATCCATCTAGCATGTGGTCTTCCTCTCTTTCTACATCCCTCCGACTTTTCTCACATTATGGTCTTTTTCAATGAGTCCTGCCTTCTCATGATGTGGCTTAAATGCAATTACTTCAGTTTAATCATCTTGGCTTCCTTGGAGAGTTGACGCTTGATCTGTTCAAGGACCCATTTGTTTGCCCTTTGGCTGTCCTGGTATTCTCACCACGCTTCTCCAGCACCACGTCTCAAATGTGTTGATTTTCTTCTCATCTGCTTTTTTTTTATTGTCCAGTTCTAGCATCCATACATAGTAATAGGGAATAGAATGGCTTGCACAATTCTAACTTTTATGTTCAGTTGTATATATTTACTGTTTAGTATCTTTTCGAGTTCTTTCGTAGCTGCCCTCTCAATTCCCAGTCTTCCGATTTCTTGACTTCTGTCTGATTAGTCTTTGATCCAAGGTACGGGGATGCTTTTACTATTTCAATTTCCTCATTGTCTAGGTTGTATTTGTGTAGATCCTTCATGGTCATACAGGGAGATACAAATCTTCAAACAATTTGGACTCAAGCAATATAGATCTTCATAGGTCAAAACCAGCCCTTTGAATTGTGCCCAGAAATGGACTGGCAGCCAGTAAAGCTGTTGCAATGGGGCAGTTGTGTGCTCCCTGTAACCAGTCCCAGTTAAAAACCTGGCTGCAGCTCTTTGGGCCATCTGAACTTTCTAAGCACTTTTCAAAGGTGGCCCCACCAAAATTGTTAAGGCTGTTCTGAAAATACTGTTTTCTAGAGTGTGAACCTAAATTGAGGTATTCACTCAATTATTTGCTAAACCAGGTCCTGTCTCCCCTTCCCCTTCAATACCTGACTTTGTAACTGTACCTTTTGTCAAGTTCTATCATTAATTGTAAGCCTATGTTGATGCAGAGAGAAACCTCAGTCTGTCACTTCGTAGGAATCAATAAGGTTATGGGAGAGTCACAAAGCAATAGCTGATAAAAGCTTCCTACTGTTTCACTACAAATATATATATATTAGCAGAAGCTACTTAAAGACTTTAGAGAAGCAAACAAACAAACATATTGCCGCTGAAATGATTCACTATTCCACAAGATGTCCCTCAATCTTTTGACTAGATCCATCATGATATCAGGTTTTCTGTTTCTTTTGGTGTGACTCATGCTTTATGTGGGCCCCAAGCTCATGGATGTTATAAGACTCTAGCAGATTCCTCTGTATTCTGGTTTGTTGGTTTTTACAACTCCAGTGCTTTCACAGTTCATAAAACAAGCTCAAGGCAGTTGCTTCCTTACTAATTAAGGAACCGCTCTGAGCTGACACTGCAGTGACCCAGCCCTATTAAAAGATTTATAGAATTCAGACTTATGTCCAAACAGATTCTCACAGGTCCCTATTTGTGAGCAAACAAAGTGGAGAAACCATTTTGGTAAATTTCTTTTTTGGTGGCGGGAGATGTTTTCTAACAATTTCTTGGCACGATTTAATTTATTTATTTATTTCATGTTGTCTGTTTTATGTTTCTTGTGGAATTATTAGTGCCAGTTTGGCATTCCAGCGGCAGTGGCAGTAGCACAGTTTCCCAATCTTTCTTTCAGTTACACTGTTTTTGTTTATTATTATTATTATTATTATTATTCTGATGGAAATAGTGTTAAGAGTAGCAATTGTGTTGATTTCCTAGGGTGCACCTACAGAGTAGACATCATGCACTTTGATGCTGTTTTGGCGCCATCTGACAAAACCCTGTGATTTGTAGTTTTTTGAGGCATCAGTGCTCTTTGGCAAAGAAGGCTAAAAACCTTGTAAAACTAGAAATGCCTGGGTTCCATAGGCTGGAGCTACAGCAACTGAAGTGGTGTCAGACTGCATTATTTCTACAGTGTAGAAATCATTATTTTGTTTCCTTCAGAATGCACTGGACCTCACTTGATTTACTTCAGACAACATCAAATGCAATTTCTGGTATCCCATTCCGCATCATCAGCCAGACTTAGTCTCATATATTTGGAGGTTCATGTTTATGGTCATTAATGGCAGAACATGACCCCCAAAACCTGCCCCTGAACTCAGGAAACATGCCAACCAGAGGGTTTTCTGAGACAATGCGGATCAGAGAGATGATAAATGACAACTGCAGTGCTCTCCCAGTCACATGGCATATTGAGACGAGCAGTTGTGGAGAGATCTCTCCAACTGTTTTTCTTAATACTCCATGACCATGAAAGTACAGGAACCATCATTTCCCAGCTCCTTGATCTGCAGTGCCTTGGAAAGCCTTTAGTTGGTGCACTGCCTGGCATTAAGAGGAAGGTTTCAGGGGAGACAGCATTGGCAGAAGTATGGACTTCATCATGGAAGCTATATCTGATGTTGCAGGATCTCAGTCATAATTATTAGATAATATTTTATTATTAAATACATTAAATTTATCTAAAGGTCCCTCTCAGTTTTATTGCTTTTATTTTGTTCCTGACCTTAAATAATATCTGGATGCACCATACATTGCTTTCAGCTGATGTTGAAGCAACACAACGGAAGCAGCAATGGCGTGTGTGCCTGTGATGTGCACATAGCACCACGCCATGTGCACGAGCCCCATTGTTTTCAATGGAGCTCAAGTATATGCGGTACTTCCCTTACGCAGGTCTGGAATAAATCCCCACGTAAGGGAAGGGCCATGTAATATATAAATTACAGAGAGATTATTGAAAAATACATTACAATCAATGCTGAATTTCCAGAAGAGCATTAATTTCTTGTTTCCATATGCTAATACATTCATTTGGGCATAGTAGAGGGTTACTGGACTGGACTTGAGTGAAAATATTGGGTGGAAAGGGACACATGCATCTACACGGCTTGTATAGTACATGGTACTTGAACCTGCAGTTCTGGATCCATTTACTTGGAAGTAAATCCAAATGAAGCGAGCCAGCATGGTGTAGTGATCTGAGTGTTAAACTAGGATATTGCGGGTGCACCTGTGCTGTGGAAATAATGCAGTTTAAATGCAGCTCCATCCTATGGGATCCTGGGATTTTTAGTTTTACAAGGTTTTTAGCCTTCTCTGCCATAAAGTGCAAGTACCTCACCAAAATATAAATCCAAGGATTCTGTAGGATGGAGCCATGGCAGTTAAATTAGTGTCAAACTGTGTTATTTCAACTTAGATGCACCTTAAGAAATCAGTATTTGATTCCCTACTTGGTTATGGAAACTCACTGAGTGATATTGAACAAGTCACTCTGTCTCAGTCTCAGAGGAAGTAAAAAAAATTCCTCTCTGAACAAACAGATTCACCTTATGGTCACCATAACTCAGAAATGACTCAAAGGTACAAAACAAATCCCATTGAACTTAGTACGGCTAGGTCTGTATCCACACTGCAGAAATAATGTAGTTTGATACCACTTTAACTGCCTTGGCTCAATGCTATGGACTCCTGGGCTTTGTAGAATCTGTTCCAGTATTTGTTTGGCAACAGAGCGGTCTCACAGAGTAGGCTAGGTGCCTTACAAAACTACGGTACCCAGAATTCCATATCGCTGAGCCATGGCAATTTAAAGCCGTGTCAAAGTGCATTATTTCTGTGTTGTGGATGCAGTCAGATGTTATACTCTGAGCCCAATCTAGATCAGAGCTTGGAAAAGTAACTTTGGGGGCTACAAATCCCATGCTGTCTGGGAATTGTTAATGGTTGCTTTTCCCAGATCTAATCCAAATATAATTAGTAGTGTGTAAGTCTCATTAAAACCAATAAAACAAGTTCTATTGTGTTTAATGGCTGTAGCTTGGGTGGGAAACATGCCACACTCCAGAACTTGTGAGATTGCAACACCCATCAGCCCTGATGAGTGATGTGGACTGACAGAAGTTGTAATTTAGCAAAGTTTCCACACCACTGTTTTGAAGAATTCCCCTGTTAGCCCTAACTGATTTAGCTGGATCAGGAATTTAGCTAAGCTCTGATTTCACCATTTATTTATTTTAACATGTATGCCACTCATCAACTAACATGAGGAGCTAAACAAAAATATTTTAAACCAACATGTATAATATAATTTTTTATCTATTCTATTTGTATAAAAGATTGGGCTGTAACAACAGTGCATCTACACTGTAGAAATAATGCAGTTTGACATAATTTAAGTGCTGTAAATCCATCCTATGGGATCCTGGGATTTATAGTTTTACAAGCTCTTTAGTCTTCTCTGTCAGAGTGCTCATGCCTCACAAAACTAAAAATCCCGGGATTCTGTAGGATAGCAATAGCAATAGCAAGCACATTTCTATGCCGCTTATCAGTGCAGTTAAGCACTCCCTGAGTGGTTTACAATGTGTAAGCTCATTGCCTCCAACAAGCTGGGTATTCATTTTTGCGACGTTGGAAGGATACAAAGCTGAGCCGACCCTGAGCCCCTGGCTGCTATTGAACTCACAAACTTGTGGCTTGTGGGTGAGTGGCTGCAGTATTGGCATTTAATCACTGCGCCACCAGGATAGTGCCACGGCAGTTAAAACGGTATCAAACTGCATTATCTACACAGCACAGATGTGTCCCTAGGTCTCTTACCAAATCCAGGAAGCAATGTTCCAGAACCCTAGCCAAATGATCAGCCATAGTGTAATGATTTGGGAAGCAAGAGGCAGTGTGAGAGAGCAGGTTTCCTCCTAGCCCATACAGGGGATGGATGTCTACCTTCTGGTTGGGACCTTTTAGAAATTAAAGGTAGAATTACTAAGAAAGTCTCCTCATAGCCCCCTGGCAGAGGCAGGGCTTCTGTGTAAATAGAGAAATCATTATTTTTTTTATCATCCTGCCAGACGGAAAGCTGTTTTGAGTCAATAATTTCCCTATGGCCAAAATGGGGTGTGTGTGAACACATTAGCAGGAGCCTGCTGCCTAACCAGATAAGCACATGGACTTCCAATGCTCTGGCATTATGAAAGTCATCTGGAGGAACAATATGTCATGTTTTTCCCCCTGTTGGGATACAAACATAAAACAAACAAACAAACAGGAAGAACAGAACGTTACAAAAATGTGGCTTATAGATCATTCCTATTGGGTTTTCTCAGACCAAATGGCTTGCTTTCATATTTCATTGCAAGTTATGTTTAGACATTGTGCCAAAGTTGGGGGAAGTTACTGGTTGGGAGATTCTGAGAATGGTGGTTCAACAAAAGCATTTTGATATCTGAATATCACTGTCTGAAGAATGGATATCTATCTAAACACATATGAAACTTACCATGGCTGGCATCCTGTTAGGTTTCCTTTGGGGGGGGGGGAGGCACTGTGGAAGCTGATATTCCCTTCTTCATCCCTCCACAGATTCCGGAGACTTTCCCCCAACTTCCAGAACAGCCTCTGACATCCCCCTTATGATGCTTTGTGCAGAACAGATGGGATTGCAAAACTGTCCGGATGTGCCCCTGTAGCCAGAGATGAAATGAGGACATCAAAACAGAGATCCACCAGGGTTTTCAAGAGGTCTCAGTGCACCTTTAACCATTTTATAAATCACTATGGGGACATAGACACTTCTGGAATCCTGACTGTCCCCCACAAAGCAGGGAATAGCCATGTAGGGTGGGCTTCAGAGGCTGTTCAGTTCGTTGGATGTGATTCAGCCTAGTGTAGGCCCACATGTGTAACTACCATGGTCCACTGAGCCATATAGGATTGCATCCACAGACTGAAACAGGTTGATTTCTTCATCAGAACCTAAGAGAGAACAATAAATAATATAATCTTGAAGAAGAGCATTATTGGATTGAATCCTGGTTTGGACTGCTGTGTATTCATGATTCCTATATAGCCTATAGGGATGCAGTGGCTTAGTAGTTAAGACTCCATTTCTGACGATTGGAAGATCAGAAGGTTGGCAGTTTGAGTGCTACATGATGGGGTGAGCTCCTATCACTAATCCCAGCTTCTGCCAGTCTAGCAGTTCAAAAGCATGCAAATGCAAGTAGATAAATAGGTACCACTTCAGCACCATTCTGTGCAGTCATGCTGGCCATATGACTATGGACGCTTTCACACGGGAGGAATTTCTCCCAACTTCGAATGGAGCCAATGCGAATTCAGGTGAATTCACTAGTTTAGCGAATTCATGTGAATCCCCATTGCATTTGGAATGTGTTCAGATTGACTTCCCATTACCCAAAAATGACCCCCCCCTTACCCAAAATTGCGTGAGAATCTTTAATTCGCAATAACGTGATACTCGTGATTGCATTCAGAATGACTTCCCTTTTGCCCGAAATTGTGTGCAAAGATTTAATTCACAATAACGTGAAACCCCATGATTGTGTTTGGACTGCCCTTGGATTATACTTCCATTTCCCATGTCTGAAAGAGTCCTCACAGAGCAGTCCTCAGACAACACTAGCTCTTTGGCTTAGTGACAGAGATGAACACCACCCCCTACAATTGGTTACAACTAGACATTCATGTCAAGGGACTACCTTTACCTTTATATAGCCCCTAGTTTAGATAGTTACTCTTGAATCTGTAGATCTATCAGAATCACTAAGATCAAGCTATTAAAACCTGTTTTCAAAACCAGGTAGTAAGTGTAGAGCATATGTATTAACAGCCACCATACAACAAGAACATGATGATCACAGTGGCTTTGGCCATGTGCACGTTGCTTTTTCATCCTTCTTGAAATGTTTCTTAATTTTCTTCCATACTCTTACATTTAAGGATGCAAGCTTCCCAGTCAAGTGGTCTAACTTGCTGTCTGGCAAGTAACTTAGAATCTCTTTCTAAGCAATTTCAGTGCTCATTTTCAATAGCAATGTGTTGACAGGAACTGGAAAGCCTGAAGCAATTGAGGCAGAAGATGAAAACACAAAAAATGAAGTGTTATTAAGTTCATTTCTCATTTCTGTGTAATTTAAGACTTCTGAGTCTTGTAATTAAGAGACTGTACAGATAGCTCAAAGGGGTGGCCTTCAGCCACCGCTTAGGCAGCCAAATTGGGACCGTGGCAACCGCACACCATGGCCCTGATCTGGCCTTTCCAGGGCATGAAAAGCAGCTGCAAAAAGCGGCTCTTTTTTGTGCCCTGGAAAGGTGTGATAGCTATGGCGCCCTGGCTTTATGGTGCAGACGCAGTGCCCAAGGAGTGCTGTGATGCTGTGCACTGTGGCACACGGTGTCACACGGTGTCACACTGCTCTGGGGGCAGAGCTGGGGTGTGCATCATATGGACACTACACCTCAACTCCACCCCCAACCCGGCCTTTCAGGCTGGTCTGCACTGGGCCTGTGTTATTGACAATTTATTCCTGAGAGAAATGCAGTCATGGCTCTGAGATTTCTTGTACAATAAATAATTTCTTAAGAGAAAATTCCAGTAACACTGACATTTTCTTACCAAGGTTGTGTTCCACAAAGTGGGATTGCTTTAATTTCAACACTGTGTGTTGCATTCCATTGCATGTGAATGCACAGTGGTTCACCTACTTTGATAAATGAACAGGAAAATGACTGCAAGTAGAATCAGGACCACTATACACTATACAGGTAGCTAAATATATCCCCATAACCAGTCTTGATTGTGCCTGGTAATACATTTGTGTCAACTAAAAGAATGTGTGAACTGTGCCACCACGTACATAGCTGGAAGCTGTCCTTTATTGTTGCATCTTATGAAAGATGGCAACCAAAGGAATTACTGTGGACCATCCTCATGATCTCCTAGTCCACTTTCTCTCTCTGAGTATATTTTAGAGAGAAGGGTGATAACTGATGGGCTGGAGGAAGGGAAAAAATGCACTGTATGAACGGCAGGCCTCTTTACACTCATTTGTGTGATTTGAAATGTTTGACTCCCTATCAGAAGGAACTTCAATATGGTGCAAACAAGCTGAGGCATGACATTCACATTCTTGTGTGTCTGTGTCTGTACATGTGTGTAGTAAGCAAAGGCTGTTGAAAGCTCTGACACAAAGCCAGAAAAAATTTGTCTCAGCTTAGTAAATACCATAGAAAATTAACTGTTGCACAGGAACAAAATATTTCCTGTGTGAAACAAATGTAGCTGAACTACTGTAGTGGCCATAATGAAACAACTTGTCAGGATAATCTGTATGGGAATCTCAGGAGCTGTACTTGTCCCTCCACCCCATCTGCTACTATTTCTTCTTTGCCTTTCTGTTTTTAGATGGATCCCTCTTTCTTCATTGTTAATAGCAGCAGAATCCCCACTATGCAACAAATTTGCGTTAAATTGAAATTGATGCAGTAGTGGCATGAAAGTGCCAAGGTACCTCTAACAGGGAACAAAACTTTTGTCAAGGGGGACAAAACTCAAAAAGGTTAGTTTTATAACCTACCACTCTTTTGCAGCCACTCTATTCTGTTTTGGTCACCACAATTCTGGACACCACGATTCCAGAAGGATGTTGACAAACAGGTTTCTCCTGCTCCAGAAACTAGGATCCAGAGCAATGGATGGAAGCGACTAGAAAAGAGATTCTAGCTAAATATTAGGAATAACTTCCTGAGAGTAAGATCTGTTCAACAGTGGAACACACTCCCTTGGAGAGTGGTGGAGTCTCCTTCTTTAAAGGTCTTTAAACAGAGGCTGGATAGCCATCTCTGGGGGTGCTTTGATTATGTGTTCCTGCATATCAGGGGGCTGGACTAGATGGCCCTTGTGGTTTCTTCCAATTCTATGATTCTAGAATATTTATTTATTTATTTATTTATTTATTTTGTCAGGATGGCTAGAGGCCATATTGTCTAAAAGATTCTGGGACTTGTAGTTGTCAAAAAGATAACTTTTCCAAGCATTGTTGGCGGTGGGTGGGGTGGGGGCTGCAGGTTGTACAATTGCTGGACCAACGATTGTGCAATTCTCCGCTACACGTGATAACAATAAAGTCAACAAGTCCTATGACAGTATCACCTCTGGAGCTTAGGCTGTTTCCTTTTTCCCTCAGAAGTTGAGAATTGTTGTGCTGGGACAGTGGCCATGATTTTTATACCCTTCTGAGATCCTTTGGAAAAAATTATTACCGTACATGGTAATAAATTTTTATTGTAGTATAATGTGTATGTTATTGAAGAAGACTATGATTTCCTACTGCATGATTTTGGAATGGTAGTAATGCAAGTTAAGCACAGGGTCACTGTAAGTAAACAGGGGACTAAAATACATTGGCTGAACTTTTATATTGCAATTACAGATTTGTAACCTAGAGTTATAGATCTATAACTGCTCTGTATTCATTAAGCTGAAGAACACACTACACTTACAGTGCTATTATTCCACTTTAACTACCACAGTTGCCTCCTGTGAAATCCTGGGATTTACAGTTTAGTGAAAGGCATTTAGAATGTTCAGCTAGAGAGCTCTGAGGCCCCACTAAACTACAAATCCCAGAATGCCACATGAGGCAGACGTAGCAGTGAAAGTGGAATAATAGCAAACAGTGCAGTGTGATATTGGCCTTCAAAATCTTATTGTAAAACTATGTAAATTCCCCCCCCCTTGCCTGACTTTAATGGCCAACATCTGCATCAGGCAAAAGAGGTCTGTTTAGCTCCTATTGGGGCACAAGGAAAATTATATTTGCACCCCTCTCCCACCAGCAAATGAGACTGTGACAGAAACCTATGGCACAGGTCCTGTTTCTGTTTTTTGCAGCCTCACTCACTGGCAAGAGGCGATTGGAAATACCATCCTCCTTGTGTATAGATTGGCATCTGAAAATACCTCCTTCATTTGACTGCCAAGTGAATTTAGCCTGCAGGGCAGGGATAGAAATTATTTAGTCCTCCACATGTTTGGCTGCAATGGTATGAATTTATGGGAAGTACATTCCAATGTATGAAAGGCCACAGTGGTGTCAAATGCCATTATTTGTGCAATGCAGATCCACCCTAGGGATTTTGCTCTCATCATATTATATTGGTACAAAGGACACTACCAGAAAAGGTGAATAAGTTGGTGGCATAGTGCAGTCTGTGCTGAGTGCTTTTAAGGTTCATTGATTTTCAGGAAGCGTGTGAAGCACATTTTTAAACAGCTATAACAAACAGGACTTAAAATGATAAACTTTGACTACATCATGCTTTAAACGCGCAGGGGCCTTCATGTGGGAGATATCAGTGAGCCCAATTGAATAAGCTGTTGCAATTTGTGTATTAGAAAGTGGCAACAACCCTGAAGGAAGAACTCATTGCCCAAATGTATCATTAAGGCCTTGTAAAGGAAAATAAAAGAATGGTTAAGAACAGTGTGTATATTGAACTGTTGCCACAAACAGAGCCTATCTGCCCAACCAAAACATTTCCCACTGCTTTCTGTAGATGAATGAAAAATGTGCTTAACAGAGCAATCTTATATGTGTTTACGTAGATACATGAAAGGCCTCTCTTCAGTTAAATAACCAAGGAGGACCCAAAAAATGTCCCATGCCCACTAGAGAGAATATTTGAGGATGAGATCATTGTTGGGGATACAGTGAAGGTGGTCCCCAAAAGTCTCAGGGGTTCAATGTAGCCTCCTAATCCCCAATATTTGCCACCCCTTTAGTTCACTGAGAATCTTTCTCTCTCACACTCTGTTGATATACATTTGGCTTCTCTGTATCCCCAGATTCTGCATCCACAGATTCAATCATCCACACCTTGGTTTTGCCATTTTATATAAGAGATAATGAAGTGTAGTGGTTTGAGCATTGGACTATGACTCTGGAGACCAGGCTTTGAATCCTGGTTTTGCCATACAAATCCACTGGATTACCTTGGCCAATTCACACTCTCTCAGCCTCAGAGGATGGCAATGGGAAACTCCCCCTGGAAGTCATCTTAGTCACCATAAGTCCTAAACAGCTTCTAGATACACAACAACAAGGGCCATCATTTTCTGCTATGCCATTGTATTTAATGGGACTTGAGAATCCATAGATTTTGGTATATGTGGAGGCCCCTGGAACCAAACTCCAGTGGACAGCAAGTGCTTACTGGAGAGAGAGATAAAGAAGGAGAGATTATTGCTGCTAGGTTCTTAATTCTGGGTGTATCATCTAATAGCTTCTTCAAAGAAGTTTTGATATTTGTGGACAACATCCAGGTATATAATACATGTTTAGCAGATTTGACATACCACTGTGTTGTTGTTGTTTTACTCTTGTTTTATTAATATACATTTAATCAGTGTCTGAGTGTGTAATATAGAAGCCTACCAGAGTTGTGAACAGGAGCAATGTGTGTGTTCATACAGGATAAGCTCTCCCTCTCTCTTTTGTTTGTTTGTTTGCTTGTTTCAATCAATAAGAGGCCTCTGTAAAGAGAAACGATAATTTATACCAGTTCCTTCTCATTTTTCAGTCATCCCTCCAATCTTGTACTTCCCATGCTGTTTTGAACAGTCTGGAGCAGACTGCAGGGCACCATAAAGTACTATACACAGAGTTGCCATATTCCACTTTCTGGAATCTAGGCATCTAATTTTCATGCTATAAAAATTGTTTGTTAATTATGCAGATTGTTTGCCAGCAATGCAAACTATTTGAATATTATGAAAATTGCTTTGATTGTGCAAATTACTCTAATTTTCATTGTAACTGTACAATTTCAGCCCATTAATTGTTGCATTTTTTTTTCTTCCATGGTGTTTCGAACTTTATGCCATTATTTTACAGTTAAAACTGATCTGAGAGAACTAGAACAGAATAATGTTTCAAGTGCTGGACTTGGGACTGTGGGATCCAAGTTCAAAACTATGGAATTTACCATGTGGCCTTGGGCCCATTACTACCTCTCAGCAAGCCTGCCCTACAGGTCCCTTGCTTTGCACTGTCACTTCTACTGCGTCACTCCCCCTTCCCTTCTTTCCCCTCCTCCTCCTTCCCTTGACTACTTCATTTCCTCACAATGCATGCCTCTAGTATTCTTTCATCCCACTACTCACACCACTAACTCTTCCTTCCCTCCTACACCCACCTCCCCTTGCACCCTTACAATGTGTCCCTCCTTTGCTCATTGTTACACAGCTCATTCTCCTTCTGCACTACTCTCCCCTTCACCTCACTTTGTGCCATCCCTTGCTTCTTGCATTCAGCTTCTCGCAACTCACTTTTTCTTCCTGCCTACATTTTCTCTTGCCTATTTATTTATTTTCTAGCACCTTTGCAATGCATTTTTCCACCACCTGCACAGCTTGCTCTCCTTTTCTTTATGCCTGAAAAGCAAGGACAGACTTATTTCTCATAGAACAATCTCACAGAAGGGTGCTTCCATATTTGTCATTGTATCATGGTTCCTACAAGACGTAGAGAATTACTTTTTAAAAAATGAAAGCTTGGAATCCGGGGCAAACAGTGGCCCAGACAGATACCAGGTGGCATGCCTAGAATAGGTATAAAACCTGGCCAAATTAAAACAACATAGTCTATAAGGATATAAAGGGGCATCTCTTTCTTCCCACTGCATCTTCATTTTCTTTCATGATGCCCCAAATCAAATATAATGATTGTGCTGGATCACTGACTGGGGCCAAACAGGTCTTCAGTTAGAAGACCTCTCGACTTCCTGAAATCTTCAGATATACAAAGTAGGAAGCTTGGTGACATATACATTTGGTTTGATTTATGGGAGACATATCTGTGCTGCTCTCAGGCAGAATGGAATGTATGACTAGAAGAATTTTTTAAAAAATTTCTTCTCTTGAATTCCTTGCTGATTTGAATGGCTTTGTCCCTAAAATGATATCACTGCACAAGGAATCCTCTTTTATTTGTTTTGGTGTGTGTATGTGCCTCCAAGTTTCCAGCAGACACATGAATTTCATAGGGAGTTTTTGGGCAAGGATTATACAGAGGTGCTTTTGCCAATTTCTTCCTCTGAAATACAGCCTACAGCACCTGGTATTCATTGGCAGTCACCTTTCCAAATACTAACCAGGATTGACCCTGCTTAGCTGCCAAGTTCAGACAGGATCTGGTGCCCTTAGGGTATTCAGGCCCTTAATTGTTTATCATACATAAATTTGAAGATTCAGTCCACAGAGACAGACAGACATGTACACTGTATGTATCCCATAATTTTATTTATTTATTTATTTATTTATTTATTTATTTATAGTCCACTCCTATGTCAAGACAATTGGAGCAGGTTACAGCAATAAAAAATAACAGAGCAAAACAATATCAATATCCCTCTACCCAACCTCCCACCCTTTAAAATTAATTTTTTGTATAGTATTATGAATGCACAGTTCAGCACTGTTTTTCAATTCATTCATTAACACTGCACCCCTAAATCTACTTTACTATGCATGCATGCTTTGTGAGCATCAGTGAAATAGTCCAGAGAATGAATCTTGAGTCAAGGATACAGCCAGTGGCATCACTAAGGGAAGTTCAGACCACATCAGGTGAGACCTCAGATGGGTAGTGACACCCAGTCAGGCACTCTGCCTACTGCTGACCAGTGTGTCTGACTGACTGGCAGCCCCTTTGAGGTCTGGCAGGGCTTCTGGAAAAGGGGGGTGGGCATCAGTAGTAGAAGCAGAGTAGTGCAGTGGACTTCTCCCCTTTCTGCAGTTGTTGCCTCTCTTCCCTTCCCACCCAGCTGCAGGGCAGCAGCAACAGATCACTGCTGCTGCCTCCCATCTATTCTTCTCTGCTGCCCTCCTCTAAGAGAGGGCAGTGCTGGAAATGGGTGAGTGCTGGAAGTGCAATGAGGTAGTTACAAGATCACTGCAGCCACCAACACCCAATTCTTCTTCTTCTTCTTCATTGCCTTGGCTCTCTCAGCTGATGGGAGGTGGCAGCTGAAGTGAGCTGGTTGCAGCCGAGGAAGGGTTAAGGGATGGGTCTTCCATGTAATAGCAGTCCATCGTCTCCAGAGGTGATAGGGGGTGGCTGGGGTGTGTGCCAGGCAGCTTGGACAGGATGGGGAGGGCAATAGTGGGATGGCAGATTTTAAGTGCCCCTTGTTTTCTGCTGCAGCAACTCCTTCCACTCCCCCTTCTTTCCTGCTCTCCCCCATGTTGTCTTCGTTGGAGTGGCTGCCTGCCTGGGGTGACAACATGAGTTTATTGCACTCGGGTGATACCAACCCTAATGACCCCACTGCATACAGCCAAACCTAACAGAACATCCATTGTCTTCATCAGGTGAGGACAGAGTGGGAGGAGGCAAGGCATAACAGTGGTAGCACTGCTTCTTTTCATTGTAACCATTTCCATGTCTTCCACAGATTCAGAGGACAAATATCTCCAAAAGAGAGACTGCTATACTCATCTGGGTTCTAAAGAAAACAAGTTTCTAGCTTCTTCTCCAAAAAGGCTAGTGGAGCTGGCAACAATGATACAGTGGAAGGGACCGTTAATTTTTAAAAAGGCATTCCAGAATTGTGATGTAAATTGGGTGCCTCGATCTGAGGTCATCTTCTCTGGGAATTCTGTGTAATCTGGACCGATTTCACACAAACAGTTTAGCTAATTGTTGGACCATTGGCAATGAATTGCAAGGCACAAAATGTGCTTGTTTGGAGAACATGTCAGCCACCCCCCAAATTGAATTGCCATTTTCTCACATTGGGCAGGCAGATCTATGATAAAATCCATATTAATACATGCTCACTGGAGGTAGGTAAAAGCTACAACAGTCTCCAAGGCTCGTCTCCCATGACACAGAGAGGATAGTCTCTCACATAGGCGTCTACATCCACTCTCAAAGTTGGCCACTGATATTACTTCCAAACTAAGTGCAATGTTTTCATAAAACCAAAATGGCCACCAGCTTTGACATCATGATATAAGTGTAATATTTTACTTTTCATACTATTGGCTACAAAAAAATTGTCCACTTTGCAGTACACTCCATTTTTCAGTTTGAACTCATGTGGGCTATATTTAGCCCACTCATCTATTTTCACCTCCTTCAACAGGCTAGATTGCAGGGAATTGTCTCAAATTTCAACTGACCTGTCTTCTTTTCCTGCCCTCTACTGGTCACTCCTAACCTCATCTGGGCTGGCATGAACACCGTGTCCACAGTTGCTTTCCTTTTGTTTTTATGTTGTGGAAATCTAGACAGAGTATCAGTTAAAACTTTTTCTCCCAGAATATATTTTATGGTAAATTTATACTTATAAAAGAATCCAACCAAATGATTTGTTTTGAGATTAATTTTCTAGGCGCTTGTAAAGCCATTCTGGTGATCTGTCTAAACTTCAAAAGGGCAAGTGGTACTTTCCAGTAGATGTGCAAGTTCTCCAAAGGTTTATATATCACACCAGCCCCCTTTTCTCAGACCTCTCCAATTCAGTTCTGCCCCAGAATTTATTTTTATTTTTATTTTTATATATAGGCACAGAGATGTACAGTAATTTCCACTCTTGATCTTTTTTCAATAACACCACTCCTATGCCATGTCACTTACATCCACTTGCACCACAAATGTTTGAGTCAGGCCAGGGTTTTTAAATATTGATTCAAAGATAAACAGATTTGTCTTGTTTTTTTGTTTTTGTTTTTGTTTTTTCTTCCTCAAATTGTCCTCTGCCATTCCTCAGTCCATTTGAGTATTGTGCTAGGTTTAATTTTCTTGGGGCTTCCTTTTTTATTTTTATTTTTTTCCATTTTCACCCAATCAGTCAATGGTAGAGCTACTTGGGCAAAGTTTAAGATGAACTGTCCACAAAAGTTAGCAAAACCCAACAAGCTTTCCAACTGCCTCTGCATTCTGGGAGATTCCCAGTCCAAAACTGCAGACACTTTTTTTGGATCAATTTCTATGCCATGTATGATACCCCAGGAGTCTAGTTTTTTTCTTATGGAACTCACACTTTGACAATTGGATGAATTGTTGATTGTCCGGTAATTTTTTTGAGTAACTTTCTTATCAGTTTGATATGAGTGTCCATGTTCTTGGAGTATATTAACATGTCTAAATAAACCAACATCCTCTTATACAAAAATTAATGGAGAACTTTATTTATCAGATGCATAAACACTTCAGGGGATCCCACCAATCCAAAAGGCATCACCAAGTATTCAAAAGCCCCTCAAAGGACTTTCTTGTATTCTTTCTTGTATTCTTATTTGGAAGTACATGTCTCTTACATTAAGCTTTTTAAAAATCCTTCCTATGGCCAACTTGGCCAGGAAATCCTTTGTTAGAGGGACAAGGTACTAGTTTGATGTTCAGATAGTGTTCAGTCCTCTAAAGTCTTGGACCAGTCTCAAACACATCTTTTTCTTTTCACCAGAACCCTCAGTGAGGAAGTTGTCAGATGGATAAATCCCCTCAATAAGTTTTTCTCAATAAATTCCCTCAGTGCTACTGTTTCACCATGAGTTATAGAGTACAACTTTGATTTAGGGAGCTTGGCTTCAGCATCAATCTCAATAGCACAGTACAAGTTGTGATGTGGGAAAACTGTAACTCCCTTCCTCTGAAAAAAGTTTTTTTGAACTCCTGGTACACCATCTTCCTCTAGGGTCTTTTGGCATCTATCTTGGTCATTAGTCCCTGTCAGTGCTTGCCAAGATTCACCAATTCTTGTATCATCTCTCCTTATCCAGCCAACATGATTCATCCCATCAACATGGCTGGCTTATTGCATGGCAAGGCGCATTCTAAGATATCCAGGCGAAGCCCATCTCAGAAGCACTGGATTTCCATAGCCTCCAACCAGTCCGCCCCTTTTACTGCCAGCCACCAAAACCCCTCTGCTTACTCAGTTAGCAAATGAGTCCCTTGTTCAATATCATCAGGCAGATGATAGCCACTTGGCTGCTTTCCCTTCAAGGCATGCTCTTACGCCTCACACTTTGGCAGCCCTCAAAGCGAAAGTGCATTCCCACTCACCCATAATTCCATCCAGGTGTGTGGGAAAAAAGGGCTAGTCTCTTGGAGCTCACATCAAAAATCACTGCCAACCACCAATTGCCAAACACGGGTGGCATTCGAGGCACTTGTCACTGTGGTGGTGCCACTGGTTGTGGTTCTGGGGCTTGCAGTAGAGGCTCCTGGGCCTGCACTAGGGGCAACCCCATAGTCATGGCTGGAGGGAAACTGACAACTCCAACTTTTCTATTAACCCCTGTTGTGCCAGCAGCCTCTCTTAGGGAAAAGGGTATTTTTTTGGCAGGCCCATCAAACATGACACCCAAGCTTCTATCAGCATAGGCCCAGGGCTCAGAAATGACATAAGGACATCCAGCCTCTTGGGTAACCAAGACTGACTGGGTTGGCAGCACCTACCTGTGGCAAAAGGTGCCATTGTTGCTTGCTCCCTCTTGTGTCCCATAATAAAATCTGCACTCATCTCCTGCTGGAGCAGGGAAAGCATAAGGCTATGCCTGACATGCTGCAAATCCTATGTGGATAATCCACCACATCATCAGTGCATCTTCCAATGCTCACTGAAGAGTGCCCTCAATGGCCTCTTTCTAGCATGTCCCCAATGTTCTCTATTTCTGATACATCCATTGCTGTTCCCTTGGAGATGGTGTTTCACATTGGTATTGGTGAATGGAGTTGCCTATCACCAATTCCTTTATTTCTTCTGGGCTCACTCCCTTATTCAAAGAGCTGGAGCTTTGGTTGTCCTCTTAGAGTGGTGCAGGATAGAAAGAGTCCTGACAATCTGTCAAGCCCAGCTGGGTTCCCCAGTTCAGAAATTCAGGCTTAATGGTAGAAATTCAGAATAATAAATCATAAATAAACTTTATTTTTGTATCCCGTCTTTCTGCCTGGGCAATCAAGGTGGCTTTATTAAGCCTTTATTAAGAAACTACAGATCCTATCTGATGACTTTCATTGTCAGAACTGACCACCAGACATTACAGCCACATAATTTAACTGCAAATAATTTAAACATTGGGTGGGCTTCATTCTAACTGGAGAAAAATAAACATATTTCTCCTGATTATTCCCACAGCACATGCTTCTTTGTTGTGACAGAGAGACAAGCTCTCTCAAATTACTGTGGGCATGTTTGCCTCCTTTCCTGGCTTATCTTAGCATATGAATTGCATTTAAGGTTTTAAAGCACAGTCTTAAAACATTGTTTTAAACATGCTACATATTCTATTACTACATACTGCAGAATAAAAGCATATGCAATTCCTGACAATTCAAATGAGCTATCCAAAGTGCTGAACCTGTTTTGGGGATAGGGTTCAGCATCTTGAGCACTTTATTTAAAATTTTGTCTGATTCATGAAAGCCACCAGCCATTTTGGTGTCTTTGTATGAGTCTTTCCCCACTTCAATGCACATACACAGCCGGTCCTCCATATCCATGGCAGACACACCATTTTATTTTGCCACTGTATATAATGGGACTTGAGCATCCACAGATTCTGGTTCTGGTATCTATATGATTCCCATCTTTTCTTGCTGAATCAGGACAGATCTGGATTGAAGCAGAGCAGCAAGTGCATCCCCATTGCTTTCCAAAGTTAAGAAGCTCTTTGACACTAAACGGTTGTAGTATTTTGATTCCTCTTTAGCTTCCATCCTATGGAATCACAGTAACAATCATTTGGTGAGACACTAGCTAGATTACCACACTACATTCTTATAGCGCTATCATCCCACTTTAACTGCTTTAGCTGCCTCCTGTTACATTCTGGGACTTGCAGTTGAGGGAGGGGCATTTAGAATTCTTAGCCAGAGACCTCTTATGCCTCACTGAACTACAAACCTGAGAATGCAACAGGAGACAGCCAGAGTAATAAAAGTGGAATGGCAGCACTACATGAGTATAGTGGTAGGACTCTCTGACTGAGAATTCTAAGTTTTCTGGAGCTGAGAGTATGTGATTTACTGTAAGTCACCCAATGGGTTTTCATGGCTGAGTAGGAAATCAATCCTGATCTCCAGAAGCATAGTCCTGTGCTCAAACCACTGCACTGTGCTGGTCCTAAATGGCAAATTCCAGAATTCCATAGGATGCAGCCGCGCTAGTTAAAGTGGAATCATAGTGGTATAATGATATAGTGTGAAGGAACACCAGGTGAATTATTCTAGTACATGAGGCTATATGGCCATGTTCTAGAAGAGTTTCTTCCTGACGTTTCACCAGCATCTGTGGCTGGCATCTTCAGAACCCCACAAAAAAATTATGGATGCTGGCCATGAAAGCCTTTGACTCCACACAGGATTGTATATGCTTATGCATGTGCAAATATGCATGCATGTCTGTATGCGTCTATGGTGTAGGCTCTACACTGTAAAAATGTATATAATTTAGTTTTCTGAGAACATGGATAGTCTATAGCTGTGTATCTTTATGGGTACAGCACTTCCATTTCAATTTTGCACTAGACACATGGATGCTTGGAATGAGTATGGAAGACACAGTCTACCTTTCCCCTTCCATGCATGATATACATGTGGTAGGTAGATTTTTTTAGTTTCTACAGGAATACTGTTTCTTTTCTTTTTTAAAAAAAAATCATGTCATTTATATCCAGTCTATGCACAAACTAATTTCAAGGCAGCTAATGAAGTAAATGACAAAAACCCAAAATGCCCAAATGCATGGAATCTTAGTCAGTGAGATATTTTATAAAGCCACAGAGACAATAAAACACAATTAAAACAGCAGGTCAGCTGAACATTCAAGGCCTGCCTTAGGAAAAGCATCTTAAATAGCTGTTGGAGACAAGGACTGTCTGTTCACCCACACTGGGCATGACCTTAACGCTCTATGATACCTGCTAACATTATTTCCAATCACAATGGGCCAAAGAACATAGCTTCTGAAGCCGATTAAAGTGCTTTGCTAGGTTTATATGGGAGACGGTGACCCTGAAGGTAACCTGATTCACAATCCCTTAAGGGTCACAGAATGATACGTGAGGATGTTGCACAAAACCCCCAGATTTTCCTACACATAAAATGTGTTTCCTGCAGAGAAAACATATCCTTCTGCACAAAAATGTCTTCTGACACACTTATGGATACTAATACCAGATGAAAACTATGTGAAAGTTTCATTGCTTTATTATTCTTCCTGATAAGAGTTTCCTGGAACTTGGAAACTCTTTCCTCTTTTTCTTTCTTTTTACTGGGAAATGAACAATAAAGAATATGTTGCCTATTTCTAAGCTATATAGATCACCCTCAGGATCTGTGGCAGAGAAGACCTGTATATCAGTAGCTGGAGAATATGAAACAGAGGGTGCTGTTTACTCATGTCTTGTGCATGGACTTCTTCAAATACAGCTAACTGGCCAGTGTAGAAACAGACAGTTCAACTGGACCAACAGGGCTCTTTTCATATGAGAGCTGGAGTGAAAAATCACAGAGGTCTGTGGAAAGAATTTCATTCTGTACCTGGCAATGGATGAGAAACCAATGTAAAGATCTCTTTTCCTTTCTTGATTTGTTTTGGCAGTGCTAGCCATACCCACACGATACTGACAAAGCAGTTTTAGGTGGCAAAGACAGGCATACTGAATCACAAGATTGTGAGTCATGTTACAGGTGCTGGTAAACTACACATTAGAGACATCATTTGGTTTTTCCCTGTTTACTTTTTGTCCTATTTCATGCTGGGCTTGTCTCTAAGCTCTTTCACATCACAATTCTAAGCACATAATAAAACCTATTCATTTCAATTTGCTTCCCCCTAACCTATTTAGCATTGTCATACCAGGTTATGACTCTAAATCCCACTGGAGTGAAAGTCAACACTTCTATTGATAATGTTCTTCCTGAATTAAGATAATACAGTCTTATAAACTGGGAGTAATTCACTTTTTGTTGTGTAGTCATATAGGTGCCAACTATTGTTAATGGGTTTTAAATTGATCCTTGTCTTTATAGAAGATACAGACTGCGTCATGATACAGAATCTTTCCCCTCCACTCCCACAGAGAAATACACTTTATGAATAAACTTTTAGAAAGTGGAAAAATACAACTGTATCTGAAGCCCTATTTCATACAACAAAAACTATTGAAATCCATCTGTAAAGGATAGAATTGCTCAGCCTTGTGTGGTCTTATATATTTTAAATAATGTACTTGGCAGAATAGTCTGAAAACACAAAGCCAGATGCATAATCATCTGTATTTTCATTGAGAGAGAGAGAGAGAAAGAGAGAAGAAATAATCATGGCCTGAACAAAATACATTGTTTCTTTATATAGGTATCTCCTTTCTGAAACACAAGACTAACAAGGTAGAAACACTATTAATCCCAACCTTTCTGCTTTAGACTATAATACAGGAAATTAAATATGGGTACTTTTGCATACTGTTGTTGCAATAGGGCAAAATAACAAGGGCTGTAGTCATCACAGGGCTTGATCGGCTAAGCTCCACAAAATTAGTGAGCCCAGGAGCACATTCCTATACATATTGATTCAACAGAAATCATGATTGAATTCCATAAGGCTTTCTTCCAGACAGGTAAATAGATGAAGGTTTGCAACCCCTTGTCTCTTGCTTTGTAGCCTAGGAGTCTTACACTTGGCAAGAATTTCTTGTTTACAGTGGAAGGGACAGCTCTGGCTTGTAGATTTGAAAACTACTAAACTTTGAGTAGTAGAGGGAGGTGATTTACCTTACCACCCAGCCAGCAGAGCCAGAAGGCAGTCTCTTCCCTCCAGTAGCTGCTGGTGGGGTTGGACTGCTTCTGCCTCTTTTCCATGTCTGGCAGAGCTTTTGGTCAAGCAAGAGGGAGGTGACTCACTTTCCAAACCCATTAGTGGAGCCACTTGACCTCAAAGGCAGCCCCTTCCCAATAGCTGGTACCGGTGGCTTGCTCCTGGCACCTGGCACCCCTGTTCTTGCTTGGCCAGCAGTCCCACCAGACCCAGAAGGAACTGCTGGGTGGCAGCAGCACTCCACTCCTACCAGCATTTGCAGCCAGCAGACATCAGAGGTGTCCTGGCTGGCAGAGGGGATGTCTGGGGGGGGGGGGGGTCTTGAGATGGATAGGATCAACACCGCACCAGGTGTTCACTTCCTTCTGGTGTGGTCCACAACCCAACAAGCCCTAGTGACACCCCTGTTTATGGCCCAGAGCTTAGTGAGAACCTGGACCATGTCCCAGTCTAACCTGCTAACCTCTACACCAAACTGGCTGCCCCCCTTGGAGCACAATTGGCCAGCAAGTATCCCAAAAAGCTAAATGCACTCCACCAGCTTTGAATCATGCTATGCCCCTGAGAACTGTGTTTAGGTTTGTTTATGCATTTTGCTATCCTAGCTATGCCACATGGACAGGAGTATTTTAGCTCCTCTTCCACCCTGGGACGTGAATGAATCACAACTGGAACAGACTTGCTTTGGTTAAGGTGAGAAACATAGTCTATGGACACCAAATCCACACTCTTGTCTGGCTGGCTGTCCTCCTGTCAAATGACAATTTCAAAATATAATTCATGCACATGTGAAATTAACATGTTCATGAAAAACTGAGGGGAGAAGGCTGATCAGTTATAGCACAAGCTGTGTACACTTTTTTCTTTGTCATCCCACTCAGATGGCAGCCATTGGCTTGACTTTAAAATACACACCCACACACAGATCCCATGTAAACGGTCACTTAGAACAATGAACTGCTATTGAGGATACCAAATAAATAAATAAATACAACTGAATGACGGAGCTGCCACAATATGGCTGAGGCAATCAGCTGCCGTTATTATCATTCACACTGCCTACTTAGCAACAGCTGTTGTTTAATAGCAAACCACTCCAAAGGAATACAGCAGCAGCTTTGGAATGTTTCACAGTATAAGTGTAATATACCAGTTTATTAAAATGCTCCAATTACTGTGTGACAAATCCCTGCCTCATTTCTGAGTTCAAGAGTTGCTACACAGTCTATTTGGTTAGATTTGGGGAATTAGCTCAGCAGAAATTGATGTAGATTTTAGTCTATGTTTTTGCCAGGTAAATAAACAAGCTGTTGTTGTTGTTGTTGTTGTTGTTGCATGCTTTCAAGTCATTTCCATCTTATAGCTACCCTAAGGCAAATTCATCATAGAGGTTTCTTGGCAAGATTTGTTCAGAGGGGGGATTTGCCTTTGCCTTCCACTGAGGCTGAGAGAATGTGACTTGCCCAAAGTCACCCCATGGGTTTCCATGGCTGAACAGAGATTTGGTCTTCAGAGCTGCATTCCAACATTCAAATCACTACATCACACTCAGAAGAGGAATATTATTTGTAAGTGAATGCTTAATGCTCCAGTCCTAATAAAGACTCACTGCTTTCCCATACTAGGGGGCAAACAGGATTTAAACAAGATTTAAACAGGAAATGCTCTATGTTTATCACAGGATATTTCCTGTTTAACTCTTGTTTAAATCCTGTTTGCCCCTAGTGTGATAAAGCTGTTATTTAGGAATAAGCTTGACTGAAAATATGATTTCCTTCTTTGCAGAAATTAGTGGAACCAGACTGAAATGTGGTCCTATTGTCCAGATTCCTAATATGCTGTATAAATAACAGGAAAGGAGCCATACATCTGAATCTTATATTTAAATACCATTTTAATCTGGAGCCCACTGGTGGCAGATTACCTTTTCCAGTGTTACAAAATCTATGACAGATTTTAGTCTCAACTTTAAAGGAACTATCCAAGGGGCTGAGCCTATCTTGAGGATAACATTTAGCACTTTGGAAAGCTTCTTTAAATTTCACACTAATACTTGTAGCAGATTAATTGCCCCACTGGCATGGGATCCATGAACTGGAGAGAGTTTAGTTTTACAAACCATAAGTACTCTGAGGGGCTCAACAGACTGCCCAAAAAGGGTAGTCTGGAGCCATCTCTTTTTCCTCTGCATTGTCGCCACAGGAGCCAAACGGAGCAGCAATGGTGCACAGGAAAAAAGGAGCATGGTGAAGAAGTTCCTTTTAGCATCGCAGCTACAATGCCACAAGCCGCATAGGGCACAGTGGTGATGTCACAGGTTTGGAAGCCATGGCTTGGATGCGGTGCACCTGCAACGTCATAGCTGCGTGTGCCATCTATACAGCACTGAGCAGCAATGACACCCTGGCCACATGCTAGGGTTGCGGGGTGTGTACTCACTCCACCCCCGGACAACCCTAGCATGGCGCCAGGACGCCCCAAACTGCCTGTCTGTATCAGGCCTTAGTGATTTCTTAACTATTACTCACCCCCAACTCACCTTCTCTCTTCACATTACTCACAAACCAACTACATAAACAGGCATACACAACACACACACACACAAACTATTTAAGTGAAAAGAAGAAAGTAGAATAAACTTGACAGATTAGTAAAATCTTTATGTCTCAGACAGTTCCAAAAGCTCAAACCATATGCTATCCCATCTGTTAAACTCTACATGCTTTTAGCTGCTAAATCTGATAAATCCACCACAATTGATGTGTGTTTATACATGTGCACTAAGGGTATGCATGAGTGGGCCAGCCCTACCATTGGGAAGAATGAGGCAGTCACTTCAGTCAAGATATTTTGGATGCTGTTAAGGGCAGAAAATTGTTAGTTATTTGTTATTGGGCCTTACACACTCACTTGTGTTATAGGCAAAGGACTCATGTGAAAGTGGGAAAAAAAACACCAATTAAAAAACCACATTATTTTTAACCCAATAGAACACTTCTCCAGGCACTTCTAGGTCCTCCAGCACGATCTCTGGCAGATGACCACATAGTCATGCTTGAGGGCCTTGACATTCCTAGAAAGCTGTGAATAATCAAATCCACAAAAGTCAAAGTTACAAATGTAGAGGGCCAGCTGCATTGGTTTCTTTTCAGCTGATGTGGGTGCAGGGAAGTACCTGAAAGATTTTCTGCTGTTGTGGTCAATTAATCTGTCTGGCTTTGGATATTATGAACCTTGGCTTGGAGTAGTGAGGGAGGCATCATGTGCTATTTGATCTCAGGTAACAAAGTTCTAAAGGGCTGGTTTTAGTGGATGTGGAGGAAGGATTATGTGTTTCTTTCTAATATTGTAAGACACATTTTTTGTTACCACATGATAAGTATGTGTGGTTTTCAATGAATTTGATGCAACACAACGTATTCTTGCAAGGTGGATGGAGAAGCACATATTTAGTACCAATTTAATGTCTTTACTTGTTGCATACCTGCTCACTGACAGGAGGGGGCTGGAAGCATCATCCTTCAGCACCCCACTCTCCGGCACTGCAGAACTCAGGACCTGAACAGACAGGCCAAAATAAAGCTGCTTCGGGTCACTTTGGAGGTATGCTGTTTAAATGATGCATGCGTCCCAAGAGGCCAGAAACTGTGCCAAAGCCACACTCCAGTCCTAAGGGCTGGAGCACAGCTTTGGCACAGCTTCTGGTCTCTTAAGTTGCATCTGTCATTTAAACTGCACACCTCCAAAGTGACCTGAAGCAGCTTTATTTTGGCCTGTCTGTTCAGGCCCTCAGGCCCTCAGTGTGGCTGGCTGGATTTTAATGTGAGTTCCAGGGGTCAGATCAGGAAACAGAATGCAGCCATAACTTCATAACCTTCGCACCTATCGGGAGGCTTTGCATGCAGTGCGAAGATCCTTCAGCTCTGTATGCATTGCATCTCCAGAGTCCCACCCGGCAGAGCTGTTTAAAGTGATGGGGGAGCTGACGCGGGTTCCCCCTGCACCAAATCCCCTACTGGACCCCACAACAGCCTGCTGTGAGGCATTTAATATCCACTTTGCAGATAAAATCTCTCGGATAAGAGCTGACTTGGATGCCAATATTTTGCCAGTGTCCATTGGTGAGATGTCCAGCAACTCCGTTGCTGTCAGTTCACTGGATGAGTTTCGATCAGTGAGTACTGATGACACGGACAAGCTGCTTGGTAGTTTGAGGAAAACGACTTGCCCTCTCGATCCCTGTCCATCTTGGCTGGTCGTCCAGGGGGGTGATGCATTGAGGGTGTTCCTTCGGGACACAATCAATGCATCCCTTAGAGAGGGTTCTTTACCCTCTTGTCTAAAGGAGGCAGTTGTTAAACCCCTCCTGAAGAAGCCCTCCCTTGACCCCCTGGACAGGAACAACTATAGACCAGTTTCCCTGCTCCCTTTTTTGAGCAAGGTAATCGAGAGGGCTATCGCCTCCCAACTCCAAGCTGTCTTGGATGAAACTGATTATCTAGATCCATTTCAAACCAGCTTCAGGACAGGATATGGACTGGAGACAGCCATGGTTGCTCTGACCAACGACCTCCACTCGAATATTGACAGGGGTAGTGTGATCCTGCTGGTGCTTTTGGATCTCTCAGTGGCCTTTGACACCATAGATCATTCCATCCTTTTGGATCGACTGAGGGAGTTAGAGATTGGAGGCACCACTCTTCAGTGGTTCCGATCCTTTCTTTCCGGAAGATCCCAAAGGGTGAGGTTCGGGGACAGCTGCTTGTCTAAAATCAAGCTTAATTGTGGTGTCCCCCAGGGCACCATCCTCTCCGCGATACTATTCAATATTTATATGAAGCCGCTGGGTGGGATCATTCAGAGGCATGGAGCTCAGTGTCTTCAGTATGTTGACGACACTCAGATATACCTCTCCATGACCAGATCGTTGACTCAAACCCCAGATGGCGTCTCTCCTCTCAATGACTGTCTTGCGGCAGTAATGGACTGGATGAGGGAAAACAAGTTGAAGCTCAATCCAGACAAAACGGAGGTACTCACAGTCTCAGGACTGAAGCCAGGTTTGGGAATACAACTCACAGTCCTTGATGAAGTCACACTCTCCTCAAAGGACTCTGTTCGCAGTCTGGGGGATACTCCTTGACTCGTCACTTCACATGACGAGTCAGGGGAATGCAACAGTGAGGAGTGCCTGTTATCAGCTTCGGCTGATACGCCAGCTGCACCCTTTCCTGGAAACGAGGGACCTGAAAACTGTGGTACATGCTCTGGTAACCTCTCACCTGGACTACTGTAATGTACTCTACATGGGGCTACCCTTGTACCTAACTCGGAAACTGCAGTTAGTTCAAATCATGGCAGCCAGTTTAGTTACTGGAACATCTAGTAGAGAGCACATAACACCAGTGCTTAAAGCTCTCCACTGGCTGCCAATTAGTTTCCGGGCTCAGTACAAGGTGGTGGTTTTAACCTTTAAAGCCCTGCATGGCTTGAGTCCATCTTATCTCCGGGACCTCCTCTTCTGTATGATCCCCCCTGCACACTCTGGTCCTCTGGGAGGAATCTGCTACAGCCTATGAAGACCAGGCTGACATAAACCTCCCAGAGGGCCTTTTCACCTATTGCCCCCAAGCTGTGTAATGACCTGCCAGATGAGATGCATCTTACTACATCTGTTGACGGCTTTTAAAAAGCCTTAAAGACGCATCTCTTCCGACAGGCCTTCCCAGATAGTATCTAATTTCCCAGCTCCATATCTACTGCCGACTCTTTCTCTTAGCTCCTTTTCTCCCCTTTGAAATTGTTTTATGCAGCTTCTGGCAGTTACTTTTAAATGTTTTATTTCTATTATGATTTAATTCTTAGCTATTTAATTCTATTTTAAGGGGTGGGTGAGGGGGATGGGATTGTTGTATTTTAACCTGTGATGCTTTTAACCATGTTGTACCCTGCCCTGATTGCCAGTTCAGAGGAGTGGGCTATTATTATTATTATTATTATTATTATTATTATTATTCATAGCCACATGTCTGATGCAGGATCTCAGCTACTTTTTTTCTACACAGAAAATGCCGATTTCTGCAAAAAAATACCATGTCCAGATTTTGTGTGGAATAAGTCCCAAACTGTAAATATTTTTTAAAGTTGGTCAGTTTTTAGATTTTCTCACAGTAGGAAGAAAATTACACCATTGCAGTCTTTATGGGAAAATATTCTTGCTTTCAGGGAAAAAGAAACACAATGTAAAATTTGTACCTCCGCTCTACAAAACGGAGAAGATAGATTGATAAACATGTGCCAAGCTAAGGCTAAAAGGTAGGGCAGACATTGCATAAATGCCCAAAACTGGGCAGAAAAAGTACAGATTGTGTGTTTAGCTTAAATCCTAAAGAGGAAAAGAACATCTGGCAGTGTACTTATCATAACCCACAATAGGCACACATATATAAAACTTATTTGCAGTACAATAAAATGCTAATGACAAATAATGTGTGCAACCTGGGATGTAACAAGTAAGTTCAGAATAATAGAAAGAGGAAGCCCTTTAGGTGAAGTCAGAGAGAGAGAGAGAGAGAGAGAGAAATGAACTTCATAAAATTCAAATATGTTGTTTTTTATACTCTTGCTTAGTATTTGCATATAGATATAGTATGCTATTAACATTCAAATATGTTCCAAAGAGAAATAACAATAATTTTTAAGGTCTCCTCTTTGTAGCATGGTAACAATTTCTATTATTCCATGGCAACAGATAAGAGTCAAAGTGAGGCTGTTTTTCTTGATAATGGCATGATTTGCTATCGGCAGCAATCTGAAGCGTTTTGAGAGTGTGGGTGATAGAGTAATCAAGTGATTTGTTGCTGAGGCTTCCAAAGTTTCTTGGTCTTGTGACCTTTGGAAAGTTCAGAGGCAAATTAAATCATCAAGATGTTGGAATTTTCTTGCCTCTGATTGAGATACGGGCTGATCTATAGTTCAGTAGTAGAAAATATGCTTTGTATTCAAAAGGATCTTATTTCCTCCAGATAAAGCTGGAAAATGAAAGACTCCCATCTGAACTCTCCAGAGAGGTCCTGCAGACCAGTATAGACAATAATGACCTAGGTGGACCAAGGTTCTCACCTTGTTCAAGGCTCTTCTTCTGTACTTGTGATTTCTATGACTTCTGGATTCCAAAGGACAAACAGAATACTTGCCCGTGTGATCTACTCTACAGAGGGCAGCTCTCTAGATGAAGCACCCTCTCTCAAAAACTTTGTCTAGTCCCACGTTTGGGTTAAAGGGCTAGGGTTGTATAAGTGGCCATTCTACTCCCTTTCCTTGACTGTGAGCTTTCCACTGCCTAGCAAGTACATTATGGCTCTAAATGAGCACAGATCTAGGCCTCCTTAAGCACTTATAAATGAAATTATTCTGTACTGGATTGCAGCTAAGCTGTATATATCATTCAGTTCCAGACCCATCCCTACCATTAGGTAAACTGAGGCAATTGCTTCAAGAGACAAATGTTGAATGGAATAGAGCTCTGCAGGCTCACTGTTGAACATAAAGGAAAAAAAATCAGTCTAGACAATGAACAAATAGAAGTAGTAAAAGAGTTCTCATACCTGGGATCAAACATAGATCAGAACATGGACTGCAGTTAAGAAATCAGAAGAAGAAGAAGAATGGGGAGGGCAGCTATGAAAGAACTAGAAAAGATTCTAAAATGCAAAGATATACAACTCAGCACAAAAGTTAGACTCATACAAGCCATTGTATTCCTTAATACCATGTATGTATGTGAGAGCCAGACAGTTAAGAAAGGAGATAGGAAGAAAATCAATTCATTTGAGATGTGGTGCTGGAGAAGAGTGCTGAGGATCCCATGGACAGACAGAAAGACAAACAAAAGGGTCCTAGAGCAAATCAAGCCAATTGGGTCCTAGAGTAAATCTTCCTGGAAGCCAAGATGACAAAATTGAGGCTGTCATACTTCGGACACATCATGAGAAATCATGACTCATTAGAAAAAACAATATTACGAGGAAAGGTGGAAAGAAGTAGAATGAGAGGAAGGCTGCATGCTTGATGAATACACTCTATTAAGGATGTCACAGGTATGACTTTGTAGGAACTAAGAAGAGCAATGGAGGACAGGGAGTCTTGGAAATGTTTCATCCAAAGGGCTGCCATGGGTCAAGATCAACTCAAGGGTGGCTAACAACAAAAAGTCTAGGAGACCTATCTTGTACATCCTAACTCTGGAGTGGATCCCATTTTTTTCTCTTCCAGATCCCTGACAGGCTGGTCATGACCAGAAGTGACATTTCAGGTGACTTCTGATCTCCAAGATGGTACTTATGGGCCCAAACGAGAGTCTGTATTCATATAAATATATAATGTTTTCACTGAATTGTGCCATATTTTAAAGAGTTTTGGGAGAACCAAAGGCTGCCTTGGATGCCATGATTCCCACCTCTGTGCTGACCTATCTGGGTTCTTCAGGTGAAGAGGAAGACACTGATTAGCTGCCAGTGTTGATGCAAGATTCAGCTGCCATCCAGACTGTTTGTTTTTAAAACATGAACCAAGTAGAGGATACCATCATCATGTCCTATATATTGGTTAGATTTTTTTCAGCCAGCCCTGAACAGGATGTGATGTTTGTTTATTTGTTTGTCTGTATGCCCAAAGTTGAACAACACATAGGTACATGGAATGTGGGAAGCATGAATCAAGGTAAGCTAGACATACTAAAACACAAAATGGAACATATAAACATTGCAATCCTTGGGGTGAGCAAGCTAAAGTGGACAGGAATGAGACATTCTGAGTCAAATAACTGCACAGTATTTTACTCAGAAAATTAAAATCTAAGAAGAAATAGGGTGGCATTTCTAGCGAGGGGAGATGTAGCAAATGCAGTCAATGGATATGATGCAAAGTCTGACCAAATCATGTCAATACGAAAACCTATCAATTAACTACTATAAAAACAAATAAATTGGTTCTAGCGCAAATCATGCCTGAACTTTCCTTAGAAGCGAAGATGAGTGAAATGAGATTGTCATACTGTGGACACGTCATGAGAAGAAAAGACAATAATGTTTGGTAAAGTGAAACGCAGTAGGAGAAGAGGAAAACTGTATTACAGATGGATAGACTCAATTGATGAAACCATGGCCCTGAATCTGCAAGTCCTGAACAAGACTGTAGTTGATAGGTTACTTGGAGGTCTCTCATTAAGTGAGTCCCCATAATTCAAAGTTATCTTGATGGCCGCTAACTGCAACAATTTTGCAATCCATCTTTTTCCCAAGATGGAACCCAAGTAAGCTCACAATATAAGTAAAACCAGATTAAAATTAAATGAATCATTTAAAAAAACAATTAAAAACACAATCATACTAAAAACATTAATTTGAAATGGTTTAAAAGGCAGTTCAAACATAAAAATAATGATAAAAATGCAACACACCCCAAACAAAATGCAATTTGCAATGGGCTAATAAAAATCAAAGGCCCAGGTAGAAGTAAAAGTTTTTGCCTGCTGGTGGAAAAAGGAGAAAGGGGGCTAACCTAGCATTCCATGGCTTGGGAAAAGCTATGGAGAATGACATGACAACATTCACAGAAGGGTTTTTTTATTGTTCTTCTCTCTTCCTATACATTAGGAAGCTCAGTCCCAAAATTACCCCCATTATATGAGGAAAAAATAATCAGAAAGCAACCAAATTGTTCTATATTTTAGTCAATTCATAATGTCATAACTTGCCTACGATCAAACCATGTATTCGTTTTTTAAAAACAAAATGGACCTGGGGCCACTAGTTTATGCATGCACAAAGATGTATGTGGAGAAACAGCCCATGGGACGAGATCAGCAAATAATTAAAGAAGTGCTGAATAAATCATGTATTGTTTGGCTGCAAAATTGTAATTGTGCTGAGAGGAAAAGGCAGTGTGCATACAGAACACACTGAAACATTCTCAGGGTTTCTTGGGAGGTCTTTCCAGAGCATCTGAACACCTTACAATAAATGCAAAACAAATATTAATTACCGAGTGGCCCATTGGGATGGCTCAGTGCACACAAAGTGCTTTTATTTGTCTCACAAAGGACCAACATACTGACATGCTTGTTAATTGAATGCCTGATTGAACAAGTTGAGCTTTACACCATGCCCTCCGAGCTGCCAAACACACACTCAGCTGGCTTACCAGAGCACCAAAGCGTGAGAGAGCCCTCGGGCCCTGAACGGTTTAACTCTACCATTGAGATATCCTTAGTCCCTTCCCTGTTTCTAATGGGATGCCATTCCCTCCGAGTGGACTCACACCAGCTATTTTTCCCCCCATAGGAAGAAAGTGGACAGAATTCACAACAAATTGCAAGTGTCGTCACTGGGTAGTCCTCTGCTTGTTGAGGGTGTGATTATGGGAGCACATGTTTCCCTTTAAAAGAGAACAACCACTTCCCCACAACGTAACCCTTCAGGGCTGAATATACCTTTCTTGACCATGAGAAGGAATAGTTCTAGCATAGAAATATGGTATAACCCAGGAGTGGGTAAATATGATAAGGCCAGGGAAGCATTATCTACCTCTAATGCAGGGGTGTCATTAGGGGTGTGCAGGGAGTAAGGAGTACACCAGCTGACACCCTAAAGGAGGGTGACACCACTGCTCCCTAAACATCTGCCTTTGGGCAGAAACAAGATGTGACATTCTTGTGCATGACTTTAAAATGCCGAAAAGATGGGGTGAGTGGGGTGAGGCTCAGTGGGAAGAGAAAGGAGGGGCCCTAGGGTTCTTAATTTTAAAAATAATAATTAAAAAAGAATTTTATAAATTATTTTGAATTTTTCTTTGAAAACATCACATCTTACCAATATTCACTCTATCCACATGAAATGCTGCACGTGTAAATACATTTAGGCTGCGCATAGGATAATTGCAATTTAAAGATATTTTAATTTTGCTAGTTGTTTATGTAACAACTATTAATATTACATTCAGTGTGATATACGGGAATTACAATTTATGAGTAACATTAGTACAAAAGGATTATTAAGGATTCTGTGTGGTGTGGTATGGGAGTGGGTCAATGGGTTACCATACAGAGTGATGCCAACCTTAATGACACCACTGTGCCAATGCCCAGTGCTATACCCTGTTTGAAAGGGGGGGGGGTAATTTATTTATTAAGAATATGTATTATACCAATATATTTTAGTCGTGTAAGCCACCTTGATTGCTGCAGCAGAAAAGCAGGATATAAGAATTAAGTTTATTTATTTATTATTTACTTATTATTTTATTTATTATTTATTTACCTCCATCCAAAAGGATCAAAATACCTTGTGTTCTCTCCAAGATGCCTTCAAAATGATGACTGGAAGTGATAGGACATCACTCTCTGTTGCCATGTTGTAAGAGAAATAGAGGGAAAAGAAGACATTTAAAAAGGGGCTGTAGGTTCTTTAGAAGGATCCCCCCCCCCCATGATTTTGCACATTGGAAGGCTTTGGGTCCAATTTCTGAGCAATTTTCAGGTGGCTTTGGAGAACTGGAGAAGAAAATCAGAAACCACAAAAATGGGGTACAGGGGCCTCATGCGGCCCATGTGCTGCATTTTTCTCAGCTCTTGTGTCGACCTTCATCAAGATGATCATCTGACCAGAAAAGATTTCAGACTGCAATTTCAGCTGACATCTGCATCTACACTGCAGAATCAATTCAGTTTGACACCACTTTAACAGTCATGGCTCAGCACTATGGGTTCCTGGGATTTGTAGTTTGTTGCAGCACTAGAGCTCTCTGACAGAGAAGAATAAATATGTCAAAAAGCTACAAATGCCAGAATTCCATAGCATTAAACTCTGTCAGTTAACATGGTAGCAAATGGCATTATTTCTGCAGTACAGATGCAGCCCATGGGAGCTGCAGGAGGTGGCTGAAGTGGGATTGAGATGCAACCCAGTTGTCTTTTTCATTTTATTTGGAGTCCTTCTCACCTGGCTTAAATATGAAAAGGTGGAACTAAAGTGTAACTGTATTTCCTAATATACCTTTCTTTACGTTTGTCACTCCCTTCCCTTCCTCTCTCGTGTTCTATCATTTCCCAGCAAGAGTGGAACCTCCTTGGGCTATAAATGTCCTCGTACTACTCCCTTTGAGCCTCTCTTAACTTCGAATCCACACTTATATCCTGACATATTCACAAAGGAGTATGCCATAGTACTTTTTTTGGTAACCATGGTAACCACCATGTATTCACTTTTTATTTATGAGAATTTTATAGCTTGCCCTTGCCAGGGAAGATAACTCTGTTTTACAAATAATAATAAAAAACAAACAAACCTAAAAACAATTTCTGTATTAATATGTGAAACGAATTAAAATCATTACAAGACTAAGAAACTTCACTGTCTTGCTCATCTTCCTTAGCTACCCAATTCTGTTCAGATGAGAACATGTTATATCTGCTCCAGATGTTAATAAGGTTTTATTATCTTTCCAGAACAGGAAATCCTATAGCTGAAGAAAAACCCTATGACTCCATCATCCCCTGTCTTCTTTTCCCCATTCGTCACATTCTTTGCGGACAGACAAATTGCAGGATTATTTATCTGAATTCTTCAGAAGCGGACAGACAAATTGCAGGATTATTTCTCTAAAATTCGTCAGCAAAAATAACCAAGAGTTTCTTGGAGATGGGATTTACTATTGGAAATGGCAGTAGTACTGCTCCTCCTCACATCTTTGGCTCACATCCTTCATCCCTGTCACTCAAAAGTGATAACTGCAATAATTGTGTTGTCAGTCTGGCTTCTGTTTCTCTCACAATGGTCCTAGGCCAAGCATGGTTCCAGGATATTTGGAGACATAAAATGGTGTCCTCCATGAAATAAAATGATGGAGAATATTTTGAGAACATTCTGCAAAACAGTTGGCGAAAGTTGAGGTTTTTTTAAAAAAAAATCATCTCAGGAAATTACTGGGTGGAAATCTTCTGAGAAATTTTTATTCAACTGTACTTTGCATTACCATAAATGGTACTAATATGTGAATATGTATGGCAGACGATTGGTACAACTTAGCTGCAAAGTGTAAAATAACACTCGAAAGCCCTAGGGATGATTTATTAAATTAAGGCGTAATGATGGGCAAAGTGCTCTTTTGGCAATATATCTTATCTAATATATGCTAAATGTTATTTTGTCAGTTTGAAGCATTCTTATCCACCTCCTTAGGGACAGAAATTTGCAGTTCTCTCAAGCTGAGACATACAGGTTGAGCTTGAGTTTCAGCTGCTAAGTTTGTTCCGCTTCGGATCTGCATTTGAATGTGAATCCTTGCATTCCCTGTACAGGGAATTCATACTACATATTTCTATGAACTTCTTCTATTGCTAAAGCATGCTTGTGTGAATTTTTCAGGTGAGAAATAGGGTTTGTTTTTCATATGGTTGGGAAGGTATAGATTACTGACTATTCAAATTGTGCTTTAGCTTGTGTTCCAGAAGGTACAAATTGGATAATTTGGCATTAAAAATGTAATCAATATAAATTTATTCCCATTCTTGGGATGGAGAATTGAACAAAGGATTATCTATACATTTTATTTGGAAGAAAAGTGATTGAAGCTTCCTTGCCAAGTACTACAAAATGGCTTAATTTTATAAAATGCTCAGTATCTGGGCAGGCTGTGTTATATAAGAAGCCACAGTTTAAAAAAAAAAAGGATCCTTGGGGTGATGGAGTAGCCTAAGGTGGTCAGAGACATCCATCTGCCTGAAACAAAGAATTTAAAAAAAAAAACTTCCTAGAGAAGTCGTCAGGACTAGCAGGTGAATGTTACTCATATACAAATGATGGGACAGTATCCTTCACTTCAACCGAGGACAACTAGGCTGTTAAAAATTCAGGGCAGACTGTGTGGCCCTCACAGTACTCTCCTCCAACATAGTGGAATGGCCAGGGGCCTTCCATGGTTGATTCCATCACACCACTGAGCAGCTTCCCTATCAAATAACCACCTAGCTCTATCTAATGCTAGGACCAGCTTTGACAGCAGTTTGCATGTGCTCATGAGAGGGATGCTAATCTGGACATATTATTTTAGTTTCATAGGAGGCAGTGAATGAGGCTCAGTGAAGGGTGAGAAGTCCCTTAGTGACTGTAACAGTACAGTTTACAATGGCTGCAACAGCCAACTGTTGAGGGCCAATTTATGACCCTTTTGCATAGTACTACTCTGCCTACCAAATCACCCTTCTAAGAGTACCTGGCTCCTTATTAGACTCAAGTCAAGATCCTATTCAGTGCTGGCAGAACGTAAAGTTTTGGCACTATTCTTATCTTAGAGATATGGGTATTGATGTCTGATCCTTTTCCCCTCAGGTGTGCAATGGCAGCCAGAAGGCACCAGTGCACAGATTTATTCCTGCAACCCCACAAGCATTCTTGTACTGACCAACCATCATAAGCTACTGGCTTTTTTTTTTCACAAGGCTCAAAAAGTATTTATTGTGGTGCAACATCTAGTTATGCCAGCATAAACTACTGAGAATTCCAGCCACAGAGTGTGTCAGTTTCCATGTATCTCTCTGCTAATCTAAATCCAAGAAGCCAGTTGCTATCAAGCATAGGGCTGGTGAGCAAGGGAGCAGATAACCATCAATGTCAGTGAGAGAGGAAAATAGCCTAGCTCCAAGTGAGTGTAACAACTGTTGGCATTATTAAAATCACTGGAGGTTGCTCATGATGCTACGTCTCACTCTGGGTGCCCATGGAAACTATAGCCATCTGTCCAGTTGTGCAGTTATTCTTTGATTTTTTAGCTGCATTACTTTGGCAATGCAGATTCAGCCATGGCCTCAGTGTTGTCATTCACTGTTTAGTGGGGACATCTACATTGGCAAAGTCTGTATATGTACTGCAAACCTCATTCTACTGAACTGGACATGGAGGGAGTGCCTGCTTCTCTTTTAGTTGGCACTAGGGTTAAGGGATACAGCTAAGTTTCTAGATGGGGCAGGGGGAGACTTCAGAAAAGAGAAGGGTGTAAGACAGAGGTTTAACCATAAATTCTTTGCCTACCAGAACCCACAAACTAATAAACAGTAAGAAATATAAAAGCCTTTTTCAAAAAAAGCAATTTTATAAGCCAATTTTGAAAACAAAAGACCAGATGGAACAATACATTTTTAAATGCCCACCAGAAGCTCAGTGAAAATAAGGTCAGTCTGACTTCCCGAAGGAGGGAATTCCACAACAGAGATGCTGTGACAGAGAAAGCTCAGTCTTGTGTACTCAGCAATCTAACCTCTCCTGTGGTGGGTTCTTCCAATGTTTCTGAAAAGTGCCTTCATGCACGTATAACTCTAAAACCATCCCTGGCTTGTTACAAACTGCTGGCTGTGGTCTCCATGAGAACCCAGAGTCAAATGAAGACTTGTGGGGTTAATTTTGTCATGTCAAGAAGGGAGGACTAAATGGGCTGCTTGCACATGTGAGTACAAGTTTCATTAATCTCCTTGCTTGCCAAGCCAACCAGGAATCCAGGAATAGCTATGAGTCACCAAGGAAGTATGACCTTATATGATTCCTTCCATCAAAGAAAATCCATACAACAGTGATGAGCAGGCTCAATGTTGTGGATTTTACTCTGCCCCCTCTCCCTCCATGAGAGCATTTGGACCCAGCAGCTAGAGCTAGTTACAGAATGAAAAACCTGGAGTCACAGGGATTGTTCAGGGAATTAACAATCCA
The DNA here is from genome assembly GCA_034509955.1 of Urosaurus nigricauda. NCBI lineage: Eukaryota > Metazoa > Chordata > Lepidosauria > Squamata > Phrynosomatidae > Urosaurus > Urosaurus nigricauda. The sequence goes on along the minus strand of JAOEGL010000001.1, from coordinate 233,196,007 downwards.
CAAAAATGGTTTTATTCATTCAGAGCTACGGCCTGACATCTACTCTGGTTGCACAACCCCTGGTTGTTTGTGAAGTATAAGCCTTGTCCAGTTGTAAGTCCTCTGCAAATCATCGTTGTCATCATCCAAATGACAAAATAGCCAATTGAATTTGCAGTAGCATTGTGATTAATAGACCTGATATGGAAAGGGGGGTGGGGAGGAGGTGGATCACATTCTACCAGAGTTACTGACTGGAGTTTTGGAACATGGATAATTTGGATTCTATCCAAGAAAACAGGAATCAGTGAAATGTTGTCCAATAATATGGCACATTCCAAGCAGTGTGTATTTTCATAAATCTGTGATAGGTGGTGGCAATGATGGTAATGATGATGGTGATTGATTGCTGGCAGCGGTGTTGTTGGAAGGAATGTGTGTAACATACTGTTCAGAGTATAAGAATGTATAAGAAGCTCCCACTTCTCTTATGGTAAAAACCATACAGGTGAAGAAAAGTGATGATATTGGTGTTAAAGACCTACATCTTGTGTCAGATGTTGCTTCTGTTGTCAGTTAAGATGGCACTGAGAGATTTTAATGCAGGCAAAGGCCACTCTCCTTCTTGACCATGTGAGGATCAAGGACAAAAGGCAATAAAAGACAGATAATAAAATGTCAGCTCCATCAACAACAGAAAAGTAACTTCCTTTGAGATCCTGAAGCTAACCTCCCCTTTCTGAGGCAGACCACATTGAATTTCTTGAGGAATCTCTGTACTGTTACATCTGGGAAAATATTTATGTGTTGTATAGCTGCTGACAACAGAGTAACAGTTGAGACAAAATGTAGACCTGTGACTGACATCATCGCATTTCATATCCTGTTTGATTTGTAACATTTTTGCCGATCTAGAAGCCAGTGATGCTTCAAAAGCTTGCATCATGCATTTTGTGCTTTAAAGTTGGCCAACAATGGTATTGGTACTTTGTAGATTTTGGATTGAAGGCTACACTGTGTTTTACTTGAGCTATTTCTGGGTCTGGTCTACACATAAATGTGTTATGTGAACTAGTATGGATTTTGGCATCTTCAAATCAACGTCTTTTCACTTCTCCTGAGCTCATTCCTGCCTATTTGCATGTATGCACATTTTCTGTCAGCCAAACACATCATCATCATCATCATCATCATCATCATCATCTGGTGATCAAGGATGCGGAAAAACATAGTTATGCTTCTATTGCTTCGTGTGGTCTCTGGCTAGCAAAGAAGCTTTGGAGTGCTTCCTGGCTCTTGTTGCAAGCCACAATTATGGCTTAAAATAAGTTTTTGATCATACATGATCACACAACACATCCCAGAATTCCATAGCATTGGGCCATGGCAGTTAAAGTGGTGTCAAACTGCATTACTTCTACAGTGCAGATGCAGCCCCAGAATAGCTCCTATTCAATCCAGTATCAATTAACCATGCAACAGAGTTCTTTGCAGTTTCAACCATATAATATTCGTGGTTACACCCAATTCATTTCTAACAACTGTGCTGGGCCTGGGCAAACAAAGAGGGGAAATTCCTCATGTTTATTTTTTTGTTTCCTTGTCAAGAACCATATGTGGGTACATTTGTAATATGGACAAAGTCACCATCTTTCTCCCATGGTTAAGATTTTGTTGAAATGTGGTGTATAGTTGTGAACTCTGTATTTTGTTGAGGTTGCTTTACTCTAGAAGCAGGTAAGGGAGGTCAATCTTTGTCAAGTTAGCCACCTTCATTTCCAGAGTGCTGAGGAGTGGGGAGGAGAAAACTCTTCTACTCATAATTTCAGTCTTTTGGATTGCTTTGTTGCTGCTTGCTTACATTTATTACCTAAAGTTACTCACACAATGGTTCAGCATGCTTTCATCTTCCTCGACTGGACTATCTTTTACTGAGCTGATTTAATATCTGATTGAATAATTGCACTTAAAGCAGCATCAATGACGTTTCCCTTCTAAAAAACATCTTTAAAAGAAGAAGAAGAAGAAAAGTACAAAGTAACAAAAAACCTTTGGTGCTTAACTGTATGAATAATGACAGAAGGTGTGTAAAAAAAAAAAAAAGCCATTATATTCTCTAGCCCGACATGAAGCATAAAAAATGGGTTACAAGCAGCACAAGAAAAGTAGTTGGAGAGTTATTACACTATGTTGGTCACTGGATTGAAGAGAAGAAGTAGGCACAGGATCCTGTTGGTGACTTTACACAACTGTGCAATCCAGTAATGTCACTTGTAATGTCACTTCAGTTTAGCTACACAGACTTAAAATACTCAGCTGCAGGAACAGAATCACAATCTAAGGTTGCAGTCATCTATATGTTTACCTAGTAAGCTCCATCATGTTTAGAAAAAGTTTATTTCTGAACAGATCAGCATAGAAATGAAATGTATTTTACAAAGAATTGGTGCTAAAATTCATAGGGCCTGCTACATGGGTTGCACTATTCTACCTCTTTTGTCTTTCCGCTGTGATTTACATTATTACCACTTCTTTTCTTGATCAGTGAGAAGCCTGGTGCCCTCTCCAACACTGGTGTCCATGATAAAGTTGGACTTTGTGTAAGCCAGTTGTGGTAGACATGAGGCCTTCAAGGTTTTGTTAGATGGTAACTCCCTGCAGCCAGAATCCCAATGGTAAGGGATGATAGGAGCTTCAGGGAATAAGCAGCATTTATACATCTATAGTCTGACATATTTATACATCTATAATCTGTTTTAAACACCCTAAGGCACAAGATCTCATCTGATCTTGGAAGCTAAGCAGAGTCAACTCTGGTTAATACTTGGGTGGGAGAATCCCAACAAATAACAAGTATTGTAGACTATATTTCAGAGGAAGTATCTGGCAAAACCACTTCTGTGTATTCCTTGCCTAAGAAAACTTTATGGCCTCATTCACACTACACATAAAAACGTTTTTGGGTCAAATCAATGAATCAATTTAGCACCAAAGAAATGTTCACACTATTCAAAACATGATCTAATCTGCCCATTTCAATTTATTCCACTTCGCATTCACATTTATCAATAGGATCGAATCAAAATGGAGTTGCGTCACAGAGGTGACTGTGCCACAAGGAACTGAATCCAATCGATAGCACATTCACACTTGCGCTGAATTGATTCATTTAAAATATGAGGGGAATGCAACAAATTTGAAGAATGGGTTTAACTGGGTTTAGTGCTGTGCCCCTCCGCTCCTGGAAAACCTCATCAGAAATTTGATGCAAGTGTGAACAAGGGCCCTTTAAACCAAGTTATACAGGTCTGAAAACTGGTTTATTATGTAGTGTGAATGGGACCTATGAAAGTCATAGGGCTGCCACGTTGTCCTGTTTGTTTTGTAATTTGTATTAATGTTGTTTAAATTTTCGGTTTTAATGTGTAATAGATTTAATATTGTTTTAAGGGGAGGAGGGATGTAGCTGTTTTATTCGATGTAATTGTATTTTAATGTTGTTAGCCGCCACAATTGATCTCAAAGGGACAGGGTATAAATAAAATTATTATTATTATTATTATTATTATTATTAGTTAACAGACACATAAAAACATGCACTGAGGAAAAGTAAGGTTTAATCCTTTCTTCCTGCATGTACTGAAGAGGCCCCTTCCTAGGTTCAGTTTTCCTAATGTTCTTATGTGTTTTCTTCTATTGTGTTCATTCTGCAGTTTTTGAGGTGTGGTGAGATGTAATGCACATAACAGAAATCCACTCGAGAAAAGATTGACACCGCCCGTTTCACTACATTACCATTTAGTTTGAAAGAACAAAAAAATACAGTGCAAGATCCAGATATGGATTTCATTAATTCACATCTAGTTTGATCCTAACAGTGAAAGAGTGTCAAACAACTTGGATTAGGTAGTGATTTGAACCATGCTGTTTAATACATTTTAGTGCTATTTGTTGTATTTGAAAATACAGCAAAGTCCCCTTAATTTGCTTATGGGTTGTTGTTGTTGTTGTTTTTAAATGGAGATGCTTTTGGACTTTTACTGGTAAATTTAATTCATAAATCTTGTATATATGTGTGGACAGCTACATGTACATGTCTTTATTTTTGTGGTGGGAAAAGGAAAACGGTCCTTCCCTTTGTTATTTTCAGGAGATACTACATACTGTAAATTGCAAATCACAATTACAGGCATTTCCAATCAATAAATAATTAACTTGTCCTTAATTCAGGATTCATTGGCAAAATGTGCAGCTTGTTCTAGCCTTGGGTTTTCACTCTGTGTGTGTGTGTGTGTGTGTGTGTGTGTGTTTAAAGATCAGCAGGGAATGTGGATACCAAACAATGACAGTTGCTGAAATAAGTCACCATGTGGCGGAAGAAATGTAAGCAGCCTTTTCAGTTTGTTCCATCTATAGCATAATTGTAAAAACGTTTCTGAACTCTGTGGAGACTGGAAATAAGAGAGCAACATTAAAAATCACTAAAAAAAAAAAAGAATGAGTCACAAGACATGTTTGTTCAGAGTAAGTGAGAAGGAAGGCTCAGTTTAGTTTCTTTCTTCCCTTCCTTCCTTCCTTTCTCCCTATCAGCTATAAAGGGACCTGATTTGCAGTTTTGCAGCTGCAAGTCCAAAAATATTGCTGGTACTAACAAAGATTCTATGGCTTTCAAAAAAAGACTAGAGAAGCTGATAATATAACTCAAGAAAGACTCCCAGGGGTCCCAGGGTCTTGTCCAAGACATTTTACTGCAAAAGCCCCCCACTCCACACTCAAGGGAAGGTGCTTATTACACCAAGCCAACTTATTTCAGCCCAAAAAGCAGAAAATACCATAAACCCTGTTCCTCATCTCTGGTGGTAAAAAAAAGAACATTAAAAAAGTGATCCACAATTTGGTTCCCTTTTATGACATCTACATTCTGTTGCTTGAGTCAGCTTTTCCCTTCTACCTTAAGGTAGTGATAGCCCTGTCGCCTTCAGTGAACACTGCATGCCTCCCGTAGACCTGGACTGATACCTTATCAGAAACAGTGGGATTTATCACACCAGGTTTGAAAAGTTGAATTAGAGCAGAATAGGAGAACCAGCATGGCCTAGTGACTGTGACTCTGGATACTGGGGCTTGATTCTCAGCCTGGCCATGTAAACCCACTGGGTGACCTTGAGCAAGTCACGCTCTCTCAGCCTCAGGGAAAGGCAATGGCAAACATCCTCTGAACAATTCTTGCCAAAGAAACTGCATGATAGGTTTGTCTTAGGGTCACCATAACTCAGAAATGACTTGAAGGCACAGAACAAACAAAAGGCGTCTCTGTCACTGTACCTTATCACATGAAGCTATACCTAACCATTAGCTGGTCTGTAGTCCATCGGCATTTGCACTGCTTTTTCACTATTCAGAGAGTGTGCCAGCAGTCACATGGTGCTGTTCACAAGCAGGCTACTTTACTTTTGTATTTTCCAATTTATTTACTTTATTTTCTTTAACGTAATACATTGCTTTGATTGGGCAATGGTGCGAAAAACAAATAAAAATAAAAATAAACACAGATGGAAGGGCATGCTGGGAAGGCATTAGGACAGGGAGGCAGGGCTATGGAGGCAGGTGTGCAGAAGGCAGGCTCCAGGGCAGAAACTGAATCCATAGCCCTTTGGAAGAGCTGTGTGATAATACCAGTACTTGTCCCCAACCCAGTATGTTTGTGATTTCTACACTAATGCAATTGGGGCTCCTTATGAGAGTGGTGTGATATATTCCAGTGAATCAAAAAAGTATGCAAAATCTGATGAAATAATTAATGTTCCTCCTGTAGATGTGCAGGAGCTAGAGGTGAGGCAAAAAAGAGGACCATAAAAATTCATCTCCCACTTCGATTCTGAAATTTCTAACATTGCAGTAGCGGAAAACTTCAGTCAAGCATTTGGAAATACAGTTTTTGTATCCAGGGGAAAGGGGCGGAGGAATAGGGATACAGCAAACAGAAGAGTTCTATTTGTTAATAATTTTCCATTTCTCTCTGTAATATGAGAAATTTGGGGACTAAAGGAGAATTTCATGGGTAGGGGAGCAGAATTCTTATTTGGGAGACAATGCCCTCTTTCCCATAGTTTCATAGTTTCAAAAATTCAGTTCCATGTGAGGCAAGCCATACAGGGGCAAGAAATCAGTACCAATAACCAATAATCAATAGGCTTCCCGGCTTGTTATTCCACAGACACCATGATTTTATTTGTTTGTTTGTTTGATATATATCCCATTTTCCCCCCTTAATGGGACTCAAGATGGAGAACTGGATTCTGAGAACTAGATGACCTCTTTTTTTTTTAAATGTGGAAAGCAAACCTGTGGACAAGAAGTAATCGGGTTCTAACTTCCATCACCCCCTGCCAGCAAGCCCTTTGTTGAGGATGCTGGGTATTGTAGTCCAAGAATGGCAGGTGGGAAGCAGATTGTTTATGTATTTATTTATTAAAATAATTATACCCCATGCTATATCAAGAGATCTCAGGGTGGCTTACAACTGCACTCAACAGGCTAAACAGGCTAAAAACAGTAAGATAGTTGAAACAAGCTACAAAAGCACATTGAATAATATGAACAATAAAAACAGATTAAAAAATAAAAGTTTTTAAAACTATAAATAAGTCTATAGGTTGAATTAATGAGGCCCAAAGTGTTTGATGAACAGCTAAGTTTTAACTTAATGGCTAAATGATGAAGAGTGTTCATGCTAGTCAGGCTTCCAGGGGGAGAGCAGTTCACAGCTGGGGTGCCACGGTTGAAAAAGGCCTTTTCCATATCCCCTGACATTGTGTTTTGGCCTCACTGGTGGGACATAGAGGAGGCCCCCACAGCAGATCTTAATCCTTGGATAGGCCCCTTTAGTCTCTTTACAAAACTCATTCCATCTCATCTATCATGGCAGGCTTAAGTAAATTTGCAGTCTCAATTAAAAACAAAAACAAAAAAAAACATAAAGATGAAAATTCTTGACTACATTCAGATGGAGTAAGGTGGAATCAGAATCACCTAAACACAAAGCCAGGTAGGCTGCATCTGCACTGCAGAAACAGTGCAATTTTTACACCAGTTTAACTGCCACGGATCAATGCTGTGGAATTCTAGGTTTGTAGTTTTGTGAGATTTTTATCCTTCTGTGTCAGACAGCTCTGGTGCCACAACAAATGACAGATCCTAGGATTCCATAGCACTGAGTCAAACTGCAGTGACACTATCCATATAACACCCAAACCATCATTAGACCACTGGGGCTGGCAGCTCTCCTATTAGTAGGATGTTGAATCCATTCTGAATTTTAGTCTGCATTCTAAATGAGCTATCAAAAATTGTGAATCTAGATAGAGGGTAAGATTCAGTACCTTGAATATTTTAAAGCTAAAGGAATACCTGGAGTGGATACACCACACTACCAACATGAGAGACAAAAGCTCCTTTTGCATTAGATGAGAAACCATAAACATTCCTGTGCAACTGACTAAAGGAATGCTATTTGTAGGTAAAAGCCACTGTAAAACAGTTGTATAGGAGGATCACTTGCTTTTAAAAACTTTGAAATCATTTTTTATCTCTGCATCCCATATTCTGCTCCAGAACTGAATATATCTTTTGTATGAAAATACGGCATCTAAGGTATTTTTATCCTCAAACTTCAAGTGGCAACAGATCCAGCCTATCTTAATTCCCCAATTAAAGGGAATTAAAGCCAGATTTTTAAGAGTGGGAGACTAGAAGAGTGATACAGCATATGTTCAGAACAAAAACAAGCAGATGAAGTGCCAAATTCATCACATAGATTAAAGTCAGATTTTCAAGGATTGTAAAACTGACTGAGGTGTGCGGGGGTCACACTGGAGAGGTTTATATGGAGCATGTTATACTGTAAAAATATCTGATCAGATTAAAAGTTTAGATAAACAATACAGCAACAATCTATAAGAGTAAAACATAATCTAGGTATATATTAAAAAAAAACCCTGTTTCGATTTTCTTGTGTTTCTTTGAATGCCACTTGTGTTCTTGTCCTGCCTTTTGCTTGTTTTGAATTTGCATGACTTTGTTTTTTAATTCCTCCATGTAGATTTGTATACATTTTCTGTCCCTATTTCCCTAAGACACACATGTATTTGCACACTTTTTTTGATGTGAATATTTTTGTACAGTGTTTCCTTATGGGCCAAAATCAAATTGTACATCTTTTCTTAGGTTACATGCATTTATATATACATTCACATTTAAATTTACAGAATTCATATGCATAATTTTGTACATGCAATCTCTACCATTAATCTCACAAATGTGCAACTTCCTCAAGCGAGCTCTGCTTTAGGACTGCATGAGCCAAAAGGCTCACTCTCCTACACTCTGTTCAGCCAGCAAATATCCAAAATGCCAGTTCTGGTGTGGGCAGTCCAGACAATGTCCTGGAGGTTCCACACCAGAACCAGGGGTTCACAGCTGTAATACAAATTCTGAAATTTGTTGCTCCAAATCTTCTGGGAAGAAATGTGACCACCCGACTTACCGGGCTGGTCAGGTTGCTCTTGGGAGGAGGCTGGAGGCAGCTCTTCCTGTCCATGCATGTGGACTACTGCTCCCAGGCTCCTTTGGGGGCTGGGAGGAGGTGCCGAGCTGCTGGGGCCGCTTCCAGGCTGGAAGGACTCCAACTCCCATCATCCTGGTGCCACCCTGGATAGGCCAGGAGGCTGGGGAGGGCGGGCCTTCCCCGGTTTCCTGGCCTCTCATTGGTTGAGAGGCCACTCCTGGCCCTGGGTGCCCTGGCTCCAGCGCCATTGCCACACCGGCTCCCCACCCTCCCTCCCTTGTGCTTGCTTGTGTTTTGTCACAACTTTTGTAGGGGGGCGGCAGCAGAGGTCTCGGATCTGATGGGCGTGGTTTTCCGGTGCTGCGGAGCATCGGATCGGGAGTCCCACCGGGACACGGGGGTGCTGTGGGTAGCGATGGCGCCAGTGCGGGGGCGACATCGATTCAGCGTTCCCCGCTGACATGGGTCGAAGATGCGCTTATGCGCATGGCCGGGTCATTAAGTGACATGCACGCTTTGGCCGGTTACCCCTCTGTCATCCCGAAGTCTGGCCGTGACCAGGCATTTCGGTTCATCGACCAACACGGGTTGGGAGATGGCAGACTCAGACCTCTTGCTTTCAGGCCAACCCTCATTTCACTGTTTGCTGTTTTCAATAAAGTTGTGGCCTTTTCTTTGCCAATTCGTTGTCCTTTGTATTTTGCCGCTTCCCTCCACAGCAACTGCAGCCTTCTGTTTTTGTGCCATGTCATTTTCTGCAAGGGCATCCTGCTGGGCTGCCTGACCCATCTGCCACCACCACAAGTTTCACGTTTGAGGTCAGACCAGTATGTCACTGTCACTGGGCACCTTATTCTGACATCATATGTGAGTGACTCATGGCAATGTATATGGCAGATGGCTTAACGGGAAACCCGTGCACAAAGCAGAGGTGGCATGGAAACGGGTAACAGGAGCAATTCGGGGCAACGGCAGGGCCAGGATACTCTTGGCTGTCTCTGGATTATGGGCAGTTTTGGCAAGAATCACAAAACCACAAAAATTAGTTTCCATGCCTAGCCACATTCAAATGCCCTTAATATGAGTAGACTCTATAGACAGAAGAAAGGAAAAAGGGATCAAAAACATTAGATCTTCTTCCCCGCTTCATGATATACCTTCCAACATTTCACAAACCCATACTGGGAAATCTGTGACTAAACAACATCAGAGGGTGATCAAGATGGCAAAGTTGTTGTTGTTAATATAGCGCTGTAAAGTTACACAGTGGAGTACATACAATCTTATAATTAGATGGTTTCCTGCCCACAGGCTTACAGTCTGAAAGAGACAACACAAAAGGAGAAGGGAAAGGTGGTGGGAAGGGGGATGAGGTCCAGTGGTTCTTCTCTCCCTCTGGGGCGTGGACCAAGGCAGATGGACTGGAGGGAGAGTTATGAAGGAAAACAAACAAACAAAGAGAGGCTGCAGAGTTTGCTTTTCCTGAGCCTACAGGGAAGGGAAAGATTCTGCCTCCTTCTCTATTCTCTCTCCTCTTGACTTAATTAAGTACAAACTGCTTTTGAACATTGTCCTGATTAATTCTCTGTCATCCCACTTTACTGATGGGTTTAATGTCCCAGTTTTTATCTCCTCCTCCCACTTTCCCTCTTTGTCTTCAGCTTACTTCACTTGCTGCAAAAATAGCTTGTGCTCAGTTAACTCAGCAGGAGGAGAGGAGGAGAGGGGCTGGAGTCTTGCCTTTCCCAGTAGGTTCAGGCAAAAGCAAACTTCTGCAGTCTTTTCTAGCTTGTCTGTTCTTTCTTGTTAATAGGTTTTGCCATGTGCACTGTGACGTTACATGGCCATATTGTCATGGTCTTCATCTGTGAAATGTTGGAGGGTATGCTAAAGTATATGAAGGTGCAGATGGACATCATAGACACTCCCACAGCCAAGAACATATGAAGAAAAGAAATTGTCCCATTTTCATTATTCCCTTGTGTCTCACCTTCATTATTCCTAATGCAGATGAACATTATTTTCCAACATATACTCCACTGTATTTAAATGTACCAAATATAATGCTTCATTATCCACAATGTACACATTGCTACATTATTGATAGTTATCCAGTGCTTGAGGTGGGACCCAGGGACAGTAAGGATAATGAAAATGACAGTGAGTACAACATCAGTGCATTAAAAGTATGGATTGTGTTTCAATGAAAGGAAGATCAGCATCATGTGTAGTGCCCCCCATCACCCATGGTCCATATCATTTGCCTCACAATGCTTTTTGTTAACTCTAGGCCTGCCCCTATGTAGGAACAGAAACAGATTCCATTCCTATCTTTTGAAGGGCTATATCTCTAAAATATTTTCTCAATTTGGATGGGGAAAAAATCCACTGGGTTCACATTTTCCTATAGAAACTTTCATTCCATATCTTTTAAGGTTTGCCAAGTGACTTCTGCTTGGGAAAGCAGCTCTTCTGAGGTTCGCAATGCATTTTGATAATAAATTATGGGCACAAAGCTATACAAACCTTTTTAAAATGTGCACAAGTAAAATATAACACATTTTGTTAACTCACATGAACATGAAATGCTTACTTTAGAAGAAGGTGATGTACAGAAATGCATACTTTAGGAAAGAAATTAGAGGTATATATTAATAGTTAGAGAGCCAGCATGCTGCAGTGGTTTGAATGGTTGATTACAGCTCTGAAGTTCATAGTTCAATTTCCCACTCCACCACAGGAACCCTCTGGGTGACCTTGAGTGAGTCACACACTCTCAGCCCCAGAAAACCCCATGGTAGGTGTGACTTAGGGCCCCCACGAGTTGAAAACGACTTGAAGACACAAAACAACAACATTAATAGTGAAAGAAGAAGAAAAAGTTTTGCTATCCTATTTTGAACTGGGATGAAATAAGAATCTGAACCAAAACGCATGGCACATCCTCACATCTGTACCCAAGACACACATGAAATACTTCCTCCATTTTTGAACTCACTTTTCAAAATGTCCATTTTCTTTCTGCCATTTCTCTGACTCATCCATTTTTCTAATGTTAGCTGAGTGACAGGCCCAATTCGTAAGTGTGAATAGGATCTTGAAATACAACAGCAGGAAGGCAGCATGTTATTGAAAGCCACTCTAATAGCTAAAATAACAAAGAGTCATGCGGCACATTAAAGACTAACAAGCTTTTTTTTTTAGCATAAGCTAAATAAAAGACATAACACTGACAAGTTTTATGGAATGTTACTTTTTAAATGTTACTTTTACTTTTTTCCTTATTCTGATTACCCAACAGATCATTTACTTGTTATTGCTACTGCTGTCTAGGACAGTAACTTGTGGAGTTACTAATGCATTACTGTTAGTGTTGTCCTACTGAAAAATACGAGAAGGCAGTCAACTGACTAAATCACATATTATAACTTGGAAATTCTGGGGGGGGGGGGGGGGGAGAGATGCAAAAGGCATTAAAAATCCTTCCCTATTATATTCTTCCCACTCAGATGCCTTGGACTATTACCTTTCTTACAACACAATTCAATTGGAGATGGTTTGAGATTATCACACAGTTTAGAACAGGAAGCAGATAATTCTTAAACCCGTGTTTAAGTGTGTGGTTGGTAAGTAAGGGCTTGTCTACATGGGCTATTTACTCTAAATTCCCCCTGGGCTCACTGCATCCTGTTTAAATGACACAGCCAAAATGCTGCGTTGGATGCAGACTGCACCAGATTCACTTTTACTCTGGGTTTGGGTCTCTCCACAGTGACAACAGGGCCTACCTTCCCATGCAGTCCCTGCAAGCTGCCCAGCACTTCCACATGTGGACACAAGTCAGAACAAGACACCCGGTGTCAATAGCATGGCTGGGTACATTGTTGTGACCTCAGCAGTGGCACCAGGCGACAACAGGGATCATGTGAGAAGCATTGCTATAGAGAGACCACACGTAAGGTGGGGAATTCAAGAACAGAATACTCTGGGGAAAACTTGGAATATTTTGGCTAGTGAAGATAAGCCCTGACTCACTAAATCCCTCTTCTTTCTCCTTTTTCTCACTCCCTAAACAATTAATTCTAAATCTTATTCCTGAGCCAGACCTAGCACCCTGTTCCTTTAAACTCTGTAGCATAACTCATACCAACTGAATCCAGTGTGCAACTTGTGTCATTGTCTGGAAAAGCCAGCCTGACAGTCCCAGCCTCTCTCTGTCTCCAGAGTTTATCATACGATGGAATTTGGGGGGTGAGTGTATCTCACACAATTTCAGGCAATAGGAAGTCATTCCGAATGCAATCATGGGGGTTTCACGTAATTGCGTATTAGAGTATCTCACACAATTTCAAGCAATGGGGGATCATTTTTGGGCAATAGGAAGTCATTCTGAATGCATTCTGAATGCAATAGGAATTCACGTAAATTTGCTAAATTAGCGAATTTATGTTAATTTGAATTGGTTCCATTCAAAATTGAGAGAAATTCCTCCCATGTGATAAATTCCTCTCTCTCTCTGTCTCTCTCTGTCTCTCTGTCTCTCTCTTTCTGTCTTTCTGGTGGCAGTAACAACCACTTTCATTTGGTCAGAACAGAGAAAGGTAGAAAAGGCAAGGTAACATTCTAAATATTTTTCTTAACTTGTTTTTGGACTATAACTTGCAGTAACCTCCATGTTGGTTGGGAGATTCTAGTAAGTGTAGTTCTCAAAAGTAATCTTTCCCACTGAGAAAGCAGAATCTCAAAAGAATATTGTAAGAAGGAAATCATTTTCTTGCCCTCAGAGGCCAATCCTGATTTGAGACTTAAAATAATAACTGCGAGTTCTGGTAATGAACTTCTGAGTCTGGAGGGTGCATGAATAATGTGAAAGAGAGACGGTGCATTGTACAAAATCATAGCTTTCGGATTTGCATAAGGATTAGTCACTGAGCAAATGTATCAGAAAATGCCACGTACAGCATTGTTTAATCCATGTTTCAACTGCCTACTGAGTGGATTGAGTACAGGCTATGACTTAAAGCATTGGTTCTCAACCTGTGGGTTGTGACCCCTTTGGGAGTCGAACAACCCTTTCACTTCCGGTGGCATGGCGGAGCGATAACCTACCCCCTAAAGTCACTCCGGGAGGGAGGTTGCCGTTCTCAGGATTTTTGAAGAGAAAACGAATCGCTGCATAATACAAAGTGTCTCCCCAGAAAGGGGAGAAGGAGAGGGGCTCAATAGTTGCCTTCAGTGCTCCGAAGCGGCCCGGGAATCGGGGGAAACGAGGCGACTGAGATAAGCCGGTGAGAGACGCCGTAGGAGCATGGAAAAGGCCTGAGCTAGCCAGGTCCGAGAACGGGCCGCCGCTTCGCGGCACAAGCCCCGCCGCCGCCGTTTTTAACTTTAACTTTTCAGAAACAAAAGTGACTCCTTTTTCCCTTTCGGGAAAATACCTTCTGAGGAGAAACTTCTCTGCGACAGATCGGATCTGAACAATACGAGTCAGCAGGATTGTGCTTAACTAAAAAGGGGTAAAACGGATAAAACTTTTAATACCCTTTATTTTCTTTTTTTTCTCGTGCATGTAACGCCAACAGGACAAAGCTACTGAAAAACAGAAATTTTTTGCCTTACTATTCAAACAGCAAACAATTAAAAGACAGAAGGACAGAGAGGATATATTAATCCAAACCTTTTAACTTTGTAAAATCGGGATCCCGTTCCGCTCTGCAGAAACCGAATTTAACAAAAGGCTTGGACGGACAAGGGGAGAAGGTTTCGCCATCTTGGACACTTGAGACTCTGGTTATTGTCTGGGACAGAAGTACTAATCGAAAGTGACTATTTAATATACCCTGAACGCAGACTTAAAAGCGAAATAAGGGGAAGAAACTGTACTTAAATTTTTTTATTCTCGAGAGATATGGAAATGGGGACTGGTGCCCGCCGCTCGAATTGGATGGACTAAGATTCTCCCTGGATGGCGAGAAGAAACAAAGTAGAAACAAAGCAACATCGGGACACCGAAAGTGCAAGTGTTGGGAAGCGTGATACTTTGTAGAAAATCGGACACTTTTTGTTTCTTGCTCTCTTTTTGTTTTCTTTTTGTGGGATTCTTTGGGGGAATCAACTGGAAGAGGAGGGGGGGGAAGTACTAATAAGGCTACAGGGGGAAAGAATAGGAAAAAATAACTGAAGCAGAAGGGAAAGCCCATCGAATTGAATCAGCTCTAGGCTTGATCCTCAAATAAGAAGGAAAAGAGGAAGGGGAAACAGGGAGGGGGGATTAACTAAGTGAGACAAAATCAACTATTGGGAATAAATTAAGTAATAAATAATAACATTACCTGCTTTAACAAGTTTGCGATTGGGGGAAACAGTTGAAAATTGTTTGAAAAAAAGAAATAAGAAGGGAAAGGAAAGAGAAAAAAAAGGGAAACTAAGTAAGATAAAATTATTTTACAACTTTAGTTTGATCTAATATATCATACTTATATATTGTATCTTATATATCCTATATACAGAGTATTGTCTTTATTGCTTTATTACTAATAGAAGTGTGTTTCAATAATTGCATAAAATTGAGGAAATAAGAAAGGAGGGAGAATACTAGCTTTATATCGCTTCCTATATATATAGTATATTGTTACTAGACTGGTTTTTTTTTTAATGTGGGTTTTTTTTTTTTTTTTTAGTATGATAAGGAAACTGGAGTGACTCTAATCCCTATATGCTGTAGTAGCAAACTGTTTGAATTATTATATTAACATAAAACTGATTTAGATATAAAGAGACCAGCATAGAACTGTATTACTCATTTTTTTTCTTTTCTTCTTCTTCTCTGAATTAATTATTTAAATTTTGCAAGCTATTTCACTCTGCTCTTCTAAGTTCTCTAATCTATAAAGTTTGAAACACTTCTCTCTTCCCCTCTTCCCTTTTTCCTTTATTGCTAGCTGATTAAGTGATACTTAATATTGAAACAAAATACGCTCAAAATATATAGTAGCACATATATATAATACTCTAAGTATTTCTATTAGGTACAACTAGGAAGATAAGAGGGGGGGGGGGAAAAGGAAAAAAAATCTCTTTTCCAATTACATAGGTAGACAAATATATATTGAATTAAATTAAGTGTTTGAATAGAAATTTCTCATAGATCTTGATTCTAAACTGCAATTCATTATTTGAGAAAATTGATATTTGCATTTCTTGAAGTATATTCTCCCTTTTTTACTCCTTGTAGTGACTATTTACCTGATCCAATATATCAAGAAAAAGACTATTTACCTGATCCAATATATCAATCTACTCAACACTTACAAAACTAAAACAAAACCAAAAACCTGATACTTTTTAACTCAACAATAGCTTTTCATAACACATAATTCAGAACATTCATAAGCCAGAAGCATCCATATAAAACATACCAGAACATATATAAAAAACAAACGGAACTCTAGTATCCAGCTAAAGATTATTAGATTCTTGAGGCACATCAGCTATTGTTTACTTTGTAGATTGGGACAGTAATTGGGACTATCACAAGTGTGATCAAGTGTGATAAATTTGATTATAAGCTAAATACAGGCTCGAGCAGACAAGATTTAAGGTATAAGAACGAAACTTGATCAGATTGTAATTAAAATTGATTATTTTGTAGAAAAATAAGAGAGAAAAGAAAAGGAGAAGAAAAAGAAAAAGAAAAAGAAGGAGGTGGAGAAAGAGGAAAAAGAAAAATATAAAGAAAGAGAAAAATAAGAAGGGAAGGAAAGAAATAGAAGACAATGGCCTCAACAAGAAGAGAGAAAGAGAGACAAGCGCAAGCCTCAGCAGCAATGGCATTGACGAACCAAAGGAGACTTTCTACACCAGACTCCAATACCAACCTAATGGAAGAGATGAAAAGACTCCATATGGAGCTAAAAAAAGAATTAAAAAGTGAGATTTGGGAATCAAGAGAAGAAACGAGACGGGAAATAAGGGAGTCGAAAGAAGAGACAAAAAAGGAACTAAAATACGAAGCAAATAAGATAAGACAAGATTTGGATAAGATTAACAAAGATATAGAAAAAATTACGGGGAAAGTAGAAAAAATAGAACAAAAGACAAGGAAAATGGAGGAAAAAATAGAAGATCTAAATAAATACCAACAAGAAGATCAGGACGCAATATTAAAATTGGAAATCAAACAAAGAGAAAAATGTGTAAAATTGAGAGGACTACCGGAACAGGCCAACGAAAATCTTTACCACTCCTTAACACCTTACTTGGCAAGATACCTGGATGTGCCAATGCAACAGATGCAAACGGAAATAGATAGGATGTATAGATTAAATTCCAACACGGCTAGAATCAAGAAAGTTCCAAGAGACATAGTAATCTACTGGGTAAGAAAACAAATGAAAGATAATTTCATTCAAAAAAATTTCAAAACGAGATTTGTAATAAAGGGAACAGAAATCCAGGTATTCAAAGACATTCCGGCAGAAATACTAAGAAGGAAAGACTATCAGTTTTTAACTGAACATCTGAAACAATACAAGGTTCCCTTTAGGTGGGAAGAAATAGAAGGCTTAACAGTGACTTGGAACCAAAGAAGACACAAACTAAATACAGTAGAAAAAGCAGCTGAATTTTGGAAGGAATTTAGAAAAGAAATATCTAAACGCCGTACCAACATGTTCGAAGATGGAAAATACCCTGAAGAAAGAGAGGATGATAGGCAAAACATTGGGAAAATGACAGAAGATAAAGAAGAAGAATCCTTATCGGGAAGCGAAAAAAACGAAGGAGCAATAGGACTTGACAAAAGGATTATTGAAAGTGAAGAAGATAGTAGAGAAGAGGAAGAAGAAATAGAATTGGAAAAGGAATCTATAGAAGAAAGAAACCGGTAACAACAGAGAAAAATCAAGGACTAGAGGGGGGGGGAACCTAAGTAAGGTAGAAAAGAGAGGAAGAGGAGAAAGGGGGGGGGAACTTAAAAACACTTACCTGAAAAGAAGTTAAGTTGTTAAGATGAGGATTTTGACATGGAACACAAAAGGTTTGAACCTAAAAGGGAAAAGAAAAAAAGTGAATTATTATTTAGAGAAATTAAATTGTGACATTGTCTGTATTCAAGAAACCCATATTAAAAAAACGGAAAAAAATCTAATTAGATTTAAAAACCTAGGGAATGATTTTATCTCGGCAACGAGACAAAAAAAAAGGGAGTGGCAATATATGTGAAGCGCAATATTCAGGCTAAAGAAGTGCTAAATGACAACAGTGGACATTATTTAGGCGTAGAAATAAAATGGCAAGGGGAAAAAATCATAGTAGTAGGTATATACAGCCCACTAGAAAATAAAAGCTTATTTTATGATAAAATCTACAGAGAACTAAGTAAATTGGAAAATGACAAAATTATAATATTGGGAGATTTTAACGGAGTAGTGGAACCACAAATAGATAGAAAATCTGACAATGAAATAAGAAGTTATCAAGGGAAGCTACCAATGTCTTTTTTTAAGTTAGTCGATCAATATGGTTTGTGCGATATCTGGAGACTACATAATAAGGGAATTCAAGACTTTACATTTTATTCGCATAGACACCACTCGCTGTCAAGAATCGATATGATCTGGATGCCCATGATATTTAGTAAACTTGTCAAATCTATAGAAATATTACCAAGGACAATATCCGACCACAATGCTTTAATACTAACCTTTAATCAAACGAAAAAAATACACACATGGAAAGTAAAAGACTTTGTACTATTAGATAAAAATTTTGTAGAAAAAACAAAAGAAAAAATAGTATTATACTTTAAAGAAAACTTGACCCCAGAAGTAAAAATGATTGATATCTGGGACGCAGGGAAAGCAGTTTTTAGGGGATTGTTAATTAACCAGGAGGCATTCACCCAAAAAAAGAGAAAAGAAAAAGAAAATGAGATATTAGAATTGATAACAATAAAAGAAAAAGAATTAATCAAAAATCCAGGGAATACTAAAGTTCTAGAAGAATTAAATATACTCAGAAAACAAGAAAACAAAAGAAATACTTTAGAAATAAGTAATAATTTGAAAAAGGCAAAACAAAAAAATTTTGAGCATGCCAACAAAATAGGAAAAAATCTAGCTGAACTGATGAAAAAAAGACAGATTAAAAGAACAATTCTGGAAATAAGAGAAAAAGACACTTTAATTAACAAACAAGAGGAAATCAAAGAAGCTTTTGAAAGGTTCTACGCAAATCTATATAAAGAACAAAGGATAGACAGAGAAAAAATCCGAGAATATTTAAACGAGCAAGATGAAACATATGAATGCCCGTCGAAACAACAATCTGAGGATTTAAATAAAAGAATCTCATACGAAGAAGTTATGACTGCTATACAGAATCTAAAAGACAACAAAGCTCCAGGCCCAGACGGATTCAACGCACTCTTTTATAAAACGTTCAAAGAAGAACTTTGTGGCCCCCTACAAATGACAATGAACGCGATTTTGGAGCAAGGGATTCCCAAATCATGGAGAGAAGCGGACATAGCTGTAATCCCAAAAGAAGGAAAGGATACAAAAGAAATCAAAAATTTTAGACCTATTTCATTATTAAACATAGATTACAAGATATTCTCTTCTATTTTAGCCACAAGACTGAAAAACTATCTAAAAGATTGGATTGGCCCGGAACAAAGAGGATTTTTACCGCAAAGGCAATTAAGAGATAATATAAGAACAGTCCTAAATATCTTAGAAATATACGAGAAACATAGAGAGAAAGAATTGGGTTTGCTGCTACTAGATTTGGAAAAGGCATTCGATACAGTCAACTGGAACACGATTTTTGAAATTTTGAATAAAATGGAATTAGGGAAGAATTTTATAGGCTGGATAAAAGAGATTTATAAGGAACAAAAAGCGAAAATTATAATCAATGGAGAAAGAACGAATTTTATTAACATTAGCAGAGGAACTAGGCAAGGCTGCCCACTGTCCCCACTACTCTTTATAGTAGTAATAGAAAGACTACTAAAAAGAGTGAAAAATGATGTATATATACAAGGTGTAAAAACTAAAAATTACACAACCAAAATCAGAGCATTCGCAGATGACCTTGCAATTTTTCTAAATAACCCCTGTAACAGTATATGTAGGTTGAACGAGTTAATTGAAAAATTTGGCGAGATCTCAGGATGCAAACTTAATAGGGAAAAATCAGTAATTATAACCAAAAATATGTCTAGAGATAAAGAAAAGAAACTAACAAAACTTTCAGGAATAGAAGTAAAAAAGAAGGCAAAATACTTAGGAATTGTCATTTCCAAAAATTTAGGGGAATTATTTGAAAACAATTACAAAAAAAATGGAAAGAAATTAAAAAGAAATTGGAAAATTGGAATAGATTACAATTATCACTTTTGGGAAAAATAGCAGCGATCAAAATGTCAGTCTTACCAAAAATGTTATTTTTATTTCAGAATCTCCCCATAGTAATTAAAGAGTCTTTTTTTAAATTCTGGCAAAGGGACCTGAGCAATTTTATCTGGCAGAAAAGGAGGCCAAGAATTAGACTCAAACTAATGCAAGACACAATTGGACGGGGAGGGCTTGGGCTACCAAATTTAAAGTTATACTTCGAGGCGTGCTGCATGGTTTGGTTAAAAGAGTGGATAACTCTAAGCAACAAGGAACTTTTAGATCTGGAAGGAGAAGATTTAATATTTGGCTGGCACGCGTATCTAGGATATAACAAGATTAAAGCGAACAAAAATTTTAACATCCATTGTATTAGAAAATCATTGCTAAAAGTTTGGGAAAAATATAAATTTAGGATTATGCCAAAAATGCCACTCTGGTTCTCCCCACAAGAAGCCATCCAAAGGACAGAGACAAGACAGAATTTAAATTGGCTTACCTATTCACAACTGTTGGAAGAAACCGAGACAGGTAATTTGGTTATGAAAACATTGCAGGAAATAAAAGAAAAAGGCTATAATTTAAATTGGTTTGGTTATTGGCAAATTAAAGAACGATACAAGCAAGACCTTAAAACATTAGGCTTTGAAAAAGAGAAAAATGACTTTGATAAAATAATACTAGAGGAAAACACTAAATGGATAAAAAAATTATATAATTTACTTTTGGATTGGTTTGAAGAAGAAGAAATTGTAAAAGAAAATATGATACAATGGGCGAAAAATTTTGGATACTCAATAAACTTGGAAAAATGGGAAATAGTTTGGGGAAAAAGATTAAAATATTCGGCCTCCCAAAACCTAAAAGAAAATTTCTATAAAGTTTTTTATAGATGGTATCTGACGCCAGACAAGATATCTAAAATATACAAAACTGGAAATAATCTTTGCTGGAAATGCAAACAAGAACCAGGGACTTTATACCATTGCTTATGGACCTGTAAAAAAGTTAAAAGATATTGGATCAGAGTAAATGAAGTAATAAATTCGGTAGTAGAAAACAAATTAAAATTTGCACCAGAAACTTACCTCTTGAATATGTGGGATGAAAAATTAGACAAAGATCACGGAAAAAAGTTATATTATTTGATATCTACTGCAAGGCTTACTTTAACGCAAAAATGGAAAAACAAAGATGTACCAAACCTCAAAGAATGGCTCATTAAGGTATTCGATATAATAGAAATGGATAAAATCACTTCGCTAATAAGAAATCAAGAAATGGATGAAATAGAAAAGGAATGGGGCAAAGTATTAGACTACCTAAAAAAGGAATGGGGCAACTCAGCAACTATAGGATATGATGTGAACTCTAGACTTTAATAGGGAAGTTATAGAAGCTACAACAGGGAAGGTATAGAAATCTACTTGGTCCCAATTGAATAAAAGGTAATGATAACAAAACTATTGAATAGTAAGAAGTAACAATTGACTAGAGCTTAAAACAGTAGACAGCTATGGGTATCTATTATAAATAAACTACAAATAGAAAGGAAGGGAAAAACCACTTGAAATATCAATCAGAACATATTATAATATATGATACGCAGAGAATCAACTGATCGAAAGCTTTGGGCAATCTCTAAATAGACTTGTAAGAAGAGTGTTACTCGACACGATAAACAAATATAGAGAAAGATACAGGAGAATTATTTTTAAGAAAGACTTATATACACATATATATATAAAAGAAGGTAAGATATGGATGCAATGATACCCAGGGGGAAAAAGGAAAGAAGTCAGGAATGAAAGGTTGAAGAGTGAAAGAGTTAAGAATGAAGAAAGAAAGGTTAAGCAAGTAGATGAGGGTTCGAGAAAGTAGTATGGAACTAGGAAGGTAGAAAGAGAAGAGAGAATGAGAAGAGGGGATGAAGGATAAAGGAAAGGTTACTTAAAGAAAAGAAATTTGGATGGTGGTCTGGAAGGAAAAAAGATATGGTAGAATGGAAAGTAAGGATAAAGGTCAAAACGATAGGACTATGAATGCTAAGAGCTCTTTTCTTTTTCCGCTTTTTCCCTTTACTTCTTCTAGCCAAGCTATTATATTTATATATGAAACATATGGGAATTATTTAAACATAAGCATAAGAATTATCCTGTAAATTGTATCAAGTAAAAGCACAAGAAATATTCTCAAAACTATATGATATACTCGACATGAAGGTAATGGAGAGATATGTGTGGTAATTAAGTTGCAGTTTATTTTGATAACACTGTTCTTTTCCGTTCTTGTTTTTCTTATGCAACCTCTACCAAACTTGTAATGAAGTGTTTGTATGGAGTTGTTTTTAAAAATAATAAAAAAATTTAAAAAAAAAAAAAAAGAACAACCCTTTCACAGTGGTTGCCTAAGACCATCAGAAAACAGTAGCAAAATTATGGTTATAAAGTAGCAATAAAAATAATTTTATGATTGGGGGTCACCACAACACGAGGAACTGTATTAAAGGGTTGTGGCATTCGAAAGGTTGAGAACCACTGACTTAAAGCAAGGAACAGACAGGCAAGCTTATCTGGGAAGTAGAGCACAGGGTGATTTAGGACCATAGGGGTGATTTATAAATGTGAAACCATTATGTCGGGGGGGGGGGGAATCCCTTGGCTTCTGAAGAGTAATTGAGGCCCAGATCTCTTGGAAACTATATTTAATGCTGAGAGAAAGAAGACAATAAGAAATTCCAACCCTTCCAGGAATTGACAGGATGAAACAAGCCATCATGGAGCATGCCATCCCTACATGTCATATTAATTGTATCTCTTTGGATTGATTACTTCATCCAATGTTCAACTGTAGATTGTACATTAGTACATTACACCTCTTCCTAGTGCTTGGAGAAGTTACTTTTTTGAACCATGACCATGCTCTCTGGGAGATTCTGGGAGTTCTAGCCCCAAAAGCAACTTTTCCAACCGTATTTCTTGCTCTCTGTTTTCTCATTCCCAACACATTTCAGGCTGCTCTCTTAAAATTATGCAAATGTGCACATGCACACAAACCCACACACAGTCTCACGTCTAGAGCACTGGAAGTAAAAGTTGGAAGACTCGAGAGGCTGTTGCACAAAGGCTTAGCCATAAAAGACCGCTGTGGGAGGTGTAATGAGGTAAATGACCTTACTGCAGTTAGTATGGAAATGAAAATTCCCCATGTTTCTGCCTTCTTCCATCATGATACATTATGCATAGCTTTTTTTAAATAGGCAATTTACCATAATTTCATCTGCTGATTCTGCAAAAAATAGTTTTAATCATTATAAACTGTAAAGGTCCAAATCTTTGCAGATCTTTAAATTCCACTACTGTAATTGTGTGTGTGTGTTTTTTAAATACAACAACAACACACAATTAGGTAAGCATTACTATCATTAATGTTGTTAATAGCATCCTGTCTTCTTTCAACCATATGCAGCCAGGAGGATGCCAGAGTAAGTGATTTGGGATTCCCAGTCAATCTCTCATGGGACCTTATCAGACGGTAGAAATTTCTCTTTATTGCAAATCGAGCCAATTGGAGCCAATTCGAATTTACGTGAATTCACTAGTTTAGTGAATTTACATGAATTCCAATTGCATTCGGAATGCATTCAGAATGACTTCCCATTACCTGAAAATGACCCCCCCCCCCATTGCCCAAAATTGTGTGAGATGCTTTAATTCGCAATAACATAAAACCCATGGTTGTGTTCGGAATGACTTCCCTTTTGCCCGAATTTGCCTGAGATACTTTAATTCGCAATACCGTGAAATCCCATGATTGCATTCTGATTGCCATTAGATTATACTTCCAATTTCCAACGTCTGATAAGGTCCATATAAATGAATCCAGTTGTTAATCCCCCACTAAATAACTATTGAAGCAATGGGGTTTACATAACCATCCACTTAGCATTCAGCAATCTATTCAATGGGTTTGCTCCCTTAGGACCATAAGTTGAATTTAGGCCATTGGCTAGGTCTCTTACTCTCAGAAATAGAAAAGCAATGGATGCCTTCACACCATTTTTCAGCCCCTGAAAACACTATAAAGACACTTGTTTTTTTTGTTGTTTTTTTTTAAAAGTGGGCATAGTTGGACACTGTATGAGCTCTAGGTGATCTTTGTGAAGGATGAAGGAATTTTTTCTACTAATGGCTAGCCAACTGTTAGACATGGATTTTTGAGCACTCATAATAAAACAGATTAGCAAACCCATCTCTCTGTGTCTGTGGAGATTACTACACACAGTTTTTAAATTGTGACTAGACCTAGAAAAAAGTTTGATAAAAGTATTTATCACATGACACTACATCTGACTAGGGCTGGGGAGTAGTGATGAATTTGAGGTTACTCCTTGTCCTACTCTAGAATAAGATATTTTTTTCTTAATGTCACTCATACTCCTACTCCTGTAAAAACCTCTTACTCCTTTACTCCTTACTCCTACTCCCCAGCCCTGGGGAAAAGTCCCAGTTGCTTTGCAACACTGGTGTGCGTGTGTGTAAGTGCCTCTGCCTCCCAATCCCTTCCCCAGTGCAATACAGTGGTCCCCCGGGTTATGAAAGTAATCCGTTCCAGATTACTTTTCATAACCCGGAAATTTTCGTTTCCCAGGGGACCGCTTTAGTTGACGGACCGCACGGCAAATTTAAAGGGGCCATGCGGTTTTTCTATTTTGGAACCCGGGGTTTCTTTCGCATCTCGGGGGCGTTTTTGTGGCCCCGGCTCTTTCGTTCCCCGGGGTTTAAGAGGGAATTAGGAAGACAGTGCAATGGCAGAAGCAGCCCCAGGTGCGTGATTGCAAAGATGTGTGATATTAGCTGCTCTAAACCCAACAACAACAACGCAATTACTGTGAGAATGGGACTTGTGTGGTAATGTTCTGTGTCTGTGCATAAAGAACCATCCAGAAAAGAAAAGGGTCTCCAGTGATCTCTGTCCATGGTCTACAAAAGAATGAATCAGGTTTATAGTTCTCTAGGCTTAAAATACACACACACCTGGGATGATTTAGTATGTTCTGAGGAATTTATTTTTCAAGCTGGAAAGATTTACATGAGAATAATGGGATGAGGACTAACACCCCACCAGAAATTCTGCTTCTGTCATTGGGGTTATCGGCTCTAGTCCAAGATAAGACTGGGCAGTGAATGAGTGCCTATCTCATTTTCCCAGAATGTTGCACTCGGGAATTGGTTTGCAATAATACCTGTTACAAAAACAGAATCCATTAAGAAGTGATGCTTTCTCGACAGATACCAGGACAATTTGGACTTGTGCACAGTGATCAGAAAAAGGGTGGCAGCACAACAGGGTGTGATCTAAAGTATTCTGATCTTTTTCCCTTACGGAGAGGTCTTATCTGGTGTTTTCCTAAAGCTCTTAATTTGCTTAGCTGTTTTATTTCCCCTAGCTTTTTCGAGCCCTGCTTTATTTGTTTTATTACATTTTAACTTACTCTTTATCTCCTGTTTGGTGGAATTTTTACTGAGTTTGTTTATATTTCCCATTTGCTATCTGTCCTCATGCTGATTAGCTTGTTGCTCTGCCGGCGGACTTTTGAGTACTTTCAGAAGCCTTGAAAGACTATAAAAAGCTTTTCAGGATTGAAAAAAGAAAAGAGAAAAGAAAGACTAGCCAATTTGTCCAGAAACTTGTTAGATGGATCCCTGCAGAGAGAAAAACTAGGATTTGCCAAATGAAGCTCTGTGTGGTAAACATTTTATGAAAATAATAAGAAGGGAGTGTTATTGTACTGTAGTTTACACTTGGCAAACTCAACAATCATACTCGAGCACAACTGAATAAGAAGAGAATGAGCACGCAGAAGCCCAGAACAAAGGGTCATCATTTAGGATTCAATCCAATTCCTATTAGAGTCATTTACAGCCTTTTCATTGACTTTAATGGGAATTGGACTGGCTCCTAAATTGTAAAGGTTATTTGCGAGGGAGGCCCATCAGCAGAGTGGACCAATGCCAGCAAAGTATGAACTGCAGAAGCTTAAAGTGTCTGAGAGTGCTGGAACAATCACCATGGATGATTAATCAAGGCAATAATTCTAGGTAAATGTACTGTAAATCCGAGGGAAACCGAGTCCCCCAAATGACCCCCCGCTATTCTATGATCCATGATAAATTGCACTAGGAGAATTTCCAAAAGGAAAGGTTTATCTACACCATAATTTAAGTGTTTGTCTTTTATGCTTTCCATTCCCACATGCTTGACCACAGAGCCACCAGACTTGCTGTGTCATCTAGTGGGACGAAAACAAAGCCCCTAGTAAGGGTTTGAGCCAGATCCATCTGATACTTTCTTCATCTGACAACCACTTTGAGTCTCTCTTCACCAAGCACTTTGGAGTTCTGTATCTGATTTTATTTTTGCCTAGAATACACATTTATAAATCGATTTTGACCAAACATACTATTTAAGCTTAGGTTGTCACCCATCCCATGTATTTTTGTTCAAGTCTGGGACTGATCAATAAGGGTCAGCTTTTTTTTCCAGAAAATTGCTCAGGTTTTTGGTTAGGAAACAATATTCAAACATATTATACAAAACGATGCAAAAACGTGTTTTTCAAGTGCCGAGAAACCGTGACAAGGAGAATCTTGAATTGATGAGAATCTTTGCAGTTTCAGACTTATTCTTTGAAAAATTTTGCATATGGTAGTTTTGAGCAAAAAAAAAACCCCAACAACAGTATTTTCTATACAGGAAGAATTAACAGGGATCCTGTTGGAAAGTTACACATTGGTAAGTGCTATGTATTCACAATCCAAAACCCCACTTACTGGTAAGCAGCCATTCAAAGGGGTTCCAATCCCCCGTTTATTGAGATGTGGCTGCCTGATCTCCTCCCCCATGTGAATGATCTCTGCTGTGATGGGGATATGTGACATGCATCCTTTGTCTACCTGTCATGTCAGAAGGAAGCCGCTTCTTAATTGACAGGGGAACAGACCCCTGTTGATCCCAGTGAATGCTTATTGATAAGTGGGGTATGGGGGGTTCTGGCTGGAATCCACTATGTAACACTACACTTACAGTGCTAAAGAGTACATGATCACACAGATTCTGCCAACTATTTTCTGCACACAAAAAATGTTGCTTCTTGTGCAAAGTCAGAGAGGTCTTCTGTGAAAAATTCACAAATGTTTGATTTGCACAGAAAGTGGACTTGTCTGCACAGGAAACAGCTTTTTCTATGAAGATAATACTCTGTCTGAATATTGTGACATTGGGACCTTAGAATCCATTGGAGTTTGGTTCCAGGATTCTCCATAGATAACAAACTCCATGGATGCTCAAATCCCATTAAATACAATGGCATAATGAAATGGTGTCCCTTAAGCAGTCGGCCCCCCTTATCCATGGATTTTTTATCCATGTATTCAAGTATCCACGGCTTGAAAATATTCCAAAAATTGTTAACTCCAAATAGCAAACCTTGATTTTCCATTTTATATAAATTTGGCTCTGCCATTATATTTAATGATATTTGAGCATCCACATATTTTATTATCCATAGGGCATCCTGGAACCAAACCTCAAGCGATAACAAGGCCCCACTGTATTTACAAAATCAAGGTTTACTTTTTGGAATATATATATATATATATATATTCAAACTGTGGATGGTTGAATCCATTGATAGGGAATCCGTGGATATGAGGGCTGACTGTACTTCATTACATAATGTTGAATGGAGGGCCCTCTGGAAGAAGAGGATAAAACTAGCTATCATCTGGCAGCCCCTCAGAGATGTATTTTAAAATGAAACACAGGTGATGACAGAGAAAGGAAAGAGGAGAGGAGTAGTTTTGTATTCTCCTTTGCCCTCAGTGCCATCCAGTCTGAATTGCAAAGACATGCATGCATATAAGTATGCACGTCAGGTTATTTCTTATTAATGCTGGATATGAAGGAATGTGGAAAAGTTGGCATGGGGGGGGCATGTCCAGGAGATTGGTAGGATGTGTGCAAGAAGGGAGATGGAACTGTTGGCAACATCCTTTGTGAAAGGAGAAAAATGGAAAGAAATATTCCCACAACACCTGTAGGGGAGGCTGGGCTTTGAAATACCTCACTGTAACTTTAGTATAGGGTTGACTAAATGCATCAGACTAAAGGAAAAATGGCTCCCTTCTCCATTCCATGTACAGAAGCCAGCTGAACTGGTAGATGGGTCCTATTTCAGTTTTTCAATCAGGAGAAATCACCCAGGGACCGCCACTGCTTTTCTCTGACATCTTTCATCAAAGGTCATTGCCTTACTGTACCTAATGGTAGAGCTGGCCATACTTCAGTATTTGTGTGCTCCTAACAGTAGCAGCAGGATATTGGTTTGGATGCAACTCTGGAGACCAGGATTCAAATCCTGGCTCAGCCATGTAAACTCACTGGATGCCCTTCACATTCTCGCAGAGGATGGCAATGGCAACCCCCCCCCCCCATGAAGAAAATTCGCAAGAAATCCCCATGATAGGGTAACCTTAGGGATCCCATAACTCAGAAAGGTATATAACAGCTGCAAAAACAGAAGCAGGAGGTTGCCTGGCCTTCCTATAGCACTGATACCCTGGATGAAATATACGGAGAAGAAACAAATATGAACTGAGAGACAAATCACTTTATTACAAACGGAAAAATTGGGGTTTAAAGAGTCAATATCCCAGGAAAATGGTGTGATGGGGTTGAAGATTTTGACACGATGTCACAACTAAAGATTAATTAACCTGGGAATAACCATCATGAATGATTTGTTGTTGGTTATTCCCAAGATAAGTGCTCTTTAATTGTGGAGTCATGTGAAAATTTTCATGATTTTCTTGGGATATTGACTCCTTTAACCCCCAATTTTCACCAATTTCCCCCGTATGATAAAGTTAAAAAACATAGCAAATACTAGAGGACTTGGGGTGGGATGGGGTGTTTCCCTGCCTCCAAAGTAATAGCACATAGTTCACTGAAGGAAAAGAATAAGCTCATAGAATAGGAAAACTCTGAATAGAAGGTAAACAAATCAAAGCTTTGGGCAAATTTCACTGAAAGGATAAATATTCCTTTTTAAAAATTCTTTATTGTTGCTCATTCATTGTCAGAAGAAAGTGACCCTTTCTCTGAACCTTTACTGTTGCTGATGACTACAATAATTTCCTTTGTGCCTAAGGGCTAACAATGCAACATCTCAGTTCTTCAGCTAACGCTTCTTGTAAATGGGAGGCACAATACTTTCATACCTCACTGTGTTGTATTCATTAATATTGGTATGGTGCCTTTGGAAGTATAAATTGCTGAACCTTATTACAATCTTTCTTTCACAAGCCTCATCCATTTTGTTAAATTACGGACGTGTTGAAGGCTTTTAATTAAGAGTAAATGCAGAAAACGCACTGCCAGCATTTTAAACTTCCAGAGCACAGAGCAGTAGCTAATAGCATCTTCCTTTCAGGTGACAATTGAGTGTTAAAAAGTTTTTCTTCTAAGGAGAAAGTATATTTCTAACCCTTATGACTACAAATTTGAGTTATGCCTTGAGATACTGCATTTGTTTTCTAGATTGCATTTCACTACTGAGAGCAGGGAAAGTGTCCTGGGAAAGAGAAGATGCCTTTTCCTGACACAGTTTGTCTGCAAGTAACTGGCCAAATGCATCACACAGGCCATTCTGTGGTCCTCCCATGCTCACTGTCATGCTAGCGCTGCTGAAGGACTAATGCAAGATAGAAAAGTGCAGACCCAGATGCTACTGGCATCACTAGGTTTGGCATCACAGTAACACATGGTGTCACCCTGTTCCCATTGACCTCCTCCCATAGCACCTATTCACACAGGCATTTAAGGAATTGCTATAAGGACAGGCTGGGATGTTGAACCATTTTAAAAATTTGATACAGTTTTTTCTATATATATAGTTTTATCTTTTTAAAATATGTTTTATTCTTTTAATAATTATTTGTTTTAATATTGTAATAATTTAATTCCTTTTTAATGTATATTATTATTATTATTATTATTATTATTATTTTATGTTTTTAATTGTAATGTTTTAATGCTGTGAAGCCGCTCTGCGTCCCAGTCCTGGGAAAAGAGCGGGACACAAATAAATAAATATAATTAATTAATTAATGTTTTATGTACTAATGATAGGGGTTGTGCAGACAGCCCTAAAGGAGTGGCCTCCAGCTGCCCCTTTTACAGCCAGATTGGGGCCACAGCAACCACATGGCGTTGCCCCAATCTGGCCTTTCCAGGGTGTCAAAAGGAGCCGCAAAAAACAGCTCCTTTTTGAGTCCTGGAAAGGGTGTGATAGCTGCAATGCTGCAGCTTTACAGCGCTCCTTTGGTGCTGTGTCGTATGGACGCAGCGCCAGAGGAGTGCTGTGACATTGTGTATTGTGTGGTGTAGTGTAGTGTAGCGGAGCCAAGGCATGCATCAGGGCATAACTCATAAATTATAATTCATGTATATCACTGAATGTCACAGTGGTTGTGACATAAATTTTGCAAAATTAGAATTATACCTTTAAATTATACTATCATACACATAGCACAAATATATTTACATGCACATAGTTTCCTGTGGTTAAAGGAAAAAATTGGTAAGATGTGATTTTAAAAATTAAAAAAGAATTAAAAATTAATATCAAAATTATTTTAAAAAATAAAGTAAACTGGGGCCTCCCCTTTCTCTTCTCACTGAGCTTTACTCCACTCACACCACCTCTTCACTGAGCTCTAATGTTTTAAAGTGATGCAGGCAAATACCACAGCATGTTTCTGCCCAAAGACAGGTTTTTGGGGAGCAGTGGTGTCACACCCCTTTAGGGTGTCAGCTGGTGCAATCTGCACCCCCACCCCCACACACATACACTCCTAGTGATGCCTCTGCCAAGTGCTGTTATGTTGCTACTTCTGATGTCACTACTAATAGTTCTTCCCTTCCTTTCCTTCCTATTCCTCTTCCTTTTCGTCTTCGGACTTTATCGCATGCACTTGTAAAACCGTTTTGGGGACGGGAACAGGACTCGCGGGGGCATGCGTGAATGCATTTTACCACACACACAAGCGTCCACAAAGAGGCCCCGTTCGGGCACCCGTTCCTGTCCCGTGCCGAGAAGCGTTAAATCTTCTTGGAAGACTTCTGTCCGGCCAAAATGGCACCCACCGGCATTGAGCAAGGACGGCTTGAGTACAGGTGCTGAAACGGGGCCTCTTTGTGGACGCTTACATGTGCGGTAAAATGCGTTCACGCTCGCCCCTGTGAGTACTGTTCCCATCCCCAAAACGGTTTTACAAGTGCAATCGGTTTTACAAGAACCCCTGCTTGAAACTGACAGACTGAACAGAGGCCATTTATTAGTTTCTTCAAGGGAATATTTCCAACATTGCTAATAGGCAACAGCAGATGAAATAATTCATTACACACACACACACACACACACACACAATATTTGCAAACGTAATTGAAATTCTGAAGTACCTCACTAAAACAAGAGTCAAATTACTTTCCCTGACTTTTCTTTTTCTTTCATTTAAAAAAAAAACCTAAAGAGATTTCACATTTAAAAGGAAATCTGGGGCACAAAGTTTTGAGGGGCTGACTTCTTAAATCTTTCCTCTCTGACACACACTTTAAAAAAAGGAAAGTTCAAATGATTCCTGAATTGTTTAGTACCTATATATTTTCTCTTAATGGAGAAAAGCAGCTGAAGTGCTGATGGTGCTATTATCATTTCTAGGGAAACATGACAGGGGGAAAAGTTGAGAAATCCCTCCCTCCCTTCTTTGCAGTCTTTTCTTTCCACTGTATCCATTCTACTCTGTCTACCACCAATGCATGCCTACATGCCTGTGTGAACACACACAAACACATCAAACTCTCAACCCTTACATAAGTTCCCAGCTTAAGTGTGGCTCTCCACTTTCCAAGGAAAGAAGAAAGGGGGAAAATAACATCAGAGTAAATAGACGTACCCAGCATGCGTATGCTGGCCCTAGCATCAATGCAACCGTTAATAATGAATATGAAGGGTTTTTTTCTGCCCCCAACATAATAAAAATTAGACCTACTTCAATATGCTCTG
The DNA here is from genome assembly GCA_034509955.1 of Urosaurus nigricauda. Classification (NCBI taxonomy): domain Eukaryota; kingdom Metazoa; phylum Chordata; class Lepidosauria; order Squamata; family Phrynosomatidae; genus Urosaurus; species Urosaurus nigricauda. Next base: position 233,163,936 of record JAOEGL010000001.1, on the reverse strand, counting down.
CAGGGCTTCTTTATCCGAGGAAAAAAAAAAAAAAGCATTTGCCACATACACTCTCTCACACTATCTGGAAGCTTTCCTCAAGCTATTTCCAGGAAATAGGGAGTAAAGTTTTAATAGTCTTATGTGAGAGCGTCCACTATTTTCCGCAAAACCACACAGATAAGGCATGGCAGATTATTATGTCAGGGATGATGGGAGTTGTTGCACATAACCTCTGGCTGTAACTCCTCACCAACTTGGTAAAGCAGAGCTGACCAGTTTTGGCTCTCTCATAAGACTCAACTGGTCAGTGGTTGTTGTGCTGCAAATATAGCAGAGTTACAGAGTAAGTGCTGAAGATCCTGACAAATCTCTTCTTGCACTTTCTCTCTCATCTGGATATCACCACCTCAGGAACTGCTGGTCCTTGTTTTCACAGCTTGGCACTCCTGCTTCAAACAGTCGAGAATCCACACAACTTGTAGTCTAAACAATAGAACTACTTTTATTCTGCTCTCTGGTTACATACAACTAATAAAATAACAAACAACTTTGCAACACATTGACTAAGCATCTGTAACACTATACATTCACTTCAAATCCTCACAGCTCGCCCAGTTCAAAAAAACACCACCACCACCACCATCATCATCATCATGGACAAGACTGGCAATTATTACTATTGTTAGTTGCCACCCACTGGGTGTGCATGTCCACATTGATTGGCTGACTTTTCTCTCCCCAGACTTAAATCCAACCCTTGACTATGGTGGTCTTGCCCATGAGTCACGTTCCAGGTGTTTTCAATGTACATTCTTTAGTGACCTTGACTTTCAAGACTTATTGTTTTGATTATATTTGCACCTGTGATTTTGTGTATGTGCCTTGCCATGCTGGAAACTTTCTAATTGGAAATCTTCTGTCCCTTTGTTTCTCACATACATCTTTTCATTTCAATTACTGCATGTCCCATGCTCCATTTCTTGACATATTAGTGGTGAATCTACTCTAAGTTTTAGCTGAAAATTTTAACAGAGTTACTCAATGTGGTCAAACAATTTGGGGGATGGGGTCAGTGCTGCAGTGTAGGGTAATGTGATTTTCCCAAGGCTTTGGCCTTTGGGAGGAAAACAAAAATATTTAAATTTCCAAAATATAAAAGCCGAGCCTGTTCGGGTTTAGCTTTAAATTAGCAGAGTAGCAGAAATATGCCTTTGTCTAACTATGGGCTGGTACACATGGGCCGCAAAACGCTGCCCCTCTTTCCTGTGCAGCATTGGCGCAGCAACCAAACAGGGCAGCAACAATGTGCAGCAGGAAAGAAGCCGCCTAGAGCTCCTTATTGTGGCATCATAAGGACTGCGTCACAACTCTTATGAGAGAGTCAACTGTTTTCCCCAAAACCACACAGATAAGGGATGGCCTCTTCTGCAGAGAGGCATCTGTATGCTGTGCCACGCATGCATAGCTATGGCGCCCATGGTGTGGTTGGGCGCATGCACCTGTGACATCAATAGGGCCCTATCGAGCTCTAATCTTGGCCTCAGGGTGTCACAATGCGCCTGTGTGTACTGGGCCTATGTTTCCCTAAGTACTAAGACTGACTCCAAAAACAATATAAGTAGCTTGTAGTTCAGTTTAGGCCCAAAGGAAACAAGCAGAGTTTTGGAAGGGAGGGTTTTTTGTGGGGGTAGTAAGCAAATATGGTTCCAGATTTTGACCTCCCACAATCATTACAGAGATGTAAAAAAAATAGGTCTTTTGGGGGGGGGGGGAGTGAATGACAGTGGTAGCTTCCAACCTGATATTGCCATACCAGGGCTTTCCTTTCTCTATTACGTATTCTCTATTAAATACACAGTGATTTGGAGGAGAAAAGAGAAATAATTTATTAGAGATGTTCCTGCGTTTTTCATGGCTTTTTCTCACTTTTTCGGTAGCAATAGCAGCAGCAATAACAGCAGTACAGATTTCATATGTCATTTCCAGGCAGGAGTTGTTGTTAACTGCTATCAAGTTGACTCAGACGTATGGCAACTCTATCAATGAGAGATGTCCGAGTTCCACTACCATCATCAGCCTTTCTCAGGTCTTGCATATTCCAGACTGTCACTTCCTTGATTCAGTCTATTCACCTGTACTGGAGTCTTCCTCTTTTCGTACTGCCTTCTAACTTCCAAAGCATTACTTTCTTCTTTAATGAGTTATTCCTTCTCATGATATGTCCAAAGTATGACAGTCTCAGTTTAGTCATTTTGGCTTCTAGGGAGAGTTCAGCCTTGATTTCCTCCAGCACCACATTTCAGAAGAGTTTATTCATTTTCTATCAGCTTTCATCACTGTCCAGCTTTTACAACCATATCTAGAACTGGAAATATGATATAGTATCCGAGCTATATCTTTACACTTCATGATTATGTCTACTTCCTTCATAGCTGTTCTTCCAAGTTGTAGTCTTTTGATTTCTTGACTACAGTCTCAACTGCCAAGGAGTGGAAAATCTTGAATTATTTCAAGATTATTTGACTTCATTGTCTATTTTAAAGTTCTGTTAATCACCTGTGGTAATTTTTGTTTTCTTAATGTTCAACTGTAAACATACTTTTGCATTTTCTTTATTAATTGTTCCAAGTTTTTGCTATTTTCTGTTAATAATATACAGTCATCTGCAAATCTTAAATTATTCAGGTTCCTTCCTCCAATTTTCACATCTCATTCCTCCAAATCTAATCCTGCTTTATATATTATATGTTCACCATCTAAGTTAAACAGATAAGGTGATAAAACGCACCCTTGCTTGACTCTCCTGTCAAATGGAAACCATTTGTGCCCTGTTGGCATCTTCTTGTCCTGGGTACAGATTATGCATCATGATAATCAAATGTTGTGATGCACCCATTTCTTTTAGAGCAATCCATAATTTTTTGGACTGCCCTGGTGGCACAGTGGTTAAATGCCTGTACTGCAGCCACTCACTCAAAACCATAAGGTTGCGGGTTCAATACCAGCAAAAGGGCTCAAGCTTGACTCAGGCTTGCATCCTTCCGAGGTCACTAAAATGAGTACCCAGATTGTTGGGGGCAAGTAGCTTACAGTTGTAAACCGCTTAGACACTCCTTAGGTGGTATGAAGCAGTATATAAATGAAGCTGTTTGTTTTGTTATTGTTTTGATTTCTATACTTATTTACAGATTTTAGTTAGAAATAGAGTAGGTCCTGTCTCTGTAAACTGAAGCAGCACTATTGGTATGCCATCTGTTCTTGGTGATTTATTTATCCCAAGTGCTCTGAATGCAGCTTCTGCTTCACATTCTGAAGTTGTAGGTTCATTTTCACATGGTTCTTCCTTTAATGAATCTGTTATCCTTTCCTCTGTTTTACATAGTGCTTCAGTGATTTCTTTTCATTGCCTTTTTATATAATATTTAATATTATTAACATAATATTTTCCCTTACTGGTTGTTTAGCATCCTCACTCTTGTTTTAAACTTCTCTTTGTTTTCTCAGATCCTGTGGAAGAGGTCTCTTTATCTTCCTTTCTGTTGTTGTTGATTATTGTAGTGATTCTTTTTTCCCCTGTGCGCAAGTCACTGAACAGTTTCATTCAAGGTTTAGTTATTTTTAAAGAATAGTATTATGAGGGGAAGCATTGTTTGTGTGAAGAGTAATGCATGCTCATTACTTCTGCAACACTTTGGGGGGAGGAACTGGGGCCATTTGTATATTTAGGAGGAGTTGGTACCATTAGTATATTTTAAGTGCATTTTATAAATAAATAAATAAATAGCAACCAATAACCTGCACTGGCTGCTTAGTTATGTATGTGTAACTAAGTAACATCTTCTGGTTTGACCTTCTCAAGCCCAATGTAGTTGGGTGAAGGAGATCTGTTTAGCTGTTGATCAGAACACAAGGAAGAGATATTTCTAGCCCCCTCTCACCAGCTAATGAGGTTGTTGTGACAAATTGTGACAGGACCTTGTTTCTGGTTGTTTCAACCTGCTCTTTCAGGGGAGGGGACTGTCTTTGTGAATACAGAAGAGTTACAGATCCATAAATCTTGGTTACAGATCTATTTGCAATAGACTATAAAGATGTTTCTTTTATAGTTGAGCAGCATTAACTCTTTTGTACACATTTACAAATAACAAGTAAGAAGTAACTGTTTTTTTAAAAAAATAAAGAAATAACATTCCAAATCCTACTCACAACCACTAGGTTCTGCCCTCATATTATTTGAGTTTCTGGTCTAGCCTCTAACCCACGGAGACAATATTTTTACATCATAAACACCCACTCTAAAGGTAATTTTGTAATTGCTTCATGTAAGGGAAATATTAATGCATCACCAAAAGAGGAGGGCAAAAGAGAAGACAGGATTTGCATGAAATTGCTACCCACTAATGTATGTGTACAGATGCATATTTAGAAACAGTTGCAACCATTTAAACAGAAACACAATATCTGAATCCTATGTGATACTGGCAAGATATAAAGCTTCACTAGCTGCTTACATCCTTCAATCCTAACATTGGGGATCCGGGAAGGTGACGGTTGTCAGCCATGAAATAGTGCAAATGGGCTATCCCAGTGCAGTCAACCAGTGGCTGCTTAGATCAGGGGGTGGAGTTGCACTTGATCTCTCTCTAGGTTCTGTTGCACACCTTGGGGAAAAGCAATACACAAGGAGATACTTCCCACTTCCTTCAGCAGCATCAGAAAATGTATGTTCACTAATGTAATGTCCTGGTTATGCTGCCACTAGTCACCAGGGGGATTCTAGCCAATATTTTTCTATGTGGATTTTTCCCACATGCTAAGTGTTGGTGGGAAATTTCAAATTGAGCATGCACTGTAGTGGATAATGGGTTCTACTAAGAATAATTTTGTACAAAAATTCTTAGACTGACAGAGTGAAGGAGACAGTGGACCCAGAAGTCTGATTGAGAACTCAGGTTCAGTTTCCAAAGGCTTTATAATAATTTTACACAAAGGATTTCCAAAAATGCTTTCTATTGGTTAATCTTAACTCTAAACAAATGAATCTCAAGCAGTCAAGCAACAAATACATGAATAATTAAAATCCACTTATGACTCATCAGGCCACCTAACAAAAGTTACTTTTTCCTGTCAATTGAAAAATGATATCAGGAGCCTTTGTACACAGTTACACAGTTGCATTTCTACTTATCTATTTTTTATGTTTTGACTTTCACTGTGGCACCTGAAAGAGGGCATCTTGTACTCTTGTTTTCTCCGGTTTGTTCAGCATTTCCTGAGGACCTTCATTCGGCCCTCGTTTTTTACATGCCAGATTGGAATTTTCCCTTTTTCCCCAGAAATCAACATTCAAAACTTTGGTTCAGTAGCCATTTCTATATGCATACAGCACCATGTCATGTCCCTTTTTATGGTTCTCTGTCTTTAAACCAGACTATGCATCTACACTATAAAAATAATGCAGTTTGACACCACTTGAACTGACATAGGATTCCTACAGATTCCTAGGATTTGTAATTTTGTGAAATGCCAACACTCTTTGGCAGCAAAGGCTAAAGACTGTGTAAAACTACAAATCCCAGGATTCCATAGGATGGAGCTACAATACTTAAATTGGTGCCAAAGTGTATTATTTCTAGAGTGTAAATTAGTGGTTCCCAAACTTTGATCCTCCAGATGTTTTGGACTTCAACTCTCAGAAGCCCTAATCTGTTTGACCAACAGTCAGAAATTCTGGGAGCTAAAGTCCAAAACATCTGGAGGACCAAAGCCTGGGAACCATTGGTGTAGATGCACCCTCTGAACGAGCAGTCCTTTGAACAGAGGATGCCTTTGTAGAAAAGACTGCACAGACTTTCAATCCTTCACATCTTCTCTAAATTACAAAATGCCAAGAATTCTGATGGTGTTGAATGCATGTATAAATCCCTCTATGGAAGGGGTGGTACATTTCTGTCTACATTGCTTAACATCTGCATTCAGTCAAGGTCACAGAAGCTGAGGTGTATGGGGTGCTGTTGCTCACTTTACATAATCATTCCACACAACCGTCACATAGCACAATCAATCCACAAGTGTGCATGCAAAGATTTATACAACACCACTGTGATGTATGACATTGGTCAATGCCACATCACTGTTATAACACATGGCTTCATAGTATCCCCAACTTAAAACTCAATCAGCGTACTGCACCTACTAAAGGTGACCTGAATGGCAAGTAGTGTGCCTGGTCATAGAACCTCATAATTGACTCTCACTATATTTTCCAAAATGCATTTCTGTTCATGAGGATTGGCTTTCTAATATGAGGCTTATTGGCCTGTTCATTAAAATATGAAGCTTTAAGACTTATACAACAAATGTACATTTCAGCTTCACTTGTTCAAGCTTCTAGTCCACAGGATAAAGAAATTATAAACAAAAAATATTGCCAGCAGGGAAACAAAATAAGCATGTATTGTATTTGGAACACATCCGATTCTTCACTCAAGTTTTGGAATGTTTTTTGTAGCAAGAAAGAGCCTTGGTTGCTGTAATAACACCAAAAAGGAGCTAAAAGGATTGCTTTGGGTAATCCTCCATTTTCTGTGCTACTAGGGATTGTGACAGTTGGCATGTCTAAAAAACTGAAACCTATCCTTTTCTGTTAAACTTCCCTCCCACATCTCCCTTTGTTTCTCTAGCCAGATTACTCTGCATTCTCCATTTTGCAATGACTCATCCCTTACTCTCAGCCTCAACAACTCAATCATGACAAGGGATTTCCAAAGTAAAGCTAGCCAGGATGAGTGTTTCTGTCTTTTTTAGAAAGGTTATTAATAAAGCATTTACCAAGGCTGCCATGGTAAATTATGCAAATTACAGCAGATATGAAGAAACAGCCTTAGAAAAACGCTGCGTTTTCTTCCCACATTTTCCATAAATTATGCTCCCTTCCCTATACAAATAACACACTATGCACACACACCTTAAACAGCAAACATAGAGGTAGATTTTTGTTTCTGGCTTATGTCCAATGGAAAACTTTTCAGAAAAAGAGAGAAAGAGAGAACCAGAAAGGTTTATCCAGTTCACAGCACAATATAGCCAACAAATGAAACATCAAACGGTACATTCCCTGGTAACAGATCATACTGTAGAACTTGCAACTACACTGCTGCTTAAGAGATTTTTTGGACCTAACACTTTATTAATCATTCATGGACCCTTTCTGTGGATTGCTGAAGGGAATAGCATGAAGCACAGCTGCTTTCAGTCCTATGTCGAAGCAGAAAACAGAATTTTGCAGAGGAAAATGGGTTGAGGAGCTTGGAAAGTTACTTTTAAATAGCAGTTATAGTTTTACTGCCAAGAGCCAATTTGGCTCCTGTTATAAGTAGAGCATTGAACTGTATCCAAAAATGCAACTTTTCCAAGATCTGAATTGCACTCGCCCCTCCACATTTGCAGCTTTGACTTTTGTGGATTTGATTATTCACGGATTTTATTAATATGTTCTCTCTAGGAATATCTAGGTTCTCCAGTGCAACTCTATCGTCAACTTTAACCAAAAGTTGCATTGAAAGACCTACAGATTCCTAGAGAGACACTCCACTAGGCATTTGTATCTCCTCCAGCACAATTCTATGGTCAATATCTGGTAGATGTTGACCACAGAGTTGCACTGGAGGACCTAAAAATTCCCAGAGAGGTGTTCTCTCAGGTAAAAACATCATGTTTTTGTTATTTGTTATTTTTCCACATTCACATGCCCCTAACCCCAGCGAATGTGGAGGGATGAGTGTATATTTATTTTTTAAAGTAGTGCTTCACTTTCTCAACAGTAGTTTAAGTTACTTTTTATAATTGGAAGGCAGCTGCACAAAGCAAAATCTGAGTACTTGAATCATGTGATATTCCTCCTCCACTATATAGTGGCATCCCAGTAACACTAACTTTAAATGTTACAGTTACACTACACAAAGAGTGAAGTCCTCCCTAGTTCAGTTACTGTGATAATGCAGCTTAATTATAGGATCCTGTTCTTATTGGAAAAATGAATAAATTACAAGTAATCCTTGTGTATTTTATCGTATTGTTATCTTGTGTAATTGTTATTAGGATCTGAAGGAATCTCTCTTTGATCATTGTAGAGACAGGGTGAAGGGAACAATTCACTCATCTTAACCTAGGTAATTCCACTCTAGATAGTAGATTCCTAAATTCCTGGTAAAACTAGAGGTCATAGATCTGGGCCTGAAATACACGAGGCAAAGACAGTTTCTGCTGCATTGGGCCCATGGCATTTACATGTTACACACCTTCAAAAACTCAAGTTATTTCAGTGACTCTGCTCAGCAGTAAATGATGCTCTGACTCAACTTGACCTGTGGCTTGTATATTTTTAGTCAGTGACTTGCTGGCCTTGGTCCAATAGGGTAACACATTTCTTGAAGGGGAACAGCAAATGCATGAGGCAACAGGCTTGAGGTGGAAGGATCCTTCTAAAACTTCTTTAGAAGTCTCCTGCAATGTGCAGTGTGGAAAGGCTGCTGATTAAGTAAACCTCATTTTTATAAAATGCAATCTCGATAAATTGCTTTGGATATTTTTTTTTTTTGCCTAACTTTTGTTTTTCTAGTTATTTAAACTCTGCCCATCTCCCATCCCTTACCAACCCCTCTTTTTTTTTCTGTTAAAATTGTCTCAGACTCGAGACATGACTTGAAAGTATCTTGCAAGGACTTGAGATCTGACGTGAGCCTTCAAGGTAGAGGCTTGAGACTTGACTTGAGACTTGGACTAAAAGCCCTGAATGCATCACTATAGTAATTGATTTGTCTGTCTTTCTGTATATCTGTCTGTCTATCTATCTCCTGCCCTCTTTCTAAAGATCTCAGAGCACCAGGCAATAAAAGGAGCTGTGGATGAAGTATTTTGAACATGGACGGTTCAACTAGGCTGTTTCCCTTGCATCTCTGGATAAAGAACAAAACCTGTCAGCCAATACTGTTAACTCTGCCTTACTTATTAGGGCTTTTTAATGACCAAAATATACATGTATGCCATTTTATACATTTATAGTTGTGGAAATTTCAAAGTAACAAAAAGATTAAGATTGCAAAATTCTTTGTGTAGAACCCTGTATGACTGCTTGGAAGTTAGTCATATTGAGTTGAATGTGGCTTAATTCCAGCTACGTGTGCCGGGCTGCATCCTGAAATGTCATCAGAGACAATGTGTTACACTGGACAAAGTTCTGGACTATGGTTAAGGATACCAGGTTCTAGTTACCACTGGGGATCTGTAAAGCAAACCAACTTGACAGACTTATTGTAAGGATAAATGGAGGAAGGTGGGCATGTATGCCAAGATCCTTGGGGTGGAATATAATAAAAATGTAGTGGGAAAGGATTCTTGGCCACTTTGGATCCTGCATAGGAAGAAAAGCAGGAAATCAATCAATCAATCAATCAATCTTTTAGTCTTCATGTCTAAAAACACAGACCTTTATTCACCATGCCTCATAATTTTTAGATTAATTTAAAGCAATCATGCTGTTCAGTACATTTACGCAATATTGGTCTTCCTTATTCCAATGTCTTCAGTATGAGATTTTGCCATGTTGAACACATACACTATCAGAGGAGCAATCTTTTCCTTGGCAGAAGTCCCACTTGTTTAAAGCATGTGTGGGATGTATCAAAGCCACATCTGCTAAAAGTGTATCACTGTTGCAGATGTAGCTCACTATTTAAAGCCAGACAGCCTGTATTCCTCCTGACTCTCTTTAGTGAACAGCCAAATTAACATGGAGTTTTATCCTGCAATGATATTTCCAATCCCAAGGACTTTGTTCAGTTTATACACAGATGACTGAGCTATTTCTCTTCATCAGCCCTCCCCAACATGGTGCTCTCTAGATACTTCCCATCAGCAGCAGCCGTGCATATTGTCTGGAATTAGGGAAAGAAAAGAATGTGCCGGGTTTATATTTCTCAATGAAACTATCTGTTTTGCACCTGCACAGAGTCTTTGCAAGTTAAAGTACAATGCACCTCCAGCATTTCAGAGAAATAAAACATACATTTTTAGGAGGCAATGTGGTGGTTTTGGTGCTGGGCTAAGACTCTTGAGTTTGAATCAGCTGCTAAATAAATCTGGCAAAGGAAATCCTAGGAGAGGGTCACTATAAGGCGACTTGGAGCCACATAACAACTACAAAGAACAATTTTAAACAAGATAGCAACTAAATATATGTACATTTGAGCACATAAGACATGCTTTAGTCAATGGGGAACAAAAGGTGCATAAAAGATGTATTTGAAATGCACAGATTCTCTTCCCATGAGGAAAAAATACATCATAACCTGGTACAAGACAAGGCATGTAGCCACACTGCAGAATTAAAGCAGCTTGACACCACTTTAACTGCCATGACTCTACCCTGTGGAATCCTGGGATATGTAGTTTGGTGACATATTCAGCCTGGTCTGTCAGAGAGTTCTGGTGCCTCACTCAACTGCACAGCCCAGGTTTCAATAGGATGGAACCATGAAAGTTAAAGTGGTGTCAAACTGCCCTGGTGGCACAGTGGTTAAATGCCTGTACTGCAGCCACTCACTCAAAACCATAAGGTGGCGAGTTCAAGACCAGCAAAGGGCTGAAGCTTGACTCAGGCTTGCATCCTTCCGAGATCACTAAAATGAGTACCCAGATTGTTTGGGGGCAAATAGCTTACAATTGTAAACCACTTAGACACCCCTTAAGGGTATGAAGCGGTATATAAATGAAGCTGTTTGTTTTTTGTTTGTTTAAATTTGCAGTGTGGCTGCACCCAAGGAAAGGATAAGAATGCAGAGGCATTTGGAGACAGGCAACGAAACTGAAACTGAGAGGTTTTCACATCCTTAGTTGGGGATAATAGGGTTTTTAATCTAATAGGTGAGGAGAACAAAGGAAGAAGGCTCCTGTCTTCCATAAGCAGGAATCCCATATCTTTTTTCTTTCTTTGGGAAAACATTTGGAAATATTAAAGCTACTTTAGCTCTGTCTATGTACTTGTGCAAGGGCAACGTGTATTTGTAATCATTTTTGTCCCCTGTATACTGAAGATCTGCCATGAAAAGCTGATTTAGAAGTGTTTTTCAGTTTTGGAAGTAGTTTGTCATGAACGAAAAAAAAGAAACGGAGGTTGCTGTTCTCAAGATGAAAATGCCAACAATCTCTTTTGGTGTATGTAAATTGGGAGAAGTGAGCCACCTGAGTCTTACAAGTATATTCTTTACTAGCAAGTGTGAAATATCCAACTGGATTAGGAGCATATAGGCATGGATGGCTTCTGGAAGAGACATACACCTTTACTTGGTTATAAAACTGGTGTTTCTGGCCTGAACCAGCAGCTCTGCAAATGTGGTCCAGTTCATTTCTTTGACTACTTTTTGTCTTCCTTTTGCAGTTTACTCTCTCAGAATATAACATGATGACAGGATATTGTTGCTATTTCTTGGAGGATTGGGAATAGTGGAGAGTTTCATTTGGTTCTTCTTTCTTCTTCTTTAAAAAGGACTTTTCAACATGCACATATTTCTTCATAACTTGAGAGAAAAAAATTAAATCAAAATGTGGGTAGAAATAAAACTTAACAGATTTATCTGTGCAGCCAGAACATCTTTTCAGAGTTTGGCTTTGACCACCTGTTCCTTGAACATTGACAGTGATGATGAGTTAGTGTTGCCACCTCTTATTTTTGTTGGGGTCCTTATCTTTAGCAACTATATGGGAGGTAACATTATTTTTTTTTAAAAAAAAGTAGAATTTTATTAGTACCATTTGATGAGGTTTCTTTTTTATAATAGAAGATTCAAGTATCTTCATAAAACATGTTCACTGTATAGGAATGAAGGAAAGGACCTTTTCAGTGGTCATGCCCTATTTTTGAAATGGCATAAGAATTCAAATAGTACTAATTGTACTGTCATTCTGAAACTGGGTTAAAAATTGATTTATTTGCCCAGGCATTTAGTCTGCTGTGCTGTTTTAAAGCAAGACATATGCTATTGTTATGAAGTTGTTTCGCTGTCTTATTGCATTGCATTTGTGGCAAAGTACAAACTGCAGGGTTATAGTTGAACATTACATGGGGATGAGAAAGACCACAGATGATTTATATAACTATAAAACAGACAATAAAGATATTGAAATACTCAAAGACTTTCCATGCTAGAGTGTATTCATACACCAGAATGAAGACTGTAGTTAAGAGGACTAAGGTTTGGAAGGACAACTATGAATGAACTAGACAAGATTGTCAAGGTTTTCTCCATGCCTCTTCACATGACATCATAGCACTTCTGTTCTCTTTCCAAGGGAGACGGCCATAAAAGCATGTCTTTTGTTGCACTGGAAAAATAGATATTACCAATATAGACTCTGCTAAATGACAATAACTACTGTTTATATATTGATGACAAAATATAACAACAATTTCATATAATTTTTAGCAAAATGTTATGTTCAATGTATCCATAATATTGAATAACAACTTGTGAACTTGTGTTTCAAATAAGTAAAGTTTTAGTGGTATCAGCAAACCTTTCTTGATTTTTGAAAAACTACCAGTTGCTTCAATAAAACGATCCCTTACTGCCATCCTGTATTACCAAAGAATCAAAGGTAAAAATCTACATCTGTACATGGTTGTCACAAATGAATCAACAATTGTCTACACCAAACTTTATCTCCTGCAATTAAACACGCAAAACATTTCCATGAACTTTTATCAGAAACCATAGCAAACCTTGTTGCTTTGTGGATGAATGTTACATCTTTGCCTGTTGCCCTTAAATCAGTTTTGAACCTTGCATGTTCCAATAAAAATTGCTCTTCACATTCATTTCCGCGCGCTTCATAGTAAAGGCAGGCCAACAAATTATGTGGTTAAATCCACAGTCTCTTCCATGTATGTTTGTGTGTGTGTGTGCCTTCAAAGTGCATCTTGACTTATGGAATCTCCATGAATTTCATATGGTTTTCATAGGCAAAGAATCTGTAGAGGAGGTTTTGCCACTTTCTTCTCAAATATAGCCTACTGCGTCTGGTAATCATTGGATACCCATTCAAAGGATATATTTGAGACGAAAGTGACAAAACTTTCTCTACAGGTCCCTTGCCTATGAAAACCATGTGAAATTCATGGGGTTCCCATAAGTCAAGATGCAACTTGAAGGCACACACATACATATATGTGGTGGTTTCTCTTCTGATCTTGCACACCACAAACAAAAGAAACTTTTTCCTTTAGGGTGAAAGTAATGTGGAAAGATTGCATGGCAGTGGAGGACTCTTAATTCACAACCTGATCACAGAATTATTTTATTTTATTTAAAGTATTTATACGATGCTGTTCAGCCATAAAGGCTCTCAGAGCTGCTTTTACATTTAATTAGATGGTTCCCTGCCCTCAGGCTTACAATCTAAAAAGACACGACACAAAAGGAGAAGGGAATGGTGTTGGGGAAGGGGATCAGTTCCAGCAGATCCTCTCTCCCTCTGAGTCCTGGACCAAGGCAGATGGACTGGAGGGAGGGCTCTGCTTTTTAATCTAAGCCGGGCCTGATGGAGCTGGGCCTGCTTCCAAGGATGGATGGCACCAGATGGACTGGAGGGAGGGTTCTGCTCTGCTTCTTAATCTATATAAACATTGCAATGGGGAAAAAAATAAAAAATAACGAGGGAAAGGTTGTTCCCTTGCTTTCTTCTTTTCAAAGATGTAAGTATGAAAAAGTATCAGGCTCTGCTTTTTATACTCTGCGTTCTCTTCAGATAGTATAAATCTTTCACCTTTTGCTTTTTAAAAACTAAACTGCTAAACTTTAGAAAAGGGGTTCATTATCCCAGGTGTGAAAAATGACATTATGGTTCAGCTGCAAATGGCTCCCATAAAGCATAAAGCACATCTGGAAAATGCTGTTCAGCTTTTGGCAGGATCTACCTCAGTTCCTCAATGGATGGGTCTTAATTACCACTCATTTTTTCAGCCTGGATAGAAGGTTGTTATGGCTGTAATCCACAACACATTTACTTCAGATCTGTCTCTCTTATGTCCAATTGAAATCCAAGGGATAACAGCAGCCTTCCCAAAATAGATGGGTTTTGGAAGATGGATTAAAACAGTTTCCAGATGGAAGCTTTAGTGTCAAATCAGTTGATTCAGCAAGCTGTACAGGGGGCTATGAATGCCTAGTCTAAACAGCTGAACAAGGGCCAATAGAGTCTCCATAGAGAGAGTCCAAAACTTCAACTATCGTTCAAAACAGCATTAGCTGATATTCCTCCCACCTTGCCACACACTTCTGTTGTAATAATGTAAGACTAAAGGATGTTGGAGAAAAGTGTGGGGGGGGGGGGTACTTTGAAGAATGCTATGAAGATTCTTAGAGTACCCAGACCACTCTACAGATTGAATTGGTAGAATAATTTTAATGTTAATATAATGGTTGATGCTGCTGCTGCTGCTGTGCCAAAGATAAAGGTAAAAGTAGTACCTTGACATGAATGTCTAGTTGTAACCGACTATAGGGGCGGTGCTCATCTCCATTACTAAGCTGAAGAGCCAGGGTTGTCCAAAGATGGCTCAGGTGGTCATGTGGCCAGCATGACTACACCAAACACTGTTACCTTCCCACCAAGAAGTGGTACCTATTTATCTATGTGCATTTGCATGCTTTCGAACTGCTAGATTAGCAGAGACTAGTGACAGGTGCTCACCCCATCATGTGGCACTTGGGCCTCAAACTGGCAACCTTCTGATCAACCGTTTGTCAGAACTAGCATTTTACCTGTGTTACCATTCTTCAAATAATGCCATATGCATGATTTCAAGTCACCAGCTCATAGTTTAAGAACAAGGTTCCTCATCCCACCATGGCCACATTACCTCAAACCTCAACTAGTGCTAGGAGACAGATGGGTTGTCTGCATGGGCCGAAAGACCTGGGTTACTCCCAGCCTCACATCATCTATATCAGATGACACAGGCCAAAACCCTTGGGGCAGGATCAGGCCCAATCCTGCCTGCTCAGACATGTCTCTGAAGGATCTGGCCTGATCCTAGGGTAAATAGCCTTTACCCCAAGTTAATTTACCTCTGGTTTTCCACAGAATTTCTAAGAAACTCAACAGCGAAACCTGGCTGTGTACACAGCCACTCCACACTCCTTAGTTTGCCAGCTATCACCCCAACAGAAGAAGCCCCCCATCACCACTGATGTGGTAATGGGGCACCTAGCCACATGTGGACAGCCAGGCACCCAATTTCTGTGCCAGAAGTGGTGATGGGGGTGGAGTTTCTTCAGTTGGGGTGACAGCCATTAAGGTAAAGAGCACACACCTGTCCAGGCCCCAGATCAGTGTGAACACCTGCCCATCCCCACACTAACCTAAGGACCAACCTGGCTAAACACCCGGGCCAGGATAGCATGGGCTGAGCCCTGCTGTCCTGGCCCATGTGCTCAGGTCTAGAGACATTTTTCCATTTGAGTACATTTTCCATTTCAGTCTTTACTAGTCAGGTGAATGTGATGGTCAGAAGTGCCTGTTAACAGCTTCAGCTGATACTAGAGCCATTTTAATGTTTTATGGTTTTATTCTACTGCTTTTAATCTTATCTTAGTTTATTTTAATCTTAAGGGGTGGGAGGGGGGATTGGGTTGTTACATTTTAATTGTACTTGTTTTTTAAATGTTCTACCCTGCCCCGATTGCTCACCCAGAGGGACAGGATATAAATTATTATTATTATTATTATTATTATTATTAGTCCATCTATGAGACTGCCTGAAGACGTTCTGTTGATCTCACCACCATTACAGGCACATGTGGGAAGGACATGGGAGAGACCTTTCTCAGTTGTTGCTCCTAGATTCTGGAATTCCTTTCCACAGAAGATTCAGGTGGTCTTCTCTTTCCTTTCCTTTTGCCAGCAAGCAAAGACATTTTTATTTATGCAGACCTTTGGCTTACAATTTATGTAGCAGAAAGGGGTTGTTGAACTATCCTTTAATTATTTTTTAACTGTTGTATAAATACTTTTTAAGTGGACCCTAGTTTTAAAATGCTCGTAAGCCACCTATGATACCATACAAGAGGAAAGATGGGGAAATAATCTGATCAATTAATTAAACTGTTAAAATAAACAAAGGGCAGTCAAGACCCAATGCAAGAGGCTGCCCTTGAGGTATGATATGCTCAAGCCATTTAGAATTTTTTGTGGTACTATGCCTACTCAGACATAAGCCCAAGGGACCTGTTTCCAGGTGTGTATACATAGAACTGCACTTCAAATGTGTTAACTGGCACTTCAAATTGAACCGGGAAACCAATTGGCAGCCAGTAAAGTTGCTACAATTTTGGAATTATACACTCCATAAAACTGAATCAATTTCAAAGTCTCACAGCTGCATTTTGTACCAGCTGAACTTTCTGAGTGCTCTCAGAATGTGGTCCTGCAACAGAACATTCTACAGTTGTCTGCCTTCAGTGCAATTATGGCATATCGCATCAATTGTACTATATGTCTGACTGGAGAATATAATCTAATGTTTTATTTAGGAGTCACTCTTTATATCAATACCATGTCAGTGAGTGTCTCTATTTAGTGATGTTTGAGCAGCTGCAAGATCATTGTGAATTATATTTGTGTTTTTCTGCTTTATGTTTCAAGACATATTTTATTTACTGGATTTATGGTTGCCTTCAGTGTTGCTCATCATGAGTGCTTGAAAAAGGACAGAAAGAGACATGTAAATAAACAACAGAATATACACCTAAAACTGAATGGTCATGACAAAAAAACCTCTTATTCACTTTCCAGAGACTCTTCAGAGGTGGATTCTGGCCAGGATGACTGATTATTGGCAGCACAATTTGTGAGCTGTTTTGCAGGATTTATTATCTTTAAGTTTATAATATTTGGTGCGAATTCCACAAAGGCAGACTCAAGAGTCTTCTGGATAACTCCTGGATAGCCCTATGAACTGGGGAGCTGTCTGGTCAAGATGTGGTCAAGAAATTACAATGTTCCCTCCCACAAAGCTGAAAAATCATAAAACATTCATTAAGGTCAGCCACACAGAAGCTTCTCCAAATAAGGATTTTTAATATTTTTAAAGAACCCATTCTCAACAGGGAAGGAGAAACCCTCCACTTGGTTGGTGATTTGTTATGCTTGAGTGAGTACAAACTATCTGCATTATAAACATTTGAATTCCTGTATCCATTCTTAACATACTTAAAAACCAAAACTTAGTGCTTAGGAAGACAGAATAATGCTGGAAAAGCTGGAGAATAAAGTATGTGGCAGTTAGGAAGACAGAATAATGCTGGAAAAGCTGGAGAATAAAGTATGTGGCAGTTTATATTGGGGGGGGGGGGAAGGAACAGGTTGAGCATTTTCAAAATTTAAACATTTGAAAGGTTATACAAAAACTTTTTTTAAAAAAAGAAGAAGAAATAAGCATTGTCTTTGATGCTGGAATGTAAGTAGAGGGTGATTTACATGACATTATAAATATAGCCACTAGAAAGAGTTCCAGAGCTGGGATGGATGACATTGATTCTGTGTTCATTAAAATTCAAGCCTCCATATCTGATATGTTTAATCAGATTTCAGATTTTAATAAACATGTAATAAATAAGAATACAACAAAGGATATGGAGATGAAACTAGATTTATTTAGATGAGAGATTACAGGACTAGTAAATTTTAATAGAAAGTGTGCTGAAAACAGTTTAAAGATATCAGAGCATTAGTTCAGAATCTCACAGTTACGACTTAGAAGCAAGAACAGGAGATCTTTGATAATTCAAAGAGAATTGCTGTTTTATGGCAGGATTTGGAAAAAGCATTGGATGGAATGGTGGTGATTGACTGAAAAGCAAAAGATACAAAAATTAGGCTGAAAGCTTTGCCAGAAGAGTGGGCTGATTTAAAACAGGCAGTTTTAAATTTTACAAGAAGCTATTTCGAACAGCTTGGTAAGGAGACTGGAGAAATTAGGTAAAATTATCCTTGTGCACAGAAAAAAAAAACTTCCAAAAAATATGATAATTCACATCACACACAAAAGTGTCAGAGATGAAATACTGTGAGCACTTAAAAAAACTGGCTTAAAATAAATAAGAGTAAAATAAATATGTTTAAAGAAACTCCAGAAAGAATGATAAAGAAATAAAAATAATATAAATTTTGGGTCAAATTGTTAGAAAAAGGCATAGACTTTCACTGGATAGTTCCAGTGGGTTTGATGTCCACTTGTGCAAGTAATAAATAAATCAAAAGTTATTTGGGAATGTGAGAAAATTGGTTAAAAATCTGGAGGATGCCCCAGAAGGACACACTGAATGTAAATTTACAGTGCTATATAAAAATAAATAAATAAATGGCTGACAGCTATTAAAAAGAAATAATAATGGTATGATACTGTATAACATTTAAATAAAATAATCAAAATTAGTCTGAAAATAAATTTCATGGGACTTTATCAGAGGGGAGGGATTTCTCTCAATTTCGAATGGAGCTAGTTTGCAATTACGTGAATTCACTAGTTTAGCGAATTTACATGAATTCTAATTGCATCCATAATGCTTTTAGAATGACTTCCCATTGCCCAAAACTGCATGAGATACTCTCATATGCAATAACGTGAAACCCATGATTGCGTTCGGAATTATTTCTCATTGCCCAAAATTGTGTGAGATACACTCATATGCAATAACTTGAAACCCCATGTTTGCTTTCAGATTCCCATTGGATTATATTTCCAATTTCCATCGTCTGATAACGTCCATAGAAAATAAATGGTGCTAAGTTGACACCAGAAAAAGGGGGAGGAGCATTTCTGAAAACACCCCAAATACTGTATTATGTGTGTCCAAGCGGAAAATGAATTAATTGTGCTTTCAAGTTTAAAGTGGAAAAAAAAGGATTAAATACCCCGGAGTTAAAATAATAAAGAATAATAGTTTATTATTTCAAAACAGCTATTAAAAAAGTCTGGAAAGAAATTAAAAGAGGCCCCAAAATAAGGAAATTTAATTTTACCCTCTGTAGTAAGAATTGCAGTAATAAAAGCAATTGTTTGGACAAGATTTTTTTTCTTTCAAACAAATATTATAAGAAATGGAATAATCTTTGAGCAATGGCAGAGAGACATTTCCAGGTTGTTTGACAGGGGAAAAAACACAGATTTTTTTTTTTTTTAAAAAAAAACACTGTATGAGGCTAAGGAAAGGGGTGGCTTGGGAGTTTCTAATATTAAACTGTATTATGAGGCATGTTCTTATGTATGGTTGAAAGAATGGATATTGCATAGAGATTCTTAAAACTTGAAGGTCATGGAATGTCTATCTTTGGATGATAAAGACAGATGCTGAATTATTTTAAAAATATTGTATTAGAAAGGTCCTTTTATATGTCTCACTGCATATAGGAAAGAATGAGATGTTTGTTGGAGATGGATGTTTGATGATCTTTTGTAATTTGGACAGGACTGCTAGAAATTTAAATCAAGACGGATGCTTCTTAAGGAAGTTAAAGGTCTTAAGTGGTTTGCCTATATGCAATAATGAAGGATATAATCAAGATAAGAGAAATGTGGCAATAGAGACTGGAAAAAATGAATTTTATTTAGAGTTGTGTAAAGATAATGAACATGTAATTTTAAAAATGTATAAATTGTTTTTTGGAATTAGAAGACGAACATGTAAAAGAGTATAATATAAGATGGGCCCAAAATTTTGGGCATAATGTTCAAATGGATGGATAGGGAAAATATAGTCCAAAGAAATAAAATCTACTCTGTGTATTAACTTAAAATAAATGAGTATAAGATTATGTTCACATTAGTGAAGTAAAGAATATTAGTCAAAATTCAATAAACACAAGAAATATCTATTATTTGAAAATTTCAAAAGCTTTTTAATGAGATGAAATTATTAGCACTCCTCAATCAATTAGTAAGACTCAGTTGAAAATTTGATGGTCAGTATTTAAACTCCTCTTATGCCAAGAAAACCCTGTTTTTTCAAGCAGAGAAATGTTCTTTAAGCCTCTGACAAACTTCCTTTTGGCATGCTAATTGAGTTTGAAATGCCAGGTAATTAGCGTAAATGTTCACCTTGTATTTTATTGTCGTTCGAGAAATCTGTGAAAAATACTTCTTGACAGGGACAGAGACAAAATAACCTTTTGAAAGTGGGACTTTTGAAAAGAATTTTTTTTAAAAAAAAATCACATCTAGTTCTCAATGGGAGAAAAGAAAAAAATTGGTTTGTCACAACACTAGTTCACATAGTACCTAATCCCAAAAGAAATCTCAGATATGTAAAAGAATACTTTGAACCAATAATGGGGATATCAAGATATGCAGGGCTCTTTTTTCCCTTGTGCTGGACTTGTAAGAAGGCAAAAAGTTATTGCTCTAAAATATATATGTTAATTCAAAAAATCTTTAACGTAGATTTTATGATGTTACCAGAAATGTTTGTTCAGGGCATTCTGAATAAAAAAACTGGACAGTATACATGGACTATTTCTTCTTTACATGATAACAGCAGCATTTGTTTATATGTTTTCATATATTTAATTGGCACTTTTAATTTATTTTCCTCCAAGTTCTGCACTCCACTTAGGATTGCTCCTCTTTATAGTCCGTCTTTCATTAGATAGTGAATTTTGACTTAGATGGTTTTATTCTATCTGCCCCACAAGGATAGTGATTATATACTGAGGATTATAACTCATCAGTTTCTTTATTTCTTTAGTGACCTTGCTGCATTGTTTTCTGTGCGTTTCTTTTCTTCTTCTTAGGAAAGAAGAGAGCTTCCATAGAAATTTCACTCTTTCTTTGTACTATTGCAGATGCATGCCTCCTTTCCAGAACATTGTCCCTTCTTTCTTTGTCAGCAAGTGCGGTATAGAGTTTTGGGGATCCATTTTTGCTCTTTCCAGGTAAGTCAGGTATACAATTGAGAAACAATTGCAAAGTCCTAGTATTGTCGTTGGTGCTGTAAACATGAATCAAAGGACGAACGTTTATGGGGGAAATAGTTATCAGGAAAGCAATTTCTGTGAAATTAGAAGGGGAAAAACCAGAACAGGTGCACATGTTATAGATCCCTAAGGCTGTATAAATTTATCTTTTTTCTTGTTTTATGACTGAAACACTTGATCATCTGTGGTAATTTCATTTTTTCCAGCTGAGATTTGAGCGCACCCTTTCAGGTGTGTACGCACGCACGCACACAGACACACACATCTACTGTAAATTAGCACAAGAGAAAAAGTTCCTGGCAGGCAGACAAAAGTCAGTGACATAAGGAAAGGGAAGTTATAAACTGGCCACAAAGGCTCATTGAGCCTACATTTAAGTTAACAGAGGGAGATCATTGATTTTGATGAGAGCCGAATGCCCCTGAAAAAGCTGCTTCTTAATTGCCAATTAATTACTTTGTTAAACTGCAACTCTGAGCACGCATTAATAATTCAAAGATAGAAGAAGAAATTGTTCCTGTATTTGCATATTTCTGGGGCAGCAGATTTCCTCAGTTATTAAGTGATCACAGCTACCTCGAGGACCCTTATACAAGCTGGATTTTAAGATTGAAGTAACCAGAGTGATCACTAACATTACAGCATTTCAGGCCATTTTAACCGTTTGACATTTGAGACATCAAAACGGGAGAGACATCAAATGAAGATGGCGAAGGAGAAGGCTGGAGAGCTGAGTCTGCAACTAATGTATGAAACTCGGACCACCACCTTGAATCCTCTGGAAAGAAAAGATCACTGTGAAAATAGGATTTTGTGACCAAGGGTCCAAACAGACAGGCCAAAATAAAGCTGCTTTGGGTTACTTTGGAGCTATGCTGTTTAAATGATGCACACATCTTAAAAGGCCAGAAGCTGCCCCAAAGCTGCATTCCAGCCCTTAGGACTAGAGCATGGCTTTGGCACAGCTTGCAGCCTCTTAGGATGCACGCATAATTTAAACAGCATACCTCCAAAGTGACCCAAAGCAGCTTTATTTTGATCTGTCTGTTCTGTCCCTGACTTGCACTTCTTTATTAAGAAATATGTCATTGTATAGATCTTGTAATTCTTTGCCTATCTGCAAAGCTAGCACAAGACATTTTGATATCTGAGGGGATGGACAAGATGACACCTCTTTCTCATTACATGTAGAGAGGCTGGCAGTTCCATTGTATTTCAACATTGACAAGAGCATCTTTCCAATAAACCAGAGGCTTTTTTAGGATGTCCAGGGCACGTTTTAAGCCACTGGAGCTTCAAAGATTTGTGCATTTTAGTTGTTCCAATAAGGGCATCACTATTTTGTGGATTTTGGATTTTGTAGCAGAAGTTGTCTGGCAAGAGAGAATAGATGTGGAGTCCAGGAGAACAGTCAGAAGACTACCAGTACTAACCCAATGGAACTGTTCCCAGAGTCAATTGACTTAGCCTACCTAATGGTACAGCTGGCTCTGCCTACTAGTAATCATAGATAGACAGATAGGTAAGTAGGTAGATAGATTAGTGTTGCTGACTAAAAATGACTCCTCCCTTAAATGAGAGACTTCTAGCATCCAAATAACTTGTACACATCTCAGAACAATTTCTATTGTTTTGGTGGCCACATAAAACAGGTAGAGAAAGTTAGTGTTAGTCCAAATTATTGTTGGTATGAGCAGCTGTGATTTAAGCACTCCCATGTGAAAATTTCCTTTCTTTTCTACCACCACGTTTGATAAATTCTTTTTGTTCCAGTGCTTGGGAGCTGGATTTCAGAGTTTGTGTGCATCCCATTAATTCCTCTTGACAGGTCCAATAGCTTCACCGAATGTGAACTAGCAATAAAGGCCACAAAACTACACTATCACAAAAGAGATGCTTCTTTATCTGTGGAAAGTTGCAGCTTTTGGTTTATTTGGTTGGAATGGATTGTATTGTTGTAACCATGTTGTTGTTGTTGTTGTTGTTGTTGATGCTGTTGTTATCTGTTCTTTTCCATAGCCTGGTACACAAAATAGCTTACAAAAGTAAAAACAAATACACATTGCACCAGAACTGGGAGGACTGGATGGATGTCCCAGTTGGATTGCTTTGGCTGCTTTGAGTCCTATTTTGGAAGAAAGGCAGCATATAAACCAAATAAATAAACATCTCTACTTTCACCTCTGCTTATGAGATGCAGACTTGCTAGCTATTTTTGCCATTCTTTTGTGAATTTATTAACACACACACATTTTGATAATATAAGCAGCATCTGGCAACACACACCCTCCCAATAGTACTGCAGTATTAGGACTGTAGGGAGTAGAAAAAGGTTGTTTAATACTTAACACAAAAACAGCCATACACCATGGTCCCAATTTAAATTGATCCTCTTTCCTCAGAATTTCTGTTTTCATTACTGTAAATATATATGGTGATTGCAAGCATCAGTGTCTTAGGCATGATATCCAACCAGAGATTAAAAATTAGTTTCCAAATGTCCCTTTTGTTCTCAACCCTTAATACACAGCTTGGGGAAAAACGTGTATTATGCTCTGGAAACTTATTCATAAATTCATAGTTGCATTATAAAAGTAGATGTACATGAAAATTGCTTTAACCACAACGCTGTAGTTCCTTATGCTATTGCTGTGGTTATGCTAATTGCTTGGTTAAAGGGGCAAAAATGACACACATCTACTGAAATCTCAATAGCAGCCAAACATCCCTGTTCTGCACAGTGCTATGTCCCCCCCCCCAAAGGTCCTGTTCACACTCACCGAAAAGAATTCCAGTGGTTTTGATATTCTCACTGAAATTTCCATTTTCGCATACCACCAAAAGGCAAAGCACATCTGAGCTTGGAAATTTTGACATTTTTCAAGGCACATGGTACCCTTTCTGTGCTCAGAAAGCTTCAGCACTTTGCCATCTTGCAATGGTCCTGCCATTTAAATAGATTCTTTAGTTTGGCTAGATAGCTATATTAAAGTTTGGGCTGAAACCTGGGTTAAAACTACCCCATTTTCATGGGAGCTGCCAGCCCTCCATTGCTTGTCTTAAGGAATCACAGGTGAGTTCACCATTTTTCATTTCTCGGGGAAAGTTTGGGGTGAGGGGGAGAAAATAAAATAACTCTACATACACTGTTTTTGAAGTAACTATTGTCATGGTGTGGTCTTCATTGTTCTGGTGAGATACAACTAGCGAGCTCTTGCGGGCAAACAGGATTTAAACAAGAGTTAAACTAGAGAAAACCAGAAAATGCCCAAAGTTTATCCCATGATGTCATTGTTAGCATACAATAGTGTGGTTAACCCACAGTTAAAGTGGAGGAAACCAGCAGCTTTTTACTTTTGGAACAAATTGAATTTTAAAAGCTGCCAATTTCCTCCACTTTAACTGTGTGTTAACTTCGCGTTATTGCACTTTGGTGCCAATTTTGTGTGATAAACTAACCGAATTTGTAAGTCTTCTTTAAATTCAAATCTACTTTAACTCCCGTTTGACCACTGAATCTCGCTAGTATGATAAACTCCATAGAGTCATTGGGGATTTATGTCTGGGAAAGCTTCCAACACCTACTCAAACAGCTGATAAGAGAGTCCTTGGCAAAAGATACACACCAAGCTGCCGAAGCAGTTCCTTCAGCAAACACAGCCAAACGTAGTCCAGAACAGAGTAAGCCAAAAACAGTCCGAGGTTCAGGGTTAATGAGAGCAACACTATCAGTCCAGACCGAGGTCAGAAAAGCCAGAAGGGTGGTCAGTGGGTCTGATACAAGGTCTAAGAATCATTGGAGGGCACAAAAAGGAGCCACTTTTTGCAGCTCCTTTTTGTACTCTCCAGGGGCCAGATCATGGCTGCAGCATGTGGTTGCCATGGCCCGAACCCAGCTAAGAAAGGGGTGGCTGCATGCTGCCCCTTAGGGACAATCGGTATAGCCCCTTAGGTCTCTCTTGTGAGTGAAGAATCAGGGAAGGCTACTCTGGGAGCCAAGCATATAGTATGAGAGATGTCAAGATTCATACCCAAAGCCTCCCTCCCTCAATGTTGTCCTGTAGAGAGTGGAGAAGGCGTTATAACCATCAACTATAACCACAATTACTCTGGAATAGTTTCACATGTTGCCACCTGCTGCATTCTTATCAGAGAATATGTCCAATTAAAATTATAAAAGGCTGACCTCTAAGTAAATATGCATAGGATTGCACTGGATGCCTTTTTGAGGGCAGGGGGGATGAGTTAGTGCTAGAAACTGTGGCGGCAGAGATCCCACCATCCTAATTTCAAACACAGGTTATTGTAACAAAATGACATGATTCCTCTTGAGATAATGTCAGCATAACATACAGGCCATTTTCTTTCAAAATACTGCTGTGAGTGTGAAGCTGCATTATACCCTTTTCCTGATGGGACCATTACCACAGTGCTGACTTCCTGATTGAGAAGATTTTTATTTCCCAAAGTATCAACTCTGGGACATTTTTAGTGTCGTTTATACCAACTATAAATACTTACAAACAATTTAAGAACACTTTTAATTAGAACTCTGGTACACTGCTGCCCCTCTTAAACAATCAGAGACAAGCAAAGCAAACAAGAGTTAACCCTGGATTGACCGGATAAAGCCACTCACATGCAGCCAATGAAGCCACTCACATTTCTTCAGCAGATTATCAAATGACCTAGTCATTTATTTTCTAGAAAAAATACAGTACTCAACTGCCCCCATGGTACCAGGCATGCTGCATAGCAGAGTTCAGCCTTGTAAAATCCTATTATCTCACTGTACAATTACCTCAATGCACAATGTTGGAGAATACACAAGCAAACTACTTTGTCACATTGGGCTGCTTATAAACCACACATAAGCAAAACTAATTTATTAGAATCCTGTTGTCCTTATGGTTTGCTAGACTTTTTCGACAATATCAGACTCAATTTTATGAATTCTTACACAGCCAAAACTGCTTCACTCTCATACATAAGAGAGCTATGAGTAGGTTGAGAGAAATGCAGTGTTTGCAGAAGTGCACACATACCAAATCCTTAGAGGGAAACTTGTTCTTAAGAGAGGAACTCCCCAAATACCTTAATGTGTGCCATGTTTTTTGCCTGTTCCTTGCAGCTGTATTTTTCTTTTGTGGAATCTGGCCCCACACTGGTAGCCAGTGACTCAAGGATTGGCACTTATCCAGGAACCACTACTTTGGGTACTGTTGATAAAACACACACTGGGGAAGTTTAGGGTAACATTAAAAATAAGCATGCATGCACATACACACAAACATATATGTATAGAATCATAGAAACATAGAGTTGGAAGAGACTACAAGGGCCATCCAGTCCAACCTCCTGCCATGCAGGAACTCCCTATCAAAGCATCCCCAACAGATGGCCATCCAGCCTCTGCTTAAAGACTTCCAAAGAAGGAGAATCTACCACTCTCTGAGGGAGTGTGTTCCACTGTCGAGCAGCCCTTACTGTCAGGAAGTTCCTCCTAATGTTGAGGTGGAATCTCTTTTCCTGCAGTTTGCATCCATTGTTCCACATTCTAGTCTCTGGAGCAGCAGAAAACAAGCTTGCTCCCTCCTCAATGTGACATCCCTTCAAATATTTAAACAGGGCTATCATATCACCTCTTAACCTTCTCTTCTCCAGGCTAAACATCCTCAGTTCCCTACGTCATTCCTCATAGGGCATGGTTTCCAGACCCTTCACCATCTTAGTTGCTCTCCTTTGGACACTCTCCAGTTTCTCCACATCCTTTTTGAATTGCAGCACTCCAGTGGTGTGATGTTTACACACCACACACTTCAGGAGCAGCAAAAAGTTGCTGTGGCAGCAGAAAAGGTGCCCTTTTTCCAGCACAAAAAGGAGTGGCATTTTGCTACTTCTTTTTGCTCCGCAAAAAAAGCCGGATTGGAGCCAGGGCATGTGGTTGCCTATATGGCCATATGTTTTGGCCCTCAGGCTGCAACCACAATCTAGAAATATTTAAGTTTGACTTCCCTTTAACTGTCATGGCTCAATGCTATGGAACTGTGGGGATTGTAGTTTGTTGGGGCACCAGAGCTCTCTGACAGAAAAGGCTAAATGTCTTCCAAAACCACAATTCCCAGAATTCCATAGAATTGAGTCACGTCCATTAAAGCAGTGTCGAACTGGATTATTTATGCAGTGCAGATGCCGCCTTAGACAATGTACATATTTGTGGGGAGGAAGAGACTTGAAAAATTACACTTAAAATGCTGCATTTAAAACCTAGCCCGTTTTCTTTCTGATAGTCCATATGTGGCCAAATTTCCTTGAGCCTCTTCCCTGTGCCCCAAACCTGCCCATTGGTTTGAGCTCTCTTGTACTCACATATTCTGAGGTTAACTGTCCAGTTTATGATGTACATTTGATCTCATAGACCAAACACACACCCCCCAGGAAAAAAAAATAGTTGTTCCTGTTTTCTTTTGATAGTACCTCCTTTATTGTCCCTACCCTATTTCCCCCCTTCCTTTCTCAGACTTGTGTCTCAGAAGAGTTCCTGTTTACTAGCCAAGACAAATGACCCTTTTGCAACACTGCTGTGAGGCTATGACCATAAAGCAATAGCTAAAGAGCTTGGTGCTGTTAAATTTTTCACAAGTATCAGAGTGATTGATATGGTTGTTTGTTGCACCTGTAATTTCTCAGCAGTGAAGTTGGAAGCAAAGGAAATGGATAACAAGTGGACACACACATCCCCCCTTTTCCCCTTCCACTACGGGAGGCGTTCACCCTAAAAGAACTAGAGTAGATCACGACTCACTGTAATGTGAGTTTTAAAATATTAGCTGAGCACTCTTCCCCCCCCCCCTTAGAAAATTGATTGAAGGAAGGAATGTAGACATGAAACCCTAATTTAATTCTTTATGGTTAAATGCTTTTGTTCTCTCTGTACATTTGACACATTTCAACAATTTCTTTACAATGCCTCAGTTAGGTTACTACTGCATATTGAATACAGTGAGAAAGTTGCAAATGGAAGACAATGACGTGTGTGTGTGTGTATTTGCCTTCAAGTTGTCTGTTAACAATTGGTTTCATAAGGTTTTCTTATGAAAAAGAAAAACTTAGAGGTGATTTTGCCAGTGCCTTCCTCTGAAATCTAGTCAACAGCACCTGGTATTCATTGGCCACTTGGAACACCACCAGCAGAGCTTCCTGGATTAGGAATATAGGATATAGAATTAAAAAGTGAATCTGGTAGTCTTTTGAAAATTGGGTCCTTGGCCATTTAGTACTTTGTACATTAAGACAAAGGGTATATTGATCAACTTCAATGTTAAAGCTTTAAGTTTTGGCAAGGTATTATTATTTTATCATTTTGCCAAACCTGCAAAGCAGAGGTGATCTGTTTTGATCTACGTAATGTGGATAAAGGTTTGCAGCCTTCAATGTGGGACAGGATGTGGCCAACAGCTTTCTTTGGGCTGCATTAATTGAAAATCAGCTTTACTGTTAAAACTGCTACCAACACTTGGCTAAAGGAGGAAAGTGTAACAATAACAAAAGCCAGACATTTCTCCCCCCATGAAAAATGGATATTTTCTGCATCATTAAGAAGCTGATTGACCTTATTTCATGCCTCTATAACTTTGCACAATTTTACAAAACAATTAGCAATGTTGAAGGAGGAGATGGTTTGATAAAAGATGTGACATGTGTGTGATATGGGCACAGCGTAGTCACAAGTCCTCTTTCTAAGAGGACAGTTCTCTGAAAGGCTGACAGAGGATAATCGTCTTTTAGAAGCTGTCCTCTAGTTGAAGGGCTTTCCAAGTTTGCTTGAAAGACAAAGGGGCCCCAAGGTTCCAAATATACAGGTTTCAATTCAAAATGATTTTTATAATTTATACAGGAATTAAGACACAATTTACCTCACACAGAACAAGAAAAAGTGAAAGAGTGTATGATATAGTGGGTGCAAAACACAGGCCATCCAATGCAATTAGAGAAATGGGAGAGAGATTGGGGGCAAGAATTGAAATTTACATGAAGTATGGATGTGAAAGAAAATTTGTTCAAGATGATACTTAGACGGTATCTAACCCAAAGTAGGTTGGCAAAAAAAAATCTATAAGAATAAGAAGGAGAAATGTGAAGTCGAAGGCTTTCATGGCCAGCATCCATAGTTTTTTGTTGGTTTTTTTGGGCTATGTGGACATGTTCTAGAAGAGTTTATTCCCGACGTTTCGCCAACATCTGTAGCTGGCATTTTCAGAGAAATCTCTGAAGATGCCAGCCACAGATGCTGGCGAAATGTCAGGAATAAACTCTTCTAGAACATTGGGGCTTTCTAGATTGGTAGGAAAGGGCGACATGAAGTTGCCTTTTCCTTAATACTTAGCAGCTGCAGATGGATCAAATAGGTGATAAATCTGGAGGAAATTGAAGTAAACAGCGGAAAGTGGAGTATTAATAAGTCACTCATCATTGAGAAAAGGAAAGTCAAGGTTAGTATGCTATATAAATAAATAAACAAAATTTTTATATTAGATGTAAAAGAAATTAAACTATGGTCTATAATAACCAATAGAATACATTATCTTTAAGGGATGGGTTGTATTGGACATGAATAAGTAAATAAAGGAAGAATATTGATAAGCCGAAATGTAGATTCAGGGTGTGATATTAAAAGTAAAGTCTCATAGAAAGGGAGGAGGGTGGTAGAAAGAAGGATGATACTTGAAAATTATAAAATAATGGAATGTATTGCTATATCAGTTTTGTAATAATATTGTATTAAATGAAACCATAATGCCAATACATATATATACTTGTAAAATATGAAAGCACAATAAAATTTGGGGAAAGAAATACAATTTACCTTAGTTTAATGCAGTTATTAAACTACATCTCAGTGTTGAAAGCTATGACTTTAAGCAGGCACACAGGTGTAGTGAGCAGGCCGAGGAAACAGCCAATCACAGAGCTCCAGGAGTCCAGCCAATGAGAAGCTGGCTGGGCAGGGCTATAAAAGAGCCTTTACAGAGTGTGAAAGTGGGTTTGTTTTGTTGGAGTTTTAAAGGGAAGAGACACCTTGGAGGGAGGGTGTGCTCTTAGGGTTCCTGTGGGAACATTTGTA
Source organism: Urosaurus nigricauda (assembly GCA_034509955.1). Lineage (NCBI taxonomy): Eukaryota > Metazoa > Chordata > Lepidosauria > Squamata > Phrynosomatidae > Urosaurus > Urosaurus nigricauda. The sequence continues at coordinate 233,133,800 of JAOEGL010000001.1, read as the reverse complement.
GGTTAGTTGATAGACCAGGGAAGGGTCTGAGGAGTCCAGTAGGGACTAGAGAGACTTGAGGGAGTCTGAGAAAGAGAGGCTCAGAATAAGCCTGGAGGTCAAGGAAGATTTTGGCCTTAAGAGTGGAGATAGGATTGCCTGAGTGGCTGTAGTGTTATTGTGTTAAGGAACTTCTGTAACTAAGGAACAAAACAACCAAAGCTTTAATTATAATTCATATTTTATTTTATATTTTACAAATAAACTTAATTAATGTTTTGAAATACCGCTTGGCCTCTCTTAAACTATTGAAACACGCTACCAAAGTTATCAGTGCCTCAGTAGGGGATAGGTGGTGGGCGAACAAGAGAGGGTTATCACATTTCGGTCGGTTCGCACCACAACTGGTAATCTGGTAATAGTATTTCCCACTCATATAAATATATTGCAGTTTCTTCATAAATTTGTTAAATTATTTTTAATTTTGAACCTATAAATGTCTATGCTTCTGTCTTTCACCATACTGTAAACAAAGGTGGAAAGTGTGCAGTCATCTAGATGTTGCTAAATTGTAAGTCCCAGCATTTCTCAGAGACTATTCTGACAGGGTTGAGGGGATTCAGCAACACTGTTATAACACATGGGTTGTTCCATGTTGGTTATAGACCCATACACCTACCCTAGCCTTCTTTAAGAGGGAAACTTATTGATAATTTAACCATGTAGAATTTTTGCAATGTGCACATCATGGCTTCAATCTTATTAGCACTTCAAATTAGAGTAATCCCATTGCATTAACAGGATTTACATAAGTGTTGTATCATTGTTCAACAATTGACCCAATGACATCAAGACTGGCAGGCATGATTCCCAAGTCAGCCTGCTCTCTGTATCTTTCTTTTCAGAAATTAATTGTGTGCCAGTCACATTAAAGAGAGCAATGTGCTCAAGTGCATTCCACATTTCCCTGATGTTTTGTGTCACTTTCCAGTCTCACTGTGTGACAAGGAAGACTGTGTGATATCTTTTAAAATGTGTTTCCAAACAAAAGCCATGGGGAATCCAATGAACTACTGAAACCTATGAGGGTGGTTCTTTCATTGCATCATCTCCATATAAACAATTTTCTTAATTAATTAAGCACAGCCATTTAAGTATTGAGGAACTGTAACTATATCAGGCTGCTGCAACAACAATGCATCCCTGTAGTACAGTGCTAGAAGCAGCGAAACTTAATTTAAAATGCAAAAGGGGGTTGTTATGCAGGTTTGGCTATTAGCTGGCCACTAGTGTTGTTTGGGGAAAGCTTTAATGACCACCGGTGGACAGTTCATTGGTTTAATGACTCTTGATTGCACATCAGTGCAATGAAGTAGGAAGCAGTAGATGGATAACACACTAAATCCTCAGTTATTTATTTGTACGATCTCTTCTTCTTCTTGATCTTCTCATTTTATACAAACACAAAGATGAATTCACCTCTATGGGTAACTTTTGGGTTGGAATGATGTGGTCTTTTAACACTAATTAAGTTGTTAAGTTATTGATTTGCTACTTTTTTTCCCTAGCCATTTCCCATAGCTTGCTAGATTTCCCAATCAATGCTGAAGTTAGAAAGATCCCTTAGTGAACTGTGTTATTAGCATTCATTAGAATTTATTAAGGTGAATGCCTTTCAATCTCCCTCATTCAGTGAAGCAGAAAAGCTGGCTGACTCAGAAAAGAATATACTGGAGGAAATGTAACACGAGGGACTATTGCGAAGAACGCTAATCTACATGATTTCTTTGGGAAGATACCAGGGAAGGAGAGAAAGAAAACTTTCTGGAGGATAGGGCAGAGCAGGAAGGGCTGAGTTTGAGACCCAAAAAAAGAAAGGGGGGAGGGAATTATTCATGGAATGGGACAAGTTGGGAGGACTGTTTTATTTGCTCAGTGCCCTCAAGCAAACAGGGCCCTCTTAGGATGTCATTTTTTTTTAGGTCTGAAAGGCAGGTGTAACTCATACCTTATGTATGAAAGGAATGTGTTTAATTATCTGTGGGATGTGGGCTGCATTGTGATTCCAGTAACCTCTCCTCTTCTATTGATTATATTCTGGCTTATATTATATCATATCTATGCCAGTCTTCTCCCAGAAAGGGACCCAAGGTGGCTCACAGATAGAATTGTTTTAAAATGTTTACAATAAAAATTTACAAACTATTAAAATCAACTAGCTAGAAACAGTGTAAAATAACATAAAACATGGAATTATAGAATCATAGAGTTGGAAGAGACCACAAGGGTCATCCAGTCCAACCTCCTGGCATGCAGGAACTCTCAATCAAAGCATACTCGAAAGATGGCCATTCAGCCTCTGTCTGTTTAAAGACTTCCAAGGAGGGAGACTCCACCACACTCTGAGGGAGTGTTCCACTGTCGAACAGCCTTTACTGTCAGGAAGTTCCTCCTAAAGTTGAGCTGGAATCTGTTTTCCTGTAGCTTGCATCCATTGTTCTGGATCCTGTTCTCTGGAGCAGCAGAAAACAAGCTTGTTCCCTCCTCGATATGACATCTCTTAAAACATTTAAATGGGGTTATCATAACACCTCTTCACCTTTTCCCCAGGCCAAACTTCCCCAGCTGCCTAAGTTGTTACTCATAGAGCATGATTTCTAGACCCTTCACCATTTAAGTTGCCCTCCTTTGGACACGCTCGTTTCCCAATATCCTTTTTGAATTGTGATGCCTGGAACTGGACACAGTATTCCAGGTGGGGCCTGACCAAAGCAGAATAGAGTAGCACTACTACTTCCTTTGATCTAGACTCTATACTTCTATTGATGCAACCTAAAATTGCATTGGCCATTTTAGCTGTGGCATTGCACTGTTGACTCATGTTCAATCTGTGAGTCCAAGTCTACTTGGACTCCGAGATCCCTTGCACACATAGTCTCATTCAGCCATTTGTCCCCCATCTTATATCTGTATATTTCATTTCCCCCCTTACATGCAGTACCTTATATTTCTCTGAGTTGAAATTCATTTTGTTGGCTTTGGCCCAGCTTTCTAGTGTATTCAGGTCATTTTGAATGTTGATCCTGTCCTCTGGGGTATTAGCTGCTCCTCCTAGTTTGGTGTCATATGCAAATTTGATAAATAGGCCCTCAATACTGTCATCCAAGTCATTAATAAAGATATTGAATAGCATTGGACCCAGGATCTCTGTGGCACCCCCCTGGTCACTTCTCTGCAGGGTGAAAAGGAGCCATTGTTGAGTACCCTTTGTGTTCAGTCAGTCAACCAGTTACAAATCCATGTAACAGTTACCTTGTCTAGCCCACATTTTACGAGCTTGTTTGTAAGAATGTTGTGGGGCACCTTGTCAAAGCCTTACTGAAATCAAGATATACTATATCCACAGTATTCCCTTCATCTACCAAGCTGGTAATTTTATTGGAGGAGGAGAAGGAGAAGATTTGTCTGTCCTGACTTGTTTCTCTGAAACCCATTTTGACTTTTTGTGATTATGGTATTGCCTTCTAGATGTTCACAGACTCTGTTTAATTATCTCCTCAAGAATCTCTCCTGGTATAGATTTCAGACTAATTGGACAATAATTTTTGGGATACTCTTTTTTTTCCCTTTTTGAAGATGGGGACAACGTTTGCCCTCCAGTCTGCTGGGACTTCTCCTGTTCTCCAGGAGTTCTCAAAGATTATTGCCAATGGATCCGATATTACATTTGCCAGTTCTTTTAATGCCCTTGGTTGTAGTTCATCCGGTGACTTATATTCATTTAGATGAATCAGGTATTCCTATACTATCTCTTTAATTATTCTGTGCTGAAATTCCCCTGTTCTGGCCTCTGCTCCATTATCTTCAGGTTGAGCACTCTTTGCCTTTTCTGAGAAGACTGAAGCAAAGAATGTGTTGAGTAATTCTGTCTTTTCTCTGCCTCCTCTTAATAAATCATCATCATCATCATCACTTTATTTATATCTCACCTCTCTGTCCATAACAATCGAGGTGGCTTACAGATTAAAAGATACATACAACCTTCATATCCCAATAGTTCCCACCCTCCCCTGTTTGCATTTTGCCATCTTCTCCACACAGTGGCCCTACCATTTCCTTATTCTTCATTTCCCCCCAAAAGCTCTTTTTTATTGTTCTTAACCTCTCTAGCAAGCCTGAGTTCATTCTGCACTTTAGCTTTTCTGACTTTGCCCCTACACATGCTTCCTATTTGTTTCAATTCTTCTTTGGTCATTTCTCCATTTTTTCCATTTCTTATACATCCTGGTTTCATGAGACACCTCCAATTTTTCTTTCTCATTGGAACTGTTTTAAATTGTGCCTTCAGTATCTCCCTTTTGAGAAACTCCCATCCATCTTGAACTTCCTTCTCTTTTAGTATTGTTGACCATGGGATCACCCCCAGTATTTCTCTACATTTAATGAAATCAGCTCTCCTAAAGTCTAGAGTATGTGTCTGACTATGCCTGGCTTCTCCTTTTCACTGTATAACAAACTCCAGGAGAACATGGTCACTCCCACCTAAGGATCCCACCACTTGCACCCCATTTACCAGGTCATCCCTGTTGTTTAAGATCAGATTTAAAATAGCTGACCTTGTTACTTCTTCTACCTTTTGGACAATTTAATTGTCTTTGAGGCAAGTGAGGAATTTGCTAGACATTGTGGATTTGGCCGAGTTTGAATTCCAGCAAATATCAGGATAGTTGAAGTCACCCATCACTACTTCATCTCTCCTTTCTGAATGTGTGGTCATCTGTTCTAGAAAGGCATCATCCAATTCCTCCATCTGACTTGGAGGTCTGTAGTAGACTCCCACAATATAACATCCCTGTTGTTTCCCTCCCCTTTCATTTTTATTCAGATGCCTTCCACCTGGCCTCCAAGACTGATGTCTTGGATCTCTTCACTGGTATAAATATCCCTGACATATAATACTATTCCTTCTCCTTTCTTGTTTGGCCTATTTCTCTTTAAAAGGTTATACCCCTCTATTTCTACATTCCAATCATGAGACTCATCCCACAAGGTTTCAGTGATGCCTATTATATCATATTTGTTTTGCTGGCCTAGGAGTTCAAGTTCATTATTTCCCATGCTCTGTGCATTAGTATAGAGACATCCTCCCTACTTGTTGTCTGTGCAAGTTTTTGTTTTTGTTTTGTTTGTTTGTTTGTTTGTTTGCCTCCCACTGCTGGGTCCTTGCATTATTTGCCTCGTTCCCTCTATGACAGTTTGACTATTTTCTCCAGCTCTTTTGCCTTCCTGAATATTGTGTACATCCCCCATATAACTCAGTTTAAAGCCCTCCTCATCAGATTCTTCATACTGTTGGCAAAAATGTTTCTGCCAAATGGCATTATATGCAACCCATCCCTTGAGGAATTCCCTCCTCATGGAACTGCAGCCCATGATCCAAGAATCCAAACTGTTCTTGGCGGCACCATCTATGGAGCCAGTTGTTTACATCTGCTATTTTCTTCTCCCTTCTTGGACCATGCCCTTCAACTGGGAGAAGAGATGAGATGACAATTATTATTATTATTATTATTATTACCCCGCTCTTCACCTCTAAAGGCTATCAGAGCGGCTTACAATTATTATTTTTAATTAGACGGTTCCCTGCTCTCAGGCTTACAATCTAAAAAGACACAACACAAAAGGGGAAGGGAATGGTGGTGGGGAAGGGGATCAGACCCAGCAGTTCTTCTCTCCTTCTGATGTCTGGACCAAGGCAGAGGGCATGAAGGGAGGGCTTTGCTTCTTAATCTAGGACAGGCCCAATGGAGTTTGGCCTGCTCTTTCATTCCCTTCTGGGTCAGATGGTGTTGCATGGAGAAAGGGCTCCATGTAGACAGCTCCTGGCTACTAGTTCCTTCCAGAGGCAAGCCTGTGACTCACTTCCTTTGAGCAGAAGTCCCCATTATTTAAGGAAAATAGTGAAAAGAAAAGGTGAAAAATTTAAAGGACAACCCCTCCAACATTGTTCCCAGGTCACCTTCTCCTCTGTACTCCACAAGCTCTTTCACTATGAAGTAATAATAATATAGAATTAGTCTTTTAGCGCCACCCCACCCCCACCCATTGACCCACAGAAGTAGCTCACAGTTTAAAAGGTTAAGAACTTACCCAACCAAAATGGAAACAATGAATCAGCCTTTCCTCTTGCAAGGAATGGTCTAGAAATCCTTTGCCAACAGCTATATAGAATTAGGCTTTTAGCTCCAGAAATGGCTCACAGTTTAAAAGTTTAAGAAACAGACACAGAGAACCAGCCTTTCCTCTTGCAAGGAAACATACAAAATTATTAATATTATTAATCTTGTCTAGCTTCTGCTGCAATTAGTTCCTTCATAAATTTGCTTACGCAAATAGTTGAAGCTTGGTTCAAAGAAGAGTGGACATGTTAGATCCCTGATAATTAAAAGTAAAATGTCATAGGTGAATTTGGGATCCCTATCTGAAGAGTACAAACCTGCACTTTACTATTTGTAAATAGAAAGGAAGCAGTGATTCAGTTGTGCAGAAAAAGATTCTGCATACAGTCACAGACTTTCATATTAAACACGACATGTGAAAAGTGAATAAAGTACACATGTTGGCAAGGGTGGAAAGAAAGCAAAGTTGTGGATGATGAGTGCCAAACTGAGCTGAAAAGACTGTAAGATGAAATCCCATGGTTTGGTTCAGCATTTTCCCAACTTGACAGTGTAAGTAGGAATAAATAGAATCCTAGAGTCAGAATGGTCTCCCAAGGGGCATCCAGTCCAAACCCTTTCTGCCATGCAGAATCCTAAAATTGGAAGGAATCTCCAAGCGGCATCCAGTGCAATCCCCTTCTGCCAGGCAGGAAGACATAGGGTCCTAGAATTTGGCAGTGTTGATAGTAGTGAAATAGTTGTAAGTATTGTACAACAAAATAGAGAGTTGCAAGTAGCAGTGAAGTCGACAGGTGGAGTCATTTTGTAACAGCTATAAAAAGAAGTATCCCAAAACCAGACAGAAGAGTAGTGCTGGCTTGAGTAGTGCTACGATATGAAGGTTCTACGGCTAGCTGACAGGCTCGGAACTGAAATATGAAGGTTGTTCTGCTGTTTAACACTGTTGGTTCTATGAAGGTATCTCTGATATTTCTGTTTAATTGTGCTGCAAAGACTGCCAGTAGTAAACTCTTAGTAAAAGGATAGTAAGATATTAGTAGATCAGTGGTAAATTATTTGTAAATCAGTAATAAATTCTGTCCAGAAATGACATGGATGTGACCATGAAATGACATGGATGTGACCATAAGTTGGAGCTGTAAGCTTAGTAATGAAAGAGGCTAAGCTTCAGTGGCAGGTGTGTGAGGGTTAACTAGTTGGTAATATGCACACCTGGGATGGGTGATGCAATGAGCATTTGAACCACCTATATAAGGGAGATGGGAAATGTCTTCATTGTGGGTTGTTGTGGAGTGGTGTTTGGCGAAGCAGTTTGTTGGTGAGTTTGAAATAGAGAGTATTTGAGATGGCTGTCCAATACTCTATGTACATTTCTTTGTATATATTACAAACAAAGATTAAAGCCCCCATATTGAATGAAGACTGGAAGTGGCTGTGTCTTTATTCAGCAAGCAGTTTCTTTCCTGGCCTGAAGACTGTTACAGTTATCTCTTCAGAGACCTTCTTCTTGGCGTCCTGTCTGCGTGGCTCTGTTCTACAAGTGAGTCACTCTACACCCCTAACAAATTCTTAGTATGGGGTAATTGTAAGAGGCATGGGCATATATAAATATCTCAATTATTGCAGTTCCTCCACTACTTACCCCCTACTGCTGATTCAATAAGGGTTTAATCCAGCTCTCTACTGCTGTTGAACTATCTGCCTTTTTTGATGCTTGGTGGTCTAAAGACAGCTAAAGATCTTGTGAACACTATAGGATGGTGTTATGGCGCTTAAATCAGGGTGGGTTGACATTAAGGAAAATCATACAATATAAGCAATTAGAGAGGATATGTAAAATTGGGAGCAAATCAATAGTAATCCAGTAGTAAATTGGTAGTAAGGCAGTAGTAAACCTGTAGTAAACTGCTTGTAAACCAGTAATAAAGTGTTAGTAAATCAGTAGTAGACGGTTAGTGAATCAGTAGTGAATTTATAGTATAGTAGTAGTGGTGAAGTAGTAACCAGCACGGATATTTACAAATATCTCAATCATTGCAATTCCTACACTTCTAACCCCCAACTACTAATTTAGTACTGATTAATCCATCTCTCTGCTGGTACTGAACTTCCTGCCTTTTTTGACACTTGATGGTCTAAAGTCACTGTGAAAGGGATGGAAAAGTAAACTAGTATTAAACCATTAGTAAACCAATAGAAAATCATTAGTAAACCAGTAGTAAACTGATAGTAAACTAGTAGTAAACTGATAGTAAACTAGTAGTAAACCAGTAGTAAACTGATAGTAAACCAGTAGTAAACCAGTAGTAAACTGATAGTAGACCAGTAGTAAACCGGTAGTAAACTGAGAGTAAACCAGTAGTAAACTCTTAGTAAAAGGATAGTAAGACATTAGTGGATCAGTGGTAAATTATTTGTAAATCAGTAATAAATTCTGTCAGGAAATGACATGGATGTGACCATGAAATTGTCAAGGATGATAGGAGTTGCAGCTAGTCTTATACTTGCTTTAACTCACCACCTTGTTGTGCAGCGGAGCAGACCAGCTTTGATCTGTGGTTGTTTGCTTTCTTCAAAGCATGCAGAGCTTCAGAGATTAGGCTGAAGACCTTGACAAACTCTTTCAGCCTTCTCACTCCTCTTTCAGAGATGTCTCCAAACGTCTCCTTGGTTCTGGTGGTGCTTGTATCTTCTCTCTCATAAGATACCAGGCAACACAGTAGACTTGTATAAAAGGTCTACTTTATTTATCTATATCTACTCTACTCTATACAAGGCTGAACTTAGCTATTCTCTACTCCATACTACTACACACTATACATACTATACAGAACAGAACTATGCATAACAGAACAGAATGGAACTCAACTCAACTCGTTGGCATACATTGTTAATATTATTATAACCACTTTTGGGTGTTTACACTCATTTTGATTGGCTCACATTGTTCAACCCATATTTAAGTCCAACCCAAGTATTTCATCATATTTCATCATACTGTCTTGTACACTTTATGATTCTCAGGTGTTTCCAATATGTATTCTATAATTCTGTCCTTGTCATTTGTCCTTGGCTCTCAGGACTTCTAAATAACATTAGCCTTTTCACCTGTGTAGCTTCTCAATTGCTTTTGCTTAGTCAATGTGACTTTCACATACACATTTTATTTCTTCCACTGTATGTCCCTTGTTGCATTTTCCTTAACAGAAATGACATGGATGTGACCATAAGTTGGAGCTGTAAGCTTAGTAATGAAAGAGGCTAAGCTTCAGTGGCAGGTGTGTGAGGGTTAACTAGTTGGTAATATGCACGCCTGGGATGGGTGATGCAATGAGCATTTGAACCACCTATATAAGGGAGACGAGAAATGTCTTCATTGTGGGTTGTCGTGGAGTGGTGGTTGGCGAAGCAGTTTGTTGGTGAGTTTGAGATAGAGAGTATTTGAGATGGCTGTCCTATACTCTATGTACATTTCTTTGTATATATTACAAACAAAGATTAAAGCCCCCATATTGAATGAAGACTGGCAGTGGCTGTGTCTTTATTCAGCAAGCAGTTTCCTTCCTGGCCTGAAGACTGTTGCAGTCATCTCTTCAGAGACCTTCTTCTTTGCATCCTTTCTGCGTGGCTCCGTTCTGCAAGTGGTCGTAGTGGACACAGTGAGTCACTCTACACCCCTAACAAATTCTTAGTATGGGGTAATTGTAAGAGGCATGGGCATGTATAAATATCTCAATTATTGCAGTTCCTCCACTACTTACCCCCTAGTGCTGATTCAATAAGGGTTTAATCCAGCTCTCTACTGCTGTTGAACTAGCTGCCTTTTTTGATGCTTGGTGGTCTAAAGACGGCTAAAGATCTTGTGAACACTATAGGATGGTGTTATGGCACTTAAATCAGGGTGGGTTGACATTAAGGAAAATCATACAATATAAGCAATTAGAGAGGATATGTAAAATTGGGAGCAAATCAATAGTAATCCAGTAGTAAATTGGTAGTAAGGCAGTAGTAAACCTGTAGTAAACTGCTTGTAAACCAGTAATAAAGTGTTAGTAAATCAGTAGTAGACGGTTAGTGAATCAGTGGTGAATTCATAGTATAGTAGTAGTGGTGAAGTAGTAACCAGCATGGATATTTACAAATATCTCGATCATTGCAATTCCTGCACTTCTAACCCCTTACTACTAATTTAGTACTGATTAATCCATCTCTCTGCTGGTACTGAACTTCCTGCCTTTTTTGACACTTGGTTGTCTAAAGTCACTGTGAAAGGGATGGATTGGCCCTTTGGGAACATGAAGGGGGTGCAAAATTCACATTATAGGATGTTAATTAACAACAATATCCCACCCAGGAAAAGAAAACTAACTCACAATTTGCACCCATTGTGTGCTCTGAAAACCTATTGAATCCAAGGCACCCCAGGAACTTCAAAACCACTCATGCTACTAATCTCTGAAAATTTGTACAAAAACTCCAAGCATGAAATTTCCATGACAGTGATTATTTCTGTTCCCTCTCAAGCTTTCTATCAACATGCCTTCTATGTAACAATTCTGAGCTTTTCTTCCATAGTATTGTTTTAATGTCATAGAATCATAGAATCTCCGAGTTGGAAGGGAACCTGAAGGATCATCCAGTTCAACGCCCTTCTGCCATGCAGGAATAAATAGAATCCTAGAGTTGGAAGGTGTTGCTGCAACGTAATGGTAAGTATGTACAACTACATAGAGAGCTGATGTGTTGCACTCACACTATTTCAAGGCAATAAACATATTAGGGACTTTGTAGTCCATTTGCAAGAAAATTCTAGCTTGGAACAAAGGAATGTGAAAAAGAGAAATAGGCCACTTTTCAAGAGGCCAATAACAACCTGCTCTTTTATGGTCAAAAGCGACAACTTCCATACTATTCTTGGCAAATTACGTGGTCTAGCAAACACTAGCATCTCAGATGAGAAGTTAATTAATAGTCTTGCATGTGTTAAGTGATTTCAGTTGTTTGTGTTTATCATAGTGAATTAATTTCCCAGTTTCCAATTCCAGAGGGTCACTACCTCAAAGTTTATTTTTATGGCTCATCATACATTAAAAGGAGTTCCACTCTAGTTGTTGTTGTTTTTGTTGTTGTCATTTATTTTTATTTTTATTTATTTTTTTTAAAAAAAAAGTCCTTCTCTCACTAAATAAAAGTAGATTAGGACAGAATTCAAGGCTAAAGGGGCCATGAGGATGAGTGCAGATGGAAGGCTGTCTAACTCTTTTGCTTTGATCATACTTTAGTGAAAAACACCTGCAGAATGAAAAATAAAATAAGCATGCCTTTCTCTCTTTAAATGTATAATTACATATATTAAATCTAATATCTAGGAGTGTAGAAGTTTGCTTATTTCCTTCTTGCATAGAAGAAAGAAAACTGTCAAGTAATTTTCCCCCACAGGGCAAGATTATGAAAGTTTTTGTACAATTGAGTTTTCACGTTTAAGCACTTGTGAAAAATTTGCAAAGCTTTTATTTTCTGAAAACCATTGATTTTTCACAAAACAACTGTTTTATTCCCCCAGACTTGCATGTTGTGCACACTACTGCTATGACCTGTTACATTACATAACTTTACATATACGTAACAACATCGTAGAGGTGCTAAGTAACTCTTTACTGGGTTGCTAAGGAGCATAAAGGCACATTGGCAAGAGCACTTACTGTGCATCGGTGTGTGATCTACATCAGTGACCAATGTGCATTGGTGACCAATGTACATCAGTGTGTGATGTGTGTTGTGAATCAGTGCACACTGGTCACTTTGACATCTCTGCTACATAATAACATAACTGCAACCCTGTGCTATAAAAAAAGACTTTATGCAACTGTGCAATTCTAATTCTGAGGGATGCAAGTCCAGTTACGAAGATGTGAGTCCCCTCCATGATTCCAGTGCTTATTTTACTTTCCTGTAATAGACTTGGGAGTCATAGAATCATAGATTCATAGAGTTGGAAGAGACCACAAGGGCCATCCAGTACAACCCCCTGCCATGCAGGAACTCCAGTCAAAGCATCCCTGACAGATGGCTATCCAGCCTCTGCTTAAAGATCTCCAAGGACGGAGACTCCACTACACTCCGAGGGAGTGTGTTCCACTGTCGAACAGCTCTTACTGTCAGGAAGTTCCTCCTAATGTTGAGGTGGAATCTCTTTTCCTGCAGCTTGCATCCACTGTTCCATGTTCTAGTCTCTGCAGCAGAAGAAAACAAGCTTGCTCCCTCCTCAATATGACATCCCTTCAAATATTTGAACAGGGCTATCATATCACCTCTTAACCTTCTCTTCTCCCGGCTAAACATCCCCAGCTCTCTAAGTCGTTTCTCATAGGGCATGGTTTCCTCATAGGGCATGGCTTCACCATCTTAGTTGCCCTCCTTTGGAGACGCTCCAGTTTCTCCACATCCTTTTTGAATTGTGGTGCCCAGAACTGGACACAGTATTCCAGGTGGGGCCTGACCAAAGCAGAATAGAGCGGCACTATTACTTCCTTTGATCTCGACACTATACTTCTATTGATGCAGCCTAAAATAGCATTGGCCTTTTTAGCTGCCACATCGCACTGTTGACTCATGTTCAATTTATGGTCTACCTGGACTCCTAGATCCCTTTCACACGTACTTTCATTCAGCCAGATGTCCCCCATCCTATATCTGTGCATTTCATTTTTGCGTCCTAAGTGCAGTACCTTACATTTCTCTGCATTGAATTTCATTTTGTTAGCATTGGCCCAGCTTTCTAGTCTATTCAGGTCATTCTGAATTTCAATCCTGTCTTCTGGAGTATTGGCTACTCCTCCTAATTTGGTGTCATCTGCAAATTTGATAAGTATGCCACCAATTCTTTCATCCAAGTCATTAATAAAGATATTGAATAGCACTGGGCCCAGTACAGAACCCTGTGGGACCCCACTGATCACTTCTTTCCAGGTTGAAAAGGAGCCATTGTTGAGCACCTTTTGAGTTCGGCCAGTCAACCAATTACAAATCCATGTAACAGTTACCTTGTCTAGCCCACATTTTACAAGCTTGTTTGCAAGAATGTTGTGGGGAACCTTGGCAAAGGCCTTACTGAAGTCAAGATATACTATATCCACAGCATTCCCTTCATCTACCAAGCTGGTAATTTTATCAAAAAAAGAGATCAGATTTGTCTGACATGACTTGTTTCTCTGAAACCCATGTTGGCCTTTTGTGATTATGGCATTCCCTTCTAAATGTTCACAGACTCTTTGTTTAATGATCTGCTCTAGAATCTTTCCTGGAATTGATGTCAGACTAACTGGACGATAATGGTTGGGATCCTCTTTTTTTCCCTTTTTGAAGATGGGGACGTTTGCCCTCCTCCAGTCTGCTGGGACTTCTCCTGTTCTTCAGGAGTTCTCAAAGATTATTGCCAATGGTTCCGATATTACATTTGCCAGTTCTTTTAAGACTCTTGGATGTAGTTCATTTGGTCCTGGAGACTTATATTCATTTAGGTTAACCAAGTATTCCTGTACTATCTCTTTACTTATTCTGTGCTGAAATTCCCCTATTCTGTCTTCTTCCCCATTATCCTTAGGTTGAGCACCCTTTGCCTTTTCTGAAAAGACTGAAGCAAAGAAGGTGTTGAGTAATTCTGCCTTTTCTCTGTCCCCTGTGAGCATTTTGCCATCTTCTGCATGCAGTGGCCCTACTGTTTCCTCCTTCTTCCTTTTGCTTCGGACATACCCAAAAAAGCCCTTTTTATTGTTCTTAACCTCTCTAGCCAGCCTGAGTTCATTCTGCGCTTTAGCTTTTCTGACTTTACCCCTACATGTGCTGGCTATTTGTTTGAATTCCTCTTTCGTGATTTCCCAATTTTTCCATTTCTTATACGTGTTCTGTTTAAAACTTAGCTCAGTTGAAAGTTCCTTATTCATCCATCCTGGCTTCTTGAGATATCTTCCATTTTTCTTCCTCATTGGAACTGTTTGAAATTGCGCCTTCAGTATCTCCTTTTTGAGAAACTCCCATCCGTCTTGAACTCCCTTCTCTTTTAGTTTTCCTGACCATGGGATCATCCCCAGTATTTCTCTAAGTTTCTTGAAATCAGCTCTCCTAAAGTCTAGAATTCATGTCTGACTCTGCCTGGCTTCCCCTTTCTGCTGTATAACAAACTCCAGGAGTGGTGAGGAACTCTGTCTTGCTCGAATGTTGAAAGAAGATTCAATTGTTACTCTCAACAACAGCTTCTGTACTTAACAGGATAGCAAATACCACATTATCCTTTGTTCTAGCCAGCTATATTTCTGGAACCATTGCTAAATGTAAAGTACTGTTGACATATCTAGATTATTCTCCTTCCTGTTCCAGATTTGCATATGATCACTCTTATGCCAGCATCCCTTCTGTGCATTGCTCTGTGGCTTTGGTTTGTGTGTGTGTGTGTGTGTGTGTGTGTGTGGTGTTTTAAAAAACTGCAATAAATTCAAGTTTAAATATAAAAATTATATTGTATACTCCTTTTAAACACACAATATTTTCCCAACATATATATATTTAACATATTTTGATTCTCTCTCTCTGCCCTTTAATCTTTTTTAACAAAATCTATGACACTAAATTCAATACTGTGTGAATTCTGTATCCTATCAGCATAGTAGTCAGAATGTCCAAGTCAGAATTGACAAGATTCAGTGCCAAATACTGGAAACACATCCAGGGGCAGCCATGTTGATCATGCAGCAATATACTACAAAACCTAAAATCGACAAGCAGCAATACCTTTATTGGCCGAACTCCAAAGCATAAAACATTACAAGCTTTTGAAGTTTCATTGGCTTTCTTCATTAGGCAAAGATGTTGCAAATCATACAGAAGAAATCCAAAATGTTGGAGGGGATGTGAAGGTAGGGGAACTTTTGTACACATGTGGCTGGACTGTCCCTTGGTGCATAAATACTGGAGAGAAACTTTACAACTAGTCTCCAAGATCACTAAACAAAGAATACAATTATCACCACTCCTTCTCCTGTTCTCCATTTTTATGAATGAAAATAAAGCCCTGTAGCATAAAGAACTCATCAGTTTCCTTTTGGCTTGAGATAGCCAAGAACTGGAAAACTGGAAAGTTGAATATCGCTGGGTGGTGGACTAGACTCTGGGACTTATGTTTAATGGAGAAAATTGTGAGAGGTTTACAGTCTGGACTGACCTTTCATAAGATTTTGCACCCACTTATTGAATATATCCAACAGGATTTAATCTCTAGATATCCCCCAATTTATCTAAATTTTTATGGAAAGATGTCTTTCAGGATCCCTGAATACACCTCTTGTTTATAATTTTCAGGACATTACCTGTTTTAATGTCTTTTATTTATTATTGTTTTGGTGTACCATTTGTTGTCTGTTGTTCTATTTTAGAATGTATTAAAATAAAGTAGAAATGTTACAGTCACAGGCCCACATTTTGTCTCAGATGTTACTTTTTTTTGGTCAGTTAAGATAGACTGGAAGGATTTCAAATGCAGGCAGAGGCTCCTCTTCTTCTTGCCCATCTGGGAACGGGGGACAAAGGACAGTAAAACATAGGCAATAAAATTTCAAGTCAATTAGCAGCAGCAAAATATCTTCCATTGAAATCGAGGCAATCTCTGTCCCCTGCAAGGCTCACTGCCCCTTTCTTAGGCAGAGATCATTGAATTTCTTAAGAAGTATCTGCATTGTTACATCTGGAGAGAAAAATAGGTGCTGTAGAGGTAAAGCTTGCCAATCGTAGTCCAAATGAAATGGTGTTTCCTTTGTTGTGGGTAGAAACCTCATAGAGAGGTCTCAGTCCATTTGTTCCCTCCTAATAAGGGTTACAGAGGCCACACTGGTACCATTTGCACTGAAACTACAGCAAGTTGAACCAGGCCACCACCATGGTCCTGATCAAGGCTGGTGGAAGGATCAGATTCTATCCACTCCCTCTTGGCCCAGTTCTTTCTGGATAATGCCAGCTCAGTGTGGCTTCTGGCCACGCTTGGGGCATGCATTATCTGAACACTACACTCTGAATGTGTCCGGAATCCATATCATTTGGCACATGTGTTTTGGAAAAGAGCTAGCTTAGGGAGCTGGAACGTTTAGCCTGATGAAAAGAACGTTAACAGGGGACAAGACAGTCATGTTAAAATATTTGAAGGGATTTCATATAGAAGACGCTTGTTTTCCATGGTTCCAGAGACTAGGACAAGGAGCAATGGATTCAAATTACAGGATAAGAGATTCCACCTAAATCTCAGGAGGAACTTCCTGACAATAAGAGCATGTTCTGGAGTCTCCTTTTTTGGAGGTTTTTAAATAGAGGTTGGGGGGCTATTTGCCAGGAATGCAAATTGATGATCCTGCTTGGTAAGGGGTTGGACTCGATGGCCTTGTGGTCTCTTCCAACTCTATAAGTCTATGATTTCAATGGAAGTTATTCTGCTGCTGCTAAAGGGTTTGGCATTTCAGTGTCTATCATTTACTGCTCTTTGTCCTAGGACCAACAATTTTGGAGATGGGACCTATGCTAAGTGAGAGTGAATTCAGAAATTTTGCTGCTCTTCAATGACAATTTAGGATAGATTCCTGAAAAGCAGCAGATGACACAATATTCAAGTCTAAGTTATTGTTTATTTGTCTATTTGCTTGCTTGTTTTATACCCCATCTTTTTTTCCAAAGGGAATGCAAAGCAGCTTAGAACATGAAAAAATAAATAAATAAAATCAAAGTGTATGAATTAAAAATTAGTTTAAAAAAGTTTTTTAAAAATTAAATAAGCTAATACAGTCACCCCTTAATATCGGCAGGGGTTCCATTCCACCACCACCCCAATGGATGAAAAAAAAAACCCTGCATGATCTTTCATGGTCTCTGGTTTCCAATGGTGATGCATGCACCCCTGGCCACTCTGCTGTGGCTGCATGCACGCATGGCCATTAGAGGTGGTTGGGAAGGGCAGGCTGTGCATTAAAACAACAACACAGTTCAAGATAAACAGAGATAAACAACTTACTAAGTATAAGATAAACAGAGATTGGTGTAACTGTTTAGCAAAAATTATTATTTTTATTCTCTAGGTTAATTTGACAAGGATGTGTGGGTGGATAATACAGTGGGCCCTTGGTATCCCCTGGGGTTTGGTTCCAGGACCTCCCATGGATACCAAAATTCATCAGGTCTCATCATAGACAATGGTATAGTAAAATGGTGCCCCTTATATAAAAATCAAGATTTGCTTTTAGGATTTTTTAAAAATATATTTTCAAGCCATGAATGGCTGAATCTGTGGGCACAGAATCCATGGATATGGAGGGATGACTGTACTTTAAAACAATTTTAAAAATCATTTAAAATCATGAGAAGAATATTACACAGGCAGTACAGAAACATACATAAAGACCTTTCCACTTAGCTACCAAATGCCTGTCCAAATGAAAAGACTTTTACCTGGCGACAGAAGGAGAGCGAGGAGAGGAGCAGGCTAACATCTCCTGGGAGAACATTCCACAGCCTGCTAGCAGCCATCAATGAGGATGTCTCCTGTACCTTCACCAAACATACCACTGAAGATGTTGGGATCAAGAGAAAGTCCTCCCCAAAATGTCTTAAATGAAGGCAGGCTTATATAGGGCAACATGGTCTTTGAGACAGGTTGTTTAGCAAATGAAATTAGTTGCATTTATTCATTTCCTAAACATATTTTTACACTATCCTTAAATAAATTCAAAAGGGTAGTTACAAAAAGAAACCACAATACCGAAAGCAATCACAAGAAAAAAGATCAATAAGGCTTTAACGCTTTGAAAATTATTTCCACATTATTTTGCTAAAGAGCTCTGCCATATCTCTACTGAAATGTGTGCATGCTGGAAGAAGACTTCTAAATTGATTGTTGGTGTTTTGTCATGGATTGTCAACTGAGAGTGGAGCATCAAATGATCCTCTCCCCATTTTAGAGCAAGGTTGGTAATGGTGTCTTTCACACAAGGTTCACTACTTTTTAGGAAGAGTCTCATGGGATTGTGAGAATATCCACAGATCACAGGAAGGTATACAGTGAAGCCATGGGACACTCAGATTTATCAGCAAGGAAGGTCTAGAATATGGAAGAAGCAACTCTGGATTAGGCTTGCTTTCCCAATTTGGTGAATTGTCCTTGAAAAGTAGAGTATCAGTCTATGGATGAGGAAACCACAGAACAGACAAGATAAAAAGGGAACATACCAGGAAACCTCTCTCTAGCTCTTTTAACCACTAAAGGCAAGTAATTATTTGTGCAAGAATGTTTGAATATTATTCAACTCTTAAGAACAACAAGAAAAAGAACACAACAGCTATGGTAGGTGCTCCATGCAGTGAGTTCTTCACATGCATAGCATTTGCATTCTCACTGCACAGATATAACAGCAATAGCATTTACATTTCTATACCTTTTCATAGGAGATTAACACATGGGAGGCCCAGTGTCCTTCTCCCATCCTTCTCCCATCTTTAAACTCTGCTAATCAGGCAATCAGGGGTTGAAGATTATCACATCCCTATCTGCTTCTCCTGTCCTTCTCCCATGTGTAAAGTGTAATGGAGCCATCCTTTGCTATTAACAGGAACTCCCATTAATACCAAATGATGACTCCATTACACTTTACTGATGGGACAAGCACACGGGGAGAACTCCATTATACTTTACACATGGGAGAAGTACACGGGGATGTGATCATCTTCGGCCCTCGATCACAGGATTAGCAGAGTTTAAGGATGGGAGAAGGATGCTGTGCTTCCCATGTGATAATCTCCATAATGAACTCAGCACTCTCTAAGTGGTTTACAAGCTGTAAAACAATTGCCATAGCAGACAAGCTGGGCACTCATTTTACTGATCTATGTAAGTTTGGAAAGCAGAATCAGTCTTGGAGCCCTGGAATCAAAGTCACAACATTATGGCTGCAAGACCTGCATTTAACCACTGTGGCACCAGGGTTCTTTTTTCATTCCTATGTAAGGGGATGAAGCAGATATACAGGCAAGCCAATATTTGCTTTGCTCCAGTTTATGACATATTGAATTTATAATATTTTTCTAGAAATTGATAAATAAAAGGAGGAGGCTGTAGTCCATGTGCTTGGGTGAGATCTAATTTAATTTTCACTTGAGCCATTGCATTCTGGGAGCCAGTGCTGGGAGGCTACTTAAGGCTACTCAAGGCTAGCAGAAGCTGCATTTCCTTTAAGGAGGAGAAAGAAAAGGAGGAGGCTGTAGTCCATGTGCTTGGGTGAGATCTAATTTAATTTACACTTGAGCCAAGGCTAGCAGGCTAGCAGAAGCTGCATTTCCTTTAAGGAGGAGAAAGAAAAGGAGGAGGCTGTAGTCCATGTGCTTGGGTGAGATCTAATTTAATTTTCACTTGAGCCATTGCATTCTGGGAGCCAGTGCTGGGAGGCTACTTAAGGCTACTCAAGGCTAGCAGAAGCTGCATTTCCTTTAAGGAGGAGAAAGAAAAGGAGGAGGCTGTAGTCCATGTGCTTGGGTGAGATCTAATTTAATTTACACTTGAGCCAAGGCTAGCAGGCTAGCAGAAGCTGCATTTCCTTTAAGGAGGAGAAAGAAAAGGAGGAGGCTGTAGTCCATGTGCTTGGGTGAGATCTAATTTAATTTTCACTTGAGCCATTGCATTCTGGGAGCCAGTGCTGGGAGGCTACTTAAGGCTACTCAAGGCTAGCAGAAGCTGCATTTCCTTTAAGGAGGAGAAAGAAAAGGAGGAGGCTGTAGTCCATGTGCTTGGGTGAGATCTAATTTAATTTTCACTTGAGCCATTGCATTCTGGGAGCCAGTGCTGGGAGGCTACTTAAGGCTACTCAAGGCTAGCAGAAGCTGCATTTCCTTTAAGGAGGAGAAAGAAAAGGAGGAGGCTGTAGTCCATGTGCTTGGGTGAGATCTAATTTAATTTTCACTTGAGCCATTGCATTCTGGGAGCCAGTGCTGGGAGGCTACTTAAGGCTACTCAAGGCTAGCAGAAGCTGCATTTCCTTTAAGGAGGAGAAAGAAAAGGAGGCTGTAGTCCATGTGCTTGGGTGAGATCTAATTTAATTTTCACTTGAGCCATTGCATTCTGGGAGCCAGTGCTGGGAGGCTACTTAAGGCTACTCAAGGCTAGCAGAAGCTGCATTTCCTTTAAGGAGGAGAAAGAAAAGGAGGAGGCTGTAGTCCATGTGCTTGGGTGAGATCTAATTTAATTTTCACTTGAGCCATTGCATTCTGGGAGCCAGTGCTGGGAGACTACTTAAGGCTACTCAAGGCTAGCAGAAGGTTCATTTCCTTTAACAAAGGAGAAAGAAAAGGAGAAGGCTGTAGTCCATGTGCTTGGGTGAGATCTAATTTAATTTTCACTTGAGCCATTGCATTCTGGGAGCCAGTGCTGGGAGGCTACTTAAGGCTACTCAAGGCTAGCAGAAGTTTTATTTTTTATTTTTTTAATCTAGTCAAGGAGGTGTTTAGAGAATAGAAGAGGAGCCGGCCTGAAGCATCAGAGGAAGTGAATCAGAGACTTGCCTTTGGAAGGAGCTTTTAGCCAGGAGCTCTCTACATAACTATAGGCCCCGTGACTTGAACTCAGTGACAGAGCTTGGGAACAAAGGCCAAATCTAGCAAGGGAAGCCCACAGTCTTGTTTCAGTGCCTCCTTAAGACTTCTCAGTATGGACACTGAAGGCCCTGCAGCAGTCACCTGCAACACTTGTGGGATGTTTGTCTTCTTGCCTACAGAGGTGGCGAACTACACCTGCCACAAGTGCAAGTTGATAGCCCTCTTGGAAGAGAAAGTACAGCAGCTAGAGGAGCAGATATCTGCACTCCAGCATCATAGAGAGCAGGAGAATCTCCTGAACAGAACAGGCCAGAATGTCTTGGGTGGGAAACAGAGAGAGGAAGTTGTTGGGGTGGAGGAGGTCACTCCACATATAACAGAGGTAGATGCTTGGAGGAAGGTCACACACAGAAGTAAGGAAACCAGGGAACGTTCTGTGAGCTGCTTGCAGCTGCAGAATTGCTTTGAATCTCTCTCTGTTGTCAGAGATGATGAGGAAAAGCAGCAGGGACAGACATCAGGGACAGAGCAGGGGAGCCTGAGAGTATCACGAAAAGGAACAGCCACTGCTAAGCCTCGGAGGAGGCGCGTGGTCGTGGTGGGGGACTCCTTGCTGAGGGGAACAGAAGCAGTGGTTTGTGGGCCTGACAAGATGTCTCGGGAGGTGTGTTGTCTCCCTGGGGCAAAGATCCATCATGTGACGGAGAGGCTGACAAGACTTGTCAAGCCTACTGACCGTTATCCCCTTCTTTTGGTTCATGTGGGAACCAATGATACTGCAAGGCACAGCCTTCAGAATATCAAAAGGGATTATGAGGCTCTGGGAAGGAAGCTGAAAGAGATGGATGCACAGGTTGTCATCTCATCTCTACTCCCGGTAGAAGGGCATGGTCCAGGAAGGGAGAGGAAAATAGCAGAGGTGAATAACTGGCTCCGTAGATGGTGCCGCCAAGAACAGTTTGGATTCTTGGATCATGGGCTGCAGTTCCATGAGGAGGGACTTTTGGCAAGGGATGGACTGCATCTCACGCCAGTTGGCAAAAACGTTTTTGCCAACAGTCTGAAGAATCTGATCAGGAGGGCTTTAAACTGAGTTATGTGGGGGAGGGAGACATTATACTGGAAGACAAAAGGGATGGAGAGAATAGTCCAAGTGGCATAGAGGGAACAAGGCAAACAGTGCAAGGACCCAACAGTAGGAGGCAAAAAAATGTGCAAAAGCAGCAAGTAAAGAGGACACATGGTCTTAAATGTCTCTACACTAATGCACAGAGTATGGGAAATAAGCAGGATGAACTTGAACTCCTAGCACAACAAGGGAAATATGATATAATAGGCATCACTGAAACCTGGTGGGATGAGTCTCATGATTGGAATGTAGAAATAGAGGGGTATAACCTTTTTAAGAGAAACAGGCCAAGCAGGAAAGGAGGAGGAATAGCATTATAGGTCAGGGATATATACACCAGTGAAGAGATGCAGGAAGTCAATACTGGAAGCCAGTTGGAGAGCATCTGGATAAAAATTAAAGGAGAGGGAAATAACAGGGATGTTACTGTGGGAGTCTACTACAGACCCCCAACTCAGGCAGAGGAATTGGATGATGCCTTTCTAGAACAGATGACCACACAATCAGGAAGGAGAGATGTAGTAGTGATGGGGGACTATCCGGATATTTGCTGGAAGTCAAACTCAGCCAAATCCTCAAAGTCTTTCAAATTTCTCACTTGCCTGGAAGACAATTTCATTGTCCAAAAGGTGGAAGAGGCAACAAGGGGATCAGCCATTTTAGATCTGATCTTAACCAACAGGGAAGACCTAGTTGATGGGGTGCAAGTGGTTGGATCCTTAGGTGGAAGTGACCATGTTCTCCTGGAGTTTGTTATGCAGTGGAAGGGAGAAGCTAGGCATAGTCAGACATGCACTCTAGACTTTAGGAGAGCTGATTTCAATAAACTTAGAGAAATACTGGGAGTGATCCCATGGTCAGGAATACTAAAAGAAAAGGGAGTTCAAGACGGATGGGAGTTTCTCAAAAGGGAGATATTGAAGGCACAATTTCAAACAGTTCCAATGAGGAAGAAAAATGGAAGATGTCTCAAGAAGCCAGGATGGATGACTAAGGAACTTTCAAATGAGCTAAGTTTTAAACGGAACATGTATAAGAAATGGAAAAATGGAGAAATCACGAAAGAGGAATTTAAACAAATAGCCAGCACATGTAGGGGTAAAGTCAGAAAAGCTAAAGCGCAGAATGAACTCAGGCTTGCTAGAGAGGTTAAGAACAATAAAAAGGGCTTTTTTGGATATGTCCGCAGCAAAAGGAAGAAGAAGGAAACAGTAGGGCCACTGCGTGCAGAAGATGGCAAAATGCTCACAGGAGACAGAGAAAAGGCAGAATTACTCAACACCTTCTTTGCTTCAGTCTTCTCAGAAAAGGCAAAGGGTGCTCAACCTAAGGATAATGGAACAGGAGACAGAATAGAGGAAATTCAGCACAGAATAAGTAAAGAGGTAGTACAGGAATACCTGGTTAACCTAAATGAATATAAATCTCCAGGACCAGATGAACTACATCCTAGAGTATTAAAAGAACTAGCAAATGTAATATCAGAGCCATTGGCAATAATCTTTGAGAACTCCTGGAGAACAGGAGAAGTCCCAGAAGACTGGAGGAGGGCAAACGTTGTCCCCATCTTCAAAAAGGGAAAAAAAGAGGATCCCAACAATTATCGTCCAGTTAGTCTGACATCAATTCCAGGAAAGGTGCTAGAGCAGATCATTAAGCAGAGAGTCTGTGAACATTTAGAAGCCAATGCCATAATCACAAAAAGCCAACATGGGTTTCAGAAAAAGAAGTCATGCCAAACGAACCTGATCTCTTTTTTTGATAAAATTACCAGCTTGGTAGATGAAGGGAATGCTGTGGATATAGTATACCTCGATTTCAGTAAGGCCTTTGACAAGGTTCCCCATGACATTCTTGCAAACAAGCTTGAAGAATGTGGGCTAGACAAGTTAACTGTTACATGGATTTGTAATTGGTTGACTGGCCGAACTCAAAGGGTGCTCAACAATGGCTCCTTTTCATCCTGGAGAGAAGTGACCAGTGGGGTCCCACAGGGTTCTGTCCTGGGCCCAGTGCTATTCAACATCTTTATTAATGATTTGGATGACAGAATTGGTGGCATACTTATCAAATTTGCAGATGACACTAAACTGGGAGGAGTAGCTAATACCCCAGAGGACAGGATCAAAATTCAAAATGACCTGAATAGACTAGAAAGCTGGGCCAGTGCTAACAAAATGAAATTCAATACGGAGAAATGTAAGGTTCTGCACTTAGGGCGGAAAAATGAAATGCACAGATATAGGATGGGGGACACCTGGCTGAACGAGACCACATGTGAAAGGGATCTAGGAGTCCAAGTAGACCATAAGCTGAACATGAGTCAACAGTGTGATGCGGCAGCTAAAAAAGCCAATGCAATTTTAGGCTGCATCAATAGAAGTATAGTTTCTAGATCAAGGGAAGTTATAGTGCCACTCTATTCTGCTTTGGCCAGGCCCCACCTGGAATACTGTGTCCAGTTCTGGGCACCACAATTCAAAAAGGATGTGGAGAAACTGGAGCATGTCCAAAGGAGGGCAACTAAGATGGTGAAGGGTCTGGAAACCTTGCCCTATGAAGAACGCCTTAGGGAGCTGGGGATGTTTAGCCTGGAGAAGAGAAGGTTAAGAGGTGATATGATAGCCCTGTTTAAATATTTGAAGGGATGTCATATTGAGGAGGGAGCAAGCTTGTTTTCTGCTGCTGCAGAGACTAGAACGCAGAACAATGGATGCAAACTGCAGGAAAAGAGATTCCACCTCAACATTAGGAGGAACTTCCTGACAATAAGGGCTGTTCGACAGTGGAACACACTCCCTCGGAGTGTGGTGGAGTCTCCTTCCTTAGGGGTCTTTAAGCAGAGGCTGGATGGCCATCTGTCAGGGATGCTTTGACTTGGAGTTCCTGCATGGCAGGGGGTTGGACTGGATGGCCCTTGTGGTCTCTTCCAACTCTATGATTCTATGATTCTATGATTCTATGATTCTAAATAAATAAATAAATAGATAAAATCTTCTTTCCCTCTCACAAGGCATAGCTCTCCCAGGGCTCCTGAGCAAGGCGGGAGAGCAAGGAGGGTGAGATGAAACGATGAGGCTTTGGAGTTATAGTGTGGAGTTTTGAGTGGTAAGGAAAACTGACTGGACTGTTGTTTTTAACCTGCATATGTTTGTGGGAGCTGAGTGGGAGAGAAAGCAAGTGCAGTTTTTGTGTTATTGAAGGAAGAGGTTTCCTTTGCCTCCTTAGAAGTAAATGTGTGGAGTGTAAGGAAGAAATTGAAATCTTTCTGTCTTTGGAGGAATGGGTTTCACTGGTCTGCTTACAAGTGAGTATGTAGGAGGAAGCAGCTATGATTTTTGTCTGCTTAGTGGCAGGTGAGGAGGACGAAAGAATCAGAATCTATGAGCCTTGGTGTGTCCAAAAGAAGTTTGCTGGAATAGTAGGATGCTTCCAATGACTTCCAATGACCAGGTTTCAGTGATGCCTCTTATATCATATTTGTTTTGCTGGGCTAGGAGTTCAAGTTCATCTTGCTTATTTCCCATGCTCTGTGCATTAGTGTAGAGACATCTAAGAGCATGGGTCCTCCCTCTTTGTTGTCTGTGCAAGTTTTTGTTTTTGTTTTGTTTTTCGCCTCCCACTGCTAGATCCTTGCACTATTTGCCTTCTTCCCTCTATGACAGTTTGACTATTTTCTCCAGCTCCTTTGCCCTTCTGAATATTGGGTCCCTCCCCCATATAATTCAGTTTAAAACCTTCCTGATCAGATTCTTCAGACTGTTGGCAAAAATGTTTCTTCCAAATGGCATTTTATGCAACCCATCCCTTGCCAGAAGTCCCCCCTGTTGGAACTGCAACCCATGATCCAAGAATCCAAACTGTTCTTGGCGGCACCATCTATGGAGCCAGTTGTTTACATCTGCTATTTTCTTCTCCCTTCTTGGACCATGCCCTTCAACGGGGAGAAGAGATGAGATGACATCCTGTGCATCCATCTCTTTCAGCTTCCTACCCAGAGCCTCATAATCCCTTATGATATTCTGAAGGTTGTGCCTTGCAGTATCATTGTTTCCATTGTTCATTGGTGCTGCCAAGATCCTACATGTATCAAAAGAAAGGGGTAACGGTCAGTAGGCTTGACAAAGTCTTGTCAGCCTCTCTGTCATCACAGATCCTTACCTCAGAGAGACAGTACACTTCCCAAGACATCTCATCAGGCCCACAAACCACTGCTTCAGTATGCCTCAGCAAGGAGTCCCCCACCATCAGAACACACCTCCTCTGAGACTTAACAGAGACTATTCCCTGTGGTGTTACTGTCAGGTTCCCCTGTTCTGTCTATCCCTGCTGCTGTTCCTCTTCATTCCTGATAATAGAGATTCAAATCGATTTTTTAGCTGCAAGCTCACAGAACAATCAATGGTTTCCCTATTTGTGTGTGTAATATCCCTCCAACCATCTACTTCTGTTCTATGTGCAGTGACCTCCTTCCCAGCAACTTCCTCTGTGTTTTCCATTTAAGACCATCCAGTCTGTTCTTTGCAGGAAAACCTCTTGCTCCCTAAGTGTAGATATCTGGGCCTCCAGCTGCTGGACTTTCTCTTCCAAGAGGGCTATACTTGATGCAGGTGATGTTCGCCACATCCATAGGAATGAAGACAAAATCCCACAAGTGTTGCAGGTGCCTGCAGCAGGTCCTGCAGTGTCTACATTGAGAAGTCTTAAGGAGGCACTGAAACAAGACTGTGTGCTTCCCTTGCTAAACACCAGGGTAAGGAACCCCTTTTGGCTTGACTTTTGTCCCCAAGCTCTGTTAGTGAGCTCAATCAGCTGGAGCTATAGTTATGTAATTATTTATTTATTTATACCCCGCTCTTCAGCTCTAAAGGCTATCAGAGCAGCTTACAATTATTATTTTTAATTAGACGGTTCCCTGCTCTCAGGTTTACAATCTAAAAGGATACGACACAAAAGGAGAAGGGAATGGTGGTGGGGAAGGGGATCAGATCCAGCAGTTCTTCTCTCCCTCTGATGCCTGGACCAAGGCAGAGGGCATGGAGGAAGGGCTTTGCTTCTTAATCTAGGACAGGCCCAATGGAGTTTGGCCTGCTCTTTCATTCCCTTCTGGGTCAGATGGTGTTGCATGGAGAGAGGGCTCCATGCAGACAGCTCCTGGGTACTAGTTCCTTCCAGAGGCAAGCCTGTGACTCTCTTCCTTTGAGCAAAAGTCCCCACAAGCCCTTTAAGGAAAATAGTGAAAAGAAAAGGTGAAAAATTTAAAGGACAACCCCTCCAACACTGTTCCCCTCTCACCTTCTCCTCTGTACTCCACAAGCTCTTTCACTATGAAGTAATAATAATATAGAATTAGCCTTTTAGCTCCACCCCCACCCCCACCCATTGACCCACAGAAGTGGCTCACAGTTTAAAAGGTTTTTTTAATTTTTTTATTGCTTTAAAAAACAGGGAAAAAACAACATACAACAGCAACAAATGAGAAAAACAAAAACAAAAACAAATCATACCTTGCTTAATTCCATAAAGCGACCTGAAAAAAGGTCCAATTTGATATACATGCAAGACTCCACAATAAGTACAAATACACAGATACATAATGTAAAGGGGTAGGAAACAAAAGGTTACAGTTAACTTCCTAGGACTTCTTTCCGATCTTCAAATCATGATATCTATATCTATTTCTGTATCGTATAGTTAGGTCTTTTACTAATATCTTAATAAAACATCCTTGGAGTATAAGTATAATAGAGACTGCTTGTTTATACAAGCTTAATATATTCTGTTATCTATTTCTCTATTTTTTAATATATATATATATATATATATTACCTTCCTTTCACTTTAGAACAAATATCCTGAATTAGTATCTTGTCTGAGTCATATATTTATATATTGCATTTCACCACCTTATATTTTTCCCCTCTCTTTCTAGGTAATCCAAAACTGGTAGCCAATCGTCCCTCCAGGCTTCCCACTTCCTACCATTCTTCAAACAGGTGAGTTTATCCATTTGAATATATTCGATTAATCTATTCAGCCAAGCCTCGATAGTAGGAACCCCTTTTTTTCTTCCACCAGCTTGCTAGAGTCACACGTGCGGTAACAGCTAGGTAAAAAAGGACTTTACCAAAGTGTTTCTCCTTTTCATCATTCAACATCATATTCAATAAAAAATATTTTGGGTCAAATCCTATATCACAGTTTAGAATATCCTTCACAACTCCATATATCTTCCTCCAGAATTTATTAACTGATTTGCAGTTCCACCATAAATGTAGTAAAGTACCTACAGCCTTTCCACATTTCCAACATCTGTTGGATGTTGTTTTATCTATAGTTGCCGACTTCACCAGGGTCACAGTTTAAAAGTTTAAGAACTTACCCAACGAAAATGGACACAGAGAATCAGCCTTTCCTCTTGCAAAGAATGGTCTAGAAATCCTTTGCTAGCAGCTATATAGAATCAGGCTTTTAGCTCCAGAAGTGGCTCACAATTTAAAAGTTTAAGAAACAGAGACACAGAGAACCAGCCTTTCCTCTTGCAAGGAAACATACAAAATTATAAATATTATTAATCTTCTCTAGCTTGTGCTGCAATTAATTCCTTCATAAACTTGCTCACAGAAATCTCCCCTTCTTCCTCCTCTATCTTCTTTTACGCATACAGTTGAAGATTGGTTCAAAGAAGAGTGGACATGTTAGATCCCTGATAATTAAAAGTAAAATGTCAAAGATGAATTGGGGATCCCTATCTTAAGAGTACAAACCTGCACTTTACTATTTATAAATAGAAAGGAAGCAGTGATTCAGTTGTGTAGAAAAAGATTCTGCATACAGTCACAGACTTTCATATTAAACACGACATGTGAAAAGTGAATAAAGTACACATGTTGGCAAGGGTGGAAAGAAAGCAAAGTTGTGGATGATGAGTGCCAAACTGAGCTGAAAAGACTGTAAGATGAAATCCCATGGTTTGGTTCAGCATTTTCCCAACTTGACAGTGTAAGTAGGAATAAATAGAATCCTAGAGTCAGAATGGTCTCCCAAGGGGCATCCAGTCCAACCCCCTTCTGCCATGCAGGAATACAAAGAATCCTAGAGTTGGAAGGTGTTGATAGCAATAAAGTAGTTGTAAGTATTTTACAACTACATAGAGAGATAAGAGTAGGAATAAATAGAATCCTAGAGTCAGAAGGGACCCTCCCCTGCCCGATATCCAATCCAGATCCCTTCTGCCATGCAGGAATACTGAGAATCCTAAAATTGGAAGGAATCTCCAAGCGGCATCCAGTCCAATCCCCTTCTGCCAGGCAGGAAGACATAGGGTCCTAGAGTTTGGCAGTGTTGATAGTAGAGAAATAGTTATAAGTATTGTACAACAAAATAGAGAGTTGCGAGTAACAAACAAACTGTGAAGTCGACAGGTGGAGTCATCTTGTAACAGCTACAAAAAGAGGTATCCCAAAACCAGACAGAAGAGTAGTGCTGGCTTGAGTAGTGCTATGATATGAAGGTTCTACGGCTAGCTGACAGGCTTGGAACTGAAATATGAAGGCTGTTCTGCTGTTTAAGACTGTTGATTCTATGAAGGTATGCTCTGATATTTCTGTTTAATTGTGCTGCAAAGACTGCCTGAAAGTATGCTGAAAGAAATACTAAAGGTCTGAGCTTCAAGGACTGTTTTTATTGCAACCAGAACAAATGGAATTGTGCAAAAGACTTTATATGTGTCTGCTGCATCTGCTGCACACTGTAAAATAAAAGGATCCCAAGGACCATCCAGTTTGACACTGCTTTAATCTCTGCATCCTATAGAAGTCCTGGGAGTCTGGTCAGGCTTCCGGCAGTCTTAGATAGAGACAGCTAAAGATCTTGTGAAAATTACAAATTCCATATGGGAATCCCACATGTGCTAAAGGCTAAAGATTTTGCAAAATAGCAAGGACATTGCAAAAGTGAACATCTGAGGATTTCCATAAGGATGGTGCTGCCGCAGTTAAACTGGTGTTAGACTGCTTTATTTCCACAGGATGGGTTGAGATTAAAGAAAGTCATGCAATATAAGCCATTAGAGAGGATTTGAAAAATTGAGAGCAAATCAAAAGTAAACTAGTATTAAACCATTAGTACACCAATAGTAAATCATTAGTAAACCAATAGTAAACTGTTAGTAAACCAGTAGTAAACTGCTAGTAAACCAGTAGTAAACCGCTAGTAAATGAGTAGTATACTGGTAGTAAACTAGTAGTAATCTGCTAGTAAACGAGTAGTAAACTGTTAGTAGACCAGTAGTAAACTGCTTGTAAACTAGTAGTAAACTGTTAGTAAACCAGTAGTAAACTGTTAGTGAGCCAGTAGTAAACCACTAGTAGACCAGTAGTAAACTGTTAGTAAACCAGTAGTAAACTGTTAGTGAGCCAGTAGTAAACTCTTAGTAAAAGGATAGTAAGACATTAGTAGATCAGTGGTAAATTATTTGTAAATCAGTAATAAATTCTGTCAGGAAATGACATGGATGTGACCATGAAATGACATGGATGTGACCATAAGATAGAGCTGTAAACTTAGTAATGAAAGAGGCTAAGCTTCAGTGGCAGGTGTGTGTGGGTTAACTAGTTGATAATATGCACACCTGGGATGGGTAATGCAATGAGCATTTGAACTACCTATATAGTGGTCCCCCAGTTTACAAATCCCCCGGCTTACGAAAACTCCGGGATCCGAAACTGGCGGGACCGCTATTGTATCCCCCAGGATCCAAAAGATCCCCCGGGATACGGAAAAAAACCCGTGCGGCCCCTTTAAATTGGCCGCGCGGTCCGTTCGCGAAAGTGGTCCCCTGGGAAACGAAAGCTTCCGGGTTACGAAAGGTAATCCGGAACGGATTACCTTCGTAACCCGGGGACCACTGTATAAGGGAGATGGGAAATGTCTTCATTGTGGGTTGTTGTGGAGTGGTGGTTGGCGAAGCAGTTTGTTGGTGAGTTTGAGATAGAGAGTATTTGAGATGGCTGTCCAATACTCTATGTACATTTCTTTGTATATATTACAAACAAAGATTAAAGCCCCCATATTGAATGAAGACTGGCAGTGGCTGTGTCTTTATTCAGCAAGCAGTTTCCTTCCTGGCCTGAAGACTGTTGCAGTTATCTCTTCAGAGACCTTCTTCTTGGCGTCCTGTCTGCGTGGCTTCGTTCTGCAAGTGGTCGTAGTGGACACAGTGAGTCACTCTACGTCCCTAACAAATTCTTAGTATGGGGTAATTGTAACAGGCACGGGCATTTATAAATATCTCAATTATTGCAATTCCTCCACTACTTACCCCCTACTACTGATTCAATACTGGTTTAATCCAGCTCTCTACTGCTGTTGAACTATCTGCCTTTTTTGATGCTTGGTGGTCTAAAGATGGCTAAAGATCTTGTGATGGTGTTATGGCACTTAAATCAGTGTCAAACTGCTTTATTTCCACAGGGTGGGTTGACATTAAGGAAAATCATACAATATAAGCAATTAGAGAAGATATGTAAAATTGGGAGCAAATCAATAGTAAGCCAGTAGTAAATTGTTAGTAAGGCAGTAGTGAACCTGTAGTAAACTGCTTGTAAACCAATAATAAAGTGTTATTAAATCAGTAGTAGACTGTTAGTGAATCAGTAGTGAATTCATAGTATAGTAGTAGTATCTCCATCAATATCATTGCAATTCTTCCACTTCTAACCCCCTACTACTAATTCAGTACTGATTAATCCATCTCTCTCTTGCTACTGAACTTCCTGCCTTTTTTTGACACTTGGTGGTCTAAAGTCACTGTGAAAAGGATGGATTGACCCTTTCGGAACAAGAAGGGGGTGTGAAATTCACATTATAGGATGTTAATTAACAACAATATCCTGCCCAGGAAAAGAAAACTAACTCACAATTTACACCCATTGTGTGCTCTTGAATCCAAGGCACTCTAGGAACTTCAAAACCACTCATGCTACTAATCCCTGTGAAAATTTGGGGGATAAACTGGGTTGGCAATTTATTTTTAATTTTAAAAAATTGTACAAAAACTCTAAGCATGAAATTTCCACGACAGTGTTTATTTCTGTTCCCTCTCAAGCTTTCTATCAACATGCCTTCTATGTAACAATTCTGAGCTTTTCTTCCATAGTATTGTTTTAATGTCATAGAATCATAGAATCTCCGAGTTGGAAGGGAACCTGAAGGATCATCCAGTCCAACGCCCTTCTGCCATGCAGGTATAAATAGAATCCTCGAGTTGGAGGGTGTTAATAGCAGTAAAATAATGGTAAGTATGTACAACTACATAGAGAGCTGATGTGTTGCACTCCCACTATTTCAAGGCAATAAACATATTATGGACTTTGTAGTCCATTTGCAAGAAAATTCAAGCTTGGAACAAAGGAATGTGCAAAAGAGAAATAGGCCACTTTTCAAGAGGCCAATAACAACCTGCTCTTTTATGGTCAAAAGCGACAACTTCCATACCATTCTTGGCAAATTACGTGGTCTAGCAAACACTAGCATCTCAGATGAGAAGTTAATTAATAGTCTAGCATCTGTTAAGTGATTTCAGTTGTTTGTGTTTATCATAGTGAATTAATTTCCCAATTTCCAATTCCAGAGGGTCACTACCTCAAAGTTTATTTTTATGGTTCGTCACACATTAAAAGGAGTTCCACTCTAGTTTTTGTTGTTTTTGTTGTTATTTATTTATTTATTTATTTATTTAAAAGTCCTTCTCTCACTAAATAAAAGTAGATGAGGATAGAATTCAAGGCTAAAGGGGCTATGAGGATGAGTGCAGATGGAAGGCTGTCTAACCCTTTTGCTTTGATCATACTTTAGTGAAAAACGCTTGCAGAAGGAAAAATAAAATAAGCATGCCTTTCTCTC
Organism: Urosaurus nigricauda; assembly: GCA_034509955.1. NCBI lineage: Eukaryota > Metazoa > Chordata > Lepidosauria > Squamata > Phrynosomatidae > Urosaurus > Urosaurus nigricauda. The sequence continues at coordinate 233,100,992 of JAOEGL010000001.1, read as the reverse complement.
TTTATAGGTATAATTGCACAAATCTAATATCAGCTATTTCTAGGAGTACAAAAGTTTGCTTATTTCCTTCTTGCATAGAAGAAAGAAAAATGTCAAGTATTTTCCCCCACAGGGCAAGATTAGGAGAGTTTCTGTGCCATTTTCATTGAATTTTCACATTTAAGGACTTGTGTAAAAATTGCAAAACTTTTATTTTCTGAAAACCATTGTTTTTGCACAAAACAACTGTTTTATTCCCCCTAACTAGCATGTCGTGCAAACTATTGCTATGACCTCTTACATTACATAACTTTACATATATGTAACAATATAGTAGACGTGCTAAGAAACTCCTTACTTAGTTGCTAAGGAGTATAATGGGACATTGGCAAGATCATTCATTGTGCATCAGTGTGTGCTGTGCATCAGTGACCAATGTGCATTGGTGACCGATGTACATCAGTGTATGATGTATGCTGTGCACCAGTGCACATTAAGCACTTTGAAATCTCTGCAACATAATAGCATAACTGCAGCCCTGTGCTGGATAAGGACATTATGCAACTGTGCAATTCTAATTCTCAGGGATGCAAGTTCAGTTACGAAGATGTGAGTCCCCTCCAGGATTCCAGTGCTTATTTTACTTTTTTGCAATAGACTTGGGAGTGGTAAGGAACTCTGTCTTGCTTGAATGTTGAAAGAAGATTCAATTGTTACTCTCAACAACAGCTTCTGTACTTAGCAGGATAGCAAATACCACATTATCCTTTGTTCCAGCCAATTATATTTCTGGAGCCATTCCTAAATGCAAAGTAGACATGTCTTGATTATTCGCCTTCCTGTTCCAGATTTGCATGTGATCACCCAAACGCCTGCATACTTTCTGTGCATTGATCTGTGGCTTTTGGTTTGGCACACAATATTTTCCATATACTGTGTGTGTATATATATATATATATATACACAACATATTTTGATTCCCTCTCTGTGTTAGGCTTTGAGACCTGGGTTTAAAATGTACAGATATGCAAAAATGGAAAAACAGGAATTGTGGCTGGAGTTGTCTGCAGCTGAAAGCTGGAAGCAGACACTGCTCAAGGTCAGTATGTGCTTGCTTGCACGTAGGCATAATATAAACAACAAGAGTCTTCCTGATTGAGGGGACAACATTGTAGGTAACACAAGGAAGAAGAATCACCAGAAGAGGTTGGGTAATTGTGTTCTGGAGTGGATGGTTGGAGTTTTGTTGAACGAGCGTGTATATATATTTTAAATACAGCAACTTAAGAATAAAACCTGTGAGGAGAGAGTTTTCGCTCCAGTCTGTTTCATCAACTGGGAGGAGGATTCCTGATAAAGCTGAAGCTCCAGGGTTGCCAGTAATTCCAAAGGCATCAGAGATTGTATGAACTGTGCACTTCTGCTTGTTTACATCTACAAGGGTTATGGGGCCCAGATGTTATCTACTCAGGCATCTCCGTTGCTGTGCTGTCAGTGCCAGAAGGCTACATGGTAAGATTTTTGGACTGTTGTCTGTGTCTTATCACAATTGACAGTAGAAGCTGGGAAAACTGCCAGGACTCTATATTTACACTGATTTATTATTATTATTATTAATTATTATTATTATTAACCTTTATTTATATAGCGCTGTAAATTTACACAGTGCTGTACATACAATCTTAAATTATACGGATCCCTGCCCTCAGGCTTACAGTCTAGAAGAGACAACACAAAAGGAAGAGGGGAAGGTGATGGAAAGGGGGCAGCTAAATTTCCCAAACTAAATGAAACTAATTATGCAGCTTGGAGTTCTTATTGTGAAGCATTGCTGGTCAGAGAAGGACTGGAGGATGTTGTTGAGAAAGGACCCACAGCTGATAGTTTTGACCGTGATAAGTCAGCAAGAGCTACAATTTTGCTTACAATCACGCTGTCGCAAATCAACCATGTCCGGGAGAAGAGAACCTGAAAGGCAGTTTGGGATGCTTTGAGGGAGATTCACTAATCTAATACAACTTTGTCTCGATTGATTTGGTGTAGGAGACTGTATGCCTGCAAAATGCAGAAAGGACAATCACCAGAGAATCATTTGGAGATCATGTCTGATTTTTTCTGCCAGGTGCAGATGGGAGGTGTTGTCCTAGCATCTAAGCAGAAAGCATACATACTGCTTGGGAGTCTTTCTGAAGATTTTGAAAATATTTTGTGGAATTTTCAGAATTTTAATGAGGCAGACATTACTGCGGAGCTGGTAGCTGCACATGTCTTGGAAGAGAGCCAATGTCGGCAGTACGAGGCAGGGCTCCAGAGGCAGCATGCAGTACCAAAACAACCACACTCAACTGGGGATTTCAAGGACCTGCAACCGGAGAAAGCGGCCGTGTCCAGGGAGAGAAAGTGTTTCCACTATGGGAAGCAAGGTCATCTCAAGAAGGACTGCAGAAAGCTGGCAGCAGCAAGAAAACAACAGCCTAAAGATCCTGTAAAAAAACCCTGCAGGATCTTTCAAGATCTCTGGTTTTCAATAGTGATGCATGCACCCCTGGCCACTCTGTTGGAGCTGCATGCACGCATGGCCATTAGAGGTGGTTGGGGAGGGCAGGCTGTGTATTAAAACAACAACACAGTACAAGAGGAACAGAGATAAACAGCTTACTAAGTACAAGATAAACTGAGATTGGTGTAACTGTTTAGCAAAAATTATTATTTTTATTCTCTAGGTTAATTTGACAAGGATGTGTGGGTGGATAATACAGTGGGCCCTTGGTATCCCCTGGGGTTTGGTTCCAGGACCTCCCATGGATACCAAAATCCATGGATGCTCAGGTCTCATCATAGACAATGGTGTAGTAAAATGGTGCCCATTATATAAAAATCAATATTTGCTTTTAGGATTTTTTTAAAATATATTTTCAAGCAATGAATGGCTGAATCTGTGGACACAGAATCCATGGATATGGAGGGATGACTGTACTTTAAAACAATTTTAAAAATCATTTTAAATCATGAGAAGAATATTACACAGGCAGTACAGAAACATACATAAAGACCTTTCCACTTAGCTACCAAATGTCTGTCCAAATGAAAAGACTGTTACCTGGCAGCAGAAGGAGAGCGAGGAGAGGAGCAGCAGCGATCAATGAAGATGTCTCCTGTACCTTCACCAAACATACCACTGAAGATGTTGGGATCAAGAGAAAGTCCTCCCCAAAATGTCTTAAATGAAGGCAGGCTTATATAGGGCAACATGGTCTTTGAGACAGGTTGTTTAGCAAATGAAATTAGTTGCATTTATTCATTTCCTAAACATATTTTTACACTATCCTTAAATAAATTCAAAAGGGTAGTTACAAAAAGAAACCACAATACCGAAAGCAATCACAAGAAAAAAGATCAATAAGGCTTTAACGCTTTGAAAATTATTTCCACATTATTTTGCTAAAGAGCTCTGCCATATCTCTACTGAAATGTGTGCATGCTGGAAGAAGACTTCTAAATTGATTGTTGGTGTTTTGTCATGGATTGTCAACTGAGAGTGGAGCATCAAATGATCCTCTCCCCATTTTAGAGCAAGGTTGGTAATGGTGTCTTTCACACAAGGTTCACTACTTTTTAGGAAGAGTCTCATGGGATTGTGAGAATATCCACAGATCACAGGAAGGTATACAGTGAAGCCATGGGACACTCAGATTTATCAGCAAGGAAGGTCTAGAATATGGAAGAAGCAACTCTGGATTAGGCTTGCTTTCCCAATTTGGTGAATTGTCCTTGAAAAGTAGAGTATCAGTCTATGGATGAGGAAACCACAGAACAGACAAGATAAAAAGGGAACATACCAGGAAACCTCTCTCTAGCTCTTTTAACCACTAAAGGCAAGTAATTATTTGTGCAAGAATGTTTGAATATTATTCAACTCTTAAGAACAACAAGAAAAAGAACAAAACAGCTATGGCAGGTGCTCCATGCAGTGAGTTCTTCACATGCATAGCATTTGCATTCTCACTGCACAGATATAACAGCAATAGCATTTACATTTCTATACCTTTTCATAGGAGATGAACACATGGGAGGCACAGTGTCCTTCTCCCATCCTTGTCTCATCCTTAAACTCTGCTAATCAGGCTCTGAAGATTATCACATCCCTATGTGCTTCTCCTGTCCTTCTCCCATGTGTAAATTGTAATGGAGCCATCCTTTGCTATTAACAGGAACTCCCATTAATACCAAATGATGACTCCATTACACTTTACTGATGGGAGAAGCACACGGGGACAACTCCATTATACTTTACACATGGGAGATGGATGGGAGAAGCACACGGGGATGTGATATACAGCAGATATACAGGCAAGCCACAATTTGCTTTGCCCCAGTTTAGACATATTGAATTTATAATATTTCTCTAGAAATTGATAAATAAATAAATAAATAAATAAATACCTTCTTTCCCTCTCACAAGGAATAGCTCTCCCAGTGCTCCTGAGCAAGGCGGGAGAGCAAGGAGGGTGAGATGAAACGATGAGGCTTTGGAGTTATAGTGTCGAGTTTTGAGTGGTAAGGAAAACTGACTGGACTGTTGTTTTTAACCTGCATATGTTTGTGGGAGTGGGAGAGAAAGCAAGTGCAGTTTTTATGTTATTGAAGGAAGAGGTTTCCTTTGCCTCCTTAGAAGTAAATGTGTGGAGTGTAAGGAAGAAATTGGAATCTTTCTGTCTTTGGAGGAATGGGTTTCACTGGTCTGCTTACAAGTGAGTATGTAGGAGGAAGCAGCTATGGTTTTTGTCTTCTTAGTCACTTAGGCAGGTGAGGAGGACGAAAGAATCAGAATCTATGAGTCTTGGTGTGTCCAAAAGAAGTTTGCTGGAATAGTAGGATGCTTCCAATGACTTCCAATGACCAGGTTTCAGTGATGCCTCTTATATCATATTTGTTTTGCTGGGCTAGGAGTTCAAGTTCATCTTGCTTATATCCCATGCTCTGTGCATTAGTGTAGAGACATCTAAGAGCATGGGTCCTCCCTCTTTGTTGTCTGTGCAAGTTTTTGTTTTTGTTTTTGTTTTGCCTCCCACTGCTGGATCCTTGCAATATTTGCCTTGTTCCCTCTATGACAGTTTGACTATTTTCTCCAGCTCCTTTGCCCCTCTGAATATTGGGTCCCTCCCCCATATAATTCAGTTTAAATTGTTAAGGCAAGGAGCATGGGTCCCTCCCCCATATAATTCAGTTTAAATTGTTAAGGCAAGGAGCATGGGAATTATAGTCATAGAAATGCAAAGCTGTATGTGGGAAACAAAGTCTGTAAAATTTCCAGCAGGAGGTGAGATAGTGTAGTGAGACACATACACAACTAGAAGGTGAACCTGAACCTGTAACTAAGCTTTTGTGCAGGAGGAGATGTGGATGTATATAGCTTGATTAGTATAGCCAGAGTGTGTTTAGCAAGAAATGTGTTGCAAAGATGTTTATTGTTTTATTATAGAGTTTGTATTATTCAAGTAGCCAATAAAGATAGTTTAGTGCACAGCTTGTGTGGTTTGTTGACTGCAAGAAGAGTGGAGCAGCAACAGTGATTCCCAAAGTTCCAGAGCTGATGTTTTTGTTCCTGAGCTGCTTCATGGGCAACTCTGCAACCTGCAACACATCACACCATTGATCAGTTCTGATCAGCCCAGCTTTGACCAGATGGTGGTGAGTTAAGTCTGTGGAAAGTACAACACCTCCCATCATCATCCCCAACATAAAACCCTCCTGATCAGATTCTTCAGACTGTTGGCAAAAATGTTTCTGCCAAATGGCATTATATGCAACCCATCCCTTGCCAGAATTCCCCCCTATTATAACTGCAGCCCATGATCCAAGAATCCAAACTGTTCTTGGCAGCACCATCTATGGAGCCAGTTGTTTACATCTGCTATTTTCTTCTCCCTTCTTGGACCATGCCCTTCAACTGGGAGAAGAGATGAGATGACAACCTGTGTACCCATCTCTTTCAGCTTCCTACCCAGAGCCTCATAATCCCTTATGATAGTCTGAAGGTTCTGCCTTGCAGTATCATTGTTTCCCACATGGATCAAAAGAAAGGGGTAACGGTCAGTAGGCTTGACAAAGTCTTGTCAGCCTCTCTGTCATCACAGATCCTTACCTCAGAGAGACAGTACACTTCCCAAGACATCTCATCAGGCCCACAAACCACTGCTTCAGTATGCCTCAGCAAGGAGTCCCCCACCATCAGAACACACCTCCTCTGAGACTTAACAGAGACTATTCCCTGTGGTGTTACTGTCAGGTTCCCCTGTTCTGTCTATCCCTGCTGCTGTTCCTCATCATCCCTGATAATAGAGATTCAAATCGATTTTGTAGCTGCAAGCTCACAGAACAATCCCTGGTTTCCCTATTTGTGTGTGTAACATTCCTCCAACCATCTACTTCTGTTGTATGTGAAGTGACCTCCTTCCCAGCAACTTCCTCTGTGTTTTCCATTTAAGATCATCCAGTCTGTTCTTTGCAGGAAAACCTCTTGCTCCCTAAGTGTAGATATCTGGGCCTCCAGCTGCTGGACTTTCTCTTCCAAGAGGGCTACACTTGATGCAGGTGACGTTCGCCACATCCATCGGAATGAAGACAAAATCCCACAAGTGTTGCAGGTGCCTGCAGCAGGTCATGCAGTGTCTATATTGAGAAGACTTAAGGAGGCACTGAAACAAGACTGTGTGCTTCCCTTGCTAAACACCAGGGTAAGGAACCCCTTTTGGCTTGACTTTTGTCCCCAAGCTCTGTTAGTGAGCTCAATCAGCTGGAGCTATAGTTATGTATTTATTTATTTATTTATTTATACCCCGCTCTTCAGCTCTAAAGGCTATCAGAGCGGCTTACAATTATTATTTTTAATTAGACGGTTCCCTGCTCTCAGGTTTACAATCTAAAAGGATACGACACAAAAGGAGAAGGGAATGGTGGTGGGGAAGGGGATCAGATCCAGCAGTTCTTCTCTCCCTCTGATGCCTGGACCAAGGCAGAGGGCATGGAGGAAGGGCTTTGCTTCTTAATCTAGGACAGGCCTAATGGAGTTTGGCCTGCTCTTTCATTCCCTCCTGGGTCAGATGGTGTTGCATGGAGAGAGGGCTCCATGTAGACAGCTCCTGGGTACTAGTTCCTTCCAGAGGCAAGCCTGTGACTCACTTCCTTTGAGCAAAAGTCCCCACAAGCCCTTTCAGGAAAATAGTTTTTAAAAAAGGTGAAAATTTAAAGGACAATCCCTCCAACATTGTTCCCAGGTCGCCTTCTCCTCTGTACTACACAAGCTCTTTCACTATGAAGTAATAATAATATAGAATTAATCTTTTAGCTCCACCCTCCACCCCCACCCCCACCCATTGACCCACAGAAGTGGCTCACAGTTTAAAAGTTTAAGAACTTACCCAACGAAAATGGACACAGAGAATCAGCCTTTCCTCTTGCAAGGAATGGTCTAGAAATCCTTTGCTAGCAGCTATATAGAATTAGGCTTTTAGCTCCAGAAGTGGCTCACAGTTTAAAAGTTTAAGAAACAGAGACACAGAGAACCAGCCTTTCCTCTTGGAAGGAAACATACAAAATTATTAATATTATTCATCTTCTCTAGCTTGTGCTGCAATTAATTCCTTCATAAACTTGCTTACAGAAATCTCCCCTTCTTCCTCCTCTATCTTCTTTTACGCATACAGTTGAAGATTGCTTCAAAGAAGAGTGGACATGTTAGATCCCTGATAATTAAAAGTAAAATGTCATAGATGAATTTGGGATCCCTATCTTAAGAGTATAAACCTGCACTTTACTATTTATAAATAGAAAGGAAGCAGTGATTCAGTTGTGCAGAAAAAGATTCTGCATACACTCACAGACTTTCAGATTAAACATGACATGTGAAAAGTGAATAAAGTACACATGTTGGCAAGGGTGGAAAGAAAGCACAGTTGTGGATGATGAGTGCCAAACTGAGTTGAAGAGACTGTAAGATGAAAGCCCATGGTTTGGTTCAGCATTTTCCCAACTTGACAGTGTAAGTAGGAATAAATAAAATCCTAGAGTCAGAATGGTCTCCCAAGGGGCATCCAGTCCAACCCCCTTCTGCCATGCAGGAATACAAAGAATCCTAGAGTTGGAAGGTGTTGATAGCAATAAAGTAGTTGTAAGTATTTTACAACTACATAGAGAGATAAGAGTAGGAATAAATAGAATCCTAGAGTCAGAAGGGACCCTCCCCCGCCCGGTATCCAGTCCAGATCCCTTCTGCCATGCAGGAATACTGAGAATCCTAAAATTGGAAGGAATCTCCAAGCGGCATCCAGTCCAATCCCCTTCTGCCAGGCAGGAAGACATAGGGTCCTAGAGTTTGGCAGTGTTGATGGTAGTGAAATAGTTGTAAGTATTGTACAACAAAATAGAGAGTTGCAAGTAGCAAACAAACTATGAAGTCGACAGGTGGAGTCATCTTGTAACAGCTATAAAAAGAGGTATCCCAGAACCAGACAGAAGAGTAGTGCTGGCTTGAGTAGTGCTATGATATGAAGGTTCTATGGCTAGCTGACAGGCTTGGAACTGAAATATGAAGGCTGTTCTGCTGTTTAAGACTGTTGATTCTATGAAGGAATGCTCTGATATTTCTGTTTAATTGTGCTGCAAAGACTGCCTGAAAGTATGCTGAAAGAAATACTAAAGGTCTGAGCTTCAAGGACCGTTTTTATTGCAACCAGAACAAATGGAATTGTGCAAAAGACTTTATATTTGTCTGGTATGAAAACAATACTAGTTGCTCACTCATACATCCTACTGAGCCAAATCATCTGTTAGCCTTGTGTTGAAATGTTGTTTATCCACTCCAAGGTTTGGAGGTGAATCCTGCTGCATCTGCTACACACAGTAAAATAAAAGGATCTCAAGGACCATCCAGTTTGACACCGCTTTAATCTCTGCATCCTATAGAAGTCCTGGGAGTCCGGTGAGGCTTCTGGCAGTCTTAGATAGAGACAGCTAAAGATCTTGTGAAAACTACAAATTCCATATGGGAATCCCACATGTGCTAAAGGCTAAAGATTTTGCAAAATAATAAGGACATTGCAAAAGTGAACATCTGAGGATTTCCATAAGGATGGTGCTGCCGCAGTTAAACTGCTGTTAGACTGCTTTATTTCCACACGATGGATTGAGATTAAAGAAAGTCATGCAATATAAGCCATTAGAGAGGATTTGAAAAATTGAGAGCAAATCAAAAGTAAACTAGTATTAAACCATTAGTAAACCAATAGTAAATCATTAGTAAACCAATAGTAAACTGTTAGTAAACTGGTAGTAAACTAGTAGTAAACCAGTAGTAAACTGTTAGTAAACCAGTAGTAAACCAATAGTAAACCAGTGGTAGACCAGTAGTAATCTGTTATTAAACTGGTAGTAAACCAGTAGTAGACTGTTAGTAAACCAGTAGTAAACTGATAATAAACCAGTGGTAGACCAGTAGTAAACTGTTAGTAAACCAGTAGTAAACTGTTAGTGAGCCAGTAGTAAACTCTTAGTAAAGGGATAGTAAAACATTAGTAGATCAGTGGTAAATTATTTGTAAATAGTAATAAATTCTATTAGGAAATGACATGGATGTGACCATGAAATTACATGGATGTGACCATAAGATGGAGCTGTAAGCTTAGTAATGAAAGAGGCTAAGCTTCAGTGGCAGGTGTGTGTGGGTTAACTAGTTGGTAATATGCACACCTGGGATGGGTGATGCAATGAGCATTTGAACCACCTAGAATAAGGGAGATGGGAAATGTCTTCATTGTGGGTTGTTGTGAAGTGGTGGTTGGCGAAGCAGTTTGTTGGTGAGTTTGAGATAGAGAGTATTTGAGATGGCTGTCCTATACTCTATGTACATTTCTTTGTATATATTACAAACAAAGATTAAAGCCCCCATATTGAATGAAGACTGGCAGTGGCTGTGTCTTTATTCAGCAAGCAGTTTCCTTCCTGGCCTGAAGACTGTTGCAGTTATCTCTTCAGAGACCTTCTTCTTAGCGTCCTGTCTGCCTGGCGTCATTCTGCAAGTGGTCGTAGTGGACACAGCGAGTCACTCTACGTCCCTAACAAATTCTTAGTATGGGGTAATTGTAACAGGCATGGGCATTTATAAATATCTCAATTATTGCAATGCCTCCATTACTTACCCCCTACTACTGATTTAATCCAGCTCTTTCTACTGCTGTTGAACTATCTGCCTTTTTTGATGCTTGGTGGTCTAAAGATGGCTAAAGATCTTGTGAACAGTATAGGATGGTGTTATGGCACTTAAATCAGTGTCAAACTGCTTTATTTCCACAGGGTGGGTTGACATTAAGGAAAATCATACAATATAAGCAATTAGAGAGGATATGTAAAATTGGGAGCAAATCAATAGTAACCCAGTAGTCAATTGTTAGTAAGGCAGTAGTGAACCTGTAGTAAACTGCTTGTAAACCAGTAATAAAGTGTTATTAAATCAGTAGTAGACTGTTAGTGAATCAGTAGTGAATTCATAGTATAGTAGTAGTATCTCCACCACTGAGGCTTTGGAGTTATAGTGTGGAGTTTTGAGTGGTAAGGAAAACTGACTGGACTGTTGTTTTTAACCTGTATATGTTTGTGGGAGCTGAGTGGGAGAGAAAGCAAGTGCAGTTTTTGTGTTATTGGAAGGAAGAGGTTTCCTTTGCCTGCTTAGAAGTAAATGTGTGAAGGGGAAGGAAGAAATTGGAATCTTTCTGTCATTGGAGGAATGGGTATCATTTTTCTGCTTACAAGTGAGTATGTAGGAGGAAGCTTAGTAGCAGGTGAAGAGGATGAAGGAACTAGAATCTGTTGGCAGCTGCCTTTGGTGTGTCCAAAAGAAGTTTCCTCTGCTTGCTTAGATATTGGAGAGGAAGTGAGAAGCTGGAGTCTTATTGTCTGAAAGAGTAGAGGAGGTTGATGTGAAGAAGGTAAGCTCTGATATTTTATGCTGTAAACGGCTCTAAAATTGGTTGTAATTGAATAAAATGGCTAACTTTTGGCTGCTTGTTGGAATAGTAGGATGCTTCCAATGACTTCTTTTGGGTCTGGCTCAAATCACATTCATATGTATGCATTAAATTCTATTTAAAATTTAAAAGTCTACAATTGGGACAACAATTCAGAGGGACACACCTTCTCCCTAAAAGATCCTGGCTGGGGGCAACTAAATCTCAGGATGTCACCCTTGTTTCTACAGATGCCAGTGGAATGATGGAGATGCAAGGGCTCCTCTGGAAGTGATGTTGCTCCTGCCCTAAAAGTTTGGAACAGATATGGGGTGGGAGGCAACATTTCCCCTCAGCTGTATTCTTCAGTTTTTCAATGTAGTATATATGTAAATGTGGGTGCCTATGCATATTTATGAGGGATAGATACAGAGATGACAGTCCAAACAAAACGATGTCTGTCAACTTTCTGTTGGTCTCAATTCCTCTCCTTTCTTATCCACTTTCTACAGAGTTATAGTTCTTGACATAACCTTCGCTTCTAACCTTTTCCCCCTCTCTCATGCAGCACTTCTGTGGGTTTTTTTTTCTTTTTTAAAAAAGAAAATATATTGTCATTCTGACACAAAGGCCAAAGCCTCTTCTGCTTTTTTGCCCACGCTGACATGGGAGCTGCCCTATTTCTCCTCCTTTTTAATTACAGGTTGCCTTGTGCCCTTTTGTATGTGATAATTAACACTTCTTCCTGCCTCGCTTTACAATGGCAATTTATCTCTTGAAAGTATAACTCACAATTTTTTTCTGGTTTTCTTTCCTTTTGGGTTCCAAAAGTATGTAGGCATAAAACGTTTCTAGACATGAAATGAAGACATTATGCTTTTCCCACATGTTTTCATCAGTTACTGGAAATGATAGTAACACAATTTAATGCAATCCACTTCAGTCTGCTATATTATACGTTTGATATGTCTTAAGTATCCATTCCCACACTTACTTCCTACTGGGGCCATGTCCAGATGAGTCAGAATATTCCAGAACCAGCCCAAAATATTCTGTCTCCATATTTGCCCCAAATCCACCCTCCCCCCCATAAGTGTGCTGATGAGCAGGACACATGCGTGTCCCACTGGGCTGCCTGCTGCCCACAGGAATCATTCTCTCCGAGTCTGAAAACAAGATCCTCACTGTTGATCACATCACTGAGCATCTCATTCTGACATCAAAGGGACCAACTCATGCCAGCAGCAGTGGTGGCAGGTGGCCCAGTGAGAAGTATATGTGAATAGCTGCCCTCCATCACTCTCCAGGGCTCTAGATTTTCTAGGATGATCTGGAACAAAATATAAGTTTTAAAACTCTATTTTAAGGGTAGTATAAATGTGTACTGAGTGCTGAACTGGCCATACATCATCAAGATAATTTCCACCAGAATTGGGAACTGGGCCCTGTGTCATATGAACTGATTGCCATGAGGATAGGAAAAGGATGTGTTATTGGGCCTGTGCAGACACAGGCCAAGTATGTCTTGTAAAATGGAAAACTGAGTTTTGAGACACTGGACACCTTTACAAGGCAGCTGCCAACATTTTCAGTGTGCATTGGTTACTTTCAGTTGAAAACATATGAGGGACAAGTAAGTTTATCTTTGATAAGAATTTACCAAAACCTACAGATTTCTTTATGTTCAAGATGGAAAAAAGATTTTCCACTTTCCAAAATTGAAATGTGGATGACAACAAAGCCAACAGATTTCCCTTCTGTAAAGTTTTCTTCCAGAGTGCCTCTTATGCCAATGGCAGAAAACATGCAAACAATATAAGTGGCAGGCTTGGTTTGATTGTTGGACTAGGACTCTGGGAGGTGAGGGTTTGAATCCTGGGTGACTTCAGGCAAGGCACATTCTGTCAGGCTTAGAGAAAGGCAATGGCAAACCACCACCACCACCCCCCGCACATCTCTTGCCAAGAAAACCTTATGACAGGTTCACCATAAGTTAGATTACTCTTAATCAGAAATGACTTGAAGGCACACAACAACAACAACAACAAATATATTATGCACTATCAGACTTATCTATGGAGTTGGACTGTACACCATGCACCATATCAAATTTAAGGCTTAAGAATATATAGCCCATGGAGTTTAATGAGCAGCATAAGAACAACAGATCTTTGAAAATCAGGGACAGGTAAATGTGCCCTCAGTCTACATAAAACACTACCACACTGCATAGGGTTAATCTTCTGTTCATCTTAATACTTCTATTGCTATGGATGCATGAAATGAAGCAGGAAGTAGCTCATTAAAGCCCTTGCTCATCTTCATGTCCAACCAGAACGTTCTAGATTTGATTAAGGCATAGTTATATTTAACTATGCCTTAATCAATACATACCCCCCCTGGAATCAATGGACTCATTATGCATGATTAATTTAAGTTCCACTGATATCTCTAAATATGGCTTAAGTCTTGATCTAGATGTCACAAAACTTACTCAAGTTTGTCCTTTGTTACCCTTGCTAACGTTGGTCAGCTTCCAAAGAAAAATATCCTGAAGCACAGTTCCCTCTCTCTATACATCTTTGTATATTAGATTTTTTTCAGAACCGGGGACAATACTGAGTTAGAGGACATTTATCTCTCTGCTAAAATTGCCAGCTATGGCACTAATTATGGCTTATGGTAAAGTTAATGTTTTTGAGTTGAAGCTACCACTTCTCTTCATGTAATATTCCAGATAAATACCAGGTATCAAATCTATGAACCATGATCTGTATTTGAAATGAGAGCCAAGTGCTGCGTCCTTTATTCCACAAACAGATCACTGAACCATCCATTGCCCTATGTGTTTCCCCATCAATATACATTTGAAAATAATCGTGCACTGGACCAGAAGCCCAGTGAACCATAGCAGAACTCACTCACATTAGTTGTAGGGATGTTGTAGATTTCTGTTATCACTTCATGGATGGGCAACTCACAGAATCTGAACCTGCTGCTCACACTTTGCGTGTCAATTTCCTATTAAACAACAGTATTCAACCTTGAAGCTGTGTTGTAGAGTCGTGTTATCATAAAACAAAGCAGCAGAGGAAAACAAAAAATTAATAATTGCAGTAAGTCATCCTGACCTTCATAGTTGTAGCCCAGCAGCTGTATCTCAGGAAATAAATTAGCCACTGACATTTCAATGTCAAGTTGTTCCACCAATCGGCAATGTGCTATGGTAGCAAAATGAGAAAGTTGTTAACTAATTCAAGCAGTGTGTTGGCCTTCCATGCTTTGTTAGTATTATCACCCCCATCATCAGTATCATTAGTATCATCAGTATCACCATTACCATCATCACATTCATCACCATCATTAATTTATTTTCCACCATTTCCCTCGCCTAAAGATGTCATACGAAGTTATAACAGGTAGAGATAAAAATCTACATCGAAATATACAAAAATTTAAATGCAATTAAACTATACATAGAATCAAAAACAATTTTAAAATATACCCATTAAAAACGGTTTTTTAATTAGACAAATAAAAACAAAATCCACAAGCAGCAATCCTTTTACTGAGCCAACTCCAAAACATATTATTATTATTAAACTTTATTTCTAAAGCGCTGTAAATATACTCAGCGCTGTACAAAATTGGTAAAACTTAAGAAATATATAAAAGCCTGCCAAAGGCGTACACTCTAAAATAATAGCAGATAAAATTACAAAGGGGGAAGACAAGTTAAAACATCGAACATAAAAGCAAATCACAACAAGCAATATCAGACAGCCAGATGGTAATCACAAGTTCCCTGAGAATGCTTCCCTAAACAATAAGGTTTTCAGCTCAACCTTAAAGCTAGTTAGGGAAGTGATGAGCCGAGCATGCAGAGGGAGAAGGTTCCAGGAATGAGGGGCAGCAAGAGAAAAGGGACGGATCCGGGAGGGGGCAGAAGACAACCTGGGTTGAGAGAGGAGACCTTGGTCACCAGAGCGGAGGGTACGGGTAGGAACATAGGGGGAGAGAAGATCAGCTAGGTAAGGAGGGGCCAGTCCATGCAGGGCTTTGAAGGTGAGTAACAAAAGTTTGTACCTGATGCGAAAGGGAAGAGGGAGCCAGTGAAGGGAGGACAACAGAGGGGAGACATGATCATAACGGTGAGCAAGTGAAATAATGCGTGCAGCTGAATGCTGAACAGAAATTAATGGGTGGAGATGAGAGAGAGGAAGCCCAGCCAAGAGGAGGTTACAGTAGTCTAGTCGTGAGACCACTAGGGCGTGGACCAGTGTTTTTGCGGTAGAAAATGAGAGATATGGACGGATTTTGGCAATGTTATAGAGAAAGAATCTGCAGACCTTGGCTGTGGTCTGGATCTGGGGGATAAATGACAAGGAGGAATCGAAGATGAAACCAAGACTGCGGGCTTCCTGGACATAAAATACATAAAATACATTATGAGAGCTTTCGAAACTTCACTGGCTTCTTCATCAGACAAAGGTATTAGAAATCATACAGGAGAAGAAAAGTGACAATGTTGGAGTCATACGTCTACATTCTGTCTGTTACTCTATTGTCAGTTAACATGGTAGAGAGATTTCAGTGTAGGAAGAGGCTCTCCCTTCTGGACCGTATGGGAAGTAGGGACAAAGGACAATAAGTGAAAGGTAATAAAATTTCAACTCTTAGCAACAAGAAAATAATTTCTGTTAAGATCCAGCTGTCCTTGTCCTGTGTGAAGATAGCTGTCCCTTTCTTAGGCAGAAAACACTGACTTCCTCAAAGAGTTTCTGCATTTAGTTTTCTGTGGGTTTTCTGGACTGTGTGGCCATGTTCTGGAAGAATTTATTCCTGATGTTTCACCTGCAACTGTTACTGGCATCTTCATCAAAATCTCCATAATGGACACAACCCTCTGGATTTGCCAGCCACATTGGCAGGCAAAACGTTGGTAATAAATTCTTCCAGAATGTGGCTAGACAGCTCAAAAAACCCCACAGAAAACTATGGATGCCAGCCATGAACGCCTTCAAAGTCACAGTTCCTATACTGTTACATCAGGGGGGGGGGGGGGGTAGGCACTGTACAGGTAAAACTTGCCAATTGTAATTGAATGTAAGAGTTTTACCTTTGTTGGAGTATTAAAAAAACCTTACAGTTAAGTCCCAGGTCATTTGGCTCCTTCTTTTTTTTTTTAAGGTTTCTCTTAAAACAAGATACAGACAATAAACCATATAGTCATACAAAAGTTCAAATTAAACTATAAATTATAAGCAATATAAAAGAACACCCATTTTAAGCAATAGCAGCAACAGCAAATACAGATAATACAGCACATCAGTAAAAACCATTTCTCATGATCACTTAGTTCCCAAAAACCTTTTTTTAAACATATATATATTGCCTGTCACAGGAATGACACCATAAGTAGAAAGGGAATTCCAGAACCTGAGAGAAGGTACTGGATCTAAATGTATGCCTCTTCCACAATTTAAGTACTTCTGCTTGATATTGTACTGATCTAATGTCAGTGACTGTGGGCAGCTACAAGAGGAACCTAAGAAAGGCAGCATTAGATTTAAATGCTTTGCCTTTCAATCATTTTGCTTTAAAAACTAGTTGCTCATGCAGGGACATTGGAATGCCTCTAAGAGGTACAGTGAGTTACTCATACAGAGAGATTGTGAGATCTCATGTCTTAACACAACAGCCCTCTGCACATCTGTGTGCTGTTCTGTTTATCTAGCTTTTACTCTTTCAAATTTTCAGGAATCTCAGTTGGACATAGATGGATCCATTTATCCTCAGAAAACCCTGAGTGAAAGAACCACTGGCCAAAATAACTCAGTGGGCTTCACACCTTAGTATGGATTTCACACTGGCTGTTTGATATTGCACATTTATCTGAATTCACCAATTGCTTTCCTTTGCAATTCGTTTCTGTTTTGTATTGTTTTACCGTTGTAACATCAGCAAATAAGGTTAAAGAAGCAAATGGATTATGCATTATATTTTACACAAAGTACTTTTTTTAAAAGCTGCCTTAGCAGCCCTGCTCAATCCTTTGAGAAGATTCATGCTTTAAGTTTTAAAGTAACATGAGTAGACATGGATAGAACTGAACTGTGCTTTGTATGACTGAAATGTGTTGCATGGGCTTATTCATGAGCTAGCATGCATAGCACTAGGTTATGCTTTGCATGCCTTACATTTATTGTCCAGGGCTTATCTCTGGGTACACATATGCAGAATAGAGTTGTGTTATTAGTACACTTCTTGAAAAACATTATAATTGATAAGAAATACATCTCTGCTGAATTGAGCTTTGTTTGCCTGAAGTATGTTGCATTGGCTTATTCCTGAGTTAACATACATAGGAGTGAGCTGCGCTTTGCATGCCTTACATTTGTTGGCCTGGCAGCTTGCCTCCTGGTAAATATATACAGAACAGAGGTACACTCTTTGTACACTTGTGAGAAAATGTCCAAATTGGTAAGGAATACATTTCTGCACTTTCTCTTGCCCCATCCTCTTTCAATTCCTGTGAGTAAAGACCCCAAGACCATCCTCAAACTGGAATTCAGTACCCAGTGTGAAAAATGCTTTCCCCTTCCTTCTTTTAAAAGGAACGGAATCCAGGGTAGAGCAGCCTTCTCTGCTATTTTAAATGGTGTGTACATCAAGACTTTTTATTTTCTTGGGTTCTCAGCATTTATCACATCATATGTAATTGCCTAACAGAACACAACATAAATATTTAGAAAGTATATTTCAGATTATAATTTTATTTTTAAACAAATGGTTGTGGATGAAATCTAGTGCTGTCTTTGCTAGCAAACCTGTATTTGATAATGAAAAAGATTCCTCCTTCCTTTCCTGTCTACAGATTTCTCTGGTCCTCCCATTATCTTTTCCAGAATGTTGTGGTAGGGCTTCCTGGAAATTTTTTACAGGCAAATGGAACAGGGAGCAGAGCAGAGGAAGATACAACCCATATCCATGAGCAGAAGTCACTTTAGACGATGTTGGATGATGTCTGGGATTGTGTAGTCTGCAGAAGAGATCATACCCTTGGCCTTCAGACTTGCACACAGCAGAAATAAAGCAGTTTAACACTACCTTAACTGCTGTGGACCCATTATGTGTAATCTTGGGATATGGATTTTGCTGAGGCATTCAGCCTGGTCTGTCAGGGTGCTCTGGTTCTTCACCAAACTACAAATCCCAGGATTCTGTAGGATAGATATATATCACTTAAGGTGATGTGAAACTGCTTTATCCCTGCAATGCGGGTACACTCATAGTGACTTGAATTCTTGTTCAGTGCTTGTGGCACATTGTAGTAGCCCAGATTATGAAACAGTTATAACAATGTGTTCATCTCACCTGTGCAAAGGAGGGCAGATCTGATAAACCTGTTCCCATAGACTTCCTCTTTTTTCCACTACCGTCATGTTTTGTGTCACTTTTGTTAAGTTGTTGTTTAAATATTTTGCAAAATTTTGTGTATGTCATTTGGCATATTCAGGGATACTTACTAAAACATGTATGCATTTGGGAAATGGATGAAGTGGCTTTTTTGATATATTTTTCAAACTACCACATGTTGTCAAACCCCCTTCTCTTTCTTTCACAGAACATATTGCAAGGACCACACATTGTCTATCTCTGCCTGTGCTAAATAAAGAGTTAAGCCTTTTTATCAATACTTCTGATTCAATAGATGTACTCTAGCTGAGAATACTAATAAGATCATATTAGCCATATAGAGACAACATGGTAAAGAAGAAAAAGAAATGTCCCCTCCCCATCAAATTTCTAAGTTTTCTCCTTAATCATTCAAAGTGTAGGCAAATACACAGAAAGATTCTCAGGGCAGCTAATAGGAACATTAAAACACATTTTATGTTTCAATTAATTCCTCTTACAGGTTAATAATTTGTTTATTTTTGATTGCATAGTGACAAGGCAGGATCACTGGGGATTGTTTGAAATGTCAAATGGCTCTGTTTAATTTATGTATGAAGTTAATTTTTCATGTTTGAGTACCCAGAGAATACAATACACATGCAGAAGGGATGTTTATTCCATCTACTGAATACTAGATATTTTACATATTCAGTTTGAATATTTTCTCATCCTATGCTTAAATTACGTGGCTGACTTTGTGATGCACCTTAATTTGGGATGGGATCCACCACTACTACTCTGCCTGAAACAGCAAAATGTCTTTGAGACTTTTTCTGTATTTTTTTTTTCCTTGCATGAAAAGCTCATGTGGGTTTTGTTTTTGTTTTCGCACAGAAAATGGTGAATATGTTTCCTACAAAGAAAATATGATTTTCTGTGCAACTCCCCTCCAAACACACACACACACACACACACAAAACCCATATCTGGATTTTTCAGAGTAAATCCCAAACTATAAATAGTACTTGAAAACTACAGAGTAGTGAGGACTATTCTGTAGCATGGTGAGAAAAGCCTCAGTTATTCAATCTTGCCCATGAACTTTACAGGCCCCTGAGAAAAACTGTAAAAGAACTAGAAGGATAATTTACGTGAGCGTGCACAAGTGTATGCCCTTATCAGTTCAACAGATATATAACATGTGCTTGTGAGAAGACACCAAAATATCCCTGTGTTCTTTGTATCACCTCATGTATCTATCATCTCCATCTTCCCCATTTTCAAATGTAATGGGGAATGCTTTTTCCTCAGCAATGTTAAATGGGCAGTCAAGAAAAGATCTGAATCTTCCTGAGTGCTCCCTGTTTATCTGCATCTGAACTAGTGCCTAAGGAAAGCAGGAAATGTTTTATACATTGTTCTCTTCTTTGCCTGAAGTGCATTTTAATCTCTGGTGTCATAACAAATATTTTTCACATCACTACCAACCATTGCCGAAGTCTTGGATAACCAAGTACTCTTTGTCCTTGTCTGATACATTACACTTTGGGGCAAAAGCCACAAGCCTCAATGATACAAAGAAGAGCTTCTCAAGAGCACTTCAAAGCTGTTGTCTATTGTATTCATAGCCTTCAGTTACTTTGTGAGTCATTTTTGCAATGTGAACAGAGGACCAAGACCTCATTTCACATGCCTTGTTGTTAACTGCCTTCAAATCAACTTTGACTCATGGTTACCCTGTGACCAAGACATCCTGTCCTCAATCACTATGCTCAGATCCTGCATGTTCCACCTGTGACCTCCATGAGTCTAACCCTCTGGCATGTGGTCTTCCTTTCTCTACTGTCTTCTATTTTCCCTAGTATTATTTTCTAATGAATCATGCCTCCCCATTTACTCATCTTGGTTTCCGTGTATAGTTCAGGCTTGATCAGTTCAAGGACCCATTTAATTTTTTATTTTATTTTTTTGGGCTGTCCACATATCTACCAAGCTATCGAACAAATAGTTCTTGACACCTACTGCTCAACATCTGCAATATCCAAGGAGCAACTTAGTTTAATGAGTCTCTAAGGGTAGCAGGTCTTAGAATTGGGTTGGTAAAGTAGCCACTTTTTATAATTGTTGTTGTTGTTGTTATAATATTTATATCCCACCCTTCTCCCAAGACTGGGAGTCAGAGCCTGCAACCAGTTTTGGCTTACAGAATCCTCCATAAGCTACAGTATACTCAAATAGACATAAAAAGCAAATCAAACATGGCTTGGGCTACATCTACACTGCAGAATTAATGTAGTTTGACCACTTTAACTGCCATAGCTCAAGGCTATAAAATTCTAGTTTTGTCAGATATTAGCCTTCTCTGACAGAGAGCTCTGATTCCAGAACAAGCTACAAATCCTAGGATTCCAAAAGATAGCACTATAACAGTTAATGTGATGTCAGACTGCATTAATTCTGCAGTGTGGCGGCACCCGTGGTGTCATGTTCCAGTTTCACTTTTCTTTTTCTTTTTGTTTCTTTCTTTTTTTTTAATGATGCTCTTGAGGGAAACTTAGGAGTGTGGAAACTTATTCCAAGGGTCATAAAACCACTATAGAGATATTTTGTTTTGAGGCAGGGGCATCAGGAAGCTTGGTAGGGGTCTGTAGGCCACAAAAAAAGCCCTTGGGGTTGTGTCCATCGCGCGAGGGGAGCTGAGCTATCCATGCACTTCCCCTTATTTTTTTTATTTCCTTTCCCATTGTGTATGTATGTACACAGAGACTGCTTTATCACACTAGGGGACAAATGGGATTTAAATGAGAGTTAAACCAGAGAAAGCGAGGAAACGTGTGATAAACTTCAGGCATTTCCTGGCTTTCTCTAGTTTAACTCTCATTTAAATCCCATTTGCCCCCTAGTGTGATAAAGCTGAGAGAGAGTATCTCCTAGACCCATTCCTGATATTGTTAGGGAAAGACTGTAAGGAGCTGAGATTTTGGCTTTCCAGAAGCATGTGTGCCTTGTGGTTATTCTAATTTATTTGTAAGTCATAATAATATATTTTACCCATAACCACCCTACAGTCAAAAGTGTGCTACTTTCTATCAATTGGTATTTTGAAAATGACTGTGAACAGTGGAGCCTCCACATTCACTGAGGTTAGGGGCATAGTCCCCCTGTGAAAGTGGAAGAACTACAAATAAAAAAAACATACTATATAGAGGGAGTCCTGCTGGCACAGTGCTTAAAGGCCAGTATTGCAGCCACAAGGTTGTGAGTTCGATCTCAGGCAGGGCTTAGCCTCCCATCCTTTCATAGGTTTGCAAAATGAATACCCAGCTTGTTGGGGGCACATTGTAAACTGCTTAGGGAGTGCTAGTTCACTGATAAGTGGTATAGAAATGTACTTATTGCTATTGCTATTTTTTAATCTGAGAGAACATCTGTCTAAAAATCTCTAGGTCCTGCAGTGCAACTCTATGCCCAACAACCACTGGAACTTGACCATGGAATCACATTGGAAAACCTACAGATGCCTGGAGAAGTGTTTTCTTTGTGAATCTCTAGGTCTTCCAGCACAACTCTATGGTCAAGTTTCAGCAGTGTTGCACTGGAGGACTTAGAGATTGTTAGAGGGAACATATCAATCAAATCCTCAAAAAATTAAATCAGCAAAAGTCAAAGGTGAAAATATGGAGGGCCAACTGTATTGCTCAGTGATAAACAAACAAACAAACAAATAGCTTCATTTATATACCGCTTCATACCCTTAAGGAGTGTCTAAGCGGTTTACAATAGTAAGCTATTTGCCCCCAACAATCTGGGTACTCATTTTAGCGACCTCGGAAGGATGCAAGCCTGAGTCAAGCTTGAGCCCTTTGCTGGTCTTGAACTCGCCACCTTATGGTTTTGAGTGAGTGGCTGCAGTACAGGCATTAAACCACTGCGCCACCAGGGCTATCCTGATAAAGGAAAGCATGGGGCTAGTGATTCTAACATTGATCTTCCAAACTCATTGTGTGGCTTAGTGCATTGTAGCTCTTTGCTACAATGTCACTCACCCTAACAGCTCATTTGATGCACTCAGTGAAATCAGTGCTGGATGCCGAATTACCAGTTACCACGCAAGAAATAAATACTAGGAGCAACTGGCAGTGGCCTAGACAAACTGCAACCATACCATTTTCACTGTCAGCTAGTAAATGGCAAAAATCCATGTGCCCAATGAAATCCAGCCAGTTGATGCTGCCTATAACTAATATCACTCTGTTACTTGATGGCTGCTGGAATGGACCTTTCTTAATCTTCATTTCCTCCTACAGTCCTATATGACTCCTGACCTGAAAACAGAGCTCAGGGTGTGTGTCTGTAGACTCCTTAAGGCAGTTTTCCAGGAGCCCAGGGAACTGCAGCAAGTTGGGAAAGGTTACTCTCCTTCTTGTGACACCAAAGGACGGAGAGCCTTAACTGAGGCTATCCCTTTGAATTCTGACTATAAAAAGAATATTGTGGCTTATCAGAAACAGTATATAATCTAATGATTGTTGGTGTTCTGTGCCTTCAAGTCATTTCCAACTTATGGGTTCTAAGCTGAGCCTATTACAGGGTTCTTTGGGGCTGAAAGTGTATGACTTGCCCAAGGTCTCTCACTGGGTTTTCATGACTAAGTGGTGAATCGAACCCTGATCTCCAAAGCTGCAGTCTAATGCTCAAACCACTACACCATGCTGGCTCCTCATATAATATAATATAACAAAAATAAACAAAAGTATTGAAAACTCTTTGATAATTTCTTTTTTAAAGGACTTCTATTTTTACTGGCTGCTCACTCCTATTGGCCAATGTCTACCTCACATTTGGATGACAACAACTGAGATACATCACAGGAAAGTTTTGGAACAGTGCTCTTTTTCCCTGGAAAAGTTCCCCAGAAGGGGACCCATTTTCTTACGCCATGAGTCTGTTCAGCAGTTTTTGGTGAGGGGCTTTGTTCAAAAATCTTCTGAAACTCCATGTGCATAGTTCTTGACTCACTCTTATCTATATACTTGTGGATGCTCAAAAATATATATACATCAAAATTTAGGGAGTCAGGAGTCATGGCCTTTGCTGAAGCCATGACATTCTTTATCTGTTTACGCTAGTTTTCCTCATTCCTCACCAAAGCTCCCTAGTTTTTCAAATGGTGAGACCAGCAACACAGAGCCACTACACTGAAAGTGTTGAGAGGAAGATCGGTCTTATCTTATGCTGTCCATATACTTTAATCTAACCTTTTGATATACCAGTCCATTTTTAAAAGATTCAAACTGACTGGGGTTCTAGACAAACATCAGTTGGTATGACGTTATTGCTGGTAATTTAATTCTGAAGCAACAATTGAGCATGTGAAGTTGAAAGCATGGCATTACAATGTACAATTTATGCATTTCAGTTGCAGAACACGATGCCTATGGCTAGGAGGCATGAAATGTGGTCATCCAATGCTTCATGTGCAGAAATTTAAAATATGTATAACTATGAGTTCTGTGAGTTTGCCTTTCCTATTTATGCAGGCCCTCTCTGAAGATATAGCCATGCCTTTTATCCATTGGTAGTAGCTGGTTAGTAACTGGTCTATTGGTTAGTAATTGTCAGTTTTGTTAGTGTTGTACAGCAACCTTTCATTGTATTGAGAAGCTCTGCAAGATTACTTATTTGGCAATCAAGTTGTTTAACTGCTAAATCCCAGAATAAATCATGATTCACCATAAATCTGCCAGATTCTGTAGCTTCATTATCGCTATTTTTCCTGGAAATTTTTTTAAAACATAACATTATTTAGTCATGCTAATGATTAATTATATATAACAAATGCCATAATTAATGCCTAAGTGTATTCTTATGGCAGAATTGCTTGCAAGCATTTTTCTAACTGTTTTCAAAACTTCTCATAGCTGAGGTGTGTTTTATTTTCCCCTTTGCATTTGAATAGGTGACATGAATCAGTCACAGTCTGCTTATAGAGTGTAACAAATAGGAAATACCCCCTACCTTGTGTTTTTGTGTATCAGTCACTGACCTAGGCATGGCAACAAGCTTATGCAAAGAAGTAAACTCCCATCTTCTTCAACAAGGGATATCATTGGATATAATAAAATAATAATAATAATAATAATAATAATAATAATATATTTATAACCCACCCCTCTGAGCAAGCAGTCGGGTGGGGACAGACTATTACAGTCTGTCCTGTGTCTTCAAGGTGTCCTAATGTGACTCTTCATCCTTGGGGAATGAGGTTGTGGATTCAGCAAAGGTATCATACTGGCAGAGGAAATTGCCTCCTCCCACCTGTGCAGAAGCTATAGTACAAAAAAATGGAAATAAAATAAAAATATCCCGGTTATGCCAGTACTTCTCCAGCCCAAGTAGATTCAATTTCCCTACAGTACAGAAGACTCAATAGAATCTCAATCTTGCTTGCAGCAGAAGATTCAGTTCTCTTTGAAATAGATGGGAACCCTTTGACTGAAGATGCTTCTCTTCCTGAATGCACAGCAGACCACCAAAATTGACCTGCTGCTCTATTTATGGATCAGTCTAGGCTTTTCTGGGACTGAAGTAATGTTTGAGCTATAACCCATAAGTCTCTAGCATGGGTTCTCCATGGAGTTCTCCAGGGTGCTTCTGTGAGTCTTTAACAGAAGCTGGATTTTGCTAACTCTTACAATATTACCTTGCTTTGCTCTGCCTTGCTGAGACCGGCTTAAACCCAGCTCTGTTTGCTGGACATTTGCTAAGAACCCTGTGCTTGAACCAGAACCTTCACATTGGTGTGGCCATTGTGTGGGAAACATCAACAGAGAAGGGGGCAGAAAAGGAGACAAAGTCAGTGCTGTGAATCTTGCAAAAATAAGAACATTATTATCAAAACACCTTTAATTACAAGTCTTGACTGTTCCAAATCCTGAATGAAGATGCAAGCTAAAAGAAAAAAGTGCTACTGAAATCCATCGCTCCTATTGAGGACAAATATTCCACCAACATTTTTCCATGAGCATCTCAGGTTCCCCATTCTATATATGAAACACACACAAGGTGCACCTCCTCATGTGGTCAAAGAACATTTGACACATTATGTGCTGGAAAATATGCACAGGGCACCACTGTGTAAGTAGCAACTCCGACTGACTTGGGTTGCATGAAGAAGAAACTGAAAATAACTGAGGATAAATATGGCTCTCCATCTGGTCATGTCAGATCATGGCCCATCATCAGGCTAAGTCAATGCCAAAAGGTGTGGCTCACATGTATGACTTCCCTAGATCCTTACACTGTCAGTGAAATCAGTGAATGCATGAGTCCTTGCATGTGAAAAACCCTAAAGTTTAATGGGAACTCTTAAAAGGAGGGATTTTTAAGAGGCTGCGAATTGATTTTTCTTTCTGCTGTGTTACCAATCATGGTCTCAGGACTTTGGTGGAGGCAAAGCCAGGCCTTTTCCTGCAAATAAAAGTAACTTGTATATGGAGAAGGATGTGAATGATCCAGATATATTATTGAAATGAACTTTACAATTTATTTCACCTTACCTTTTTGTGACCTATGAAATCCCAAATATGTGATATTTTTATTTATTTATTTTTATTTGCACAGCATAAAAACATGACATAAACCAAAGGTGTTTGCTTGCTTGTTTGTTTCATTTTTATGCTGCCTTTCCTCCAGAAAGGGATATAAGGTGGCTCACAAGATAAAAACATTTAAAACTTTACAATAAGAATTTGAAAACAGTTAAGAGGACCCATGTGTTTGTCTTTTTGACCATCCATAGTATTCTCAGTACTGTTTTCCAGCACTACATCTCAAATGAGTTGGTGCTCTTATCTGCTTTCTTCACTGTCCAGCTTTCACATCCATACCTGGTGATAAGAAATAAAATGGCTTGGATGATTCTAACTTTAGTGTTCAATTGCATACCTTTACACTTTAGGATCTGGTTCATTTCTTTCATGGCTCCCCTTTGCATTCCTAGTCTTTCTATCTCTTCATGCAGTCTCTATTCTGATTAATGGTTGATCCAAGGTACAGAAAATCTTTATTTCAGTTTCTTCATTGTCTAGATTGAATGGATGTAGATTCTCTACAGTTACTATTAGCTGAGGTTATCAGCCTTAGCTACTCTCAGATTTTTCTCTTTTTGCTATTCCCAAATGTGCAGTGGGAGAGTCTGGAGGTTGTTGCTGTTTACCCTGCCTGTTGTACGTGGGCACACATGACCATAATGGATCACCTAGAACACCATCCTGAAGCTTTTTATTGCACTGTTTATTGCAGACACACTGCTGCAAGCTGACACCAAAAGCTGATGTTTTTCCAGCTTTGCTCCACCATCCTTCTAATGCTAATGTAGGTTTTAAAACTTCCATCCAAATAGAGGATGAAGAGGAAAGGGAGATCAGGAGGACAGAGGGGCATAAAAAGCCTTTGCAAAAAGAACTTCCAGTGTCAGAGGCTTGGTTAACTGAGGTATGCCTATACACAGCCAACCAATGTCTCCAGATTGAAGATGCTAATGTCTATGGCTGGAATCCGGCTGGGCAGATATGAATGCATAATCTAAAGTTACCCACTAATGGCTATTTCATATTCATGATCCCTGTGTAGCAATCTCTTGTCATGTGAGCAGTATTTGGCACCAGAGGGAATCGTGACAGGGATCCTATCTCACTGGAGATTGTTCATAGGAGGGGATAGGAATGTCATTTAGAGGCTTCTTGATGCCCTTCAGTCACAGTGGCTGCTTCCTAGTAAGTGAGGATTGGGGAGTTTGGAATAGGAGTCATTGCATAGCACTGTAACTATGATGCTTATGCATTCAGAACTTCCCAATAAGATTCCAGCTTATGTTACTTGGGGATTTGTCCTGCTTATCAATTTATTATTTTATAGCAAGAACAACAGCTTATGAAGATTTCAGAATCCATTTGTATGTGCTTTGAAGATAAAAATGGGGAAAGGGGTGTTGATAAGACTTAGAGACCAAAAGGATGCAGATCACACACTACCAGCTTCATTCATGATTTCTTCTGCATCAAATAATTAATATCATGAAGTAAGATTGGACATTCATCACTATTTGTTTCTTGTCTGGAAAATGGGTTTCGCAACAGCCCAGAAACTCAAGTAGCAACCATAATACAGTGGTGAGAAATTCTGCATAGTTTTCACCCAGTAATTGTATGTACCAAAGTGCTTTGGAAAATTATTCTGACCAGATATACACTTCTTTTCTTTTTCTTTTTCTTTTTGATGTGAGATAATAAAATAATAAATAATAAAATAAATATAATAATAACAATAACAATAATTAATAATAATAATAAAGTTTATTTATAGCCCGCTCCTCTAATAAAATACTCGGAGTGGGGTACAACAGATTAAAAAGGATACAGAGTAAAAACGACAGGGGTACAACAGATTAAAAAGGATACAGAGTAAAAACGACAATCATATCCCTCCCCAACCGCTCCCCTTAAAACTAAATTAAACCAAGACAAATTAAAATTGGCACAGATTAAAATTGGTCAACAAGTATTAAACGAAGTGCAATCTCATGAACTATTCACGTGCAAGTCCGCGTTAAGTAAACTCAGCTGGATTAGACAAGGGCAGCTGAGATAATTCCCATTTCTATCTATGTTTTCAGAGCAGGGAGTGGATATTCCATTTATTTCCTGTTTCAAGGAAAGGCCTGCCGGAAAAGATGCGTCTTTAAAGCCATTTTGAAAGCCATAGTCAGTGATGTAATGAGACGCATCTCGTCCGGCAGGTCGTTCCAAAGCTTAGGAGCAGTAGCTGAAAAGGCCCTCTGGGAGGTCTGGGACAGCCTAGTT
Organism: Urosaurus nigricauda; assembly: GCA_034509955.1. Taxonomy (NCBI): domain Eukaryota; kingdom Metazoa; phylum Chordata; class Lepidosauria; order Squamata; family Phrynosomatidae; genus Urosaurus; species Urosaurus nigricauda. The sequence continues at coordinate 233,072,749 of JAOEGL010000001.1, read as the reverse complement.
TTCATCAGCTGCAGTAGGTTCCTCCCAGAGGACTGAAGTGTGCGGGGCGGTTCATACGGGAAGAGGCGGTCCTTAAGGTAGGATGGGCCTGGGCCATGCAGGGCTTTAAAGGTTAGTACCAACACCTTGTACTGTGCCCGGAAACTAATGGGCAGCCAATGGAGAGCTTTGAGCACTGGTGTTATGTGCTCTCTCCTCGATGTTCCAGTGATAAGCCTGGCTGCCATATTTTGAACTAATTGAAGTTTCCGGGTTAGGCACAAGGGTAGCCCCATGTAGAGCGCATTGCAGAAATCCAGACGTGAGGTTACTAGAGCGTGTACCACAGATTCCAGGTCTTTTGTGTCCAGGAAAGGGCGCAGCTGGCGTATCAGCCGAAGCTGATAGCAAGCACTCCTGACTATCGCATTCACCTGACTAGTCATGTGAAGCGAAGAGTCGAGGAGTACCCCCAGACTGCGAACACAGTCCTTGGAGGAGAGTGTGACCCCATCTAGGACTGGAGACTGTATTCCCAAACCTGGTTTCGGACCGGTAACTGTTAGTACCTCCGTTTTGTCTGGATTTAGCTTCAATCTGTTTTCCCTCATCCAATCCATTACCGCCACAAGACAGTCATTAAGAGGGGAGGCGCCATGTGAAGACTGAGCCGATGATCTAGTCATGGAGAGGTATATCTGAGTGTCATCAGCATACTGAAGACACTGAGCTCCATGCCTCTGAATGATCTCACCCAGCGGCTTCATATAGATGTTGAATAGCATCGGGGACAGGATGGCGCCCCGAGGGATGCCACAATTAAGCTCAAGTTTGGAAGAGCAACTGTCCCCGAGCCTCACCCTTTGGGATCTGTCAGAGAGAAAGGATCGGAACCACTGAAAAGCAGTGCCTCCAATTCCCAACTCCCTCAACCGACCCAAAAGGATGGAATGGTCTACAGTATCAAAGACCGCTGAGAGATCCAAGAGCACTAACAGGGTCACACTACCCCTGTCAGTACTTTAATTTTTATCCCGCTTTTCTGTGAGGAGACAAAGCAGCTCACAACACATTATTTGAGGTAGATATGTGAGGAGATACATGAGGAGTTGTGCAAAAAAGGCTCCCTGTTTTGAGGAAGCAACATTTGAGTTTTTGAATTCACTATTTCTATTTTCTATGCAAAACCCGCAAGCAATTTTACACCAATAAAAATCTTGCATAAAAATAGGCATATGATTTTGTTGTGCAAGATTGCTGTTTTTCATGGAAGACTTTTCTTGTACAAGATTGTTTTCTGTGCCAGGTTTTTGTTGTGCAAGCTTTTTGGCTTTTGCTTAGAAAACAAGGACAAAAAAATAGATATAGTTATCTGTAAACAGTGTTTTTTGTCTAAAACGTCACATACTCCTGCAAAAACAAACAAAAAAAAAAACACCCATGTGCATTTTTACAGAGAATGATTTTCTGATGCACAAATACCAGGCATGAACTGCAGAGAAATATTTGTTTTCAAAAATGGAGAAAAAAACTGTGGAAATTATTTTCTTCACTTGCAAGAATGAAATAGTCAAATATTAATGTCCCTATACTTGAAGTGAATGGATCTTGGAACATTCAATGTAATCCTACAGTTCAGGCAATTATTTCCAATACATCTTTGAAGAGGAGTCATCATGTGGTATTAGTTTGTTGTGATAAAGCCATTCGGTGATCATTTCTTTTGTCAGTCATCTCAAAATGGACTTGCTTATTCCCAAATGGGCCATTTGTGACTCACAACAATAATGTCCAAAGTTTGATTTTCTTACTCATCTGAATAGATAGCTGCCTGGCTTCAAGGTGAACTGAACTTGATTGTAAGAGGAGTGTCAGCTTTCTTGAAAAGAATGGCAAGAGAGTTGGAGCACCAAGGATAATTGCTCTGTGATGGCTTGTGGAACTACGCAGCTCCAAGCTCACTTTCAAGATTCAAAAGTAAAGATTAAGCCCTGAGGGGATAAGAAGGAAAAGTCACCGCATACTTGTCAGATAGCATAAGCTCGTTTCCCCTCCACAAGCTTCAAGAGTGACCTCTAAAATACATGTGAACTTCTTTTGCTGAGAGCTCTCAGATCAAAAGCTACACTGGAGTAGAGTTGGAGATGAGCTGCAAGTTAATTCATTACTAAGAAAGGAGAAGTTCCTGAAATAACAGTATGGAAAAGGGACAATAAACCTGTTTCATTGTCTGTTTATTAAAAAGCACTACCGCAAATAGCTTGCAAACTCACAAGCCATTCTCCTTTGCATTACTCAAAATAATTACTGGCTTATTCATTTATATTTGATTATGTTTATTGTAGAAAATAATGCCAATGCATATCTTGCATGGCAAAGGCAAAGTTCTGAGAACAAAGCTCATAGTTAAAACTTATCATGGTACTGTAATGCATTAACTAGTTTTTGTTGCTGTATGTTGGAAAGTAGCAGACAAAATACGTTCATTTTTCTAGAAATTTATTGGTGAGTTAGCACACTAGCATCTCTAAGTATTATGGAATAGTAGTATTAGTTGGTGTTAATAATAATAATAATAATAATAATAATAATAATAATTTATAGCCCGCTCCTCTGTCAACCAACCGGAGCAGGTTACAAGAATTAAAAATACAAGGTAACAGGTAAAATTTACAATGACCCATACCCAACCACCCACCCCTTAAAAATTAGATTAAACTGACATCAAAGTTAAAAACAACATAATTAAAATTCCCACAACATAACAGAACAATCAATTGCATGGGCATCAGGGGGTGAGATGTTAAAAACTGTGGGGGGAGCTTGGCCCACTAACAGAGCCGGGAGTTAAGAACTTTCTGAGAAGGCCTGCTGGAAGAGATATGTCTTTATGGCTTTTTTAAAGCAATCAAGAGATGTAATAAGACACATCTCATCCAGCGGGTCATTCCATAACCTAGAAGCTTATGCGGGTCATTCCATAACCTGGAAGCGGCAGCTGAAAACGTCCTCTGGGAGGTCTGCGCCAACCTACTTTTCATAGGCTGTAGCAGATTCCTCCCAGAGGACCAAAGTGTGTATGTGTGTGTGGGGGAATCATACGGGATGAGGTGATCCCTAAGATAAGATGGACCCAAGCCATGTAGGGCTTTAAAGTTTAAAACCAACACCTTGTACTGTGCCCGGAAACTAATCGGCAGCCAGTGGAGAGACTTAAGCACCCATGTTATGTGTTCTCTCCTCGATGTTCCCATGATAAGCCTGGCTGCCATGTTCTGAACTAATTGAAGTTTCCAGGTTAAGCACAAGGGTAGCCCCATGTAGAGTGCATTACAGAAGTCCAATTGTGAGGTTACCAAACCATGTACCACAGACTCCAGGTCCTTCGGATCCAGGAAGGGGTACAACTGGCGTATCAGCTGAAGCTGATAACAGGCACTCCTGACTGTCGCATTCACCTGACTAGTCATGTGAAGCGACTAATCTAGAAGTACTCCCAGACTGCGAACAGAGTCCTTGAGGAGAGTGTGACTCCATCTAGGACCAGGAGATGTATTCCCAGACCTGGCTTTGGTTCTATAACTCTGTTTTGTCTGGATTAAGCTTCAACCTGTTTTCCCTCATCCAATCCATTACTGTTGCAAGACAGTCATTGAGAGGAGAGATGCCATCTGAAGTCTGAGCTGACGATTTTGTCATGGAGAGGTATATCTGAGTGTCATCAGTGTACTGAAGACACTGAGCTCCATGCCTCCATATAATCTTACCAAGCTGCTTCATATAAATATTAAACAGCATCGGGGACAGGATGGCACCCTGAGAGATGCCACAATTAAGCTCTATCGTAGAAGAGCAACTGTCCCCAAGCCTCACCCTTTGGGATCTACCGGAAAGAAAGAGTGCAGTGCCTCCGATCCCCAACTCCCTCAGCCGACCCAAAAGGATAGAATGATCTACAGTGTCAAAGGCCACGGAGAGATCCAAGAGTACCAGCAGGGTCACACTACCCCTGTCGATGCCCTAGCCGGGGTCATCGGTCAGAGCAACCATGGCAGTCTCAACTCCATGTCCTGTCCTGAAGCTCATGTGAAATGAATTTAGATAATTGGTTTCATTCATTCATTTGTTGTTGTGTATCTTCAAATTGTTTCCAACGTACAGCAACAAAACTAATTGTCTTGACAACACTAAGGATCTTATCGCACCACTTAAATAACCCGGCTTTCCTCTTCTGAATTGAAGTGTAATTTGGACTGCAGCCAGGTCCTATTGCAAGAATTTTGCTGTCAAAGCCATTGGGCAAGTCCAGCCTGGCTGCAGCCTGGGTCCCAGCATGCTTCAGGAGCCTCATTTAGAAACGGAGAGCTTTCCAACTTCAAAAAATGGCTGCCAAAGCATGCTGGGGACATGGGCTGCAGCCGGGCTGGACATGCCCAGCAGCTTCAGTGGCAAAATCAATGTGATAGGATTAGTCCAAATTACACTTCAATTCAGAAGAGGTAAACCAGGTTATTTAAGTGGTGCAATAAGGTCCTTATTCAGATGGGGTTAGTCATTGTCTTCTTCTGAGACTGATAAAGTGTAACTTGCCTTGGACACGTAATAGTTTTCTGTGGCTGATTGGGCATTCAAATCCTGGTCTCCTAAGACTTTATCATACTATCCTTGTGAGGCTCTACAATCATATTAGTCTTTGAAGCACAAACATACTAGGTTGGGGGACACTCATTGCACAGCAATTCTGAATCGCCATTGTGCTGCTATGGAGGCCTGTCTTCTGCACATTACCTCCATACCTATGCCCTATGCCCTTTCCAGCATGCTGTCCTATCTGTAGTTATTTTTATTTTTAGCAAAATTGCTTATCATGGCAATCCATTAAGTAAAAAAATAAAATAAAAACAGCCTGCTTGCAAGGAGATGTGGGGAGAGGAGCAGAAACACACCCACACACACCACAGGACTGCCTGCATATCCAGACTGATTCATAGGAACTTGCCACAAAATGCATCAAGATTGGAAAAGCAGAATGATTGTGAGCCATTGGCAGGTCTGCCCATCAATGAGAAGGAGCACTCCAACAACAGATGGACTACTGAGCAGCTGCTGGACAGACGTAGGGGCAAAACAGATGGGCAGGAAAAAGTGGCTTGAAGCTGACTTTTCTGAAGCCACATTGAAACCCCACCAACCGCACCACCAGCTCCCAAGGCAGCTGGAGTGCTCATGTCATGACCATGTGACATGGCTTCAAGCCAGGAAGAAGCGGGAAAAAGTTGCACCTTTTTGAAATGGCTTTTCTCTGTATAAAGGTACTTTTCTGCTGGCTTCAAGGCATGTGTCATCTAAATGCCACACCTTCAAGCCAGCCTGAAAGCACCTCTTTTTGCCTGTCTGTACCAGGGTTTATCTGATATGATATGGCCACAAACACTACTCTATCCTTCTCTAATTCCATTTTTTAAAGACTTGTGTGATAAAGCCCCTAGTCCATTACATTATGCTGGCTCTCCACATCCAAAAACATTATGGAGAAACTTAGGGTTTATATTTTTTCCCCCCTTCATGTGATTTTTAATGAGGAAAGGCAGGGGGACCTAAAGGCCAGATTCAGAAATATTCATGCTACTAAGAATAAATAACTCTGTGTTTCACAGAAAAACCTGAAAACATAGCTTTAAATAATGTTCAGATTAAAGAAACCTATTGATTATGTTGTAGGGTTGTAGCAGCACCAGTCCAACTTCAAATATGGGCTTCTGTGAGTACTGGAGAGCATGACATAAAAAAATAAAGTTTTTAAATGACTGTGCAACCATAAAGGATATTCACAAGTTTTGTCATCTTCAATAAGAAAGAAAGTTTCACTGAAAAAATTGTCAGCTATTGTAAAATCTTATGAGAAAGAAAAAGCAGCGGGGTTTCTATTTTGTCTGCAATAGCAGCAGTACAAAAGGTTTGAGCAGAAATGCTGTGTTTTACACACATGGACACAATTAGGTTTGAAACAAAGCCCAATAATATTTTTGCAAATATGAAATATTTTGGGCAAGTGTGCAAAAGCTCTTATAACATTGCTATGCAGGAAGAAACTGGTTGAGATTTATTGTTTTGATTTACGTTCACTTGCAAGAATGATTATTGAAGTTGTACATCTCTGGTGCAAAGCCACCCTACCTACATTGTCTGAGTTTAAATATGGAACTGGAAAGCCAGCAAGGACATGATCCTAAAATTAGCTGGTAACACATGATCCAGTGGAAGACCGCATCCTCAATGGGACAATATATCTCTGTGGCTATTTAATATTGAAAGGATAGTAGGGCATACCTGAGCAACCAACCCCTTCCTCTAAGTCCATTTAGTGACCTATGCCAGCATAAACCCAGGTAATGCCAGCATGTGTCACCAGCAGGATTCCAGTCCAGGTGTTTCTCCCTTGCTTTAAGTCTTCTGAAAGGGCAAGAAAGAGCTATGGCAGCTCTGTTGAGTGCAGCAACAGGCTAATTGGGACAGAATTGGTTTGGGACAGTTATTAGGGACTGGAACAGACTGGGAAGACCCAATCTGTTTCAACAGGCATTTGACGATTGATTGTATAAAAACCGTTCCATTTAAACAATATGTTGGATATTTCTGTTTTTTGTGCTGCTGCTGTGTGTGTGTGTGTGTGTGTGTGTTTAATGGTTTATGCCTTAATTGGCTTTAATTTGTTTAACTGACTAATTAATTTTTAATTATTTTTAACTGTTGCTGTTTGTGAAAAAAAAAAAATCTGTTATAATAACTTTAAGTCTCAAACTGGGAAAAAGCTAGATATAAAGAAACAGAAGAAGAGGAGGGGAAGAAAAAGAGGAGCCAAGAACACTATTTATTTTATTTATTTACTATACACAACCCTCTTTTTACACTAATAAGCACAGCAAGTTATAATATATTAACAGCGGTTATTGTGAGTATTTTAATTTAGTAAATGACATGGTTTGCTGATGTTGTTAGTAGTCCTTGAATTGACCTTGACTAATGGCAACCCTGTGGATGAAACAACTCCAAGATTTTTATTATTACAGAACCTGTTTTAATGGAATTATTGTTAAAATTTTTATTGTATTTCATTGCTGTGATTGTATATTCATTATATTGTAATTCCGCCTTGATCCACCTGGGAGAGGCGGGAAAATATAAATAATAATAATAATAATAATAATCTTCCATTACTCTGCTCAGATCCTGCAGGTTCAGGCCCATGACCTCCCTGGTTGAGTCCATCCATCTGACACGTGGTCTTCCTCTCTTTCTTCTGCCCTGTAGCTTTCCTAGCATTATTTTCTAATGAGTCATGCCTTCTCAGGTTTAAAATTATTGTCCTCATTTGGCTCCCAGTGTATATTTTAAAAAATCAACCTCATTACATTTTCCAATCTTCAAAAGCAAGGAAATAGTGTGTTACATCAGCAACAGTTAGAACAATATGCCTGTAAGCAACAGAAACAAACGATAGCCACCTTCTGCAAACCTAGAGGTTATTCTCCCACCCACCCATCCCACTGACAATTTTGCAGTTAAATTGTATAGTATCACACTGTTCTCTCCAGGTTTTTGTTTTCTGTTCTTTTAGTCTCTTCCAAGTTTATAAGAAGATTAGCACTTCTGGGAGGCTTACATGCCTCCCCCCAACACACACAAATACACACAAAAGGATAGGAAAGAAAGATTGTCTATCCCACTCTAAAACACTATCAGATCAAGGCAGCACAAATGAGATGGATAAAACAGCAGTTACATCGAGAACAGCAGAACATCAGTAACCTATAAAAGTTACATGGAAGTGTTGAAGGTACACTCACACAGGATATAGAAATATTACCACTCAGTCACTACCTATAAAAACCTGGCTGGTTCTGATCTGCATTAGACCATCAGATTAATATACATCTCCACCAATGTTTCTTCACCAAAGGCTGGAGAGAGGGAGTAGCACTGATGACCAGCCACCACTTTGCTTTGCTTTGCAGGAGATTATGATTGCCAAAACATGGACTTCCTTGCAAATATCACCAAATTCCACCAATAAAAGAAATCAAACTAAAATATCTATTTTAATCTGAAGTCTGGCAGAAGTAACTTCTTCCTAAACTGTTACTATATCTACAAATTTCTCCATTTAGCACAAAGAGGATAGATGATAGATAGATAGATAGATAGATAGATAGATAGATAGATCCAGAGTGTTGAAACAGCGCTGAATTGAATCTTGTGACTGCTAAATACACCTATTAAGGAGTGTGGTGGGGAGGGGTTCAACAAAAATCATGTGTTTGTGATTTGTTTAAGGAGAATTGCTTTCTGCTTCGACAAAGCCATTATTGCATGCATCCCAATCTCCTGGATAGTTCAGAAAACATTGACGCCAGTGGTCATTTGAAGCAGTCCTAAACATGTAAGAAGAGAACCCGTGCCATGTTTTTAATGGATTCTATAGCTAAAAACATGAGAAAAATGAAAGAGAGAGAGAGAGAGATGCTCAGAATTCAAGGAACTTGCCAAATATGAAGCAGATGTCAAGCCACTGTATTTGGGACCACTCCCTAAAGTTCCACTACTCTAACGAGTGATTTTCCATTTGGCATGTTTAGTCTCTTATGAGGCCTGAACAACTCCTGCCCGCTTTGTCCTAAATGGATAAATTTATAGATATAGTTGGTACATAAGTAATCTGTTTCTTTTAGGAAGTTAGGGACTTAGATGTTGGCTTATTTGTTGGCTCTGTTTTTGTTGTTGTGCTTTGATTCGCTCTTCAATTTATTGGCTTTTCTGTTATGTTTCATTCAAGATTTATTCAAGGTTTTAAGTTCTGTACTCTGTAGCCATCTTTTTGGTGTAAATAATACCTGATCAGGTACATCTTGTCTGTATATTTCACATATACAGTTTAGAAAAATGGTATATGTGACTTAAACCCAGAGAGATAATATTCCACTCAGTTTCACCTTTCTATAACATCTCTCTCCCTCTTTTGCTAAGGTTGTGCTTGTTGTAACCTATTGCAGTCATAAGAGCCAGCTCAGTTCTTGATCAAAAAGAAAAACTTTGTTATAGTCAATTAGCACAATGACTGGTCCTACTGGGTAATATGTTCTGAACCTGAAAAGATCTTTAAATACCAAATGGAAATCTAATGAGAATTGCAAGTTTATTTAAAGCCCTAATATTATTAACTGAGGCAAAACATGGGTGCACACTTAAATTTAGTCAGTGGGGCCAGACAGATGAAGAGGAAAAAAGGTTGGAAATAGAAGGTGGCAGAAATAATAATATTAACCTTTTCTACAGAGAGCTCAGGAGAGTTGCTTTTTGGGGTACAACTTCTAGAACTTTCCAGTTAGTAAAGCCACTGTCCATATTGGTTGGCAGGGGAGGAGATCCCAACAAATAACTTTTCCAAACATTGTTTTTCAGCAGAGTTTAACTAAACCAATAAAAGTTCTCTCATTTCAGCAATATATCAAAAAGACTGCCTAACTTCCTTTTATGTCCTTTTATGTCTTTTAAGCTCCATTAGAAGACCAAAAAACTATATTAAGAAAAATGGTGAGAAGTATATCAGGACATTAAATTCAGTTCTATTTTTCCAACCTCCTACATTGGCTAGAACAAGGTATTAGTTCAAATAAGTGCAAAGGAAGATAAATGACTTTCAACTTTCAGTTTTACACATTGTCGTCTCAAAGGAGCACATTCACAACTACAGTTGGGGTGAAAAAGAAAGAGAAAGTATGATACAGTTTTCTGCTTGGCCATCTGTAAAGGCTGGAAGCTTTTTTTCTTCCCCAAACTGTGATCTATGTCATCCCTTTGATGACATGATGCCACAATTTCCTGGCAACCTTCTCTGAGCTTTGATAGTATGTTTTTATCACTTCAGCTCAGAAAGTCTGAGGCTGCAGTCCTTTTAGATATTTATGTGAGAGTAAGTTGCATTGAAGTCTGTGGGATTTCCTTCTGAGTAGACATATACAGTTGGCCCTCCATATCCATGGATTCAACCATCCATCGCTTGAAAATATTTCTAAAAATATATAAATTTTTAAAAGCACAGCTTGATTTTATTTATTTATTTATTTATTGCCATTTTAATATAATGTCATTTTCACTCAGCCACTGTATTTAATGGGACTTCTGCCTCCATAGATTTTGGTATCTGCAGAGGGTCCTGGAATCAAACCCCAAGAGATACCAAGGGCCCACTGTATAAGACTGTGCTGTTACTTATTTACACAGGTGGAAAGGATAAAAATGCCCAGCTAATCTAATCCTCTTGTGTCAGAGACAGAATTGTCACCAATTTTTCCTCTCCCTCACTCCAGACCAACCTAGGGCTGCTGATTCACACTCACATGCCTCTCACCTGCTTTTTGCAACAGCTGAGGAGTTTCATGGGCGACCATTAGGAAGAAGACATGATATATAATATCCCCATGCCAACATAGCTCACTTTTCAGTGAAAACAAATCACACATGCAGTTTGCAGGTCCTTGAGTGATGGTTTATTGTAGACTGCTGTGCAGAGGGTCACAGTTAGAGATCAACAAGTAAAATGAATCAAGTTATTTTCTTCTGTTGGAAATGTAGCCACAGTAGGGATGCCAAATCTAGAATTTACCAATTCCTGACAGATGTCAAAGACAATGAAACAGGTTTTCATCCCATAACTTTAGGATGTTGGGAATTGTCTCCCTCACAGTGATGGGAAATTGTGTAGCTTTTCTACGGAAAAGGTAACTTTCAATGTGCCATTTTTCTTCCTGTGTACTTTCCCGAGGGGTCAGGAATTCCAAACTGCACCCGCCTACTGAGAATGAATTGCCACAGGCTGAAACAGTTTTATAAAGACATAAAGCAACAGAAAAGTTTCTTGCTTTGTTACATTTCAGGTAAGTCTAAAAGAAAGGCGCAGGGTAGAAAGGCCTGTAAAATTCACAAGTCTCAATATGATTTGAACATCTTTTTTTGTTTTGTTTTGTTTTTTGACCCAATCATCTCTTTGGTGCCAAAGGCAAGTCCTCAGATGTGGAAGGACAGTGATGAACGATGTGCAACCATCAGTGAACAAGTGCCTGAGTCTCATCTAAAGAAAGACTATATTGCAAGTTGCAGGGGAAGGGGGGGAGGCTGTCTGAATGAATCAACTGTGGGCCTGTTCGGTTTACTGACTGTGAAACAGTCAGCTTATGAGACTTTATACTTTAAATAGCTTCTTTGCCACCGTCAACGTACCTGGGGGCATGAACGAGGAGTGCCTTAGTCCTGCTATTCCCTGCTGAGTTGGTTGCAAGCAACTTATCTTTGTACTCTGGCTCTCAACCTGCTGAATTTTTCCTGAGTATATATGCTGTCCTAAAGAATATGCTGAGGCTTTAAAGCATATTTCCATACTTGGGTCCAGTGGTAGCCGGTAGCTGTGAAGTCAATGGGGTGACACAAGCTTGAGCTATCCAGAGTGCTGAACCTATTTTGGTGATAGGAGCTGTGGATCTTTCCTACCTTTAAAATTCAGACTCCTTCCCTGGCAGCGCGGCGGCAGGAGAGAGAGCGAGCGGGGCGGGACTCTCTGGCCCCCAGGACCATCCTCCACACCCACTGGGCAGCGGGAACGCGCAGGGCGAGGCTTTAAAGCCAAGCCCCTGGAACACCTTCCTTCCTCCCTGGCAGCGCGGCGGCAGGAGAGAGAGCGAGCGGGGCGGGACTCTCTGGCCCCCAGGACCATCCTCCACACCCACTGGGCGGCGGGAAAGAGAGCGCGGGGCGGGAACAGTCCCCAGGTTCCGCTTTAAGTCATCACTCCTCCCTACTGCCCCAGCTTCCACATTGCTGTGGCGGACCGACGGTCGTCTCCCAATTCCTGGGGACACCCACAAGTTGTGGCTAGAGTTGTGTTAATGCACAGCTAAATCTCTCCTGGTTACAGGAAAGTCAGAGGGGTTCCACGAAGACACAATTTCCAATCCCAAGAAGAATAGAAGTTTTTATAAATATCTGACTTCATTCTTTGGGCCAGGAAGTCAGGAACCTTCCACGGCCACATCAATTGTTGCGATATTCGCACAGGAACGGCAGCAATTTTTAAGGTGTAGATAGAAGACGGTTGTCTTCTTGATACTTGTCTGATTGGTGTATCTCTCACTGATTGCTTATTTTCTTTTTCTTTTTTTTTATTCTTTAAAATTGGAATGTTTTTCCAGAGGAGAGAACTCCCCCCCCCAAAAAAAAGGCTTGTAGAGTTCCAGCTAAATCTGTTTAAATATTAATCCAAATTTTAGCATCTTTTTTGCAAAGTGAAAATACATATACCTAGAGGTATAGAATTTGAAGCTAGGATTAAAAAACTTTATAAATACTCTGTAATAATAAAATAGAAGTAGTATATACGTGTATATCTACACCTATATACTTCTAAGCAGTCTAAGAGAACAAAATGGATCCAAGGAAAAAAAATCAAATAGGGAAAGCTCAGAGCATTCAACAAACGTCACAGCATAGACCATCATTGGACTCACAACAACAATCTGGAGATTGTAATCCACATTTACTAGAAGAAATCAGGAAGCTCTCGTCAGATTTAGGTGAGAAGATGATTTTATTACAGAAAGAAATGTCAGATTTCAAAATAGAAATCCGGAAAGAATTAAGATCAGATCTGAAAGAAATAAGAATTTCTGTAGATAAGGCAACCTCAGAAATTGTTAAAATAAAAACCAAGATGGATAAAATTGAGGAAAAATACATTGATCAGGAAAAGAAATTAGAAGAATTAAATAATAAACAAGACATACAAATGGAAGAAAATCTTAAATGGGAATGTAAACTGAGGGAAAAATCCTTAAAAATTAGGGGTTTACCTGAGGTAGACAATGAAAATCTTTATGAATCTTTGGTTCCTAAGTTGGCCGAATACTTAAATTATGATTTACAAATTTTTTGTTTTGGAATTGAAAGAATCTTCAGATTAAATTCTCAAATAGCAAGGCAGAAAAAAATTCCTAGGGATATTGTAATAAACTTTCTGAGCAAACAAATTTGGGATCAGATAATCAGAAAACATAATGAGATACCACTAAAAATAGATCAAATTGATTTGCAGATTTTTAAAGACGTGCCGGCCAAAATTCTGAAAAAACGTAAAGATTATAAGTTTCTAACATTTTATTTGAGAAAGGTAAACATACCGTACAGATGGTTAATTCCTGAAGGTATTCTATTTTGGTATAAAAAAAAGAAATATGAAATTAAAACTATTCATGAAGCGAAGAAAGTCCTAAGCGCTATTACTAAAAATCATAAAAAAGAACAAAACCGCACAAATAACAAACAGAGTAAGGAACTGGAGGAAAAACAGAATACAAAAGAATATTATTTAAGAAACCCTAGAAAAAGACAACCATTATCAGATAAAGAGGAAGAGGATAAAAGTAAGGAAGATTTAGAGCCTAATAGAAGCATTGACCTTAATGTATTGAATAACAAATTAGATACCAATCGAGAGATAGACGAAAAACAAAACTCAGATAGTGATCTGGATGAAGATGACCAAGACGAATCCTCAATGGATGAAAATTTGCTTGAGGGTAAAGAACTTGATAAAGATGCAGAATCTGAAGACACTCTAAATGAATAAGAATCTCAAATTCATCTCATGGAACGTAAAAGGTATAAATAGACTGTTAAAACGTAAGAAAATATTTCACTATCTAGAAGGTTTAAAATGTGATGTTACTTGCCTACAAGAAACACATATTTAAAAAGGAGATGCACATTATTTACATAATTGGAAATTAGGACAGTATTTTGTTTCATCTGCAGCCAAAAAAAAGAAAGGCGTTGTTCTATATATTAATAATATTTTGGAAGCTGAAGAGATTTTAAATGATGAAAATGGTCATTACGTGGGTGTTAATGTAACTTTACAAAATCAAAAAACATTGATACTGGAAGTCTACGCTCCCAATGAGAAAAAAGAGAGATTCTATCAAAAACTGTTAAACAAGATAAAAGATATTTCCTTTGATGCAGCTATATTATTAGGAGATTGGAATGGGGTGATTAATCCCCAAATAGATAGACTTTCAAAGGAAAAAAATAAAGCCTAAGCAAGGGAAATTACCCAAATCGTTTTTTAATTTAATGGATTTTTGCGAAGCACATGACATTTGGAGACTAAAAAATCCCTCAGGTAGAGACTATACTTTTATGTCTAAGGTACATAATTCTTGGGCAAGAATAGATTTCTTTTTAACCTCAGCAATCTTCTGTCCTAAAATTAAGTCGGTAGATATGCTACCAAACTTTATTTCTGATTACAAACCGATCACAATGGAATTGTGGTATAACAGACAGGTCTACAATTGGAAACTGAATGATATTTTGTTAAGTGATGGAAAAATAGTACAAGAAGCTAAAACAGAACTTAAAAATTACTTCAAAGAAAATTTAAATGGGGAGGTTAAAATTAACGTTGTTTGGGAGGCGATGAAACCAGTCATAAGAGGTTTCTTTATAAAAAAAGGAGCAGAAAGAAAAAAGGAACAGAATAAAAAAGTAACAAATCTGTTAGAACAATTAAAAGAAAAAGGAAAACAATTACAACTAACTGGCTCTGATAAAAAGATTCAAGAAGAGATTAAAATTATACAAAATCAGATATCTCTTTTATTAATGGACCAGATAAATAAAAAAATGAAATATACTAAACAAAGATATTTTGAATCAGCCAACAAACCAGGCAAATTACTGGCATATAAATTAAGAAAACATCAGAAAAAAACACAAATTCTTAAAATAAAACATAATGATAATCTATATACGAAACAGAGTGAAATTAAACAAATTTTTGTTAATTATTATACTCTTTTATTTAAGGAAAATCTAATTAAAGGAGAGGCTATTAAGAACTATCTGGATAAGACAAATATTTTGATGATAAACGCTGAGCAAAAAGACGCTTTAAATAAGGAAATAACCATCCAAGAGGTCAAGGATGCGATTAAACATAGCAAGTCTGGCAAGGCAACAGGGCCAGATGGCTTTTCGGCTGAGTTTTATAAAACATTCTCAGAAGAATTAATTTACCCGTTACATAAAACAATAAATAGTATCCTTACAGGACAAATTCCCAACTCATGGTCCGACTCCAACACTACGCTATTACCTAAGGAAGAAAGAGATGCAGTGGACCCTAAAAACTATAGACCCACAGCTCTACTTAATGTAGACTATAAAATCTTCGCTTATATATTAGCCTCAAGACTGAAAAAGATTCTCAAGGTTTGGATAAATGAAGATCAGAGGGGGTTTTTACCCGGTAGAAGAATGAAAGATAATATAAGACATCTGTTGAACATCATTGAATATCACGATAAAAGAATTGAAAAGAAGTTGGCCATGGTTCTTCCTGGATTTCGAAAAGGCCTTTGATCGTGTCAATTGGATTTTTCTAAAAGAAGTAATTAAGAAAATGGGTTTAGGTCAGAATTTTGAAAAGTGGATAGATCAAATCTATGGTAAACAACAGACCAGCTTAATAATCAATGGAGAAAAAACAAAAAAATTAATATAATGAGAGGTACAAGGCAGGGCTGCCCCTTATCCCCTTTATTGTTTATTTCTGTTTTGGAAATCCTCAACATCATAATTAGAAATGACACATCTATAGAAGGAATCAGAGTTAAAGGAAAGGAAATGAAGTTAAAAGCTTACGCTGATGACTTAGTACTCACCCTGTCCAATCCAACTGAACAAATTGTTAAGGCAAACCAGATACTAGCTCAATTTGGGGAAGTATCGGGGCTGACTGTCAACAAGGAGAAAACGTCTATCTTAGTGATGAATTTAAATAAATCAGAAAAACAACAATTAGAGTTAAGATCTAAATATAAAATAAAAGAGAAAGTAAAGTATTTAGGGATTTGGTTAACAACAAAAAATGTGGATTTATTTAAAAATAATTATAATAAAATATGGCAAAATATAAAAAATGATATGTCTAGATGGGGAAAGTTAGGATTATCTTGGTTAGGAAAAATCGCCACAGTAAAAATGAATATTTTACCAAAAATTATTTTCCTATTCCAGACTATACCTATTTTGACAAATGAAAAACCCTTTGTTCATTGGAACAGGGATATTAGTAAATTTATCTGGGACAGCAAAAAACCTTGAGTCAGATTTAAAATTCTCCAGGATGATGTCAAAAGGGGGGGGTTTAGGACTTCCAAATTTCAAAATTTATTATTACTCTTGTTGTTTTGAATGGTTAACGGACTGGTTTAGACTAGAAAACAAGGAATTACTAAATTTAGAAATGGCTGACTTGATTTACGGAGCACATGCATACTTATTTTATGACAAAGTTAAAGTTAATAACGCATTCATGAATCATTTTATAAGAAAATCTTTAATCAAAACATGGAGTAAATACAAACCTTTAATTTACAAAAAAATTCCTTTTTGGGCCTCAATGAATGAAGCCTTTCATAGGAATGACATGATGGGAAATGGAAAATGGCTAATATATAAGGACTTGGTCAAACTAGATAAGGCGAATAACATGCTTAGATTGAAATCACAGGAAGAATTGGAGTTAGAAGGTATACAAATAAACTGGTTTCCTTATCGACAAATTAAAGAAAGATTCACATATGATATAAAAACAACAGGAATTGAATTAACACTACAAGATTTTGATCAGATAATTTTTGCTGACAATCCCAAAAAAATATCTCTGTATTATAAATATCTCTTTAAAATGGAAATGCATGAGGAATACGTTAAAACTCCGATGATTAAATGGGCCCAAGATTTGAAAGAGACACTGTCTCTGGAACAATGGGAGAAAACCTGGCAGAAAAGACTAAGATATACTGTATGTTCAGAAATCAAGGAAAACTACTTTAAAATGCAAAATCGTTGGTATCTTACTCCTATAAGAATATCAAAAATCTGTAAAAATAATAGTATGATCTGTTGGAGATGCAAGAAAGCTCCGGGTTCTTTGTTACATATGTGGTGGCATTGCGATATGGTTAAAAAATATTGGAAGCAAATTCATGAAATAATTCAGAAAATTCTCAATTATCAATTTAAGTTAGATGTGAAATGTTATCTTTTAAATATGATTTCAGACGAATATATGGAAAGTAAATTTGGCGTTCTTTTATTTTATATGATCTCAGCAGCTCGGATAACCGTGGCATCTCACTGGAAAGATGGAACCAATCTGAATTGGAATGACTGGCTATTGAAATTGACAACATATATGGAATCTGATAAACTTACCTGTCTAATCAGAGGAAATGATTGGTGTAAAAGGAAAAAATGTTGGAATCCTTTAATAGAATTCATTAAGAATGAAAAGAAAATTGATACATTTGAATGCTAACCTACAGGAAAACACAAAGGGAAAAAATGTAACATAGAAAGAAAAGAATATAGAATTCATTTTGTGTTTAAGACAGGGTAACCGTGTTTATTTGGAAAATAAAACAAGATAGGATATTATAGGACAAGAACTTAAACGGCAAATAGATAATTTAATATTGTAACTAATGTATTAATGATGTAAATTGTCAGTGACATAGCAGATTACTGAACTCTTTATGGAAGTGTATGCTTAGGTAAGCAGATGTTTTGATTTTGTTTGTCTTTTTTTTGTTGGTTACATGTTTGTTTGTTTGTTTATGTTGTGTTATGTAGCTTTATGTTAGATGTGATATTTATGTGTTCTATATTGGATTTTAAACTTCAATAAAAACGAAATTAAAAAAAAAATAAAAATAAAATTCAGACTAAAAGCCAGAGTAGCTTTTAGCTCCTTGGATAGCGTCTTGAAAGATCAGACCTGATTGACACTGGAACCATCTACTGTTACTGCTTGGGCTGATCATATTTACTTACTTACTTACTTACTTATTTGTATTTAGCATATCGATGTGCTGCTCTTCAACCACAAATGCTCTCAGAACAATTTATAGATTGTTAATTTGACAATCCGCTGCCCTCAGACTTGCAGTCTAAAAAGACGTGACACAAAAGCAGATGTGTATGATAGCGGCAAAGGGGATCAAGTCTAGCAGATCATCAGTTTTCAGAAGTGAACACCGGTATGGTCAATTGACAGGGATTGCACAGGTTGTAGTCCAACAATATGTGAGGGCCCAGGATGGGAATCACTGTTTCAAAACGTGTCTCTGTGTGTGAGAGAGTGAGAGGGAGGGAGGGAGGATACATGCACACCCACATATATATGCATGCTTTAAATGCACTTAATTTTGTAGATTATTTCTGGGCAAGATACAAAGTATTCATTACTACCTTTAAATCCTTACATGGCTTTGGTTCTGGTTACTTACAGGACTGGCTTCTCCTGATAGTATGACCCCATACACTCAGGTCTTTTGGGAGACATCTACTCCTGTCAGCCTGTCAGGACATTTTCTTCAGCTACCCTAAACTGTGGAATGACCTGTCAGAAGAGATTTGACAGCTGAATATATTGTCCAAATTTAAAACAGCATTAAAATGTCTCTTCTGGCAGGCCTATCCACATGATTTTTTAAATTATGAATTTTAAGTGATTATATTTTTTTAAACAAAATGTGGATTGTTTTAATATGTATGTGTCTTATTTGGGAGGGTTTTTTATATCAATGGTTTTTTTTTCTTCCTTAAACTAATGTTGTATATTTATTAATTTGTTGTTCTCTGCCTTCATCTATGGGGAGAGACAAGCAAGAAATAATAGCAGCAACAACAACACACAAATGCACACACCAACACACAAATCAGATAAACCTTGTCAATTCACAAATGTGATCAATAGCACCTGCTGTGGTTGTTCTGTTGCCACTCCAAGGAGATCAGAAATGATTGTTTATATTTAGTGAAATATCTAAAATTGATGTGTTAATTAATTAATTAATTACACTTCCCATTTAAATGTTAACCACCAGTTGAAAATACTGGTGTTGGCATTTCATTCCTAAAATAAAGGATTTGGAAACCATTACTGAAAAATTTAATGAAGCAGAAGTAACAAATTATTTTTTTCACTAATTATTTATTTGCTCTGGTCCTGTACAAGTTTGTTACTGGTGTCCACTTGTGGATTCATATTGGCCTAAATATCTAGTCTCAAGTAGAGCCAACTGATGAATAATATATCAAAACTTATATAAATCCTGTTGATTTAATAGGTCTACTCCAGTTACAACTAACATTTGGATTTAGGCTATTGTTTCTTAATTCAGCAGAGAAGCATTGCATGTTTGATTCTCAAGAAATTCAAAAGCTATAGGCATGACTGATACACCATAAAGTTGCAGATAGCTGTGGACAAGTGAACCTTATCTCGTGGTGAAAGATACAGTCTCATAATTTATTGAGCGCAACACACAATGATTATGCATAGAACTATTCTTTCAACCGGCACCTTTAAAATATTTAAACCACCAACTGTCTTACTTTCAGTCTCATTTTAGAAAGAAACTTTAATTTGGGAAACAGAAAGTGAGCATGGTGATGACAGAGTCACAGTTCTCTAACTGCAGCAGGACCTTCGTGAGGTAAATACAGTTTTTTCTACTTACTCCACTAAACTAACTACTGTATATTTTTCCAATGAGACAGAAAATGTATGAACTTTGACACTGAACCTCAAGGAAGAAAAGCTATAAATGTATTTTCATACACATTGTAATATGTTATCCAAAGGGCTCTTGTAACATCTTTGAGACTAACTGGAAGAGAGAAGTTAGTAGCATGTAGCATGAGCTTTTGTAGACTCAAATCTACATTCTCAGATGCATGGGGTAGAGTGGAAAGTCCAGGCACACAGCTATATAACCAGTCTCTGTGTGAGAATGTCCATAGGAATGCTTTGTGGGTGTGGAGAAGAGGTGACAAGTTCAGATATAACAATGGTCAATGGTTGTTGGGAGATGAGGCAGAAGGGAGGATGTTGCCTAAAGCCAAGCTGAATGCATAACCATATAGAATCATAGAATCGTAGAGTTGGAAGAGATCACAAGGGCCATCCAGTTGAACCCCTGCCATGCAGGAACTCTCCATCAAAGCATCCCCGACAGATGGCCATCCAGCCTCTGCTTAAAGGCCTCCAAGGAAGGAGACTCCACTACACTCCGAGGGAGTGTGTTCCACTGTCAAACAGCCCTTACTGTCAGGAGGTTCCTCCTAACGTAGAGGTGGAATCTCTTTTCCTGTAACTTGCGTCCACTGTTCCACATTCTAGTCTCTGGAGCAGCAGAAAACAAACTTGCTCCTTCCTCAATGTGACATCCCTTCAGATATTTAAACAGGGCTATCATATCACCTCTTAACCTTCTCTTCTCCAAATTAAACATCCCCAGCTCCCTAAGTCGTTCCTCATAGAGAATGGTTTCCAGACCCTTCACCATTTTAGTTACCCTCCTTTGGACATGCTCCAGTTTCTCCACATCCTTTTTCAATTGTGGTGCCCAGAACTGGACACAGTATTCCAGATGGGGCCTGATCAAAGCAGTGTAAAGTGACACTATTACTTTAATAACTATGCCCCAGATACTGTCATCCAAGTCATTAATAAAGATGTTGAATAGCACTGGGCCCAGGAGTGGGACCCCACTGGTCACTTCTCTCCAGGATGAAAAGGAGCCATTGTTGAGCACCCTTTGAGTTCAGCCAGTCAACCAATTACAAATTCATGTAACAGTTGCCTTGTCTAGTCCATATTCCGATCCGATAACTTTATTACGGTCAATGACCAGCAAGTCCATTAAATAAAATAAAAACATCTAGCCCACATTTTACAAGCTTGTTTGCAAGAATGTCATGGGGAACCTTGTCAAAGGCCTCACTGAAATCAAGATATAGTATATCCACAGCAGTCAGCCCTTGGTATCCATGGGGGGATCCCTTCCGGATCCCCCCACAGATACCAAAATCCATGGATGCTCAAGTCCCAGTGTCCTAAATGGTGGTGTAGCCATACAGCTGCGCCACCATTGGAAACAATGACATTTTGCTGCCCAAGCTACCCAAAGCCTGTCACCCTTGTCTCACCAGAGTGGGTGGCAAGGAGCTGTCTCCTCTTCCTCCTCCTCCCTCCCTCCCTCCCTCCCCCTTTTCCCTACTCTTCCTCCTCTTCTGTCTTTTTCCGCTGCCACAGATTCCAGCATCCATGGAGGGCAAGCCCCAAGGGGGGTGTGGCAGAGGAGGAAGGTGGAGGAAGAGGAGGAAGAGGCAGCAGCATGAAGGAAGAAGGAGAAGGAAGAGTGGCAGTGGTGGGAAGAGATGGAGGAGGAGGAAGATGAAATGAAGGCAGAGGGAAGAGGCAGTGGAGGTAACAGGAAGAAGAGGAAGAGGAGGAGGAGGAGGGATAATGGTGGAGGGAAAAGAAGGAAGAGGAGGAGGTGGGAAAAGCAACAGACACTACAGTAGGCCCTCCGTATCTGCGGACTTGCCATCCACTGCCTCTTCCTTCTCCTCCTCTTCCTCCTCCCTCCTCCTCTGCTCTGCCACCTCTTCCTCCTCCTCTGGCAGCCCCCCCCCATGTGGGCTTGCCATCTGCGGATGCTGGGATCCATGGATGGCAAGTCCACAAATATGGAGGGCCTACTGTATACTATGGGAACCTAAAAGATGATGTGTTGAACTGGCCAAGTTAGTCCCTATGAGGCTGGGGGGTTAGCCAGTGTTATGATGCATACAATGCACCAGGAAACCATTGTTTCTGTTCAATCCACTGTTGATGGACTGCAGTTTGTGGATATATTCCAGTTCTGCTGTTTCTGTTTCCAAGTCTGTGCCTGGACTTTCTACTGTACCCCAGGTATCTGAGGAAGTAGACAAAGCTCATGCTGCCAATTCTCTTTTTCAGTCACTCTCAAAGGTGCTTCAAAGACCTTTTGCATACAGATTTTCCAGAGTAACATGGCTATGTCTTTGAATTCTATAATATGCTATGTAGAAGAAAAGCAAACTTCATTGGAACTAACTTCTTCCTCACTGGGGCCTCATCTGCACTGCAGAAATAATGCACTGACAACCCTTTACCCTCCATGGCTCAATGCTATGGAGTTCTGGAATTTGCAGTTTGTTGCAGCACCAGGGCTCTCTGACAAAGAATACAAACATACCACAAAACTACAAATCCCAGAATTCCATAACACTGAGGCATGGCAGTTAAAGTGGTGTCAAACTGCATTAATTCTTCAGTGCAGCTGCAGACTTGGTCAGATGGGATAAAAATGCCCAAAGATGGTATTACTATTGTTGTTGTTTTTGTTGGCTGGAATTTGCAGTCACAGTTACAAATGTGTAACCTACAGTTACCTATTTGTGGCTAGTTCATATTTGTGATCTGTACATATTCAATAGTATGGGGAAGACATCGGACTCACAAAAGGCATCAGTTTGAAGTTAATAGGCAGCAGAGAGCGTGGCAGTGCCACTCTTGACTGGCTGTGCAACCAAGCAATCCACTAATGGTGTACTAATGCATCCAGTGACATATTGGCATAGCATGATCATGGAGACCCTCCTTGCTGATGAGGAAGGCTGAAATACACTCCGAAATTAGGACTTCCTTAATTCCTTGACTTCACTGTTACAACATAATGCCTCTTGAATTTTTCCTTTCCCCTTAAAATCTTGAACTATCCTATTCCGACCCAAATTATACAGCATGATAATCACTCTAAGAACACCAGGGAAAATGCAGTTCATCTGCCAAACCACATTTCTGCAAGTTGATAAATAATGTGAGAATCACCAGTGTATTCATTTGCAAACAAGCTTAAGAAGCAATTTCTTTACTGGGTGCAATATGAAATACCTGATCAATAGTGGATCCCAGCATCCACGGCTTATATGCCAAAGTTATATGCCAGGTTTCTCACTATTAAAACTAGAAAATAGGAGCAAAGCTACACAGCAACCATCCCCTTAGCATACCTTAAAATTGTTAATAAATTGGTCTTCCCCGAGATACTTTGCTACCTGGATTGGACTTGCACCCTACCCTACACAAAGTGCATAGTGTTCTCATGGCTGCCTGTCCTATTTTGGTACCTTGCTGGAAGAAAATCCCATAAGGCCTTTTCATTGGGATTAAAGTTTAGTATTAATAAATAAGAATTTACTGCCCTTTCATGACACCCAAAAACAACTGCCTGAGGAGACTGCATTTTCCATTGCCATTAGGCTTAATAGTACTCTCCCTAATGGTATGGCCAGCCCAGTAAGATATGCTAGGAAGAACATAAAATATACTAGGAGACAGAATTGACCTACTGGCTCATAGCCCTGGCACATTTCAATTTGTGACGAGTGAGGTGTTTTGGTGGAAATGACAACTGTTCTGCTCTGGACTTTAAATCACCTCAACTAATACTATATCTTACATGTACAGAAGGCCCCAGCACTGTTGCTATGGGAATGCAACCATTCTCTTAGCAACAGTGTTCTCCACCTCTTTTGCAGTATAATAACTTTATCCAACGTGGTTGTATTTAGACTTGACTTTCCACACACAATTATTTCTGTTTATGGATGTGTTTATTTATTGAAAAGGGGAGCACGTTGAGAAGAGCTGCCTTCACTCTGAAGCTACTTTGAAAAATCAAACCATAAGCTGGAAATAATAGGAATAGAAAAATAGGGAAAAAATGGAAAAGTCATTTCAAAAGGGAAATTATTTTGCTGTGATAGAAAAAGCAGGAAGCGTGGAGATAGACCATATATACATTCCATTGATTAGGCCACTCTGGTGAATCAAAATCAGCATGAGATCTTTATTTCAAGGAGATGAAACTAATTCTGTATGTACAGAGGGCTTTCATATGCTTTCCTCCAAGCACATCATAGGAGATATTCACACATACATGGGCAGACATCTTCCTCTTTTATCATGGCAGACAGCCACTAGTCATACATAGTTGAATGCATTCAGAGCAACTGGTGAAGTATAGCAATTATCAGGATAACAGGCAATACTGGCATTCACCAGTGGGAGGGGTGGAACACAAAGCAAAGTTGGCATAAACTGGCAACAAACATCCCTTTGGGGTCAAATCCTCAATTGACCAAAATGGACAAGGACCTACATCAGAATCTGCATGCAGTTACTTGGTAATCATGCTGTGCAAACCATGTATGATGTCTAAGATTTTGGCTAGCATGCTGTTAGGTAGTTGTACAATCTCAGATCTGTATAATAACACCTAAAATCCACAAAACAGTGAGACGTTTATGTGTTCAGTCAAAATACACAAAACACATGCTGCAAACTTTCGAAGCTCCACTGGCTTCTTCATCAGGCATGATACTGCCACTGCGCAGTATCGCTTCTTCATCAGACAAACATGCTAAAAATTATACATGAGGAAGAAAATGACAATGTTAGAGTCACAGGCGTACATTTTGTCAAGATGTTGGAGTGAAGCAGACTGGTGGGTTGGAGAGGCCAGTGGCTGCTCCAGCTGCAATTGAGCCCTGATCATTTGGGGACCACAGGCCACTGCCACGATCCCAAAATGAGCTGCCACCAGGATTGGAGGCTGCTCCTTTTGGCACATTTGTTTTGAGCTGTTGTTGTTGTTGCTCTCAATTTATATGGTGTGGAGGCATATCAAGGTAGGCAGAGGCCATTCCTCCCTTTTGGCCATGTGGGCTCAGGAAGACAAAGAGTTGTAGAGTCCAGGAAATAAAATTTAAAATCCATTAGCAACACCAAAGGATACGTGCTTCAAGATCCAGGCTTTGCGAGTTATGCAAAAAGCATAACTGTCTGGCATTCACATTTACAATTGCAGCACCATTGTCATGACAGCAAATCCCACAAAAAAAACCAGCTTAATATTCAGGCAGCTGTACTGCAGGATGGAGTTTTGAGGTGCTGGCAAGTAAGGCACAAAGGATGACATGGCCAGCCCCCTCCTCCCAGTAAGTTGAGGTGGAACAAGGAGTTGTAATAGGATCCCACAGAGGTCTCTGCTTCTGACAGTTGGACTGCCACTCACTGGCTGCAGGTGGCTGGATGTATTCTCCTTCAGTGCCCCACTCACCAGCAGCACAGAAACGTGTCCCTCAAAATGGCCACCTGGATTTTAAAGTGAGGTTGGGGGGTCAGATTAGGAGATCGAGTACAGCCACAATATCATAGCTACATGTGTGACACAAGCCCTCGACTGTTATTTTCTACTTTTAGTAACAGTTGTTGTTGCTGCTGCCCTCGAATCGGTTCCCCTGTGGATTCATCTCCAAGAATCCCTTTCTTCAACTGCCTTGCCCAGATCCTGCAAGCCCTTTCCCACAACCCCCCTGATTGAGTCTCTCCATCTGGTTTGTGGTTTTTCTCTCTTTCTTCTACCCTCTACCTTGCCTAGCATTATTGTTTTTTTCTAGTCATCCATGCCTTCTCATTTTGTGGCCAAAGCATGATAGTCTCAACTCGATCATCTTTGCTTCCAAGGAGAGCCCTGGTTCTCTTCAAGAACCTTTTTTTTTTTAATCGTCTTGGCTGTCCATGGTATCCTAAGTACTCTTCTCCAGTGCCACATTTCAGGTGAGTTTATTTTCTTTCTGTCTGCTTCCTTCACTATCCAGCCCTCACATCTGTACATGATAATTGGGAATAAAATGTCCTGAACAATTCTGATTTTAGTGCTCAGTTGTAGTAGTAGTAATAATAATAATAATAATAATAATAATTTTTCTAACCCGCCCCTCTGAGCAAGCAATCAGGGCGGGTTTCAACAAAGTTAAAAAACAGTACAAATTAAAATATCCCATCCCATTCCCCAGCTCCCCCCCCCCCGCCTTAAAACAGGATTAAGTCTCAGCAAAATTAAAATAGTTAAAATGCTCTTCAGTATCTTTTCCAGTTCTTTCATAGCTGCCTTTCCCATTCTGACCTTCTTTTTATTTCTTGACTGCAGTCTCCATTCTGGTGAATGTTTGATCCTAGATATGGGAATATTCTTTAACTATTTCAATTTCCTTGTCTAGATTGGATTGTATTTCCTTTGCAGTCATTATTTTTGTTTTCTTTATGTTCAGCATCAGACTTGCCTTTGCATTTTCATCTTTGCCCTTCCTTATTAAGTGTTCCAATTCCTGAATGTCTTTTGCTAATATTATGGTGTCGTATGCATATCTTAGGCTGTTAATGTTGCTTACTCCTATCTTCACTCCTTTTTCTGGTTCTAATTCTGATTTTCTTATGATGTTTTCAGGATATAAGTTAAACAAGTAAGGTGAAGGATGCAACCTTGGCTGACCTCTTTGCCTATTGGGAACCACTCTGTTTCCCCAATTTCTGTTCTGATAGTGGCCTCTTGTCCTTGGTACAGATTCTTCATCAGGACTATCAGATGTAGCGGCATCCCCATGTCTTTGACTGTGTATCATAGCTTTTTGTGATCTGTACAATCAAATGCTTTGCTGTATAGCTTAGCTGTACAAGATGTTGAAGCACAGAAACATGGGCAGCTTATTCTGTGCATATACTGGTAAGGAGAGACACCAGTAGATCTTGGACTGGTGCTTTGTGATCCAGAGCTTCTTTTAACACAGGAGGAAATTAGATTTTATTAGCTTGTATATAATGTAAAGTAGGAGTAGAGGCAATTTAAAATACACTATGGGCAGTTGAGAGAAGGGCATGAGCTTACTCATAGCACATGCTTTTCCCCAACCATATTTTTCTCCTCCATGGAATTTCCTCCAGATTCCCCAATGACTGAAAAACTGAATTCCAGTAGAAATTATTTTCTGTGGAGGGGAAAAAACCTGAGTAAAAACACTATCTTGGATTATAGTTATCAGAACCCCCTAACTGCCTTAGGGATTCTGGGAGTTGTACTCCAAAATGTAATTATTTCTAAACTCAAGTTATGATAAAATAGTTTCACTGAGAAGGTTGGATGTGGGAATGGTTCTGCTTTCCTTCTCACTTCTGTTGTACTTTGACTACACCCATGGCTAACTTGGCCCACAGATTAATCAGTGTCCAAACAAAAGCCATAGGCAAAAAGGTCCTAATTCAACATATCAAATAAAATTGAATACAGAGTGATGCATGCTTAACCAAGTGGATTTAAAGCCAAGGGAATTAAATTCATTGGTGGCTGTGACTCCATGACAATGAAGCAGCAAATCAATTCCAGGTTAAAACTCAGGCTTTAAAGGACTTTCCCCAGATGATGAACCATATGCCCCAAATAGGCTTAGCATCTTGGAGAACTCCTTTAAAGTTATTCAAAAGTCACTGTCAGACTGACACGGGACCCACCAGCAGCTTCTGATTTAATTTGCTTAACTGAACATGTCTAAATCAGTGTTGGAATATTACTATTGCCTTCTATGGTTATTTGGATATAGTCCTTTGTAGCCACCTCTGCACAGCAGCACAACAGACATGGGTCTTCTGAATAATAAGTGACTTTGATGCACAACAAGAACAAGAAAAACTTTATACTCTTAAAGAAAATTAATTATAATTCCTATAGGTCATGAACAAAATACGAAATAACCAGTGCAATCATGTGGCAGGGAAAATGTATAAAAGCATTTAGTGACATTCAAAGGCCATTATTGTACAGTCTATCATTATAGACCATCATTACAGAGTTACTCAGTGTATCCCAGAGTGGATGCTGGATGTATACAGTTACAGCACTTTGATGCAATGTTTACTGCTGCAGCAAAATGCTATGGAATCCTGGAGTTTGTAATTTGGAGAGGTATTTAGAATTCTCTGCCTGAGAGCATTTCCCTGAACTGCAGTGTTAGAGCTTTCTGTCAGAGAATTGTAAGCATCTCACCAAACTGCAAAACCCAGGATTAAATAAGATGAAGCCATGGCAGTTAATGTGAACCACTGCTCTACAACTGTGTAGGGTAGATCAATGGTTCTCACACTTGGATCCTTGAGGTGTTTTGAATTTCAGCTTCTGAAAATCCCAAACAGCTTGGTTAGGGATTCTGGAAGCTGGAGTCCAAAATACCAGAGGGATTTAAAGTTTGGGGAATCACTGAGTAGATATTCTACCCAGTCTCTGTCTTAACTAGCTTGAAATGTTAACATGTCCTACTTGTTACCTGTTTACTTTATAGCCAGTCACTAGTTTATTATTCAATACCTTTCCAAATATTCCATTCCCTTCATCACCCATAGAAGACTTCTCAATATAAGCAGCTTTCTTACAAAGAGATCTGTGTGTACATTAGAGTTGGGTTTTTAAAAAAAGATATTGCAGAGCAGAAATTCGTGTTTCATTGCGGGGGAAAAATTGCACCTTTAAAAACTGTTTATAG
Organism: Urosaurus nigricauda; assembly: GCA_034509955.1. NCBI lineage: Eukaryota > Metazoa > Chordata > Lepidosauria > Squamata > Phrynosomatidae > Urosaurus > Urosaurus nigricauda. The sequence goes on along the minus strand of JAOEGL010000001.1, from coordinate 233,044,402 downwards.
CAAACATCCATCTAGATTCTTGAGGAGCCTCCTTTCCACATTTCGGCTGCTTAGAGAACTCCTTTTCCTCATATTTCTCAGCAAAGCCATAATCTCATCACTGCTTCATTCATCTGTTTCTTTCCCAGAGGCTTTCCCACTTCTAAATGATTTGAATGCAAGTTTTTCACATATTAATATTAATACTTGACTGTGTGAACATCAAACTCTTTAATTGCTTTCGTAGTGTATGCTTGATGTGCCTGAGTAAACATTCCTTACTCAGAGTGAAGCTGTAGTTCCATTAGCACTGATAATTATAGTACACTCCAGAAATAAATTCATCAGTTTAATAACACTTAAAGGGCTGGAGATATGCACAACAAAAAGTCTTTATTGGAGCAGAGGAAAAGCAGTGAGTCACAGAGAAAATAGGAAGATGCAAATGAGGCAAACACAACAAACTTTTTTTTAAAAAAACAAGTCCTTTAAACGAAATCCAAATCCTCATTTCTAATATACGGTAAGCCTTCCTGTTTCCTTTGCCTGCTCATATCTTCTTTGCCTACAATCATGGAAATATTTAAAACTTTTTTTAAAAAATGTCCTCATAGTTCTCTCTTGTGAGAAAGTTACTACAGCAAAGGTGGGCAAAGTGCAGCCTTGAATTTACATGTCTTCTCCCTAAGATGGTTTCTATGGCTCCTGATTCAGTGCCCTTCAGCAGTGCCAATTCCTTTTAATCAACTGCAAGCCTCTCTGCAGTGTTTAACTTCAACAATTATCATTTTTACAAAAACCAGAAGTTGATCTTCTGACACTTTTGGTTTTGCCATTTTAATCGGTGTAGTGGTTTGAGTGTTGGACTATGACTCTGGAGATCAGGGTTCAAATCCCTACTCAGCCATGGAAACCTACCGGGTAACCTTGGGCAACCTTGGACTTATAGAGTCATCATAAGTAGAAAACTACTTCAAGATATACAACAACAACAACAACAACAACAAGAGTTGGTAGTCCATGTAGCCTCAGAGGCCCCTAGGGACAGAAAAGTGATCCCTGGACTCAGTGAAGTGTTCTACCCCCTACACTAGAGTGTTGGTAGACTTTGTAGAAAGATAGCGGCCATCCTCAATTTCTTTGGGGCACTGATAACTGGAAAAAACAAAACCTTTGTTTCTATTAAAAAGGTTTTGTAAATATAGTATTTCCACTTACCTCTGAAATGCTCATTAGCAGAATTTCAGAATCTGTAGCCTAAAGTACAGCCATAAAACTGGCAAGTTGCCTGTCGTCAAAAAATTTTTTTTAAAAAAATCCCAGGTGCATTTTGCTCTCAGTAACCTGCCCCTCAGAACAGATATGTGAAGTTGCCTCCGGTCCCTCCTTCAGATCATACCCCAGAAGCTATGACCAAGATCCTGCATTGTCAGATGTGACTATGACAGTGGAGCTTCACCATCATAGGTGTGATGATGCCACACCTGCATTTTCAGCCAGTTTCTCAATCAAAGAGATTCTGAGGCATCACCAATGAAGGAACTGCGAAATGACAACAACAGCACTCTCCCAATCACAGCGCATGTTGAGAACAGCCAGCTGGAGGGATACCTCAGGGTCCTGCCACAACTTCCTCTCTCAATGTGCTTCATGATTGGCAGAGCAATGCAGAGCCATGATCTGTAGAACCTGGAAAATCTTTTCCAAGAGTCCTGATCTGTTCCATACTTGGAAAATCCTTTGGATGGGGGTACTGCACTTCTAAAAGAGTAGGCTTTTGGTATCACATTCAGTCATCAATGGCAGCAAACATGAATCTCCAAAACTGTCCAAATTAAAGTCTTGTAACTAATGAAAGCCGGTGTGGTGTAGTGGTTTGAGCACTAGACAACAACTCAGGCTTAGTGTTGTGATCAGAGATCAGGGTTCACTTCCTCAATCAGCCATTGAAACCAACTGTGTAACCTTGAATGAGTCACACACTCTCAGCCCCAGGAAACCTCATGATAGCTTCACCCAAGGATCACCATAAGTTGGAAACGACTTGGAGGCAGACAACAACAACATCATCAACAAACTACTACTATCTTGTAGCACCTTTGAAACTAAGGGGCTATTCAGACATGGAGCCACGCCTGTTTCAGCCAGATCAGGGCCATGGCAACCACATGCCATAGCGCCAATCTGGCCTTTCCTGAGTGCAAAGAGGAGACACAAAAAGCGGCTCCTTTTTGCACCCTGGAAAAGATGCCATAGCCAAGTTGCTGCAGTTTGGTGGCACTCCTTCGGCATTGTGTCATATGGATGCAACACCAGAGGAGCGCTATGATGCCTTATGCCATATGGAGTGGCGCACGGTGTAATGGCACCCTGTGGGGTGGAGTTGGGGTGTGTGTCATGTGGACGTGATAATAATAATAATAATAATAATAATAATAATTTCTTACCCGCCCCTCTGAGTGAGCAATCAGGGCGGGGTACAACATGTTAAAACATATACTCCCTCCCCTTAAAACAGAATTAAACTAATCATAGTTAAAACAGTCATCATCTGTTTTAGGCTGGCCTTAATGGCTGATCTGAAACAGGGCCTAAATGAAAAAAAAAATGGCAGCAAGAGCTTCTGTAGACTTCAGTTTACTTCCTCAGATGAATTTGAGGAAGTAGACTGAAGTCTATGAAAACTCATGCTGCCAATTTCTTTCTTTTAGTTAGTCTCAAAGGTGCTACAAGATCTCACTACATACTCATTTTACAGACTAACACAGCTATATCTTTGACAGCTACTGAAGAGGATGCCAAGCTTTTTAACATGTGATGTTGGCTTCTCTTCAATCACAGCTGAAAACCACACTTTGAGTCTGTGTCACATTTGCTCACACTCCTTCTAGATCCAGGAATGATTCTTTTCATATTGTACTTCTTTACATCTTTTATGACATAGGGTTATTTCAGAACCCATGTCTTTTTCAGAGCTTGGAAGTTTTTTTTGGGGGGGGGGGGATTTCATTTCCCAGAATAATCACCCAGGTGGCATGCTCTGAGATAAAGAGGTCCACAGGGATGCTGTGGTTCAGCGGTTAAGATGCTGACTCTGATGATCACATGGTCGGCAGGTTAGCAGTTCAACACTCAAGTGCCATGGGATGGAGTGAGCTCCCATCACTATTGCCAACTACTTAGAAAGCAGTTTGAAAGCATGTAAAAGTGCAAGTAGATAAGTAGGTACCATTTCAGTGGGAAGCTAACAGTGTACTGGCTCCCTTAGTTTGGTAATGGAGATCAGCACCACCCTCTACAGTCTGACATAACTTGACAACTATGGGCCAGTATAGACTGCCCCTTTGGGGCAACCTGCAACCATCCCTTTTCGCATAGGACTGGGGCCAGGGCAACTGCAGCAGTAGCCCAGAGGCTCCAATCTGCTGCTTTTCCAGGCCATGAAGAAGGAGCAAAATGCCACTTCTCTGTGGCCTGGAAAGGGGTGTCCTTGGGGCTTCATTCCTGGCATTGCATTCACAGCAATCTGGCTGCCACGACCCGTGCGAGAGTGACGCCTGTTGCGGTGCCGCGACAAAAAGGAGCTGCCTGGAGCAGCTCCTTTGTTGCAGCAACGCAACCAGGAAGTGGCACCCTTGTGACGTCACTTCCTGTGTGCCCCATTTGGGTGCTCGGTGGCAGCGTCATCCCCCCCCCTTGTGGATGTGAGGCCCCCATGAGGCTGGAGCCATTCCGTATTAGGGTTAGGGACTGTGTAGTTGGTGCGTGGTCCCTAACCCTAGTATTCTTGCAGCCATGCCCCAAAGTGGTCATCTGTATCAACCCATTGTTAAAGGAGAAACCTTTTTCTTTTAAGTTGTATAGATTTGAGAATCTGTAGAAAGCCACTTATCTTACTTCCACTAATGTCAGAAACATAGCTGTTTTAGCCTAAAATAACAAATGAATCTTGGCCTGACTGCAATGAATTATAAATGGTGAGTAAAATAAGAGCAACCGTAGCAGGGGTAGAGGAGCAGATGGCACTCCAGATGCTGTTGGTCTACAACCTCCATTAGATCTTAGCCAGCATAGTTGGTGATGAGGAGAGTTGGGAATTCAAGACCAACAACTTCTGGAGAGCCACATGGTTCCCATCCCTGCCCTACTAATTCTATGTCTGCTCTTGTGAAGTCATTTCTTCATGTGAAGCAATGGCTTCACAAGAGTAGCGACATTTACCAAATCCTCCTCCTCTGGAATGAAGCAGAAAGCCGAAGAGAGGCGTTAACCTTCTAAGGCATTTTTCTGCATTGGTATTTGTTTCTCACTCACACTATTGTGGGGGCATCTCAGCATTGGCAAATTCCTCATTTATACACATGAGCAATCTGGCATTTACTGAGCACCTGAAATTCTCCAGAACATAATAGAACTGTGTCTCATTTAACTCACATCATATTTAAATGGGAGCATGTGCTTTCACTCCTAGTGACATTATTGGTCATTTACATTATGGCCAATGTCAGATTGGGGCCTTTTTAAACTGACAAAATATTATGGCTCACCAATGCAAAAATATTTTAACGTATGCACTTCCGAGAGATTAATTCTCACATTCAAAATTCTGAATACAGTACAAGGAAGCTAGAAAACCTGCCCTGATTTTACAACTTTGACTGATGTTCAAATTAAGTGGCTGTTTGGTGTGCAGGCATGTTATAAATTGGGAGTCTAACACTGGCTGTCAATGAGATATATGTTTTTTATTCAGGAAAACATCAATAAAATATAGTCTTCTGTCCCTTTAGCCCTTTTAAATGTTAGCATTTGTAAAAATGAGACTTTCCAGCTCATTAAACTGCAGCTTGCAGGGCAATCCACCAAACTAGTTAATCTCTATAAATGGTTGTTCTGTTTGAGCTCTCTTCACAGGCCTTTGCAGTATCAATGTCAAATACTGAGCAAGATTTTTCAGCACAAGCTAGATGCACAGTTTGTAGTGGCAAATGTCTTTGACAACCTCAAAAAAAGAATAAAAAAGGGCGGGGGGGGGGGGGAGAAAGAGTACAACAAAGCAGGAAGCCAAGAGTTGTAGGGGGAAAGGCTGTTACAGAGAAGCAGGTGCAGACTGGAATAATAGATTTGGTAGGTGAAGAAAGAAATGGGTGCCATGCCATTTCAAATCATGAGATGCCTTTTAAATCCCAGCTGCTAAAAATAATGCACTGCAGATTTTCATTTCCTTTCTAGTTTATATTAGAAGTCTAGAAATGGGATGTGAAATATAATACTGCAGTTTTCAAAGGAGTCACCGTGTTAATCTATTCTAGCAGAGCAACAGACTTTTGTGACACCTTGAAGACTAACAGATGTGTTTCAGCAGACACTTTTATGGATTATAATCCACCTTCTCAGATGCATGAAGTAAAACAGTAGGGGTTGGTATATATATATATATATATATATATTGCATATTGTATTTGGTAGGGAATGGAATCAGAGTGGAACTGAATGCAGAAAATGAGGATCATATCATTAACACTGGTCTCAAGCATTTAGGATAAGCTTTATCATAAATATTAGTGGCATCAAGTTGGGTAGGCACTAGATGATAAACATCTGCTATCTATCATAGGGGCCCATTCACACAACACAGTTATAGCACTATGAGTACACTTCAACCTTCATGATTCTATCCTATGGAATCCTGCAATTGGCAGTTTATGGAGGGGTATTTATAATCCTTAGCCAGAGAGCTCCTCTGATGCCTCCAATGAAAATACAAATTCCAGGAATTCACAGGATGGAGCCATGACAGTTATAGTGGAATCATAGTGCTATGCTTATGTAGTCTGAAAGGGATCCTAATGTTGTCTACTCTGATGTTATAATATATCTCCTGTCTCCTTCAACCTTCTCTCCCTAAACTACACAGAGGGTTGTGTCAGTATCTAACCCAAATGTGGGTTTGGAAAGACATCATTCTGGAAAATGGAATAGAGAAAGCAATACTCTTTTCCATCTAATTTACTTCTGAACCATCCACACATGTATGAGGCAGAGTTTTGTTTTTGTTTTTTTAAGAGAAATAAAAATATTGCAGCATACTCTGTGTCTTCTAGCCCTGTCTCTTTCTACTATATGATGTAAAAGGGTCGAACAATAAACAGGTCAATATATGCTGTATCCTTTCTTTTGTTTTCTTTTATTGAAGTGGGTGTCAGTTGCTTTCCTCAACGTACACATCAGGAAGACTTACACAACTTGCCTGTTTTTTTTTATAGATTATTCCTGGTTTCTCTCCCACCTTGGCTGAACTGCCCATGAGCATTTCATAGCTCCTGGAAGCTCATGGGTTCTTCTCTGGATCTATTTCAACTAAGTGTTTATGGGTTATTGTTTTGTTTTTGTTTTGTTTTTTACTGTTAAAGTGTACATACCATAGTCCTGTATTTTTATTCATTAAAATATTGATATCCTGACCTATATCCAAAGATGAAAGAACAGCTTACAATGAAATCAATTTTAACAGATAATAATAATAATAATAATAATAATATTTATACCCCACCCCTTTGAGATCAATTGGGGCGGCTAACAACAATAAAATACAATTACATCAAATGAAACAAGCTGCATCCCTCTCCCCCTTAAAAATTATTAAATCTGTTACAAATTAAAACCAATAATTTAAAACCACATCAATAATTTAAAACCACAGTTCAAAACAGGAGGAGAAATTTGCATAAACTAAAAACATATTAAACAATCCAACATGTTAAAATAAAACCATTTAAAAGCAGTTTTAAACAGTTTAAGACCATTTAAAACCATGAATATGTGGAGTTCTGGAATAAATCATTTGGTCCCAAAAGCTCTGGCAAAAAGTGGTTGGGTTTACTAGGCACTGGAATGACTATGGAAAGAGTATTTCATAGCCAAAGGGCCAAAGAAGAGAAGGCCCTGTTTAGGCGGGCATATATGAGGCTGAGGCACTCCTCCAGTTACTGAGATCCCAAAATGTGTTTAAAATTGCTCCCTTATTCCAAGATGTTTCCCATACAAGGCACACAGACAGCTCAGCCAAGCTCAGCTCAGGGATGCTGGGATCTGTTTAGTGCAAAGAAGAAGAAAAAGAAGATGGAGAAGCAGAAGAAGAAGAAAAAGTAAAGTTGCCAAGTCTGAGATCCTATTAGAAATCTCAAAGACAAAGTTCTTCAAATATAGAATATACAATTCAATGATCATGGGAGGTAGTGCAATATGTTCTCTCTCATGAAACTTCAACAGCACAAAGACTCTATTCCGGGACAATCTTGTCAGCAACATTCTGCCCTGGACTCTGGCAGAACTAAAAGTCCATATTTCTGTCTTCTTCCTGTGGTGCCTTTTGAATGTACCTGGAAAGGCAAATTAATCAGGAAATCCTTCGACATGACCATTGAAGATTGTGATACTTTGGACCAGAAGAGCAAACACAACTAGCAATCCCTCACTGCTGAGAGCTATTGAAGTTGCCATCTTGAAGATGTGCCCATTCAAATAAACTGCAATGAGTTAAGCAAACACATTTTTAGCTTCTCAAGTCTCAAGTTCATCCTCACATTGCCAGTTTGCTGGAGCCAGGGACTGTCTTTCCTTTGTCTTGACATTAAAGCAAAGCTGTTTTTCCCCAAATGCTGGAGGATAATTCCTCTAGATACTGCCATTCAGCATGGTACAAATGTGGGGCCACTGAGATCTGAGGTCTTGGCAAATGGTTATATAATGAAAATTGTAATAAAAATTAATTTTAAAGAATCATATTCAAAATAATCATTGACTGAGCATTTGCTCTCCCAAATATGTATGTTCTCAATCGTTCCTAAAATAATTGTGGATCATTTGAATCTTTTTTGGGAGATGGTGAAGTAATTATTTGGGGTTGGGGTAACTACATAAAGAGGCCTTTCTTCTCAATGACATTATAGTTATCAAGTCAAGCACTCACCATGAAAATTATAATATAATATAATAATAACAATAATACTTACTCAGCTCTCCCCATGGATCAAGGCAAGTTACAACAACAAACAGACAAGCAAGATCAGTTAAAAAGACATCAGTTAAAACACACACCACTTTAAAAGGACAAATAAAATGTACACATATTAAAACAATCCACATTTAAAATTAATCATTTAAAATTTACAGTTTAAAAATCATCAGCTAAGCCTGCCAGAAGAGACTACCGTATAGACTCATCTATTAGTCTGAAAATCTATGCCCCAAAATCACCCGCAAAATCCCAGTTCAACTTACTTACTGGTCACTATGGAAATGTGATAGGATCTGATAGCAGCTCTTTCAGATTTCCCCATGCAGTGCAGAGATAAATTTCTCTCTGAAGCCAAGCAGAAAGAGTCTTGGGGGATTGATTGATATTGCTTTTTGTTTAAGAGTCCATCTCCGGCTTGCGCATCTGGCTGAAACAACGAAGCAAAAAGCCTCAATGAGAGTCTCTCTTGCCATACGCACAAATACACACACTGAAGGAGCCTCCAAGTTTTACCCTCAATCTATCCACAGGTCATGGCAAAATCCATAATTTTGGCCCCAAAACCCAACCTTGACTTACACATGAGGTCAACCTATAGAGGCTTATCACATGCATGTTAATTCAGCTTCCCTCTATCCAGTTTAAAATTTAATTTGGGCAGCAACCTGATGTTATCAGATGATTTTTACCACTGAATTTCCCACCTGAATACAGCCCAGGTCCATCCCCACTTCCAGAGCTGCCCCATGAAGCTCTTTCAGATCCGGGAAGTTAAGAAAATGGCAGCCAGAGCAGCTCTGGAAGCAGGGATGGACCAGGGCTCTATTCAAGCAGCAAATTCAGCAGTAAAAACATCTGATAACATCAGGATGCCACCTGAATTAAATTTTAAACCAGCTGAATTAAAATGTATGCTCTAAGCCTCATAGTATAGTATATGTGGTTGTCTTTAATGCTCTTTTAAATCAAGACAGCGTATTCAGCTATTGAATCTCTTCTGGCAGATCATTCCATAGTCTAGGAGCAGCTGAAGAAAAAATCTTCTGGCTGATAGTTGCCTGGGTGACTGGAGTAAACATCTGCCAGAAGACCTGGGTGTATGGGGCAGATTATATGGGAGGAGGTGATCCTGTAGTTAATCTCTTAATGAACCTCTTAATGAGACTCTTAAAAGACAAAGACAGTCTGAGATCCTGTTGACATGATCCTGTATTCTGAAATGCAATTGTGTTCAAATTCTTTGCACTTTGGATGAAAAAATTATCATCCAGGTAGCAAAATATACAAGAAAACAGCCATTAAAGTGTCATGACAGTAAAAATCATCTTGCTGATCTTCTGAACTTCTCAGCAGTGATTGTCATGTCCTTCTGTCAATTTGAATACTGTCTGAGTACAGTATTACATATTCTTCACCTCTACTGAGAAAGCTTCCAGCTGTATGTCTATGAACTGTCCAGATGGATAAGATCATTTGAGGCCTGGCCAGGCATAGAGCAGGACAAGCTGTGCCAGGGCATGCTAACACCGCTAACAATACCAAAATGATCTCAAAGCAGACATTGGCTTGATCAGTAACAATTGACAGGCTGCTCCAATGCTATCTCTCGATTGCACGAAAATGAGCCATATGGGCAAGTGCCTCTACAGCTGAGATAATTACAATGCAGATGTGATAGGAGCATGTAAAATACAGGGTGCGCTGAGAGGTAATCACCACCTTCAGACAATGCCTGAACAAATCTTTTGAGTCTCACTACAAAGATTTTGCGAGACTCTAAGATCCCCTTCCTCCTACCTATGAAAGAGCAACAGATGTCATCTAGAGGTGGGAGGAGAGCCTAATTGACTCAAAGCAGTTAAACGTATTGTGTGAGGCTTTAATCACACCACCCATTAGGTAATCATGCCATTGACAGAGCTGCGTGGAAGTCACACAAGTGCACATTCAAAATAATATTTCCATATATATATATATATATATATATTCCTATCCTCAATTGCCTTATGTTTGTCCACACAGGTGAGTGTCAGTTAACAACCCTCCTTTGACCACAGCTTGGAAAATTACTTTTAAAAAAACAATTAGTTATGGTTCCAGACAGGAGCTGGTTATTTACTGTTACCACTGTGATCTGACAACACTGAGGAGATAAGCTCCACATGTCATGAGGTCTTCAATTGTTTATTTCTTTTAAATAAATCATTTTATTAAAAGAAATAAACAGTTTCAGCTTTTAACATACTTTTCAGTACTCTCTTTACTTTGAAAAAAATAACCATTTTACTTCTCTATTTCTCAAAATTAATGAGAAGAGTTTATTTTAGTTACTTTGAGTAGTTTTGTTATTTATTTTAATGATGTTTAGGTACAGATCACAGATAGCAGCACAAGGCATACCATAAATTGGCACTTCATGATAGTCCTTCACCACCTTTTAATGAATCCACTAACGCTAACTATAAAAATAGCTAAAGAATAAAGTTATCTCTCATTATGGTACAATTACAGAATGATGTATATATACCTTTGTTACTGAATAAAGGAATTTATTACAAGTAACTAGTTACTTCTAGTGACTTCCAAACTTTGCCTTTTTTATTTTAATTTTATTTTAAACATACAAAACCATACAAAACAAATATACTTCATATCAAATCAATACACAATTCACATAAGATGACAAACTTTGCCTTTTGACATAAATGGAGTGAGTAATTTTCATACGTTGTAGTCAAACTTGCATCTTGTAGAGTAGATTGTGCCTCGAAGCCACCATGGCCTTGTGAAGACATGTAGGAATCTCTGGTGGTACCAACACTGTCATCTCTCCTATGCCAGCTGCTGACATATTTATTGTCCCAGGCTCCTGGAATTTCCTTACGACCTGACTGTTGGGAATGATGTTTTGTGATGCTTCTTCTGGGCTGTGTAGGAAATGACAGAGGACTTTGTTGTCTGATCTGCGTGTAGTGAATGAACACTATTGCTGTTAAATGCTGCTTTTACTTTTTGTATCTAGGGTTGCAACACATTGTTACATGATTATAGAGTGCATTGATCTTGTCATGATCATCACGCTCATATAGATTTTTATTTGATTATTCATTATAATTTGTTTCAAGGCTGGTTTTTAAAAATTTGCAACAGGAAGTGACACGTAAAGGGAATAAATGACAATGAAATGAAAAATGAATGGATTCAGGAACTATTGGTTCAAGCGCCATAAAGTTACTGTGTGGCCTTAGACAGGTAATCATTTCTTAGCCTCAGTGATCCACCTGAAAAATGGATGGAGATGACAGTGAAGATAAATGAGATCAAGCTCTTGGAAAAAACAAAAGTAATCTATGGGCATGACAAATTATACTAATGACAGAACCAACAGCATTAGGAAAACATAATGTTTAGGAGATTGATACTCTTAAGAACAGGTGTGGTAATCATACTGGACTTGAATGTAAAATGTTATCCAAAACTTACACACTTTAGCCAAGATCCTGCATCATCATCATCAGTACGATCTGCAGAATTCCACCATCAAAGTCGTGACTCACAAAGCTTCCCTCAAGTTATCTTCACAGCCCAGCAGTGCCTTGAACAAATCACTTCTGGGAACTGACATCAGCAACATTCTTCTGGTCATGGAGTGCCTTGAGAACAGGCAATTGAAGAGACAGGCAATTGCCCCATCTGCTTGTCCCAAGGTATCCCCGAATGGACATGCTTTGAGGACATCATTTGCACCTCAGAAAACCTTCAGTTGCAATCCACCAGGCTGCAAAAGCAGGTTTTTGGCCTCACATTCAATTGTTCATGACTATAAACATGAATTCCTAGCCATTAGGTTATCACAGGTCCAGCTTAGGGCATTGCAACTGCTAAATAGGATGCCAGACTCTTTTTTATTCTGATGTTTCAGTGCTACTGTATGTGGTCTATTACACCCTCCTGGCCTCCTTGAAAATGTTTGCAAGTATATGCAAGTATATGAACCTTTTTAGAAAATGTGCAACTTTTTCCAAAAATGTGCATCTTGTAAATGATAGGCAACCACTAGTGGAATGTGCACCACAATTTGCAAAGGAACACCAAGACAAAGGAGGCCTCAATAGCTTGGAACAGCTTGAAGCAGAATCAAAGTACTGTATCTGATACTCACACAAACGTGGAAATGGAGTATTGGCAAGCAGTTACAAGCCTTGCACTAGCAGAAGTACATCTATGGATAAAATCTATGCAACAGATATTATATCAGGGATATTGATGATATTCCTGATGATATTCCTCCCAAGACTTTAGGAGAACTAGTGAAGTTGTAAGTATCTTCTCATTATCTTAAGCCAAATCCATTACTATGGATTTTGCATCCACAGAGTCAACCATCCACAACTTGAAAATATTGGGGAGGGGGAGGCAGCAGCTGCGAGAGAGAGCGGCGAGAGGGCGGGGGAGAGGCCTCCACGGCCAAACCCCCAGGGACACCGCCCAACTCCACGCCGGGAGACGCTGGGAGACGCCTGAAAAGGCCTAGATCCACCACCACCACCCGCAGCAGCTGTGAGAGAGAGCGGCGAGAGGGCGGGGGAGAGGCCTTCACGGCCAAACCCCCAGGGACACCGCCCGACTCCACGCCGGGAGACGCCTGAAAAGGCCTAGCTCCACCACCACCACCCGCAGCAGCTGCGAGCGAGAGCAGCGAGAGGGCGGGGGAGAGGCCTCCACGGCCAAACCCCCAGGGACACCGCCCGACTCCACGCTGGGAGACGCTGGGAGACGCCTGAAAAGGCCTAGCTCCACCACCACCACCCGTAGCAGCGGCGAGAGAGAGCGGCGAGAGGGCGGGGGAGAGGCCTCCACGGCCAAACCCCCAGGGACACCGCCCGACTCCACGCCGGGAGACGCTGGGAGACGCCTGAAAAGGCCTAGATCCACCACCACCACCCGCAGCAGCGGCGAGAGAGAGCGGCGAGAGGGCGGGGGAGAGGCCTCCACGGCCAAACCCCCAGGGACACCAGAATAATTGCCCTCCTGAGCTATTGTTTGTTCCATTTGTCAACAATGAACTCTGTTGGTTATCACATTGACTTTGGTAACTCCTGCTTCCTTTATCCCCCCCTCTATTACCCTGCTTTGCTGTGGAGGAGATGGAGAATGTTAACATGGGAAGAGGGGGTGGACCATTTGGGGAGGAGGGAGAAAATTTCTCTGATACAAGCGGGGCTCCCATCCAAGTTGTGTGGGGCAAGGGGAAGTATGATGGTAGGAGGAAGGACTGGCGTTGCAGGGGAAGGCGAGATCGATGCTTAATATCTATCTCTCCTTCCAGCCCTTCTCCTAACCTAAAGGATCTGAGGGTCACTCCAGCCGTACCACAAACCCTGTCTCTGCTCCTGTGCAACGCCAGGTCCATCAAGAATAAATCCCACATTATACGTGATCTAATCGAAGATAACAACTGTGACCTGGCGTGCATAACCGAGACCTGGCTCGGGCCTGAAGGTGACGCTGTGTGGGCTCAGGTCCTCCCCTCCGGGTACTCGGTGAAGGACCAGAGCAGGTTAGGTGGGCGGGGGGGGTGTTGCCTTGGTGCATAAAAACACCTTGTCTCTAACCAGGAACCATGTCCGTCAGACTACCTATATCGAGTGTATTTACCTGACCCTGAAGGCTAGAGACAGTCGAGGGATTCTGTTGGTCTGCCGGCCACCCCGTGTGCTAACAGACTCCCTTAACGAGCTGACACAGTTGGTCTTGGAGCTGATGTTGGAGTCCCCCAGGCTTTTAGTCCTGGGAGACTTCAACATCCCCTTCGCGGTCAACAATGTTCCATCTGGTGTGGCTCGGGAATTCATGGAGACCATGACAGCCATGGGCCTGTCTCAGTTGGTTTTGGGTCCAACGCATTGTGCGGGGAATACACTCGATTTGGTCTTCTGTACGGACATGGAAACTCCGTGGGTGGAAATCACCAATATCTCTGCCCTGTCATGGACGGATCACTTCTTGGTAGAGGCAAGCATCAAGGCATCAACCCAGATCCCCTCCGGGGGTGGCGGACCTATTAGGATGGTCCACCCTCGAAGGCTGATGGAACCTGCTAGGTTCCAAGAAGCCCTAGAGGGGTATATGGTTGGAAGTGACGGCGACACTGTTGATGCCCTAGTTAACACCTGGGATACAGATCTCTCCAGGGCTATACACAGTATCGCTCCCAAGCGCCCTCTCAGGCCTGCTTCCAAAGGGAAGCCCTGGTATACGGAAGATCTCCGGGCAAGGAAGCGGGTCCTGCGACGGCTAGAGTACGCCTGGCGGAAACACCAGCGTTTATCCGACAAGGCTCTCCTAGACCATCATTTGAAGGACTACGGAGAGGCGATACAAGCAGCTAAGAACTAGTTCTTTGCTGCTCGTATCGCGTCTGCGGAGTCGCGTCCAGCAGAGTTGTTCAGGGTAGTGAGGGAGCTAACTCAGCTCCCCCCTGCCCCGAACCAGATCCTTGAACCAACCAAGGCCTGCTGTGACCAATTTAACAACTTCTTCGCGGATAAAATCTCTCGGATAAACGAGGGTCTGAACGCCAGTGTTGAAGCAGAATCCAGAATAGAGGTGTCCAGAGCTTCCGTGGACTCTGTTATACTGGATCAGTTTGAGTCTGTCAGTACCGAGGATGTGGACAAGATCCTTAGAAGTCTTAGGAAGACAACCTGCTCCCTCGATCCCTGTCCCTCGTGGCTAGTGGCCCAGGGGGGACCGGTTGTAACTTCATTGTTACACCGGATTATTAATTCATCCTTGAGGGAAGGGCATTTTCCGCAAAATCTTAAATTGGCCACAATAAAACCATTACTTAAAAAGCCCTCCCTCGACCCCCTGGTTCATAACAACTATCGGCCAGTCTCGCTACTGCCATTTTTGGGGAAGGTGATCGAGAGGGCGGTTGCACTCCAACTTCAATCGATCTTGGATGAAACGGATTTTCTAGATCCATTTCAAACCGGTTTTCGGGCGGGCTACGGGGTTGAGACTGCCATGGTCGCCCTGGTCGATGATCTCCGTCTGGGCATCGACGGGGGTAGCGTGTCCCTGTTGGTGCTCTTGGACATCTCAGCGGCTTTCGATACCATCGATCATGGTATCCTTCTGGAACGCCTGGCAGAGGTGGGGATTGGAGGCACTGCGCTCCAGTGGTTCAGATCCTACCTCTCTGGGATGTTCCAGATGGTGCAGCTGGGGGACGTCTGCTCCGATAAGAGGGCCCTTACATCTGGGGTCCCTTAAGGAGCTATTCTGTCCCCCATGCTCTTTAACATTTACATGAAACCGCTGGGAGAGATCATCCGGAGGCATGGGGCGCGGTGTTATCAGTACGCTGATGACACCCAAATAGTCTTCTCTATGTCTCCGACTGATGCAGTGACCAGGGATGGCGTCGCTCCTCTCATGGCCTGTCTGGAATCGGTAATGGACTGGATGAGGGAAAATAGACTCAGCCTGAATCCAGAGAAAACGGAAGTACTGGTGATAGGTTCTCCCGGTCCAGGGATGGAGGTGGTTCCACCTGTCCTGAACGGGGTCACGCTCCCCGTGAAGGACACAGTACGCAGCTTGGGGGTGCTCCTTGACTCGTCGCTCCATCTGACTTCTCAGGTGGATGCGACGGTCAGGAGCACCTGTTATCAGCTTCAGCTGATACGCCAGCTGCGTCCCTACCTGGACCGGAGGGACCTTGAAACCATAGTACATGCTCTAGTAACCTCTCGGTTGGATTTCTGCAACGCGCTCTACATGGGGCAGCCTTTGTATCACACTCGGAAGCTACAACTGGTGCAAAATATGGCAGCGCGGGTGGTCACTGGTGCTCCCAGGGCCGCCCATATAACACCAATCCTGAAGGATCTTCATTGGCTGCCGATTCGCGTCCGGGCTCAGTACAAAGTGCTGGTTATTACCTATAAAGCCCTATATGGCCTGGGCCCAGAGTACCTGAAGGACCGTCTCTCCCCATATAATCCGCCCCGCACACTAAGATCTTCTGGACAGCGGTTATTGAGAGTTCCGGAGACCAGACTAGTGAGTACAACGAAGAGGGCATATTCCACCTCTGCCCCCTGTCTCTGGAACTCTCTACCTACCGAGCTCCGCTTGTCCCCCTCCCTTGTTCAATATAAGAAGGATCTAAAGACCTATTTATTTAAGCAAGCATATTGTTGAATGGATTTTTTATTATTACCCTGTAGTAAGCCGCCTACTGTTTTGCTGCCGCACTTGCACTTGTACTGTAATGGGAATATTGTTTTTATTGTTTTTATTGTTTTATTGTAATTGGCTTGTTTTTAATGTTTTAATGTTTTTTATATGTTGTACACCGCCCTGATCTATGGAAGGGCGGTATAGAAATAAATCTTATTATTATTATTATTATTATTATTATTATTATTATCCAAAAAGCAAACCTTTACCTTGCCATTTTATATAAGGGACAACATTTTACTATGCCAAGGGGACTTAAGGGCCCACTGTATTTCAGTATATGCAACACATTCTCTAGGATAGCTACTTTAGGTAAAGCCTCACAGAAATTACTGCCAACAATTGCTAAGAAATAGTGCCAAAAACTGGTTATTTTAACAATTTGATAAGGAACATGAAACAATCTTCAGAGTTTTCAAAACTGAAACCTGATGTTACGTTTTATCATAATGCGTGCAAAGTACGATGCCCTCTTTTTGGTCATCTTGGCTTCTAGGAAGACCTCAAGCCTGAACTGCTGTAGTACCCATTCGTTTGACTTTCTGGGTGTCTATGATATTGTCAGCACTTTTCTCCAGCACCACCATCTCAAGTTAGTTGATTTTCTATCTGTTTTCTTCACTATCTAACTCTTACATCCATATATGGTGATGGGAGTTAATTGGAATGTCATCTGTTCCTGGTGATTTATTCCTCTCAACTGCTTTGAGAGGGTTTTTTTTTTTTTTTTTACCTTGCTTTCCAAAATTTGCTGTTCATCTTCATATGATTCTTCTTCTCATGCGTCATTCATTATTTCATCTCTTTTATGTTTCTCCTCTATATATTGCTTATATATATTTTATCCTGAAAATGTAATGTGTTTTTCTTCTGATCATAGAGCATGCCCACCCTTGGTTTGAATTTTCCTTTGACTTTCAAGATGTTGTGGAAGAAGTCTCTTGTTCTTCCTTTTTTATTGTTGTCTTCTATTTCCTTGCATCAATTATTGTAATAATTCTCTTTATCCTTGCCAACAAATCATTGAACTGCTGCATTCATGGTCCTTGTTCTGTTCCTGTCTCCATTTTCTTTTGCTTCTCATCTTTACTTTACTGCTTGAATCATTTTTTTCTGGTATCCATTCCTTCTTCTCTCATCATATTTTGGCATGATGATTGATTTTGTGTTCTTCTTCAGCTTTCCTCTGATTTTTGATATAGTTCATGATCTGTGTTGCAGTCAGCACCTGACCTTGGTTTGGCTGTGAGAATTGAGCTCCTCAATCTTCTGCTTCCAAATATGTAGTCTATCTAATTTTTGTATTGGCTATCTGGTGATGTCCATTTGTATAATCTCCTCTCTGGTTGTATGAAGAAGATATTTGCAATGAATAGATTGTTGGCATTACAAATTATGTTAAATAGAAGGAATCAAAAGTAAAGTGGAAAATGGAAGCTCTGGGTTGCATCCAATACTGCTCAATCACCAGTAGAAGAGAAACAATTGGTGGATAAGGATGAAAAGATTATTCTATATTATTTAGAAAATCATTGGAAAATGTGTTTCTCCAGATTTGGAAAACCCTGACAAGGAGTATCCTGGACTGAAAAAAAATATTTGACATTCAGGACTTATTGTGTACCAAACTCACACATTTGGGAATGTGTTTGCTATTTGGGGGAGGGGAATTAACATAGAAAACAGCTAATTCTGCCTATCAAATATAAATAAATAAATATAAATATAGAAAATGCTGTTTTGCCCAAATTAAGTCCCAAAATGTGAACAGTGTACTTTCTTGCAGTGAGAAGAAAATTGTTAAATTTATTAATGTTTTTCCCTCCAAGAATGAAATTAGCAAAGAATTACATTCCTACTGATTGATAACATTTCTCTTCCTCCCTGCAGCCCTTCCCCTTCATCCTTCAAAATCTACTCTACAGGGTTAGAAGACCTACTGAGACAGATCTGTGGGTGTGCTGGTAGCTGCAGGAATACAGAAAACAAGGAGGAATCCTGCAGTGCAAGCAGATGTTGCATGAAAATGGTTTCACCCTTTACAAGCAAGTAATAAAAATGAAAACCAGATCGTATGTAACAAGATGGGGTTGTTTGGGAATCTGGACATACTATAATCCCTTATAGGGATCAGTCCTGTACAGGCATCTGAGTGAAACCAAAGAAGGGTCACAACTCAATGGTGTTTTGCATCCAAAAGGGACCAGATTCATTCTCCGATAAGCTCAGGTTAAAAAAATAAATAAATCACATAGCACATGCTAAAAATCCTCTACCAAGGTCTTATAGAGCTGCCTCCAGCTTGAAAAACAGACTATGGTGGATGAACACACTGTCAAAACAGGTATCACAACTTTCTTCATATGGAAGATCTTATGGGAGATGACACCATGAAGCTTCCTAGCAGTGTTTTACATAGGTAGAGAGAAATAATCTTTGCCCAGTACACTCGCATGGATCATTTGAGCAAATCTAAAGAGCTGACAGATTAATTCACCTGTTCATTAAACTATAGGACAGTCCTGCATGTAACTTGGCAGTGGAGGCGCTTCCACCCCAAAAAAGACAAGAGGCAGATTGGCAATGAAAAGGCTACAACTTTATTAACAGCAATACAAGGTAGGATTGGCCCACAAGCACGAGGTCTGGATCTGCACATCACAAACACCGAGGTTGATCTGATGTGAGGTTGCTTGTACACCAAGCATAGGGATGACTTGAGGCAACGTAACACCCTTGCGCAATTGCGCAATTACGCAGCTACCAGAGGAAGGCCTCTCGTCACAGGGGTATGCTCCATGTGACCTACGGTTGGCCACATTGCACCTGATGTTTCCTGGGTCCAAAGGACTCCCGATCCAGTGCTACCTAGCCCTGGAAATCAGCCCACCAGATCCAGAACCTGTCCTGCCGCCCCAAGAAGTTGTGACAAGCAACACAAATCCCAGGGAGGGAGGGTGGGGAGCCAAGCAAATTCAAAAGGCACAGTGCATGGCCGCAACAGCCTTAAATAGGCCTTGCTCCAAAGAGGCCTCCAGCAAGCCCCTCCTCCCAATGAGTGGAGGAGGCAGGAAAGGGAGCCAATTCCTGCAGCACCTGCCCGAAAGGCCCTGGGATCCCAGGAGCCAGAAGAGTGTGCGCAGGAGAATCACGCCAGAATCTCCTTTCCACCAGTGGGAAGCCAGTGACTCCTCAGGCTTCCCACTGGTGGGGGGAAAAAGCCACACAACAGCCAGCTTGGGGCTCCACGCCCCACAGCAACTGTGCCTGCCCACAGAAGGTGGGAAGCGCCATTTCTAGCACATTATTTGTGGCCTTTATTGAGGAGATAACAATTCAAAACAAGATTAGTTCTGTAGAAACTGAAGGCACTTCTTGCAATGTTAAATATGGTCTAGTTAACATCAAGAGTACTAACAGAATCAGAAGTATTACTGGAATTGATATTATTATTATTATTATTATTATTATTATTATTCTTTATTTATATAGCACTGTAGATTTATACAGACATAGAACAGAATCAGAGAATTGCAGAGTGTTAAAACTCCAAGAGGCATCTGGGCCAAACCACAGGTAATACACGAATCTACAGTTAAAATGACCCTAACAGACAGCCATCCAACTCTGTTGAAAAAGTCCAAAAAAGAAGTCTATCAGCTTCAGGGGTAGTCTCTTCTATCATCAAACACCTCTTACCCTAGGTAACTCTTTCTAATATTTACTTGGAATCCCCCTTCTTGTAATTTGAATCCATTTGTTTGATTCTGCCTTCAAGCAACACAGAAAACAAATATATTGCTCCATGTTACACATGAGAGCCCTTCAGATGTTAGAAGATAGCTACCGTATGATATCGCAATCTACTTTTGCCAAGGTTAAGTGTACCCAGCTTCTTCAGATATTGCTCATTAAGTTTAATTTCCATACTCTTTGCCATTTTGGTCAACCTGACCTCTAACATTTTGGTCACTCTCTACCATTTGTCACCCTAATCCACAAGTTGGAATATATTTAAGTTTATTGATAGCTTTAAGCCAGAATTGCATACCACAGTGACTTGAACTAACTGTCATAGCTGAGAGTAAGTATATGGACTACTTGGAGTAGTATTATTAAGCAATCTGAGAAACAATAAGAAAATAATAACATGAAGAGTGGTATTGTTCCTAAACTTCATTATGATAAAGATATATTTCTCAAAAATACAATGAAAAGCAAGATGCATATTACTAAATTGACAATTTAATCACAAAATATGTGGAAGACAAAAATTGCAGATAATGCCAGCTCCACTAAACCATGTGAACTGTACACAGAAAGACTGGACAAAGGGGTAAAGTGGTAGGCCACTATTTTATTCAGTCAAAGCCTGGTCAAGACAGAAAGCGGTTATGCTCATTGTGAGGAGTGGAGAGATTCCATATATAAACAAGGTAACAACAAGGCTTACAGGTAGGCTTGGTGCTTAGGATGACACCAAAGCAAGAATGGACTCATGCTAATAATGGGATCATGTAGTAGAAAGAAATAACATATCAAGGTAGGACATCCATCCTGAAACATCCCAGGGGAGGCAAAAGCCCTCCAAAGGGGGGGGATCCTTCTCGGCTATCAGATGGATAACCAAAAACAGTCTGAGAGAACTCAAAGAGTGTACAGTAACATATGGAAGGAGGATGAATCATACTAAAAGCCAGCCAAAAACAACCAGTTAAAAAGCCAGCAAGTTTATGTAAAACTTGCTGTTTTCTGGAGAGCTCACTTCACAATCTGGGAATTGCCATGAGATTTCATCTAGGGTACCCCCTCAATTGCCATTTCATCCTTTCAATCATGCCTTGCATCTTTTTCTCACATTAGATGACCCTGTGGATGCTTTCCTTTCTTTATCCATAGAAGTCGTGTCTTTAATAGCATCCTTGTGTTTTATGTCTGTAAATTGTGCCAAATTGGTGAGATTAAGTATGAAAATATGGGAACCTGCATGTTGGATATTTTTCTTTCCCTTCTTTCTGGCATTGCTCCTTTCTTCTCAACTGTGCCTTGCCACATCATTGTTGTTGGTGCCTTCAAGTAATTTTTTGACTTATTGTGATCCTAAACTCATAGAATTTTCTTGGCAACTTTCTTCAGACAGGGTTGGCCATTGTCATCCTCTGAGGCTGAGACAATGTGACTTGCCCAAAGTCACGCAGTGCATTTTTATGCTCCAGCTGGGAATCAAAACCTTATCTCCAGAGTTGTAGTTCAGTGCACAAAACACTACAACTTAGTTCCTCTGTTACCATGCACACGAAAACAAAGTAGCAAAACAAAATATCCCTGATCAGTATTTGGAAGCAAAGTCCAATCATTATTAAGTGAAAACAAAAGGTTTATGGGTGAAACCCAAAGAAAAGCACATGTAATAGGGATGGGCAAAAGATAACTTCAGAACGTTCTGTTTTCTCTGGATCCTAAAATTCTTTGATATGTTGGGTATTAATATTAATCTCTGAGAAATGATCAAACTGGTTTGTCATTTACATAGGAAAGCCTCATTTAATTCAGTATAGTTTATTAGAAGGGACCGATTCAGTTCAGATTATGTACAAGCTAATATTCAGACTATTTAATATTATGTTATTCTTTAAGAGATTTTTTTTCCATTGTGATTCTTTTAAAAAAAGATCCATTTTTCCCTGGTTCTGGTAGAAAGAAGGGAAAAAACATGTCACTGTACTTGTATAATAAGCTCATTGTTAAGGATAAGACTTCAGGCTAAAGCTATTAACCAAAATTACACACAATTGTGTAATCATGCTTTTCCAATGCATACCCACACTCCACCCAAAACTTGTTCAGCAGGATATCAAATGGAAAACCAATCAGTGGGAAATACGAAGAAAAACAATTTCATAGGAAGTGAAATCCTGTTTTTAAACCAGGAGGAATGCCGATGTGCTCTGAACCACTGATGAGCTGGGTTTTTAAAAATAATCCTGCAACAGTCATTATCATCCTTTGCATCATCACTAGAAAACAATGGGTTTGATTCAACCAAACATTGCTCTTTGCAAATGCTATCTTATGTAGTTTGTTCTGTGCATTGAACTTCTAAATAGTTACAGGTGGTTTCATAGCAAAAGGTTGGCTACCAGAGAGTACCTAGTACACTAGAACAGCCTTTCCCTTCACCTTCAGAAGGTCTCCAAACAGCGCATTGGGAGTTATAATATAGCATATTTCTAGGGCACTGAGCTGGAAAAGGCTGAACTAGAAGAAGTATACTTGGAAATTCCCTGGAATGAAAATATAATGCACAAGCTGAAGAATTGTGGCAGGCACGAACATCAGATGGTGCCAATCACTAAATTGGGCATCTGGGATAGAGGAACAAGGTTCTAGATTCAGACCTTCCTCCGTAGTGTTCCTTTGGATAAATGACTAACAGAATTTAACTCCTGGCTCAGCCCAGGGAAATGTATTATTTCTTTTCACTAGATAAGTGCCTAGGACTTTGTTGGTGACTGGCAGGAGTTTGGACTCATCTCTTTATGTCCCTACAACAGGTATACTATTGGTCTAATAAGGACAGCAGAGAGACACTGACTGCATCTGAACTGCGAAAATAATCCAGATTGATATCATTTTAACTGCCATGGCTCAGTGCTGTAGAATACTGGGAATTGTAGTTTTGTGAGACATTTAGCCTTCTCTGTCAGAGAGCTCTGGTGCGACAACAAACTACAGTTCACAAAATTTCATAGCACTGATCTATGGCAACTAAAATGGTGTCAATCTAGACTATTTCTGCTGTGCAGACACAGCTCTAGTTGTGTAGTGGTTAGATGCTTAGCTTGGCACTTGGAAAATCCAAGTTTGAGTAGTCCCTACTGAGAAAAATATGCAGAAGATACATCTTGAATCTACAACCATCCCTCCAGAGCTTTTCATTTAGAAAACCCCGGGGAACGTACTGAAGCATGAAAAATGACTAATCCTGATTAGACAAAAAAATTCAGAGAAGACTTTTTTCCAAGAACAATCTTCTCCCTCCCACATTTCTTGTCCCTTGAGAAAAAGAAGGCCCACTTTGTAGATTCCCCCCCCCCCCATATTTTCTTCACCATTTTTGACAGCTGCATCACCACCATCACAATATCCCCAGAATAAGTCTGGGGACATAGAATAGAAAGCTATGTCACAACCATTGCTACTGATGAACCATATCTCTAACTGCTTTATCGCACTAGGGGGGAAATGGGATTTAAACAAGAGTTAAACTAGAGAAAACCAGGAAATGTCATGTGATAAACATCAGGCATTTCCTGGTTTTCCCTAGTTTAACTCTCATTTAAATCCCGTTTGACCCCTAGTGTGATAAAGCAGTTAGAAATGTTGGAAAATTTTGTCTCCCTTTGGACTACCTGATAAAATTGTGTGTTCCACATCACACACCTAGTTTCTATATCTACAAAGAGTATGGAGAAATCTGAAATGTCAGAAGAAGACAATAATATTATCAATGCATCTAGCAAAAGCAGCGATTCAGTTAATAGATTTACTATGGGACTAACATGATTAAATTTGTGATTAAATTTAAATTTATCTGCTTCTGTTTGATTGTGAGTTGTTCTTTTTAAAATATGTTTCACATTTTTCCCCATACCATTTGTTTGGTATCTACAAACACAGTAGCCAAGGTCCTCCATTGGGATTGCTTGGCATTAATCTCCACATGTGAAGTCATACATTGAATCTGCATGCTTTGTGTTGAGCAGCAATTCAGCACAACCAGGTGTACTACCAGCACCAGAAATGTAAATCTTCATCAGTTTTATTCTCTTTGGGCAATGTAATGCATAACTAAAGGAGTGGTCCCAGCTTTAGAAAAAGCAGATGGGTACATGTAAGCCAAGAAAGAGTATCTGCAGGCACAATTCCACTACTGTGATCTTAGACTGAATGCAAATGTCACACATTAGACAATAATATCCATCCCTTCCATAGGGAAATTACATACACTTCAGACATCAGCAGGATGCGAGTCATTGCCTGTAACATGACACATTCACAAACGCCCAAACTGCACTTTTTATGTAATTTTTTTAAAAAATAATATCTTGTTGAGATATTGTTTAATAAGAGTAAAACCTTTTATTAATATAAAGGTATAACTAGATGTAGTTGTCCAACATGATTCCCTCTGTGTGTATGTGTGTGTGTGTGCACATACATGTGCCTTCAATTCTTCTGTCAGTTTATGGCAATCTTCATTAATTTCCCCAGGTTTTCTTAGGCAAGGAATACTCAGAGGCAATTTGTCATTGTCTTCCTATGAAATCTAGCCTACAGCACCTGGGATCGCTTGATGGTTCTCTATCCAGGTCGTAGGCCCACTTAATTGGCTGAATGGTAACTAAATACTTACATAGATTCCATTGATTCATAGATCTATTCTAGTTGCAATTGGCAGTTAATTTAGGCCTGTGCTTCCCTCTCTCCATCCAATTTTATTCTAAATTGGCAAATGTAAAGAGGTTCCAAAAGGTCAGAGCACTTCCACACCCACATAGTCCATCCTGGGCTCCTCATCTGGATTAAGTGTTTATTTCAGAGTTTGTTTTTTTTTAAGATATACACTATAGCCCATGTATCCAAAATAACATGTATAAATTCAAGATATTCAACTGTGTTTTATTTTCAGTCCAAGAGTTATTTCAAAATGTATCATTTTGAAAGTGGAATTTAATTTTCTACTTAATTTAATCAGTTTGCTTTGTATGATTGTCTGTAATATCCTGCCAGAATGAAGAAATAATTTCTAAAAGCAGCCTCTGGGTTGTTCCTGCTATGAAAATCTTCACTGGTACCTCAGTAATTACTTTCCCCATAATTTTAACTAAATGAAACCATATATAGCTTTTGAAATACAATCCCCCGGAGAGAGAAGACAAAAAGCAAAAACAAAAGCAAAAAAACGTCTAAAGCAAGATCCTTTTTCTGGCATTGTTTTTGTACACTTTTTGAGAGACCCTAGAATGTACTGCAGAGTGTAAAATTACATTTCCCCCCTAAATCATTGACTGAATAAAAATGAATTCATGTGAAGTAAGACTCACAATACTTTTCCACAATAGCAAAGATTCATTTGACTTGTTGATAACTTAGAACCTGAGCAATGCAGATGCAGCTCCTTGCATCTCAGATCAATAACTTGCAGGAAACTCTGAAATATTAATACAGGACACTTCACCAAATTCTAAAATACATATATTTCCTAAAACAGAGATGACTTAATTTGGACACAATAGGCACATATTCTTTCTCTCTTTAAAAAGAGGATCAGTCTGCTGAGAAATGTAGTGTTTCTTACATTTCATCAGTCTCCTAGGGCCTTCTTTCTACAAGGTATGAAAGACAGGAAGATGAGAATTTAAAATTTCATATTCCTTGGTGCTGCATAACAGATGAGACTTGTTATTAAGCATTCCTATGAGAAATTTGGTGACCATGTTCTGGCTTTAGCATTCCAAAGCGATCATTCATTTAACAATGGCAGAAATAATACAGGTACCTTTCCCAGTTAGACATTGATTGATTAATGTCACTTCTTTTTTTCAGCATATGGGAATGTAAATATACAGAGCCACCTCATTGCTCTGAATACCTTTAAGAGTAGACAAAGTATTTTATCAAACATAAATCAGATGCGACATTTCTGACACTCCTAATTGTCATACAGGTGTTCGTACACATGCTCTGAATCAATGTGAGTGGCAACTGGAACTCTTCCGACTGTACACCTCCTGGCTTTGGACTCCTGGTGCTCATATGGCATTTTGTGAAGCTTTGGACATAAAACTGTACACATAAGATATGTATGTTTATGTGCATATTTCATGTGTTAGGACCTATGGGGCATCCAACTCAAGGGATATGGGTTGACATTGTGCCCTACTCGTGCATTTAATTCCACATGTGAGTGGATGACTGATGATGATGAAGTCTAGATTCCACTGATTGTGAAGATGAGATTGCATCTTTAGTGAGAAAGTTCAGTCAGGTAATCGATACATTTTAAAATGACAGAAGGAGCATGGGCGAGAATCAACCATGTCACCTCACTGTCAACAGTGGAACTGTTTGAACACCATCCACATGGCAGAGAGATGCACTCCTCCGATGGGAGAGGGGAAAAGATATATCACAGTCAGGACTCTACATGCCTGGAATAGCTCAACAAACACAAACTGTTACATGAACAGATCACTTTCCTACGCTAAGCATCAGCGCATGGGGATTACCTATATAGAAATTCTGTACAGAACATTTATTTTGCTAACATGCTTTCTGTGCAGGAAAAAAAATGAAATTTTCTGTGCAACTGTTACTGTACAAATAAGACTTAGCATAGTTAGGTGATCTGAGTGTTGGACTAAGATTGCAGGAGAACAGGGTTGAAATCCCCAAAGTCACATTCTCTCAGCTTCAGGAGATGGCAATGGCAAACCCCTCTGTGTAAATATTGTCAAGAATACAGTGTGATGGTTTTGTTTGCTTAGGTCAGAAAGGACTTGAAGGCACACAACAAAAACAACAGCACACAATAGTCCCGAACTGCACATACTCTTTTCCATCCAAGATTATTCTAATCCCTAATCAGGAGTAGGTCCATTCATACAATCCAAGAAACCGACTCCTGGATTTTATTCAAACTATGTATGTTCTTATGAACCTCCTTGATGTTAGTGGTGCACATAGGCAATACAATGAAATACAGTATAAAGCACTCCACCATAATCTTTCCTCCTTTGTGAACTGTAAAACTTTACAGTGGCTGCAAAAACTTCACAAAAAGTTGTCACCCAGCTGTAGTATTCTTGTTTTCAATCTCTAGAGTAAGGCTAATAGACAGAAGCTGCAGATGCTAAACTATCTTTCAGCATTGACAGATTAGATCTTAAGACATTTGGCAGGACACAAGCATTCTACATATCCATCAAATGCAAATGTTCCCTAGTAGCAATCCTCATTTAAAAGACTATTATTTTATGTGTTCTAACACTAAATAAATTCCATAATGGATAATGCACTGGCAAATTATTATTTGTCAACATCCAAAATTGAATTTTCAATTATCCAGTTGTTTCAAAGTTCTAACCAGAAGGCACAATCATGCTTTATGAAATGTTATAATATAAAGTAAATAGACAGAAAATGAGATGGGGAGATGGGGGGGTTTCATCCTGCACTCCCTATGGGGGACCATAGTGATGAACCTTTGGTCAAAAATTGACTGGAAATACTCTGGAAGTAATTGTAAGGCTACAGGTTTTTGTAGGGTTTTGGGGCTATGTGGCCATGTTCTAGAAGACTATCTTCCTGACCTTTCACCAGCTTCTATGGCTGGCATCTTCAGAGAAGCATGGAGCCATAGATGCTGGCAAAAGGTCAAGAAGAAAGTCTTCTAGAAAATGGCCACATAGCCCAAAAACCCCACAAAAAAAAAAAAACAAAAAACCTATGGATGCCAGCCATGAAAGCCTTCGGCTCCAAATTGTAAGGCTACTTCAGGGGCCCTTTCATGGTTATGTACTATGATTCCACTTTAACTGCCAAGGGTACATCCTATGCAACCCTAGGATATATAGTTTGGTCAGAGGCACTTGAGCTCTCTGACCGTGAATTTTTAAATGTCCTTTCCTAAACTATCAGTTCTAGAACCCTATAAGGTATTGTCATGACAGCCAACATGGAATCATAGACCAATAGTTATGTAGTGTAAAACACTTCCTGGCTAATACTACTGGGTCAGGGGACCATTTTCAACTTTTTTCGGCAGAGATGAGACTATGTGAGGAATCCAGGAAACTACTTTCCAGGCAGCATTTTTGGCATTTTTTTAGTATTTCATTCCCCCACCATGTAGGATGGGTTGAGGGATTGGAGGACTAAGAGGACTTGTGGGACTGGGGAAAAAAAGGAGTTGGGGCACATTTTCCTCACTCCTGCTCTAGGCCCTAGAGAAGAGGTAGTACATGTGTGGCCCCACAGATATTCTTATTCCTACATCTTGTATAGGCCCTAGTCTGCATAACTAATGGTGAGAAATGAAGGACAATTGTGGTGCATGTTGCCCACTCCTGACCTGGATAAGTTGTCATCTCCCACAAAGAAATTTGCCATCTCCCTCAAAGAAGGATGCAAAAAGCATCTGAGAAAAATCTTGAGTGAGTAATAACTACTGAGCATAATTACAGTTTGCATACACAACACTTTTCCAAATTGAGTGTTTATATTCCTTAGAAAGAAAAAAATCAGGTAAACACTGAACCTCTTCAGGTTGCATAGCTTCCATATATCTTTTAGCTTCTGGGAACTGTGATAGTATATTTGTATATATCTGAAAGTGCATATAAACACTCTCTGTTATATGGCATGCACCTGCAACTTAAACCCTATGCTGAGATGCAGCCGTGTTTGCACTCTAATGTGCAGGTGTGTGTGAAGCAAGCGTATAAGAACTAGGGCACCGAAAAATATCTTCCTCTGCCCCCCACATCTTTGTCACATGTAAAGTGGCTAGGGGAGGAAACTGAGTTTAAACCTCCATCCCATGCGAATCCACTTCTAAGCTTGAGTAGAAAAGGCCAATAAGTTTTATCTCAAACTCTATGATAATTTGATGAATGCATACACCTCCCCATAATAGGGCATTGCCTTTGGATTCAATTTTTCACATTTAATGTAAATACAAAGTCCTCTCTGATAATGTTCTCCTGTCACATGGAGATGAATAAGTATATCAAGCCATCGGGTGTACACTGAAGCCATGGGGGAGGATGGAACTTCTTTTCTTGATTATCTTGTAGATATTTTTCTTTCAAGAAAACAATGAGAGGCCAATGTACCTTCTAAAGCTATCTACTTGAAATCCATCTGTTTTAATTACAGTAGCTTTGCAGTCTCGGTGCTTTGTCTGGCTAGCTGCAAGAGGCATGTCCATCATACGTTCATCTTGACAACCCACTGTGTTTATGCAGCTATTACATAAATTGATATTACTCTCTGGAAAATAAAATAAATAAAACACAGCCTAAAATTATTATGCCCTCTATGTCAGGATACATTTGCAGAATGCTCTTAACACTGACAGTGTGTAATGGTACATTGCATCTCCAATTAGAAAGCTCAGATATGCTGTACTTTTACCTTTTACCATTCACAGAATGGTGCCTTTTCTGGAAGGTTGTCCATGTTTCTTCACTAAATAGATCATCATGGACAAGTGTTCCAAAAGATAGTTGTCCACCAGTACACTAATGTTTTCCAACTGGAGGGGAGGGGTGATGAATGTGCTCTAATGCACATTGTCACTTCATAAATGTGATAGTGAACTGTGGCAAGTAACAGAGGAAAACGTTCCCTGATGTTAGGGAGTTAACACCTAAACATGTACAAAGGTGGCAGAATTTGGCTAGTTGAGCATGCCAATCCTCCCCCTCGTCCTCATTATTTTTAATATTATTGGAAATAAATTTGGGATTGAATTCCAAAAGTATTATATTGTGATAGATCAAAATCCAGGTTCACTATACATTCCAAAATTAAAAGCCTACAAAGTAAACATATGGACCAACTAATTACAAGTTTTGCTAACATCACTAAAGAAAACAGGCTAAAGACAAAACACTAGCTGCTAAGTGGATCCAATCAATCCTTATGTATTTTGCTACTGCTGATAGCGTTGCAGGGCAAATGTTCATTAGTTCAATGGGATGGGAGAGGAAAATGAGGGAATGGAATTGCTGGACTAAGATGTGAACTGTGAATGAACAACAAATCAGAGTGATCCCGTACAGCTAAATAGTTTCTCATGTTTTCCTGCTTTAGTACCATCAGCTTCATTTAAATGCATACCAAATGGTTTTGAATGGCTTATGAGTCAACAAGAAGAAAAGAAGTAAACAGAATAAATTGCAAAACCTAAAGTCGGGCAAAAGCTGCAATCGAGTAAATGAAACATGTTGATATGCCATTAAGTGCAGTTTACAAATTCATCAGTGTCATAAAACCAACATAGCTGGAAGCATCCCAAGAGTAAGCAATATAGGCAATCTGCCATAATGTCCTCCTTCGCAATACTTCTGGGTATAGTGAAAGAAGTCTCTTCATTTGTATTGCTAAGGTCACAACCCTGAAAATCACTTACTGACAAGCAGGCTTATTAATGTCGGATACTTTACTGACAAATAAGTAATGATAGACAAGCTTCCCTGGGCTTGATTTGTAATTGGTTTGTCCACGTACAGCTTTCCTTTATCTGTTTTTATTAGCATTTGTTGTGGTTGATCTTTTTTTTAAAAAAAAAAAATTAAGGAATCTGTTTTTCACCTCTCAGCCCACTATGGCCCTGGAGACAATGTACAACAGATTAAAAAAATAAACTTTACACATAAAGAGATAAAAGTACAGACTTTAAAACGGGCTCAAGGAAGACAGAACCATCACAATTGCCCTTAATATCTGGAACATTTTAAAAGCATTTGGAGAAGGTTTGGTCTTCCTAACCTCCAAAATTGTGCTTGTAATGTTGACACATGGACATTGATCATGTCTCCTGCATGCCTAGAGTTTATTTATGCAATACAATAGCCCTTTTCTACGATTGTACTGTACATTTGTGTTAACCTATGATGAGTGTAAGTATACTAACCTTGAGTGAAACAGACCTCAGGTTACTGTTTCACACTATGATTCCATTTGGAGTCCTGTGGGATTTGTTATTTTGGAAGGCATTTAAAATTCTTATCAGAAGAGCTCTAATGCATCACCAGATTACAAACTCTAGGAGGCAGCTATGGAAATTAAAGTGGAATCATAATGCTATAACCGAGTGGTGTGAAAGAGCCCTACATTAACAAAGAGGATTAATTCAAAATATAAAAATGCAAACAGGTAGTAAAAAGAACTCATAGAAGAAAAAATATTTGGTGTCTTCATCAGTGATTCTTATACAATGTGTAACTGAAAATTTACTTTGAACTGGAGGAAAGGATCCAAGGATACACAAGCCCAATAAAATGGTTTGCTTTGGTTTTTATTGGTCACACTGGTTGGGATTTTTTGGAATTAAGCAGCCATATCAATCTGCTTTTGAAACTCTCTTTACTTTTTTGCTGTGCCATGGCAAATATTGTATGTACTCATATAAAGATCAACTTCATGTATAAGTTGAGAGCAAATTTTGGGGCCAATTTTATGGATTTTTATATGACTCATGAATAAGTCAAGGGCCATTCCACAGAGAGGGAAAAGCACCAGCATCAACTCAGGGGATTAGCTGCCCTGACTGCTGTTGCTGCCATTCTTCCAAGTAAACATTCAAAACGGCCTGTTGCCACTCTACTCAGAGAAGAAGATGGTTCCCTTTTTGATAAATGTTAAGGTAAAGTATTAACTTTTATGTTTTCAAAAAAGGAACCTGAGTAGAGAGATGAAAGGAGAGAACTTAGTCCATCCTAGGAGGACTTAAAGGAAGCACCAACCCCCTCTACTTTCTTGGCAATCCTTTGAGGGGGAGCACATTTGAGGTGAAGCTGCCATTTTCCCACCCAGACATTGAAAAGGGTCAGAAGTGGCACTGGAGAGGAAAGAAGAGAGAGGTTCAGTTCTTCTTTTAGATTTTCCCAGGATGGACTAAGTTCTTGCCTTTCAACACTCTGCTCAGAGAAGAAGACAGTTCTTTTTTTTTTTTTTTAGTTAAAGTACAGTACTTACATTGACCCATGGATAAGTCAACCCAGGTTTTGGGGGTCAGTGTTTTTATTAAAATTTCTAGACTTATACATCAGTATATACAATACTAACCTTTGATGAAAAACAAATACAGAGAATTCTTAGGTTTGTGTGATTAGTTCCAGTGTGGAACTGGTTCCATGGTTCTTCTAAATTTTAAAATATCTTTCTGTTTACAGTGTTCCCATTGCTCAAAAACACTGATTAAATCATGAGCCATAGGCCAAAAGTTCAAGGCAATGCTTTGAATAACAAGTACGAAAATATAAAATATTTCAAGTTAGTTCTGCAGAATGAGAACACTGGAAATACAGCCCTCCCTCTGTTCTTGTGGACATGGGATCCCGGGGGCAAACGGAGGGGGTTAAAATGGGTCACCTGCCCATGGCACACACCCACACATGCCCACAGCAGTGCACCTCCATTCAAGCCAATAAGGCTTGAATATACGCAATTTTTCATTTTCGCCAAGAGGTATGGAACGGATCCCCCAAGAAAACAGAGGGAGGGCTGTAGATGACTGTTGATTATACTATTAATAGTAGTACACCATAGCCCTGGGGCAAACATTCTATGGTATAAAAATAAGCTATCTGTGAAAATGCCCATTCCTTATTTACCCTCCACACACATAACCCTATCATTAGGCAGAGTGAACCAACTACCTTAAAAAAGAAAATCTAGCTCTTGTGGCAGATGAGGTTGTAGCATCTGACCTGTGTATGCCCTGGGCAGAGCTTGAAAAGATTGCTTTTTTGAACTATGATTCTCAGAATTACTCCTCAGCCAGTCGTGTGATAAACTCCTATGAGAGATTCTGACACCTATAGTTAAAAACACACACAACTTTTTCAAGCTTTGGTCATGAAGTTCCTTAAACCAGTTATCTCAGGTGAGGTATCAGACACTTGAGGCCAAAACAGACAGCTGTAAAGGGGTGGCTCTGCACTGTCCCTTTGAGTGCCAGATTGGGGCTGCAGCAACTGCATGCTGCAGCCCCAATCCAGCATTCTTCCAGCCCCAAAAGCAGCAGCAAAATGCTGCTTATTTTTGGAGCAGAAAAAAGTTGTCCTCACCACAGCATTTCTTCAGCACATCATGTGTAAACATTGTGCTGCAGAAATGTCATGATGCCACCTGCTGTCTGGTTGGGCAGGCGATATGAGGGCAGTTTTGGGGCAGAGTCGGGGCAGACAGCGTGCAGCCACCATGCCCCCATGCCACCCTGAAGCTGGCTCTTTATGCCAGTCTGTTCAGTCCCTTTGTCTCCCACTGCCAGTGTTCAAGTAAAGTCACATTGCCAGCTCACTTTACTTTTGTAAGTAG
Source organism: Urosaurus nigricauda (assembly GCA_034509955.1). NCBI lineage: Eukaryota > Metazoa > Chordata > Lepidosauria > Squamata > Phrynosomatidae > Urosaurus > Urosaurus nigricauda. Next base: position 233,011,038 of record JAOEGL010000001.1, on the reverse strand, counting down.
CTGAGGAGCGGCTCCATATTGTTCTTCCATTCAATAAGCACAATGTCTTGGGCCAACCTTATTCTTCCATCACTAAAGACACTGTCTGTATGGGTCAAATAAAACATCTTCCTCCATGTCCTCTCCGTGGTGAGTTCAGATGATGCACAGCCCTGCCCTCAATTCTGGCCAGTTCAGCACCAAACAGACCAGCCAGTTCAGCACTGAACCAGCTGTATGGCCCCTTTATATTGATTTTCAAAACTTCCAATCCTTTGTTCTTGATATTCATGGAAAATCCAGAGCCCTCCATTGAGACACTGGGTGGTTGTTTACAATGCATCCTGCTCTGCCACCTGGCATTGCTGCCACCTTGTTGAATCACTCATTCTGAGGTCAGAAAAAGGCACCCAGCCTCTAGAGTGAGTGCTATGCCATGGCAGCACCTGCAGCACAGTACAGAATCACAGTGAGGGTGTCCAGGTAACTAGGGGACATTGGGGCACCTCCAGTGTGCGGTGTTGGACACCAGGTGTCCTGCTGCCAGAGATCAAGTAATGATCCACTGTCATCCCACTTATCTTCTACAAGTAATTGAGGAGAGGGCACCATCTTCTTCTTCATTTCAAGAAGCAAAAAGTTTTGGACCAACTACTGCCTCCTTTACTAAAGACCCAGCCAATTGTTCAAGAATGAAGGGTGGACAGATACCTGTTGGGCTGGAGGGGGAGAAGGAGGACATGTGCATCCAAGGACATAGAAAAGTATTTCTGCGCATTTTTCATAGCACTTTTCATCATGTAGAAGGCAATCCCAAACTAAAAGTTCTAAATTCAGATATCAGTCACCCATGTTATTTTAGATTGTATCTCCTCTTTAGAGTTTGCTGTCACTGATATAAATCCAAATGAGAGAAAATGTATGACTCTCTGCTATCAGTCCTGTTTTCTTATTTTCATTTCCCATGTACATTTTCCCAGGAAAAATTTCCTACGATAGCGATCTTAATTATATTGGTCTTTCAGTAATGCTATTAGGATATGATAATGATGAGGCAATGAATCATCATGAACAAGAGAGTTTAAATTAAAACTGACTGGTGCACTTTTCCCAGAGAGATTGTGTTCTCCAGACCTTTTGATTTGAGGAAAATATAGAAGTAACATGATAGCCACTTTCCTGGCATTTCTTCTTATATCTCTCTTTTCACAAATATACTGCAATGATAAAATGAGTAGCAGCTACATGCTGTTTTGAGTGGCTTGCAGAGTCTTTCAGGCCAAATTTCATCATTCCCTTCCTTCTAAATTTAGAGTTACAGTCTATAATTCCTTAACCTATTTTGCTTCCATGTCTGAAACAGGGCATATTGCTGCCTCATAGAAAATGACAAAATGCCATCCTCCTCCATTCCACAATAAAAAAATATATGGACAGGAATGGTGGCTGAATATTACTATAAGACTGGCAAGAGTGTAGAGAAACCCCTCTAGTATCTGGAGAAGAAACGTTCATTTCTGCCCATAATGTAAATCTGTTCTGTCTTCCCCACATGCTATAGGGCAGCTTAAAACATCCCTGGGCACATCCCCACAGCCTTTCTGTAGCATCAGGGGACAGAATTGGAGTTTGCCATGTTTGAAAAGCCACTGGATAAATGTGACTGGAGTCCATGCTGAATATGGGTTGCACTCACCTGGCTGCAGCCAAGTGTGATAACACTCAGTTTTGAATGTTCCTGTGTCTATCCCAGCAGTGCGATAAAACTTGGAATGGCAGCTATGGTTGAATTAGACAAGATCCTGAATTGTAAAGATATATCATTGAATACTAAAGTTAGGCTCGTCCATGCCATCATATTTTCTGTTTCTACATACGGCTGAAAAAGCTAGACAGTGAAGAATGCTGACAGGAAGAAAATCAACTCATTTGAAATGTGGTGCGGGAGAAGAGTTCTAGGGCTACTGTGGACTGCTAAAAAGACAAAGAAATCAGTGCTAGAGCAAATCAAGTCTGACCTCTCCCTAGAAGCTAAGACTAAACTGAGAATGTTGTACTTTGACCATATCGTGAGAAGACATGACTCACTAGAAAACACAATAATGCTTGGTAAAATGAAAGGCAGTAGGGAAAGAGGACAACTCCCCATTACAGATGAATACATTCATCCAAAGAAGCCACGGCCCTGAGTCTGCAAAACCTGAGCAGAGCTGTTGATGATAGGGTGACTTTGAGGTCTCTTGCTCATAAGCTCACCATAATTTGAAGTTAACATGATGGCAGTTAAAGGGGTGAGAAGCAGGAAGAGTTTTCATTGACCCTTCAGTGCCACCTACTGTGTTTTGGTATAAGAGATAAAACACAAGCACAGCCCACCTCAGGGGGTTGCCAGAGATAATCTAGCCAGTATTTCATTTTTTTTCCGTATATATATTAGGTGTATTAGCAAACTGAAACAGTACCTACTGATTCATGGAGGAGGAGAAATCTATAAAATATTAAAAGATGCAATTACTTCATAGAAAATGTGCTATAGATTTCTTAATAAAACAGGTGGATATTACTATCTGAGATGGGTTTAATATCATCTCTTCCCTGAGCCAAACAGTGTTTTGGAAAATAGGATGATGAAATCTTCACTATTCACTTTTCTCCGCTTCCCCTAAACTCTGTCCTACATGTTGTGTATTTTTATTGTCATTATAAACTAAATACCACAGTTGCTGGGTGCGATAATCCTGCTGGGTGGAGGGGCAATATTACAACTGTAACGAGGAGAAGACACAAATTAAATATATGAAAGAGATTTAATTTTATTCAGGCTAATAATAAATCTTACGTGGAATTCTGAAAATGTCACAGTCTTACAAAACTTTTCAAAGATCACGCTGGAATGAGAGGCAGAAGAGAGGACTTAATCCATTGGTTTTAGCACTGGGCATTTGAGCCAAAATGATGAGCAACTATCTCAGATCTAGGGGCTACATATGTAGTCCATTGCTTCATGTTCAGGGGCCACATATATCTCTCCTCCTAGACCTGAAAGGGAAATACTTTAGGGGGTGATGGGACAATTTTGTTATTTGCCTGTTTTAGGCCTTTTTCACAACTAGGAAGTAACCAAAGATCACAACCAGGAAGAGACCACAATGGCTGACCAAGTGAAAACTGGGGAGGTCACCTGTATATTTAATTGCTTTTTAAAAGTCTCTATCAGCTTGCTAGCTTGAAAACTGGAGAGGATCCTGTACCTTTAATGGTTATGTAAAAGGAGGAATTTCAGCTGGTGTTGCATGTTACTTGGTCACCAGATCAAATTCCCCTTTCGACATGACAATTAAATATACTGGAGTCCTTTCCAGTTTTCACTTGGATAGCCATACTCTTGACCTGAAACAGGGTATCCCTTCAACACACACATACCCCCCAAAAACATGGCAAATTTGCTGCTCAGTGCAATTAGCGTGTGCATCCAAGTGCTTTTTAAAGCATTTTTTTTTTAATTTTACAGTATAATTTACAGTGTGGGGTTGGATTACATGTCTCATGAGCCCTAGCCAGCAGAATCAGTGGTGCAGAATGCTGCAACTGTCAATCCAACAACATCTATAGGGCCACATGTAAAAAATGAGAATAGTAGTTGCACAGGGCTAAGATGTTCTGAGGAAAAGTCAGTAAACAGCATGGTACTAAGTAATATGCAAGTTAGAATTGAAAGATGTGAGATGACTGTGACCTGAGATTTTTATGTGATTTTATGTGAAATGGAATGGCTAAATATGCCACTATATTTGCCAAAACAGTCCACTTTTCTCATAATTATGCCCAACAAATCATTCTTCCTGTGTTCACATCTTAGCTGGATGTTTTGTTTTGTTTTTCTTTAAAAATGTCAATGCTAGTTTCTCTTATTCAGCTTTCTCCCATCTAATAGATATCTAGAAGTTAAAGTTCGAAGCGGAAGCAGTAGGTGCATCTAATTCCCACAGTTCATACATATATGAATGTGAATAAATGCTAAGGTGGGAGTTATATAGTGAGCCAGTAAGGTGTAGTGGCTGGAGTGTTGGGCTATGATGCAGAAGACTAAGATTTGATTCCTTGCTTGGCCATGGAAACCCACTGGGCAACCTTGAGTGAGTCACACACTCTCAGATCTAGAAAACCCTATCATATGCTCACCTTATGGTCACCATAAGTTGGAAACAACTTGCAGGCACACAAAGACAACAACAACAGTTGTATGCACACTTGCCTGAGAGCAAGGCCCACCAAACATATTGGGACCGACTTAATATACATAGGGCTGCTTTCTAGGGTCCTGTTCAGAACCAAAGTCTGATATTTCAAATGCTGAGGTTGATGATGAGGTTCATCTTGAACTGCTAATAACACTTTGGGGGTTTAGGGATGTAATTCTTTGTGAAATTTGTTCTCAAAGAAGGTACTAAGTAATTTTAGCAATTTTCTCCCCACTGAGAAAAAGTCTGTAAAACTTTCTCAACTTTTGAAGACTATTTGCAATTTGGAATGTATTCTGCACAAAATTCACTTTTTTCTCTTCCACCCCTTTCTTTTCTGAACAGAAAATTCTGTTTTCTGTGCAATAGAACCATGTAAACATATTTACAAAATAAGCCCCAAATTGTGAAGATTCTTGGCAGTCCAGGATTCTCCTTTTCATGGTTTCCCAACACTTTGAAAATATTTTTTTTCAAATAGTTTTGAATATTCTTTCTGTTGCTATATAAGAAGACAGTGATCTTTTCCTACACTGTCTTACAGAATCAAACAGTATGGTTGGTGACCTATGCTTGCATATCATCCTCTTACATGCTTGTGGATGATTTCTATTTGTTTGTGCATGTTATTTTATTACAGGGTAGACTACTGCAGAACAATAAATAATATAGACCTGATGGAGAAGAGCCTTAAAATGTCTAGCAGCATGATGCAGAATGTTCAGGAAGTGATCTTTAGTGTGAGAATATAGATGTTAGAAATGCACAGCATTTCAGCTGTAAAATGTTGGTGGGCATGAGGCAATGGGGGCATTGTGTATGTCTAGAGAGACTTTTATACTGATGTGTATGAAGGTCTAAATTTCTTCAATAAATGAGCAATAAATGGGTGTTTGCTGCAGAGCTTTTAGAGCCCAATCTTTCCAGTATTGTATAAGATCTTTTGCCTTTATACTACAATAATATTTTGGGTTAACATTTGACCTCAACTTTTAGAATTATACATTTCAGCCTTGATCCAAATATGCGTTGTTACAAAAATATGTCACAAACTGTCTGCTTCAAGTATCATCAAATACCGAAATAATTGCATTGCTGCTATCACGTTTTCAGAATCTAATTCTGTAATCATATATTAATTCCACCCACTCAAAAAAAAAAAAAAAACAGAAAAAATGACCATTTGTACAAATAAAGGCTTCATGCAGGAATTTGCTGCACAGGGTATAAGGATAGTTTATAATGTCAACAAGGATGTAAAGCCTTGCACGTCTCATTCTCATGTGCAAGAATGAGTAATTGAGGTTCTCTTTACCAGCGATGGTTTGGATAGTTTTTGCATTTGTCCAAAATTGTACATCAGTTGTGCAAATTGTGCAAAGCTCTAACTGCCAGTTGCTGTTTGGTTGCATGGACTTTTTAAATGGGGAGCAATTTACTGGGAGGAGTTCTTTGGGTTCAAAAAAGATAAAATGATTTAAGACTCTTTATGAAACAAACACATAAGAAGTGTGTTATAAAGAAACTTATTTTGTCTTATAGAAAGTGTATATATATATATATATATATATTGCATAATTTCAGTTATTGTATTAGTTTGAGATTAGATAAAATGATGAGAATTTTCCATTAGACATGAAATCTGTATGGTATTTTATATGCATAGGAAAGCTAATCAATTTGAGGCATAAGGGAAAATGACTGCCTCAAGGTCAATGTATTGTGTATATATCATGTATATATTGGTTTTTTTGTACCTTTAAATGATCAAATAAAATAAAAAAATAAAAGAAGGACCACTGAAAATAGGAAGAGGGAACATCAAAAATCTAAGATATGCAGATGACCCCATACCTGAACACAGAGAAAACAAAAATAATGACCAAGGAGGATCTTAACAAGTTCATTCTAGACAATGAGGACATAGAAATAGAAAAAGAGTTCCTATACTTTGGATCAAACATAGATCAGAATGGGGACTGCAATCAAGAAATCAGAAGAATGGGGAGGACATGAGAACTAGAAAAAGTCCTAAAGAGCAAATATATACACCTAAACACAAAATTGTACAAGGAATTGTATTTCCCATTACTATGTATGGATGTGAAAGCTAGACTATTAAGAATGTGGACAAAAAGAAAATGAATTCATTTTAAATGTGGTGCTGGAGAAGAATGCTGAGGATACCATGGGCAGCAAAAATAACAAATAGGTGGGTCTCAGAACAAATCAAGCCTCAAATTTTCCTGGAGGCAAAGAGGCCTGAACTGAAGCTATTGTACTTTGGTCACATCATGAGAAGACATGACTCATTAGAAAATACAACAATCCTGGGAAAAGTGGAGGGAAGTAGAAAGAGAGGAAGACCACATGTTAGATGGATGGACTCAAGGAGGTCATGGGTATGAATCTACAGAAACTGAGAAGAGCAGTGGAGGATAGGGTGTCTGGAGATGTCTCATCCTCAAGGTCGCCATGAGTCAAGATTGACTCGAGGGTGGTTAACAACAATAATAACAACAGCAAAGATTGAAGTAGCTCTACTGGTATGTCATTTGTTCCTGGCAATTTATTTCTCCCAAGTGCCCTGAGTGCAGCTTCCAGTTTTATGTTCTAAAATAGGTTCATCTTCAAATCATTCTTCCCTGAATGAATCTGTCAGCCTTTCATCTCTTTTATTTGGTTTTTCTTTTTGTAATATATACACACACACACACACACACACACACACACACATATATTCCACAATTCCGCAATTTGTGTGAAAGATATATTTGTACAAAACTAAACAGAATGACAGAGTTTTAGCACCTCTATTTTGTACAGAGATGTCTTCTGCACAAATTGTGTAACTGCTGTTCAGTTAAAAAAAAATCCTACATTCTCTCTCTTCTTTGTATAAGAAATTAGATTTTAAGAAACTTAAAAAGATTTCTGAACTCCCCTACAAATTATATCAGCTCTGTCTTGTGTTTAAATGTTTCTTTGTTTATATTAATGTCTTTTTCACCTGTTTCCAGAAATGGAAGTTCATTCCGGAAACAATGATGCTCCATTCTATCTTCCCCCAAACTATGCCCAATTGGGAATAGTTTGATCCTGTGTTGGATCCAAGACCTCTTAAGGAGGCCACCTTTGAGATTCACATATATACCAAATCCCCTTACAGTACACACAAGCCTCAAGCCAATGGCAGTTATAATGAGAGAGGAGGAAAGGAAAAGGCTAGCCCAAAGCATTCAGTAAAGTAAAAAGCTCCAAAAATCTACATCTAAGGAGTGCAGACTTTTCCTGCTAAAAGATAAGATAGTTATCGTGCTCTTCCCTGGCTTGAATTACACAGCATTAAATGAGAGGACAGGGTGGCTCTTGTACCTGTAAATGTCCTTATCTCAGGAACCATGAACCTGGAATTTAAGGAAAAGTGGGAAATCAAAGTTCATGGGTACCAACAGCATACCTGTCAATGGACCACAGTATCCTCATATGACTTCTAATCAGACAGTGACAACAGCAGCTCCATCCTCCATCCACACCTTCCTACAACCATCAAAGCCCAGCCATTGCTTTGCAATGAGCTTCATACCCTTATACTCAGGGTTAGAATTAAATGTATAATCTGCCCCCTGACTTAAATGCAGCCAGAATATTCCTCACACCAAAAGCAGAAAGATTTAACATAGAGATAAGGTGGCCAAGTTTCCTACTGTACAGAACACAGGCCAGCATACCAAGGTGGCCTCTATTTGAAGAACTATCCAGCCCTAGTTTGATTTAAAGATGAAGAACCAGGAAAATGGAGAAAGAAGGACTGTGAAGTTTCCCTTCAACAGTTTACAAATTGTGAAAACATTAAGCAAGCACACACATCACTGAGTCACACTCTCCCTAGTTGTAGGGATATTTATTGTATTTATGTTTCAGGACAGTAACTTCTAGCTTTGTGCATACAACACACACACACAGAGAGAGAGAGAGACTGGCATATACAAATATTATACAGATTTGTATCCTGCATTTCCCCCTTTTTTTGTAATTGTTTAAGTTGACACTCTGCACTAAGATTCATATGGAAACACATGATAGTTGACTGAAAGAGCTATGGAAGAAACAAAAAGGTTTCTTTTTAAGGCTGTCAGGAGCAAATGAATCAAAAAAGATTTGTCAAGAACAATCTAAAAATATTATAAAATAATAATCTTGGTATTTGAGGCTGAAAATTTACCTCAGTGGAACATAGCAAATGAGCTGCTGGGTTTTTCTGTATTCCATCCATGGCTATTGTGAGTCACTACCTAATAATATGGTATTTCATAAGCTATTTTAGAAGAAAAACATGTGAAATACTGTAGATAGCTTTTAAACATTCAATCTAACACTAAATATGCATTCTTGAATTATTAACTATTTTATTTTAAAGAGACTGATATGCCCCATATATTCTTTTAAAACAGAGAAACACAGAAATGTCCTATCAATTCCAGGTAAAACAGAGTAAGGCAAATTGTAAACGAAGATGTTAATATGAAGTACTAGCTAGTTACAACATTTTTTTTAAAAAAAACCTTTACTCTGTTGATCCATAATGATATTTTTACAGATCACAGCCTTCCGAAGTACATTAAATCTCCAAAACTATGAAAAACAAGACTGAGGTTTATGATATGTCAGTTACTGCACACTATTAATTTTTGGCAATTTATCACAGGAGATTAATTAATACAGTATTGTTATCCCTTGGATGCATAGTGCTTGGGTCAGCAGCACCGGCATTTGGCAAGATTTCCTAAAGGGTACATTGAAACTTACAAACTTTATGAGCCAAATTAAAAATAAATAAGGGGCCAGTCCACATAAATTATAAAACCAAAAGCCTGTAAAGGACATGGCAGTGTCATTCACTGTACATGGAGACTGGGTGTCCGGCTGGGGTGGGAGTATTATATCCAATTTGCTGACTAGATTATTTCTATACTGATCCGGTTTGTATTGTAATAAAGTCCAAGGTATTGTCTGGCTCCTTTGTAGGCTATGGAGAACTTTTCATTAAAACTTTTAAAAAAGAATCAGGACTACTTGTAGTACCCAGCATTGCTCAGGACTTTAACAACTCATTAACCATTTACCCTCCAGCGGTTGCAGTTTGGCAGGGACAGTCCTCTTTAATCCTGTTCCCCAGGCTTCTCTCAAAGGGAACATCATGTGCACCCCATAGCCCATGTGTTAAGTCAGACCATCTGGAGAAACTCTGTCCAACCATTTTCAGATCATATGGTTATAAAAAGATATGCAAAAAGCAACTTAGAGTTCATCTACACTGTACCATGCAGTTTGACACCAATTTAACTGCCCTGGCTCCATTCTAAGGAGTTTATCACATGGGAGGAATTTCTCCCAATTTTGAATTGAGCCAATTCAAAGTCACGTAAATCTGCTAGTTTAGCGAATTTATGTGAAATCTAATTGCATTCGGAATGCGTTCAGAATGACTTCCCATTTCCCAAAAATGACCACCCATTGCCCAAAATTGCATGAGATACTCTTATACGCATTAAAGTAAAACCTATGATTGCATTCGGAATGACTTCCCTTTTGCCCAAAATTGTGTGAGATACACTCATACACAATTACATGAAACCCCATGATTGCGTTCGGATTGCCATTGCATTATACCTCAAATTCTGCCATATGATAAAATCCTAAGTAATCCTGGGACTGTTGAGGCACCAGCACTCTGGTAGGGAAGGCTAAAGAACCAATAAAACTACAAATCCGAGAATTGCAAAGGATGGAGCTACACACTTAATGTGGTGTCAAATGTCACTGTTTCTACAGTGTAGATGCACCTTTCCTTTATACAGGCAAACATAAACCACTCCAACCATCATCTTAACAGCAATAACAACCACTGTGCTTCCCACAGAGACTAACAGCCCCTCCTCCAGATATTATTTCTCTGTTCACAACAGTTTGCTCCTGTTTTTCAATGTATTGCAATATACATGTCTGAGCATACAAAATGGACCACAGTAATCATCCATAAATCTGTGTTTTAAAGTGATTGACTGATTGATTGAAAGCTGCAACTTTAAAGGCAGAAAACCTTCTCAGTGCAGTTTTAAAATATAAACATCAAACCGCAGTATGTGTGTGGCTGGTATAAGCTTAAGACAGCAGGAAATGTTTAGGCTGTTAACGGCGAGAAAGGTGAAAGAATAAAAGCCAGAGGGAGGACCAACTGAATGGCAGAACGTAAGTTTTGCATGTAACCTTTCCATTACCTGGAGCTACATTCCAGCCCAGGTGGAATTTGGGGTATATATGTAATGCAAATAAGGACCGAGGGGCTGTGGAGACCAGCAGGAAAGGTCGGTCTGGGGGAGGAGTTGGGGTATGGCGTCCACATGATGCATGCCCCAGCTGTGCCCCCAGGCCGCCGTGATGGTGTGTGCCACACCACATTTATTTATTTTTATTATTATTATTATTATTATTTATGGTATTTATGCCCCACTCTTTAGCCCTAAAGGCTATCAGAGCAGCTTACAATTATTATTTATAATTACACATTTCCCTGCCCTCAGGTTTACAATCTAAAAAGACACGACACAAAAGGAGAAGGGAATGGTGGTGGGAAAGGGGGTGAGGTCCAGTGGTTCTTCTCTGATGGCGCACCTCTGGCACTGTGTCTAGATGATGCAGCACCAACGGGGCATCATAAAGCTGTAGCACTGGCAGCTACAGCACCCTTTCCAGGGTGCAAAACCAGAGATGCAAGATTAAGGCATGAATACCAAAGGTTCTCCCATTCAAGCATATGAAAAGCTTTTATACTATTCACACAACTCTAGCCCTGACCGATAATACACAAGGAGATGGACGTGAGGCTTTTACTGTGAAAGAATGGTGAAGCTTTCCATCAGTCTTTTATAGCACAAAATGTGTGGTATTACTTCACAGAACTTTGACAATGGCAACACTGCGCTATCCAGAGTTATGTTCTAACTCACCATGTTTCTATCAAGGAATTCAACTGGAGGCGAACGGACTCCTGCAGCTTTTGAAGAATCATAATAAGACTCCTGCAACTAAAGCAGCAAATACATAAAAAGTCTTCCTTGCTTCTTCAGCCTTGTGCAAAGATATCTTACATTGTACAAGATGCCAGAGAGAATAGGCAACTTACTTCAGTCTGCAGCCCCTGGCAAAAAAGAAGGCTCCTTGCACAATGTAACAGCCATCCAGAAATCTGATGACATGCTCATTTTCATTGCCTAGATGAAGTAAATAGTTAAGCAAGCAACTAAAGCAGTCCATGAGGAAGATAGGCAACAAAGAGCACCTCTTTTCCCTGCCCCCACAAACATATGGTGCTTTTTACACTCTGTTGTTTCTCTAAAATATGTGATACCACACTGTCAGGCACTTTTAGTGCATGACTCCATGTTTACTTCTGTTCTTTCTAGTACATCCTGGTCTGAGCTATAGCGGCTAATCTATAGTTTGGAGTATATGTGTGGAAAGGTGGAGCGACCTGGGATTGGATTTCCAGTCTAATAAGATTCTAACCTTTGGTCTATCAGATATTTTGACCTTCTACTTCTATAATCCCCACCCAACATGGCCAATTATGAACTGGTAAAACTTCAACTTACCTAGAACGCAAAAGGTTCCTCCCCACATTCAAAAGCCTTTGCATTTTGGACAAGTGGACTTGGCAATAATCTGTTTCTAACGTATTGGTCCTTTTAAGTTTTTCTTTCTTTCATATTTTCTTTTTCTTTTCCTTTCCCTTTCTCTTTTCTTTTGAGAAATCAGATCTGATTGCAGTGATGCATGCTTTGATTACATCCTATTTGGACTACTGTAATGTGTCCTACGTAGGGCTGCCTTTGGAAACTGTTTGGAAACTTCAGTGGGTTCAGAAGGCTGTTGATTGGGGCTGAGTTCAGAAATCATGGGACTTCCCTGTTGAAACAGCTGCACTGGCTACTGGTGTATATACAGCCACATTTCAAAGTTTTGAGCTTTAAAGTCCTACATGGTTTGGGTCCAGACTATCTGAAAGAACATTATATCTACATACAGGACAGTGCAAGCTTTAAGTGGCTGCCACAGCTGCTGGTGAAACATTAGGAATAAACTCTTCACGAACATGTCCTCGTAGTCTGAAAAGCCCACAAATAACAAGATTTTCTGTTTATATTAAGACTTGCTGCCTTACTGTCTTGATGTCTTTTTGGTGCTTTCAAACAAGGCTCAATGGGACCTAGGAAAATAAACATTTTAAATATAGAGAAACATTGATGTGGTATAGTAGAGAGAAATATTCAGAGAAAGAGATAGAGAGAGAAATATATTTGGTAGTGGGATAAACATTTTGTCCCAGTTATGTGACATGAAAAAGAATAACTTTGTGAAATTGCCATTATATCACTTTTCTTCTAAATTTTTTAACAGTTGGACATAAAAGGGTTTCCATTGTATTCTGATTATATGCTCTCATCTGCCAACAGTCACATTCAAACTCTTTCATAGACAAAGGCTTCTCACACATCAGATCCCACATTTTTACCTGTTCCATCACAATCTTATCCTGCTGCAAAAAAAAAAAAAAAAAAAGTATGGTGCTCTTTATACTGTTTGAGTAATGCACCTTAAAAATCTTTAGCTAAAACACAAGCTCTGCTACCATGTTTAGTGGCTAAATGCTCTTACTTGTAAGCAAGCTTCATAGAGGGCAGTGGGATGTATTTCAGAGTAAACGTGAATGAGCACAATGCAATTTTTTTCCTGAAAAGATTGGTAAATCTCCCAGTAACACAATTTCAAAATGCTCAAGTTGTAAAGATCAGACCATGTTAAGAGTACTTTGTTAGCCGTTACTTTTTCAATGTAACTCATTAGCATTGTTCATCATTTCTTATTTGAATAATAATATCTCATCAATCTACTATTAACACATTATCTTTTCCAGATTTTTAAAGAAAGAAATATAATTGAACCCAAAATGGGTTTATAATTCCAGCAGGAGTCATCTGAATTCTTAGACATTTTGGCATTTTTTTCTGGTGTCAAATACCATATAAAATATACAGTGGTCCCCCGGGTTACGAAAGTAATCCGTTCCGGATTACTTTTCATAACCCGGAAATCTTCGTTTCCCAGGGGACCGCTTTAGTGGACGGACCGCGTGGAAAATTTAAAGGGGCCACGCGGTTTTTCCATTTCGCAACCCGGGGTTTTCTTCGGATCCCAGGGGCTTTTTTGCGGCCCCGGCGGTTTCGGGTCCCAGGGATTTCGTTCCCCGGGGGATTCGGATCCCGGGGGACCACTGTAGCTTATAATAATTTTCATTCAAAATATAACTATTCGGGAATTTTCCCAGTCTTCCAACTCAACTATGTAGCCAATATTTTGAGCCTATTTGTTCATATTATCTTTTACTGTCTCCTGTTCCTTCTTGATTTTAACAGCATTTTGTAAAGCTTTGTCACAATTTGTTTACTGCCAAGTTGTCTTAACAGATCAAATTCTATTTTGTTTGTTTCACATCCTTTAAGTTTTGGGTCTGTTTTGAATCTTTTCAAAAAATTCTCTATGGGGGAACCAATGACAGTCAATCCCTCCTGCTAATAATTTCTTCTCTGGACTTTATCTGAAATTGATATCTCTTCCTTTTCAAGGATTCTTTATATGTTATCAATTTACCTGTTAATACATTTTCTTTCCTGTAAAATGCCTCACGAATTGAGACCCATAATTGTATTTTCCTAAATAATTTTTTTTTTTTTTTTTTTGCATTTTAATCAGCTTCTCAATATGGGCTTCCTAATGAAATTGTCTAAAATTTCTCTGTGTGCTTTGCTTTTATTGTACCATAGGTATGCATGCCAGTTTGGATCAGCTTGCAAAGGGATCTTGTACGCCTTTGAGACTAATTGAGAGATGAAGCAGATGGGTGGCTTGGAATAGCCTCTGGCCACTCCAGCCACCATTGGCCCCTGATTGGCCTGGAACCATAGTGACTGGACAGCCTGCTTCCTAAGCAGACTGCTGTCATGGTCCCAAATGAGCCACTGGCATGAGCAGTTTTTTTTGCTGCTCTTTTGCTTGTGGCTTTGGACCACCTTAGGTGGCCCCAGAGCTGTTTCTGGCCACGTCAGGAGCATGCATCATCTGTATGCCATGCCCACAAAGTGGCCAGAAGCTACTCTATTTGGTCCATCTGTTTCGGGCCTAAGAGAAAGAAAAAGGTTGGTAGCATAAGCTTTCACAGTCTGTATCTGAGGAAGCAGACTTAAATCTTAAGTTTCCTAAGGCTTCAGCCTTTGCCAAGGAAACTAAAATATTGAAATATCAAAATTTCAAAGCCAAGCCTGTTAGGATATAGCTTTAAATTAGCAGAGTAGCAGAAGTGTGCTCTTATCTTATGCTTTCCTAAGAACAGAGACTGACTGGTCGCCCTGGTCGATGATCTCCGTCTGGGCATCGACAGGGGTAGCGTGTCCCTGTTGGTGCTTTTGGACATCTCAGCGGCTTTCGATACCATAGACCATGGTATCCTTCTAGAACGCCTGGCAGAGGTGGGAATCGGAGGCACTGCGCTCCAGTGGTTCCGGTCCTACGTCTCTGGGAGGTTCCAGATGGTGCAGCTGGGGGACGTGTGCTCCAATAAGAGGGCCCTCACCTCTGGGGTCCCTCAAGGAGCCATTCTGTCCCCCATGCTCTTTAACATTTACATGAAACCGCTGGGAGAGATCATCCGGAGACATGGGGCGCGGGGTTATCAGTACGCTGATGACACCCAAATAGTCTTCTCTATGCCTCCGACTGATGCAGTGACCAGGGATGGCATCGCTCCTCTTGTGGCCTGTCTGGAATCGGTAATGGACTGGATGAGGGAAAACAGACTCAGCCTGAATCCAGAGAAAACGGAAGTACTCGTGATAGGTTCCCCCGGTCCGGGTATGGAGGTGGTTCCACCTGTCCTGAACGGGGTCACGCTTCCCGTTAAGGACACTGTACGCTGTCAGGGGGTGCTCCTTGACTCGTCGCTCCATCTGACTTCTCAGGTGGATGCGACAGTCAGGAGCACCTGCTTTCAGCTTTGGCTGATACGCCAGCTGCATCCCTATTTGGACCGGAGGGACCTTGAAACTGTAGTACATGCTCTGGTAACCTGTCGGTTGGATTTCTGTAACGCGCTCTACATGGGGCAACCTTTGTATCACACTCAGAAGCTGCAATTAGTGCAGAATATGGCAGCGCGGGTGGTCACTGGTGCTCCCAGGGCCTCCCTCATAACTCCGATTTTGAAAGATCTTCATTGGCTGCCTATTCGCTTCCGGGCTCAGTACAAAGTGCTGGTTATCACCTATAAAGCCCTAAATGGCTTGGGCCCAGAGCACCTGAAGGACAGCCTCTCCCCACATAATTCGCCTCGCACACTTAGATCTTCTGGGCAACAATTACTTAGAGTTCCAGGGGCTAAATTATCAACTACCACGAAGAGGGCCTTCTCCATCTCGGCCCCCAGCCTCTGGAACTCGTTGCCCGTCGAGCTCCGTCTGGCTGCCTCCCTTAATGTGTTTAAAAAGGGGTTAAAGACCTATTTGTTTGAACAAGCGTACCCCTGATATCCTCCTCCCTCATTGTGACCTCCCCCCCCCCCCGTATTGCGAGCTGACCGGCATACATCTGATATACCATCACATCGCCACTGTTTTATCTTGTGGGTTGTTTTTAATTATGTATTGCATTTGTTGGATTGTTTTTAACTTTGTATTGTATATGTTGTACACCGCCCTGATCTCTGGAAGGGCGGTATAGAAATAAAGTTTATTATTATTATTATTATTATTATTATTATTAAGAATGTCTGTTAGTCCCAAAGAAGGAGTGATCTAAGTCACATGGTTAGTTTGAAAGAGAGAGAGAAGGGAGAGTTTGCATGTAGGAATTCCCTATCTATCCAAGGAGAGGAAAAGAGAATGCAAAAATCTTCCAACAAAATCTAAACTATCAACTTCTACAAGATCCTTTGCATAGTGCTTTGCATTCAGTAATACTATGTAGTTGTGATAATAGCATGACCACCACAATCATAAGTATTCCCCAAGTACACCTTGAGTCCCAGCAGCCACATGAGGCAAAAGAGATCTATTCAGCTGTGGATGGGGGCACAAGGAAGATGATGTTTTGAGCCCCCTCCCACAGAAAGCAAGGCTGCAACAATCAGAAGAAGGATCCCTGTCGCAATTCCACTAGTGGGAGGGGGCTGGAAATGTTATCCTCCTTGTACCCTGATCAGCAGCTGATCCAGGGTCTGTCTATTGAGGTGGTCTTAGAGGGTGAGGCTAGAATAGTTTTTTCTTCATAACTAAATAGTCAGTGTAGGATATCAGCACATGGACTTCATTTTGAACAGGAAGAAAAACAGATGTGCTTGAGCTCCCTCTATACATATCATTATCGATATCAGATAGCTTTCCATTTTCCATTCCTTACTGATTCTTTATGCTTTGCTTCCTCTACCTGGATTTTCACTACTCTTCTTCCTATAGTGGAAGAGCATGGTGTCTTGTACTGATGCCAATGAACATGGCTACTACTCTGGAGATTGTTTTTCATGTTACTGTCAAACATCTCTGGAATGAGTATAAACCTAAATTATGCAAATAAATATTCATTAACTGTTAGTCTGGGAAATGGTTTTACGTGTGAATCTATTCTGCATTGCTTCCCTCCTGCAGTTTAATGTATATCTCCCCCGATACCACTGCATCCCAAGCTAATATCGTTATCATTTAGCAAAGCTACTACTACTATTTCATTTCTATCCTACAACCCCCCCCCCTGCAATTCAAGGAATTTAAAACAATGAAAACAAATAGATAAAAAAACCATAAATGAAATAGAGATATTAACCATAAAAGAAAACAGGAAAAAATTATTGGTAAATATCATAGTTATGATCTATGCAGTAAATCCCATTGCAATCCCACCAATCTGCACTTACTAGGAAGCCGCCATAGTGACTGATGGGAATCTGTTCCCTGTTGATCAGGAAGTAGTTGACAGTCCCACCTCCTCCCATGAATGATCTCCAGTGCAACTAGCAGAAGCAGGTTCCTTGTTGCAATTTCCCCTCTACTCTAGAAATCACTCATGCAAGGATTCATGCAATCACTCACCCAGCTACTTCCTGAAGAACAAGGAACCCATCTATCGTAATAGCTGCTTTCCAGTAAGTGCAGACTGGGAGACTTTCACAGCTCTAGGGACTACATAAGGACTCTGAAACAGTCACAAGTGTGTAACTCCAGGTTACTCACTTGTAGTTGTGATAGGATTCTGGTGATGCTTAAAATGCAGTGAAACTATTCATAGAATTAAAACTTCTAAGACAATAAAAATGTAAACCTTTTAAACCAATAACCTGTGAGAAATTTTCACAATAATACAATACCTTTCCTTGTATTTCATTTGCTAAAAACTCTCCAGCATTTATTGAAAATATTCCCCAAAGAAGGTCTTAGAAGTCTTTGTTGGCTAAGTCAGAGGAAGATCTCTTGATAGGCTTCTCATCTGTAAAAGGTGCAGGCCTTAAGCATTTACCCCAAGCTATTCTAGGGTAATTTAAAGTGTATTCCAAAGACTAGCAAACAATCTTGACCTTTTCAGTGTGCTTTATCTGCATTCTCTGATTGTTCTATATTCCACTTGCTACGGCTTCTGTTCTGTGTCCTTAAATAGCTTGACTTCAGTTCAGAAGTCACAGAGGCCAATGGAAACTCTTGTGGAAAGTCATTCTTTATTTAAAAGCTTAATAAATCCTGATAATGCATCACCAGTAGGTGTGTGTTTCCAGGTTTCTGCTGTTAATACCAGCAGTTGTCTAGTTATTTTGCTCTACCACTAGGTAAGGGTCTTTTCATTTGAATGAAATAATGCCCCATACCTTTCAAAATTTTACAGGTGAAAAACAGGACATGTGTGGCCAAATCACATCAGAATGTGATAGGGAAAAACATACAAACCAGGAGAGGCTAAAGAAGCCTGAGCCTTCTGGTATGGGTAAGATTCTGCCCCCCTATCCTCCCTTCAGCTAAGTTAATGGGTAGCAAACCACTTTTTCACCGTAAATGCAGTGTGCAGCAACTTAAGCAAGCTGAAAAGAGGGCAAATGTGGGAAGAGGAGAAAGAAACTGGGATATTTTAAAAGTGGCTAAGAAAAAAGTGAGACAACAGGATTAATCAGGACAGTCCCTACCAAATCAGGTCAGTTGGCTTGTATGTCTCTCTAAGCCTCCTTTTGCATTATGTTTTTCAGCATCCCTAGCCAGCATAGCCAATTGTGAGGAATGCTGGAAGGTACAGTCCAATAACATCTACATACTAGTGTGATCAATATGTTTGCACAAATCTTTTAACAAAGCTTAGCACATCCAGAGGTGATTGCTTACAATAACTAGAATCCAGAACTTCTTAATCAATCTCAACCAATGAGCAGTGTGTGAGAAATATTTTCTGAAAGATTTCTCCTTCAAGAAAAAAATAGCAGAAGAGATAAGAAAAGAAATGAGAAAATAAGGAATGCAATGAATAGCAGGAACTCTAAAATGAAAAGAAATTGAAAATGTTTCTCTGACTTAGCCTCATCTTCAATTGCACGATGGAGTTGGGCATCACATTAACAGAGGAAATTGGTAAGTTAGAAGAGATTCAGGGGAGGGGATACAAAAGACTGTTCAAGAGGCCAGACTGACTGAAGGAACAGAAAAATCTAAATGAGAATCAGATGAATATCAGAGTTGAACTACAGTTAAAGTAGGGACAGCAGGTAAAGAAAGATCATTGTTCATATCCCATTTTTTTCCAGATTCATTTCCACAGTAATAGGAATTCTGAACAAAACACTGCATGACAGATGATTCCCATACGAAATGATTTTCATACACAAACAACTGACCCTGATATGATGACTAGTAAACATGATGGCTAGTCTGTATTTTCTACTTCCAGGATGTGAGACAGCATGCCTCCAAGTACCAGTTGCTAGAGAACAACTGCAGGAGAGACCTGTTATGCTCCTGTCCTTCTTGTGGGCTTCTCAGGAGGCATCTGTGGGAAACAAAATACTGGATTAAAGCATCTTTTTTTTTTTGATTGTGTATGAATCCTTTTCAGAGCCTGGAAAAGTGGTTATGATACATGGGAAATATGGGAGTTGTGGTCCAAATTTTTTTTTTTGCTTTTCCAGACTCTGGTCTGGAGTATTCCAATAGTCAAATATTCTCAAGAAGAGTGCCAAGGATACCATGGACAGACAAAAAATCAAATACATGGGCCCTAGAACAGTTCAAGCCAGAACTTTTCCTGGAAGCCAAAGGGGCTGTACAGATAGCCCTGAAAGGAGTGGCTCCATGCCACTCCTTTTCACACTGGATTGGGGCCAGGGCAACCTCACCCTCAGCCCTGCAGCCCCAGTCCTGCGTTCTCCCAGGCCAAAGAGGAGAAAGGGGCGACCCCTTTCTCCTCTACATAATTGTTGCAACTGTTTGGTTGCTGCATCAATGATGCACGCACCCAAAAGGAGCTCCATTCCGGAGCTCCTTTTGGCGATGCCACCAGGCCATCATAAGCTGCCTAGGGCGGTGCGGAGACATGACGCACGTATCACACTGTTTGGACGTGGCACACACGTGACATCATCATGGTGGTGCCCGTGCCATGATGCCATGAGTTGAAGCTAACCAAAGGCAGTTAACAACAAGAGACTGATGTATTTGGCAATTCCACAAGTTCTGTAGCTATTGTTTTAAAAGCCTGCATTTCCAGCACCCCCATTTTATAATTTATTTATTTGTCAAAATGTTTCCCTCTGGCCCTATATGCAAAGACAGCATCCACTAAAAATAATTTAAGACAATGAATAGCACTGAGAATAATTTTAAAACTAACACTGCATTAAATCATTCATTGTTTAAATTTAACAATGACATCACTTAAAACTAGTTGATACAATTTAAAATAATGCCAGCCATAGCACATATGCAAACTGGATAGAATCAATGAGGCTCCAAAGGCTTAAAATCCATGTTTTGACTTGATGCCAAAGTGACAACAAGATTGAGAAAGCTGGGATTTGGAGACACGTTATCCAAAATATTTTGGCATTATCCATATTATGCATAATGAAATATTTGTATAACAATATAGGATTCAAATTGTAAAAAGAAGAAGAAGCAGAAGCAGAAGAAGAAGAAGAAGAAGAAGAAGAAGAAGAAGAAGAAGAAGAAGAAGAAGTTGTTGTTTTATTTCTAGCCCTCCCTTCTGAATGAGCAATCGGGGTGGGTTACAAAAGAGAGTTAAAACAACAGCAGTTAAAACATGCGATCCCATTCCTGCCTCCCCCCCCCCCCCAAAAAAGGATTAAATCAAACAACAACTTAAAATATAGCATACAAATTGTAGCCCTAAATTATTAATGATTGCTATCAGAAAACATCCATGAGCTTTTGTATATATCAAGGTAGAAAAGATAATTTCTAGAAAATTCTGAAAATTGGACATTTAGATGTCTGCCCATCAAAAACATCATACAAACTTATTATTTTCCAACTATTCAAAATATGAAAGTTTGCATCAATGTAACCAGCAACATGCCAGTGACTAGACATAAATGAAAGTGCTGTATGTATTTGTTAACCTAACAGTAAAAACTCAGGGCATAATTCCAGTGTAGAATACAGATATTTGCCCATAGATTGAGATATTGACCTCTAGGAGTTTTGTTGCCCCTTTAACTCAGACATGTGAATGTCTCTAATGGGAATTCCAGCCCTGGAGCCACAAAATGATAAGTCATTGTAATATTAGTGGCCACATTGTTGTGGGGTGCCTTCAAGTAATTCCCAACTACTAGGCAACCCTAATAAAATGAACCTGTCACAAGGTTTTCTTGGCAAAATTTGTTCAGATGGAGATTTCTATTTCCCACCTCCAATGAGATTATCACATTGCCAATAATGGAATAATTGTGGGATGGTTCTGGAATTGACCCCAGCAAGACTTAAAGAGTGTGATCTAGCCAAGGTCACCCAGTAGGCTTTCATAGCTGAGTGAGGATTTAAACACTCAACCCACTATCCCATATTGCCTCAGTTCTCACATAGCAACAGCTGAAAGCTCTCTCAGAATTTGTTCTGCCTTCTCTACAACGAAAGATATCTCTGTATTGCATAGTACATATCATCAGTAGCACAGCAATACTAAAAGCTATCCATCCTCATTGCATGCCATGGTTTCTTGCATTTCTAAAAGGAATGTGTAGGTGTTCTGCTCTGACTCCTAGTACCTGTCATTGTGAATCCTACCAACAAGCTTCCAGTCTTTGCTCTGATAATTAAGGAGATCATATTAATTGAGTGTTGCTGGGCAAAGCAGGCTACACCGTCCAGTGATGCCTTCCACGATTCTTTTTGGCAGCCTTTGCTAGACTGAAGGACATTTAAAGGTTAAATAACTGGATGTTAAATAGCTGCATTGGCAAAACTGAAACACAGATCAGCAATTAAAGTGAAGTACTTTATTCAGCCACAGAAACTGTTGCTGATATTTTAGGTAGAAGCATCAGGTATTAGCTATCAGCAGCAAGCATATACTGCATGACATATATATTCTACCATGATTACTCTGAGTAGTGAAGAGTGTATCTGCTCAAAACAATGGAAAATATAGCTTCGATAATGTTCAATGCCGAATTGCTAAAAACAATATCACCTTTCCACAGGGTGGCTCACTTAGTGGGAACAAGAATGAAGAAATGTTCCACTAGGCTCCACTGTAGAAAAAATGTAGTCTGACACCACTTTAACTGCCATGACTCCATCCTACAGAATCCTAGGATTTTTTTCTTTTGTGAGGCACCAGCCCTCTTTGGTAGAGAATGCTAAAGTCCTTGTAAAATGACAGATCTCAGGATTCCATAGGATGGAGCTACAGCACTTAATGTGATGTCAAACTGCGTTTTTTCTACAGTGTAGATGCACCCTAGGATTAAAGAGAAGACCTAGAAATACACACACATCTAGGTGACCTAATCTGGAAAGGCACCTATGGCTTAAACAACTTGGATTAGGTTAGCTTGTTGAATTTTTAAAAGACATCCAACTGTAAAGGGTAACTAATAGCTAAAAAGAATGAAATGGGATTCAAGATTATTTTAGCAGATCAGAGAATGGGAAAAATACTAAACCACAGAGTGCAATGTAAGGTATTATTATTATTATTATTATTAACTTTTATTTATATAGTGCTGTAAATTTACACAGCACTGAACATACAATCTTTTAATTAGACGGTTCCCTGCCCTCAGGCTTACAATCTAAAAAGACACAACACAAAAGGAGAAGGAAAAGGTGGTGGGGAAGAGGATCAGGTCCCACAGTTCTTCTCTCCCTCTGGGGCCTGGACCAAGGCAGATGGACTGGAGGGAGGGCTTGGCTTCTTAATACATAGTTAAAAGGAGGCATCCTGGGGCAAACAAGGGTACACATCTGGGAACGCTTCCCTAAACAATATAGTCTTTAACTCAATTCGGAAACTGGTTAGAGAAGTGACCAAGCACGCATGTGGGGGAAGAAGGTTCCAGGAGTGAGGAGCAGCAAGTGAAAAGGGACGAATCTGGGACAGAGCAGTGGAAATCCTAGGCTGGAACAGGAGACCTTGACTACCAGAATGGAGGGCATGAGTAGAAACGTAAGGAGAAAGAAGTTCAGATAAATAAGGAGGGGCTTAGTCTCCAGAGGGACAGAGTTCTAGTCCAGCACTAAAACCATTACACCATATGTAAAGCGACATTGACAAGCATACTATCTGAAGGTGACATCCTATTAGTGGCATATGGAAGTTCTACTTAGCAGAAAAGCAGAAATAAATGAAATGCGTATTTTTCGGTCATTGCAGAGGCTGGTATTCTCATCTTCTTCTTCCATCTAATGCCACAAAGACATCTCAACTCACTGTTTCACTGTGGTAGCCTGCTTTCGTGGCCATTACCATGCTGGTGGAAAGCAGATAGGATTATAGATGTGTCTTCTTTTGCTCCCATAGCCAGACACATTTTGATGACTTCATCTGCTGAGATCTCTGGAGGACCCTAGTGAATTTTAGAGGGAGATTCCTCTTTCTGTGTCTGGTTTGTTTGTTTTTTTGGGTTTTTTTGGGAGGGGGGGAATCAAGCCAGATACTTCACGTATGCACCCTCTACATGTAAAAGCATTGGAATACTGCAAGTTAATAATTAGTCCTGGACCCGGTGATAGGGAAACTGTAGAGAATTTCTGCATGTGAAACTTCTATGTTGTGCTTAATCATGCAGTACTTGGACCTGAGTATGTTACCAACAAGATTCTGGCTATAGATACACAAAACTCTTTAAATTATAGTATAGATATAAGTTTCCCAGGAGCAATGCTAGATTATTCTACATACCTTTATGAGCTATTCAGGTGTCGGCAGTGAATGTGGAGTACAGCACTGAAAGCGAGGGAAGTACTCTGTGATCTACATAATTTATTACCCACTGTGCCATCCTACATACTTGATATACTAAGGCCCCCAACTGTTTAGTTTCTAAAGTCATGATTAGACTTTGAAACTGCCAGGCACTGAAGGATTCACTGCCAAAAGCAAAGCAAATCCTAATGTTACCCATACAAAAGCTCCAACAGATATTTCAAGGGGGAACAAAAGAGACTTTCACTGCAGTTTCTATAGCTACTTCTCTCAGTATATATGGACTCTATTCTGAAATGCCGTCAGTGGAGTAGAAATATTCCATGCAATATCCTTAAAAGCAATCAGGTAGCAGGTCAAGATAATGCATTCATATAGTCATATTTCCAAAAAAGCACCAATATCGCAGGCACACCATTTGTAAGATGTCAAGCAGGCACACCATTAATTCCTGTGTATTCTGTTTTCAGAAATGTAGGCACTGCAGAACATTTTAAAAATATGCTATGTTCACAAAAGTGAGAAATTAGCTGTGCTTCGTGTAAGGAGGGGGGGAAATATCATAGAATTTTCTCCCCTTCAACAGATGAAAAGCAAAATAAAGACTGCCAAAAAGAAATAATATGCATTCTGTTGTAGATTTTTTAAAAAAAAAAAAGCCTCTAAAAGCAAAAGACCTCATTTGATACCTGTATATATATTTTTTTCTTTTCTTTCTTTTTTTCCCACGGCAGCCAAACTAAATGGCCAATTAAAGCTATAAGGAAAGAAATGACAACGCTAAGGCTTGGCCTATAAGTGAAGCAAAGTATGTTCTTTTCTGCCCTTCCTTCCTGCTTCCTGCTGGTCCTTCAGTCTATACTAGCTGCAAATGTCTGAATGCACTTCTGCCCCTGCACCCCCTTTGAAGAAAGTCCACATACTTTTTTCTCTGCTGGGATGTCAGGTAGATTATCTACACTACCTGGCTGTCTCTGCATAGTTATTATTATCATTATTTTTAACATTTATTTATAGAGCTCTGTAAAGTTTGCACAGTGCTTTACATAGTAAGGGCCAAATAAAATTGGGGGGGGGGGATAAAACCTGCCAAGCAGCATACAATCTAAAACAACAACATTACATGATTAAACTACCTCTAAAATAATACTAACTAGTATACAATAAAAACAAAGTAAGCAGCAGATTAACGACCAGTAATTTGGAATGCCTCCTTAAACAAGAGTGGCTTCAATTCAGCCTTAAAATTAGCCAAGGAAGTAATAGTTCTGTGGGGAAGAGATTCCAGGCAGGAGGAGCAGCACAGAAGGAGCGGATTCAAGCAGGGGAAGAGGAAACCCTTGGCTGGGTCAGGAGACTGTTGTCATAAGATCTCAATGTGTGTGGAGGGCGATAAGGAGAGATGAGCACTGATAAATAAGAGGACACCAAGCCATGAAGGGCTTTAAAGGTCAGGAGAAGAATTTTACATTGGATTCTGAAAGGAATGGGGAGCAATAAAGGGATAACAACAAGGTGGTAACATGATCAAAGCAATTGGCAGAGAAGTTGATCCTGCCCACTGAACATTGCATGGAAATTAGGGGGCTAAAGTAGGAAACAGGGAGACCCACTAGCAATCAGTTGCAATTTATCCAGGCGTGATATCACCAATGCATGCACCAAAGTCTTCCCCGTTAAAACAGAAAGAAGCGGTTGAATTGTGACAAGATTATTTAAAAAAGAATCTGCATGACTTGGCTGTAGCCTGGATCCGTGGAGTGAACAATAACAAAGAACCAAATAGGAAGCCAAAAGTTCTATGATCCCCCAGCTAGCTCCTGCACTATGACCCCAGTGTTATAGCCTATGCTGCTCAAAGAACTATTAGTTTTTATGTTGTTAAATTATGGTTTTATTTTGCTTGTTTGCTTTTAACTCTTGCTGGTTTAATTCTGTTTTAAGGGGTGGGAGGTTAGGGATTGGTTTGCGGGGATTGCTTTTACTTGTGATTGTTTTAACTTGTTGTACCCTGCTCCGATTGCTTGGACAAAGGGGTGGGTTATAAATACAATTTATTATTATTATTATTAAAACTACAGAGCTCATTGACAGATTGAATAGAAATGTCATTCACAGTAATTGACAAAGAACATAGCAAAGATGGCTTGGGTGGGAAGACAATTAGCTCAGTTTTGGCCATGTTGAGCTTCAGGCACCAGTGAATCATTCACAGCAGCAAGACATGATAATAATCACTGCTCAACACCTGGAGAAATATCAGGGGTAGAGAAGTACAGCTGGGTGTGATTGGTGTACATGTGGGGGCTTTTTACATTGGCTGAAAGGGGCGGTCCAAACTCGCCCCTTTCAGCGGCGGGATGACGCCGAGGCTGCCGCACGGGCAGCCTCTAGGCCTCCTCCCGCGGCCTCCAAGCGGGGTGCAGCGGGTGCTCTGGGCACCCGCTGCACCCCGCTTCCCTCGGCGGGGCTGAAGGGAGGAAGGGGCCGCCGCCGCGGCCCCTTTCTCCCTGGGTCTTTGCCGCGGCCATCTAAAGGCCGCGGCAAAGACCCGCCCCAAGAAAAGAGCTCCGAGAAGGAGCTCTTTTTTTGCGCCGCGGGAAGGGCGCAATTGGCGCCCTCCCGCAGCGCAAAAGCATCATAACGTGCGCAGCGCGTCAAAACGCTGCGCATGTGATGACGCTTGTACGGCGCCTCCGTGTAGAAGCCGCCATCTTTAAATGGCGGCTTCCACGCGGTTTAGGCTTAGGGAGGGTGTAAAAGCCACGCCCTCCCCAACCCTAAAAGCGGGCTTTTTAGTCCTAAACGTGCCTTTTTTTGCCCGTCTAAAACGGGCTGTGATATTGAAAGCCATAGGAGCTAATAAGATTTCCCATTAACAGGGTATAAAGGGAGATAAGTAAAGGGTCCAAGAAAGAGCCCTGAGGGATACCAACAGCTAATGAGAAAGGGGCAGAAACCTGATATATTGTAACTACTGCAAAATATCTATTTGACAGGTAGGGATTAAACCAATTTAAAACTGATCCCACAAAACCCAGGCCTTGGAGTAAATCCACCAAGAGACTATGATCAATGGTGTCAAATGCAGCAGAGATCCAGGAGGACTAGAATAGAATAAAGACCTTTAGATTTAGCCAGTAAAAGATCATCAGTGATCTTAGTAAGAGCAGTCTCAGTCAAATGCAGTGGTTGAAAGCCGGACTGAAAAGGACCAAGAATAGTATAGAGGATTGAGTTGCTGGAGTAGAAGAAGAATGCAGGGAATCAAGGTTGGAATGGATTGTTTCAATCTTAGTAGAAAAATAGTCGGAGAAATCAGTGGGTGAAAATGAGTGCGGAACCAACAGACAAGGTTTTAGTAGAGAATCAAATGTGGCGAAAAGATGCTGTGGCCACCAGTCATTAGCCTCAATCACAGATTTATAATAATTCTGTTTTGCCAAGGAAATAGCATGCAAAAAAGAAAAAAGAACAAATTTATAATGAATAAAATCAGCTCTTTCCCTGGTCTTTTCCCACAACTGTTCAGCAGCTCGAGAACAAGAGTGGAGAAACCAAATGATGGGAGTGAGTCAGGGCTGTGGCTTATTAGAAGAGGTTGCACATATCATATCAATAAAGGGGCAAAACTATCGAGGAGTCTCCAAGATTTAAGGAAGATAAAGAAGAATCCAGAGCCAAGCCAAAAGTTACAGGATCAAAAGAATGAAGGTTATGAAAGTGGCGCTGGACAATTTGATGAGGAGGTGGATTATGGGCAAGAGCAAAACAAATGAAATTATGATCAGACAACAGGAAATCCTAGCCATGAAGTCGGAGGCTACACATTTTTTTTGTAAGAACAATATCAAGACAATAACCTGAAGAATGAGTAGGTGCATTAGAACAGAGTTTGAAACCAAAAGAAGACAACACAGAGCAGAGATGTACAGTTGTAGGATTATTCATGTCATCCATATGGATACTGAAATCCCCCATAATCAAGGAGAGGATTCCAGACGCTAAAAAGAAAGTCAGCCACGTTTCAAAATCTAACAAAAACTTAGTAGGTGATCCCAGTGGACAATAGATAACTGCAACCCAAAACTGAAGTGGTAGCATGAAGTTTGAAAGAGGGAAAACAGTGCTGTTTAAGAGAAGAGAAGAGTTGAAATCCACAGGAGTTGGATAGCAGGACCACCAACCCCTCCCCCTCTGCCCTCTGAGCAACTAGTATGAGAAAATAATAATAAAACCCTGCTCTTCAGCCCTAAAGGCTATCAGAGCGGCTTACAATTATTATTTTAATTAGACAGTTCCCTGCCCTCAGG
The DNA here is from genome assembly GCA_034509955.1 of Urosaurus nigricauda. Classification (NCBI taxonomy): domain Eukaryota; kingdom Metazoa; phylum Chordata; class Lepidosauria; order Squamata; family Phrynosomatidae; genus Urosaurus; species Urosaurus nigricauda. The sequence continues at coordinate 232,982,981 of JAOEGL010000001.1, read as the reverse complement.
CTTACAATCAAAAAGACACAACACAAAAGGAGAAAGAAATGGTGGTGGGGAAGGGGATCAGATCAAGCAGTTCTTCTCTCCCTCTGATGCCTGGACCAAGGCATATTTCATAGAGGGAAGGCTCTGCTTCTTAATCTAGGGCAGGCCCAATGGCTTGCACATACAAACACACACATATATACAGAAACATAAAGTCATAGAAATACTTATATGCTTTCACTCCCTCCTAGGCCAGGTGGTGTGGTCATGGAGGGAGGGCTCTTCAACTTGAGTCCAGGCCCGATGGCATTGCTAGGCTTCTCCTTTCACTCCCTCCTAGGCCAGATGGTGTTGTCATGGAGGGAGGGCTCTTCTACTTGAGGCCAGGCCCAATGGTGTCCACCAAATGAGAGAGCATCAGAGATTACAGTGTTCTGAGCAGGAAGCCAGGTTTCAGTGAGAGCAAGAAGATGAAGAGCTAGAAAAAGGTCATGGACTGTTGGCTTTCGAGCCAATTGATCAACAGTTTCATAGAGAAAAATTGAAAGGGAGCTGAGAACAGGAAAGACACCTAATGGAAATCAAGCTAGGAGAAACAGTAGGAGCCATCGAAGAAAATAACAAGAAAAAGAACAGAAACACACAGCAAAAGAAAATAAAATATAAAAAGCCTAGCATTGCCAGGCTCGAAACAGCTAGACTCAATCAAGTCAATAATAACCATCTATCATCAAAGAACAATAAGCCCTTAAATTAGCTCAGAGTTAGGGGTCTGCCAGGTTTTGGGGGCCCTGCCACTACTCCTGCCATCACCACTACCATACCTTCATACTTTGGGCCTTTCCCGGTGAAATGATTTCCCTCTTCCTCCCTCCATTGGCAGGCCAGTCAATCTGAGGCAAATGGGGTATCCAGCATATGATGTGGGTGCCTCATCCAGCAGAGCTGCTGGTGGTGCTGCTGCTGCTGGTGGCGGCAGGGAGCAGTGGCATTTGATAAGCTACAGCAGCAACAACAGGTGACAGAGGGGACAGTCAGGATGGTGGTAGCAGCTGTGGCATGGGACAAAATTCTGGATAAAACTCTGGAGTGTAAAAATCCCACAAAAAGGGAGTATACCCAAAACTGAGCTAGATAGGATCAGATGTGTGTAGCTTTATCATCCCAGATTCAGCAATAAGGCTGAAAGTCATGTGACCTTGTTGCTCCAGGTTCAAGGGAAGGGTGTGTTTTTAATGGATTTTGAAGCTGTGTAGATAAGGCCTGTGACTGAGGGGCCCTCCAGAACAACACAATAGGTAGAAGCTGGAGATTGATGACAGAAGAGCAATTAATGCAACTTGAGTTTAAAAAAGCTGTCCAAAATGCTGAAACTGGCTGCAGAACTCTGTTCAGCACTATGGGTAGTTCCTATAATAGATTGTTCAACTGCCCTTGGTGTAAAAGGTTTCTGCTGATGGCGGGAAAGCTGAACCAAACAAAACTGGATGAAGGGCTGGGTGATCTTGTGAGAAGATCTTCATGATTCCCTCTTCTAGCAGCTCATCCCAGTCCATATACACCTCTTCTGAGGGACCCTTCTCAATACCGCTCAAACTCAAGAAGTTCTTCCAAGGGTGAAGATGTCTTCTGTGAACTTTCTTCTCTTTACTTATCTTAAGATTCAAGGTTATTTTAATTCGACTGAATTAAACTGAATAATACAGAGTTATCAGGAGACTAATTAATATTTATTACAACGTTAAAGCTGTATTTAAAAAAGATTAATCCTCACGTCAGTTCACAAGGTGGTCAGAAAACTCACTAGATAACTTACTGAGGATCTAGAGAAGTGGAGAGTAAGGCAAAACACATTCTCCTTAATTAGGATGTTAACTTCTGTGGTGAAATGGTCTGTTTCGAACACCATGTTTGATATGCACACTAAATCCTAAGAAGCAGATGGATTTTAATTGGGAAAGAAAACAGGCTTTTGAAGCTACATGAATTAATAATTAGTTTCCTTTCTAAGACTTAACCTTTTTACAAGGAAGTATCTTCACACAGTTACCCTCTCTGTGTGTTAACAGTTATCCTCAGAACATATTTAACTTAATTATTTTAAAACACATACACACAATACAATAGAGATGATTGCATTTAGACTTTAAAGAGGTAAATTCTGAGAGGTTTCACTGTTGCTAAACTGTTGCTGAAGCCTCCTAAACATAGTTCCAATAGTCTCATTTTCTTTGTGGAAATATTTGACCTGGTTCATTTTTCTCCCTGCACAGCACCCCCAAACACACATACACATACACAGTCTTAGGCTTCAATATACCCAGCATCTTTAGGTATTTAAAAATAAAATAAAATTATAATACATACCAAACAACATAACTATAAAATATGAAATCATATTTTGACATATTTCTCTTTTTCTTCGTCTTGTTTATCTGTTCCTCTCTCCATTAAATATAATATAAAATAAAAATATCAGTACCCTTTTACTGTATCAATGAATGAAGATGCAATAAAATTAAAAATAAAATAAACACAAACTTTTTACCCTTGAGATCACCCTTTACATCTAGATGTGGATGTTGCACACAAACCTATTTGATGGCGTATATGAAGAAAAATATTTTTGTTTAATTATTGTGCATATTTTCATTCTCACATTCTTGTATAGTCATATTTTAACATTTTATAAGGAAACACACCTGGGGGGTCCCATCCCACTGTTTGAGATAAGATAATTGGAAGTGTGTCAACATACACTTGATGAGGTCCTTTCTCGTGCTTCCATAATGCAAATCTACATTCACATAGTTACATCTTGGTTGCACAACACCATACCTTCCGTTGAATACTGTCAGTGTGAAATTATTTGTGTATTTGCGAGTGTGCCTGCTTATTCTCCCTCCATGCAATGAAGAGTGCACAACGGATGTTTCTGCAGTCCCAGTGAGTAAGGTTGAAGGCAATGAAAAACAGTTATACACCATCCAAGAATGTGTTACTATATAGTTGGAATCCTGTTGATTAGTCCCAGCTAGCATAGTCAACATTCAGCAGTAAATCCAGCTGATTCAATCACTGTACTCTAGTTAGCACTCTGGGACCCAGCGTGGTGTAGTGGTTTTAGCACTGGACTATGACTCTGGAGATCAAGGTTTGAATCCTGGCTCGGCCATGTCAACCGAATGACCTTGGGTAAGTCATACTCTTTCAGCCTTAGAAGATGGCAGTGGTAAACTTCCTCTGAAGAAACTTGCAAAAGAAAAAAGCCATGATAGGTTGGCCTTAAGTTTGCCATAACTCAGAAACAACTTGAAGGTACACACAGCAGTACAGTGGCATCTAGGCCCATGTGAAATGGTTATCTTTTATGGAACTCCACTTATGCAACCATAAACTGAATCCAGCCATTGCACAATGGCGAAAAAAATAAAATTATATGTAAAGGAACTTAGATGTTGTGTGACATCAACAGGATTCCACCCTATATGTGCTGGTGGAATATAATTGGAGAATGTCTAAAAAGATGGGGGGGGGGTTGTGACAGAAGTGTGGTGGATAAATTGGGGGGGGGCAGCAGAATGGATGACTTATTGGGTCACAATTGAGAAAGAGAGGGTCGTGGCAATTTTTTAGTATTATGTTCTCCCCACATTTGGAATCTCCTTCCCATACAATTATAGACCACCACCTGCTTGGCCAATTTTAAAGCTGAGTTGAAGACAGTTTTGTTTAGGGAAGTGTTCCAAAATCACTACATGATTAGCTGGTTCTTAATGTATTCTAATGTCTTTTCTTGTATTTTAGTTTGAATCAATTTAAGAGATGTTTTAATTTTATAACTTTGTTGGGGGTTTTTTAGATTGTACATGGTTTGGCAGGTTTTACTTTTATTTTAAGTTTAATGTCCATTTACCATGTAAAGCACTATGCAAACTTCATAGTGCTATATAAATAAACAACAACAACAATAATAATAATAATAATAATAATAATAATAGTAGCTCACTTCAATTTTGCTTTCTGTTACACATTTTCCATACACATATTCTTTCCTTTTAAAAAATGGAAATTACTTTTGTCACCTTCTGAAATTTGGTACTCTTATTTGCAGTTTTGGCCTTATCCTCACATCTGCATTATATTTCCTTTATTCTTTCATCATTTCCATAGTGATTACAGTTCCAATTATCATTTCCAGCTTTTAGCAGCCCTGACAAATTTCAATGTTCTTTTTTATTGTTATTTACTTCACGGATCTCGGGCTTCTTTTATGATATTTAGGATTCTTAAAGCAGTGACATGCAAAAAGCTGGAAAGTGGGCAATTATCTTGCCACTCAGTGTAGGAGGAAGAAGAACTGTAAAAGTTCCCCCAAAGTGACAAAATGGCTCAACAATATTGAAAGGGTTACTGTATTAGTCTTGGCCTTGCAGCTAAGACTTCCCAGAAGAATACCAATTATTTGGGGAGGTTTTTCTGTTAGTTGTCATTTGAGGTCAGGGCACTCACTTATTTGGAAGTGAATTGAAACCCACCAATATAGACATTCATCAAACTATGTCTAGTGGTTACTTCTATGGCTTCTTATTTCATTTGTCCAAAACTGCAGAAAAATACCTTTTCTCCCTGATTGCTTTGATGTTGTTATAGATGATCCATTCTGTAGAGCAGGGCCAGGCCACTGTGTCCTTCCCAATGGTTTTGGCCTAGGATTCTCATCAGTCCTAACCAATGGTGAGGGATCATGGCAGCTACAATTTATATTTTTAAAGAAATCTGGATGTCCACAGTTCTCCATTCTTCCTTTATGGCCATGAGTGCAACCTTCCATGGATAGCTACGTAACAAGGCAGTACCCCAAAACCAAAGTAGCTTCTTGTACAAAGATGAGAGCGAAGGAACCTCTCTTTATTCACTTTTCTTCTATATTCACCTCTTTGAAGAAAGGAAGCTCCCTAGTGGCTAGTGGTTACAAAAAGAAGATCACAGCATAAGCAAGGCACATTCTTCTTGCATGCTTACTAGAAAGCAAGTACCATTGAGCTATTTATACATGTGCAGACAAGGTGGCTGGAAAGTATTAGCTAAGCATGGGTCAATCCAATTTCCCTTTTAAAGGAAAATTCACTCTTTTTTATTGGGGGGGGGGACCCTATGCCAGTGTCCATGCTGGGAAAAAACAAAACAAAAACCTCATCCTTCATTGCTGAATGCATGAAGCCCCTCAGTACTTCTAAAGGTCAGAGCAGCTATTATTTATAAACAGCCTAGATGTTCTAGTCCTTACAGTTAAAGCTCCTGGGATCCCTTTCTGATGCAGAACAGTGATGGAATATGGAGTCTTTACTTCCTTTTCTCCACTCCCCTTTATTATCTAGTTCAAATGTGTTAATAATATACCATTGCATACTTTAGTACAGTCCAAGAAAACAAATATGCATTCACTTGCAGAATTAGGAATGCACTGTGTCAGGCTAGACCCTGAATTCCTAAGTTCCTTAGGAAGTTCCTCCTCCTTTCCCCAAATCCTTGTTTGTCCCGGGAATCTGCTCTGGAGAACTGAGGTAATCTCTGAAAAAGTGTGGAAGGTGGCATGGAAGTCTGATGGAGAGCTGATTTTCTCCACGGTTTAGCAGGGACACTGGCCAAAATCCAAAATCCCTGAAGTTATAGGCCCCACGACGTAACATGTTGTTTTTAATGTGATATTGTTTTAATTGTGATTTTATTGTATTGTATTTTATCATGTTGTAAGCCCGCCTTGATCTGTACAGAGAGGCGGGAGATATAAAATATTATTATTATTATTATTATTATTACATCAGCAGGTGGAGTGTAGTACTCTGCCTGTTTTCTGTCCTCTCCCTGCCTTGGCAGCTTTCAGTCCCAGAAGGGGCTGCTTAACAGTGAGGAAGAGACAGAAAGGGAAGGAAATTCTGATGATGAAAAGGCAGATGTTTGGTCTCTGGGGATTAGGAGGATAAGGAGTGTATCCTCATAAAGAGATTGGATCCTCCTTTCCACCTGGAAACAAGACCATCTTTATCATTGTTGTTGGAATTACCTCCTCTCCCTCTCCCTCTCCCCCCACCCCCCGCCAGCAGCAAGATTTGCTGACACCACTTTAACTGTCATCCTGGGATTCACGGTTATGTAAAGCAACAACACTCTATGGGAGAGAAGGCTAAAGACCTTGTAAATCTACAGATCCCTGGATTCCTTAGGATGGTGCTACAGCACTTAAAGCGCGGCGAAGCTGCATTATTTCTATAAAGTAAATGCACCCCTAGGCATACCATCATTGGTTGCAGCCTCAGACATTAGTCAGCCCATCTGAAAATCAATCTTTTCCCCACAACTCCTTCACAAGCCACTTTGTATATCATCTGCCACAGTATAAAGGGCTGTGACCGAGTATAGGAATTGCCAAAGTCCTACACAAGCATAGTAATATTTTAGGCCAGGGGTGGGAATCCTGTGGCCCGTTAGATGTTATTGAACTGAGACTCCCAGCAGCCCAAGCATCCTGGTGAGGAATGCTGGGAAGTGCAGTTTGGCAGCATCTGAAGGAGTACTTTAGACATATCCCTAGATCCTATATATACCCACTATCCAAAACATTTACTTCTTAGGACAGTTTGTTCTAATTCCCAACGTGCTGCCTATCCGTATGCTGAAGTCACGTTCAATCTAGAAATCAAAGCTGTTACAGCCCACAAATACTAGTCAGAACAATCAGCATTAAAAGCAAGATGACTACAACTGAAACTACAAGGTGATTAAAATTATAAGGCATACAGTTCATATAATTAGAGGGAAAACTTCCCACTAATTGTGTTATAACTCAGAGTGCTATCCATCAGTGCTAAGAATTAGAGTCTTAAATGACATTTTCAGAATTTGCCAGCAGAAAATGAAAGGAGATAATTATACCATGCTGTCCAGGTATATTTAGAATTTATTTTTCCCCCACGGGCATACAATTTCAGAACACAGGCTTGAGTGCTTACTCTCTCACTGATATTTCAGCCCAAATGTGATTTTTCCTCAGGGATGTTGTATCTGACCAGGTCAGTGTTTCTCTCAATTGAGTATGAACAATTAAATGAGTTTTGATACAAGCTCTGCATGCAAAAGCCCACTAATTCTTTCATTGCAAAAATAAAGACTGTGGCAATCATGTATTAGTTACTTTCAACAGTCGTTACTCTATATAAGGGCATAACAAATGTACTTAATTAAAATGTTTTCTATTTGTTTGAGTTTGCCACTTAACCTCAGAAATTATTATTTATATACTTTTTTGGAATTGCTATTTCTCATCACATCAGCTTTGACTGATGGTGACACTATGAATGGAACACCTCCATGAGCTCCAGTTATCAATAGACCTGCTCAGGTCTTGCAGGGCTGTGGCTTCCTTGATTCAGGCTATTCGCCTATAATGTGGCCTTAACTGCTCCCTTCACTTTAACTGTTATCATCTTTCCCAGTGAATTGTCTCATGATATGTCCAAAGTATGATACCCTCTGTTTAGTCATTCTGGCTTCTATTGATAATTCAGGTTTCATTTGCTTTAGGATTTATTTATTTGGGCTGTTTGTTTTGGTTTGGTTTTGGGGGGATTTTTTTTTTTTTTTTGGCAGCTTATAGTTTCTGCAGAACATCAACACTGCATTTCAAATGAGCTGATTTTCTTCCTCCCAGCTTTCTTCATTATCCTTCTATCACAACCGTCTATACATATATAATGGCATGGATGGTTCTGATTTTGGTACTGAATGATTTTGGTACATATACGTTTATAACAGGGAACTAAAGGGAATATATACTTATTAAAGGGAATAACGTTGGGAGCACATGTGATTGTTGACCACCACAGACCAAGGTCATGGATGCTCCAAAACAGAAAAGCCTAACATTTCTTGCTTGAGAAATCACATTCAGCCTAGAGACATCTCTGCGCCTGGGGAGTTTTAAATGTGTTAGGCTTTGGACCTCTATTGGAATTGCCTCAGGATGCTAAGAAAGGCTTAACAGTTTCTGCCCCTGATGGAGGAGATAAACCACCAGTTTCCCATGTTCTAGGTGATAACTTTTACAGTGGTCAAATAGACCATAAAGATAACCTTCTATATGAGTATGACTGCTGAAGCACTTTGTTCCTGCCACCCTGACACTATCACAAGATCAGATATTTCTGATCTCATTTTGCCCCTTGTCACTGAAAAACCTGCACTTGAGGCTGAGGAATTGAGGCTTCAAAGAAAAAAGAAAGGCAAGGAGGCCACTTGAAACCTTTTCCTGAGGAAGGAGCAGGATTGCTATCTCCTTATAAGATGGTAAAATATGAATACAGTGGACCCTTGGTATCCACTAGGTTTTGGTTCCAGGCTCCTCTAAAAAGTGGATACCAAAATCAATGGAGGCTCAAGTCCCATTAAATACAATGAATAATAAAATAGTGTCCCTTATATAAAATGGCAAAATCAAGGTTTGCATTTTGAAATTTCTATCATATATATATATTTCCAAACCATGGGGGAAAAAATCTATGGATATGGAGAACTGACTGCATATGTGAATGTGTGAATGAACATACACTAAACAAAGAAAATATTTTTATTTATATACTGCATCAAGCAGATAGCATGATATATCCAGATGTAGATACAAAGGGAGTCACAAGGGTAAAAAGTTTGAGAACCACTGTGCTAATCAGAACAGAATGTGTGCTAAGACGTAGCTACTCAAAGTGGTGGTCCATTGACTGATGCCAGTCCCTGAGCCTTTGGCAGCCAGTTTCGGAAAAAAAGGAACAATTGTAGCCAGTAGTCACAAAAATTGACAGCCCTCCACATTACATGACTGTCCTATGATGCCATTCCTTCATACACTACACATCTGGCACTGCTAGAAGACAGCGATGCAGTGAGTTGCAGTTACACCTATGAGGAGCCCAGCCAGAGACAGCAAGGAAATAAGCAGCAAAGAACAGCCAACCTTTCTCCCCTCTTCCACATTATAAAATATGCAGGCCTTGGCCTTAAAAAAGTGAAAAGAACAAGAGGGGAATGTTATTCCTATCAGTAAGGTTTCTTTAGAGTGTATGTAGTACAGAAAGTCATTCTTTCATTTTATTTTTTTCTCCTTTGGGAAGCTGCTCATTATTAAGTCTGAGTAACTCAAGGGAAGTGACATCAGGTCAGAACAAAAAAAAAAAAGAGTATGTTGGGGATGTGATTTAAGCACCCACAAGCCCTGCAGCCCTGTAGGATGTGATTTAAACAGCCTAGATAGAGAGATAAAGGAGACATTTGAGTGCACCTAAAAGCCCTCTTATGCAGCATGTCGGGGGTGTTGGGTGGGAGTTGCCTCATTATTGAACTGAGCAGAGAGGAGTTCGGTGAGAAATAGCATACATGTGGGCTTTTGCTAATGGGGATAATTGATATAATTTAAATGCAAGAGTGGATAAATGTGGTGCTTATTAGGGGTGGGAAAAGAGCAAAGGGAATCATATAGATTCTCTCGTCAAATATGCCAGTTTTTAAGATCTTTTGACAAGTAGGCCAAGGCTACATGATTTAAAGGATATTCCTAAAAACACTGGGTCATAGACATCTTTTTGTTGCCACTGAGGTGACCTAGGTATGTTATAAAGTAAGAGGAAGCTAAACAAAGGGAGCCTATTCCAGCATTAGGAGATAAACATGGAAGAAACGCTGAAACATCCTGTAAGACGGTAGATTTCAAATGAAAAACTCCTGCAATATTCCCAAGCAGTAATTAGTTGCTAATATAAAAATGGAATGTAATATTTAACAGCTGCAAAAACAGTTGTGTTTTAAAAGAAAACACAACACAACCTTTCAAGAAACACAACAGCAATATAAATCAGAGCTTTCCACATGTGGATCTCTTACCTCTAGCATGCCTTCCGAGCTAAAGGAAAACTACTTCAATTATTTGTCGCTAGGCTTCTCTGGTTCAGTCACTAAAGGGCATCATAACCATATCACTCACAAACCCACACAGGGAGCCAAAATATTATATGGAGAGGAAGTGGTGCAATTCATTGCACTCAGTAAATAATAAGAAAAGGATATTATAGTTTTTCTCTGTGTCTGAAAGAGAGAGAGGTGACCCATGTTCATCTGATGAAGTGGGGTCAGTTCAATGAAAGCTTATTGCCATAGGTTCAGTATTTGTTCACCTTTACAATGGCACACTGATCCTTGTTTGTTTTTGCTGAAAGAGACAAAGATGGTTATCCTATAGAACCCTTTTCATTATAGGTTACTTTCGTAACCCGGGGGACCACTGTAATTGGAGGGAAGCCATATTTTGATGCATGAAGATGTAGACCCTACCTGCACTGCCAGAGCTCAATATGTCTGGAGATATATAAGTAGGAAGTATGAGTTGGTTGCATTGGTGGAGGAGAGCAGTTTATTGTCTGAGGCCTGCATATCTACACTGACACTTATAAGGGAGAATGAAGCCTTTTGGAACAGAGCAGAACACAGTAGAGCAGACTCTCCTAGAAAGGCAATACATAGGGGTACCTCTAGGGAAGAGGACAATTCCCCAACATTAAGGCATGCAACTGGAAGAATGTAAAACACTGGTGCAGAACTATCAAGAACCATACTATGAGTTTGGAGCTACACATTCAGTTCCAAGTTCTTCCCTTGATCTGCAACAATGAGGCACAGGAACAGGAGCAATAGTCTCGATCTTCCGAGAGCACAGATATAGACTTGGAAGGTTGTGTGGGTGGATGAGCTCTCCTCAGGTCACAGAAAAAGAAGAGATGTGTGGCTGTGGTGGTAGGTACTTGCCAGCTGAGAGAAACAAAAGCAATGATAAACAGGATGTCTTAAGAAGTATACTGTGTTCCGGGGCAAAGAATCATGATGAACACATTCACGTGTTCATATAACACAGATGCTGATAAGATTCACCATCCATTTCCTCCCTCCTTCTGATACTTCAACATATTGCAAAGGATCATGAGGCTCTAGGTAGGAAATTGGAGGACCTTGGGATATACATTGCTGTTTCATTACTCTTTCATGCTGAAGGACATGGCCCAGGAAAATACAACATTCAAAATATGCAAAGACTCCTTGAGAAATTCAATGTTCTCTGGAATTTTATTGCCTGTCTTTTATTGCCACTTGTCCCTGGTCCTCACATGGCCAAGAAGGAGTGGCCTCTGCCTGCACTGATCTCCCTCAATAGCATTTTAACTGACAAGAGAATAACATCTGAGGGTACATCTACACTGTAGAAATAATGCAGTTTGATACCACTTTCACTACCATTGCTCTATCTTATAGAACCCTGGGATTTGCAGTTTTGTAAGGCACCAGCACTCTTTGGAAGGGAAGGCTAGAGAAGTAGTAAAACTACAAATCCCAGTATTCCATAGGATGGAGCTACAGCACTTAGAGGGGCATCAAACCACCACATTATTTCTATAACGTAGACGCACTCTGGGACAGTAGGCCTGTGACGAACATCTTCTCCTTTGTTCTTCTGTATGATTATAAATGTCTTTGCCTTATGAAAAAGCCAGTGTCTTGCATGAGGCATTTTCTGCATCTTGGTTGGCCGGTATAGGTATAGCTGTTTTGTGGATTTTGGATTTTGTTATATTTTACTATATGGCCAACACAGCTACCCCTGAATTGTGTCTCAGGAAGAGAAGACTACTGGAACTGAACAAGCAGTTTCACAGATGATGCCACTGGACAATGGTGTGCACAGAGCAGGAGTTCTGGCAAGACATGGGTTGTACTTCATAGCAGTTGATAAGAACATATTTGTTCAGGGTTTTGCACACTTGATCATGAAGGCTTTAAACTAAGTTGTGCAGGGAAGAAAGACAGGGGAATGCCAAATGCTGGGGATAATAGCTTCAATGATGCAGGGAGAATTGGAACAATCATACAAGAGTCCACCAATGGGAAGAAAAATACAATAAGGAATCAGCTGGCAAGAATGATCCATGATCTTCTGCTAATGCACAGAGCATGGGAAATAAACAAGATGAACTCTTAATACAAGAAGACAAATAGGCATTACTGAAACATGGTGGAATGCTTCTCATGATTAAGATCGAGCAATATGGGTTATAATCTATCCCAAATAAATAGATGAAACAGGAAAGGAGGAGGAGGAGGAGGAGGAGGAGGAGGAGGAGGAGGAGGAGGAGGAGGAGGAGCTTTATATGTGTAGGCTTTGTACACTAAGCATGGGAAACTGTCTAACAGCATTTGGATAAAAATTAAAAGGGAGGGAAACAACAATGACACCACAGTCTACTATGGACCCACAAGTCAAAGAGAATACTTGAATGATGCCATCTTTTGGGATGATGTGATCCTATAACAGGTTAACATAAAATCAGAAAGAAAAAATATAGGAGTAATGTGAAATTTCAACTACCTGATATTTGTTGGAAGTCAAACTTCCAAGAAGGTAGGCTCCACTGGCTTCTGGTTTGTTTCCAGATACAATTCAAAGTGCTGGTTTTGAGCTATAAAACCCTATACAGTTCAGGCCATGTTATCTGAAGTGTTGTTTCTTTCCGTATGAGCTTTAAAATCTGTAGGGAGACATTTCTTTCTGTCCCACCACCTTCACAGGCACAGTTGGTGAGAATGCAAGAGAAGGCATTCTCTGTGGCTGTTCCCATACTCTGAAACTCCTTCCCTACAACTTTTATTTGTATCCCGCTTTTTGTAGATACAATCAAAGTGGCTAACAGCATGTAAAATAGTACAAATATAAAACTATACAATATCCCCCCCCAAAAGAATTAAACAATTATGAGATTAATATTCTAACATTAATTAAAACTCCTATATCGCAATAAGATATAACACCAATATTAATAGTATCAATATTGTGTTCAATATTCAAATGTATTCAAATCTTTTCTCCAAGTCTCAAGTCCTTGCAAGATACTTTCAAGTCAAGTTGAGTCTCAAATCTGTGAGTCAACTTTAACAGGGGAAAAAGGAGGTGGAGGTGTGGCGCTTCAATAACTAGAAAATTTTGAATTATTTATCAAGATTGCATGTTAGAAAAACAACTCAGCAGCCTGTTCCCTCCAAAGTCTTTCCTAGGAGCAACAGGCAAGACTCACCCCCCCCCCCCACACACACACACAAAGCATGGAACATATTTCCTAGAAGAACACAGCAAATGCATTAGGCAATGGCCTTGAGGTCTACACGAAGCAGTATGGCAAATGTAAAGTACTACTTCTGAGATGGAAGCATTGTTCATGTTCTATCCTGTAACATTTCTGGATGAAGTTATGCCTAAAACCACTAAAAATAGACAAGTTGCAAGTCAAGTTGAGTCAGTGCTTCATTTATTGTGGGGTCAAGTCCAAATCAATTCATTGAAGAGACTTGACTCTGGCTTGAGTCTGAGTCAGTCAACTTGAATCTATATCACTGGAATGCAGTCTTCTCTATGACAGTTTCCACCATCTGGGAACCCTTACACAGGATTCACTGGGTAGTTTTGCTGCAAGATTTCTGCCACTATGTGAAGATAATCATTTCCAAAAAATTTCCCTGGATACTGACTGTTTATTATTGACTATTCATTTTACGTGGAGAATTTCAATTATGTTGTTGCTGTTTGAATTCATTTAGAGATTCCACTCTAACTTAATTGCACTGTCTATATTGATTGCGTTTTTATACAGCTTTTACTCTTGTACATCACTGTGAGCACATTTCTGCAGAGAAATTACTAATAAATATATGCGATAATAGCAACAATAATATTGGATGTCATTTTCTTAGGTATTTACCTCATTGCAAACTGACTTATGGCCATGTAAAGCTGAATTGCAATGATATACAATATCCATATTCTCAGAAAGGGAAACAGAGATGTAGCTATGTCTTTGAGACCTTTGCAAATGCAAAGCCATGGTCATCATAGTACTATGGGTCCAGCTATGAGACACTGCACAAGATAGCACAATATATATTGCCACAGTTCACTAGAAGGGTTGTGTATCATGTCAGAGACAGAGGTACAGCATCATAAAATCATGTGATGTATACTCGAATGCAGTTAATTCTACTTTAATACTTTAATTATACTACTGATCCTATTTTAGCAATTAATACAGAAAATTTTCTACCTCAATTCCCTGTCCTCTTCCCACGTGAATCTGCATCATACAGCCCGGATGTAAGAAGAATGAATGGAGCATGACAATTTACTTTTTAAAAGTAATTGGCTACCATTATCATTTCCTGACCAAAAAGTAGTTTGTTGCCATTATTGCAATATTTCATATCCTCATTTCAAAATAGAGACTAAAAGAGTTCTCTATAACTTGTACTCTAAGAAAAAAAGAAAAAGAAAAGAAATGCAGTTATCCTTTAGTAAGCTATTATCATAGCACTACTTAGTTATTCCTTAGTTACTGGGCAAAGCAAATATTGCAAGTAGACAGTTGTTTGTGGAAGGATGCCCACTGAAAAACATTTAATGTTATAAGGTGTGGTATTCACCTTATGTCCTTCCAGTGATGGACATCCCTCAATGCAATAGGAAGCATGACAATTTTTGACAATTTCTCCTGCTTTATACAGCCATTGAAAAACACACACACACAAATCTATTTTGGAAGATTCCCAAACTCTCTGTAACCCATGGAGGGGGGTGTTGGACTCTACAGGGTGTAGGGACAATCTCCAAACCTTTTCCCCCTCTCTGTCTGGCTGGTGAATGGCTTCCCATCAGTGGCGAAATATGACTTGGATCCTGCCCATAGATGTCATTCAAGCTATTCAAATAGCAGAAGCCTGTTCTTTTACTTGTTCAGACCTTCAGTTCCTTTGTTTTCTATCTGTCTGCACATAACATAAACCAGAAGCAGCCATATCAGATATGTGGACAGTGACAAACAAAAAGCAATGAAGGCATTTTAACCAAAAGAAAGGTTTGTGCCTGTGAGATTAAAGGAAAGAAGAAGAAAAAAACATTAAAAAGCAGTTTGCGTGTGTGCCTTCAAGCAGCACAGTATTTAAAAAGAAATGCACCTTCAAATATTGAAACCCCAGTGAAAAATTAGTCTGCTTTGTATTGAATAAATCTACTGGAACAAGTATAAAAGAACCCTTTTGTTATTTGTGGTAGAAAAATTGATAGGAAGCAAGGAAACTATAACTGTCTTTATTATTCTTTTTCTCATGAACATGTAAAAGACATACTGAATTTTGTAGACCTTTATATAGAATGCAATTCTAAAATGACTATTTTATCCCCAGTTTGTTTTGTTCCTCACTATCTCTTCCTCTCCCCTCTAATTTATATAAAAGGACAAAGTTTTTAGAAGGCTTAATCCAAAATTTACTCCATCAGCTGTTGGACATTGTATGACAAGTTCACGTTCATGTACTTCTTCGCATGGCCTTGGAGAAACATTGGGGAAGTTTAGTGAAAACTGGCTTGACTACTGTTTCATCATTTCAGTTTGAACAAGAGCAAGGCTGTTGCCACATTGCAGAAATAAAGCAGTTTGACACCACTTTAACTTCTATGGCTCCATGTTATGGAATGCTTGGATTTGTAGTTTGGTGGTTCACCAGAGTGCTGTGACAGGGAAGGCTAAATGTTCGACAGTGGAACACACTCCCTCAGAGTGTGGTGGAGTCTCCTTCCTTGGAGGTCTTTAAGCAGAGGCTAGATGGCCATCTGTCGGAGATGCTTTGAAGTTGAGTTCCTGCATGGCAGGGGGTTGGACTGGATGGCCCTTGTGGTCTCTTCCAACTCTGTGATTCTATGATTCTATGATCTCTCACAAAACTACAGGTCCCAGAATTCCATTGCATGGAGTCATAGCAATTAAAGTGGTGTCAGACTGCGTTATTTCTGCACTGTACATAAACAGTGTTTCAAACTAACTCTCCTCATACAACTGCTCTAACTATGGAGTTAGAACAGTTGTGCGAAGAGAGTTAGTTTGAAACACAGTGAATTCATGTTGCACACATTATAATTCAGTGGAAGTATCCTCTTTTTTAGCATCTGCATTATTGTTTACAGATGTCCATACAAGTTCAGTATATGCGTCACTGCCAAAAGATGTTTGAGCCAATAATTAGGCACAACTCCACTGCATCATCATCATCATCATCATGCATTTTTCATAAGCCATGCATCATTTTGGAAAGTTCATTGTTGCTTGCATTGAATTCCCTGTCATTTCTGTTCTTCAAAATCAACAATACATTTCCTTTGACCATTTGCAGTGTTCTGTGAATGTTTCTCAGGAACTGTCAATGGATGGATGGATGGATGGAAATTACCTGGCCTAGAATTTCACAGGACAGAATGTGGCAGCTGTTTGAGGAAGCTGGATGACGCAACATCTGGTAAGGTTGCACCATGGTTGTCATCATCACACCACTTGGAATATACACCCAGGATACCTCAATAGGCGTGATGCAAAAGGACAATTGCAGACACCTGTGTAAAGAGATCGTGCCGTGGATAATGTATATTAATATGACTGTGACCTATGGGTAGTACAGGTTATTATTTTTAGTGGATGGTTGGTTGAAGAATTGTTGTTCATATAGTGCTGTATATACAGTGGGCCCTTGGTATCCCCTGGGGTTTGGTGCCAGAATCTCACATAGATAACAAAATCCGTGGATGCTCGAGTCCCATTATATACAATGGCACAGTAAAATGGTGACTTTTATATAAATGGCAAAATCCAGGTTTGCTTATTGAAATATATATATTTTGGGGAATATTTTCAAGCTGTGGATGCTTGAATCCATGGATAAAAAATCCTTGGATAAGGAGGGCCAACTGTACTCTGTAGTAAAGTTCTGTAAATAGAACTTGAAGACTCTAAGTAATTATTTAGCACCTTGTGCAGTTATAGGTACTAGCAGCACTGCAGAGCTCGGCAGAGAAGGACCACGAGTAGTGCGCAGCTCTGACAGGAACTGTTGAATTATCAGGAACAGCATGATCTGGAAACTGCTTTCATATACTATGATTCATTAAGACTACAACTTGAAGTGGCAATCCCCAAAGTATGCAGTTGAAATTTTGAAATGCTTGCATGGGGTGGGTGTCTTTTACAAAATGTATGCCACAGTGGGCATGATAAATGTCAAAATACCCATTTCCCAGAAGGTAAACTAATAAGGCTTTTTTAAAAAAAACCTTCCTGAAAAATCTCACAAAAAGCAGAGATAGGCAGCTGAGCTTCAGCCCAAAATACCAAATCACACATTTGTCCCTTCAAAGCAAAATCAAGTATACATTTTGCTAAGAACAAAATGATTCCATGACCCTGTTATTTTTTAAAAAAAAAAGAGTGGATCAATCATGCTTTGAAAATAGACATCCTCCTATCATTTGGCTCTGTTCTAGGAAATAATGATGTTACTGGTGTGTATCTTAGCAGTAACTCTGGTGTTGTTAATTTCTTTAAAATTGTTTTAAAAGCTTAAACAATGCAAAAATCAGGAAGTGCAGGGAGGCTAGTGGAAACAACAGGGGTTCTTTGGATACAATGGCACCACTGATTCCTATGATGGTACCTAGAAACATGAGGTATTACCTTGGTGATGAAGTAGTCTTAAACTCCACAAGAACTCCCAACCCACCCACCCATGCTAGCCATTACTTCCCATCTCCAGGAGGATGAATAAGTAAAGAGAGAGTACACGAATACCTGGCTAATCTAAATGAACATAAGTCTCCAGGACCTGATGAACTGCTTCCAAGAGTATTAAAAGAGTTGGCTAATGTAATATTGGAGACATGGACAATAATCTTTGAGAACTCCTGGAGAACAGAAGAAGTCCCAGCAGACTGGAGAAGGGCAAACAGGTCCCCATCTTCAAAAAGGGGAAAAAAGAGGATCAAAACAATTATTGTCCAGTTAGTCTGACATCAATATCAGGAAAGATTCTGGAGCAGATCATCGGAGAGTCTCTGAACATTTAGAGGCCAATGCCATAATCACAAAAAGTCAACATGGGTTTCAGAGAAAAAAATCATGCCAGACAAACCTGATCTCCTTTTTTGATAAAATTACCAACTTGGTAGATGAAGGGAATGCTGCGGATATAGTATATTGATTTCAGTAAGGCCTTTGACAAGGTTCCTCATGACATTCTTGCAAACAAGCTGGTAAAATGTGGGCTAGACAAGTTAACTGTTACATGGATTTGTAACTGGTTGACCAGCCAAACCCAGAGGGTGCTCAACAATGGCTTCTTTTAATCCTGGAAAGAAGGGACCAGTGGGGTCCCACAGGGTTCTGTCCTGGGCCCAGTGCTATTCAACATCTTTATCAATGATGTGGATGATAGTATTGGGAGCATACTTATCAAATTTGCAGATGACACCAAATTGGGAGGAGTAGCTAATACTCCAGAGGACAGGATCAAAATTCAAAATAACCTGAATAGACTAGAAAGCTGGGCCAAAACTAACAAAATGAAATTCAACACAGAGAAATGTAAGGTACTGCACTTAGGGTGGAAAAAATGAAATGCACAGATATAGGATGGGGGACACCTGGCTGAATGAAACTATGTGTGAAAGGGATCTAGGAGTCCAAGTGGACCACAAGTTGAACAGGAGTCAACAGTGCGATGCAGCAGCTAAAAAGGCCAATGCAATTTTAGGCTGCATTAATAGAAGTATAGTGTTTAGATCAAGGGAAGTAATAGTGCCACTCTATTCTGCTTTGGTCAGGCCCACCTGGAATACTGTGTCCAGTTCTGGGCAAAAAAGATGTTGAGAAACTGGAGCATGTCCAGAGGAGGGCAACTAAAATGGTGAAGGGTTTGGAAACCATACCCTATGAAGAACAACTTAAGGAGCTGGATATGTTTATCCTGGAGAAGAGAAGAATAGAATCATAGAATCATAGAATCATAGAGTTGGAAGAGACCACAAGGGCCATCCAGTCCAACCCCCTGCCATGCAGGAACTCCAAGTCAAAGCATCCCTGACAGATGGCCATCCAGCCTCTGCTTAAAGACCCCTAAGGAAGGAGACTCCACCACACTCCGAGGGAGTGTGTTCCACTGTCGAACAGCCCTTACTGTCAGGAAGTTCCTCCTAATGTTGAGGTGGAATCTCTTTTCCTGCAGTTTGCATCCATTGTTCCGCGTTCTAGTCTCTGCAGCAGCAGAAAACAAGCTTGCTCCCTCCTCAATATGACATCCCTTCAAATATTTAAACAGGGCTATCATATCACCTCTTAACCTTCTCTTCTCCAGGCTAAACATCCCCAGCTCCCTAAGGCGTTCTTCATAGGGCAAGGTTTCCAGACCCTTCACCATCTTAGTTGCCCTCCTTTGGACATGCTCCAGTTTCTCCACATCCTTTTTGAATTGTGGTGCCCAGAACTGGACACAGTATTCCAGGTGGGGCCTGACCAAAGCAGAATAGAGTGGCACTATAACTTCCCTTGATCTAGAAACTATACTTCTATTGATGCAGCCTAAAATTGCATTGGCTTTTTTAGCTGCCGCATCACACTGTTGACTCATGTTCAGCTTATGGTCTACTTGGACTCCTAGATCCCTTTCACATGTGGTCTCGTTCAGCCAGGTGTCCCCCATCCTATATCTGTGCATTTCATTTTTCCGCCCTAAGTGCAGAACCTTACATTTCTCCGTATTGAATTTCATTTTGTTAGCACTGGCCCAGCTTTCTAGTCTATTCAGGTCATTTTGAATTTTGATCCTATCCTCTGGGGTATTAGCTACTCCTCCCAGTTTAGTGTCATCTGCAAATTTGATAAGTATGCCCCCAATTCTGTCATCCAAATCGTTAATAAAGATGTTGAATAGCACTGGGCCCAGGACAGAACCCTGTGGCACCCCACTGGTCACTTCTCTCCAGGATGAAAAGGAGCCATTGTTGAGCACCCTTTGAGTTCGGCCACTCAACCAATTACAAATCCATGTAACAGTTAACTTGTCTATCCCACATTTTGCAAGCTTGTTTGCAAGAATGTCATGGGGAACCTTGTCAAAGGCCTTACTGAAATCGAGGTATACTATATCCACAGCATTCCCTTCATCTACCAAGCTGGTAATTTTATCAAAAAAAGAGATCAGGTTCGTTTGGCATGACTTCTTTTTCTGAAACCCATGTTGGCTTTTTGTGATTATGGCATTGGCTTCTAAATGTTCGCAGACTCTCTGCTTAATGATCTGCTCTAGCACCTTTCCTGGAATTGATGTCAGACTAACTGGACGATAATTGTTGGGATCCTCTTTTTTTCCCTTTTTGAAGATGGGGACAACGTTTGCCCTCCTCCAGTCTTCTGGGACTGATTAAGATTAAGAGGTGATATGACAGCCCTGTTTAAATATTTGAAGGGATGTCATATTGAGGAAGGAGCAAACTTGTTTTCTGCTGCTCCAGAGACTAGGACCTCAAACAATGGATGCAAGCTGCAGGAAAAGAGATTCCACCTCAACTTTAGGAGGAACTTCTTGATAGTAAGGGCTGTTCAACCGTGGAACACACTCCCTCGGAGGGTGGTGGAGTCTGCTTTCTTAGAGGTCTTTAAACAGAGGCTGGATGGCCATCTGTCGGGTATGCTTTGATTGGGAGTTCCTGCATGGAAGGGGTTGGACTAGATGGCCCTTGTGGTTTCTTCTAACTCTGTGATTCTATGATTCAAATGCCCTGTGCAGGCCGATCTTTTGTTTAGCAACAATAGTTCTTACTGGTTCAAGCTAGTAGTGACTTTTACTCAACTGCTGCTATATCTTCAGCTGGGATAATGTATTTCTCTCTCTTGCCAACATACTGTGTTGACTTTCTGTGCTTTAGGGTCTGCTCCTTACCATTCAGCTTCTCAGTTTGCTACATCTATTTACAGTGGAAGCCCTCTGGAGCTGACACATTACACTTATATTTCTGTATAGATTGTGATTGGAGCCCTGTTTTCACCCGAACCCTCTAGGCATTCCTGTAATATAAATCATACTGTCTCTTTCCACGACAGATGCTTTATCTCTATACTGGGAGCATCACCTTGAAGGTGAAAAGGCCACGTCGTGATGTTCCCCACCAACATCTATTTTGCCTCTAGCAATCCTCACTGGAAAGGTGCCAGTCATTTCAAGACCTGTATAAAGCAGAAATAGAAGGGAGCTTCTGCAAATGTCACTCTGCCAGCCTTGGAGCATCCCTGGGAAAGTTATAGTTTAAAAGGCCTTTCTTGGTAGATCTGACACATCACATCACATGATTATTTGAATTGAGCTACCTGGACCCCAAATGACCATTCAAAAACTATTTGAATGCTACAAATAGGGAGCATAGTCATTTCCTCTCTCTTTCTGCAGCTGACAGACTGTCAGAAATAGCATAGTGGTATGTATATGTGTTTAAATGATTCAGTCTAGGGGACAGAACCATTTCCTTTCTCCTAGGGAATAAAGCAGTTTGACACCACTTTAACTGTCATGATTCCCATGTATAGAATCCTGGAATTTGTCGTTTTGTGTGAGGCACAAGCACTCTAGCAGAGAAGGCTAAAGACCTTGTAAAACTACAAAACCTAGGATTCCATAGCTGGTTGTTTTAGAGTTATTTTAATAACATGTTGTTAATTTTATAATTTCCTGATTCTTCTCTTTTTTTTTTAGACTGTACGCTGTAGGCAGGCTTTTATCTGCATTTCAGTTGTTTCACTACCGGTATGTAAAGTGCCATGTAAACTTACAGCACTATATAAATAAATAAATAAGCACTTAAAATGGTGTCACACTGTTTTATTTCTACAGTGTAGGTGCAGCTCACACTACAGATGAGCAAGCTTATGATCCTTCCTTATGATTTCAGAATGGGGGAGTATTATTTTATAAAAAATACAAACAAATTACATTGAGTCATACCATACAGAGGAAATTCACACTCTGAAAAATCTAATGCCACAAACAACTTCTGCTGTGTGCCCTGGCTATGTTGTGCATAGTATATACTGCATGCATTGTGTGATCGTGTATATATTGGTGTTACTGAGGCCTCAAAACTGACATGGTGAGTTGTGGCACTGTAAGATGTTGATGCAGTTTCAGTCCGCATCTGTACTGCAGAATTAATGCAGTTTAACATTGCTTTGACTGCTATGGCTCAATGGAATTCTGGGATTTGTTATTTTGTGAGATATTTAGCTTTCTGTCAGAGAGCCCTGGTGCCATCACAAACTATAAATCCCAGGATTTCATAGGATAAAGCCATGACAATTAAAGCTGTGTCAAACTTTATTATTTCTGCAGTGTAGATGCAGTCCACAAGAGGACATAATTCATTGGGAAAAGTGGATCAGCAACTTCCTTTCCATACACAAAAGATTTGTAATTTGAATTGACATCCTCACATGCCAATGGCATATATATGCCTGTGCCTAGCTTCCACTCCACCAAATGCATCTGAGGAAGTACTGTATATACTCGACTATAAGTCGATAAATTTATGCCCCAAAATTGCCCCTAAAATCTTGGGGTAGACTTATAGAATGGTCAACTGGTCAGCAGTGCTTAGTAGGGTCCCAAAGCAAGCAAGCCTGAGTCGCCCCAATCTCCCTTGAACATCAATTCCTTTCCCTCTCCAGTCTGTTTTCCAAGCCTTGGCTTTCCATTATGAAGCATTTGCATCTCTCTGCATCGTATAGCAAGCCTTTCCTTCATAGCAAAAAAAAAATCCCCATTTAAAAACACTTCTCTCTTGGTTCATTTAGCAAGCTTTGGCTTCCCAAGGAAAAATCTCTCCATTTAAATCCACTTGCTTCTCTTTTGCTCCCTTTTGCAAGACCTGGCTTCCACTGGAGAATCCTCTCCATTCAAATCCACTTGCTTCTCTTTTGCAAGACCTGGCTTTCCAAGGAAAAACCTCTCCATTCAAATCCACTTGCTTCTCTTTTGCAAGACCTGAATTCTCCAGGAAAAAAACTCTCCATTTAAATCCACTGGCTTCTCTTTTGCTCCCTTTTGCAAGACCTGGCTTCCCAATGAAAAACCTCTCCATACAAATCCACTTGCTTCCTTTCTCAATCCGATGTTAAAACTCTAGCAGCAGGGAATCGGTTGTGAGAGGTCCAGAGAAGGAGGGATGTAAGTGGTATTTCCCCCTTTCCATCCTTCCTTAAGGAAGTTTTACCTTCAACTTACCCATGGGTCATAACAAAATCCAGGATTTTGACCCTGAAACCTTCCCTCAACTTATACATGAGTTTGACTTATACATGATTATATATGGTAGACTGAAGTCTACGAAAGCTCATGCTGCCAATTTCTTTCAGTTAGTCTCCAAGGTGCTACCAGATCTCTCTACCTAGAGCAGTAGTTCCCAAACTTTGATCCCCCAGGTGTTTTGGACTGCAGCTCCCAGAAGCCCCTGCCAGCTTGGTCAATAGTGAGGAGCTCTGGGAGCTGAAATCCAAAACATTTTTTAAGACTAAAGTTTTGGAATCATTGTCCTAGAGCAGTGGTCCCCAAACTGTGCCCTTTAAGAGATTTTGGACTTCAACTCCCCAAAGCCTCAGCCACAATGGCCAATAGTCTGGGATTCTGAGAGCTGAAGTCCCAAATCCCTTAAAGAGCACAGTTTGGGGACCACTTTCCTAGACTATCAAGCACCCCTGGAAGCACAGAGTATCTCTGTATGAAGGGAGATCTCATTTGACCTAGCATTCACCTTGAATAGAGACCTCTATGAACATGGGGCATCTTCATATTTAACTAAGCGGTTATTCAGACAGTGGAAATAATCCAAGTTAAAAACCCAATTTAACCTGGGATAATTGATATCAGCCCTGGTGGCGCAGTGGTTAAATGCCTGTACTGCAGCCACTCACTCAAAACCATAAGGTGGCGAGTTCAAGACCAGCAAAGGGCTGAAGCTTGACTCAGGCTTGCATCCTTCCGAGGTCGCTAAAATGAGTACCCAGATTGTTGGGGGGCAAATAGCTTCCAATTGTAAACCGCCTAGACACTCCTTAAGGGTATGAAGCGGTATATAAATGAAGCTGTTTGTTTATATCAGATTTTTCCCGAGTTTTTCTAAACAATTCAGATTTTCAGCTGTGGGCTGTTCGACAGTGGAACACACTCCCTTGGAGTGTAGTGGAGTCTCCATCCTTGGAGAGGACGTCCTTTAAGCAGAGGCTGGATGGCCATCTGTCGGGGATGCTTTGAGTGGGAGTTCCTGCATGGCAGGGGGTTGGACTGGATGGCCCTTGTGGTCTCTTCCAACTCTATGATTCTATGAATAACCAATGCGAATAAACCCAGAATAAACAAGGATAAAACTCTCCATGCCTCGGACATGCTTCAAATATATTTGCATCATCAACTCCATCTTTATTTGAGCGCTGAAATGTATGAGCAACTGGATTTGCAGAGATGTGCAGAGACACAGTTCCATAGCATGAACAACAAACCCTGCATGTGTGAGTGATATTATTCACATTGTCACACTAAAAAACAACAATGTGTGAATCCCCCCCCCCCCCCAGTGTACAGCCATCAGGGAGCTGGGGACACAGCCAGAGAATGCACCGACACTGGTTATTTGTGGCACAAACCTGATGCTTCCATCAATAAGCAAATGGTGTTTATATGCATTTTGTGTTTTTTTGTGACCTAACTCAGCAACTCAGCCAAGCAGATTGATCCCTCACAGATATCAACAATGCAGTTTGAGAGCAACAGAGGTTTTACTTCTAAAGCACAAATGCAATCATATCAGGGCAGACTTCCAGAATTTTCTTAAGTTTCAGAGACATCTTCTCTACACAATTCCAATTTTCTCATATAGTAATATTAAAATAAAAAAAAGCTTGCGGGGAGGGATACCTTTTTGAACTGGTACCGTCTGTGTCCTTTTGGCCAGAAAATATCCGGAGCTTTTTTCAGCTGAGAATAATAACAAATGGCAGACATAACAAAATGTTTCAGTGTGAAATGTGAACTTTGCTAACCAGTCAGCCTTGTTCACTTACAACTCCCCCTTCCTCTCCACCCCCTTCCCAAAGTGTCTCTCTCCCTTACATACACAAACACATGCACACAAAATATGCCCAGTCTTTAGTGGGCTGTTTGGAAAGATGTATGTTTTTGGACAATTCCTTGGGGAGGGTTCCCCTTCAATGCTTTTTGTACTTTTGCCAACTTTGGGGGTTCCCTGAAGCCTGCTGATAGCTCCTTGAAGGCACTCATTTGGCTACATAATGATAGGAAACCACAGAACTGATTTCACTGTTAGTACAGTGTTACGATACCTACATTTGATATAATATTTTGAGAGACATGTGGTCTGTATCATGACCCCTGCTTGACCTATTCAAAGGCCTCCATAAGTCCCAAGTGAGAAGGTCACGTAGACAGGCCCTGCTTGGAGGAACTGAGTTCATAGCAAGCAACTCTCTAGAGGACATCAGGAGACGCCAGATCGGTTTCGCCACTGCCCTTCAGAGTAAAGACAATAGCCTTGGCCTCACACTTGATGAGCCAGTGATTGAGTTAACCACTCAGCCATTAAGCCAGCTTCCCCTCCGAATTGTGTCCAAAACCTAAGTGCATTGTACACAGATTATTTGCTCTTGGCTCAAGAAAGCCCAGACAATCAACACCTTTGTCTAGCATAGATACATAGCCTCTGGATATGTTCAGTACTATATAAGGTTCCCATTTTGAATCACTCCTCAATGCTATTGTCAGAGGAGAAGGTTGGTTTGACTTCTGCCTGTAGCTCCCGCGGCCAATCTCCCCTCATCCCGGCAGTTGTGTCCATCATCATCCATCTCAATCCAGATTCCAGGAGAAGACTTCTATGGTAGATATTCCAGTGGTGTCTCTTTCTCTCAAACTTAACTCCCAATCTCACCCCTCCCTTTTCTCTAGCGTTGAATGTGTGCGTGTGTGTGTGCCCCCTTTTGCTGTGTGTGATATCTATGTCCCCTAATAAACTGTGTACTTTTATTGGACTTATTTGGACTAGTGTCACTTCTCTTGGGGTTTGTCGGCGGACCTCTGGTAGACAATATCAGGATCACGATTCTGGCGTAAGACTGTTAGGATCTTCCTCTCTGCATATTTGAGCTAATTATAATTCCCCTAAGTAAGAGACTTCCTAACAACAGTATATGTAATACTGGATTGACTTACCCTGCCTCTCTTTAGGATTCCTGATGGAATGCATTTTGAGTATTTGACATTTGACATATAAATGCTGAATTGTTATTGTTATTCATATTAATTATATCATTATATACCACGAACCTTCATCACAGAATAGCTTCCTGCTTTAGATGGAAGACACTTCACATTTTTTTTAAAAGAAGGAAGAATAGAAAGGGTTTAGGAAAAGCTTGGAACTAACTGAAGCTCGGAAGTTACAAATAATTGCCAGAATCCTACTGAGCAGTTATGAATGTGTAACAGGGAGTTATGCATTTGTGACTGTTTCATATTCATGATCCCTCCCTATCTTCCCATTTAGGGGATATATAGAGACTGTGACAACCTTCCAATCCTCAATTACTAGTCTGCTCAGCCTTTATATTACATGGTTTTAAATTGCTTTAATTTATTAGATGATTTAATACATATTTAGACTCCAAATTATTTTTACTGCTTCACATTTTGAATGATGTGAAATTATTTGAATCGGGGTTTTTTTATTGTATATTGCCCAAAGACCTTGGATATAGGGTGGGATATACATATTTTAATAAAATAAATTGCATAAAAACATGTTTTGTACCACTTGCAATGGTCTGCAACAGATTTTTAAAAAGATAATTAAAAAGAACTATTCTGGCTCATTTACAGAACCAGGGGAAAAAAGTTACTTTCGAAAACTGGAACTATAACCAACTAAAAATTTTGATTGTTACTACAACTATAAATAATTACTTATTAAAAAGTAACTTTATGTTCTATTTTATTCTCTGCTTTATGATTTGGTAAAGACAATTCCAGGGGTGTTTCACAATGGAGAGCTTCTAGTCCTACCAGACTGATGGCACTATGTTGCCATTCCATCTCTCCTTTGTTAGGAGATGCATGTTGCTTTTAAAATGCAATTACAGCTGGGGGGAGGGGGGGAGTGCCTTTATTGCATGATGTTGCCTCTGACCTGAAGCTGCTTTGTATTCAAAATGTGTTTAGGGCATCCCTTTTTATTACTGGAGAAAACTTGTCGATGATCTTCCAATTGTGCTAGTTCACTGGCGGCAAACATTGCTGCTGGGGCAGTTTGAAATATTGGCAGTCACACTGTGTCTGTGTCTACTCCTCTCCCCCCTGTTCCCCCCTCTCCCTTGCTATTTCCAAACAGACTAATATGAAAACTTAAATCACATTACCAGAACTCTGGGATTGTGTGAAAAAGTGAAAATTTTTAAAAAAATGAAGAATGGCTGCTATGGAACCAGGATGCTTCCATTTTTATTAATTGATATGATTGCAGAGAGAAAGATGCTTGTGTGGTAATGTCCTTTCTTTCTTTCTTTCTTTCTTTCTTTCAGAAAACCAATGGAAGAAGTCATTGGAATGCACAGAAAGAGAAACAAATTTGAGATCACATCATGTAAATCCTTGTAAAATTTCCTGAATGCAGAGGGTAATTGCAGAATTAAAGTCTCATTCGGTAGCACCAAACCATGCTATTGCCTGTTGCAGCCTCTCTGTCTTGCCCATACACAATGCCCAAGGTGTGTCACATTACTTTGGCACATGAAATAAACAGTTCCATAAGTTCTCCTCCACCTCAGCATTAAAAATACAACAGTAATACATTTATGAGAGCCAGAGTGGTGTAGCGGTTTGAGTGGTGGACTATGACTCTGGAGACCAGGGTTCAAATTTCAGCTTGACCATGTAAACCCACTGGGTGAACTTGGGCAAGTCACACTCTCTCAACCTGACAAGACAGCAATGGTAATCCCTCGCTGAAGAAACTTGTCAAGAAAATGCCATGATAAGCTCATCTTAGGGTCACCATAAGTGAGAAACAATTTGAAGGCCAACAACATCAACAACAAAAAATATAATAATTTGCTGCTCCTTCGTGACACCCAAAATTGAATGCCTGACGTGACTGCTTTATTCTCCCTAACAGTAAATCCGAAACCCTAACAAACTTATTTCCTCAGCGGAAGATAATGAAGGCTCTGCTTTTAATCTGAATGGCAAGCTATTCATGTATTGTCAGTTCACTTTTAAAACTTCATCAGTCTTTGTGTACAGCACATAATGATTTCCTTCAGAGAACTTTCTTCGATAGATGCGAGCTCAACAATAAAAATGGGAAAGACATTTTTGTTCTATAATCACAGGACTGTCAAACTGTCACTGGGGAAAAGAACCTAAATGGCTAATTTTCAGTGAGTGGCAGATATTTTCCTCACAACTGCACTTTGGTTAGTGGTGTTAGATATTTGAGATATGACAATTTGTATCTTCTGAAGTAACTGAAGCATTTGTTCAAAACCTAGACTTTTGTGCAATTGAGTTACAAAATAATGCAGAGAAGGGTATAAATGATACCTTTGCAGAAGTTCATATTCTCTGCTGATATAACTTCTCTCCTGAAAAAGCTGAAAAGAACTGTTTTCAATTCCTCTGACACAATGATGTGGATTGGAAGATCCCATTATCACTCTCCTACTAATATCTATACCAACACAGAATGGTCCATTACATTCAGAACAGCCCTGAGGTAGAATACATTTACTATGAACAAATGGAAAGTATATATATGAAGCATTCTGATGAATGGAATCCTTTACCTTAGAAGATCCGATGTGTAAAATATGCCTCCAAGAACAATATATCAAACGTATGAAAGGAATATGAACCTTCGTAGAGGCGAGATACCACATAGTACTTTTGACTTCTTCACTGTTATATTTTTTGAATTCTTTATCACTTCATTACCCTGGGCAAAGACTGAGTCTGCACTATCTTTTGCTATGAAACCAGGCCTGTTCCATCTCCAAAATCCTTTTTGTACATACTATTTATTTTGTTCCTTCTAAATAAACAGAAAAACCTTGGGAAATCGCCCCCTCTCCCCACCCCAAAATACTTATTTTTTTAAAAAAAAAATTATATGACATTCTTTTTTTTTTAAGTATTGTTTTTAGTAAACTGCTGGGATAGAGAGTACACGATGTAACCCAAAACACCAGAGATATCTGGGACCCCTGGTTTGTCAAGAAGTGTTTGGATGACATGCTTCTAAGGCTGAATCTGCACTGCAGAAATAATGCAGTTTGACACTGCTGTAACTGCCATGGCTCCATCCTATGGAATCTTGGGATTTGTAGTTTGTTGTGACACCAGAACTCACTGACAGAGATGGCTAAGCATCTCACAAAACTACATATCCAGAATTCCATCGCATTGAGCCATGGCAGTTAAAGTAGCGTCAAACTCGGTTATTTCTGCAGTGCAGATACAGCCTCACTCACTTCTCCTTGCTACAGGAGTGGCTAAAGCAGTGATGGATATTGTATGGTCCTCCAGCTGTTTTTGTTTTACTTCAGCTCCTAGCAGACTTAGATAGCATAACCAATGGTGAGAAATGGTGGGAGTTGCAGTGCATCTGGTTACAACATCTGGAGGGCTGCTGCACAATATCCATCTGTGGAGTAAACTGGCAGCTTTGTTTTTTCAGTTTTTCCAGAAGACCTATTAAGAAAATCAGATACTAAAACCAAGAATGAAACTAGGATAATTTTTCTGGTTATTGGGAGGGAACAAGCCAGAGAATGAAAGCTACTTGCCAGACAACAATGTAATCGAGGGATAGGTGACTTTTGAAGGCCTGAGTAGCCAACTGAGACATAATTCAATCAATATGCACTGTTAGAAAGCAAATCATGCAGCTGTATTATGCCACATGTCATGGTTTGTGCCTCAAGCCAATGTGGTGTAGTGGTTTTGGACTATAACTCAGGAGACCAGGGTTTGAAGCCATGTAAACCCTCTGGGGACATTTGTCCAGTCACACTTAGCCTCAGAGGATGGCAGTGGCTCCCTCTATTTGCCCCCAAAACCCACAATAGGTTCTCCTTAGGGTCGCCATAAGTTGGAAATGCCTTGAAGGCACACAACAACAAACTCCTGGCTCATCTTACAAAACCTATTCCATCCTATCCAGAATGTCAACTGTTAACTTATTATGAGGATGTGAGAAGAATTTTCCTTCCACTTCTTTTCTTGTTGAGACTCTCCAGCCTTATTTTGTATCATGTGCATTATCTACTTATTAAGGGGGAGACTGAGTTTAAAATGTGACTCCATCAAGACTGACAACTAAAATATTAAATAATGAGAGATAATTTACAGAGACAATTCATATTTGATAGGCATCATGAATGGGAAGCAAAAAAAAAAAGCCTGCTCTAGGCATATAAATTACTGAATGCATAACATTCGTAGAGCTGAATAATAATACAGGGGTCTTTATTTGCCAATACTCAATTCATTGTTCTTTGTCAAAATGAATCACCTTTTCTCCAGGGAGCATTTACCTCAGTGCTATTATAATCTAATATTGCTCATCTAAGTTCTCATAAAATTGCCCAAGAGATAATAAGCTTTGCTAAAGTCGAAAGGCCAGCATAATAAAGAAACATAGGTGATTAGAAATTACATTTTCCCCATTAAGGTGTTTGAATCCTGATTAGTTCAGGGGGAGGGCTACATTCTTTCAAAAATCTAAGTAAGATTTAGAAGCAAAGCAAGAGTTATTAACTCCATTATCCTTCTCCCGCTCCACTTCACAATCTTTCTTCTGTGAGTCATTTTTGATCAAATGCCAGTTTCTGTCACTCATATTCTGTAGCATATCCTTGGCTGGCCCACAAAAATTTGCTGTCTGATAGCGGAAAATCCAAGTGATAATTTCCTACCTAGCATGAAGTGAAGATGTTGTTGTTACGTTCCTTCAAGTCATTTCCAACTTATGTTGACCCTAAGGTCAGCCTATCCTAGGGTTTTCTTTGCAAACTTCTCTTTTGCTGAGCGACCCTGATTTGCCCATAGCCACCCAGTGGATTTCCATGGCTGAGTGGAGATTCGAACCCTGGCTTCCTGGAGCCTTAGTCCAGTGCTGAAGCTGCTGGCTCTGTGGTAAAGACACATTGCATTAAATAACTGGATAAAGACTGATATTGGCCAAGTCTAAAGCATAAATATACTCTTTAGCCCACAATGTGATTTGTCATTCTTCCTTTTCTGATCATCAGGCATTCCTTTTGAACTGGTTCACCAGTAATGAATATAATGTAACATTAATAGGGCCATTAGTCTGAGAATCTAAGTAACTGGCCATGCTCTGGTCACCATATGAGCCCACACAGAGTCACAAAGCACAGCGTTAATTAGAGAGATTAGACACATGGGTTAGTGTGCATTTCTTTGAATCAGTCTCTTGCCACACGTCTTGATGAATCCATTAAGTGTGAGCTAAACTAAACATTTGTTGAACTAAAATCTCCCAGTCTATCTAGCTACTTAACCTTTGAAGGAATGATCGAAAGAACAAGCCTCACATCCCCAGTGTCCTATACCAAAAAAAGCACACATTATCTGTTTCTCATCACCAAAGTGAATATAAGTAACCATCCCTTCATCTCACAGCATCTTGCTTGTAACTAGAGATGGACAGTAACTAGTTACAAATGAATCATTGCATGTAATTTATTTATTTTTCTCCATTCCAAAAGTATAACTACATTCATTAGGATTGTACCTGAACAAGGGATCACTTTACTACTTTTATGGTGCAACTCTCACTTTTATATTATTTTTATTATTATGAGAGTGTGGCCTCACTGAATTATCAAGTAGGAATCTCACATAGTTCAAGTGCTGACTTGTTTTGTGCTTCATGCTGCTGAATTGAAAACACTCATATTTTTAAAAACAATAATAATAATAAGACTGCATTTTTGCTATTAAAATATTTTGTGTCTTTAAAAGTGAATCATAAGAGTATCTAGTGCTATTGATTGAAACATTCTTAGGATTATGATGGTAACTAATTAAAAGTAACCTTTTTAGCTCTGTTTATCAGTTTTTTAACTAAAGAAACTGGAACTGAAGCAAAAGCTGAGAACCCTAACCCAATTGAAATGAGAGAAATGGTGCAGAAACCAGAAATGGGAATATAGGGATAACAACAACAGAATAGAATACAGCCACATAGAAGATATTTGGAAGCTCAATGACAGAACAAAAGCTTTGCCCATAGAGATTTGGGGAGCCTAGAGTTACCACCGGTCGGAGTTTGGTCCATGGTGGGGTGGATTAGACCTACAGATTGGATGTCCCACACCTCTAAACCTAGCTACTGAATACTTACTAGATTTGTTGGAGACAAAACAAAATTGAGCTTTCTATCTGACAATATATCTAGACAGCATATTCCTCTAGCCTGGGGCTAGTATATCAAGATGCTAGCCCCAGGCTAAGAGGTAAGTAGCTGTTTTAAACCATGTCAGACTATTTGTCCATCTTACTCTCTGTTGTCTATTCTGACAGTTAGGAGCTGTCCAAGGTCTAAGGCCAATATATTTCCAGTGACCTACTATATAATTTTCTTTATCAGCAGTTGCTAGGGATTAAACTTCAGAATCTCTACATACAACGCATATCCTACCACCAAATTATTATTAGGGAAAGGTTAAAAGTTTGGTTTTTTAATATATATATATATATATATATATATATATTTTCATAAAATCTACAGGAAGAACATTTTGTTATTATTGTTATCTAATGGATATGGGAGAAAGCAAAAGTGATGGATTTCCCCATACAGGGTTGAGTGTTTAAATCTTGAAAGACTGGTTTTGGCATACTGAATGCCACCTTTTCTCTTTGGCAGGCTCCTCATCTTCAACATGGCAGACAGGTAAAACAGTATCCCTTTCATACAGAGAACTGCTGCGTCTATTGACTATGACTAGTGCAGATGGTCAAGAATCTTGTTTGATAAGAATTTACCAAAACTTTTTCCATAAATTTTATTGAAAGGATTGGTTTTTAAAACAAACAAACAAACAAACATACAATACATATAAGAAATGAAACTCAATAAAGGCTGTAGGATACACATAATAGATGAGTAAATTAGATATAATCAAATGGAGAAAACAATGGGTATGTAAACTGACACTGACAGATGAAACTAGAGATCAAGGGGGTTGGACTGGATGGCCCTTGTGGTCTCTTCCAACTCTAAATTTCTATGATTCTATACCTTTGTCAGCTGTTTTGTTGTTGTTGTTATATGCCTTCAAGTTGTTTTCAACTTATGGCAATCTTATCATGGGGTTTTCTTGGCAAGATTTGTTCAGAGGAGGTTTGCCCCTGATGCAGGAGTTAAATAACATACAGTAGGGATAGTGGTGTCTTGTAATATTCCTCAGATTACACCCAGAAGGTTAACTGGCCAAAAATCCTGCCAATCTCAGATATTTTAGCTAATTCAAGTGTTATATTCTTGTCAAAAGCCATTAAGGAGTTGAATCCTAACTGATATGAGTGGGGAGGAAGGAAATCCAGCTAATGTAAGATTTTCTAGAGTAGTCCCTCCCAACACCACCGATCTGTTGCTTTGTAGACAAATTGAACATTTGAAACCAGCCAATAATCACAAAGGTCTTCCTGCCCCAGAAGAACATTTTCAAGAGTGCTTATATGAGTACCTTCTTTACCACACCAGGAAGTACCCCCTTCTCAAGTAATCTATTCATCGTGGCTGTCTAGAGCATATTTTAACCTCAATTTCACTAACCACGATGGGCAAAAGGTCAAACAAATACATGCTTTTCTTAACATTTCCACAGATCGAGCCTGCTTCCTCAGGAAGCAATATCGGAAAAAGTCATCCATCAAAACTAGATAAATGTGAATTACCATTAATGTCACTTTCATCCTGTAGAGACAATGCGTCTTTGTGTTAGGCTCTTTTAGCATTCTGACGTGCAATGAAACTAATCTTCCCAATTTCTGTCAGTTTAGAGCTGGAATCATACAATCTCATCATTCTACCTATCAAGCTTTGTTTTCATTTTACCTGAACTTTGTTTCAATTTATTTGGAATATCACTTGACTTTTGCTTTTTCTGATTTTCGTGAGGAGGCATAATGGATTTGCCTCTTTCACTGAAGTGTGTTCACTTTCTAATCAGCCAGGGATTTATTTTCTTCTCTTCGTGGTTTTTCAAAATCTTATTTTTATCCACTGCAGGTAAAAGGAATCGCTCAAGCTACATCCCCTGATGATTTCATTGTAATTGGTTGTTAAGGATTAAAGAGAGAAAGGAGCATTAACTAGTGGTCTTTATTTCAAAAATTCTGATTCTTTAAAGTAAGTTTAACAGTGAACATTAAGAAAACAAAAATAATGACCACAGATGATTACAGGAATTCATCCTAAATGATGAGGAAATCAAAATAGTCAAAGATTTCCCATAACATGGATCAAACATTGATCAGAACAGAGGCTGCAGTCACAAAATCAAAAATCTAGGAATGGGAAAGGCAACTATGAAAGAACTAGATGAGATCTTAGGGGCTTTCTAGATTGGCAAAAAGAAGTGTGTTCATGGCTGCATGAAACTCTAGCCTTTAGATGAGAAAAAGGGAAAGTGTGCCATGAAAACCTTTTTTTTTTTCCGTTTTAGGGGAGAAGAAGCGCCTTTAAAAAGGTGCTGGTTTTCCCAGCTTCTTTTTTAAAAACTGCAGAACAGCGCAGCTCCATCTAAAGGCTGCGGTGCAGCTGCTAAGCATTAAGGAAAAGGCAACTTCATGTCACACTTTCCTGCCAATCTAGAAAGCGCCTAGAATAAGACCCAACTTATTCACACTACAGAATTACAGAAATGAAGAACTATAATTCTATGTTAATTCTATATAATTCTATTTTGCAATTTGGGATTCTAAATCACTTGGGTAGCAAGTGAATGGAGCTGAAGCCACCACTGTAATCTATGAATGACGATAACAGAACATAGTCCTGCCCTCCTTCTCATGTAGTTCTAATGACATGAGGACAAATACTTGAATTTTTGTGGAGCTTACTTTCCATGAATTACCCAGCACACTCCCATGGACACTGGCAGAAGGATGGAAACTCTTCAGTTGTTGCAAGGGGCTGCAAAAACAAGTGATATCTGCTGTTTTAATTTGTTTTCTTATGATGGTGTTAACTTGTTATTTTAACCTCTAGATTGTACGCCATAGGCAGGCTTTTTATATATTCTCGATTTTATTGGTTTTTGTACAGCGCCATGTACATTTATGCTAGATTTTTTGGATTTATCAGGAACAACGCCATCTCGCACCAACATTCCATCACACTTCTTTATTCCTTTTGAGCTTAGCTGCAAGGGAAAATATAGAAAGCCCCACTGGAATGCAAAATGCAAAGAATAAGACTTGAGCATGAATGGGCAATCAAGATCTATTAACATAACAAAAGCTGTTCCTGGTGGGAATGAAAACTGCTTAAACCAATGTCTTGATATAACTCATTACCTCAGTCTATATTTTTGTGCTTTCCTTGGGGTTATGGCTATAAAGACTTTCTTAGTGAGTCTGTATACTTCACAATTTATTGAAATACCATTGTGTATGACACCCTCTTTATGAAGTGCTTTGCATAGCCTCCACTATTTCATATATGAAACCAGAACACCTGTTAGTAAGCAGCATCAGAGTGTGATCCAGATGGCAAAAGTTATTAATGAGGAATAACACACAAGTTAGGAGAGTCTGCAGGTGTTTGCTTTTGCCTGGGCCTGCTGGGAAGAGCAAGACTCTGTCCCTCCTCTTCTCTCTCCTGCTAAGTTAATCATGAACAAACTACTTTGAACTCAGTATGCAACAACTGAAATAAAGTGAGAACCAAGATGGAAAGTGGGAGGAGGATAGAGAAACAGGGGCATTTTAAAAGCAGCTGAAAATGTGGGATAAAAGAGGATTAATTGTTGCTGTCCCTGCCAAATCAGGATGATAGGAGGGTATGGTTTTGCCTCTGAAAGTTTGCCCAAACTCTCCTTTCATTTTTTATTTCTACCTCCTTGCACCAGGTGAAGACTTATAGGTGATACAATATATGGCCTGAGCTGGTTTTAATTCTGATGCTTCTATGTTCTTATATTAAGTATATGAATTTTATTATGCTGCGGTTCTTTTAATATTACTATAAACCATTCTGGCCTTATCATAAAGGTGGAATAGAAATTCCATAATAAACAAAGTTGGAGCTCCCACGAGATCAAATTACCCTAAGGAATCAGAATCTATTAATATAGCTTTGAATTTCAGAATTATTTTACCCCTAAAGGCATAATGCAACCCCTCCCTTACAAAAACACACAAAATCTATCTGGAAACTCACAAAGCTTGATTAATGGATCTCATAAAAGTAGCCTCTGAGGGAAACAGCAATTCACTTAATATTTTGATAGAAGACTCCTACAACATGTCCCTTAAAGAAAGTGGGTTTTAGAGACTGAGGGAAGATTTATTCCAAGTATTGCTGGAAGCTCATCATTTTCAAATGGCAAGTTTCTCTTTGTTTAGCCATACTCATCGTGTTAATATTCGGACTACTTCTAAGCCATTCTTTCTTATGTACACAGACCCACAACAGCACCCCAACCGCATTTGATCCAAAATTGTTCCTCAGCATATTGAAATAATGCTCTATTGATATAAAAGGCATTGTCTGGTGTGTGTGTGTGTGTTTTATTATTATTTAAAATATGCCTATATTTAGTGGCATATGAGTAATCCATAAATATTAGAGACTGGCAACAGCTTCTCTGAATCTTTTTTTCTGTGTCTTCCCCCCCCCCCCCCCCCAACTCACAGCTTCTTTTCTCTGTTCAGCAGCCAGAATTATGAATATTGACTATATCTGTAGGTGTTTTCCATCCTTTGCTGGGGCTTTTTTATTGCCCTTTTTTATTCCTCTGCTATATTGATTACATGTCCACTTGGGCAGAATATCAATTGGTATCCCAGATCTCACAGAAGCTCCTCTCACCCCCTAAGTCCAAGTTGTGAGATATTTCAGAGAAAAATCATGATTATTTTAATAGTGTCTACTGAGATGTATGGGCCATCTTATTTTATGGGTCTTATTCAGACTACTACAAATTACCCCAAGTGCTAGTGGACTCTCTTTCACTTGAATGCAAAGGGATTTTGTAATACCTTTGAGACTAACTATGTGAAGGAAATTGTAGTAGATTTGGGGGTTGTTCAGAAAGCCCCGAAGGGGTGGCATGGAACAGCCCCTGTTTCAGGCAGATTGGGGCTATGGCAACCGCACGCCATGGCCCCAATCTGGCCTTTCCAGGGCACAAGTAGGAGCCACAAAAAGTGGTTCCTTTTTGAGTCCTGGAAAGGTCACCATAGCCATGTTGCTTCAGCTTGGTGGCACTCCTTTGGTGCTGCGTCATATGGATGCAGCACTGGAGGAGCGCCATGACACCAACACCATGTGGAGTAGTACATGTCATCATGGTGCCCTGGGGATGGAGTTGGGATATGTGTCATGTGAACACAATGCCCTGACTCCACCCCTAGGCCAGCCTTAATGGCAGGTCTGAACAGGACCTTGGTCTACTTCCTTAGATGCATGGGGTGAACGTGTGCACAGAAAGGACTTTATCATCAGACTATATGAATAGCCATAGAAATGCAAAATTTGTAGGTATGGTGAAGAGGTGGCAAGTTAAGTTTTAAGTCTGGTCGATAAGGGACAAAGGTAGGAGGAAAGACGTTGCCTAAGGCCAGAATGGATGGATGACCATATGAATGGTGGAGGGAATTTGGGAATGTAGTGTGTGCAGGCTGGGAACCAGAAATGAGATAGAGTAAACACTGGCCTTAGGCAACATCTTTTCTCCTGCCTTTGTCCCTCTGTGGCCATAGTTAAAACTGAACTCGTTACCTCATCACCATACCCATAACTTTTTATTTTTATGGTTATTCATTTAGTCTGACAGTAAAGGTTCTTCTTGGGCACCAGTTTGTTTCATACATCTGAGGAAGTAGACCGTCTATACAAGATCTCTTTACATACAGATATTCCAGACTAACATGGCTATGTCTCTGAATCTAACCTTCACTAGAGGTTTTAAAACAGAGACTGGATGGCCTTCTGTCAGGGATACTTTAACTGTTGGTTTGTGCACTGGCATGGGGTTAAACTAAAAGCCTTTGGGGTCCCTTCTAACTTTATATTTCTATTGTTCTATCCCCTAACATGAATGGTTAGGATTTAAAACAGAAATGGAGTACTTCTTCTTATAGCTTGTGGGTAGAACTGATTCTGGGCAACCACTTTGAAGAGTACATGCCAGCAGCCCAAAAGTGGATGGATCATCCAAAAAGTGGATGCGTGGTAACATGACCATGCATACACACACTGAAAGATACTCTTCCAGTATTGCAAATATATATATATATATATATATATATATATATATATCCCCTGCTATAATCAAGCTTTTTGGAAATCCCCATTCTCAGTGGAGACTTTTAAAAATCCTGATTATAGAAGGAGAAGGGTGATTTTTCAAGACAGCAACACTGCTTTGGGGGTGAAAAGCTAATTATTCTCTTCCCAGTTTCACAATAGCTCATTCTAAGCACAGTAATTTATTCCTCTGGCAGACAAACTGGATTCTTAGGGCATGGTGCCACATTATTTCAGGGTTTTGATGCAAGCACAAAGACACAGACACACTTAACTAGCTGTCCCACCAGTAGGAGAAAATCACCATGTTTGGTTATGGAAGACCACCTTCTCTGCCATAGCACCTCCACAAAACTTCCTCGAACTCCCCAGTGTCTGCCCATCAGTCAGGATGTCAAGTCTTCTGCAACTTCTTCCTGCTTTCCAATCAGTTTCCAGTTGAAAAATAAAATTGAATTTAGAAAATCAGCCTTTAATGAAATGGTAATGAGGATGTTAATAAATCAAACTGTGACTAAATTCAGCTCGGAATAATTTGTAGCAATTTGCCTTTGAATTAAAAAAATTTACAGCAAACCAATAGATATTTGTTGGTAGCAGTTGAAATAGAGTGCTTATGTTTAGTTTTTAATACAATCGTCATTGTAAATGTAATTAAACTTTATTTGTTGACGAAGCCAATTAATTGATGCATAAGATGCAGGGAAAGAAACACCAGGCTTCCTGTGGCATTCAAATATAATTACATACTAATGGGAGAACGTTAATACCAGGAAAAATAAACATTGCAGTGCCACAACTTGGGAGGGTTGACTTTACTGGGTGTTTAAAGTCACTGTGGATCAAGAAGTAGAACAGAAACCTGTCAACAGATCTACCCCAAAGGTAGTATACAAACCGGGGGAGAGGCACACTATTATATAATATGTTGATCTACTATTCATATTTCCAAAAGAAGAATAAGTTTGGCTAAATATACCACAGTACTGGATGCCACAAGATGGAGATATTACACAGTCTTCCATATTCTTTCTCAGCTCATTTTTGCTATTTATTTTGATTAAGCTGTTTGTTATTAACTGCATTTCTGTACCAAGCAACCGCTGAAGCTCTCTGTGCTGTTGACAGAACCATAAAAGTCCAATAAAAACAATAAAATTTAATGTCAAATCTGCAACAAATGGAAACTGTCACCAGATGAAGCCTACAGCCAGAATCAACAGCTCTGCTATGTTGTAAAACTGAGTCCAAGCTTAGTTTTGCACCAAAACACTTAGATAGAGAATACTAAATATTTCACAAAACTGCAAATCCCAGAATTCCACAGCTTTGAGACATGGCAGTTAAAGCGTTCTCAAACTGCATTAATTCTGCAGTGTAGATTAGACCATAGAAACAATGCTGATCCAATTTTACTTGGCCTCTGCTCCATCAGTGTGAGTGGAACTAAGAGGATTAGAAAAGGATCCAAGAAGAACAGAGAAAAGGCACAGATTGAGGGAGAATTTGTCCTTCCATTCAAGTGATTTGAGAAAATTACAGCAAAAAGAAATCAAAGGCTGAAACGAGAGCAGAAGACAGTGGGAAGACCTGGTGAATACAATACTGGAGGAAATGTCCTTTTTACTGTAAACATGTAAGGGTGATGATATATGGTTGTCTACACTCAATGGCCAGAATCCTGTTAGTTAGTCCCATTTGAATGGTGAATCAACACATAGGTAACTTCAATTGAGTCAATGAGTCTACTGTCATCAAGACTAAAGATTTAAGCCAATATTTATGTCTAGGAGAAAGTGCTGCTCTGCTGCCAAGGCCACATTCTTCATTGGCCTCACAACCTTCCTTCCACATTAAAGTACCTATTCATTATGACCCTTACTGGCCACAATTGGAAGAGCATTTTGGATAAATAAGGTCCCAGGTTACTTTCTGGCCATCTCTATTGATGGGAAAGAACAAGGTTTTCTCTTTGAAATCCTGGAGAGCCACTGTCAGTCAGTTCTGACAGTACTGCACTCAATGGACAAAGGTATGACAGACAGCTCCCTATGCCCATATCACCATCATATCATCATCATATTGATGACAAATGTGCAGTTGTCAGCACAGATAAACGGGTCTGGTCATCAAGCTCAATTTGCTGTGTCCCTCATGCATCACTGGATATCCCCTCTATGTACCATACTGGGTTTAGATAACACATTAAAGTACTGAAGTCTGCCTCCTTTCTCAAACTGTGTAATCTCCTGGATGAGAATGCAGTAACTGCCTTGTGTAATAAGATCACAGCCCATCTGGTCTAGCATTGTGTTTTCAATGAGGCTACCAGGGCTGAAGCCTAAATTGCATACTACAGTGGTCCCCCGGGTTACGAAGGTAATCCGTTCCGGATTACCTTTCGTAACCCGGAAATGCTCGTAT
The DNA here is from genome assembly GCA_034509955.1 of Urosaurus nigricauda. Taxonomy (NCBI): domain Eukaryota; kingdom Metazoa; phylum Chordata; class Lepidosauria; order Squamata; family Phrynosomatidae; genus Urosaurus; species Urosaurus nigricauda. The sequence continues at coordinate 232,942,009 of JAOEGL010000001.1, read as the reverse complement.
CCCGGGGGACCGCTTTAGTGGACGGACCGCGCGGCCGATTTAAAGGGGCCGCGCGGTTTTTCCGTTTCGTTCCCCGGGGGATCCTTCGGATCCCAGGGGAATTTTTGAGGTCCCGCCGGTTTCGGACCCCGGGGATTTCGTTCCCCGGGGGATTCGTAACCCGGGGGACCACTGTATACTGCCTTTCAACATGAAGAGTCTATGTGGCAATTGCTGCTTACTGTTTATAGTTTCAAACCTTCTGCATTAGTAACTATCATAGTAGCTATATTAGTAGAGTGGGCCCTTGGTTTGCATTCCACCCAACATAGTATATGTCCATAGTGGCTGAGGGAGTGTGGAGGTTGCAATTCATTAATAAAATCAAAAATGTGTTTTTTTACCAATTGATTTTGATATGGAGAGGTAGAATCCTCAGTTGATTGATATTGATATGGAGAGCTACATGGCTCGGGTCCATCATATCTACGGGACCGCCTCTCCCCGTACGAACCCCCCCCCCACGCGCTTCGATCCTCTGGGAGGAGTCTCTTACAGCCCATGAAGACTAAGCTGACACAGACCTCCCAGAGGGCCTTTTCAGCGGTCGTCCCCAAACTTTGGAATGACCTACCAGATGAGTTGCGTCTCATTCCATCCACCGGTAGCTTTAAGAAAACCTTGAAGACACATCTCTTCTGGCAGGACTTCCCGGAAAATGCTTAATGTCACCCGGCTCCAAACCTTTCGCCAGTCCCTAATCCTCATCACCCGATACAGCTCAAGGAACTTTTAGTTTGTTATTGTTGACTGTCCGCTATTTGCACTATGTTTTAACTTGTTGTTGGTTTAATTCTTTTTTTAAGGGGGGGAGGTGGGAATGGGATTGGATATTTTAATTGTCTTGTTTTTAATTTTATCTTGTACCCCGCCCCGATTGCTCGCTCAGAGGGGCGGGCTAGAAATAATAATAATAATTATTATTATTATTATTATTATTATTATTATTATTAGAATCCTGTTGGTTAGTCCCAGATAGAATAGATCTATTAAATCATTGTTGAATGGCGAGTCACCACCTAGGTAAAATCCAACTGTTTCAATGGCTCTATTTTAGTTAGGACTACCAACAGTATTTGGGACATTATCTCTTTAAGCATCCTCTCCATTGCATGTGGCTGAACTATGGCTGTCATCAGCCGTATCCTACACAACAAGGCTGAGAAATATGGGTGTTTCAATCGAACCTAAGGTTGCCAGTGTCTTCTTTCATTAGCGTTGTCCTTTATTTGAAGTCTAGATAACTTGTTCCTTCTAAGGCTGGTTTGTGTACTGATTACAAGGGAAGTCCCCTAACTGAGAGTTGGAAAGCTTTTCTTTTCATAGAGATTTGTTAAAAATGCCAACCCTCTACCCCATATTTGGGGGATATGAACCCTTAATAAAGGCAAAAATACATAGCTGTATTATCTGAAATTAATATTTTTTTCTTGGTTTTTAAATAAAGCATCTATTGTTTGCTAAGCAGTTCCTGATTATCAACCCACCAATATCATAGGTTTTGACTGTCTCCTATTGATATTTGGAAAACTTGGCAACACCACTCCAGCCACATCTAGAAGGCCATTCATCCCCCCAAAACTTACTCTATGAATATACTGTAAAACTTTTGATCAGCTAAGAAGTTGGGTTTTTTTTTTTCCTGTGTTCAAGAAATGGGTCATTAAAATGTTTCTTTCTTTTGCATTGCTCCTCCAAAAGTTAGCTAAGGAGAAAAAGCTAACCTTAATTAACCTCAAATACTATATTTGTTATGCTACTGTAACTTCAATTAACTTTAACCAGTCAATTAAGCAATTAATTTGATAAAAGGGGAACGGTTAATGAGCTAAAAAATACCCTTGATCAGCCAGTCCTATGAATTAAAGTGCTACTGAGTAATAAAAGATATTATTTTGGATTTTTCTTTCTTTCTTAACTGTGTTTTTAGTCTTCTAGTACACTCAACACTAAAAGTTCATTCTGTTTCATGGACTGTGTGTGGATCCTTGTGTGTGTGTCCCTGATCTGGACCTAGGAAAACCCCTTTCCCATCACCGCCAGGCAGAGATTCAGACCATCACCATAACAGCCTTTATATAGCAACAGCCTCATGAGACTCTTTCAGACGTGGGAAATTGGAAGTATAATCCAAACGCAATCCAAACACAATCCTGGGGTTTCACGTTATTGCAAATTAATTATTCTCATGCAAATTCGGGCAAAAGGGAAGTCACTCCGAATGCAATCATGGGTTTAACGTTATTGCGAATTTAAGCTTCTCACGCGATTTCGGGCAAGAGGGGGTTATTTTCGGGTAATGGGAAGTAATTCCGAATGCCTTCCGAACAGAGCAGGGGTTCAGGTAAATTCGCTAAACAAGCGAATTTACATGAATCCGCATTGGCTCCATTCGGAATTGGGAGAAATTCCTCCCGTTTGAAAGAGTCCATGGATAGTTCAAAATGCAGATCATTGTGTACATCTTAAAGAATTTCTACCAGTTTTCATCTCCAGTGAGTTTGCCATCATCCAGTGCAGTAACTCCCAAATGCTATCCCCCATTGACCCCCACTCATACCACACCATACAGAACCTTTAATAATATATTTTGTAGTAATGTTACTCATAAATCATAATTCCTGTATATCACTGAATGTAAGTGTGTACACCAGTTGGTTGCAGTGCCAGTTTCATCCATTTTCATTTTAGGTCTTAACACAACAAAATGTGGAAAAGTTAAAGGGTGTGCATGAATATTTCAGCAAGGCACTGCACAACGAAAGATTTGACACTACTTAATTTACCAATAAATTTCCTATTCCACTCAGACCAGGAATTTGTTTCAAATTTCTGCAAGTAACTCCATTAGGAAGATGATCTTGTATTTCTGAATTTCCAAATGTCTGCCGAGATCATGGGTTGTCCAAAACAGCATCCACTGTAATAGAGAAAAGTTATAAAAGAAAGCCATGTTTTCATTTTCACAAAACTTGTATTCCTTTCCCTGTTGGCATTAAAATTTAATAATGCTGCAAAACAGAGCCCATAACTCAGGCTTAAACAATAGCTTCAGAATGGCTTCTCTTAGTACTACAAAGAGAAATATTGGAAGGTATAATCAAATAGTGCTTGCGGATTCCACTGGTATAATAACTAGGACATGCAAAACGATACTGCTATAATCTTTTTATATTGTCCATTCCATTTTTAAACTTAAAAGTAATTGTGTCAGGCACAGAAAAGCTTAATTTGACCAAACACCTCGGGAAATGCACCTAAATCAAGAGAATCAGAATTTCACTTTTAAAAAAAATAATAAAATATTTTTTTTAAAAAAAAGATTGTTCTGGTGTTAATGGTATGTATTTGTCAACTTGCAGTTTCAGGATGCTTTTTTTAACTGAAACATGTGGTATTCTCACAGGAATATTTGCTGTAACTCTCATTCCCATGTTTATGTATTTTTAATCGCCATTATTTCATATGTAATGATGTGTGATGAATTCATTCTTTACAAATTCTGATAAAAACTGACCTGATCTTGACTTCCAAGATTAACATGGACTGGAACACCAACTTCATTTCCCCCCCTCCCCCAATGTTGTGATTCAATTCTCAACACAAATAAAACAAGAATGGTGATATTAAAATGTGTATTTTAGCACAGTTTGGAAATAGCTAGTTTTAAAGAAAAGGTCTTAATAGTATTTTGTCACTAGAAAGAAAATATTAGGAAACCACAAGCTAAACATGAGTTAGTAATGTAATCTAGTAGCATCTCACAACATCAGTAAGTAGTTGAACTACATGACTCAAACAACATCATCATCATCATCATCATCATCATCATCATCATCCTAACTTGCTTTCCCCACACAATTGGGAATCAAAGTGGCTTACAATTTAAAAGCACAGTACAATTAAAAACATACAAAAGTACAAAAAAAAAATTGACACCAGCTTTTTATAGGATGGCGTGATGGCAGATAAAGTGGTGTCAAAGTGCTTATAAAACTATAATATGAAAAAACCCTCAAGACTTGGGCTAAAAAGAGAGTTAACTGCAAAGTGCAATTTCTATCTCTCCCCCTTCTACCTGTAACTTCAAGTTGACCTGGCAGTTGGTGCTCTAAGAAATTTAAAAAATAATTAGGAGCAAATGCACTGATAGCCATTTCAAGAAGCCCACTTATTCAATGAAAGGTGGTGAGGGAAAGACGTGGAGTCCTACTCATTTGTTAAAAACAAGGATACACACCCCTATAAATACGACTGGCCTAAGACATTTGCCTGAGGCAAAGAACAAGGTGGCACCATGTACATAACGCTGACTGGGTTGACACTGAACTTTGTTTCATCAACATCTATGGGATGGACCTGTGGTCAGGAGAACAGTTCAGGAAGTGTGACACAGGCCATGTGGCACAAAGTTCTCTGTACTCCAAAACAGAAAGAAGGGAACGAGGCTTAGGAGGGATGTCCAGAGGGTTGTCACTGCTGCTCTTCCCCTAGCACCTTCCACCTGTGGCTGGTCTCCTCACACTGCCTAATGGCAGGACCATCCCTATCTATATACCAGTTGTTGGTAGCTAAAACACTGGAGAATTTGTTCCCCTCAAACCACACTTCTGAGCTTTTAAAAATCTGGTTCACCACTGTGGAATGTAGGATGCTGGACTACATGGATCCAAGAACACTGCTTCTAAGTCATGTTCCCCACACCAGCAGGCCTTGGTTCATGAAGAACATGGGGCAGCTCAAGAGCCCATGGCCCAGCTATGTTGGTAGTCCCCAAAGAATGCTTTCTATTGCACACTGTCACTATTTGGCATATACAGCTGGTACACTATAGCATATCATGACAGTACAGCACCTTATTCCTATTAGCTTCTACATTGATCCTTGGCAGCACTTTCATAGGAGCCCTTTGAAATGAAACAGGATGACATTTCAGCTCTTTCTCAGTTCCCCAAGGTCCCAAGAAGCTATGTGAGACTTAATGGAGAGCAAATTAAATGAGCATTTAGATCTCGAGTGGGTGTGCATGTGGCGATATGAATGACTTGTGTTCGCTGCAGTGATCTATCTTAACTGTCTCCAGAGGGGAAACTGCAGAACTCACATTACATCTTGTGTTTCCAAACTGAGGTATGATTTATCATCATACTTTGTTTAGGAGGGAGACCGTGTGGTTTGTCACCACCACTGCTACCACCATTGCCCAGCAGTCAAGTCTCATTAACTAAAGAAATTGTATCATAGTTTTGAAATGAATGGACAGTAGTGTTTTCCTGCAATGCTCTTCTCAGCTTTCTTCATATGTTACTGAAGCACATTTTCCAGCATTGACAACACTAAAAACGGTGCAAAGAATAGTTTTAGATGATGACATTGCAATAAAATTCTTTGTAGAGTATTTAGACAAATAGGAACATCCCTGAAATCATTCTTGTATTATTTTGTGAGGACACAGGCTAATCCTGCTTCCCAGTCACAGCACAATCTTAACTAGTCAAGATATCAAAAGCCATCTTAGTTGACATGAGGCCTGTTGAAACTGTGCTAAATTCAGTTTAGGGATGTTGGAAATTCCTTAGGTGGTTTGGATCTGGCATAACCTGAGTCTTAAACAGATGGGGCAAAAGGAGAGGAAAGAGGCCGTTCCCACCGCAATCACTGCGGGACTGTGGCAACTGCACATGCCTAGTCAAAAAGAAGCGGGTTTTGTCAGTTCCTTTTTGGCCCAGCTCTTCCAGGTTGGGGCAGGCCCAGAGCAGCTTCCAGCCATGTTCAGGGCATGCATTGTGTAAATGTCATGCCCCCAACGCAGCCTGATGGGGACCCATTTGGCCCATCTGTTTCAGGCCATGGCTCTCCATTCCTTTTTTTATTATTATTATTCTGCTGGCACATTTAGTCAGCAGATCAATTTTTCTGGCAGATTGTTCTGTTGGCAGATTTCGATCATCTCTGCGATCACCCTATTGGCAGAGGGGCATTTCTACCAATAGAAAACATTTTGTGGCTAATCCTAAACTTCTACAACTACAGCGGTGTATTCTTGATTTAGCCGATTTAAAAAGGTGAGTGATAAGCCTTTAAGGATCTTATCACACCAGACCAATTCGGATTGAATCTGTAGTGATCTGTGAATTTGGTTGTTACTGAATTCACTGAATTCTGGGGTGACTTTGGATTGGCTTTGGAATGGCTTCACAGTAAGAGCATTCACGTGTGATAATTCAATGTGCATTCACTGAATTCTGGGGTGACTTTGGATTGGCTTTGGAATGGCTTCATAGTAACAGCATTCACATGTGATAATTCAATGCACATTCCTGTGAATTCACTTAGATGGATGTGGAGTGACTCTGGATTGGGGCTGCAAAAACTCTTGTCTGATAAGGGCCTAATTTACACATATTCTCCAACTATCTCAATTGGGCAGGGTCAGTGCAATTAATCCTCTGTTGTCACAGTTTTCAGCTGCTTTTTGACAAGTTCCAGTTTTTCTGATGGGCCCCGGCAGCAGCATAGCAATGGAAGACCCGTCAGCCCTGGCAGCCGGGAGCAGGATGGGCCAGGTGGTGGTGGTGGAGGAGGAGGAGGAGAAGGTGCTGTGCCGCTTACTGCCGCTGCTGCCAGGCTGCCAGGCTCCCGGGCCTTCCATTCCCTGTTGGAAGGCCCGTGGGATCCGGGAGCAGCAGCAGCAAGCGGTGCGGAAGCAATGCTGAAAGCCCCGCAAGCCCCGGGAGCAGCAGCGAGGGAGGCAGCGGCAGCAACGGAGAGCCCTGTAAGTGGGGAGGGAAGGAAGGGGAAGGAAGGAAGGGGGGAAGAAGGAAGGAAGGGGGAAAGAAGGAAGGAAGGATTCCCCCCAAAGGAACTGGGTATTAGTGTATGTGTGTGTGTGTGTTTTTCCCTTACAGTGATCACATTTCCGAACGTTACCCCCCCCCCCAAAAAAAAGATTGGGGGGAGAGTAATGGGCTGTCATCCTTCCCTGTCAGCTCCAGTGGGAACGACAAGCGTTCCCAGCTGAGAAAGAGATTCCAAACAAGGCCCCTTTTCATAGTGCGAATGAGGGGCCTTTTGGAATCGCTTTCCTAAGCGGAGCACAGCCCGGTTCCAATGCGGATTTTTCTGCAAGTGGGAATGGGCCCATAGCCTGGTTTCATTGGTAAAATATTGGAAGGTATGGTTATATGGTGGTAAGCCTCCCCTACTGTCTCTCACCCTTTCTGCCTAAGTAATGCTTTCTTAGAAGGGGAGAATGACAAAGTCGCCTAGACATGACAGCACCAAGAATAAAAAGACTGTGGTTTGGACCCATCTCCAAGGCATCTGGATCCAATTCAAAATGGGGACAGTTTTATCAACAGCTTTCTGCTCTCTTTTCTTTCCTCCCCCCTGGCAATTTGCAGAATTTTGTGCCTGACAAAGACCTTACTGAATATTTGAAATTCGGTGTTTTCAAATATACACTTTAGAATGCAAACTGCTCTTCTTGGGTTCTGTGGAGACAACCCTCCCTGAATGTTTATCTAGTGTCTACTGATTTGCTTTTGCTTTATCATCTTCATTGCCCAGCTGGGATTACTCTATAGGCATTGATTCAAGTTCTGTTCCTGTTCAAACAAAGTGAGCTGTCTTCTGAACTGGGAATGATCATGTGCCACACAGTTGTGCTGGATAGCAACACGCTGCAATGACCATAGATCAAATGCTGTGCGCAGATGCTCAAGAGCGAGATCAGATTCATTAGTGTTCTTAGGCATCACTGTTCAGCAACAGAAGGCTTGACCATATTAACAAGAGGGAAGTAGCAATGCTGCTCATCTTCAATGAGGCATCCTTTTAGCCTTGTGAATTAGCACATTGCTCTTTCCATTATTTCTTTACTTTATGTATCCACAGTGGATTTCAGCAGATTGCTTAATATTAAAAACTTGAAATAAGCGATCACTTCAAAAGGTTGAAAGGTGATTTTGTATATCTCCCACTCACCTTGAATAGCATCACCTGATGCACTGATGGAGCAGGGAGAGATTTTTCCCCCCATTATTTCTTTGTCAGCTGCCCTTGAAATAATTCAGCATTGTTGTTTTTTACCTCGTCCATTCAGGCAACTTGCCCCTTCATCATCCCTAACCAGAGAGCCTTCATCTCTGCCATGAGCTTCTCAGCTTTCACATCCATTTTCTTTAGCAAATCTCCTTTCCTAGTAACAGTGATATGGCCACATAGCCAGATTAAGTTAAGCAGAAGGGAAAAAAGAGAGCTAATACAGAGTGAGGCCAATACTCAGAGGCTAGAGGCATTCTGGAAGTTGTATTCTACAAAGGTAACTTTGCCATTCCAGCATAGGCATTCTGTTTTTTAGTAATTAATCGCTCCTGCCCAATTCTGCATAATGTAGTGGTTTGAGTGCTGGACTACAACTCTGGAGACCAGAGTTCAATTCCCAGCTTGGCCATGAACCTCACTGGGTGATCTTGGGCAAGTCGTATGCTCTCAGCCTCGGAGGAAGACAATGGCAAACCTCCTCTGAACAAATTTTGCCAAGAAAACTCTATCATAGTTTCGCTTTAGGTTTACCATAAGTCAAAAATGACTTGAAGATCACCACCACCACCACCAACAACAACAACAACCACCAAATTCTGCTAGTGCTAGTTAGAGCCTTATCATATGACAAAAGAAAGCTGAGATGCAGCAAGAGAGAAACAGCTTTCTTCTTGCCTCTCCACATGCCATCAAAGCAATTCCGTTCTGTTTCCAATTGAGATGATTGTAAAAGTGTGTCTTTTGTTGTGCCGGAAAATTCAATTTGGCAAAAGTCACATTTTTATGACTGTCTCCCTTTGGAAAGAGAACAGAAAATGCTATGCAGAATATGCCAAGAAGCAAGGGAAAAAGCCAATTCTCTCTCATTGCATCTCCATTTATTTTTGTCATGAGATAAGGCTCTGAGTTACCTAACTGCTTTAATTGCATAGATTAGTGGCATCTCTCAGACTGACTTCTCCCAAGCTATTTTGCCAGGCTTCATCTGTGTAGAGATAAGGAAGTCTGTTCTGCTGGTGACTAAGGTGTGAATCGATGACGTTTCTACTGCCCTCCAGCCAATGAAGCTGCAACACAGAAGTGTTACAAGAGTCCTGCTTCTGGTCAATGGAGCCTCTTTGGCTGGTAGGTGGAAACATCATCTGTCTGTGCCCTGAATGCCAGCAGTGTGGACTGCCTTCTTTGTCTACAGTTCATACCCAGAAAAGTAGGTCAGGGAGGAATTACAACCATAGCAGCAGTGCCATGATTGTGACTATGTAGGGGCTGTGAATACAGATTCACTACAGATGCATATCTCCAGGTTAGGCATCCATAAGTCTGGTCCTCAGTTATGGCCATCCGTTCCAGATTTTTATTATTATTCTATAATGTTATCCTGAAGGTGCTGGAACTTGACTTTTATCTTCAATTAAGCTATTTTATTAAATACTTTATTGTTCACTTTGCATCACAACAGGATGCCATCACTACAGAATGCATGTTTTGAATACAGATGGTGAATCCTATTGATGCCCATTCAGTAAGGTAAGGGTGCATCCACGCTACAGAAATAATGCAATTTGACACCACTTTAACTGCCATGGAATCCTGGGATTTATGGCATTGTGAGGCATGAGCACTCTTTGACAGAGAGGGCTAAAGTCCTTGTGAAACTACAAGTTCCAGGATTCCATAGAGTGGAGCTACAGCACTTATTCTTCAGTAATTGTTCTGTAAAGAGAACAAGAGAGTATTCTGAACAAAACATTGTTAAAATATTATGTAAAATTTATAAATCAGTATTGACCTGATTATAAAGGTTATTTTGGAGAGGTGAGGGAGTTCTTTTTGTTAAAAGTCTTTAACTGTGGCTGAGTGCTACAGTGGCAGCCTGCCAGCTAACAGTGGAGCTGTTACTATTGTTAACAAGCAAGCAGCTATGAACCTCAGTGAGCCACAGTTTACACTGTCAGTTTACAATGTGAACAAGAGAATCAAAGAGGTCAGTTTTTGATAGTCCAGATAATGAATGTTCTGTTTTCTCTCATTCATTCATAAATATAGGCGAAAGGATTGACTGCCCCCTTAGAGTTATTAACAGCAAGTCCAAAAACTGTATGGGGCTACTTAGAGTGGTCCAGATGGAGAGGAAGCCAAAGAATGCTCAGGTGAGAGGCAACAGAGATGGTTCTTCTGGTGAGCTTGGCACCTGTTGACCCAAAGAAACACTAAGATCATAGGGAAAGGGAAGAGGGTGATATCTTCCGAGGGTTGCCATTTTTCAGTCTCTCATATCCAGGCATCTAGTTTGCATATATATGCAAATGATCATAATTGTGCATAATATTAATTTGCATTCTGATTATGCAATTTCAACACATTAATCATTGCACTTTTTCTACCATTATCTTTCAAGCTCAGTACCAGTGCCAAGCTAAGAGCTCTCTTCTTTCCCTGCCTAGCTGGTATGAAGAGACGGAGGTTTCCAAGCAGCCCTAGAGAGTAAAGGATGTCCCTGTATTCCCTTAAGGCTGTTTGGAAATAAAGCCCCACCATGCTGCCTAGCCCTAGGCTCAAGTTGACCACACAATCGCCACACAACACAAGGCCATCTCTGCTCACCTCCTTTCCTTTTCTACTTTCTTGGCCTTTCGGGGGAATGGGAAGGGAAGGGAAGAATAAAATGGTAATGCCACACCTCTGAAGTAGTTCCTGGAGCCTGCAGGGTGGGATGAAGCTCCTATCAGTTCCAGTGTTCTTGCATGGTTTCCTGCTTCATTACCATTGCCACATTTTGATTTACCCATCAGCCTACTATGAAGGAAAAATTTAGGATTTACTGCTTCAGATGGCCCAGATGGCCAGGACATCTTTTTATCTCTTCAGTCAGAGATTTTCCATGTTTTCTGGGACAAATGGCAACCCTACCTCCTCTGTGCTATGATTTCTGTGATTTCAAGTTACTGACCAGAAAGAAGACATCAGGAAAAGACTTCAGCAATTTGGACAGTTAATGATTGCTGACCTCAAAACTAAGAGTCTGCTATGAGACAGTTAAAATGGAATCCTGCCCAGGATTTACTATGCCATAAACTAGATTTTTCTTCTTTCTTTCTTTCTTTCTTTCTTTTTTTAAAATAAGATAGATTTTCAATATTGTAAATTTTCTACATTTATGATTTGACATAATTTCTAGGATCGCAAATGCCCCCTAACAATGCACAAGTGCCCCACTCACCAGTGCCGCCACAGAACTCTTTTAGTTGGTGCAGCTGCCTGGCTTTTAAGATGGCTTGGGGGGCGTCCAGAGACAGAACATAGCTCTGCTCTCTCTTTCTGGGAAGTCAGCAATATAAGGATTTTTAAGAAGGGGCTTAGTATACCTGCAGCTCAGTTAGAGTTGGCCCAGCCATTCTCACCAAACACTCAGCCACTCTAGATAAGGGAGGCAGCAAACACTCTTTAGATGCTGGGGAAAGCATCTGTCATTCACACCATGCAAAAGACACTCAGGTCAATCTGGAGACTCTGCATCATTTGCTGGAAACTTGGAACTTAACTACTCTTCTGCATATCTGCCTTATCTTGGTTTTCTCAGCTATTGATTGACTTCTGGACTGCTAATTACCCATGTACCATCTTTCTATCTCTGCTCAAAGTGAATTATGATAGTATGGCCACTTTAAGTGCTATGGCTCCGTCTTACAAAATCCTGGGATTTGTACTTTTGTGAGGCACCAGTACACTTTTGCATAAAAGACTAAAGACCTTGGAAAGCTACAAATCCCAGGATTCCATAGGACAATTCCATAGCACTTAAAATGATGTCCAACTGCATTATTTCTACAGTCTAGATGCACCCTGTGTCTTCATAGCTACATCTCCCACATGGGATCTTGGCCATTATCTTTCAAAGCAAGCAACTAGTAAATCATTTCCAACTTTCCAATACATCTTGATATGTATGTACATTTTCAATGAAGAAATGAACAATAACACACTACTATAAACCTCCCAAGGAGGCTAATCTATCCTGAAAGGCTTTTGTACATCCAAATGAATAAATAAAATGTAACTTTTCAGTAATCTTCAGTCCATTTAATACATATCAGTAGCCTAGAAATCAATGGTCTTAAGCATGCATAATACTAAAATTACCTACGTTGAATAGGTATGATTAGAAATTGTTGTTGTTGTTACTGTGATTGAGCATTTGTGTAGCACTTTCAAGCCTCCACATACAGGTTTTATGTTTTCAGTGTGTAATCCATCCTTCTGCCAAATGGAACTCAAACCAGCTAACAGCAGGGAAATTCATGTAAACAAATAAATCCTATAATATGTTAAACATATTATAAATCCACCAGCAAAATATTAAGAGTATATCAGCACCACTTTCCAGAAAGAACCAGAGCCATGTAAAACAGTGCATTACTCTGTTCTAGACAGTGTGTTTTATTTATTCACTTTAAATATTTTACCCCATTATTCAGTCAGTAGGGCTCCTGGTATAAAATAAATATTAATATTACTGCCATAGTACAGTTGGGAGAGCTGAGAAAATGGTTAAGTCCAGATGCAGAATTCCTGATCCACCAACCCATGGTATGTGGGACTAATAATAAGCAATAAGGGTCAAACAGTGTCCTGTTAATGACCATGGATGATGTACATGTATTCAACCTAGACAATGAGGAAATCAAAATAGTTGAAGAATCCCCATACCTTGGATCCAACATTGACTAGAATGGGGTCTGCATCCTAGAAATAAGAAGACTAGGAATGGGAAGGGCAGCTATGAAGGAACTAGACAAGATCCTAAAGAACAAAGATATACAACTGAACACTAAAGTTAGAATCGTCTAATCCATTGTATTATCTATAACCATGTACAAATGTGAGAGCACGACAGTGAAAGAAGCAGATAAAATCAACACATTTGAAATGTGGTGCTGGGGAAGAGAGCTGAGAATAAGCTAAAAAGACAAATGAGTCATTGGAGTTTATCATACGACGGAATGTGGTGTTATAATGCAATGGCAATTCGAATGCAATCATGGGGTTTCACGTTATTACTATCTCACACAATTTCGTGCAATGGGGGGGTCATTTTCAGGAAATGGGAAGTCATTCTGAATGCAATCAGATTTCACATAAATTTGCTAAACTAGCAAATTCATGTAATTGCGAATTGGCTCCATTCGCAATTGAGAGAAATTCCTCCCATGTGATAAACTCCCTTGAACAGTTCAACCCTGAACTCTCCCTGGAAGCCAGGATGATTAAACTGAAGTTGTTGTCTTTTGGCCACATCATGAGAAGGAATGAATTACTGGGAGAAGGAAGCAGAAAGAGAGGGAAGACCACACACCAGATGACTAGACTTACCATCCCGGCTATTCCCTTCTTCCCATCTCCCACTGTACCCTTCTGTTCTCTCTTTCCTCTGTTCATCATCTCTCCATTCTCTCTTCTCCTTGATTTCATCACATCTTTCTCTTCATTCCACCTATCTTTTTTTTCTTCCACTTTCTTTCTTCACCTAGATCTTCATTTTCTTCCCCCTTCTTCTTACTTTCACACTTACTCTAAGTTTCTATCACTTACTCAGCCTTCCATCTACTTTTACTTAAATCATTCCGCATCACCACTCATCCATACCTTTCGAATATACATACTCTGTCATTCATACCCTGTCTTCTCTAGGACTGAGTCATGATTTTTGAAGAAGACCCAGCTGAATGGAATTGTTTGAGATTATTGGTCAATCTTGCCCCAATAATCAATGGTTTCCTGCAATGGGATGATGACTTGTGTGTGTCTATATGTGTCTTCACGTTACCTGTCAATTTATGGTATCCCCATGGATTTCATGGAATTTTCTTAGGCAAAGAATACTCAGATGTGATTTTGCTAGTTCCTTCCATTGAAATATAGCCCTAGGACCTATTAGTGAGTTCATAGCACAAGTGAGATTCAAATGGTGTGTAGCTCATTTTCACATGGTACAGTCTTCCATATGTGTACATCAAAGCTTATAAAATTACTTTATGAATCCTCGGCCATATGACCACTTTCTTCCAGGAGGCATAAGCACATGGTCATATCCCTCATCACTATGCTAAACTAATTTGGCATACAATTGGTATCATTTATACTGCTAAAGTTATCCTCTTTTATTTTGTTCACATTATCTGGCAAATGTGATTGAAACTATTCACGTTATCTGCTAATTGTGTCATTCACTACTGTTTGAACACTGAACGTATGAGAAACAACAAAGTTTCTAACTTTAGCTTCCAGCTAGATAATTGGAATCTGGTATGGACTGTCGCGGAGCACATCTCCTGTGATGGTGTTATTTGTATACTTGTTCTGAAGCGAAGACCAGAAGAATGATGTCTTACAGCTTCACCGTTTTTAAATTGAAATGGCATACAGGGCAAAAAGCAACTGACACCAGTCATCCTGGTTAAATAAGAACAAAGACCACTTGGAATTGAAAAGAATGACCTCTTTTCTTTACTCATATGCCCTTGACCTCTCAAAAGACAGAAATAAAAGCCACTGCTTGGCTGAAAGAAACACAGTTTAAAATACTAATTTCAGCTACTTAGCCTAACTCCTTGTAAAGCTTAACTTTTATCTCTAATCGGCCTGTTTGCCAGTTTGTTTGATTGCAAAGGATTAGGTAGTTTCTGTAGGATCAACTTTTCCATTCAGAATAGAAAAGCTGAGATGGGGTGGGAAAACTGCATCCTTCTAATTGTTGTTGAAGTCCAGCTTTCATCAGTCCTGGTCGGTATAGTTGTTGGTGAGGGATGAAGGGAGAGGCAGGCCTACAACATCTGGACAGCCAGCCCTATCCTATCCCAGTCAGAAGAAGTATTTTCTTATGTAAATCTATATTTATTTTTACCTTTTTCATTGTATGCTTACATGAAAGGATGTATAATTCTGGAAGGTTATCCTTCAAGTGGGTGACATTTTTCAATGATTTTTCACATTTTGGGACTTTTTTTAGTGAAGAGTAACATTCTCTGTACAAAAAACAGCGTATTTTGCAATGTTGGAATAGCACCACGAGGAAGGAGGATCAAATCCTCCCTTAGGGTACATCTGTTATTGTTCTTGTGTGCCTCCAAGTCATTGTTATTGTGACAATAAGGTGAACCAATCATTGGGTTTTCTTGGCAATTTTCTTCAGAAGGGGTTTGCCATTGCCATCTTCTTAGGCTGAGAGAGTGTGACATCTCCAAGGTCATGCAGTGGGTTTTTTTGCTTGAACCCTGATCTCCCCTGTAGTAGTCCAACACCCGAAATGCTACACCATGCTGTCCAGCTTTCCTCTCTGAGGATTAATAAGTAAAAATTCCTCTTAAGACTTACCTTTCTTTCAGTAGATCAAGTAGCAAAACAAATTTTGGAAAGATGAGCAAATAAATACGTTTTCCTCTCACCTTCTCATTTTCTCCCAAACCAATGTCTTCATATAAGGTTATGGTTTAGTTGAATGTACCACACTTGAAAGACAGCAGCGTCACTCCACAGGTCCCCATAGCCTTGGCAAAATCCTGTCATGCCAGCTTTCATTTTAATCCTCGTGTTCTGGTTCAGTGGCACAGCTTCAGTTTAGCTCTTCCTTCTTCATTCCCTCCAGGCAGGAGTAGCAGAACAACGTCTCCTTTCTCCTCTCTGTGTGTAAGGGTGAGCACATTCAGATACATTAACTTTACAGCAGCTAAATGGGGGAGTTCCCGGCATCAACAGTGAACACAAATTTTCCTATCAAGCAAAAGTATTAATTATAATAATTAATATAATGATCATCAACTGCCAGTCTCAATTTAGAAATATGAAAATGTGATTCTAGAAATTGGGCTTTACACAGTTTCTCCAAGATCAGCTGGGTTGCCTGCGCAATTATTTACGTTTAAAAGAAAAATTTCTAATAGTTTAGAGAACTTGTCCAAGTAAATCAGAATAGTTAGCTGTTGTTTTCAAATTGAGAGTGAAGTTAGCAAACACTGGAAAATACCACAGAGAGAAATTGCTATGATATAACTATTGAATTAGAATTGCAGCCTGGCTGGAAATATTTTTCTCTACAATCCTCAGAATCTTCCAGCCAGCATTATTGGCCATTCTGGCTGAGAGATTCTTAGAGTTGTAACAGAAAAGGGTATCTTCTACACTCCAACTGGAATCAAGATTTTTCTAAAAGATCTGATGCAAAAGAAAGAAAGGCTAAAATTTTAGGATGTAAAGCTCAATCCAATGTCACAAGTGGCCTTCGTATTAATAAAATAGGACATTCCTTTTATTTGCTCTTCACTGCTCCTTCTTGCTTACTAAATAGCTCTTCAGCAGCAGATTTTTCTTTGGAGAGGAGGAATGCATTCCACTAAAAAAGTGGATAGCTGCATTGGGTCCTAAAGCAACTACCACCACAACAACAACATGGTAAAAAAAACACCCTACATTCCCAGGGGGCATTTGAGGGTAGAAAAATGTTTTTGTGGGGCAGGAATGAAGTTACACATGTCCTTCAAGGTCTCCTAGGAGGCTGAAGAACCCCGTAGCCTGCAACGGTTGCCCAACCCTGGTCTACCAAGAATTCCGAAGGTCTTCCAGAGGTCTTGGCAGGTAATGACATTGTTCTGCTTCTGGCTATGGGGACATATCCAGACTCTTCTCCAAACATAGTTCAGCAGGTGGAATTTTTTGTGCTACATCTCTGTAAGGTAGGATCTTGCCCATGGTTTTAATTGGCACCAGAATGGTAACTGCATGGAATGCTAAGCAAAATGTCCCTGGTTCTATTCTTTGAACCATAAACTTGCAACATGTTAGCCTGAAACCACCATAATACAGTTACTCCTACACCCAATCTATATGGCAGCTGGAAAAGATCCCATTTCATTTCCAATCTGCTTTCCTGCATGATAGTTCATATTGCAGAAAGAAAGAAAGAAAGAAAGAAAGAAAGAAAGAAAGAAAGAAAAGGAGTTCCCACAATATGAAGTTCAAAGTAAAGATCTTCTTTCCTCTTTCTAAACCAATCATCTTACTGGAATGAATTACCACATAATAATGGAAGTCCTTCACAGGTAAATGATTAGAGCGACGGAAGGAAAGAGAATATGTAAAAGACTAAAGGTGGTCAGATGTACATCATAGAGTAGGTAAACAGGGAAAAAATCATACAAAGGAGAATGCCAGGTCTGCTGAGGTGCAGAAAAATCACATGCCATATGACTATGAACATGAGTCAAAGATGGAAGCAGATGTAATTCTATGAGTTACAACTGATGCAGTCAGAGCATTCAAAGCATTTCAACTTTCTCTTCAGGATGGAATGATGCCACTTCCTGAGTCAAGAGAAGTTCTAAGTAGTAAGCAGTCTAGCATGCATGGCAGAGATGGGATAAATATATGAAAGCTAGAGCTGCAATGATTAATGGGTGGGTGTATTGGAACTATTCTGATTTTCTAAAAAGATGTCAAGATAGATATAGATATATGGTTAGCAGTTGATTTCTTTTCATCAATATTAGTATCTTCTACCACACCTGAAGGTAGCAGACTCACCTAGAGAATGGAGGGGACATGTTTTGGCAAACAGTGCTATCTATCTATCATCTATCTATCTATCTATCTATCTATCCATCTATCCCAGCCTCTCTTGGCTCCTTGCTGCCACCATTCAGTTTCCACTGTTTGGGGAAACCATATCAGTTTGCCTGGTAGTAGGGCCAGCCTTGCAAATGGAAAGAGATACTTCTTCCCAGAGAATGTCTATGATACTCAGGGAGCACCAAATAACAAAGAGAAGAAGTTTTTTTTTTTCTCCCCATCTCCAGAATGCTCTCCTTCATACAGACATGAGAAACCAACAGCATTCTTTTCCATCACTTTGACAGCACTGTTACCAGTTGCACTGAATGAGATTGCATCATTCGGTCATTCCTGATTGGAAGACACCAAAGAATTACCTGCCCTCGGAGATCGTGTCATTTTGTGACTCTGTGTGATTCATTGCTCTGGATACTGATCAGGAATCACTGCTAGAATAGTGAATGACTGACTTAACAGAGATGTTAATAGAGACCATGAGTTGTGTGGAGAGCTTTTTTGGCAACAAGCTATTTTCATTTTATCTCTCTAGAAGTAAAATTTATGATTTACCAACTTTGTATTTAAAGTTTGCCAACTTTACATTTAAATGCAAGAAATACATGTCCCTCAAATATCGGCAGTTTGCAAAATGACTGAAAAGCAAATTTTGTCTAAACTAGTCCTTAGTTGTTCTCTTCTGGCATGAGTTTATCTCTGCCCCATGAAAGATTCACTCTGGCATTTAAGCATCTACAAACATCACTAGCAACTCAAGAATGGCTGATCTGCAAATCTAAAATATCAAGTCTCACATAGCAAGGTATGAAAAGGACAATTTGCCCAGGGTAGAAATTGCATGATTGGTTCACAAATAGAAGGTCTGCAAGGTTAATGTTTCTTGCTGTTGTTTCCCTAGGCAAATATTCTCTTCAGAAAGTTCAGACAGCTGCCTACCAGCATTGAATTGTTGGAATCTGCGGAGGCTGATGGATGTTGTCAGTGGGGCAGTGCATCTGCTCCAGGTTTTATTCTAAACTTTAAAAGAACTATCCAAAGTGCTGAATCCTAACTCCTAAAAATACACTGCGTACCTTGGATAACATAATTAAAATTTGGACTAAAATCCAAATTAAATTCATCACCCTTTTGACAACAGCTATCAGGTCAGAATGCAAAGGGAAGACATTGAAATCCACAAACACCTAGAAAACTGCAAAGAATTAAACTTTAATACAGGATGAATATTAAGGAAGGGCAGAGAGATCTTACAAGTAGCAAAAAAAAATGTTGCTGGTATTATGAGTAATGAATGTAAATATATGAGGTAATTCAAAATACACTGACCTTAGTCATTAAAGAAGAATTCCAATCATACTAGGATGGAAGTTAACTCATAATTTTATGTTATACCACAAAGAAGTATGTATCACAGAGACAAACAATTACTTGTGTCAAACACTTCTGGAAAAGACTTATTGAGGGTTTTTTTTGGGGGGGGGGTTATTATTATTATTATTATTATTATTATTATTTATTAACCTTTATTTATATAGCGCTGTAAATTTACACAATGTGATAGAGTTAATGGAATACATGCACAATTGGGAGCCTATTAATGGGACTTCCCTGTGAATGAAGGACATCTTAACTATGATTCCGAAACACTGGAGTCATATTTTGGATGTAATGACAAAGGTGCTGTTTTCTGGTTTAATCACAGTTTAAAAGCCACATGTGATAAGTTCTGAATCAACCCACAAAACAAAACAGTGGGGTTAGAAGAAAATTCAATCCTCAACAAACAGAACTATGCTGTTTCTAATGTGCTGAATGAAATGAATGGTTTGTGGGATGGGGGAGCCATATATGCTCCTAAAATTTGGGCAAGGGAGTTTTTTAAAAAGCAATTGCTATCACATTTTAAACCTAGAGAAGGGCTGCAGATTTCAAATAGCAATCAGGAGGAAAGCGGGGGTGGGGGGATACTGTTTTGGACTGATTAAAATAGCATTTTTAGACTATAGACCTGGTGAAAATTGGCTTGGGCAGACAGGCATCTTAATGAGACAGATCACCTAATTTGGAGTTGGCAGGATTTCATTATGTGTTTTTATTCCAGCTTTACTTTTATAGGACAGAAAATAAAGACACTTGTCAAATCACGGCATGGCATGAGGCCCTGGCAAATAGAGAAAGTCAGCAGGAGAAGTAAAATAAGATTATTACCTTAATGGGGGTTGTTCTTATTTTTAATGACCAGTTTCAATTGCTTTGGGTGGAAAGTATAATGGAGTAATTATCTCAATACATTGCCAATAGCACACCATCTATAGAACTGTGAGCAAAAGTTAAAGGTAGGGATTCCTGCCCATGATGTTTCCCAAACAGAGACAGGCTAGAGTGATGTGCCAACCACTTTGAAACAACAGAAGTCATTTGAATGCAAACTATTTAGCATTTCTCATTATTCTAGGCCACTTATCAGTTCAGAATTCCAAGGTTTTCAGGGACCCTGAAGCCATAAGCTAACAATTGTCTCCCTCTCCTCATTTATAATGTAGCCATTTGACTTCCAGCCTACTTCATGGCTCTGGGCATTTATTTTATTTTATTTTTTATTTTTTGGACAAATGCACCATAAAATATCTTACAATGCATAATAAAAGAAGAGCCTAGTAAATGCGTATTAAAGTCTCATTATCAAAGTAATTTCCAAAAGCTCAGCACCAAAACCTGCTTCTTAGGCTTCATCTGCACTGCTGAATTAATGCAGTTTGACAGCTCTTCAACTGCCATGGCTCAATGCCATGGAATTCTGGGATTTGTGGTTTTGTGAGATTTTTAGCCTTCTTTGTCCGAGACCTCTAGTGCCATACAAACTACAAATCCCAGGATTCCAAAACATTGAACCATGGCAGTTAAACTGGTATCAAGCTGCATTATTTCTGCAACGCAGAAGCAGCCTTAGGGGTGGTTCAAATGTTGGGGTTTTATTAGGGCAACGGTGCAAATAATCTAATTTACACATTCCAGGTTTGTTGTTCATGCTATTTTTGCATAGGAAATGAATCTTTATGCATACTGTTGCTCACACGTGCTCACCAGCCCTACACTTCTCACCCAAGGGTGCTGGTGACCCCTGTGAGAAACCTTCAGCCACCGGGCATCTTGAGGTGGCAGCAGCAACATCTCCCGCTTCTTCCTAGATCTGCCAGCTACCAAGAGATGGGGGGGGAGTCCTCCTTTCCCTTCACAGGAGGGAAGCAACAGGCTATGCAGAGCTTAATCCAGGGTCTATTCATATCACTTATTCACACTGCTGACAGTAATGTCATTGGGGGAGTGCGAGGGGGTGCAGATTGCAACAGGTGACACCCCAGAAAGGGGATGATACCTGGTCAGCCCGTCTGCACCAGCCTACGATGTTCTAGGCATGAACACCTCCTGGTCCCATGTATATTTCTCTCCCTTCCACCACATGCAGCTCTCAGTCCCCTGCACATTCACACACCACATCTACCCCCCCCCCCCGTGTACAAGAGAGGGAATGTGCACTGTCTCTGGAAGCCCAGCCC
Organism: Urosaurus nigricauda; assembly: GCA_034509955.1. NCBI lineage: Eukaryota > Metazoa > Chordata > Lepidosauria > Squamata > Phrynosomatidae > Urosaurus > Urosaurus nigricauda. The sequence continues at coordinate 232,920,749 of JAOEGL010000001.1, read as the reverse complement.
CTGGAAGTCCCCGCCCCAAGAAATCCCGCCCCATGCACTGGGTGACACCTGGTGCAGGAACACCATTGACTATGGATGATGTGGATTTTTTTAATAAAACATTTTGAAAACCAACAATTATCCTGAATCAAAGGGGGGGTGTGGCAGACCCTTCCCCCAAAAAATCTTAATCAGATGCATTCGAGCTGCATGTGAACAGTGGAAATACAACTCTGCTTCAACCTGGATTATTTTCACCATCTGAATAACCCCTTAGTTACTTCAAAGACTTGGGAGCGAAATAGACTGGTGGAAGGGGCAGCTTGAAGCCACCCCTTCTGAAGCTGGATCATGCCATGGCAACCACACACCATGGTCCCAATCCACCTTGAAGCCATCCAAAAAAGGAGTAGCAAAAAGCTGGCTGTTCCTCTTGCACTGCAGATGGAAGCTGGTTTCATGATGTAGACCTTCTCTGTCAGAGAGCTCTGGTGCCACAACAAACTACAGTTCCCAAAATTCTATAGCATTGAGCCATGGCAGTTAAATTAGTGTCAAACTGGATTATTTCTGCACTACGGATACTGTTTAGGAGGACCAAGGCAAAGAAAAAGCTTTACCACCACCAGTAGCTGGCGAGTCGCCTTTATGTCAGTCAAGATTATCACTCTAAGGCTTACTGTCTCTCAATCATCCCTGGATCATTGAGGAAGTGCATGTGTATGAAAGCCTGGCATGCTCCCTCAGTATCAGGGAATTGTCGGTTCCCTCTAGCGTCACTGAATTATTCAGGGAGAGTAAATTTCCTCTTAACAGAGACTTTGTGTTAAGAGAAATTCATTCTCCCTGAACAATTCAGTGACACTAGAGGGAGCAGATGATTCCCTAATGCTGAGGGAGCATGCCAGGCTTTTATACACATGCACTTCATCAGCAATCCAGGGATGATTGAGAGACGGTAAGCCCTAGTGTGATAACCTTGAATGAGGCAGTGAATCCATTCTGGATTTTAGTCTGAAATGCAAAAAAAGCATAATTAAAGAACATGGTAAAAGGTGGTGAAACTATTTTAAGGATGGGGTGAAGCAGCTCAGGTTAACTTTAAAGTTCAGATTAAAACTTGGAGCAGATTCACCACCTCATTGACATGGAAGCTACCAGGCACCAGTATCTCAGTCCCATTGATGGAACACCCTGATTTGCTCAGGAGGACAGAGCCAGCCCACCCATTAGGCAGAGTGAGTCAGTCACCTCAGCTGGCAGATGCTGGAGGAAGGAGGAGGGATGTGAACTGCATCCCCTGAACTAGCTGCTGCTCTCTAGTGTGTTCAGGGATGCTTTCCTACTGCCAATGCTGAAGAAAGATTCATTTGCCAGTTTAGCCATGTTCTACAGAAGGAAAAGCAGTAGATGCTGTCTTGTTCTTTGCAGCAGATGACAGCCTCCCAGTGTCTTGGGGCTAGCAGGATCAGGACATATGTTTGAAAGCTATTTTTGTGTTCAGAAAAATATGTCCCTTTTTGTATTAACAATTTTTTCCCTTTCTTTTTGGTTTGTTTTTGTTATATGGCTTACCAAAAATACTCTGCATATATTTGTGCTTCTTAAAAATTAGAAGTGCATACAGTTTAAAATAATTATGAGTGAGACATCTTCAGTGTACCAAACCCTGTGCAAAGATAGAAACATTTGTAAAGCTCAAGACAGAATTTTCTAACTCATCATTTACCTGTTACAGCATCTAAACTTATTTCCAGATGAGATAGTACTGAGGTCTTTGGAGAGACTTGGGCTGTATCTGCACTGCAGAATTAATGCAGTTTGACACCACTTTAACAACACTGGGTATGGAACTGTAGGATTTGTAAGTTAGTTTTTACATCAGAGCTCTCTGACAGAGAAGGCTGAATATCTCACAAAACTACAGATGCCAAAATTGCATAGTATTGAGCCATGGCTGTTAAAGTGGCGACGAACTGAATTATTTGTGCAGTGCAGATGCAGGCTTTGTGTTTTCTGCCTATTAAGTGACTTGTAGTCTTGTACAGGATAGAAATAGCCTGAATCTCAAGGGAAATTACTTTGTTGCTGTTAATGGAATAAATATTTTATTACCTGGTTTTCACTACCATTTGTCCTCAGTCCCTTCATGATCAAAAAGGGGGTGCGTTATCTCCTACATCAACACTCCCCTCAGACCACCTTAAAAGCCAGCTGAAGCAAACTTCTCAAACAAAATGCAGGCCTATGACTCTGCCCTCATCACTTTTCTTCTTCTCTATGATATTTCACATCCTTGCCTGTGATGAAGCCAGGGAGTTTCAAAAGCTTGTATGATGTATTTTGTGCGTTTTGGTTGGCTTGATAAAGTTATCACTTTGATGTGTATTTTGGTTTTTGTCGTATTTTGCTTCATGGTCAACATGGCTACCCAAAATGTTTTGTTTTTTGTGGGAGATGAAAATCCTCCTGCAATTCTGATTTCCTCCTAGTTGTTCAGCTCTCAAGCCTCGTCTTTCAAGGCTGTTTTCCTTCTGTGGTTTGTAAAGCTATACGATTTGTACATAAAGCCTTTTTTCAAATGTGTCCTAGCCATCTTGGTTATGTTTCTCAATTTCAGAATCACACCATCATTTCACAAGTGGATTTAAACTCCCAGCTAATTACTCCTCCTGCTGAACAACATGGTTGACAATAACATATAATTGCTTTTTGTACTGAAGAGAGGGAAAGAGGGATGCAATGTTTTGCCTAGAGGATATTTTGGAGAGTCTTGAGGATTCAATGGCTGACTTGAATTTTAGAACAGTAGTTTCTAATTTTGTGTGCCAAAAGCAAAACCACCATTCATAATTATGACCACCATCACCCAAAACATTACTATCCTCTCTTTGGATCTTTTGGGTTCTTTGAAGGACGATAGTTAAAGTATAGCCAGAGATGACATTATTTTTCCTGGCTGCCCACTAAGGCTGAAAACATACATTGAGAAGCTGCAGAATAATGTTACCCTAACAGTTACACCTCAGTGACACTACATCACCTCATTACAGAATTGCACAACCAATGCAAAATGCATATTGAGGCACAATGTGCAGCCATGTACAACTATATAACCCATGTATGATCCACAACAATGTACAAGATGAAATGCATAGTGAACAATTATGTGAAATAGCACCACATCTATGACTCTGCTTTTGCAACCTTCAGCTGAATATGGACATGATGGAAAAGCAAAAATATTCACCCAATTGCAGACACCAACTAACACCAATGCAAGACAGCAATTGCTGCCAGCCTTCCTGACCCAATTACTAAATAAAATCCAAAATGGAAACTGGCAGAAATTCGAAAGAATGCTGTTTCTTCTCCAGTATTAATCTATGCAAGCCAAACAATTGGAGTAGGGACAGAAAGAAGATTTACTAGTGATTTTCTTCTTGACAAGAAAGAGTATTGTGGGGAGCAACTGCCATGTATGTATGCTGCTGTTGTTGTTTCCTTTGGCAAAAGCAAAAAGACCAACTCTATGGTTTTTTGGTTTTTTTGTGGTTTTGTAATGGTTGAAAAGCAGCTTGAGAATAAAGCGTTTCTCTTTGGCCCGAGACAGACGGGCAAAAAGGGATGTGGTGGTGGCGATTCTAGGGTTAGGGACTGTGCACCAACTGCATGGTCCCTAACCCTAGTTTGTGTGGATGGTCCCATCTTTATGCAATGCCCTTCACATGGCGCACATAAGGATGATGTCACGTGCGCACCACCTCCAAATGGCATGCCACACGCCTGACGTCTCCATGCTGTCCCAGGCCGCTTATGGTGGCCTGGCAGTGGCACAGAAAAGAACTCCGAAAGGGAGCTTTGGGGGGGGGCTGTATTATTGGTGTGGCAACCAAATGGCTGTGCCAATGACGCCGAGGATAAAATGATCGGGCCTCCACTTTCTCCTCATGACTGTGGCTGTCAGGGTGTCTGGTGGCATGAAGCCCCATGGACACCCCTTTTTCAGGCCACAGAGAAGCAGCATTTTGCCACTTCTCTGTGGCCTGGAAAAAATGCTGGATTGGGACCACTGGCTGCCGCTGAGGTTGCCCTGGCTCCAATCCAGTACAAAAAGTAGCAGCACAGACCAATTCCTTTGGGGCGGTCTGTACTGACCCTTTCTTGATATAAGATGGAGTACTGTTCTGTCTCATAATTTTTCTTTTTACCTTCTGTGACACAACCCTTATTTGTTTATCCATAAGACCAACAAAAGAACATGTTATTAGTTAAGGCTGTGGCAGCTAAAGTGTTGTCAACCTGGATTATTTCCACAGCGCAAATGCAGCCAAAAACACACAAGACTCCAGTGGGCTCTCATCTAAGAAGATGAAGAATACTCATTAATATTTGCATTTGAAATTGGGTGGCAGGGAGGGGGGGCTGTCCTGTTGCATAAGGTATACCACAAAGGAAAAGGAGACAAGCAATAAGCAACAAGATTCTTTGGGATTTTGTTTGAGAAAATTCATTTGTGTCAAAACAAATAGGTGTGGTTTTTGTTTTTTGTTTTTCAGAACACACAAAATTGTAGCTCGTCAAAGAAAAACGTTTTCTGTACAAAAAATATTGCACAGGAAGCAAAGTATTTTGCACAAAATGCACACCCTGGTGTGCAAAAAAATATATATAATTTTTCCCACCCAAAAACAAACTTTCTGCACTGAAAAGTCATATGTCTCCCCCCCCCCCACACACAAATGATTTCTTAATAAGTCCCTAAGTAAGAATAGCACTTGAAAATTGTACAGAAACCCTTGTATTTTCAAACAACATTAAGAAAATAGCTGAAACGGTTCATTCTTACATGTAAATAATAAATGGGGTTTACATCGCAACATTCATTGCAAGGAAACCAGTACTCACCCCAAAAGGTTGAAAATGTTACTTTTTGGAGTATAATTCCCAGTACACTGTCTGGAGAATTCTGGAAATGCATTCCAAAATGTAACTTTTCCAAAGTCTTTCCAGAACTCCTTACTATCTGGGGAACACACCTCAACACAGACTCATTCTTTCTTGCCATGTTGCAAGAATGAATAGAAAAGCTAATATTAAAGCAATTAATCCTGGCCTGAATGGAAAGGATGCCTTTGCTTCAGGCAGGATTTTAGCTGAATGCTACAGCTGATTCTGAAGGGTTTAACATGAGCCAACAAATGCACGCTAGACATACGCACTTGAAACCGAGTTATTAAGTGGCTTCCCTGAATAAACAGATCTGTCTGGTCTCATCTAACATCTGCTCTATCCTCTTTAGTTTCTTAATTTCATACAGTATTTTTTCTCATTCTTCACTTTTTTAAAAAAAAAAAAATCTTCATTTTATGCTCTCTTGGCTCCAGTGAAGCAGTAAAAACTTTACGTCAAGAGATAAAAGGAGCTTGCAGTAAATTTCCAGGCACTCCTCTCAGTAGCAGGCAAATTTGCCATCACTTTTCTTTCATAATATTAGCACAATGTTATTTCCACTGTACAAGGCTTCCAAAGGAATGGATTATGAAATTTAGTGGATATTAGGCCAAGTTTTTAATCTGGTTTATGAAGAGAAAGAGAGGAAAAGGTGACAAACTAGTGAAGTAGAAATACCTGCTAATTAACTCGCTGCAAAGGTTCTTCCAAAAGTGAAGGATTTTCAAAGTATGGCAAAGTTCCTCGATGAGAAGGAAAAAATAGACCAGTTTAGGTTGGCTCAAGAACTGGGAAAGAAAAAAGAGCCAGTCACCCCTAAAGAATGCATAGAGGGAGGCAAAAAGATTGGGTTGAAGATCTGATAACACCACTGCTCCTATACTGGACCATTTTGTGTCCCAATCCAATTCAAAATAGGGTTTGCTTTAGCTCTACCCTCTAGCCTTCTGATCCCTTTGTCTTATTTTCTTTTACCATGCTTCCATACATCTTTCTATTAGTAACAGTGTCCACATGATCTTAAGCACTGTAAAGTTTCTTCAGGGTCCCATGTCATCCCAGCACTATGTACTGTATCTGCTGCCCATGCGAACCTCACCACACAGGACAGCCCAGCCTTGTACATATGAACCATACTTAACTACAGATTTATTTATTTTTTAAAATTTGGGGGAGTTACAGCTTCCTGAACCTCCCAGCCAGCAGTGGCCATGCGGTCCCACAAACTAACTTTTCCATGCTCTGACTAAGGTTGAAATAATGCAGACTGATACCACTTTATCGGTCATGACTCTATGCTTTGGAATTCTGGGATTTGGGGAAATATTTAGCCTTCTCTGTCAGAGAGTTCTGGTGCCACAACAAACAAAAAACTCCTGGGATTCCATAGGATGGAGCCATGTCAGTCAAAGTAGTGTCACATTGCATTAATTCTACAGTTCAGATATAGCATGAGGGAACACAAAATCCTTTCCTGGGACTATGGGGCAGTACAGACGGGCACTTTGTGCCAGCCTGTATACACGATAAGGGTTGAGCATCCGCACGCTTAAAGCCCTTACCGCGCTGTCCAAGTGCTGTCTTGGCGAGCACCCATATGCACAGCATACTCCATGATGACGCTTGTCATGCACACAAGGGGCGTCATCATGGTGCATGAGCGCACCTATAGCACCCCTAACCAGAAGCGGGTTATTTTTAGTCCCTCCAGAGGCTTTGGTGTGTGCTTCCCGTGGCCTCCTTCTGGGGCAAAAACAGAAGGCATTGAGCTGCCCATCTGTAGAGTCCCCAACCCTCCATGTTAAAGAAGACAGAACCATGCTTCCTGGCTATTTGTATGCCTGCCCTGCTATACCCCTGAATTTTGTATGTTGGGAAAAGGTCTTGAAAGGGTGGGAGGCCATATCTTGATTGTTTTAATTATGATTAGTTTAATACTGTTTTAAGGGGAGGGAGGTGGGAATGTTGGAGGCTTTTAACTGCATATGTTTTTAACATGTTGTACCCCGCCCAGATTGCTCATTCAGAGGGGCGGGTAAGAAATTATTATTATTATTATTATTATTATTATTATTATTATTATTATTATTAGGACTGCACTAGTTCTTTGTGAACTTTAGGTGTCTACCATGACAGTTGAGGCTTTCAGCTATATGAGGAAGCCTACCAAAGTACACTAAGGCTGATCTAAAGATACCTGAGCTACTGGAAAGAAGCAGAGAAACAAGACAGAGTTTCATTACCTCCAGTTCAGAAACACAAGAGTTTCAGTGAAGTTAGAAAGCCTTATACAGGCTGTATTCACACTGCAGTAATAACCCAGGTTGACCCTGCTTTAACTGCCATGTCTTAATGCTATGAATTTCTGGGAATTGTAATCTGTTTTGGCACCATAGCTCTCTGATCACGAGGGTTAAATCTCTTACAAAACTATACTTCCCCAATATCCATAGCATTGACCCAGGACAGTTAAAGCAGTTTCAAACTGGATTATTTCTGCAGTGTGGATGCAGCCTCAGAAAACTAAGTTGATCACAGCATAATGATGTTGTCAGGACTGAAGCGTTTTTGGTTACACAGTACATTAAGAGCACACAGCAATTCAAAAATTTCCACCAACTTTACATCCCATTCATCTTCAAACCAAAATATTCCTTCACCCAGGACTGCTCATCTTTTACTCTTCATGGCAGGTTTTCCCACACAACTGACCTTAATAAATCCTATTTCCTTCCCTCACATCTGCATATTATCCAGCTTCTAGAAAGATAAACAATTTTTCCACCCAGCATCACCAATGGCGTAACACATCACACCATCCAATATTACTAAGTATATACAAAATACGTGGCTAGCAAGCATGCCAGGAACTATGATCCTCACAGTGCTAGGTTTGCAGTCAGAATGGAAAGGAAGAGCAATATAAAGCTATAGTCATTCTATACTTTATTACCTGAAAAATGCTAATTCAAGTATCAAGTCAGAAAAGATAGCACAATTAAATTCACATCACAGCTTCAAGATTAAGTTGCTAAGCTTTAAAACCTCATCTGTTTAATGACTTAAAGGTGTAATCGGAGATACATTTCTACCACTTCAGGACTTTTGAAGTTTTCTTTAAAGCCATCAATGTTTTATTCTACTAACTAAGAATACCTTGAGAGATGAAAATGGGGACACATATGTATGTGGCCAAACAACATCAGAAGCCCCAGGATGGGAGGGAATTTGTTTCTTCTGTGGAGGGATTTGTGAGTGGGACTAAAGACCAGTCTGTCTGGATTTTGGACAGTGGTTGTTCTCACCATATGACCCCAAATAGGGGGGAACTGCAGAGCCCAAGGCCAGAACCAGTTGACAATGTAGTGTGTGCAGATGGCGAATCTGGCAGTGTGGAGGCGCAAGGGTCTGTGGGGAAAACATTTGATAATGTTTTGTGTGCACCTAAACGCCTTTTAAGTGCGACATCCCTTACAAGTGATGGGTATGAAATCCATTTCAAGGGTGATGAAGGGGTGATCTCCAAGAAGGGGGCAGTGTGTGGTAAAACTGTAAAGAAAAATCATATTTACCATATGGTGACACGTGTGCAGTGTGGGAATGTAACAAACAAGCCATTGCATGAGAGTTGTGCACATTACTACCACAGGGTGATGGGGCACACAAGTTTCAAAGGGTTAAGGAACCCGGAAAATGTTTGCCCAGGGTTCAAGGTGCAGAAATGTAATTGTTACCTTGACTCTGCAATATGTAAAAGAGTGAAAGTCAAGGCTTACCTAGGTTGGAGAGTTGTCTAGTGGAAAGTGTGCAGGACAGCGGGCTAGACAGTTGCTAGGGAGTGTAGGAGAACACTGTAGCACTGCAACTGAGATGAACAGAGGTTCGCAAGCATGCTGGAGACATGGGAGAGTTTCAGAATCTGAGAATTTAGGACCAGGTAGATTGTGAGATACCAAGAGTCAGAAGGCTTGTGCAGAATGGGGAGCTTAGGCTGCAGCATGTTGGTTCTGGGAACAACATGGCTAACACATGCACATAGCAGACACCTGTGGGACGTCACACCTGGGTGACTAGCAGGGTAGATACACACAGTTGGGACTGCATCACACATGAAACAAATGCAGAGACACATGGGAAACACCATGTGTCATTTTGAAAGGGATTGTCAGGACCATGTGGCACACTTGGTCTGGAAAATGACATGGATGTGGCCACTAGGTGGAACTGGAGTAGAGGTTCCTACAGTTCAAGTGGCAGGTGTGTGTGAGCCAGCATTTTGAGCTGTGCATCATGGGACATCTGATGGAACACGCGCAGTGGGTGAAGTCAGACAGAGGTGCATCATGGGATACAGTATGATGCAACAGGTACTGGGTATGAAACCAGCAACGTTTCATCGGTGGCATGGCTGTCACATGACTTCACTGAGACCACCTATATAAGGGAGAAGGGGACTATCTCCATTGTTGGGTTGTTGTGGCTGGTGGTTGGTGAAGCACTTTGTTAGTCTGTATAGCTGTGAGTATCCAAGACAGCTGTCTGGTGCTCTGTGCATTTTGTAAATAGTTTGCAGCAAGTGATTAAAGCCCTCTTATTCGAGAGAAGCCTTGCTGTCCAGCAGTGTTATTTCTTCAGCCGGGAGCTCAAGGCTGAAGCCTGCATGGGAGGAAATGTTTCCTTGCAGCAAGAAGCCTCTGCAGATTTCTCGCTGAAAGCCTCTTCTGGGCGTCCTGCCTGTGTGGATCAGCTCTGCACGTGGTCATAGTGGACACAGCCTGTCTCTCTATGCCCCAACAGTACATACGTAATGAGATATCTTGGGAGATGAGACTCAAGGTAATTTTATACAATATTTTTTAATAATTTTGTGCATGAAACAAAGTTTGTGTACATTGCGCCCTCAGAAAGCACAGGTGTCACAATCTCAGTCCCCCATGAAAAAAAAATTAGGTTTTTGCAGTATTTCAGATTTCCTAATTCCTGATAAGGCAGACACAGCCGTACATCTAATAGAGAGTACACACCTAAACAAGTTAGCTTCATATATACTGAATTGAAGAACATTTCACACCAAAAGTCCATGGCATCACAGAGGGCACCAAAGTGTTACTTTAAGAAAGAACAGAAGGCAATTTGTCTAGGAATCCATCAAAAATTGCACCTGGACCATGTGATAAAGTGGTCTTTTAGCCTTGCATGCTGTCTTCCATCTGCCTCTTCAACTCTCTGAATCATGCAAAGCTTTCTGTTTCTGGGTTTGGTGTGAAGTCCACAAGCCTAGCTTAATTAGAAGAGCAATCCACAGAGATAATCCATATGTGCTGCCGTTATCAAATGTTATTCTTTCCAAGAGAAAAGAGAAAATATGGAATTTTGGTCTAATTCCTGGGCTGATACTGATTTGCAACAGAATATGAGAACTGACTCCAGTGAAGAGTTTTGTCTTTGTAGTAATACAGTGGGTAAGAAGGAAGTGCTGTCTGGTGTTATATGTGTGATGATTCAGTTCTGACTTGCAGTTTATCACTTGATATGCTAGGAAGTGCAATGAAATGACAAACCCATGCATATATGAAATGCAGAGCAGCTGGCCTAAGGACAGTTTTGAGAATATCACATGATTAACACTTGCTTTGCAGTAAAGGAAAGAAAATGTTCCCTTCTAGTAACATGCAGAAATCTTGTCATATTTAAGTTTTAATTAAGTGTGTGTGTATACATATAGAGACTCATTCTTAGCACTACTAGAGAAAGGTGAAACTATACAGGAGCCCATCCAGAGGCACACATTGAGGAAGTATGAGAGTCCCTGCAGGCTTTTTTCTATATAAAATATTCATAGATATTAGAAATCAAATATCCAGTGCACTCCGCAGAAGGATCAACAGTACTTTCTAACATGATATCACTCTTCCCCAGCAATGGCTAGCAAAAAACACTGGGTCAGCAGTTTTTGAACAGGAATAAAGAATCTTTATTTTGTTCATTTCTCCATATTTGCATTCTTGCCGTCCTTCTCACAAGGGAATTGTGTGAGGTTTTTCTAATTACACAAATTGTACACATTTCTTTGTGCTTTTCAATATGCTCTCCATATGTGTTGGATTACAATTCCTATCATACTCTGCCAGAAATGATGATGAGAGATGTAGTCCAACAAATCGTAAAGGTGGGGTGATTTCTATCTATAGGTTTGTGAAAAATTGGCAACAATTATCTTATGGTTTGAGACAGGACTGAGACAGGCAGTTGATTTTAGAACAAGCACTCACACAGTGAACATTATTTTATAGACTAGAACCTCCTAAAGACTTAGGTAATTTGGTTTTTTAGTGTGTACATCCTTGTCCTCTTCTTTGCCATTCCCTTTGCCAGCTGTAAAACATGTAGCTGAAGAACCACTATTGTCCCGTAGCCATCCATTGCTAGCCAGTTTTATTATGAAGAGAAGCTGCTGATAATAGCTTAGTGAGGAACTCATGGATATATAGAGTACAACAGTATTTTCTTCTCCGTGCTTTAGCTGGATCTTCATTCTTGTGACTTCTTAGCTGAGCGTGGGAGTTTATCAGACATCAGAAATTGGAAGTATAATCCAATGGCAATCTGAACGCAATCATGGGGTTTCACGTTATTACGAATTAAAGTATCTCACGCAATTTTGGGCAAAAGGGAAGTCATTCCGAATGCAATCATGGGTTTTACATTATTGAGAATTAAAGCATCTCACGCAATTTCAGGCAATGGGGAGTCATTTTCGGGCAATGGGAAGTCATTCTGAACGCATTCCGAATGCAATGGGAATTCACGTGAATTCGCTAAACTAGCAAATTCACATGAATTCTAATTGGCTCCCTTCGCAATTGAGAGAAATTTGTCCCATCTGATAAACTCCACAGGTACAGCAGTTAGTGACCCGAGGAACTTTCCACCTTGCACAATTACAGCAATATGCTTCCACTTTAATTGCCATGGATGCACATTATAAAATCCTGGGATTTGTGATTTTGTTTGATTAATTGATTTATACCACACCTTTCTCCCAAAATGAGCCTGAAGGTGGCTCGAGAAAAAGGTATGTAGAATCCTTAGCCAAAATGCAGTAGTGCCTCTCCAAACTACACGCCCCAGGATTCCACAGGATGTAACCATTGCAGCTGGAGAGAAATCATAGTGCTATATGTGTATAGTGTGAAAAGGACTGATGCTTAGATGTAGGTGTGCTTCCAGATTATAGTACCAAAGCGGGTTATTTGTGCATGTGCTAAGGCTACACAAACATTAGCCAGATTTAGTGCTATTATGTAGTTCCCACACAGTGGTTGCAGAATTGACTCAGTTTGACACTGTTTAACTGTCATGGTGCTATCCTATGGAATATTGGGATTTGTAGTTTGTTGTGGCACTAGAGCTCCTTAACATGGAAGACTAAATATCTCACAAAACGATAAATCCCAGAATTCCAAAGCATCGAGCCATGGCAGTTAAAGCAGTACCAAAACTGCATTAATTCTGCAGTGTAGGTGCAGGCAATGTACCATCTAGGTACATTATGTTGCTCTCTACCTAATGGCCCTGTCCCCCATCTCAGCTGCTGTTGGTTGTATGTATATAAGTAACATCCCCTTTCTCTGTAAATAGCAACATTCTATGCAGAGTTGGGCAAGAGCTGAGATAGAAGGTAATCACACACACACACACACCTCTTTGCTCCTACTGAAGGGATCTCCATAGATAGCTAAAGAAAAAAAATATTGCCCCATAATCCTAAAGTTTTCCTGTGGCCACAGAAACAGCAAAAACATGGAGATTAATTTCATCCACATAATAAATGCCGCATCCCATCCTCTCTTCACTACCTCCTGTAGTAGACCACATAAAAGCCTGTTGTTCACATTGAACACATTTTCTTATTTCCAGCTGTCACGACACACTAACACTATAGAAGCAACCAACACAAACATCCACGTCACCAACATGGCTTCTGAAATCTTGTCACTCCCTTTAGTGAGGGGGAAAGATGGTCTTCCCTCTAGCATCCCAGGACATTGTGATATGGGAGGATGTACTGTCACCTTCCGACACCATAGAGCCACTGATACCAGATTATGGAAGCAGCAGTGACAACGGGGAAGGACATAATTCACAAACGGTTACAGAGGGATCAATGAAAACTTGGTAAGTTAGCACTCATGTGAGTTCTATTGAGTCAGTGTATCTACCAAATTAGTTTTAGGCTTCTATATTCTCCATGTCCCCCAGAACAGGGAAAACAGAAAAGGAAATCCTTTTTACTTATAATGTGCACAAAGACCACTAATGTAATATCACAACAGATATATGGAGACACATAATTACTCAAGAAAGTAGAGTTGCCATCTTGGCCAGGATTCAGTGTTCTATAGGCCAAAAAATTATACCTTTTCTAAGTTCTGGCATTCCTAGACTCTCCCATACTTGATATTAGAAAGCAAGAGACTAATTAAAATCAGGGAAGATATGTATAGAAGATAATTATTTAAACCAACATACCACTATCATATTTTTTGATAGAGTTGCCAGACTGAAAACCGGAGACAATTTGCATGCCTTTAATAGTTGTATAGAAGAGAGAATTTCAGCAGCTGTTGCTTGTTACCTGACTCTAAAACAAGAAACACCTGCTGAAATTCTCTCTTCTATACAACCATCAAAGGTACAAGAGTCCTCTTCCATTTTTCACTCTGGCAGCCCTATTTCCTGGCTCTCCTCTAACAATGTTTGGTTATGAGAAAATGTAAAAGAAAAAAATATATAACTAAGACCTTCCATTAAATTAAATATTTCTTCTATATTATCTGATCAGAAGAAGAAAAAAGGATTTTTATTGCTAAGAGACAGGGCTGAAGTAACATCTAAATGGAACACATATATCGTAACTAGTGCAGATTGCTTATCCATTGTTGTTACTGATTTAATCTATAAACAAGGTTGAAATCCATTAAAATCACTGAAAATGTATGAAAAGGACAGTCCTATTAGATAATTAGAATTAGAAGTTTTTGGCAAACAATTAGAATTGATTAATCTTTGTTGCTAAGTGCCTTCATTCATTTTTTACTTATAGCAACCTTAAGGTGACCCTCATGGTGTGTATTTTTGTTTGTTTGTTTGTTGGGTTGTTGTTGTTTTTGCAGGTTTCTTCAGAACGGGTTTGCCTTTGCCATCTTCTGAGGTTGAAAGACTGTGACTTGCTCAAAGTCAACCAGTAGGTTTCCATTCCTGAGCAGGGATTCAAACCCTGATCTCCGGAGTCATAGTCCAACGCTCAAACCACTACACCACTCTGGTTCTTGCAGTCCTACTTCCCTAGAAGTAAACACCACTGTACAAATCAGGATTTCTGAATCAACACGCATAAGACTGCATTATAATACTGAACATTTTTTATTATGATTATTAATGCATATCTGGGAAACGTTTACATGCTATAACAATTTATGAGCATGGCTCATTTAAAAAAATTCTCATATGTACCTTTTCTTTTTACAATTAACATCAGTGAGGGTGCAAGTATATTTTCAAACTTATCAGAATATGTTTCCTTCATTTGTCTGACTCTTTCTTTGATGCGATGATTTCCGGTTTCTGGCCTGCTATTTCTCTATACTTGAGAAACCCATGAAAAGGGTCATTTTTTGCCTTATTCATGTATGCAGCATTTAATCATCTGCCACTCCCAACTTGAAAATGAACACTTCAGTCATAAATTGACTTCCTAGAACACTTGGATTAGGCATATATAATATATTCATGCACTGAATAATGTATCACAGCCTTTAATGGTCCATTCCTTGTTTTTAAGGGTAATCTTATAAACGGGTGGTGTTACTTTTTATGGCAGATTGAAAGCTATTTTCTCTATGCTTACTTTACATATTCTCCTAATTAAGGTAAACTAAAATGCATTTTTGGACCTGAAGAAAGCCATTTCTTTCCAGCAATCTGCATTTATAACATGAATTAGCCCATTTCAATCAAACCAACCTCTAATTTAAAACTGTTGTCAGCACAGAATATAATCATAAAAGATTTCACAATAAGCAGCTCCGATGCAGTCTAATCCTTAAGGTGACATTTTGGAGTTAACAAACTTCATTCCTTACTACAGTCTCTCTCTCTCTCTGATCCTTTTTGTCCTTTAAGAGAAATGGCATTGCTCAGCAGCGCTAGTGACATTTTAATACTGAGATTCAATGATTGGTGTTTACACATAATTTTCATGTGAAAATTGTGTATGAAAGCACCAGTAATGGAAAAACAAAATGTTGCATCTCTGCATTCTGTGGCTGAAAAACTGCATACAAGCAAAGACATGGGATCCATCCGCACTGCAGAATTAAAGCAGTTTGGCGCTATTTTAACTGCTATTTTAACTGCTCTATTCTATCGAGTAGAATCCTGGGATTTGTAGTTTGGTGGGTATTCATTCTGGTCTGTCGGAGAGCTCTGGCACCTCATCAAACTACACACATGGCAGTGGAGTCAAACTGCTTTAATTCTGCAGTGTGGACATACCCTGAGTGTAATTCATGGAGGCTGAGTAAATTCATGGACATTAGGACCACTAGTGGCTATTGATCAGTATGACTGTATACAGTATCATTTCCAGGTTGCTGTTCTGCTAATGAAATCTGAACTCTAACAAGTTTAACTATCATACTTGCATATTTTTGTTTCTTTTTAAAAGGGTTATCACCCTGGGAAACTCAAATTGCACCTCACAGGAGGACAACAGACTTCTCTTGCTTTCATTTCTCAGTAGCCAGTCATCTACCCTTTTTGAACATCTGGAGGTCTCAGAGCAAGAGACTGTGCCCTTTTAATGACAACCACAAGACTGTGGAACTCCTATGAGATTTAGTTGTACACTTCCTTCACCAATTTTCCCTTGGTTACTGGAGATGTGTGTCTAATAGCCTTTCCTTTTATGAGGCAGGCAATATGGTGGTTCAATAACATTGTATCAAACCCACTGAAGACCCAATAAACCCACTGAAGACCCAATGAACCCAATGAACTCAATGAACTCAATAGGACTTCCATTAAGCATGACAGATATACATCCCATTGACTTCCATGGCTCTATTCTGATCTTGTCTAAAGATGGGTACAAGTTAATGTTATATAGATGATATAGATATAGATATATAGATGTAGATGATATATGCACATACATGTGAAAGTATATAAATAATTTTATATATAAATTTGGCTCCTTGTTTATTTTTTATTGTTTTATTGAGTTAGTATTTTTAAACAGCAACATTATGCCCAGAATATTGCATTTGCAATAGAAAGGAAATCGTGGTAGGTAAAAATATAAGTGTGTGTGTGTGTGTGTGTGTGTAAATATATAACTCTTATCCATTTATTCTACCTTGTTTAACTGTAGTACCACCTCAGACTTCTTAATTTCAACTGAATTGTGCTAGGTGTGTCCTAAAGCTGATGATTTTCTATTGTACTTTGGATTTATTTTGTACTTTGGAAAGTGCAAATATATTCATTCAGGAGCTAACCAGCTCAATATATATCGGCACTTGAGACTAGGGAATGGATCAGTACCAAGACAAACATTTCTGATCTCTTGCCACCCACTAGTGGTGACTCCCTTGAGCACTAATAGTTTATATAGTTCATCCTCATATAGCAATGGAGGACAAAATATTGACTTTTTGGTGTTATTGGATTGCAAGTCCCCTCACTATTAGCTGTGGTGCAAAGGGTTGATAGATGTTGCATTTCAGCAACACCTGGAAGGCAACAAGACTTTATGCCCTCCAACCATAGAAGTGGTCCCTTCAAATGGGGCGTGTTGTTTCTGAAAGATTTCTGTACTTCTGCAAACCTTGAGCAAGAATCTCAAAATGACTGCTAACCTCTCTGTTGTCTGTGAATGGAGGTTTTTTTGTGTACATGAGGACAAGAGGTCAAATTATTGAGAATGCTGTTTTTAACAGCCTTACACTTAAGATTTTTAAACTACATATGTTTTAGTGGAGTGACACAAAACAGAGTGAAAGGAAGAAGACCTAGATGAGAAAATGGAAGCTTCCATTTCTATCTCTGTTCCTCTACTTGATCACCACACCAAAGGAAAATTCAAGTACATGTATTTGTTATGCATGGCAAAGAGATACACACTCAACTGAAATATAACAGCTCACAAAGTTACACAGTAAGGGCTCTTATCTCAGCTCAGAAAATGATCCTGCCCACAAAAAGCAGAAAGTGAAGAGTTCTTCACAATGTGTCATTACCCACTTTGAGAGGTAACCTTCTAATCCTTCATGCTTTCCACTGGAAAGTCTTCCATGGTCCCACAGGACAGGTATTTGTCTGACCATATTTCAGGTGAATGATCCGTAGCTCTGTTATCACAGATGGAGCTTTTATTGATGAGGTTTTTTTCCCCAACTATTTATCAAATGGGAGCAAAAAGGGGGAAAGTGCATAAAAGGTCGAAAATTGCCCATTTTCCAAATTGCAGACTCAGAAACTACTATCAGGAACTAATTGTACAGGAAGACCTGTCTGAAGCAATGAAAGAAACTGATAACACAGGCTCCTAGTATCACAGAATTGATTGGCTCAGTGTCATAAAATTAGGTGCTAATGGGTCCTGTTATCACAGCCAGCAGACATGCCAAAACATTATTCTTCGATAGCTAAGAGAGCTTTAGGGCTTCAGATTTTACCCTGCTCATCCCTGCTCTAGAAGGATGCAAGGATGCAAGGTGATACTGTCACTATGAACCATAATAGACAACTATTATACCTAGTTGTTATTAGACTGGTTAAGGATCATGGTCATAATCCAACAAGAGCTGAACGGTCACTACAGCCCACAATTGGCATAGATGAAAAATGAAAACAGTGGGAAAGAAAAGGAGAGATAGGAACAAAATCAGAACTGTGGATGCAACTGTACAATGACTAGTCTACAAGGATAAAGAGAATTATTATAATGAACAATGCAAAGAAATAGACGACAACAGCAAAAAAGGGAAGAACCAGACACCTCTTCCATAAGAACTCAAAGGGAAGTTCAAACCAAGGGTTGAGATGCTATTTTACAGGAAAAAGAATATACTACAATATCAAGAAGAAATAAAAAGATGGATGCAATAGATAGAGGAATTATACAAAAGACATGAAAAATGAATGACACATGGAACAAGGAAGCATACAAAGATGAACCCAAGATTCTAGAAAGTGAGGTGAAGGGTACTATAAGAGAAATGGGGGGGGGGAATAAATCACCAGGAACAGATGATATTCCAATTGAATTTCTACAATCCAGACAGAATCAACTCTAATGTTAACTAAAATAAAATAAAATATGGGGGGAAAAAACGGTGGCCAACAGATCGGAAATTATCAATATACATCCCCACCCAAAAGAGGGGGGGGGGGACTGCAGCAACTACAGGACATAGAATAATTTCCCGTGCAAACAAAATTATGCTCAAAATTCTGCAACATTGACTCCAATCACTTGTGCTTTAGAGACTATATATATATCCGGGGGGGGGGGGACTATGGATGGTTTTTAAAGTCATGGAGTTCCAACACATCTGATAGTACTGATGATAAATCTGAACCTAGGACAAGAGACTATTGTCAGAACAGAATATGAAGAAATAGAATGGTCCCTAATTCACAAAGGGGTCAGGCAAGGATGCATTCTACCACTCTATTTCTTCAACTTGTACACCAAGAATATCATAGGAACAACAAGTTTAGACTCAGAAGAAGAAATGACAACAGGGGAAGAAACATCAACAATCTAAGATTTGAGGATGACACCATACTATCAGTGAAAAACTTTACAGACTTGAAATAATTACTAAGGAAGGTAAAAGAAGAAAGTACAGTGCAGACATAATGCTGAACATACAGAAAACAAAAATAATGGAGACTGGAGGCAGCAAATCAGAAGATGACTCGGAATAGGAAGGGCAGCTGTCAAAGAACTAGACAAGATCCTAAAGAGCAAAGATATACAGCTGAGCACCAAAATTAGAATTGTCCAAGCTGTTGTATTCCTCATCACCATGCACAGATGTGAAAGCTGAAGAGTGAAGAAGGCAGATCAATGCATCTGAAATATGGTGCTAGAGAACAGTATGAGGATATCATGAACAGTCAAAAAGACAAACAAATGAGCCCTTTAGCAGATAAAGCCAGAAATTTCCTTGGAAGCCAAGATGATCAAACTGATGCTATTGTACTTTGGTCACGTCATGAGAAGGCATGACTCATTATAAAAGACAATAATGCTAGGAAAAATGGAGGGCAGTAGAAAGAGAAGAAGACTATATATGTCAGATGGCTAGACTCAATTATGGAGGTGATAGGCATTAATCTATAAGACTTAAGCAGAGCAATGGAGGACAGGGGGACTAGGAGATGTTTCATCCACAGGGTCACCATAAGTTGGAGAGAACTTGAGGGCAGTTAACAACAGCAACCTCTCACTCCAGTCTGTTGAGAAAGCAGGAGTGATGGAGCCAAGTTCTCAGATGCTTTTTTCTAATATCACCTTCCCTGCTTCTTATTAGTCCAGAAAAGATTTTTGTAAGTCATGAGAGGCTACAGGGAAATAGGAACTAGTGAAAATCCTCTTTTTCAGTCAGAATATCCCCTGAGTGGTATACTTCTCATGTGGGAAATCTGGATCTGGGAGTGTATCTACCAGAGGGGGTGTTGGGGAATAAGGCTGCCCCTCCCAAATAAGAGCTGTGCCCCAAATGAAATTTTCAGTCAGTCCTCAGAGTTCTAGCATTGTAGTATCTCAAAACTTCAGAAATACAGTTTGTGCTTTCAGAGAGAAGAGGCAGTCAAAGTTACCAAAGGAAGGCAAACAGCAAATCTAAAGGGTCTAAATATTAATGATTTACATGTCATCCTCTCTGCATACTATAAACTAATGTTATTGTGTGCCTTCAAGTTTTCTTGACTTATGGTGACCCTAAGCTAAACATTTCCTGAGGTTTTCTTGGCAATATTTATTTGGGAGTGTGTGTGTGCCATAGCTGAAGGTGTGTGGCCAAAGCGTTACCAGAGTACACTAGTAAATATTTAAGGGAAATGTAACTAGAGCAGATTCGGAGATGTCTAAAACAATAGTGACGAATGGTACATCCTGGGCTGGTGAAGGCATACCTCTGGTTCCATCTTATCATGGTTAACAAATAGCGAAGCAGCCTTAGGAACACCTTCTCTGGAGGAAATTCCTTTCTTACTTAATCATGGTTAAATGTTATATGGGTGCACCTGCTAACTCAGAGAAGGGCTAACCAGGAAAAGTGGGAATTCTACATATGCATATCGTTGTTGGTGTATGCCTTCATGTCACTTCTGATGTATGGTGACCCTAACATGAACCAATACCAGGTTTTCTTAGCAGAATTTATTCACAGTGATTTGTATTTGCCTTTCTCTGATGATGAGAGAGTGAGACATGCCCATGGCCACCCAGTAGGTTTCCATAGCTGAGCAGGAATTTGAACCCTGGTTCCACAGTTATAGTTCAATGCTCAAATCACTACACTACCTTAGCTCTCAGAAATTTGGGGATTGAATGAAAATTTCATGAGTGGCAAATTTGTGCAATGCCCACATTATCTCACTTGTACCTACACCCCTGTGGGTATAGAAATCTTTAACATTTAAATGCTGGGGAGATGCATTAATACATCTCAATACAAGGGATTGCTCTGTAAAAACATGAGCATGTCATGAAGCAAAAATGATGCACAACTTTTCACATTACTTTATGAATGTAACTTTAAAAGAAGAAATGGTAATTTTGTCCTGATAGACATTTCAGTTAATTAGGCACACACAATGTAGAAACACCATCCCTCCAGCCAAACATTAAACTGTTATAGAACCCACAGTCTTAATGGGCTTTTCCCTTTAATGGTTCTCCAAAACACTTTAGATCTTTTAAAACTAACTCTGAATTGTACAGTCGGAATAATCACCATCTATTATTGATATGCTGCCTACCATGGGATTGAATTAATAACTTACAAATACTAATAGGAAAGCATTTGGAAAGGGGAAACTTTAGTCTTGAGGGGGTGATGAAGAAAAAGACTGAGAGAGGGGGAGAGAAATTATATATTTCTAGTTTAGTCTAGTCTAGTTTATTACACAATCCTTAAAGAGAAGATCATAACCTTTGAATTCATTTGCACCTAGGCTGCTGCCATACCGCAGAATTAATGCAGTTTTACACCATTTTAATTCTCATGGCTCCATCCTAAGGAATCTTGGGATTTTGAGTTTGTTGTGGCACCAGAGCCCTGTGTCAGAGAAGGCTACACTTCTCACAAAATTGCAGATCCCAGAATTCCATAGTATGGAGCCATTGTGGTTAAAGCGCTGTCAAACTATATTTATTCTGCAGTGTAAATGCAGCCGTTGACCAAATTTTGGGGCCATGAAGGCCCCCTCCTGTCAAATCACTTTGGAATTTGATATTATCAAAAAGCCCATCAAGGTGGGGAAGAAGTAGTCCTCCAAATATGGGGGTCTGCAACTACCAGCAACCCTAGTCAGTGTTGTAGGATGCTGGGAATTGTAGTTCAACAACATCAGGAAGGAAACACATTCTCCTCCCTTATGCTACACGGAGTATCTGTAATTCAATAGCTCTCTCATCACAAAGATGATGCTAGAAAGCAAAGCTCATATCCTCTGCAGATCACGATTTAGCTGTTAATTTTTTTCTCCATGGGTTGAGTTAAGAAAGTTATGCACAGCATCTGATACATGAGATAGATAAATAATTCATTGAAATGTCCCCTTTGAATCAACTGCAAAGTAGCTGATTGGTTACAACGCTGGGTCATTGAATTTGGTTATAAAGACCATATGAGATACCTATGAAAAAGAGAAAAACAAAACCACTGTTAATTTACAAAACATATAATTAGCATATGCATGGCTATTTGTTTTCCAGCCAAAAGACAAAATTTAGAGGAATTAGCCATATTGCACTCTAATTGTTGATATTCAGCCAAACTTACCCTCAAATATTGTAGCAATGAGTAAAGAATTTCCTATATGCAGAAAAATCACAAGGGCTACGAAATAGCACCCACTTTGCTTTGCTTTTATATAGCTATTAATTTATTTAGTGTGAGTTTCTCTGCCTCTGTAAGCCCTTTATTTGGATGCTGCAGAGATGGGTATTTCTTTCGTCACTCTACAGTCCCCAAAGGCCCTTGCCACTTATCATACTGAAGCCTCTCCTCACAGCCATTCTGTACCTAATAGGGAGTGGCAGGATCAAATATCTATTTGGCCATGTCTCCTGCTATGTCTTCAGACATAAAATTATTACATCACCTCTGAGCCTTCTACGGACACTATGTTACCCTAAAAGTTGGGGGAAATGTTAGAAATGCTCACCAGCAGTGTTAGTGTCTTGTTGAAATTTTGGAGAAATATCTCAAAAGGAGGCCTGCAAGAGGAAGGTAACTTCGGGGATCTTTTCACCTGTGTATACCTGTACAGTGGGCCCTTGGTATCTGTGGGGGATCTGTTTGGAAGGCCCCTCCTTCCCTACCTCCTTCCCTCTACCTTCTCTCCTTCCCTCTTCCTTCCTTCCTTCCTTCCTTCCTTCCTTCTTCCTTCCTTCTTTCTTCCTTCCTCCTTTCCTTTCAACCTTCTGCTCCGGCTTAGCTGTGGGGTCACAGTCTGGCTCCCAGTCAGCCGGGGGCAAGGCTGGGGCCAAGGCTTGAGTCTCAGAGCCCCTGTCCCCAGTCCCAGCACCCAGGTCAGAGCCTGTGGGCTCTGAGTTTCAAGCCCTGGCCCTGGTCTCTGCTCCCTTGGAACCTGTTGGCCAGAGTGGGCCAGGGCCAGGGCTTGGCTTTGAAAGCCCAGAGGCTCCATCATGGGTGCTGGGTCTGGGGACAGGGGCTCTGAGACTCAAGCCTCAGCCCCAGACCCAGACCCAAACCCAGACCCAGCTGACTGGGAGCCAGACTCTACAGCCAAGCTGGGGCAGAAGATTTAAAGGAAGGAAGGAAGGAAGGAAGGAGAGGGAAGAAGGTAAAGGAGAAGGGAGGGAAGGAGAAGGGAAGGCAAGGGATTTTTGTCCCCAATGGTGGTGCAGCTATTAAAGAAGAGAATAATTACCAGACCTGTAGAGAGGTCCATGGAGAGTGTCTGAGGGATATACAAATAAAAAGCAACAAAGCTCTGATCTGTGAATAAAATAGTTATGGTCAGGGCAGATATTTATACCCCATTCCATGCCCTCAAGTGGTGCTTGGTATTACCAAATGGTGTAACAAAGGTTTTGATGGTTTTCCAATGGAATTCACAAAAGGGATCCAGAACGTCTGATGGATTTGACTCCGAAATGACAAAATGTTGATTAGCTTTGAGACAATCCCTGATGGTCAGGTAGGAATTGAGGTGAATAGTAACATCTCTGATTTCTTTGCCATGGGACTTGTTTGGCTGCATCACAAGAGGAAATGAAAAGATCCGGAGGGGGGGGGGGAATTGAGTAATCAGCAAACTCATTTAATGTTTATTTTAGTACTATCTATGTTTCTGCATGTCCTCAGGTCAGCATGACTCCTTACACATGCAACTTCCTAGTTTTCACAGGTCATCATTTCCTCCCAAAAGATCCGGAGGGGGGGGGGGAAATTGAGTAATCAGCAAACTCATTTAATGTTTATTTTAGTACTATCTATGTTTCTGCATGTCCTCAGGTCAGCATGACTCCTTACACATGCAACTTCCTAGTTTTCACAGGTCATCATTTCCTCCCAAAAGATCCGGAGGGGGGGGGGAAATTGAGTAATCAGCAAACTCATTTAATGTTTATTTTAGTACTATCTATGTTTCTGCATGTCCTCAGGTCAGCATGACTCCTTACACATGCAACTTCCTAGTTTTCACAGGTCATCATTTCCTCCCAAAACATGCCCAATTCTAGATATTAATTATTAAAACCCATATTCATCAAGAAAGAGGTAGGATGTTAGTGCTGCTGTGATCATTTTGCAACTGGATATTGGGGCATTCCCAGATGCTTCTGCAGTGCTGCCAATTCCTTAAAATTGCCATGCAGCAGGGTGTGCTTTGGCAATGATATATGTCTACAAGTGAAACTACTTTGCTAGGCTGAGTCATGCCAAAGAGCAGCTATGTAGGAATAACAGAATTGCATTTGGTGCCCAGACTCCCCAGACTCTGTTTTCAGTGGAAGATAAGAACAGATTATAAAACTGCACACATGGTTATGAGCTCTGATGCAATTGTACATGCACTCTTTACACAGATACAATCAGTAAATGTACCGAATGTAAAGATTTAGGGCAGTAAGAGTGGTGTAGTGGTTTGAGTATTGGGCTAGGACACTGGGAGACCAGGGTTCAAATCCTCACTTGGTCATGGAAACCAATTGGATGACCTTGGGCAGGTCATCCTCTCTCATTCTTAAAGGAAGACAAAGGTAAATGCCTTTGATCAAATCTTGCCAAGGAAACTCCCTGATAGGGTTATTTTAGGATTGCCATAAATCAGAAGCAACCTGAAGGCATAAAAGAACAACCAGCAGTCATGAAGGAACTGGGGTGCAATTGATAAAAAAGACTACAAGAACATAGAAGTGGTGTTGTCTGCCCAACCACAGCAGAGGCAAAACTAGAATTTGCTACTCGCAGGGTCCCACTTCGTTCTCATAGTCTTAAAACAGATGTGCCAAATAAAGCACCTTCCAGGCGCTTTGGGGGCATGGTGTTCAAATGATGCTTGGCCCCAAACTGCCTGGAACGTGCTCCAGGGTCACCCAAGGTAGCCTGAAGCCAGTCTGAATATGAGCAACAAAATGTTGCTTCTGCCGGTGGCCTGTTCAGTGGCCAGCTTTGGAACCATGGTATCCAGTTGCAGCAGTCCCACAGTGATTGGGCCCAGAACCGTTGCTTTTGCCCTGTCTGCTTCACCCCATAGTTGGAGTTGGATAACAGCTATCACCCTGGTTCTTTGAGATGATCTACTTCTATTTTCTTAAACATCACATTTTAAAATTATATCTTGCACCATGGGGACAAGGAAATTGCTCTGTAGTGGATGAAACCAGCTCTTCACAGAATGCCAGTAACAGCATGCAGGGTGCAAAAGGAGAATCTCCAGAATCTAAAGCAGTTTGCTCACTTTTCATGCTGCGTGTTGCAAAATGTCAACTAGCAACTGTTAATGAGAAGAATTTGTGGTGGAATGGGTTGCTGGGACTAACATTACTTGCAGCCTTCATCTGGATTTTATGACCTAAATTTTAAATTCTTTTCATCTTCTACACATAAAAGAGTAATCATACAGCCCTGATAATAGGGAGTAATGGAACATTAAAAAACAACAATCCAGGAATAAATATGCTGCTAAAACTGCACTAGTACTAGCACTATAAGAGGGAAAGCATAATGAATTTAATTTCAGCAGCAAGCAAATTCATGACTATTAGATGGGAAAGGAGCTAGAATAAAGTCTGCATGGCTGAAATAAGAGACATAGGATCCTCCCAATCAGGGTGGGAATTGTAGTATACCATGAGACCCAGTTTCAGCTCTCAGGACCCTCATCACTGAAAAATAATAGTCCCCCAAGTGGAAAATGTTATCCTCCTCAATGCTGCTGGGTGGCAGAATTCTCCAAGTCAGATCTATCCCCCACCCCCAATATTTTGGGTCCAAAATTTATTTATTTTTAAATAAATGTCACTTCCAGGCTTGTAAAATGGCCACAGGCAGTTCATAGGTGGCCTGAAAATGAGAAAATAGGGTGGGGTGGGTGTAGGGTGGGGTAAATATGAGAAAAGAACAAACAGTCCTACTGGAGAATGGGGTATGCCAGATTAGGAGGAGGCAACATCTAAGTGAATTAACAGTCCAGGACTAATCAATCCAGTTCAGAAAGAGCTAACAGAAAAGGATATTCCAAGAAACAGAGTCCCATATTAGACACTGGCAGAATGGTCAGAAAGGTCATGTGATATAAAGAATGTAGGAACAAGCAATGGCATCACTAGGGTTGGCATCACCCAATGTGGTAATGTATGGTGTCACCCTCATTGATCTCCTCCTATACCACAAAATACAGAATCCTTAGTAATGTTTTTTGTACCATTGTTACTCTTAAATACCAATTCCTGTATATCACTGAGTATAATGGTAATAACTGTGACATAAGCAATAGCAAAATTAAAAGTATACCTTTAAATTACAATATCATATACACAGCCTAAATGTATTTACATATACATAGTTTCATGTGGTTGGAATTAAAATTTGATTAGATGTGGGTTTTTTTTTCCAAAGAAAATTGTAAAAGAATAAACAAATTTTAAAATTTAAAATGTTTTTTTAAATTTAAAGTTTAAAAAATTAAATTTAAAATTTAAATGAAAAAAATTGGGCCTCTGCTTTCTTCTCTCATTCAGCCTCACACCATTCACCCCCATCTCGTCAGTGTTTTAAAGGGATGCAGGAAAATGGCACAGCCTGTATCTACCAAAAGGCAGATTTTAGGAAGCAATGGTGTGACTTCCCATTCAGGCGTCACCTGGTGCAGTTCACACCCCCTCGCACGCTCTTGTGACACCCCTGGGAACAAGTACATTCTGGAGCTAAGGGGCAGCCTTGTTCTAAGTACCTTAACTGAGCCAGCTCTGATTTTTTTTTTCCCATGTCCAGAGCTCAGGTGAAGCTACTCTTGCACATGACTTCTTGAGAGGAGTACCCTACACTTGAGATGCCTCTTACTCCTTGTGCAACCTCTCTTGGAACTGAGCACTCCTTCTGGTAGTATCCACCTAGACCTCACATTATTTTTGTTTTCTGATGGACTGGGAAGGGGTCCAGGCCCTTTATCTGATTCTAGTACTGTGCTGCCTCAGTCCAGGAATACTGTCTTCTGCCCTCTTTCAGGGTTTTCGCGGCCTTCACATTCAGATAGCTTAACTCCTTGCTGAAAGAGTCCTCCTGACAGGGCATGACATGGATAACCTAAAGGCAGTGCCAGAGGAAGCTCTTTTTTAAAGACTACAACCTGCCTAACAAAAGGGGCTGTGACTTCGCAAACGATGGAGACACTTTGGATCTCAGATGAAGTAACCTCTTTGCACGGCTAATCGAATTCAAATGTTATCTCCTGGACTTTGGAACACGATAGGGCTTTCTAGATTGGCAGGAAAGTGTGACATGAAGTTGCCTTTTCCTTAATGCTTAGCAGCTGCACCGCAGCCTTTAGATGGAGCTGCGCTGTTCCGCAGTTTTTAAAAAAGAAGCTGGGAAAACCAGCACCTTTTTAAAGGCCCTTCTTCTCCCCTAAAATGCAAAAAAAGCATTTTCATGGCACACTTTCCCTTTTTCTCATCTAAAGGCTAGAGTTTCATGCAGCCATGAACACACTTCTTTTTGCCAATCTAGAAAGCCCCTATGTGTTTATTTTAGTGCTATCTAGATCTTCCACTTGTTCCCAGTGCCGCATGGCCAGGGGAAGGAGGGGGCTGCTTGCATAGAAATTCTTCCACAGAACAAAACAACAACGCCTTGAAAAAATGCAGACCTGTGACTAACTTAGTCATTAAAAAAAAAAAAAATCTCATGCAGTTGGCCCTCCACATCCATGGATTCTTTATCCAAGGATTCAAGCATTTGTGGCTTTAAAATATTTTTAAAATATACAAATTCCAAAAGCAAACCTTGATTTTGCCATTTTATATAAGGGGAAACCATTTTACTAGGCCATTCTTGGGACTTGAGCATGCATGGATTCTGGTATCCACGGAGGGTCTGGGAACCAAATTCCAGCAGACACCAAGGGCCCACTGTATATGATTTTTAAACACCTTTTCTTGTTGAAGAAGCCATGTGGAGCTTCAAAAACTTGCATCATGTATTTTGAGCATTTAGATTCTCCCAATAAAGGTATTACTGTTTTGTGGATTTTGGAAGTTATTGTGTGTTGCTATATGGCCAAAATGGCTACACCTGAATATGTTTCCAGAATGCCCCAGGCATCATGTTCAGACTGGCTTGGGGTTCTGGAATTTCTGCTTTTGGAAGAAACTTTTCAACCACTCCTTAAGAGTAGCTTTCAAACCTTGTGTTAGGTGTGTGGCAAGGCTATTATTATATTCAGCTGAATGTGTTTGGTGACAGTCTTCTACTACCGTATAGGAGGACTGTATACTATTTGAAAAATCAGAGTTTCTTAACATTGGAGGTCTGTAATTCTGTACTGTCTCCTGGGGTGATTCACACACTTTTCTGCAGAACACAAAAGAATGTTCCCCCTATTCACTCTTCTAAGATGTAACATTTTACAAGGAAAGCTTCCCCCTTAGAGATGTAGAACACTTAAGACTATATCACACATGGGCTGAAAAGTGGAATTAGAGCAGAATAGTATCATCTGTGGTTGTACCTTATGACATTGTGTCTGTCCAGTATCTAGTCTGTAGTTCATCTTTTGTTGAAGTGCTTTTTCTGACTGATGAGCAAAACCAACCAATACCTCCCAATCCCACTGCTTTTCCACTTTGATTCACATGTGATAAGTTTCTCCTGCTACAGTTCCAATCTGCAGGCAGTTGTGTGGCAAAGTGGTTCTGTTTCTGCTCCTCTCCCCTTCTCTCCCTTCCCACTCACTATTTCTAAGCCATATATTTTTTCTTTTTTTTCTTTTTCAAATTTCAAATTCAAAATTTCAATTTTCAAATTTTTCCAATTTTTTTCTTTCTTTTCTTAATCAGTTTTTACTTACTCAATTGCTGTGACTGCCAATTGAAAAACTTAAAAAATACAGACCAAAAGATATGCTGGGAAGTACATAGGGCAGGAAGCCAGTGTCCCTAAAATGGTATATTTGTGTTTCC
This sequence comes from Urosaurus nigricauda, assembly GCA_034509955.1. Classification (NCBI taxonomy): domain Eukaryota; kingdom Metazoa; phylum Chordata; class Lepidosauria; order Squamata; family Phrynosomatidae; genus Urosaurus; species Urosaurus nigricauda. The sequence continues at coordinate 232,891,864 of JAOEGL010000001.1, read as the reverse complement.
TACGCTAACACAATTATGACATCATAGCAGCCAGGTGTGATAAAGTCCTTAGAAGCTTTTCTCAGTTCCTTTCGTTTTCAGGTAGCACACGTATGGACTGAATATAATTTAAAACAGAAAGTATTGTTTGGTTTAAATGTTGTGCTGTTCCTCAACAATAGGCATGATCAATCTCTATCATGACATTCTTTTCAGCTTGTTTGTGTTCACCTTGTTCCTTTAGTTAGTGTAATGCCAGAAGCAAAACGCAAAAAGGTATTGTCTATTTGAAAAGCCTGGAGGATGCATTGGTGTTCTTTGGCTTTTGTTTAGTTCCACTTGTTTATCTAATTCATGTTTCTACCTAATTTGCATTCATTGCCAGACATGACAATATGATGTGGTTGTGTGAGTGATGGGAAACATGAAATTTGCAACAATTGACATACATCCCATGGAATAACCAGTTCCAGTATTTTTTGAGAGAGTACATCACGTCAGAGTTGCTACTAGGGGTGACACCCCATGGATTCCCCCTCCCACAGTGTGTGTATGTGTGCGTGTGCATGTGTGGCTTTGCCACAATGGCACAATCTGTTCAGGAGGAGGCTGCAGGGGATGGTTGCAAAGATCTACTCACAAGTAAGGTTGGCATCTACTCGCAAGTAAGGGCTTTCAAAACAGCCATATCGTCCCAGAGTACAGTACTACAAATCAGAATGGATCTGACATTTGTTCTGTTTTTTCAAATTGATTACCCTGGCTCTGTGAGTATATTTCCTCCTTATTCCCAAGGTCTACAAACTATTGGTCCCTTGACTACATGAAATAACTGGCACACACGATTGTGCTGAGGCAATAGAGACAGAAAAATGACCACTGAAAAATTGTTCTTTCATCTAATAGATTCTTACAAACATTTCATTTTGATTGATATAATAATTGAACTTTTTTTAAAAAAAAATACTGAGTTCTGTAATATTTCACTTATTATTTTCCCATTGTTTTCAACATGTGACTTGAAAATAAAGACAAGAACTGGCATCCTGTTCACTATTTATTTATAGTGCTTTAAGTGCGTCTTCTGTGGACTCTTTCAAACGGGAGGAATTTCTCCCAACTCCAAATGGAGCCAACCCCTGCTCCGTTCGGAATTACTTCCCATTACCCGAAAATAACCCCCTCCTGCCCAAATTTGCATGCGAAGCTTTAATTCGCAATAACGTAAAACCCATGATTGCATTCGAATTGGCTTCCCTCTTGCCCGAATTTGCATGCGAAGAGTTAATTCGCAATAACGTAAAACCCATGATTGCATTCGAATTGACCTTAAATTATACTTCCAATTTAGCCTTGCATGAAAGAGTCCAGAGTGTGTTAACTGCCTTCAAGTCAGCCTTGACTTATGACAACCCCATGAATGAGGTATCTCCAAGACACTCTCGCCTTGAAGACTCAGAGTTGTGGATTCCTTGATTGAGTTTATTCGTCTGTAAAGTGGTATCCCTCTTTTCCTGCTGCTCTTTACCTTACCAAACCAAGCTCTGGAGCTTATCATTGCAACACAACTTGCTGATGGGATAGTACAGGATGCATCTTCCTTCAGTGCTCTGGTCAGCACCATAGACTTCCTTCAATTGGTGCAGCTACCTGGCTTTTCAGGTGGAGTTTAGGGAGTAGGTTCAAGAGACAAATCATTTCGCATTCAGGATCTCGAGCCATCTTTTTTAGCCTCCTTAGATGAGTCTCCTTTTTCTTTATGATTATTTTTGATACAATGATTTCTGTGTTTTCAGTGGTTTGTTTTTTTAAAATAATGTCCTTAGATGTCGGCAAAATAAGCAATGACAGGCCTGCCAATGTCCTGATCTCCATCTTGAAAAACAGTTCCAGGATCCCTCTCTCCATTTTGACAGATTACTGGAGTCCATAGAGCTGCTCTGCTTCTCCTTTTCCCATCATTTATCCCCAATTAAAAGCAGCCTGGCAGCAAAGAAGAAGAAGGCAAGTGTGTATGCCTAGACATCAGCCAATATTGTCAAAATCAGATAATCGTTAATAATTCAATTAGTTAATTAACCATTTATTTGGGTTTTTTTTTTTAAAAAAAAAAAAACTTTTTATCAAAATATAATGTGGTTCACACCTTGCTTTAAAGGAAAATCATGCTTCTTGGAGGCTTCTGGGAAAGGAATTGTTTCTTTTTTTAAAATGGAAATGTTTATTCAGGATCCCTGGAAAGGCACAAAATCACGAGGTCTGTGTGTGGTTTGAGTGTTGGATTATGACTGGAGAACAGAGTTCAAATCCCTGCTCAGGCATGAAAAACCACCAGGTGACCTTTGGCAAGTCACACTCTTGGTGAGTTATTAAATTCTATTTGTGATCATTTTTCTTTGGAAAAGTATAATAAGTATATTTTAAGCCATACATTCTCAGCTTCTGAGGAAAACAAAGGCAAACCACTCTGAACAAATCTTGCCAAGAAACCCCTGTGATAAATTTGCCTTAGGATTGCCATACGTTGGAAATGACTTGAAGGCACACATCAAAAAGAATATTTGCCAGATTTCAAATTTCTGAACAGGGTGTCTCAACATGCTAAGAAACCCTGTTGTGAAATCAGTCATCACCATGAGATTTGTTATTTCTTCTGTGAGAGTGAGACAACAAGCAGTTTTCTTTTATCTCCATCTCACAAATTTGTGTCAGCAGCCTTTGCACAAAACTTATCTCTTTGCCCTTTATGGTCCAAATGATACCAAGCACAGAATGACTGCCAGGACCCATCCAATCCTTCCATTTTTTAAAAGTCCATCCAACAAGGCAGAAATAATTACACTTGGCATCAGAAAAGTACACGTAATCTGTTCCTAAAACTGTGTAGCATATGTGATTATTCTGTTTGAAAGTTTGCAAAAATCGTCACCATCTCACTAATGAGGGGAAAAAAATGAAGTTTTTCATTCTTGGACATGAGAATTACATTAATAAGGAATTACATCAATTCGAAATCCCAGTCTGATGTTATATGGTCCCGGTCTGACCAAGTGTATGGTTCTAGTATTAGTTGGCATAATCAGTGTGGCACTAATGCACAAGGTGCCCTTGCACACCACACAATTGTAGCAATATGATTCCACTTAAGAGCTATTGGTTCATCCTAGAGAATCCTGGGATTTGTATTCCAGGGAGGGACTCTACTGCCTCACCAAACTACAAACTCCAGGATACCATAGGACCCAACCATAGAGGACAAAGTGGAATCATAGTACTATAATATAATTATAACTTAATTGTGTAGTGTGAAAAGGCCCCTGGATAGGATCCTCAGAAAACCCCATGATAGTTTTGGTTTAGGATCGCCATAGGTGGGGAAAGACTTGAAGGCACACAACAACAACAACAATAATCACAATAACAACAACAACATTTATATGTTGCATCTTAATATCTGATCTCTCCCTTCCCCCACCCCATCTCTTAAACCATTCTGTTATAGCGAATTTAGTGCCTTCTGATAGCCAACACAATTGCTTTCCAATTGATTAAAACTAATTGTTCAGAAGATTTCACTCCCATTTGCCCTCCATTTTTTACGGTGTAAATCCTGCCGTAGATCTAATTTTCATTGGCCAGATGGTAGATAGTAAAAAAGACAACAAAGCCTGTTTCCTTCCCTCCACAATAACTACTACAACAAGAAGTTGTGCCAAAAAATACGGAAGAGTTTTTATGGCCCTGCAGAAAGGTAAACTGCTGCAGTTTGGACAGTAAAGGCTTCTTTTATTTTATCTTCTTCCTCACAATGAAAGTTCTTACTGAAATCCTGGGCATTTGGCAAGAAATAAAAAGGGACACATTTCCAATCACATCAGCAGTTCCAGCACTTCTGTTTCAGCTCAATGTGCCTGTCAAGGAGGCGCATGGAGGGACCATTCTGCGCAGCTATACATGAGATTAACAATTACAGCAAATGAAGACAGATCATAGCTGTATTCATTTAGAAGTGGAAGCTTTCAGAAAACATATTCACAAGATTATTTATTTATTTTTTTAAAAAAAGGAGTAAAGTCTACTTCCTTTATATGGATCACAGTGTACTCAGAGATCTGTTTATGCATTTCCCATAGGCTTGCCATGTGAATACAAAAATATGTGAATACTAAAAAGGGCATAAAGTGGAAAAATGCGTTCTCAAGATTCCACAGAAAAACTTGAAGGTGTGTGGGCAATGCCTGGTAAAATCTTCAGAGATGATAAATAGCTGTCCATTATGTCCTTCTATCTAACAGAAGTATACTTCAGTTAATGAAGTAGGTATGCTCCTGGGCACTCCTTCTGCAACAGAAACTTTGGTACCAGAAGCAAAAATGACACAGGAAGATTCCTTTACCACAAAAGGAAGGGCAGTTCAATACATATCAGCAATTTTTTATCCAAAACTAACAATGTGCATCTGTAAAAGAAAATAATGTCATGTGAGCCTTGTATGGGTAAACCAAATCATTTTCAGCCTTCTAGATACCATGTGAAAGCTTCTTCCAAAATGCCTACAGAGTTTTCCTTTTACCAGCATCCACTTTTCTTATGATTTCCCTTTTTGGTGGCCAAATGTATAGAGCTATGCTTTAAATGAATAAATTTTTAAAAAACATACTGAGGAAGGCTGGCAAGGTAGGAGGGCTGGCAAGGCTTATCTGTTGTCCCTCTCTTGCATTTCATGCATGCTCAGTAAGGCTTTCAGGAGGGAGTTGCTATTTACCTTGCCTGTTGTAGGCAGGGACACATAGTTAGGTTAGGCTAGAGAAGAATTCAGTTGTCTCCACATTACACTTCATTCTACTGTTTACTGCTAGCATGCTGCTGCAACCTGTTTTTCCCTAGTGCTCCTTCTCCATGCTCCCAATGCTGCTAAAAACCTTCCATATAGACAGTGGATAAGAAGGAAAGGCCAGCTGGGCAAGGATAAAAAGACTTTATAAAAAAATGAGCTTCTTTGTCAGAGGCTTTGTTGATTGAGGTATCCCTATAAACCAGAACCATACAAATTTGCTGTTGCATGTGTTTGGCTCTATGCAAAAAGGAAAAAGAAATCTAGGCAGGAAGAACTGGAACAGCATGCTATATGGGCTGGGAGGGGGGTAGAAGAGCTTCTCTTATATTAGCCCAATGAACTACAAAGGTGTTAAGTATGTGTGTATATGTGTGTGTATATATGTGCATATATCAGTCCATAAGAGATGCTGATGTTGAAGTACATCCTTATCCATGGAACCTGAATTTTCCAAGGTCTGCCTCTATTCAGATAAGGCTATGCAACCAGTTTTTATGAATCTTACATTCTGAAGCAAATTTGGTTGCTTTGGATTGGATCAGATTGACTCAATTTAGTTCTAGAGCCAGATTGTATAATCCAATGTGATTTTTTGACATCCAGATGTAAAGCTCTGGATGTCAAAAATTAGCAGAGAAAAGCCAGATAGTGTGTTTCCAATATGAGCATAATAGAAAAACACCAAGGTGTTGTGATGCAGATTTCTCTGAAACACAGCTTACAAGGCCAGGAATTCATTGGCACTCTCTCATCTGGTTTTAACCAAGACTGGCCTTGCTTAGCTTCCAAGATGTCATCATTAGGTAAGTTGCCATTATCATACTGCAGTTATCATTCATTATTATTTTTGATTACTTAAACTTTGACTGACAAAGCTGGCTGATGCTTGTCACCTGGACTCAAGAAATGAGAAGTGTCTAAGATCCTTATCCTCTGCTCATTTTCATGGGTTTCTGCCATTAACCTTTCTGCTCTTCTTTGATACAGTTCTTAAATTCTAGAGGCTGGAGACCTTTAGGTGCTGTGGGAAGATGTTCCAATATCTTGGGGGACAGTACCAAGAAACAGAAAAGTGTACACATGCCTAATACAAAAAAACCAGAAGACACCTGTCTGAGGTTTAGCACAGTTTACCCCCTTCTTTAGGGTCTACCACATCTCTAGATTTTATGAAAGCGTGTAAAAAAACAAAATGGAAATATACAGCCATTTTGTTTTCCCAGTGTAAGTTAATGGGTGAGGACTGGCAATCCAGACTTCTGAATCTTGATTAGGGATCCATCTTGGATCCACCTTATCCAGATTGAATTGGTTACCGATCCAAATTTCTTAACTGGATTTCAAATAGCATTGGGAGTCATCATGTGCAACACTATTTGCAAGTATTATTAATACACATGCACTGAATTCACCCAATCCATTGATCACTGGCTTGCTAACACTATCATAAAAGGAGTCAGCATGCATGGTAAGTGCATCTAAAGGTGACAGACCACTCATAAAAAGCTCACACAGGTAAGAGCTGCTCTTTAGCTTCCACTGATCAGATCTAAATCTAGTACTGTCTAGTATTCTTCTGCATTTTTCAGAAATACTTCACTCAGAAATACTTCACTGTTTATCTGTAGTAAAAAGAAAACTGCTAGGAAGATGGTTTACTAAAGGTTCAATGAAAGTTAGAGAGCGAACATGGTATACAGTGGACCCTTCCCATATGCAGGGGTTCAGTTCCGGGAGTCCTTCATGGATGGAAAAAACATGGATGGTTGTAACTCCTATTATTTTATGAGTGGTGATGTCCATGCATCTGTGATGTCCATGCATCTACCACCACTGAATAACAATTGAGTAAGGTGAGCTACAGATGATACATTTCATGGATCACTACCCTGTCAATACATTGAACCCATTGTAATTGTTAGAGCATACTGGATATGGTATTTGGAAAATTTAGGTTGCATTTCCCATTGAGTCATGAAACTCACTGGTTGATCTTGGACCAGCCTCCTTCGCACTCCCTCTCCCACTCCTCACCTCTCTCTCAATCTCTCTACATGTCTTGCCTCATGGTTGTTGTGAGAATAAAGTATGGAGAAGGAGAGCTGTGTATACCGGATCTAAATGTAACTAATAGCTAAACATTAAAGACGAGACAAATAAGACAGATGAGCCCTGCAAAACGCCTGGAGAAAACGGGCAAGAAAGCATTCTTACCAGAGAAATTTATGAGCAGTGACCAGAATATTTTGCTTATGATGGAGGAACAAAAGGTTGTGGCATTTGATCCTAGTTTTTTTAATGCTGTCTTGAATTGCTGTAGCCTTTCCAATCCACACCCCACTCAAAGAAAACAAGCTGCTATGCTAAAAGCAGCACAAGAGCTAGTTGACAAGAACTTGACGCAGATTAGCACTGGCACACCGCAGGGGTGCAAGATGACACACAAGGAGCTTCCAGAAAAAGAAGTATCTTTTAAAGAATAAATATTGAGAATGCATCTGTAGTCATCCATCCACAGTGATGCAGAGCTACAGTCTTTTCCCCCAAGGATCACAGAAGGTAAAGCAGAAAGACTCTCAGTGACATGCATCCAGTTACATTCCAGTGCCTCAGCATCAGCCTTGACAACTGTTGATCTCTTTTTCACCGATGTTTGATCACTGGTTGCCTCCCGCCATTAAACAGCCCCACTTTCTCAACCATGCTCTTTGCATTTGACAAGCCTGAAGCCCACAGAGGTCTAAATGAAAGTGGAGATAGCACTTCTGAATTGTTGGCCAGAAAAGAAACGATACTATTGGATTCTTTGGAAATGTCTATTTCCTGTGACAGACGTAACCTGTTCTATATGAAATCTGTGATACAGAATGGCACTGCTCTGTTAACTGCAACAAAAAGGGGAAGGAGGAAGAGATAACATGGGCAAAGAGAGAGAGAGAGAGAATTCGATGAGACAAACTTTTTTCAGATAAAGAATTTAATGAGATCATACAGTCAGTAGTATCGTGGCAAACTGAAGTTTGCTGTGAAAGATGAAATACGCTCTGACAGGCCAAACAGGTAGATGGTATCATTTTATACCTGTTCATGCACTGTTTTCTACTGTAACTGATCATTGGGGAGACCTGTCCTTGAGTCATCCATCAAGCATGTGCCAACTTATTTTTTCACTGTGTTCCTTTCCTTTGTTTTCATCCACAGGAAACATATCAAAGAGCAGTATTCAACTCATGTATGCCCATAGTCAATGTTCATAAATGCCACCTGTATGAAACCCTGGTCCTCAAATTAGGTACTCAGCGAGCATTTTAAAGGATCTGATATTCAGGTGTTTGTGAAGTGTATGAATATGGCAAGAGACCTGGAAAAGAACTAGCATGAGATACCAGTGTTGTTTAATATAAAAAGAACAGAATTAGATAAATATGACACAGGAGGAAAGCACATAAAACATTATTCTTGTCGTCGAGAAGTAAAATAAGACCAGACTCCAGAAGGCAAGACAAAGGTTTTATCAGTTGTTCTGTAGTGCTCATACATAATGGAACATGATGTTATTAAACCATGCCTCAGTTTATCATTTTGAATGAGGCTATGAATATACAGAACGTGTGGAAGGATTGGGAAGAGTCTTGTTACCCTAAGTGGGGGATGTTGGGGTCCCCAACCTGCAATGCCAGCATCTCCTTGAAATTTGGGAGAAATTATAACTGAAAAGGAGGCCTGTGAAAGGAGGGTAACTGCAGGCATATTTTAACCTATGTATAGCAGTATATAGGGATACAGTGGCTCATGTGGTTAAGATGCTGACTGTTGATTGCAAGATCGGCAGGTTGGCAGTGCCATGATGAAGTGAGCTCCTGTCACTAGCTTCTGCCAACCTAGCAGTTTGAAAGCATGAAAATGCAAGTAGATAAATAGGTACCACTTCTCAGTGGGAAGGTAACATTGTTCGGTGAAGTCATGCTGGCCACAAGACCACCAGAGCAGTCCTCAGACAATGCTGGCCCTTCAGGTTAGAAACAGAAATGAGCACAGCCCCCTACAGTCAGTTACGATTAGACATTCATGTCAAGGCACTACCTTTACCTTTATAGGAGTAATAACTTCAGTGCAAGCTCCAGTTTCAGTAAATAATTTTACTTAGAAATGTGCAAGACATACAAAAACCAAGATAACTCAGTGGCTCAGACTTCCTGTGAGGTAACCCTCACATGTGAAGCAACCCTTACAACCTTCACATGTAACCCAAAGAGGGATCCTGGTCTGCGAACGATGTGGCAGATATTTGATACTCCCACTTCATACCCGGAGGTGTTGATGGTGCGTGATATTCAGCATGACATGGCTTTTTGGTGTGATATGGCTTGATGTCTTTTATGGAGGACTGACAAAGAGGTCCAGAATGGCTGATGTCCAGATTGACAATACATTGATTAGATATGAGACTATTCCTCAGTGATCGGCAAGAACTTTAGGAACATTGTCATAAGGCTGGGTAAAGGGTATGGTCATTGATTGCTATTGACTGCTTCCTTTGCTTCCACTGTAACTGGAAATACATGGAGCCTGGAGAGATGAGTGACTAACAAACCGATTTCCTTCGCTTTATCCAGATTTCCACTTGTCCTCTGCTCAGCGTGACTCCTACTTGTGTATAACCTCTGATTTCAACATGCCATTGTGACCTCAAAACATGCCCAACTCTAGATATTAATTAGAAAAGTACATGTCCAACAGGAGGGGTGTAAGTTTTGCTAACAGTCTGCAGTTCGAAAAAGGTTGGGGAATGATAGCAGCAAGAATCTCCCAGCTGCCAAGGGACCCCCTGAATAGGGGATCTGGCTAACTGGAACCCCCAAAGTAATTTTTCCTTTGTAATAGGTGGCTCCTTTGTAAAATTTTACTTACTTGTTCCTTTGTAATAGGTGTGTGTGTGTGTGTGTGTTATACCCATGAATTATTAATACAACTTATTTATATTTTTGCAAGGAATCAAAACTGATTATAGCAGTATAAAGATAAAACATGGTACAATTAAAGTTACAATAAAAAAACAACCCCATATCCCAACCCTCCCTCGAAAACTTGCATAGGGTGGATATATGTAAGAGAGAAGAAATGAGCAGCAATCTGATTTCTCTTCCTCCCTTCCTTCCTTCCTTCCTTCCTTTCTTCCTTCCTCTCTCCTCAAAACATGTCCAACTCTATGCAAAGCAGACAGCACCACATATAAATCAGTCAGATTGAATGGCTTGCTGGGGTTTATAGGACCTGCTGGGGATAAGGGCAGCAGCCGATAGTAAGTATATCAACATATTCCCAAATGTCCCCTAGAGGACTGACAGCAACAGGAGTGGTGAGTCAACATTCAAATAGAGACTTGTGGGATTGCAGCTGAACAGCAAAGGTCAAGTCTGAACGTTTCAATTCATTTCCCCAAAGATGAAGAGATCATGACCTGCCTTCCTGTTCCATTGCCGGAACATCCTTTGGTTGCCACTGTGTAAATATTGCAGTCAGATATCCATTACCATTTTTACATATGCACATCAGATAGTAGTTTAATGAATATTGAAATATATTTTATTAAAAAAATTATGCATATATTTCTGTGATTTTAGGTATCTTAGCCCATTTGTGATTTTAATATATTTTTATGTAAAATCCTTGGCTGCTCTGATCTCTTTGAGAGGATGAACTTGGTACAAATCAAATAGAAGTTTGATGCAAAAATGGCACAGACTGAACATGACACAGATCAGACATAGACAGTTTCTCAGTCCCTAGCCACCAAGTTAAATGCTGAGTTTCTGCTCCTCCTGCAGTATTTGAAGCTGCCAAGTGGCTTAAAAAACTAAAGCCTTCTGAAAACTTGCCTTTCTTGGTTAATTGTATTTTTACAGCCAACTAGTGATTTGTTAATAAGAACCAAGAACAAAACAGATGGGGGCTACAAAACTCGGTCACTATGGAAACCCCTGCAGGTATATGGTCCAAGGAATAATAAAGCCTGGTTTATGGTGCATACCGTAAAAACACATCGCTAAAGAGGACGTGGTGAAACAAATCTTATTCAGTGCAAAGGAAGCTTCTGGCACCCAATTCTAGGCTTCAATGGGATGTTTCAGTACAAGATGGCTAAGAGATGCAAGTATAACAATTTGCTATGATTCGTGGGGCAGGTGTAAGGAAATTGACTCTTGAGAGGACTGATGTTGATGAAAAATCCATCTTTACCTCCAAAAACATGTACAGTCTTCACAGTCCCCCCCCACCACCACCAAGAACTAAAAAATTATAATGTAGCAGGTCCAATGAAAGAATCTAAGCATTCAAAATATACACATAATAATAATAATAGTAGTAATAATAATAATAATAATAATAATAATAATAATAATAGTGTTTCTTTCAAAGTTATGACAAATTTTTAAAACCAACAACACTTTATATTTTTTTAAAGTGCCAATGAAGGGCAGAATGAATATCTGGCTGTGGCTGTGCCATAATTGCTTTCTGAGTTGTGGGCTGGAAGGCAAGGAAGCAACAGCAGCTATATCTAAAAATGAGCCCTTGAACTAAATTCTCTGATGAACATCGATTCACTTTGGTCTAAGAGAAAGAAAGAATCCCCATGTGAAGGAGGAGCATACACTGGGCCCTTGCTATCCACTGGAGTTTTGGTTCCAGGACCCCTCAGGTACACCTAAATCCACAGATGCTCAAATCCCAGTACAGGTGGCCCTTTGTATCCACAGATTTTTTTATCCACGGATTCAAGCGTCCATGGCTTGAAAATACTCCCCAAAATATATAAATTCCAATAAGCAAACCTGGATTTTGCCATTTTATATAAGAGGCACCATTTTACTGTGCCATTGTATATAATGGGATTTGAGAATCCATGGGTTTTGTTATCCACGGGGGATCCTGAAACCAAACCCCAGCAGATACCAAGGGCCCACTGTATATACAATGGCAGAGTAAAATGGGATTCCTTATAGGAAATCAAGATTTGTTTTCTGGATTTTTTTTCTTTAATATTTTCCAGCTGTGGATGATTGAATCTGTGGATAAAAATTCCATGGATATATCTATCTCTATCTCTGTCTCTGTCTCTGTCCCTGTCTCTATTTCCATCTCTAGCCCTAGCTCTCTATATAGACCTACCATATATACTCAACTATGTCAACCTCATATAGAAGTCAAGGGCAGGTTTTGGGGCCAGAATTATGGATCTTGATATGACCAGTGGAAAAGTCGAGGGTAAACATAGGGGCATGTAATGAAGGATGTAAAGGATGAAGCAAAGGAAAACAGTAACAAAGAACTTACCAAATTCTTTCAGGCAAAACTGTTTGTGCCCATACTAAAGGCTGGATGGATGAGAGAGTACAAGGGGGTCAGTGCTTCCAGAGTAGATTAAACTCTTGCCTTTCACCAGGGGATGATTTTATATATATATATTGAAAATACTCCCCCCAAAAAGAAAATTCCCAAAAACAAACATTGATTTTGCCATTTTATATACTGTTTCACTACACTACTGCATATAATGGAACTGGAGCATCCACAGGTTTTGGTACCCATGGTGTGTGTATCCTACAACCCAACCCCAGTGGATACCACTGTAATTCCAAAACACCCCCCATGCTTTTACTCTTGCCTTCAGCTTTTCAAAATATTTTTGAGTATAATTTGAAACAAATTATTACTTTAGAAAAAGGATTTTACAGATATGTGCAAAAATTGCTTACGGTAATAGTAAATAATGTTTAGACGTATAATATGAGCAATTATACCTTTTATGCACTCAGCCGAAAAGACCTTGTGTTCTAAGAAAACAGAATCTAGCTCTCATCTCAGCATCTACTACAAAGGCACAAAGTAGGTGCTCTCATGGACTGAAACGCAGATTAATATGTTTTATGCACACAATATTGTGCATAAACATAATATAGGCAATTATATATATGCAGTCAGTAAGACAACATGTTGTAACAATTGGAATATAGAAGTAAAATAAGTCAATAAATAAATAAAATGCCCAATTGTTCCACATTTGGAATCCTTACTTTGTACCGAACCATTCATGCATGAAGATGGAAACAATCTGCAGGGACTAGATTTGCATTTAAATAAATCACAATATTCAGAGAGATGGGCAAAGTATGTTTGAGTAAGCTGAGTAATAAGTAATCTTTGCGAGCACCAAACAAAATTGTAAAGCACAAAAGGAACAATGAGCACATGAAAATAAGCAGCACATTTCTGGAAGGGCCACTCCTTTGGGGTTTTCATCCTGGGGTGGGTGGGGTGGGGGTATTTGTGCTAAAATCCACTTTGAAGATGTTCTTGAAAGGACATTCACATCACACTGGTCTCTACAGATTATATTATATATCCTCTGTAGTCTTTGATAACTTACCCATGACAAGATCATTCAAATCCTCAGAGCAATTGTTGGAGGGAAAAAAAGTATACAGAACAGTTCTTGGAATTTATTCATTTCTTTCTGGTGCTTAGTATTGACACATGCAGTCAGTGGACACGTATGGTAAGACTGTGTTGAACAGTGGTGGATGGAATAGAAAATGCCTTTGAATGCTTCATTGGAGCAGAGAAACAGGCAGTATGAGTGACTTTCTCTTCTTCTCCCACCTAAAGCATTGGTTCTCCGACTTTGGCTGTCCAGATGGTTTTGAATTTGGTTTCCAAAATGCCACATCATTGGCTATGGTGGTTGCAGTTTTGGGGTGTCCAAAAGATATGGAGGGCCAAACATTCAGAATCACTTTCCTATAGAAATCTTCCTTAGTTGTTATTCTTCTTCACCCTCATATTTGATTGCATCAAATATTCCTTTTCCTGAATTACTGAGATTTCACATAGTGAACTATGGAGAGCCAACATGGTGTAGTGCTTTGAGCACTGGACTATGACTCTGGGGACCAGAGTTCTAATCCCCACTCAGCCATGGAAACCCACTGGGTGACCTTGGATAAGTCATACTTTCTCAGCCTCAGATAAAGGAAAAGGTAAACCCTCGGAGTGTAGTGGAGTTTCCTTCCTTGGAGGTCTTTAAGCAAAGGCTGGATGGCCATCTGTCAGGGATGCTTTGATGGAGAGTTCCTGCATGGCAGGGCGGTTGGACTGGATGGCCCTTGTGGTCTCTTCCAACTCTACAATTCTATGATTCTGTGATTCTAAACCTCCTCTGAACAAATCTTAACAAGAAAACTCAGCAATAGGTTCATCTGAGGGTCACCATAAGTTGGAAATGACTTGAAGGCACACAATAACAAAGTGAAATTGGGAATAAAAGGCTTATACAACATATAAATACAGTACCATTATTTGATTTGAATTCATATACTGCCCCCACCAAAATGTTAGCATTTTGGACAGACATTTTGATCACATTTCTTGCCTGGAACAGAGAAGAACAATGGTAACCACACTTAGTAATATTACTTAAAATAACCCAGTGACCATTATATGAACATGAATAAAAAGCTTTCAGTTCCATTAGCAGAATTAAGGCCTCTTGATTATGAAAACTGCAGCCTACAATCTTCCACTGTTCAGAATCTATGCCATTTCCAAATTCTTATCTTTCTTTCCTGTCGGAAACCACTGGGCAGATGGTACAGCTGTACAATCACTCTGTTTTCATTTCCCAAATTGTAATCTTTTATAATACTTCGTAGCATTACTTTTTATTTTTTAAACAGTACGCATCTGTTTTACCCATTGCAATGAATAATGTAGATGCATACGAGGGGGATAAATAGGCCTGCATATTGCATTTTAAGGACTTTCATATGATTTCCTCCTTCCAGTGTTTTGTAAACAGCTCTGAGCTATTCAAAATATCATAGCTACTTTAGGAATCGGATACTTTCCTTTGGAAAAGCAAGAAGTGGCATTTATGCCCACAGAAAATCACCTGAAGTAAACAGAATGTAATTTAACCATTGTATCTCTTTGCTAGCTAGCTAAGTATAAGACAAAACATTTGTCATTTCATGCGCTTTACACATTGTTGATAAATTTAGGGAATGTATTCTGACCTCTGAGATTGGAATGGTAAGCCCTACATCCTTCTAATTCTAGAAGCTGTTAAACTTCAATAACATTGATTAACTAAAAGTATTGAATAATTCCTATATTTGAAGCCCATCTACACTATGGCCAAATGTAAAGTGTGGTAGCCAACATTTTTTTTGGCTGGGTCTTAATATGACACTTTGCGGCCAACAGAGGTGTGCAGGATTAGTAGTAGGTGCCCTACACCTGCTGACATATCCTTGCCTGCAAGGATTGCTGCAGGGAAAAGGTTTAGTACCTTTGCCCCCCGAAGTCTTATTGGAATCAAAATGAAATGAAATTTGTAGCTATCTTCTCTGACCAATTTCGATATGTGCAGCTGTCTCAAGCAAGGAGAGGGCCATGTTTACCTGTTTGCCAAATAGAAGTCTGGAAAAAGATGTCACAATCTTTATTCATCACTATAAACATAGCTGAATATTCAAGGATTCAGACTAGGAGTTAAGAATTAGGTTGAACTCCCATACTGAGCTGCCTAGGAGTAAGTCCCATTGAACTTCAAGAGATACATTCTTGAGTAGGCATGTGTCAGATAATCTTAGTAAATTTGCAGCACTGGGTCTGGAATGTTTTTGTATGTTTTGGCTTCCTCCACATTAAAAAAATATCTCAAATTCTTACTGTGTGGAATATAATTTTAAAAGCTTGTAAATTTTTAAATCAAGACAGATTGAAAGCACTCATCCAATTAGCACTGAATGTGTAGTCTGTTCAAATGAGTATGCAATGATGGTCCACAGAACTGCTGGGAGAAAGACTTGGCTTTCCTCAAGGCAGGTGCACCATAGATTCAGTTCAGTATAAAAAGACAAAACTGAATGGCTGTGATTCGCTAATAATCGGTAGTGTAATATTTCTGATCAGTCTTGGGAATAAAATGTAAGAGTGAATATAACAAATGCAGTTGTGATGCCACGCTTATGCTATCGCTATTCTGTCCACATGTTCAGAAAAACTAATGTACAACTGTCCCATATTTCTGTTGTATGGATCACAAATACATTTCACATCCAGATGTGTTGCCATATAGAAAAAAAGCAAAACTATATATTATAGCTTTCTTGCCTCATTACAAAGATTCCAAGAGAGGATGTCCCCTCAAGACCACTTAGGGAACCCATCCATTCTTTACCTAAAATTTAGGCCTACTTGACCACTTGAATGGTTGTACACTTTTAAGTCATTTCGACTTATGGGAGCCCTAAGGCAAACCAATCATCATTTTTTCTTGGCAAGATTTGTTCAAAGGGGGGTTGTCTTTACCTTCCCCTGAGACTGTGTGATTTACTCAAGATCATCCAGTGGGTTTCCATAGTTAAATAGGGATTAAATCCTTGTCTCCAGAGTCATAGTCCAATGCTCAAATCACAATATCACATTGGCTCTCATGCTGGCCAAATACAATACTGGAGATGACAGTAGTGTTCAGTCATCAGTGATCAATTTATTTGTCTCCTAGAAGATAGATTTGTGTTGCATTTGAAGGCCATGGTATGCAGTTGAGCTCTACTCTTGCATGTGAAAAACATGCATATGAGGTATAAGAGAGGATACAAATCTCATGGATCTGAGTCGGAGGGCGTTGTTCTCTGCCACATGTACACACAGTAAGCTGGGTGGGGAAAGTCTAGCCTTCTGGTTGTACATGCCCCTGCAAAGGCTATTTTGACATCTCCAGTGCACCCAACACACCAACCAAATTTTTGAGTAATGAAATGTGAAGCTATTTTGCCCATTATTTCACAACACTTTGAGAGTGTTTCTATAAACAGAAAGTGAACTAGAAGTTGATTACAGGTTCCCATCCTGTTTATGAAAGGGATGCTGCTAGTGTTGTGCACCTTCAAGTCAATTCCAACTTGTGGCAGCCTTAAGACAAACCTATCACAGGGTTTCCTTGACAAGATTTGTTCAGAGGAGGATTGCTGTTGCTTCCTTCTGAGGCTGAGTGTGCACCCAAGGTCATCTAATGGATTTCTATGGCCAAGCGGGGATTTGAACCCTGATCTCCAGAGTTGAGTCATAGAATCGTAGAGTTGGAAGAGACCACAAGGGCCATCCAGTCCAATCTCCTGCCATGCAGGAATTCCAAATCAAAGCACCCTTGACAGATAGCCATCCAGCCCAAACATGGACCTGTTTTTTTCTCAGGAAGTGCTGTATGCTAATTATGCATGTAAAATTAGGTACAGTGTGCCCTTACCTAACATAGGGGATCTGTTCTGGACCCCCCCCCCCCAATGTAAGACAAATCCTGAGTATGATGAAGCCCCATTCATTTGAATGGGGTGCCTCCCTGCGGCATGGAACGCAACATATGGGCCCACACCCCATTCACCATATTAGGGCTCGCCATCCATGTAACCTCATAGCGGCATATGGCAAACCCGCATATGGTGTGGGTGCACTGTATATAGCAATGTTGTTCGCTTCTGAATGGGCACATTCATGGGAAGACTGGAGCTGCTGCACAATGCTGAATTAATGCAGTTTGACACCACATTAACTGCCATGACTTACTGCTATAGAATTCTGGGTTTTGTTGTTTAGTGAAATATTTAGCTTCCTCTGTCTGAGAGCTCTGGTGTCACAACAAATTACAAATCCCACAATTCCACAGGATGGAGCCATAAAAGTTAAAGCAGTGTTAAAATGCATCAATTCTAATCCAATGCTCAAATTACTACACCACACTGACTGAATCTAAAATGGCTTTGGGGTGGATGATATGGCAGAAATGCCCCATAACTCCTAGAGAGCACAGAGGAACATGTGGGGGGGTGCACATTTTTTAAAAATATAGAGAGCCATGGTAGGAGTGGCTCTCCAAGGGCCAATGTGTCTCCCAGCTTCTGCAGTAGGATATAGACATCTGTGACCAATAATATGGAAGGAGTTTTAGAAATTCAGCCTTTTTTCCAAATGCAAGAATAATTATGAGAATCAAACGCAGCTATCCAGAATTAGACTGCTGTCATCCACCCTCCACTTCTATAATTAAAATCCCTACGTCGTGACTGAAATGCCTTCAGGCACGTGAATTATTCTAATTGTTTTGTGAATCTTGCAGGAAGAATAGCAATTAAGAAATTACAGGTACAGATGAAGATAGGTGGCCTAATCCTAATCATGTCTCATATTTGTTGTCCCTCCAAATATTATGCTATGCAACAAATTTCTGAGGCACTGGGGAATATGTACATGTTGTTGAATACAATCACCATTTAATACATCTAGGCACCATAACCAATCTCAAGCATGATTGGAATTGCAGTCCAACATCTGGATGGCCCCTACCATGGGGGCAATTTGATTGCTTACCAATCTGACTCCAAACATCTGGGTTTGTTCATGCTGACCAGGGGGTGATGACATGAACACAGTAGAATAGGCACAGTTTTCCACATCACTCTCTGAGTGGCACATAGGCATTCTATGGGAAATAATGCTTCTACTTTTCAATTGAATGATACAGTGTCTGCATATTTCTTGTCTTGAATATACAGTACTGCCCTTCTGTGTTTATGTTGTACCCCTATGTATTGGCGCATTACAGCCTTTTTTACATCATGCTCATAAAGTTTTTAGATTGCTTTTAGGGGTTTTTAAAGAGTATTTTAAAGTGTTTTAATTTTTTAACCTCTTTTAATTGGCTTTTATTTGTTCATTGGTTTAGAGCCCTTGTGGGTTGGCAGACGATACAGGATGATGATGATGGTGATGGTGATGATTGCTTCTTGTGAGGAAAAGCTGTTTGGCAGTTTTGATTTTGGAACCCAATGTTTGACCTGATCATTAAATCCTCGTTTTAGACTAATCAACACTGCATTTTGCTGTGTATCACATGTGAAAACAATCTCTGCTCCATAGATCACATGTATGGAAACAAGTACATGAAGAAATGGCAAGCTGATCCATGTTCCTGAATGTTTCAGTGGTTCTCATCATTTCATAGCAATTCCTTTTTTCCACATTCCAACTGCATGTGGAAAATTGTTTCTTAAAAGCCTGGGAGACACTCATATAAATGGCTTACTAGATGGATCAACTCCACATTTATTTATTTTCAAATGGGTACCTATTGTTTCTGCTAGCAAGAAATGGCTACAGACTTACTGGGGTCCCATTTTGCAGTCCACAGCAATGAGGGAGAAGTAGAGGCTTGGTGCCATCTTTGCTGATCAGTGTCTTCTTCCCATGGTCCCATGCAGTTTTTGCAGGGTTGCTTTAGAGGATGGAAAACCAACCAATCGGGGTGCCCAAGTAACTCGATGAGATCTCCCAGGCACACCTAAAAGCTTTACTCCAATCCATCGGATGATATATTCACTTCATTTCTCATCCCAGCTTCAGGCTTTTGCCCATCCACCCTCCTTTAATGTTGGCTTTTTACCTTGTAGTTATGTATGTTTTCTATTGTCACATTTGGTAGCTTGCATGGAGATTAAAGACAGTTTGGAGTAGATGGAGCCTCTCTTATGATATCTAGTTAGGGGACTCCCTTATGGGACTCTGGGTGATAAAGGTGACAGGGTCATTCCCAGCTTAGTGGCAGGGGATTAACCTCAAATTCAGGTGTCAGAGGTTTTAAATAGCAACATTCGTCCACAGGACATCTCATTTCAGGTTGGTCCCAACATGCATGTTGGGTTTCCAGTGAACATCTGTCAGCAGATGGGTCGGCCAATGTCTGGATTCAATCCCATGCAAGCCAAGCCATCTACAACCATAACCAATAAAAAACTGTGGCCTTTTTCTTCCATTCAATTTGTTATGTGTTTATTTTGTCAACCACTACCTTTTGTATAGTTGCCACTGGTTACCAGGAGGGGCACGCATGACAGTTAACAGCAGTAAAAATTCAATAATATTATGTAAACATTTTCAACAGGTGAAACAGACAATTAAAAAGGCACCAATAAAGAGAAACTGTCACCATCCAAATCCACCTTCAGCAAAAACCCAGCTGAGACACCAAAAGCATTTTTGCAAATCACTTGCATTTTGAAGCAGCTACTACACCACAAAATGCATGGCCTCAGCTTCCCTGAGTATTCAGCTCAGTTTCCCGTTAACACTCTCAATACTGGGCAGTGGATGGAGATAATATGAATAAGTTGAAAGGATGCCCCACCCCCCAGTCCTATCAACAAAAGCAGGCCTTTTATTACTCCCACAGAAAATCAAGGAATATATTTTTCTCTAAAGAAATGAGATTGTTCAGTTACCTGCCCTGTAAGTACATCACACAGAGAAGTCATGGCCCAAATCTAGTCTTCCATAAAATAAAATATGTTTTGATTTTTCAGGGGGAAAACAGCCACAAAACAAAAGTTCCAGTTGGTTTAAAGGAAATACTTTAATTAATTGAAGGAAGGTAATTTAACTTACAAATTAACTTTCAAATAGTCTGAAACAAACTATTACAAATCTTTAAATGCACCTCTCAGACATTTCCTTTTGAAGTGATATTATTAGTCTTCTGCACCTCTTCTTTCAATTATATGCATATTTCTACACTGGAACTGAAGGTTTGGAGCATTATCATTGCTCAAGCAACATGCAAACTGCAAAGTATTTCTTTGACAGAACATCATTCGTGGGTTACACTGAATGTGACCTTCTGAAGTCAGCTAAGTCTTTCCCATATGGCAAGTGCTACTGACAGGATGGGGAGGCACTACAGGAAAGTATTTTAGTATGCATGTTGTTAGGATTTTAGGTAACACCAAACAACAGTGATTCAATTAAAGAATATCCTTTCATAAAATGTCTCCTAGGAAAGACATGCACTGGAAACCAGGGCAGCAGCAGTATATCGTTCAGGCACCAAGGGCAACTTGAAATGCTCTGCCCTTTAAATCCAGTGCTTAACAGCACTGAGGGCAGCGCTAAAGGTTTGGAGTGCAGGATGGGTCCCTTTACAAGCCATCAGGAGTGAACCTGCCTCTGCAGTGAAGCCTGTTTCTTGCAATTGTTTTGCTATTTCTTCAACATCCCAGCATCCCTCCTCTTGCTTAGCCAGCAAATGGTTAACCAGGTGAGGATAGTAGACAGTGGAGATGCACTTCACCACCAATTTCTCATCCAGGAGCAGGGAAAGAAATTCAGAGTCACAGTTGGAGTCATCAACCTACAGAGGTGAATAACATAATGCTGTGAATACTTTGTATGACTACATTACTAGTATTAAAAAAGAAAAACATTCTGTTAAAAACATTTACAGAGGTAAAAACAGCCAAAAAGTTCTTGTTGTTGTTATTTCTTTTTTCTCAATAAAACTGAAAAAAAAAAACTTAGTACACATGAAGTGTTGTACAAATCATACTGCAATCCCATTTAACAACTGTGCCTTCTAATAATGCTTTAAGAATCTCTTCAGCGTTTTCAGTTAAATGCATAGTAATCATATACAAAACCAATGATCACATCTATATTATTTTGAGCAGTGTGGCAGAACCATTTGCCTCATTAATTAAAGACCAAAACAGGTAAGGGCTGTGTTACACTAACATTTCCCCTTCGGGGCTTTTGAAGCAGCCCTTAAAATGCTGTGTGGATAGAATCATAGAATCGTAGAGTTGGAAGAGACCACAAGGGCCATCCAGTCCAATCCCCTGCCATGCAGGAATTCCAAATCAAAGCACCCTTGACAGATAGCCATCCAGCCCAAACATGGACCTGTTTTTTTCTCAGGAAGTGCTGTATGCTAATTATGCATGTAAAATTAGGTACAGTGTGCCCTTACCTAACATAGGGGATCTGTTCTGGACCCCCCCCCCCCCAATGTAAGACAAATCCTGAGTATGATGAAGCCCCATTCATTTGAATGGGGTGCCTCCCTGCGGCATGGAACGCAACATATGGGCCCACGCCCCATTCACCATATTAGGGCTCGCCATCCATGTAACCTCATAGCGGCATATGGCAAACCCGCATATGGTGTGGGTGCACTGTATATAGCAATGTTGTTCGCTTCTGAATGGGCACATTCATGGGAAGACTGGAGCTGCTGCACAATGCTGAATTAATGCAGTTTGACACCACATTAACTGCCATGACTTACTGCTATAGAATTCTGGGTTTTGTTGTTTTGTGAAATATTTAGCCTCCTCTGTCAGAGAGCTCTGGCATCACAACAAATTACAAATCCCACAATTCCACAGGATGGAGCCATAAAAGTTAAAGCAGTGTTAAAATGCATCAATTCTGCAGTCTGGCACCATCCACAGACTTGGGATTTTGAGACATTCTTTTAGTTAACCTGCCTATGTTCAAGTGATGATGGAGAATAGATCAGTTCGGTGGCACGCACATTGATCTATAATTTTTAAAGTGAAAACAATGCATGAAATGGATTCAGAAACTACAGAGAAGACCTATAGTTCCCATGAGTGGAACTCTACTCGATGAACTCTTTCACGTGGGGGGGGGGGTACCATGAATAAATCACCATGAAATAGTCAGAAATTGTGAAAGAAGTGTAACCGGGCTTCATACCCCTGCACACTTCTCCCATCAGTAAATCATCTTGGAGGTGTCAGGGCTTCTATCAGTAAATCATAATGGAGCCGCCATATGGCAATAATGGAAGATCCTGTTATCATCAAATGGTGGCTCCAAGGATGCTTTGCTAACAGGAGAAGCAAGCCCTGACTCCTCCATGATGATTTACTGACGGGTGAAGTGAATGGGTGTGTGAACCCCGATCACACTTCTTTCCTGATTTCTGATGACTTTCTGGTGATTTACTCATGGTAAGCCTCCTGTGTGAAAGAGTCCACAGGGCATTATTGAAAGTAAGGGGAAGCAATATTTGTGAGCTTGTCCCCCACCCATGTCTCCTGAAAAATCTGCTCTGAAGAACCTTCTGGAAAAGAGAGGTATTTTGGTTGGCAGCCTTTGATTGGGAAATTTGATAAAAATCACTTCCTCCTATTCCTTCAGCAGCACCTTTTACTTTAATTTCAGTCCCTTCTGTGAATGAGCACAGCCCTTCCACTCACATAAGGAAACATCTGGTTGCAGCTAGAGATGCAAATTATATTTTAAAACTTTAAAAGCACACACTAAAAAACATGTTTATGAGTAGGGAAACTCTATTGAGAAAAATCTTATATTACCAGTCATTGAGTCTATATTAATACTAGTAATCCTCTTCCCCCTGGAAGGAGGCAATGAAGTTCAAACCCCGAGTTTCTCTTCTAGCAAACTGGCTCATTAGGCTGCAATGCACAATTTACTGTCCCCTTCAGATCAGTCAAACTGACTTCACTGGGAGCCAGTTGCTTTGAGTACAACCATGGCAAGTTTCCATGAGATGTGATTTGCAGACCTTATTCCTATTGCTAGAATTTGACCAGAATTTACTAGTGTGGTAAACTGAAAACAGGGCAGACATGTTTGGAAATGTGCATTCTTTACATCTTATTTAAGTGCTAGCTCATTTCACAAGGCACTCTGTTGGAATATCATGCTGTTTTAATAACCCACATTCAACCTCCTGATAAAAACTAATAAATAGGCCATTAAAAACATACCTAAAAGCCATCCCACACTGTCAAGTGCTGTACAGAACCTTCTGCTTCCACAAATGCGACTCCAGGAGATGAAACACTAATTATAGGATGTGGTTGATAAGATTAATGACTGCTCACCTAGTATATTGATGGCTTTAAGGAAAGGGGGGGGGGGAATAATATATTGCTACTCCTCAGCATGTGGCAACATCCTGTACTCTGTTGGCTCCTACAGCAGGATGGATAATCAATGGAAAATAAAATGTCCCGCACCCTCCTATAGTGGTGAAAAATACATCACCACCACACAATGACTCAACAGTGAAAATAACTTGGTTTAGAATGATGGCCTGTCCTATCACAATGTGTCTACACAGACAGAGAGATGGCAGCATCTTTTCTGTCCTTGAGCTTTATTATAGAAGCCACATGTTGGAAGTAGGCAAGGCTGAGGATGGCAGTTAATAGACTAAAGGGAAAAGCAGGGAAAACCACTCCTTCTCTTCCCTCCTGTGCTATTCTTCCTCTTCTTTTTCTCAGCCTAGTGAGTCACTGGGAAGGGACAGATTATACTTTCAGAGTCCAGAGGTGTATCTGCACTGCGTAATTAAGGCAGTTTGATACCACTTTAATTGCCAAAGCTCCAGCCTAAGGAATCTTGTGGTTTCTTGTTTGACGGTCATTAGCAGTCTCTGCTAGGGACATCTGCCTCTACTAGAAAATTCATCACCAAACTACAGGATTACACAGGATGGAGCCATGACTGTCATCCATTCTGTAATGTGGACAGCCCACTGCACCTTTTGCTTGCACACATGTGGTCCTACAGCTGCAGGTAGCAATGGTATACAGGATTGTTTTATAAAGTAGATTAGATTCATTATCATGTGAGGGAGACACCTAAGCCACAAGTCATTCAGCAGAAAGTCCAGGCTTTGAGGACTCAGGGAAGTAATGCTAGTCCCCTTTTAAACTGGGACAGAATTACCTGGTTCCCAGTATTTGAACCAGTGTTGTACCTAGAAGAGTAACAAGCAAATGAGACCTGCCTGGAGTGATGGTGGCCTTCCCAGTACCACTGGCAAGAGATCTCAGGGTGTATATAGTCTACTAAGCCAACTTCAACATGATGAGCTTGCTACTCTACCTCTGATTATGGCCACAACAGGAGACAAGAAATGAAGAGGATCATCTAGGGAACTGTTAAACTCTACTTCCATATTTCAGGCATGGGAAGCAAGGTCACACAATTTCCATCCCTGGTGTAGGTCACACAGAGACTAAGGAGAGGGAACTTAAAAGGAAATCAGAGAAAAAGCAAGATCTTTGTTAGCAAGTCATCAGCTGCTCTTAAACATAGTAAACTTATTATGATGTCGTAACCAGTATAGGTGCGCTCAAATTATATCTTCCTCTTTAATGTGGCAAAGTGAATAACTGCTATTGAGAGGATGGTCTAAGAGTTAGGTCAGAGGCTTTGCAGGACAGATGAGTTTTGAGGTGATGGGAGGGGTGAGAGCCAGCTCTAACAACAGCTTGTATCTTACCCTGAAAATTTTCCTGGGAGAATAATTTTCTTCTGATATATGCTCATGGACAATTTCATGATGGGAAACCTAATTCAACTATTGCAGCAGTGCTGGATATGAAAGCACAATAGAAACAGGTGATGAAACCTGTGATAACGTTGGACAACTGTGCTTGTGCCTTCTGCTCTTGCTCATCTTTGTTTGGTGTTATGAGTGATAATCACTGTCTCAAAATAAACCAAAATCAGCTATTTTTCTCATCACACTCTGAGTACCTTGATTAAAACTTTCTACTAAAAATGGCTGGTGATCATTGAAAGCAATTTTAAACCTAAATGGTCATTCAGGGTCAAATGAGAGTCCCAAAGGCAGCAAATTGGCTCCAAGACCCAGTGAACTTGCTTATTAGGTAACAGGACATATGGGATCCCATGATCTATTCTAAATTCCTGTCAAACATCTGAACCAAACTACAGATTCCTGTGGATGTTAAGAAAAAAGGAGTCTGTTGGGTAAATGAAACATGCTGACTATACTTCTAAACATGACATTGCAGAACATCTCATTATACCTCTTTCCTTTTTATTGTACCGAATTCCAACATGGTCATTTCATTCATTTTTTGCTAATACTTCTTTTCACTCAGATCTGCAGCCAAGGTAACACCTTTGCATCATCAACTTTCCTGCCCTCAAAAATATACAAGTAGTCCAGGAGAGGTGGAGAGGACAAAATTTTCCAGGTCTGAGGCACACACAAATGCTAACTAGGTATCTCCATCCAAAATTTAAGAAAACGAATAAATAAGTTATGACATTTGTTATTCTGGGAAAAAAACATCATGGCAGGGGTTGGACTGGATGGTCGTTGTGGTCTCTTCCAACTCTGTGATTCTATGAAACCCCCAACAAAATAATGAAAGGATGATTTCACTTCTAGCAAAAAGCATAAAGAAGAAGATGATCCAAACTGGATCAATGCTCCTATGCTTGAAAACCAGGATTCAACTAGCACACATTATGTGAGTCACAACCTCACCTTCTACTGTCTTGTAATTCACAAAGCTCCCTGTCCCATGACAGAGAAAGCTCCAGAGACCCATGGTTAAATATGCAGGGAAGAGATAAACCATTCCTTGTCCATCTCTGCTTGCCTCTTAGTGCAGGGGGTGGGGCGACTGTGGGCCTCCAGATGGTTTTAGCTTTCAATGCCAATTAGTCCAATGGTGAGGGATTATGGAAATCAGTTACCCTCCTTTGCCTTATTCACTAGTCCTCTCTTTCCATTCCCTTTACAACCCCTGGGATAAAATCAAAACTTGGAAAATGCCATAGCATTTTTGGGATTCTGGAAGCTTTGATTTTAAAAATTGGAACTATTGCAAACTTTGATTAAAATTAACTGCCAGGGAAAGAGTTAAGCAGTGAGAGACTGCTTTTCCTTCTCCCTTCTATGTCTGGGGGTGGGAGAAGGGAGAGAGATTGCAGTCATCTTCATTTTTCTTTGCACCTGTTGGCAGGGCAACCTGAAAGACACCCAGCAGGCAGAGCCAGGTTGCTTTCCTGTGGTGAATGCACTGTGTAGCCTGGCTCTTATTTGATCAGCCTCCTCCTAAGGAAAATAATCAAGTAATCCTTTAAGAAGAAACATAAGAAAGCAGCAACAGAAGTCAGTCTCTATGGAATGCAAAATAAAGCCCAAACCTTTAGTGCATCTCTCCAGATTTTAGAACATTAATAACCACAAAGCCTTCCCCTACCTGTGTGACAAAGGTCTTGAGAATTTCTACAAAAAACATTTTAAATTTTCCACTAGGAAGATACATTGACCTTAGGTACGACTGTACAGATTTATCAAGGCAAACAGTCATTACCACAATGAGCTGAGCAAAAGATAATCCAGTTAAACAATGAAAGCGAAGGATTGCTTTAAATGAGTTTTTAAGTCCATTGTTCAGTTGTTAAAGGACTGTCCTTGCATTAAAAACTCAGTGGCCTAACATTATTTTTACACATTAGCACATAAAATAAAATGTATGCAGCCTTTCTCCCAATAATGCTATTAGCTATAGTGCAGTTCAGATGAAGATCCACTTAGGAAGAGTCTACAAATAAGGATGGGAGATTTGCATGGGAAGTGTATCCTCTGTCCCGAGGGTGTGCCTCTTTTACTTCTAGGCCCACTGTATTCTAACTGAATTCAATCTAAAGTGGAAGTGGAAAGCTCTGATCTCTTCTTCAGTGCTGCAGTGAGAGGGCAAGTACACAATGCTGAGACTCCGAACCAAGTCATAATTTCAGTTTCTGAACTAGGCCATAGCTTCAATAAGCATAACTGATCCTTGTTTTTTTACTGGTTCATGATCACGTTGTCATCGGTCTTCCCTGCTGTTTTAGCTAATTTTTTAATTTTTAATGTTTTAGCTTTTTTAAAAAAATATTGAAAGCCACCTTGAATCCCATCTTGAGCAAAAAGTGCCAAGACAACCCCATGGCCTTAGGACCACTATAAGTCAGAAATTACTTGAAGGCACACAACAGCAAACAACAGTCAATTAATATTTCAATTTATTCCAGGTGAGATTGACTGAAAATAACTTAATACATATTCTGCAGTGGGCCCTTGCCATCTACAGGCTTGCCCTCTGTGGATTTAAGCATCTGCAGACAGCAAGCCCCGTTGTTCTCAATGGTGGAGAATGGCGCCCAGAGCTGGAGTGCTAAACCAGGCTGCTCTTATCCTCCTTGTTGCCTCCCATCACCATCACCACCGCTTCATGCTGGATTCTACACCAGTGCTCCTATGCAGACCTCTAGGACTACCAGCAGAGCTGGGACTCTGCATCCAGCCTGGTGCCTGAAAGCTGGTGGTCACCATCAAATTGCCACTGCTCCACTCTGCCACCCCAGCCCAAGGTCCAGAACAGATCCTCCACGGATACAAAGGGCAACTGTATTACTGTGCATAAATTTTCCCCATCTGAGTTTATAAGCTTCTTCATGAGCTGATGGATATTAGTAGATTTTCTTTGCAAGTTTCTTCAGAGGGAGTTTGTCATTGCCATCCTCAGGCTGAGAGTGTGTGACTCACCCAAGGTCACCCAGTGGGTTTCCATGGCTGAGCCAGGATTCCAACCCTGACCTCCCAGTGTCCCAGTCCAGCTCTCAAACCACCACACCACACTGGCACTGGGAAAATAAGAATATAATTTGTAGGGATGGAGAACACTCTGTAACAGGTTTTTGATGGAAAATGCAGAAGACTGTGGTCGAAAAGGAAGAAAGTGCTATCACACTAGTAGATGGGGGCTAGCATGATACTGAATGTAAGCTTTTGTATACCACACATAGAGAGACAAAAGGGTGTAGTGGTTTGAACATTAGACCATGGCCCTGGAGATTTTATTCCTCACTCAGCCATGGAAACCCAGTGGGTGACTGTAGGAAGGTCACACAGTCTCAGCCCCCAAAACCCCATATCAGGATCATTGTAAGTTGGAAATCACTTGAAGGCATACGACAACAAAATTATCACACATAGCTGTTGCAGTGCGGTAACTCAGATATTAAGGTGCCACCTTTGTCACCTGCAGAGTCAGACCTTCCAATAAACTGATGTGGTTTAACCAATTTTCTTTATCCTTTTAAAAAGTGAAACAGGTTGCCCATTTATTCATGCTGTTAGGCACACGCAACTGTTCTTTGAGAGATGCTGACAGACAGAAGAGCAGAAATACCTTGTGTGCTGGGTCAGTAGACACAGGATAAATGAGGGATGCTGTGAAGGGAGGCTGGATCATGCCTAACATTTTATCACATAATATCTCTTACAGACATCACCAACTTTTATCCCATCCATAAAATATCATGTCTATACAAAAGCTATCAAATATTTTTTTTAAAAAATTCAAGACTGCTTTCATCTCAAGCTAACATAAAAACCATTGCTGGGAATAGGGCACTTTACATAGTAGTTTATATTCATTGCCAGAGTATTGAAGGTTATGTTTGACACAGTTGGTTTGTTTTCCAATCAAATTTATAAATAAAAAGGAGTATATTTGGAAAATGAAAATTAGGTTAGTCATGTGGATTTCTTGTACTGCTTCTATGTTAATAAGCTAAAATAACAATTACACAGTCCTCAAATATAATTCTTTTCCTTCCACATGAATAATGTTTCCTGAGCAAACTACTTCATGTCATTTCTTTCTTTGGGGAAAATTGCATTTGGTTTTTTCCATAACGCTTTTGTTCATAAGCCTTCCTTTTTCAAGTCAGGGAGAGATTTATCTCCATGTGAGTCTTTTGCATTAAACTGGTTAGGAAAGTGAGTATCAAT
The DNA here is from genome assembly GCA_034509955.1 of Urosaurus nigricauda. Classification (NCBI taxonomy): domain Eukaryota; kingdom Metazoa; phylum Chordata; class Lepidosauria; order Squamata; family Phrynosomatidae; genus Urosaurus; species Urosaurus nigricauda. The sequence goes on along the minus strand of JAOEGL010000001.1, from coordinate 232,862,546 downwards.
TATAGCCACAAATATTTCCCAATTTCCATGGCTCAGCTGAGCAGCAAAACACCCCGTCTGCTGCTGCACTGGGCAGTCTGTGTGCTGTTCGTGGGGCTAAGCCATAGTAACTGCAATCACGCATACCTCTCTGGTATTTTTCTGTGTACATTCACAATCTCTTTATGTACCCACATTTGCACAATTGACAAGGAGCAGATTATCACTATCTGCTCACTTTCAAAGCCCTGCACGAGCTGGCCCCTCTCTATCTCTCTGAACTTCTTTCTCCCTACATTCCCACCTGTTCCCTCCGTTCTGGTAGCCAAGGTCTTCTGTCCCAGCCCAGGATTTCCACTGCCCCGTCCCGGATTCGTCCCTTCTCACTTGCTGCCCCTCACTCCTGGAACCTCCTCCCCTTACAAGCATGGCTCAACACATCTCTAACCAGTTTTAAAACCGAGTTAAAGACTATATTGTTTAGGGAAGCGTTCCCAGGAAGTTTGCAAGTGTAACCTGGTTGTTTTGATGCTTGATTCCATATTTGATATTTGCTGTTTTAACTTGTTTCTTATGATGTTTCTAACCTGTTGCTTTAATCTCTAGATTGTATGCCATAGGCAGGCTTTTTACATAGTCTTGATTTTATTTGGTTTTTGTACAGTGCTGTGTACACTTACGGCGCTTTATAAATAAAGCTAATAATAATAATAATAATTTAATATTTATTTACTTACTGCATTTATATCCCATCTTTTGCCCAAGATAGAATTCAAGTGGCTTTATATATATATATATATATATATATATATATATATTTTAAAAAGCTAAAACATTGGTTTACAAAAGGTTTTTAAAAGAATAAAACAACATTATTATTTTTAAAATGAAAGAGCAGGGATTTGAACCCTGGTCTCCAGAGTCACAATCTAACACTCAAACTACTACAGCATGCTGGCTTAATTGATACTATTAAATAAATTGCTGTTATTTTGACAATGCTGTTATTTTGGTGTATGTTTTATGTTTAGAGTTTCAGCCTTATTTGAAATGATTTAAAAAATATGGAAGAGTAGGACAAACATTTAAATATACTTTTTAGAAGTAGCAACTTTGACCATGGTCCCTAGAGATTAGCCAAGTATCACTTGTTTTCACAGTGAAATGTATTATTTGGAAACTAGAACATTACTCAAAGAAACACTGTTAATCTTAAATATTGCCTGCTGACTGAAACTAACATTAAAACCACCTTAAAAGCCAACATTATATCCTACTGTAACAGACAAACCAATTAAACAGGCAACACTAACTTTATCTCAATTATTCATATACAATATTCATTGCTGGAAAAGGCCTAGTTATTTTCTGATGGGGAGGAAAGATGGAATTGGCAGATTGCAGCAATTTTTGGAATATCAACACAAGGGTCCTGCAATTTTGGAGATGCTTGCAAAAGAAGCTGTTTCTTTTATTGCAGACAAAAGCAGCTGAATTCCTAGTATCAGCACTTCCAAGCATCATTCTTTTAAATGTAAACATCCATAAAGCTGTCAGCATCATACAACGAATGGCTAAATAATACATTGGATCAGCAAGCGAGTACTGCATTTCCTCTTGCACAGCCATGGTTTTGAGCTACGCTATCTCTGTGTCAAGGAAATCAATAGGCTCTGATTTGGCTTTCCAGATGCTACTTATGAATCTCCTGCTTAATGTAAATAGCGATTGAATTTGGCAAATAAAAGAACAATGGTTAAACACAAAAACAGGCCAACTCATATGAACAAACAAAGCAGAAAAAAAAAACCCTGTAAGAATATATTCTGTAGTCACATAATATAGCTGTAAGTTATACAAACAATTAAACCACTATACTCAAACTTCTACTGTCTTGGCGGGAATATTCAGCCCATCTTTTCCATTTGGATACTATCCAGTCTCTTTATTCACTTCAGTATTGGAATGTCATATCTGCTTCTTAAGAATCAATCAGAAAGCAGTGCTCACTGTATCCCAATTCCCTTCTCTCTCCTGCTATTTCTTGCTGGGGGCAGGCATGTCAGGGATATTACAAAAATGGTTGCTCATAATAATTGTGTGGGTGCATGGTCCTTCAAGTTACCTGCCGACTTATGGCAGCCCCATGAATTTCACCAGGTTTTCTTAAGCAATGAATACTCACAGGTGGTTTTGCCAATTCCTCCTTTGAAACATAGCCTACAGCACCTGTTATGTATTGGCAGTCCCCATCCAAGTACTAACTAGGACTGCCCCTGCTTAGCTTCCAAGATCAGAAGGAATGTGGTAATATTTAATTACCTGTACAGTGGACTCTTTGTGTATGTGGAGGATCTATTCTGGACTCCTCCTCATATGGGAAAAAATGTGGGACCACAAGTCCCATTGTTTGCTACGGGCACACATACCATTTTAATACCCGGGGCTTGCCATCCACATGAGCTTGAGTCCGGGGATGGCAAGCCCATGTATGTCGCAGGTAAACTGTACTATCCTACATCCAAAGGCTCAACATGATAACAATACGTATAGAGAAGGGGTGGACAACTTCCTTGTAGTGGGATGGAGCATACTGGGCCCCCTCAATTCACCACTGTCTGCACAGTGCTGCTGCCATTTTGGTGGCATATTTTGGTGGTGGAGTGTAAATAGCTGGCAGAATCATTTATGTGGCGAGAGTGTGGAGGGTGGTGCCAGAGAGTGATCAGGTTTGCAACTACAGTACAAGGTGTTTTTCGAGGGGAATAGCAAGGCAAATATTCAGCAAGGAGTCAAATACACAATCCAGTCTTTAAACCTGATAACGAGTTAAGCCTGAAGATTTTTGTTTTTCAGTTTATTAAAAAAAGGGAAAAGAAGAATAATCACATTTTACAATGTCAAAACTGTCACTCTGGACATCAGTAATTTAATTAAAATTAATCAAACAGTTTTTCCATATACACAGGGCACCCCTAGAGTCAAAACTGTGGCACATATTTCCCAGGTTGAATGGATTCTAGGTTATATTGCATTAATGGCTAATGCGTAAACCAAAAAGAACAAGTGAAGCAAGACACCAATACAAAAGGTCTTTTGTTATTAGACTAAACAAGTGGTTAGAAAGATAACACAAAATGATATTTTTTTTAAAAAAGATTATTAGTTTTAATCACCTTGAGCATAGAAAAAGAACTGCTTAGCCCTATGGTCCTGCAGATTACACACACAAAAGCTTAGGAAAGTTATAATAATGATAAGACACTCAAGAGGCCTGGCTTCCTACATGAAGATAAAAGAGCTAATTTATCACCTGAAACAAGGAAGGATGGTTAATTCAACTCCTCATACCTTCGAAAGAGCTGTTATCTGCTCTAGTGCCAGAAAGTGAAGATCTTGATCTCTGCTTTCCACAAGCAGTTTCAGGGACGGCAACTTCAGGGACTGGTTAAGCAACAGCAAACACAGGTCTTTTATGCACTGAAAATAAAAGGTAAAGCTTGTGTAGTCAGATTGTGGAGGGGGAGTGGTGCAACTCACGCTCAGGTTCAGGATAATCAAGTGTGAGATGAAAGTCAAACCTTTCTGCAGCAAACAAAACCTTCAGCCTGTTTGAAAAGTTGAAAGGAAGGACTGAGTAAAAGGGATGTCTTTCAACATGGCAGATAAAGTCACCTGAAAATTCCTATTATGTGAGCAGTACAGAGTATGATCAAAGCACTTATGCTTTGGGAAGGCCCTTTCCTTCAGTGCACACTAAGGGAGAAGACCAGCAGCTATTAAAGGCAGTCTCACAGTGTTGTAAGCATGGTTTGACTTTTTCTTTTTTTGACCATATATATAGATGCTTCATGCAAGTGACTGAAAGATCTGGTATATATTAAGGCAATCAAACAGCATTCTCTCATTGCCACCACCAACTCCTTCTTCTCTTCCTCTTGATAGGGAACAAAGCAGCTGGCCTAAAATGAGAAGAGACTATACTATTGCCATCTGAGGCCCTTACCTTCTCTCACATGGCCATTGTCCCCAGAAAATGAGGACAATGCTCCATAGGAGAGTATGTGACAGGGAAAAAGTCTGTCTCAAGCTAGTGTTAATATGGCATGTTGCTCCCAAACTGGAGGGTTGAAGGATGAATGCCAAACCAGTGGCTGCAACATGAATCAATGATATGTTGCCAGATGTTTGTTGTTGTGTGCCTTCCAATAGTTGCTGACTTATGGAGAACTTAAGATGAACCTGTCATGGAGTTTTCTGAGGCTGAGAGTATGTGACTCATCCAAAGTCACCTAGTGGGTTTCCTTGGCTGAGTGGGGAATTAAACCCTTTTCTCCAGAGTGTAGTCCAATGCTCCAACTATTATACTGGCTCTCATTGCCAGATGTGCTTTACAAAAAAGCTCAAAACAGATGCATAGTGATACAAGCGTTTCACTAAGAGATTTGTAACTACAGACAGAAAAGCAGACGTATCTTAGAAAATACTACAAACCTCCCCACTCCCAGCTATGATTTTTCATACAACTAAAATCAAGGAAATGAAATCTCACAGCATGGTTTGATATTATAATGAATCTCTCCCAGAAATTACCAATGGAGCCTGCCAGTTAATGGTTGTGCTGCACAGTTAAGTACCACTTATCTCCCATAAACAGAAGAAGGAACAGCAATAAGTCTTGTCAGTATGGGCATGGCACTTGTTGCAACATTTTTCCTCATTAAACCCTGTGGGGTAATTAAAGCAAGAGTAAGAGATATTGTACATGTGCAGGAAAAAAAAACCCAGGGTGTAATGAAGGGATGGAATCAAGTGGCTCATGGTAAATCCATGATGACTGTGTGGTTGTCTTGCCTTGCTCTTGACAATATTTGCAACTGAAGGGCCCAGTCCTGAATAGGTTTACAATTTGTTTTGTAATAGATGTTTGAGTAATAAATGTTGGCTTAATCAAGGCTGCACACTAGGAATGTAAATAATGTTTGCAATTTTATCACCTTGGTAAGAAAGCCCACGGGGGGGGGGGGGGAAGGAATGTCAACCTCAATGCTATTTTTTCCCTCTAAGTAAGGGGTAAAGGACCAATATCTTTTCCCATTTTCATTATTAAAAACAAATTTTGGAGACGCTATGATGGGGTTTTCACCAACACATATTTTGTACAAAATGCATTTTTTCACATAGTCCCCAAAAGAAGAAAAGAAAATCTATCAAAATTGTGCAAACTGTCAGCCAGTATGGAGAAAATAATTGAAATTATTCATTCTTTCCTGCATGGATGAAATGAGTGAAGATTTGCATCTCAACTTCATTCTACACATTCAGATCCTGATTTAAGGGATGTATTCTAAGGAGGCTGAGAGGGAGCAATCTACCCAAGGTCACCCAGTGGGTTTCCATTACTGGTCTCTGATCTTCTGGAGTCCTAGTCCAATACTTCAAAATACTAAACCATGCTGTCTCCCAGTTATAGAGGGGAAATCACGATGGGTATCAAGAACCGGATTTTAATAGCCTACTTATGATTAATAACAAAATTTATTCATGTATATATAGCACCTGGGTGGGAGTAAATGGTCTGCTGGACTAGAATTCCCAACAGCTGTAGTCATCATAGACAGTGCTAAGGAATCGCAGAGATGCAGTCCAATAGCATTTAGAGGACCACATATTCCCTGCTTTGACCAACAGATGTCTTGAAAGTCAGGCAAACTAGTTGGAATCTAAGGACTTATTCCTATGCTGTGAGAGATGGGATGAAACACAGGAAGGCATATGTGTCCATTGCTTACTTTAAAGCTCAGATGGACCATAGATGGGCATTGTAAAATTACATTAGCTATATCGTGTATAGAGCCAGGGTGGTGTAGCAGTTTGAAGGTTGGACTAAAACTCTTGGAGTTTAGTCAACTTCCTGCTTTACCATGGAAACCTACTGACTGGGTGACCCTGGGCAAGTCATACTCTCTCATCCTCAGAGGAAAGCAGGGACAAACCCCACACTGAACAAATTCTGCCAAGAAAAATCCCATGATAAGTTTGTCTTAGGGTTGTCATAAGTCAGAAATTGCTTGGTGACACACAACAACAACCATTTCATGCAGATGAGGAATCCACACACATCCTGGTTAGCAATTCTGCAATTAACAGCAACATTCATTAATCACTTAACCACAGTTAAGTAAGGAAGGAAATTTCCTCCAGAAAGGAAGCTCCTAAGGTTGGTTCCCCATTTGTAAGATGGAACCAGCCAGTATGTGCTATTAGTCACTATGGTTTTAGACATCTCAGAATCTGATCTACTTACATTTACCTTAGATATTTACTAGCTTACTCTGGTTTTATATTCTTTTCCCTTCCCATTTTTCCCTGCCCTAGTCTCTGTAAATAGGAGTGCTGTTTGGGGTTCTTTTGTAAGAAGTTTTATAGCTCTGTCAAGCCTCTTATGATTCTGCTTCTTCACTTACAGTTTTGATGGGTTTGCAAATATAAAATGTTACTGGCACTATAAAAAACTGCTGCTTCACCCAGGCTGTACATTGTAACAGCCATCAGCATTTATTTTTGCAAACACTGTGCACATGACAATAAATTGTGCTTTCCAGACACACAGAAATGTGTAGAAATATACAGTGTTCAGTGGTTCATTCTGTGCTCTGTAAGTCTGTTGTTGTTTATCAGAAATAAAATAAAAACAAAAAGAGAACATTTCAAGAGATTTTAGAAAACTTAATATTTTTAATTTTGCTAGATCACATAGAGTACTTTTAATCCTTTTCTATCATCACCTATTCTTCCAATATTCACTTTGCACTTGGGAGTACAGCTGGCCAGTGAAAGATTTAGACCATTAAGTTGGTAAAGACGTTACAACACACTCATGCCATATCAACAGCCAAGTCCCTGTATACTGCAGCTCTGTTTTACTGATTCAAATCACATTTGGAATAAGCTAAATATAACTGGAATGAATGTATTAGCATGCTCAAGGATTTCAAGTATACCAAAAACAAAACATTTTTAAAAATCCAAACATACAACAAATAGAATAACCCCACTCCACCAACTCAGCATGAACTAAGCATGCTCAGTGTTCAGCAGGGGCCCTTTCAAACTTTATAATTACAGCACTATCATTCCACTTAACTGAAATGGCTGAATAATGTGGAATCCTAAGGTTTGTAATTTAGTGAGTCGCTAGAGAGTCCTAGCTGAGAATTACATTCTCTTTCCGAAACTGCAGATCCCAGGAGGGATTCTATAGGATGTTGCCATGGGAATTAAAGTGGAATCATAGTGCTATATTCACACAGTGTGTGAATGGTCCCTAGAAGCCATTTGAAAGCTAGTTGGAAAAGAAAAATGGAAAACGGACTGAAAAAAGACAAGGGGGAAAAAAGATAAAATGATTGGCTTGAGCCTCATATAGCTTATATCCCAGAGGCTGGTACCTTGGGAATAAGAGTAAGACTGTGACATCTAGAGACCTGAGCATATGGACCAGGACAGCATGGGTGAGCCCCATTGGTCTTGGGTTGATCCGTGTGCCGGCATGAGGATTCGGGAGCAGTTCACATACCTGTTGCTGCACTGACACCTGGGACTGGGACAGACATGTACTCCTTACCTTGCCCTGCGTCGCCCCTACTGAAAGCCATCCTGCCCCCCAAGTTAATGCATCTGATGCTGCCTGGATGTACCCACATGGAGCCATTTCCACATCAGACATGGCAAAAGGGGGCTCCTGAGGAAGAGTGATAACTGGCATGGTAAGGAGCATAGGGGAGTGATGTGAATACCAAGATTTTACCGTGGAGCTTTTTGGAAACTCTGCACAAAACCAGGGGTATTTTACCCCAAGGTAAAGGATATTTACCCTGGAGTAAAGCTGGATCAATGTATGGTCTTGCACAATCACAGCTGATCCTGCTCCAGTGGTTTTGGCTTGCATCATCTGGTCTAGACAACGTGAAGATGGGGGGGGGGGGGGACCTGGGCCTTTTGGCCTTTGCAGACAGCTCCAAGATCAGCTGTTAGTGTTGTAAATGCTCTATGGGTGATTCTCATATCTTGGAGAGGGCATATAGCTGGAGGGTGGGGTGACATCTATACATATACCACTTAAAATGGCATGTGTATAGAAGACATCTCCTAACGTCTCAGAGAATAATTGCCAGTTAAGAAACACACAATTCTGGGTTAAATGACTGACCCTGCAGAAGTGACATTTGCATGTACATGGACCTATGCCATCCCATTAATACTTTGTTAGAGTATTATTTAAATTAAATTGTTATTCTGTTATTGTACTTTGTTGTGCTATGATTAACCTGACCACACCCTTTATATACTGAAGGGTGGTTAAGAATAGCATAAAAAATCAATGAATGTGATGGTGGTATGATTGTTGTAAAAACCCACAGTAGAATCTTTTAGTTGTACTTCTGGGGGACCCTGGTGATCTGAAACACACCTAGCCAATGAAAGAAAGTGCTTCATGAACATAGGGTGCTGTGCTATAACTGTATTGAAGGTTGCAGTTGAGACAGATATAGTTCAAAGGCCCTGACCAATTATCTTTCTGTGTTGAATAAGGAAAAGGCAGCCACTGATGAGTTTACTAGCAGTGCAAACTTGTTCATCTCTGGCAAGGGCTCAAATCAGGAAAAACTCACCTCTGCAGAGAGCATGTGCTTTGTCCCATATAAGGAGCGGCATATTTTCAAAATCTCATTTCCTGTATCCTCTTTATGTTCCTGTTGGCATTTCATAAGCATCACTGTTCCCAGTTTAACCCAAGGATTATTACTTGGACTTGCTCTGAAATTCAGGAGGAAAAAGTTTCTTGTAAGTTAAAAGAAACTGATAAAGAAAAAAGAAAAGAAAAGCATATACTTTTTTGCATGTATCAGCTTGTTTGAACATATAGACTGATTTACATTTTGACAAGATGTATTGAGACAGTAAAAAGAATCAAGTTCCTTATAAAGTAGAAAAGACTCCTTATGAAAGCAAAAGGAATATCTGAAGTTAGCTGTAAATTAATCTTCTTCACACAAGGGAACAACTAGATGCTGTGGGGGGAAACCTCTCTTCCAGAATCCATTTCTTTTCATTCACTACAGCTACCAAATTTGAAAAGTTCCTTCAGTACTATTGTTTATAACAAAAGACTAACTGCTGGGACAGGCTGCCCAAGTATAAAAATTTACAAGGGATAAAGAACTGCTGTCTTTCTCCTTCCTCAACAATAACTATCCTGAGGGGACAATGAATTGCAAGCATTGTGATAAAGAGGAAAGTTAGCTTTGTGCAAATTAATTTCCCATGAAAATAAGTGGAAAGGATGCCATGTAATAGCACCACACAGGGAAGCCTCAGCTATTGCTACCAGTGTTCACATATGCATCCAAATTTTCACATGTACATATTGAATTGGAAAGTACAGAAAACATTCACAAAGTTGTAGTGCATGCATAGTTTATTTTTCACCAATAGTTTGGCAAAATCAGGACTTAAATAAATCAAGAATATTGACAGTTGGGACACAGGACTTTCATTTTGTTATAAATGTTGGAGGGGGTGGTTGTTAAGTGTATTGACTTCCTGGCACTGAATCAGAAGACTGTTAGTACCATGTTTCCCTGAAAATAAGACAGTGTCTTATATTAATTTTTGCACCCAAAGATGTGCTAGGTCTTATTTTCAGGGGATGTCTTATTGTTCCATGAAGAAGAATTCACATTTATTGTTGAACAAAAAAGGAAAAGAAAAAAGAAAAAGAAAGAACATTTATTATATACTGTATATAGCAATTCAGCAAAACCTCTGCTAGGTCTTATTTTATGGGGATGTCTTATTTTCGGGGAAACAGGGTAATAATTACTAATAACTATTACTAATAATTATGACTGAATTACAACAGGCGAATTTCAGAAGCTGTGGTTTGCAAGATAAGAGATTAGAGGGGCTCTAAGCAAAGGCTTGGACACACAAGAGTAAGACTAGATAGGTTAACAACATTTTTTTCAAAGAAAAAAAGAGTAAGAAAGTTGAACTGAAGCCTAAATACCATAAAGCCAATACACAAACCACCCCATATTCTGTCTTTGCTCATCACAGGTTATTGAGTTAGTGTTTTGGTTTGACTGAGTGGGTTCAAGATGGAGAGATACATTGAGAATATGGTCCCTCATTACTGAGTGTGGAAAAACTACTACAGAAAAAAAAATCTCCCTGTACTTGAAAGTTTATAATAATGATAGTCAAGTGTAATACCCCCCCCCCTTTGGGAAAAGATGCTCAAGGTGATGGTAATTCAGTTTTTGCTGATCCTGAAGGATGTAGATCATCTTGGCCCATTTCAGTCTGGATTCTGACCCAACCATTAATACACAATTTTACTCTTTGTGATTTTTTCACCTTTGACCAAAGTACTGTCCTGGATTGACCCCCTCGGACTACAAACTGAATGCTGTTTTATGGTGGTTCTGCTCCTATTTATGAAGCAGTTTGTACATGAGGGGACTGTATGTTGTCCTCTTTGCTGTAGAAGTCTCGAGATACCATAATGGCAGGAATCTTCTTGGTGCACAATAGCAGTAGCTGGCACTTTGTTTAGAATCAAATAATGGTAACAAGGTGAGACAGACAAAATTGTTCAGCTCTGAGTATACCAAATTAGGTTCAAAGTGCTGGTACTGGCATACAATGGTCTACACAGATCAGCCAACTTTAGGGAGCCTTGGTTGCATAGTGGTTAAATGCCAGTACTGCATTTCGATCCCAGGAACTGCTCCAAGGTTGACTCTGCCTTGTATCCTTTCATAGGTCAGTAAAAGGAGTACCCAGGTTGTAGGGGGTAATTGGCTTACACATTGTAAACCGCTTAGGGAGTGCTTGTTCACTGATAAGCAGAATAGAAATGTACTTGCTATAGCTATACTGCCCAAAGCAATACGAATCTCAAGAGTGGCCCTGTTGCCAACATTGAGGCCAAAGGATTTTCTTTTTGATTAACAACAAAGAAGCAGGCCTTCTCTACGGACCGACCACCAATCTGTGGGTATGTCAGGACTCAGTGCTGGTGGCTTTCTAGCCTTTATTGAAAACATACCTTTTTATTTTGGCTTTCCTCCAGACATGAGCTGATTTGAATTCTCTTTCATATTATTCTATTCTTGTCTTTTTATTGGACTATTTTATTGCTTTATGGAGTTGTAATCCACTTTGGGAATTGTGCAAACGAGAAGCAGAATAGAAATATTTCAAATAAATGGATGAATACCCAAATATTGCTTTAACCATGCAACAGTCCTTATTTGAGAAGATGCAAAGAAAATTTGAACGACTGTTGACAGAACAAATGTGCAGTGACTGGTGAAATCATTGAATACTTAACTCAAGCTACTGAAAAACAACAAACACAGCATCTAATTGCTGTAATCTTATTGCTGAAAGTAAACTTTAAGAAAAGAGTAAAACAAAGACTAGGGGCACACACATGGATATACAGAAAGACAAAATCTTTATATACCACTTAATTAATTGCAGCAGTCCTAACGTCAGACAAACAGCCTAATGAGGCCTGAATAATACACATCTGCTCAGAGATGTTGTAGGGCCATTTGAGACTGTTATCTGAAAACTGAAAACACAGAATGCCTACGGAGGTGCACAGTTCTCTCCGACTTTAGCAAGGACACCATTAACATCAATAAGCACAATAATTTATTCAGATAGTTCCTCTATGGTGATGCTGAAGAAGAGAAAGGTGAGACTCTACAAAGGTAACAATGCATTGCCAAACTACTAAATTGCGCCATAATTTGCATACAGGCACTGCATTTTCTTTCTAAGGTGCAGTACATAAATTCAGCTGTCACAGGAATTACTTGCTGAGCACGATTCCAAGCACCGTAATACAGGAATGGCCTACAGTTATATTTGAACTGTCTTATACGAGAAGCAGGAATTTAATGCTTTTTATGTCGTGACCATTGGTGCGGCTGCCACATGTATATGACATTACTCATACTGGTGGTGGGGGAAACATTAACCTTCAAGAATTAGATGAGTCCATTTTTAGGCAAGATTTTATAAAGAAGATTCTGATTTCTGGTGATTGGTTTCTCCCTTATTTTGCTTTGCTATATTTCTGAGTTATTAACATTGGTGAATGTGCATGCTTGCTGCCTTGAATATTTCAGACAGAAAAGAAGGATTAAAATAATGATAATAAGAAAGTAAGCACACAAAAGAAATGTGTAAACTGGCACATGGTTTAGTGAGGATGAAAGCAGTGAGAAGTGAGAAGTGTAACTGTGTAGATCTTTTATTAAAAGGATTTCAGACAGTGAAAGGCCTTTATCTAAGACGCGAGATTCCACTGGCACTCAAAACTAGATGTATCAATAGTCCAACTCAACCAAAGACAGCTTCATATATTTCATATAAGATACCTCCTCCTAACTTCAATCTACAAACTAAGGAAGGGCCAACCTGTCACATATATGTGTTGGGGAGAAAAATATGAGCAGGTATCACTCTTTAAACCTAAAATTCTTAATTCCTTCTTCAAAGTAGAGACACTGAGCTATTGTTGCTGTGTGCTGTTTAGACAGAACAAGCCTAACCATGTGCTCTTTCTTCCCATGTATTCAGAAGATAGAAAGGGAGAATACCAGTGACCACTACTGGAACAGAATCCTCTATTTTATCCAACACGTTTATTGTAATCTTGTACTGTACAATTTCGGTTTCTCTTAAAACTTGGTAGCCATTGTAAGCCTGTAGTAGAATTTTACTCAAGGTTGAAGTCAATCTAACATATTTCCAATAAATGCAACATAAACAGTTATTAATGTGAAGACAAAAACAAAACACTTATAATTAAAACACGTATAATTGCTCAGACATTTTCTGAAAACCCTACTGATCTTTAGTATTTGGACATACTACATATACTTGTGTGTAAGTCAACCTTATGTATACGTTAAGGGCAGTTTTGGAGTCCAAAATTATACATTTTGATATGACTTGTGGATAAGTTGAAGGTCATTCCACAAAGAGTGGAAAGCATCAGCACTGCCTTAGGATGTCAGTTGCACCTGGTCCCACCCAGATATTTAAAAAGGACTTTTTCCACTCTCTTCAGAGAAGGGGAAGGTTCCTTTTTCTGATAAAAGTTAAGGTATAGTGTTAACTCTTATCAAAAAAGGAACTGAGTAGAGTGGCAAAAGACAAGAACTTAATCTGTCCCAGGACAATTAAAATAATCACTGACCCCCCCCCCCCATGCTCTCTTGGCATTCCTTTGACAGAACCTACCAAAGAGCTGCCACCCCCATTTTCCTGCCCATGCATTCAAAAAGGCTAAAAGTGGGGTCATGTCAGTGAGAGTAGAGAGGTTCAGTGCTTCTTTTAGGTTCTCTTCAGATGGATTAAGGCCTCACCTTTTCTCACTCTATTCAAGGAAGGGGATAGTTGTTTTTTTAAATAAAAGTTAAGAAACAGTACAATGACCTGGATAAAGTGGCCCAGGTTTTTGGGGCTGATTTTTTATTAATATCTACAGACCTAGACATGATATATACAGTAATTCTAAAATAAGTAACAGATTCTTCATGGATATTTAGACTCAAGGAAAAGAAAACTGCTTTCAAAGTCAAAAGAAAGACAAGTCATTAAAAAAAATCCCAGCCATTTAAAAATTCTGCTAATGGGTGAACAAATACTTACACATTTATGCTTTTCATAGGTGGCCAAGCTTGCAGGAGCATAACTAAATGCTGAAATTCTGCATGGTCTTCACTAGCTTCCAAAAGTTTCAAGAAGAGGGTGTATCTCTTTTCTTCATTTTCAATGTCATTTATTTCTACCTAAGAAATTGAGAGAGGGGGTGGGGAAACCATGCTACGTGAGGTACCCAGATTAATAAATCCACAATGGTATAGTTTTTCAACAACTAATATGATGCACTCATATTTATAAGCAAAGTTACAGTTGGAAAATGCAGGAGCAGTTGAAGATTTTCCAAGGAATCATTTTATTCAGTCTAATGATATGTGCTGAACACAGAGACACATGTAGATAATATAAAATTAACAAGGATTAAATTCCCCAAACAATAGTAAACCCACACAAACAGGCTAATGGAATAGTGCTAAGAAAACCCATCATCTCCTGAAATTCCTTAGAAAAATAAAAATAAAAGTACTGCAGTTCAAAAAAAGTCTTGTATCTAATGTAACTTTGTTTAGGCAGTAATGTCTCACTGGTGGTTGTGTTTTTACCCACAGTTGTACAAGGAGAAAACTAGCATAAGCGATATTCAGAACACTAAAGTCATGAGCACTGATATCACTTATAAAATTTCTTGTGCAACCTGACGTAAGTAGTGGTTTCAGCTGATGGCATCACGGAAGAGATGTAAAGGTATGGACCACATTGGGTGGTCAGAGAAAGTGACACTGAGGCTACATCTGCACTGCAGAAATAATTCACTTTAGCTGCCATAGCTCAATGCTATGGAATTCTGGGAATTGTAGTTTTTATGGACCAGAGTAGTCTGACAGAGAAGACTCACAATGTCTCACAAAACCCAAAATTCCATGGCATTGAGCCATGCAGTTAAAGTGTGTAAAATTGGATTATTTCTGCAGTGCAGATGCAGTCCGAAATGATTGCTATAAAATTACAGTGGTCCCCCGGCTTACGAATCCCCCGGGTTACGAAAACCCCGGGATCTGTAACTGGCGGGACCGCTAACGTATCCCCGGGATCCGAAAGATCCCCCGGGATACAAAAGAAAAAAACCGCGCGGCCCCTTTAAATCGGCCACGCGGTCCGTTTACAATAGCGGTCCCCCGGGAAACAAAAGCTTCCGGGTTACGAAGGTAATCCCGGAACGGATTACCTTCGTAACCCGGGGGACGACTGTATTGTATAAACAGTCATTACCCTCTTCCTCTGACTTGTGAAGTCCTGATCTACCCACTACCCAAGGGGTCCTGATCTACTCTCCAACTCTTGATCTCATGGCTGGGTGCTTTGTTCTGGCTGATGCTTTAGGTCACAAAGAGCTGCTTGACCTCAGAGCAACTTTTTGAATGAGGCTCGATCAGGGAGGTGGTGGCAGCCTCAAGAAGATAACATTCTTTTTTTCTTTGTCCTTCTACTCAGGGCCACTACTGCCTCCTTGGCCGAGCCCACCTTGCAAAGTTGCTCTGAAGTCAAGCAGCTCTACATAGGCAAAGCCTTCAGCCAGAATGAGGCACCCAGCTACAAGATCAACAATGTAGAGGTAGCCTGTTATGCCTTCTAAGATGGCAAGAGACGGGGTTCTCCTGGGCCAAAGGAGGCATTTTGGTGTAGAGTAGGCCTGCGTGTTGGTGCGGCAAGGATTTTTAGTCAGTTGCAATGGGGGGAGGGATCAGAGACACCTAAGGTGCAAGGGCTACCAGGGCTACGAGAAGGAGTGTACAAGAAGATGAAATATACTACAAATTCACAATCTGGAGATAGGTTTTTGTTTATGGGGTGACATCGTGAGTTGCCACACTGGGTGACACCAACCCTAGTGACGCCACTGGTTTTAACATTTCTGTGAAGATGCAAGCAAGGTTTCTGTAAATGGTAGCAGAATGACATTATTGGAAACAGCCCACTTGGAAATTTAGAATACTAAATGTAACAATGATGAACTGAAATGGTCCATCACGTCCTTCCTTAACATGGTGTTCTTCCATTGTGTTGGTCTAAAACTCTATTTGTCTCCAATGTCAAAGAAAATAACTATTTTGTTCAGAGATTATGGGGTCTGCAGTCAAAAACATCTGCAGAGTACTAGGTTGGGAACTTGAAAAGCAATTCTTTTCAAAAGCAGTAAAGGATGAGAGAAGTTGAGTAAAAGGGCACAAAAGAGTACAGAAATGAAGACGGGAGAAAGAAATCGGCAACAAGGTCTGAAAGAATAAAATGAATTTACAGAGAATTGAATGCTGGTTTCATAAACAAATGGGGTGTGTGTGTCATTGTACTGTGGATTTTCATGCTAAATACAGCCTTTTCACATTTGTTTGTATCAAGCTATAATGTTTCTGGAAATGGAAGTAACAAAAGAAACAGCACTTGACCTCAAACATTTCCTTTTATTGGCGCATTCAACAATAGCAGAAAACAAACAGTAGCAGCAGAAGTATTCTGAAGCCTTTTAGCTACTTCTTTTTTAATGTATGAATATTAAAATAACCAGAATACTGTTTTTAAAAGAAGCTGGAAAGTGCACAGTAAAGAAAGAATCTCAGAAGCTATTGTAGAAGAGTTGGTGAAAGAAGACTAGAGAGGGATCTAAACAGCATGTTCTTAGTATGGCATGGGTGGATTATTTCTGGCCTTCCAGATCTTAATTGGATTTCAACTCCTATGGTATCAGACTTAGTTAACACTGCCAATGGGGAAGAATGATGGAGATGCAGCCCCATTGCATCTTGAGGGCCACAAGTTGTCTATTCCTGAAGTACACAATAGTTAGACTTTGGTGCCTCACACAGCTTCCTGCTGTTCCTGGTACACAGCAGAAGCAAAATGAGCAAACATTTGTTTATGAAGCAACTTATCAAGCCGTATTTTACAGCATAATCTTATTGGTCTGTCTACATTTAGTGGCAGCAGCTTTTCGAACCTAAGAACTTGACTACTAACCTGAGATACGAATACACATTTATTTGACGAAGACTGATAGTACTATACATTAATATAAAAAGTTCCTGCATGGCAGGGGGTTGGACTGGATGGCCCTTGTGGTCTCTTCCAACTCTATGATTGTAATATAAATTTAATGAATATATTGTGTGTAATGCACAAGGGAATACTATTATATATTTTTATAATTATATAAATATATAATTACTTTTCTAGAAGCAAGTTTCCCAGATATACAATGAGATGCCTTGAGGAATATGGAATACCCCTACTTAACATCATCTTAAGTGTGTGTGAAATCTTTCCTAGTGATTTAGTCTGAGTGATACTCACCAATTCAGATCGCAAGACATTTCAGCTAACAGTGTAAACCAGTCTAATAATTCAAATAATGATATTTGAATAATATATCGAGAAATCAATGTACCTACATAGTTAATAGCTTCTGGGTGCAGTGAAACTGTCAGTTTAAATCCAATCCAAGTGAGGTATTGGTCCTAATAGGGGAGACCTCTATTTGAACCGGTGAATAGTATGCATATTTTCACCACCCCTACCTGATTTGTCCCCTCTTCTTTGCAGTTTTATTTTTAAAACTATAGGAAAATAAAATAAACTATTTTGTATGAAATGAATGTAATACACAAAAAACACTGTATAATGAATATTAAAGGACAATGATAAATTATTGATATGCTTATTATTTTATATTTGGTGTATTTTTATTCTCCTTCTCCAGTGGCATCACTAGGTTTGGTGTCACCTGGTGTGATAACTCATGGTGTCAACCCCCTCCCCACTGACTTCCTTTCATACCATGTTTTAAAAGAAAATTTAAAAACATTAAAATTAAAAAAAACCTCTTAAGCCTTTCCTTTCCCCACCACTGAGTCTTGCCCCACTCATGGCTTCTCTTTTGCTGTTTTAAAGGGATGCTGTTTCTGCCAAGAGACAGGCATTTCGGGAGCATTAGTGTCAACCCCTCTTCGGATGTCACCTGGTGTAGTCCGAACCTCCCATACCCTAATGATGTCCCTGTAAACTTCTCAATGTTAATTAAGTACCACTAAGTTCTGGAACTAACCCTAACAGATCTACTTTTTTAAAAATTACAGAAAACTATTTACTTTATTTAAGCAAAACCAAAGGTAGAGTTGGCCCAAAGCACCAGGTCTGCATCTGCACATCACCAACACCAAGGCTGGACTGATGTGAGGTTGCTTGTATGCCAAGCATCGGGATGAAGTTTGAGGCAACGAAACACCCTTGCGCAATTATGCAATTAGGCAGCTACCGGAGGAAAGCCTCTTGTCACCGGGATAAACTCCATTTGACCCACTGTTGGCCACATCGCACCGCGATGGGACTCCCGATCCAGTGCTACCGAGCATGGAAACCAGCTCGCCAGATCCAGTACCTGTGCTGCCACCACAAATGGCCGAAAACGGCCTGCCGCCAACCCTACCCGCAAAAGAATGTCCAAAGCACGAGTCCTTCATTGGACAAACATAGCCAAGCAAAAGCTCTGGAACTCCACTTGCCATTCGCTTTGCTCGCTCCTGCATCCAGCAGGAAATGTGTGCAGCAGGAGTGACAGCTCTGAGACCAAAGCATGAATCCCCAGGCTCAAAGGTGGACATCAGGTTAATTTTTTAAGCTTTTTTTTAAGGTACAGACAACTTGGTGTAGTGGTTTGAGTGTAGAACTATGACTCTGGAGATCAGGGTTTGGTTCCCTGCTTGGCTATGAAAACCCAATGGGTGACCTTGGGTGAGTCAATCTCTCCCCCTTCAAGAAAACCCCATCTTGTGTGCCAGAAACAACTTGAAGGTACACAACATCGAAGTAGATACAGTATTTATGAAAAATCTGAAGGTGCCTAATTTTCCTCATAATCTGACATTATCTTTCCTGTAAATATTATTGTGCAGCTCCGTATAAAGAAGATGGCATAGTAAGAGTTAAAACAAGGCAAAATATGTACAGTCCATGTTACAATTAGTGAAAACTCACCACTTCTACAATAAATATTTTCATTAGAAGTCCTGGCATTACAAGAACGGAATGAATTGAGAATGTGAGAGGAATCTTGCTGCAGCATTTGCCATGTGGAAACCAATCATTTTCTTTTCACTGAATTACTGGAAGTATAGATAAACTATGTACATTTGTTGAATGCCCATAAATTTTTCTGTCTTTACTTGTTTACCAAGCCTCAGAACAATGAGAGATTTATTCATACTCTCAGAAAATCCCTGTTAATACATTCAGGATCATGTAAAAGTAAGTAGCTCACAAATATTCTTAGGTGCTTGACTGCAGTGTGAATTTGAATTAATACAGCATTAAAAGCAGAATTGCAGGGAAGGCATTGGAGAATACCTCCTTATTGCTACAATACATTCTGAGTCACAGTAAAGCTTAGTAAAGATAGGCTACTTCCAAATTTATTCACAGTAGAAAGGATCTCCAAAACAACTCAAATTAGACTTATGGTTTATCTGAAGACATTGTGCTAAAGTGACATGAAAGATGCAACGGGAATGAAATCTCCCACTGATTCAATTACTCCTCAGTCTCCAGTTGTGGTTTTATTGAGCTACAGAGGCACTTATTATGCATCTGTCATTATGAACACAGATAGGAGCTCCTTGCTCCAGCTAAGGTTAACCTCAAATGCAAGAGACTGATTGATAAATTATTATTCCGACTCGGTGTAGGTAAATTATTTGCTTAGCTTTATTTAGCTGTGGCTCCTGAGATAAATGAGAGAACTATGGAGAGGAATTAACTCTTCCATTATGTATGGAGAAGAACTGCCTCAGCCAGATTATGATCACTGAGTACTTAGTGACTTCAGCAATTTCAGCATATGCAAAGTGTATCGTTTTGTTCACTAGGCTAGATCCAAGATTTGCTTTGTGAACAGAAGATGCTTCTGTATGATTTCCAGGAATTCCCCAGCACACAGTACTGCTCAACCTATTCATCTGGGTCCCAAGTCCCAGTGTAACATTTCTTGTGGTTAGAGGGACTGCCATAGGAAGGATGGGAAGGGGAAATCCTGTACTCCTAGATTAGCTGTACATGCCCAAACCTGGATCCACCTCACTGTATGGAATACATTTAATATTTATTCTCTTTAAAAGCAATTGTCACTTATGTACACACTCATGATACCTTTGGACAGCACATATAGTTAAGGCAAATTCCATTTTGGTTACACTTGAACGCTGGATAATTATTTAGCAAGGATATCAACTTGTTCAGTCTGGAGATAAATCCTTCTTCTAGAAAAAACATTCAGTAGTGGAAATTCAGTCTCAAAATCAATACAATAAAAATGCTGTAATTAGGACTTTAATTGGCCATTTCAGTTCTTGTTATTGGCAGTGATATCATCAATAAATTAAAAAATGTCCACATTCCCAGGTTTAGTTTAATTTTTTAAAGGTAGCTAAGATTTAATAAATACACTTTACTCTCAAAACCAGGGACAAAGGGTGAAGTCAAAGAACCACAATGTTTTTCCATAGTCATACAAAACAACAGGATGAAGGTCCAACTCTTTCTGATGCTACATTTTCTTTATCAGTGTTTGTTTTTGTAAACTGTTCAAGAAAATCCTCTGAGAGATGATGTAAGAA
The DNA here is from genome assembly GCA_034509955.1 of Urosaurus nigricauda. NCBI lineage: Eukaryota > Metazoa > Chordata > Lepidosauria > Squamata > Phrynosomatidae > Urosaurus > Urosaurus nigricauda. The sequence continues at coordinate 232,842,216 of JAOEGL010000001.1, read as the reverse complement.
GAGAAGAGCACAATATAATTAGACCTACTTAGCCTTCTGTTCCCACAGCAGGTTTATGAATGTCTATGCCTACATTGTGGCCATGAATCCTATAGCTACCTGATATGCAAAGAAGTATCTTCCACCATTCAGCTTCAGCAGATGGGAGGGGGGGGGGGAAGCATTTCCCATTTCTTCCACACCAAGTGTGATTTTATACACACGAAGCATTTGTAATCTAAATCTTATCCCCTCTTCCTAAAATAAAAATGTCAAAATACCCTACAGGCATTTTATTTTGTTGTTAACTGTCCTCGAGTCGATCTCAACCCATGGCTACCCTGTGGATGAGACGTCTCCAAGATCCCCTGTCATCCACTGTTCTGTTTAGTTCCTGTAAACTCATACCCATGACCTGCTTAATAGAGTCCATCCACCTAGCCTTTGGACTTCCTCTCTTTATACTTCCCTCCACCTTTCCAAGCATTATTGTTTTTCCAATGAGTCGTGCCTTCTCATGATGTGTCTGAAGCACGACAGCCTCTGTTCTGTCATCTTGGCTTCCAGGGAGATTTCTGGCTTGATCTGATCTGGGACCCATTTGTTTGTCTTTCTGGCTGTCCACGGGATCCTCATCAATCTTCTCCAGCATTACATCTCAAATGAATTGATTTTCCTACTATCTTCTTTCTTCACTGTCCATCTCTCACAGCCATACAGGGTAATAGGGAAAACAATGGCTTACATGATTCTGACTTTTGTGTTCAGTTGTCTCTCTTTGTATTTTAGAATCTTTTCTAGTTCTTTCATAGCTGCTCTCCCCATTCTTACCCTTTTTCTGATCTGACTGCAGTCCCTGTTTCTACTAATGTTTGATCCCAAGTATGAGAACTGTTTTACTTCAATGTCTCATTTGAATTTGTCTAGATTCTCTGTTGCCATTATTTGTCAAGTTAATAAAGCCTCTAAGAAAGGATCACCTTTTTACAGTCTTTTTATGCCTGCCCAGTCTCTCTCTCCATCCTTGTCCTCTGCCTAGCTAGAATTTTTCAAACAGCATCTGAACTGGGAGGAAGCTGAAGAAGGGCTGGAGAAATGCAAACTTTTTGGTGCTAAGTGGTAGAAGCATGTCTCTAGTATGCAATGAAATAAAGCTTGAGTGGGGAAAGAGCAGGATTCTTTTTTAGCCAATCCAGTTATAGCCATATGTGGCCACTTAGAACACACAAGGAAAACAGTAACTGCATTTTGAATTTGTGAGCATATGTGAAGAGCAAAATAGAGAGAAAGGGGGAGAATAGATAAGACTCTCTCCCACACATACCTGCATGTTTTTTTTAAAACCATATTATTATCTATGTTTGGCCACCAGAGTGGAAATTATTTAGGATACGGATGAAAGAAGGGGGGAAATATGCATGGATGTGTTTTATAAGAAGCCTTGAGGCATTCACTAGAGGATCCCAAATGTTTTTGTTTATTCGTGCAAGGCTTATCTGGTTTGGTTGTTTCATTTCACATGCACTTCTCTTTAGTTCAGAATAAAATAATTGCTGACATGTGTTGAATTGTTCTTTTTTGTGGTGTGCGACCTATCCTTATGCTTTCCGTGTTATTTCTGCCTCTGGTACCAAAACTTCTGTTAAGGTAGTAATGCCTTGGAACAAATCTACATTAACGGAGGTATACCTGTACTCTTCCCCCATGGAAGGATTGTTCTGCCACCTCACATCTTTTGGTGATTCTTTTCTGTACCCTTCCCAGCTTAACAATATGCTATTTGAGCCGTAGCAACCAGAAATATGCACATTATTCTAAGTGTGGTTATACCATAAATTTGAATAAAGTTCCTTGTCCTGGCAACTCTAGTTTTGACTATGGACATCTCTAAATAAAAATACTACTAATAATATTTGATTGTTCCAGCCCTTTCTACCAGAATTTACACCTGGAAGCTTAGAATGTTTTACCTGAGCTTGCACTTACAGAATAATTGTAACGCAAAATCAATCTACCTATTTTTATTGGTTTGATAGGCAGGCATCATTTTCACATGTAACTAAGGAGGGTCTGAGGCCACTAGCAAACAACAGTTTTCATGGCTAAGTTCCCTGTAGCAAGTACAGGTCAAGGGAGAAAGGTGACACCTAGCATTGTACAGAAAACTGATTGTCCATTACATATCATAACCATTTTGGATTGTCCTTCTCCAGAGAATATTCATTACTAAGTAAAAGAGAAAATATTTACACAGACATATACAAAATGTCTATTCAGGATACTTTATTGCATTAAATAGCTTCAAAACACCTTCTGAATCCCTCGTATTATTGAATTTAAAAATGCTGCTCTCCTTTAGCATTTATTCTTCCTTTGATTTTTGTGTTAAAAATAATGCTGGGAGGGAGGAATGATAAACATTTCACACACACACAAATTTAAATTTTGAGAACTGAAAGAATTTAGCCATTCTAATTCAATGCTATATTTTTCCCTATCTACTGCTGGTTTTATACCATTTTTAATTCTAATTGGCAAGATAAACTCTTTGTGAATCATCTATTTGTAAATTCCAAATAGCCACAGTATACCAGTGGCTGATATCATCACAGAACTACACAGTTAAGTCAGAAGTGGCTATGCAACAACATAACTGAGAGTAAACTAAGTCTATTCAGAGTACAAGTAGATTGAACCGGTTTTTTTCCCCATTTTGAAACAATTATCTAAAAATCTCCAGTACAGGGAACATGTTATTCTTTTCTTTGGGAGGCAAAAAATGGTTATCCTATAGCTCAAATCTGCCTCTGTGGTATTGTGCCATTCTCAGAATGGTACTTTTATTCCAAAAGGTGTGTTTATAACCATCTCCAAAAACCCCCAGAAAAGAGCATTACAGAAGTAGACTGATGGTGGGAGAAAATTGCCCATCACATCCAGATTATATATATACAAAAATAATGGAACCGCACAGCTTACAGGTTTATTCCTCCCCCCACCTCACACCCCAACTTAAATTAGGGTGCTTTAAGGAGAGTATTAGTACTTTGAGGCACATTTTTAATGCTCTGATTAACTAGAAAATTAAAGAACCTGAAGAGCTCTGATAAAATGTAGCAAGGGGATTAAGAACAACACATCTCACCCTCTGTCACACGTTCCCCTCCCTCGGCCATTTCCCAATGGGATGCCATTAGAATATGAATTAACATCTCTCAAGCCTTTTAAAAAATGAGGACATCTGAATTTTTAATTTTGTTAACTAATCATTAGAGAAGTGAAAATTGCTGCACTTCCCACAGCGAGATAGGTGGCTGCCTCCATAAAACACATTTTTAATTTTGTACAGGCTGGCCTGTTTCCCAGCACTACATTGATTTGTGGGACCACTAACTTATAGCACCTAAAGCATAATTAAATATTAAGTCCCACTTTGATGTATGCAAAGCTTGGCTAAGAGGATTACTTAGACACACCAAGGGTGGCTTTCACACACATTCTAGTAATTGAACATTGCAATATCATTGAAATTATCTTTACACAATAAGAAACCACATCCATCACTGAAATTATCTGGAGTCCCATTAGGTGCTGGGCAGGAAATGGGCCAAGAAGAGTGTACTGTTGAAAAGAGAAGCCAAAATGTGGAAAAGAGAGGGACAAAATAATTTAAAATAATATTTTAAAATTATTAATGCTCAATAGGAAAAATCACATTTCCCTCATATCCAGCTTAATGAAAACTGGGAAGCTTTTGGGGGGGAGGGCATTTAACTACTATGAAAGAGCCTCCCCCCCTCCCCCAATAATTCTGGAGTGAGAGAAAATGTTTTTAATTCAGACCTCAAAGGTTTCAGGATATTGTAAAAATTGTAAAATATTCTTAATGATGTAGTTTTCATATCAGACCTCATCAATAAGTACACTGTCTCCTTTGCATTGTTCATCTCTGGACTTTTATTTCTGAAGTAATGTCCTCTGTGATATTTTTTTTCAAAATATCAGATTCATTGAGATGGCAAGTAATAGCAACTGGCTGAATGTCTCAGAAGAGCTCTTTGGGTTATTGAGATTGACAAGCCCTATTAAAAAGGGGGTGATTGGTTTTTCTGCCTAAACGTGAAGAATCATATGAGGACTTGAAAATACCAACTCATAATCCCTCCATCAGAATTAAAATGGAATCTAGTGATGGAGAGGAGAGACATTTACTAAAAGTCAAAGTATAATTTTAAAAGGGGTGTACTACAAAACCCCATTCCCTCTTGGATGCTTTCAGCGCAAAGTCTCCCCCCCCAACCCGCCCTGCCAACTTTGTAAAAAGTACCTGGCCGGGACTGACTTTGCCTTACAATGACACTGGAAAAGGGGAAATCTAGCACAGACTCCTTCAAACATCTGAACTTTGAGCATTTTCGTAAACCTTTTCTGTCTTCGGTTCATCCTCAACTGAGCACCACCTATCTGTCCCATATTCAGATTTAGAAAAAATTCTGTGCAATATAGCTAGCCCAGTCCCAGGTTTTGCATAGTTTTAATGATGTCATTATAATTCATAACAAGATAAGATGGGAATTCATTGGATTTTTTTTTTAAAATAACAACATCCATCAATCAGTTCAAGAAGAAAAACAGTCATGTTTTTAATATGCTGAAAAAATTCTGCAAAGGTCTGAAGAACTATTAATTTTCAAAGACATCTGGCTTTTCCTTCATTTAACTTGAATGACATAGCAAGCGCCATACAAGGTGGCCTACCTGAGTCTGAGGCCAACAGGCTTTGAGAACAGCTTGAGTTCTGAAGAGCACAAGGAGCTTGCTGTCTTCATCACTGAGGTGAAAGGCTTGCTCCAAAATCTGCAGCACTTTGATGCGAGGTTTCACTGGCAAAGAATCATCACTGCAGAAAGGTCTCAGCCAAGCCAAGAGATCGTCCGAAGACACAAGATTCTCACTGAAATTAAATGAAAAACCATATCTATCAGGAATAAATGTTAATATCATTCTAACTACCCCACCTCAGTCTTCCACCTTGAATTTCAGAAAGTTAACTTTTTGGACTACAACTCCAGTTGAAGCAAAAACAGACAAAGAAACCCCCAAACAAATCTTGAAACATAGTAGCATTTGCACTCCTGAAACCTAAACTTTGTTTTCTTGATTCTTCTAATGTCCAGTAGCACGTGAAAATAACTAGGATATTTCTGAGTAAAGGTAAAGGCTTGCAGACTCTGTTAGGACTGAAAAAAACATTTATTTATAGTGGGGTGAGAATCATTTGTCCCATGGGCTGGATGGAACTCACAATAGTGTTTTTGTTTTGTTTGTTTTTAACTTTTACCCCTCTCCACCAAATAACACTGGTACAAAATGAAAAAATGTCACTATTGGAAGTCTTCAGGAACAACATTCCTCTTCTAAACAAGGCAAAGCCTGCCACCTTAAGAGTTTAAAATGAATGTTTGTAAATGTAAAAGTGGACTTCCAGCCACTGCTTTTTTGATTGTGTGTGTGTGTTGATGTTGCCTTTTATGGGTTCCAGGGCTGAGAAACTGGCCCCCAGGACCCCAGAGCGTGCCCCCTCCTGATTTAGATACTGATTTTTAAAAGAACAGAGTTAACAAAATTGCTTGCTGCATGATTGTGTTCCAAAGTTAACCTTCTTAGAGATAAATCTGGATAGCAGAAAATATGATTACTATACAGTACAGAAAAGGATCACCACCTGGTGTTTAAAAGGGCCAATATATAAAGGACATATGGAGAGCCATGACGGATCAGAGCAAAGCATTCTATTTACACATAAGCTAAGGTGTAAATTCCTAAAAGAAGCCTGCCAGCAACATGAGTGCACTTGAATTCTCAAATTCTCCATGAAAAAATAGTAGACAAAGGCATACTGTCTCTGAAACTGGAGATTATATTTTGCCACCATGATGATTAGGAGCCCCTAATGATGCCAGCCTTCGTGGATCTATTCAGTGTTCTTTTAAAGCCGAGGGCAGCCATAACTACAAAGTGTGGAAATGAACTCACTTGGTTACTGCCTAATTTTATATACCTCAATTGTAGCTTCTTTTACTTGATTTTCTGTCTTCCCAAGTTAAACAATCCCAGTTTCCACACCAAGTTGCTATTCCAGTCCTGTGATCATTTTTCTTCCCCTTATAAGCATGCTTTTCAGCTCTACAATATCCTTTTTTAAAGGTGTGGTAATGAGAATTGTATACAATATTCCAAACACAGCTCCATTATGAATTTGGAGTATGATGTTGGCAGTTTTATTAGCAATTCCTTTTTAAATATTGTCCCAAATGGAATTTGCTCCTTTTAAAGTAGCTGCACAGTGGGAGAAAAAAAATTATTGAGCTGCCTGGTCATAGAATCCTAGTGTTGGAAGAGACCCTAAAAGCCATCTAGTCCAACCCCCTGCCATGCAGGAACCCACAACCAAAGCACCCCTGACAGATGGCCATCCAGCCTCTGTTTAAAGACCAAAGGAGGAGATTCCACCACTCTCCAAGAGAGTGTCTTCCACTGTCCAACAGCTCTTACTGTCAGGAAGCTCCTCCTAATGTTGAGCGGGAATCTCTTTTCCTGTAGTTTTGAATCCACTCTCTAATTCTGAAGTAGAATCTCTTTTCTGTAGTTTGAATCTATTGTTCCAGGTCCTATTCATGTATTGCCAAGGAAAGAGGCCCATAGTAGATGTGGCTTAGAAGCGATTAAAATTATTAGTTATAGTATTAGGATTTCATATAATTACATCTGACACCTCACCAACCTTCAGAACCTAAATATTTTGTTACAAGTTATGCTGGATAAACAACAGCATATTATATATATGCATATAAAGAACTACATTTTCTCGTATCCTGTTGTACACATTCACTCTTAACTTTTTCCTCACCTCATTACATGATCTCAATTGCCCTTTCCTAACTGTCCTGCCAACTCACATTACCTATCATGTTCTTCCACCATTAATAGTTCCACACAGTTCCAAACCGTACCTCCCCTTCTCACACTATCAGTCAATCCCCCTCCACAGGAGCCGTGGTGGCGCAGTGGTTAAATGACTGTACTGCAGCGACTCACTCAAAACCATAAGGTGGCGAGTTCAAGACCAGCAAAAGGGCTCAAGCTCGACTCAGGCTTGCATCCTTCCGAAGTCGCTAAAATGAGTACCCAGTAGCAAGTAGCTTACAGTTGTAAACAGCTTAGACACTCCTTAGGTGGTATGAAGCGGTATATAAATGAAGCTCTTTGTTTGTTTGTTTTATATGAAATTGTATACACTCTGTCAAGTCATTCCACACATATCAAATGCTCCACACCCACAACTGGAATTATTTGCTATATACATTCAGTTTTCAGAGTTGCAAACATATGTTATAAATAACCCTAACATTGTATCACGTAATCCCATACACCAAAATATCATGTAGCGGCAACAGTTGAAGGGAGATACAGAGAGAGGTTTTAAGGGCTTCTGAATTCCACCTCTGACTCAGAAGCTCCCCAGTTGTCTGCCACCCCACCTAAAGCAAACAAAAATCCTGCTATTCCTTTGGATTCTACCCTCATATTCTATTACTTACCATCACCTCCTTAGACCCATGAAAACAATATGCTTCAAAGCACCATGCCTAGGTATTAAACTGTACATGAGAAATACCTATGGATTTATTCAACAATGAGACTTCAAGTGTTTTTGGTTTTCTGAAAACAAAAAAGGCACTTCCATATTTATTTCTTTTACAAGAGACTTCCTTCCAATCAACACTCAAGAGATCAAACACACACATATTTGATCCAAACGCTCAGATCAGATGCTAATGCCTAATTCAAATTCATCTTAAAAAGTTTTATATATATGTTAGCACTTACAAGACGAATGGATGATGAGAAGAAGAAAAACAACCAAGGAATTTAGAGGAAAGAAGATGAATGACAGGATGTTGCCTTTCCTCAAAACTAAGTGATGCTTATGGAGCAAAATATTTAGGAAAAGGGATATTGCTTTTCAACATTTTCAACATTTTCCTTGCTTCATAATTACCAAAGATTTGCTTAAAAGCTTCCATGTTTCTGTGTTAGCTTCAGATGCTCTTGCACAAATCCCTCTGTGGTAGGAAATGATTTTTGACTTCTTTCTTTTGGCACAAGACTAAACTATTGATGCAAAAAGTTTTCTCTGATGCAGTTCTGTACCTCTTCAGCATAGACAAAATCTCTTTTTAAAAAACCCACAAAACCAACAACCCTGGCCCTCTGAAACTAATTAGCAGTGAACACTATCTTTATAGCAAGAAGTAGGAAATTTTATGGTAGGAAGCTGAATTTTTATTAATGATCAGCAAAATGTTAACTTGTAAAGTAAACTAGATTTTGATTATACAATTGAATGAGGCAAAGCATTTCTCCATCACAGGAAGAATAATTCTAGTTCAGATTCAATTCTCTGAGTGCCCTCACTCAGGTAGCCAAAACCAGTAACAGTGCAACATATATAAGAATGAGATGTTGGAAGAACTGGGGTAACCTCAGTTTGTGGAAATCCAAAGAAATATCTACAATGGGGAGGTGAGAAGAGAAGAAACAAGGTTAAATTATCCTATTGAACCTCCATGGAAGGCTGACTGACTCAAGTGGAGGAAGAAAGTAAATTGGGTGAGAGGAGGAATGGAACATCTGGAGAAAGAGGACAGGCAAAGACAGTATGAATAGAGAAATCTCGCTGGATCACACAAAGGGTTATAAGTCTTGCATTTCATTTTCAGTTCAGGTTAGGCTCAAAATGCTCTTTCCCCACTAACATTTTTGCAGGACCAGTCCCCTCCTGTGAAAATAGGGTTGCAATTTGTTTTTCCTGTCTTGGATAGATGGTCTTTTTAGTTTGTTAGTGTTTTAAGATCTTTGCATTCTTCTCTTTCCCATTCCTTAGATAGATGGGGATTTCCTGCATGCAAACCCCTTCCTCTTTCTCATTCAAATTAACCTTGGGTCATGCCTCCTTTGGGACTACCAGACATTCTCTCAAACTATTTTCACCTGAGTTGTGTTTCCATCTTCCTGCTCTCTTAACTTGCTTTGGAAAGATGGTGAGATAAATATTTCTTTTGCCTGAACCATTCATCCTAATTCACTAGCTAGATTAGGACATAGCTTCTACCTCAATGTAGATTAAAGCCATTAGTAAACTTTTGTTTTAAACTACCATGTTTCCCCCAAAATAAGATTATTAATTTTTGCTCTCAAAGATGTGCTAGGTCTTATTTACAGGGAATGTCTTATTTTTTTCCATGAAGAAGAATTCACATTTATTGTTGAACCAAAAAAATTAACATTTATTATATCCTCTCTATATATTTATATACAAAAACTTTGCTAGGTCTTACTTTCAGGGGAGGCCTTATATTTAGCAATTCAGCAAAACCTCTACTAGGTCTTATTTTGGGGGGATATCTTATTTTTGGGGAAACAGGGTACAAACTATATGTTGTTTTTTGGAGTCAGTCTCAGTTCTTAGGAAAGCACAGTTAGACAAGAGCACATTTATGCTACTCTGCTAATTTAAAGCTAGACCCAACAGGCTTGGATTTGACATTTTTGATATTCAGTATTTTTGTTTCCTTAGCAAAGGCTGAAGCCTTAGGAAACTTAAATTATCCCACAATTAACCTAGGGGAATATCTTGTTTTAGTGCCTGTGTCCAATTTCCATTTAGCACTGTACTGAATTTTTAACCAGGTTCAAATTCAGACCTGGGCCGAAGTAAAAGATTCCAAACACAGTGATATTTTCCCACTCTCATCTCAAAAACAAATACTTGGCTACTGGGATGAACTTCAGATACACAACCAAACAAAGCCTTTGAAGAAATAAAAAAGATGTTGTTAACTTAAAAGCATAAGAGGAAGTAATTTAAGCAGAAATTTGCTAGTCACCTATCATACCCATAACCATAGTTGACCAAGGATGTAGCAAATTGCACAACCAATTTTTATAAAGCTGTAATCATCACCAGTTGCAGAATGAGCAACAAAACATCTTTAGTGTATCATAAAGTATCTGTGCAATGGTGCACAAGCCCTTTGTTTAATGAAATACACATTAGAACAAACTCAATGTGATTGCAGCTCAGAAATACTAAGTTTACTAAGACTTTCATAACTCTGTGTGTGTGTGTGTCCATACAAATGTGCACACATGCATGTCTTTGCCCTTTTTACTAGCTCCAAATAACTCTATATAAATGTGTAAATAATGTTCGGATATTCATTGGAAATATTTCAGACCAACACTGAGTTTTTCAAAAGAAAAGAAGCTCTAGGTAGAATGTGATTTATATTATAACTAATGTTGCTATATTCATCCTAACAAGACAGATGGGAAAGTAATATCAGTCAGAAAACACCAATTCAACCTGTCTGGAAGTGCTGCAATAATATAAGCTGACAGTTTAAGTTATCATTTTTGTGAAAACTTCAAAATTTATTTAGCCCCTGCTATTCTCTTTATATTCCATCTTTCAGAGAATTGGTGCTAAATTAGAAATGAATCTTCAGACTGAGCAACACTCAAAATGTAAATTAAAGATTGATAAATTAAAAAGTAACTGTGGAGACCCTGGCTTCAAAAGTTAGGCAAGCTCATTTTTCAAGTGACAACAACTTCTTGAAGGAGACACTTTATACTTAGTTTCTATAACAACTAAAATATGCTGAGGCAAAAACACTTCATGAATTGCAGGCTTTGAGCCTTGTTCACGGTCATACCAATATTTCAAGGTAGATTTTAAAACTACCATTCTGACTGGATTTTTGCTGAATAAACTGAGGGCTGTTTGTACAAGAATCACAATTGTGTGGCCTACATACAATCTGGGGCGCGTGTTTAAGAGCCTCCCCCAGGCCCATAAATTGAAAACATTTTTGAGTTGAAAAAATTAGGTGAAGTTTGTGAAATGAAAATCATCCTGAAAATGACCTGCAAGTGTTCCAGGAACATCACTTCAGTTTGCATAAAATGGTAGTATGGTGAAGAAGGGATAGAGAGGACCCCAAAATCACCCTCCAATTTTCTCTGCATGCCCAACGTTTTGTTACTGGAACTCGCTTATCTGCCATAATGGCATTCTTAGCACTTGCTTTGTTCTTCACATGCTTCCCATGAGGGAAGACAATGAGAAGCAAATGCTAATAATAATGATATGTGTTTGTGCATTTCAACCCTTCTTGGAAAGCTATAACCTAAAGCATGCAGGGTTCATGTGAATATTTTAATATCTATTTATCCATAAAAAGACAGACTCTGTATTAAATTTCATCAACGGACTACATAAATATGGGCTATACAATTTAACTTTGCAAAAGCGCATCAATACTAAACTACTTTTCTCCACCACAACATCGGGCAAAGACATCTTCGAAAAGGTTGTCATTAATTATGTTTATGATAAACTCAAAAAGCTCTTACCCACTCTCAGCATTTGTGTGAACAGCAGAGACAATACTTTCTAATATCTGGAAAGGATCCTTCTCCAAAGTATGTTGATTACCATCTTCACTATCAAGAAACAAAACAAAAACAAGTTTGTAGAAATACTACTTTACACCAAATATTTCAATATTCTTAAATTGAAGAGCATATAATTCTATGCTACTTATCAGCAAGTAAATTCTTTTCAATGGAAATGTTGCTTTTTATCATTGTCACAGTAATTTTATTTAAGAAAGTAAGTATGAAGCCCCATCGAAGGCACTACCTTTCCACAATGGTGGGATTGTGCGCTCCTGTGATGCATGAGGCTATGCTGATGGTTCAGTGCTGCTAGCATAATCTCTCATGTCAGACAGGCTTTTGCTGAGGAGCCACACATAATGTGCTAAACAGAAACAGGACAGCAGCTGTAGTGGAGGGTGACACTGATGGAGGAACTCTCAGAGAAAACAGCAGTGGTACCATAGCAAACATTTGTTAGTAATGCACAGAAGGAGGCACAGTAAATTACCTTTTTAAGAACTTTTACCATACAAACTCTATGATGAGACAATGCAAAATGAAGCAAGAGATAGTGGTAAAAGGTGATGTTCCCAGATCGGATAGCATTGAACAAGCTACTGGAGTATAGCAGAGGGCAACTACAAGTAGTGCTGTAGCTAGTGACAGAATTGGTTGCAAGCTGAAAGGAAGTTCAATTATTGGCTTAATTATATTTATTTGAAGCCAGAAGCATTCAGTCTTAAATCAACTAGGAATGCATGTATCTTGACTTTTTGCCTAAAATTGTTGAGCTTTTGAGAACATTGGGTTTGCGTACTCACTAAATCTCATCTCTTTCAGGCGCTCTGCTTAAGAGATGGCAGCAGGCTCATGATCACTCAATACCTTCTCTCCTCTGTCCCTTTACTTTGCCTTGCCTTGAGTCTAGAGAAAGTGGCAGAAACGGAGAGTGGGAATGCCAAAAACCAAAGTATAACATGTTTCCATGCCAGGACTGGAATATCAGTCCCATTATCCCTGGGGGAGATTTTATTTATTTATTTATTTATTTATTTATTATCCCATCTTTCTCCCAAGTTGGGACCCAAGGCAGCTATATATGGTGGGACCAAGAGAAAGCCTTCTGAGGATCTTAGGGCTCTAGGTGGTGCATATGGGGAGATACAGTCTCTCAAATAGTCTGGATCTAAGCCATGTAGGGCTTTATAGGTCATGGCCAGTATTTTGAAGTGTACCCAAAAACAAACCGGTAGCCACTGAAGCTGTTTCAATACAGGAGTTATACACTCCCTGTAACTGGCTCCAGTCAGCATGTTTAGCCGCAGCATTTTGGACCCACTGAAGTTTCCAAACAGTTTCCAAAGGCAGCCCCACGTAGAGCACGTTACTGTAGCCAGATATGACGTTGAAAGGAACGGGCGCCGCTGGCATACAAGTTTTAATTGTGCAAATGCACTCCTGGCCACTGCTGAAACCTGGGCATCCAGGTTCAGAGTGGAGTCCAGGAGCACACCCAAACTGCGAGCCCGAGATTTCAGGGGGAGCGTAATCCCATCCAGCTCAGGCACAGCCCCAATTCCCTGATCTGCCTTACAAACTGACCAGGAGCACCTCTGTCTTGTCTGGATTAAGCTTCAATTTGTTTACCCTCATCCAGTCCATTACTAATTTGATAAAATTACCAGCTTGGTAGATGAAGGGAATGCTGTGGATATAGTATATCTTGATTTCAGCAAGGCCTTTGACAAAGTTCCCCATGACATTCTTGCAAGCAAGCTTGCAAAATGTGGGCTAGACAAGGCAACTGTTAGGTGGATTTGTAATTGGTTGATTGGCCGAATCCAAAGGGTGCTCAGCAATGGTTCATTTTCATTCTGGAGAGAAGTGACCAGTGGGGTCCCACAGGGATCTGTTCTGGGCCCAGTGCTATTCAACATCTTTATCAATGACTTGGATAACAGAATTGGGAGCATACTTATCAAATTTGCAGATGACACTAAACTAGGAGGAGTAGCTAATACCCCAGAGGACAGGATCAAAATTCATTATGACCTGAATAGACTAGAAAGCTGGACCAAAGCTAACAAAATGAAATTCAACACGGAGAAATGTAAGGTTCTGCACTTAGGACGGAAAAATGAAATGCACAGATATAGGATGGGGGACATCTGGCTGAATGAAACTACGTGTGAAAGAGATCTAGGAGTCCAAGTAGAGCATAAGTTGAACATGAGCCAACAGTGTGATGTGGCAGCTAAAAAGGCCAATGCAATTTTAGGCTGCATCAATAGAAGTACTGTGTCTAGATCCAGGGAAGTAATAGTGCCACTCTATTCTGCTTTGGTCAGGCCCCACCTGGAATACTGTGTCCAGTTCTGGGCACCACAATTCAAAAAGGATGTGGAGAAACTGGAGCATGTCCAAAGGAGAGCAATTAAGATGGTGAAGCCATGCCTTATGAGGAGCAACTTAGGGAGCTGGGGATGTTTAGCCTGGAGAAGAGAAGGTTAAGAGGTGATATGATAGCCCTCTTTAAGTATTTGAAGGGATGTCATATTGAGGAGGGAGCAAGCTTGTTGTCTGCTGCTCCAGAGACTAGAACGTGGAACAATGGATGCAAACTGCAGGAAAGGAGATTCCACCTCAACATTAGGAGGAACTTCATGACAGTAAGGGCTGTTCGACAATGGAACACACTCCCTCAAAGTGTGGTGGAGTCTCCTTCCTTGGAGGTCTTTAAGCAGAGGCTGGATGGTCATCTGTCGGGGATGCTTTGATTGGGAGTTCCTGCATGGCAGGGGGTTGGACTGGATGGTCCTTGTGGTCTCTTCCAACTCTATGATTCTATGATTCTATGACAGCAGACACTGGTTCAGCACAGAGACAGCTTCCTTGGGGTCAGATGGAAAGGAGAGCTAGAGTTGGGTGTCATCCGCATACTGATGACACTGCACCCCAAAATTCCAGATGACCTCTCCCAGTGGTTTCATGTAGATGTTGAACAACATGGGAGACAAAACAGAACCCTGTGGGACTCCACAGGCCAACAGTCAAGGAGTCGAACAGGAGTCCCTCCAACACCACCTTCTGAGTCTGCCTCTCCAAAAAAGACCGGAAACACTGTATAGCAGTGCCCCCGAGTCCCATCCCAGAAAGGCGTCTCAGAAGGATACCATGGTTGATGGTATCAAAAGCCACTGAGAGATCCAGCAGGACCAACAGGGATATTATCTGTGTGACTCCTCCTTTCCCCAAGAGATGAAAACAGCATTATTTTCCTTTTTATGGAATGGTTGTATGCTGCACTAGGGTCTCTGGAGTGTCTGAATGCATGTCTTCTTTTGTGACAGGAAGAGTCTTATCACGTGAGGGGGAAAAAGAGCAGGAGTGTAGTGGCTTTCTCTGTGCTTCTCCACATGCTGTTGTAGAACTTCCATTCTCTTCCCAAGGGAAACGGTTGAAAAAGCGTGCCTTTTGTTGAACGGCCCTTTGCAGAGTGACAAAAGAAACACTTTTACAACCATCTCTCTCAGGGAGAGAACAGAAGTGCTACAGTGGCATATGGAAAGGCACAGAGAAAGCTGCTACACTTCTGCTCCATTTTTGGATTTCTTTTCTCATATAATAAAGCTCAACATTTAAGAAAAGAGAAGGAGGCAGTGATATTACAGGATACAGGCAGACATGATCTTTTGAGACTATTCACAGAAATCTGTGGGCAGTTACTGACTCACCATAGTATTTTGAAGCATCTTTGTGACAAATCTAGAATTAACTCACATTGGCAAAAATTTACTAGATGCTTGTATGTGAAGCAGACAGATATTTCATTAAACAGAAATAAGAACTTCTTGATGACAACTATAGAATTACATCAATTCACAGAAAGGTAGTGCATGTCTATACCTGGAAGGTTAAGTCATTTTTCTCCTTAACATTTGTTAATATAATTCTAAAATCATCAGATGTCAATGACAGGTAGGTATGCACATACTGTATAAAGTTCATAGCAAACTAACAGCAAGACTATATTGTATGAAATGATGATAGGAAAAATGACAACTAGTAAAGCATTAACAGCACAGTGTAAACAAATTCCCAGTACCAACACCAAATAAGATGCCTCAGGATTTTAAAATAAAAATTTAGTAGAACTAATAAATTATATTTCATTTGTAGTTCCAGTGTATTAAAAATCAATGTAGTGAAGTTCCTTAACCAGAAATCACAAAAATGCTGAAAACAAGGGTATCTCCAAGATGTCTCAGAAATTTGTTCTATGTAGGTTAGATAAGTTCTAAAAGCACCATTTCTCTTACAAATAAAAATGAATAAAAAACTAACAGGAGAGAAAGATAACTAAGGCAGAACTCCGCTCTTGGGAGTTTCTAGATTTCTATGGCAGGAAGATTTTATTGCGAGG
This sequence comes from Urosaurus nigricauda, assembly GCA_034509955.1. Taxonomy (NCBI): domain Eukaryota; kingdom Metazoa; phylum Chordata; class Lepidosauria; order Squamata; family Phrynosomatidae; genus Urosaurus; species Urosaurus nigricauda. The sequence goes on along the minus strand of JAOEGL010000001.1, from coordinate 232,826,306 downwards.
AAGGATTCAATCCTGTAATTACTTGGGTTTTCTGGATCTTAGTTATTACCTCCTCTGTTTATGTACTTTTCTACAAGGCGTCAAAACTAGCAGGTAGGAGTGCCTTACAAGGGCATGCAGCAAGTCAAAGTTCTGTCAGAGTGGACATTAAGATACTTATGTGGACCTCCAGATGTTTTATTACGTCTTCCATGATCCCTCAACACTGGTTATGCTGTTGGGCTCTAGGTGTTGATCTACATCACCTGTAAGGCCCCACCTTTGTTTCAAAGTAATGAAAACTTCCTTGAACAAACATTTTGATTATCAGCATCCCTGTTTATTTTCTTTTATTATTTTCTTTTTCTTCTTCAACCACTCTTAAGATTTTGGACACAGCCTAGAAAACTGCAATAAACTTAGATTGTCAAGTCATTCTGTTCTCTTTGAAGATGAAGGTCTATTTTGCAGTGCAGTCTTAGGCTACTGCTGTACTGCAGAATTAATGCAGTTTGACACCACTTTAAATGTAATGGCTCCATACTATGGAATCCTGGGATTTGTAGTTACATGTGGCACCAGAGCTCTTTGGCAGAGAAGGCTAAATATCTCACAAAATTACAAACCCCAGAATTCCACAGCACTGAGCCACGGCGTTTAAAGCAGTGTCAAACTGCATTAATTCTGCAGTGTAGATGCAGCTTTAGACAATGTGCTTACTAGTAGCAAGTTTAATGTGACCAATTTCAGATACTGCAGACCTAGTTACACTAAGTAATATATTCTTAAAAGTTTGAAAATGTATGATTTAACTTACCTTAAAGCACCTACTACTTTGCTTACAGCTGACTGTACTATATCTCTTGATGAAAATCCCAGATCACCCACAGCCACATCCAATAACTTCTGTATCATATCTAGGGGCTGGCCATCTGTACACATAGTTACAGCTTGTTCATGGATTTTCTTTTTCTCTGATCGGGATAAATCATACTGATATCCATACTGCTGTAGTAGATTCTGTAAGGGGAGGTATTTTAAATATACATTGATATTGACATGGAGGGATTCGACATTCATTAAAAGCTCAGGTTTCATTGTAACCAAGACATGAGAAAGGACCATCTCACAAAAAAAAAAATAAAAATAAAAATAAAAAGTTTTGAATGATACATCAATAAATAACAGTAGAAGCTATTATTTCCACTACTGTGCAAACCAATTATAAACTAATCATATAACTAGAAACTAATAATGCTGCTTTAGGAATATTAATGATGGCATCTGTGTGTGTGTGTGCGCATGTGTGTGTGTATGCGTGCTCACATATCTATCATGTTGGCTTCATAATCAGTTATCCTGAAGCTGGTTTTATATTGATTATCTTGCACAGTGGTAATATATTTAAAAAGTAGGGGGGGGGAATCCCTAAGGCATAACATTAACACGTTGTATAAAACACTAGATAGGGTCCAGTGTTTTTATTATACATCCTTCAGTGGAATCCTGCTTTGACTACTTCCCTTGGCAGAAAGAGAGATACAGGCGGGTGATGTGCTGCCCATTCCTTTCTCCCCTTCACAGTCCTCAGCATGTACTTCCTTCTGTTTTACCAGACTTCTGGAACAGATTTTTGAGAGAATATGTGGGAAATCCATGAAGACTTTTTTCGTCTCCCCACTTCTGTCCGTGAACAGCTTTGCTAAATCAGAGGCTCTTGACCAATTTGCAGAGGCATTCATGATAGATACAGTATCTAAAGTTCAAATGAGGCTTTCCATAGGGCTCATTTGAACTTGAGCATAGGCAGCTTCTGAATGTGTACAGATTATAAGGATAAATAAAATTAAGAACCTTCCACCTAAATTATTTCAGCTTGAAAATCATATTTGAATTCCTGGATTGTATTTTTGTAGAACATAACCTAAATTTTGATAAAGTCCATAAACATCGTGATCAGTAAAAAGGATGTGAGAGAAACAGAATATGAGTGAGACATTCAATAAATGTTAATTTTTTAAAATATATCAAAGGGAAAAGAGGTATAAAATGCACAACTGTAGATTTATTAAGACTAACATTAATTTGATTAGGTAAATATATACCTGGTCACTGCTTTTCAGGTAAGAAATAAAAGCATGGCTAAGTGTTTCCAGGTGTGCAAGAGATTGTTGCAGATGATTCAGAGCATCTTCAAAAGTCATCTGCCCATCAACCATGCCATCCATGTTGTCCCCCTCAGGAGTCCTTTTTCCAGATTTCTCAGCAAGATGTTTCACTGATTTAATAGCCTTCTTTGTCATCTCTACTCGTGAATCAACTGACAGCTGAGAAAAGATAATGTTCATCTCACCATAAATTGTTACTGACATATGCAATAGAAGGGGTGCCTGGATGCACATGAATCTACGGTAGAAAGAGCTGAGCAATGTATACTGATTAAGATATTGTCTTTGTAAAGAATGAAAATGTGTTAACACAACAGAAAATGGGCATGGGAAAGTCTTGTTACTTAAAAAAAAAACCTTTCTCTTTCAAATTCTAATCCCATACAAGCTCATTATTAACCCCTATGTTAACTAATTCCATTATCTAACTTTAAAGGTTCCTCTTTAAACACACACACACACTCCTAAAGCATAATAGCTTGAAGAAATCTAGAAGCACAACTGTATATCCTTTAAATTGTTCAACAAATTCTTTTGAACATTTTCCACTTTTATTGGAAAGTATTTTGATTCATCTTACTTTATGGTTCAGGAAATGTGCCAAGCAAACACAGAGGCAATAGGAGGTCTGAACATTTCTATTTCTTTTCTAATGAGTCTATCACAAAAACACACAGTGGTTTTCAATCAACTATACATTGTGACTCTCATTAGGTTCCTATGATTGTATGCTGCAGATTCCTCTACCTCTTACGATACCACTATTTTTCAGAGGGAGAAAAAGGAAGAGAATTACACCACAACAAGCAGATTTAAGTCCATGTGCTCAAGACTACAGACAGCGATATAAAACATTAAGAGACAATTTGACATTACAAAATATTTATCCGATTTCATTCTGATGCTGGAATTTTAACTATCTTGAGCACTAAGAAGTACACTATTGTGAGCTTACTTATTAACAAGTGCAATTACTTTTATTCTTCTACATTTTGACAACTAATGGAAAACCAAAGAAATGCAGTACAGTATTAATGCTGCACAACCCACAATCATCCTCAGGCAAATGTTAAAAGTTTGGAATTCCCAAAAATGCACAATGAATTCTAGTATTTCCGTGAGCTGGTGTTGTCTTTTATATGGTGCCTTTAGCAAGAGAAATGACATGTTTCCCATCCTATAGAGATGATTTGTTGTTCTTGTGTGCCTTCAAGTCACTTCCAACTTAGGGTGACCCTAAGGTGACCCTATCATGGGGTCATCTTGGCAAGATTTGTTCAGAGGAGGTTTGCAATTACCTTCCCCTGAAGCTGAGAGAATGTGTATCCAAGGTCACCCAATGAGTTTCATGGCTGAGCTGGGTATCGAACGCTGGTCTTCAGAGTCATAATCCAACACTTAACCCATTCTGGCTCTGTAGAGCTAATATATAACTATTTAAATAGAGCTGGATCCAGACTGAGAATAGACCTGTTGAAGTCAATAGGGCTTCATGAATGGTTATGTCCGACTAGTTTTAATAGTTCTCTAAGTGTAATGGAGTCTGAAACCAACACTTCGTTTGCAAATGTGAATGACTCCAAAGGCTCCAAAGCTAAGGCATGGAGCCTATATAACAAAGGCTCTATATGATACACGGAATGATTTAAAGCATAACACATTTAATGAGGTGGTGCACAGTTTGACACCAGTGAAGATACCCAAAGTCAGCCTTAAGATGAAGAGTAAGGCTACAAAGTTATACAGTCATCCCTCCACATTTGCAGATTTGACTTTTGAGGATTCAGTTATTCGTGGGTTTTATTAATATGTGCTCTCAAGGAATAGCTAGGTCCTCCAGTGCAACTCTGCCAGAAATTGACCACAGAGTTATACTGGAGGGCCTAGAGATTCCTAGAGAGAGGTTCTTGCAGGGTTAAATAAAGTGATTTTTTATTGGCATTTTTTTTCTTTCCTTTTTTATCTTGCACTTTCACAGGAGTCCTGTGTCCCTAACCCCAGTGAATGAGGAGGCCCCACTGTACTTTGGGTTACAGTTGGTCCTTCACATTTGCGGTTTTGACTTTTTTAAAAAAACTTTTTTTTATTTATTTAGCATTTTTGAAATTTTACAAAAAAATAACATAAAAACAAATTATAACATTCTTTCATACTTATATACTTTAACATTTTGCTTGTTCTTTTTTTTTTCTGTATATCACCTCAGTGCACCCCCCCCCGCCCCCGGGAGTCATTCCTATCCAAAATTTTAATTTATCCCGCGGAGATAATTTCCCATCTTCTTTTGCTAGAACATTTTAAATAATTTTTTTCAAAATTTCATCAAAAATTCTTCTTTACCCTCAATTTACATGTTAATTTATCATTAATTGCTAATTTTCAAACTTCTTTATACCAATCTTCCAATTCTACATTTCTTTTTGTTTTCCAATTTCTTGCTATAATTAATCTCGCAGCCATAAATAAATTTGTTATAAGGTTTTTCTCTTTTTTACATTCTACTTCATTATATAATGATAATAATACTATGTTTGGTTCTCTATCTATTTTTATATTCAAAATATTTTCTATTTCTAATACTATTTCCCAAAATTTTTGAACATATTTACATTGCCACCACATATGTATATACGATCCTACCTCATTACAACCTCTCCAACAATATTTTGAGTTATTCTTATTATATTATGTAATCTTAATGGTGTTAAATACCATTTTCAAACCAGTTTATAATAATTTTCTTTAATTCGTATCAATAAGTTTTTCAAATGTCTTTGCTCCCAAATTCTATTCCATTCATTTTCACAAATTTTATATCCTAATTCATCTTCCTATATTTCTTTCAACTTTTTATTGACTTTTGAAGATTTGATTATTTGCCATTTTGATTAATATGTTCTCTCTAGAAATCTCTAAGTCTTACAGCACAATTCTGATGGAAGTTGACTATAGAATTATGCTGAAGGATCTACAAGTTCCTAGGGAAAACACTTCTCTAGGCATTTGTAGGTCCTCCATCATGATTCTATGATCAACTTCTGGAAGATGTTGACCATGGAGTTGCACTGGAGGACCTGGAGATTCCTAGAAAGGTGTTCTCTTAGGTAGAAAAAATAGTTTTTTTTTAAATTTGTGGTTTTTCCACATTCAAAGGAGTCCTTCACCCCTAACCTATCAAATGTGGAGAGACTACTGTACTCCTTATAGCAAGTCCCACTTAAACGAATGAGGCATACGTCAGAATAGACTTGTACAGCAGGGACTGGAAAAGTGTAGTTTTGGGTACATGTGGCCTCAGACTTTTTATTATTATTATTATTATTATTATATTATTATTATTATTATTATTATTATTATTATTATGTCCATCCAAAAGATTCCCAAGCCTGCACTCTCATTGCCCACTTTGGGCTACCCCCCCTCCAAAATGGCCAATAGTGCTCCTCCAGGCCTATGAAGGTGCTGTTGGCCCTTTGTTTCACCATATTTTGCAGAGTTGTGCTTCCCTTCATCTTTATAAGGCCTTTAGCTGCTTTCCTTCATCCTCTTTAAGGCAGTGAGTGAATAGGGAGTCTGGTTATTTACTGGTTTGAAAAAGAGGCTGTAAATGCCTTACAATGTGAGCAACAGCATGTACATTTCTATACCGCTTATCAGTGAACTCAACACTCTCTAAGGAGTTTACAATCTGTAAACATATGAAAGTATAGAAGGCTGGGTTATCCTTGGAGCCCCTGGGATCAAACCTGGGGCTACAGTACCAGCATTTAACCACTGTGCCATAAGGCTCCCTAAAAAGTGAAAAAGAGATTAAAATAGTTGTAAATGGCGCTCTTATCTTAAAGAAAGTTGACAAGGTCCTTTTAAAAAACATGTTATGCAAAATACCTTGATTAGCATTTCCATTACTTTGCTAGTACAAGATCTCCACTCTGATCCCCTTTTTTATGCATTAAAATTCTCAAATGCCAGATAAAGTGATGCAGATGGCAGCAAAATACCTATACTTGGTTTGTTTTGTTGGATTAAAAAGAAAAGCTTTTGCCATCTTTTGAAGCCACAATGATCTTGCAAGCCGACATTACACCATTAAAGGAAGAATAGTAGGACAAGACAATGCTGCTTTAATTGTACATTCATTTCTGGAGAGTGATAAATTGTACCAATATGATATACTATTATATTCCCTGCCTTTTTCTAAATATGTGAAAAGCAATATTTCTTATTTCAAAGCATTTTATGAAGCATAAAGCTATCTGTTCTGTTTCCACTATCTCAAATGGGTTTGAAAGGTCAAATGTAGTCTTATTTTGCATAAGAAGAAGTACCACTAACTGAATTCATTTATAAATGAAATTTCACTGCCATGCTTTACATCAGGAGAAATTTACTAGACCTCTATGTAAAACAAATAAAAGGGGAAAATCCCACCATAATTAAACCTTCCCCACTGTGGTGGCATCCAGATGTAATGGACTGCAATTAACATTAATGCCAGTTAGCACTGCCAACCAGAATGTCCACTGGAATGATGAGTGTTTCAATCCAACACATCTGGAGGGTAGCTCTAAAAGGCTGCTGTAACTGAAAGCACTGCTTTCACACAGTATCCAGTCCTACTAGCTAGCCTGTTATCCTAGGTAAGCTTAGTGGATGGATTTTTAAAAAATCATACATGTGTGTTTTGTTAGGTTTGTTAAGGTCGTTTAGTACCTTATTGACAGCAAAAGGAACTACAAACAGCAAAGAAATAGCCTGAGCTGCAAATGAATCAATAATAATAAAAAAAAACATGTAAACATTCAGACATTTTGTGAAATCTTCATACTGGAATTGGCATATTGAAAGATTGCTATAATGAGAAAACTCTGAATTCATGCTCAAAATGAAGGAAGGTCTGTCAGATGGAAAGACCACTGATCCCAAGGCCCAGGCATATATGCTTTAACAATTACAGGGCCCTGATCCATTCACTTCCCAAGCCAACTATGGTTGAAACAATGGTTCAAAGGTCTGCCAAAATGAAATGAAGTCTCAGGTGCACAAAAACAATGCAACAATAAAGCACAAGGCAAAGGCAAAGCTGAAGTCCCTTAGCTGATGAACTAGATGCCACTTCATTAGCCCCGGCATCTTGTGGTCAGATCTCACTGCTACAGTCCAGGAGAGACAAAAGAATCTGATTTTTCCTGGTTTTTATATATACTTTTCTCCCTCTGCTGGAAATTGCTGACACTTTCCCGGGCAAAGTGGGAAATATCACCCCACCCTAATAAAGGAATAGTTTTCCAGGCATTCTAGGATGGAAACATTTTTATCTGTCTTGATAGTATAAGCTAACCTTGCACAACCTGCTGGAAACACTGCAACTACTGAAAGCCAGATAATTAATGGTTTTTGCTACAGGCCTGAACATTTAACTGATAAATGTCCAGTTACTATGTTATGCATCCCCTAGGTGCATAAGGTGAATGTGAGAGCTTACTATAGTCCTCACCAATTCTTCCAGAAATTCAAGGCCTCTATATGCTCCTGCCCAAATACCCTAAAGGCAACAGATCCTGTCTGTTCTTCAAAGGCAAACAGGGTCAGTCCTGTTAGTACTTGGATGGCAGACCTCCAAGGAATACCAGGTGCTGCAGGCTATATTTCAGAGGAAGGAAGTGGCAAAACAACGTCTGAGTATTCCTTGACTAAGAAAACCCTATGAAATTCATAGGATTGCCACAGGTAATTTGAAGGCATGCATGTGCATGCACATGCATGCACATCACATATCACAAGAAATCTCTGTAATCTATAAGAATGGTATCTCGCATTAGCAAACTGATACTGGGAGATTCAATTGTCAGCTAAAGCAAACAAAGGTTTGCATCTTATTAGACAATCTCTGTACTGTAGATACTCTAAGTGTACGTTTTGCTCTAATTTCTTCCAGAAAATTCTGACCTTGAGATGTGTGGCTGAGGTCCAAAAAAAAGCAACTTTAGCTCAACTCAGATTTTTTTATTTTGACTTTTAACTCAGATAAAAATCAAAATTAAATGACAAAGTTCATGCTTCCATTTTCACTTTATACTTGTCCCTCCACATTTGCAGCTTTGACTTTTGCAGATCTGATTATTCATAGATTTTATTAATATGTTCTTTCTAAGAATACCTATGTCCTGCAGCACAACTCGATGGTCAACTTTAACCAAAAGTCGCACTGAAGGACCTAGAGATTCCCAGAGAGAACACTCCACTCCACTCCACTCGGCATTTGTAGCTTCTCTAGTGCAATTCTACAGTCAGTGTCTGGCAGATTTTGACCACAGAGTTGCACTGAAGGCCCTAGAGTTCTTCAGGTAAAACCATAGTGTTTTTGTTAATTGTGGTTTTTCTACATTCACAGCAGTCTTGTTCCCCCTAACCCCAGTGAATGTGGCATCATATACCAAGTTCCTCGTATATAACCTGGGAAACAAATATTTTGTAGATATATTTTTTGAATTGAATATGGCATCACATACCAAGTTCCTCATATATAAACTGGGAAACAAATATTTTTATAAATATATATTTTTTCATCAACAACATGAATATTATTATCCCACTGTTTTGGAACTAATCGTACAACTACAGTGGTCCCCCGGGTTATGAAGGTAATCTGTTCCGGATTACCTTTCGTAACCCGGAAATCTTCGTTTCCCGGGGGACCGCTTTAGGAGACGGACCGCGCGGCAAATTTAAAGGGGCCGCGCGGTTTTTTGTCTTCGGATCCCGGGGTTTTTTTCGGATCCCGGGGACTGTTTTGCGGTCCCGGCGGTTTCGAGTCCCAGGGATTTCGTTCCCGGGGGTTCGTAACTCGGGGGACCACTGTACTTCAAAATCATGGAACATTTTTTTTTTTCATTTAAAGGGTGAATTTCCATGGTGTCAATCTTAGCAAAGTTGCCCAGTAAAGGCTGGTAGCTCTGATGTCAACATGGCAACAAAGCTGCTCCTAGTTTTTGTCTGAATTTTTAAAAGAGATATGCCAGGTTTTGCACCTATGGGGAATGGGTTCAGCACCATGGGTAGTCTCTTACAGTTGATATTAAAATCTGAAACAGATTTATCATTCCACTGATAATGGAGTCATAGTGGAGGTGACACTGTTGCAACCAACCCACCCTCTCCACTGCAGGGTCTGTGCTAGAGAGGTTTGGGGCAGGTTTTTTGGAGGACACAGCAGATTTTTGGGACACAGAAGCCTTTGAGGAACTCTGCTCACAAAACATTGGATGTCTTCAGACAAGTCTAATTTAATACACATATATGAGAGAAGCTAAGACTTAGAACCCTTTTAAATGAAATACTGAGATTTCCACAATGCAGTTGTAAAATTGTACTTACCTTGGTGACAGCTTTGGAGGAAAAAGTAATTTCATCCATGAAATTGATAATATCTCCTGGGTAAAGTCTATCAAAGTACTTGGCACAGATGTCATAGGCATGCAACCATTCAGCTATGGTTTCTGGAGCTTTTTTAATAAGATGGGGATCCCCAGTCCAGAAGAGTTTTTTTATCCAGATGGCATAGACAGAGCTGGGGGAAAGCATCCCTCCTTCTTTTTCTGGGATTTTAGGAGCAAGCTTAGAAATAGATAGAATATTCTGACTTGTAAGAATAGGCTCCAAAGCAGCCAGGGGATTCATGTTTTCTTCCGTTAGCTTTTTGTAATTAAGGCCTATTGGGGGGAAAGAGGAGGAAGAGTCCTTAAAAATTACATCATATGTTAAATGTCTGTGCGTATATTACAGTTATCAAACCTGCAATGAAACAAGGCACTATTTATGGGTGCCTATACTTCCATCTAGCTTCTGAAGTAACTGGTCCGTTGCGAAACAAAGCATATACAGAGAAACCATGTGTATTTTTGTGCAATCTCATTTTCTCAAATGAAGTTCTAAAGTGCAAGGAATCATGGGGCATTTTGCTAGTGAGGGGAAAAATGAACACTGTAGGTGGGCAACTATGGAAAGCTAGCGGGGTGCACATTAGCCCCCAAGGACTCTTTGGAAGGCCACACACCCCACTACATCAAAAAGATAAAATATCAACACCACATACCTGGTGCAACTGCCTTGAATTTTTTCAGCAGACGTATATGTGTTTCAGGTTTGATAGAGTGCTTCACAAATTCAAGTGAGGCACAGTTCTCAAGAAGTGTGAAATAATACAGCAAACGCTGGTGATCTCTGCCTTCAATAGTAGGGTACACATATTTGGCCATGTGTTCATGAAAAGCTTCGGGGATTGTTTTTAACGTCTCAAATAGGCCAAGATTCTGTGCTCTATCTTCTATAGCAGCTGTGGATAAACTGTGGTAAAAAGAAAGCATGCCTGGTGACTATAAAGAGTGAAAGCAAGGATTTCTTCTTTTTTTAAAAAAAAAAAAAAATTCCATCAGAGCCCATTATGATGACTTCACACTTAAAATTTTAGCAAGATAGTGGTGTGACATCATGAACAACAGATATGATATCAGGAATGCTAAACTATCTACAAAACAATCAATGGATTTTTGAAGAAATACATCTTAGAAATATGTTTCTCTGAAAAATAGCTCACATTTGAGCAACTTGCTAATAATTACATTTTAGTGATTGTCGCAAATTGGTTACTCACTTCCTAGCACTGTAAAGAAATACAGTTGGCCCTTTACCTTTATGGGTTTAACATTCACGGATTTGATTATTTGTGAGGTTTTTGCCATGGCATGGCCAAAAAGGGTGCACACAGGGTCCTCCTCCTCCTCCTCCTCCCTCCTGGCCTTTTCCCCTCAGGGAAAAAAGCCCAGGAAGGAGGGAGCATCCTCGAAGGATGCATCTTAAGTGCATACACCCCTCCTGACTTTCCCTATGCTTTAGCTGGCTTGCCTCAGCACAGGGGAGGGGGGAAGAGCAAAGGAAGAGAGGGGAAGCCAGCCAAAGCACAGGAGAAGGCAGGAGGCGCATACGTGTGTGTGGAGGGGGGACGCACATGCATGCACACCCCTCCTACCTTCCCCCACATATCTGCGTTTTTTCCACTTTTGCTGGTGTCCAGCATCACAAATGTCTTAACTCATAATTTGCGAACATTTTATAGACACTGATTACCAATGCAAATCTCTGGTTATTGTGCATTCACAAGAAAGAATGAAAAAATTCCAAAGTTTTTTTCCTCCTGGACAAAATTATGTGATTCTGCACATTTTCTAACAATTTTTTCCCCACATTTTATGATTTCCAGGTGAAAAACCTGCAAGGGTTCATTTGTGCAAAAATACTTCTCTCTCTCTCTTTCCATTTACAAAGACAGTGGATTTTGCTAATACTGCTACTGATGAAAAAAACAGAGGTCATTTGGTTTTGCACAATGGCAAAACATTTTGTGGTGGCTGATTAATTTTTTTCAGGACATAATTAATCACTGATGGATTTATTTTTTACATCTGTGTCCCCGATACAAATATATATTGAGAAGAATAAGCAGAACCAGCATTTAAGGAAAAAAAGAAGAGTGGGGGGAAACATTTATTATAAATAAATTGAGTTCAAAATAAACAACTATGTCTTTTTTTGGAAATAATGTTTTGCTTTAAGTACGCCCAAAAGACTAGGAATGGCAGCAATGAAAAAGCTAGACAAGGTCCTAAAGAGCAAAGATATAGAACTGAGCACTAAAATAAGAACCATCCAAGCCATTTTTATTCGCTATTAACATGAACAGTTGCAAGAGCTGGACAGGCCTGAATTTGTAGAACCTAAGCAGAACAGTGAAGGACAGGGGGGGGTTTTGGGTTTTTTTGGAGACTTTTCATCCATAGGGTCACCATGAATTGGGGTTGACTTGAGGGCAGTCAGTGTCAACAACAACAAATACAAGATTTAGAATTTCCTTAAAAATAAGTTCTAATATATGGATACTTTCACTGTTTCCAATAAAATGTTTTTCATGTATTCTTAGTTATTGTTCTACATTCTCATTCTCTCATTCCACCACCCAGGGCTCTACTAGCATTCTATTTGCACTTCCTCCTATTTCCTCTTATAGGACCCAGCTGACACTGGTCCAGTATTTCTTCCCTTTGCCACTCATTGTTCCTTTGTTCCTTAGGCTGCCTGCTTTGCCTAATAGGTTCCCTACATGTCTCTTTGGTCGTAATAGGGTTCTGCTCCAAGGTTAAAAACTTCAATATCTATCCTAATGTCAGTGGTACTGAACGAACAGTTTCCTTACTGCTAGAGAATTGGCTTAACACTCAGCAGACTCTTCTTTTAGTTAAGCTGTGTGGTTGCTTGGCAACTTGTTGATTCAGCTGACTTGTCCAGTTACTGCTAGAATTATATTCAACAGGGACAAAATTGGTTTATTGGCTGGTGATGTCAGAAAGGCACTGAAGCCTTAACAGACCAGGCAATTTGTCTGCAGTTTTTTTTATTCTATGGTTCCTGGAAGGGGCACAAACATTCAAGTGGATTTTAATGAGAAATATAAAAGGCAGAGTATCAAAGCACAACCTGATACCATCCCTCTCCTTTGAGTTTTCTGGATGAAGCCAATCTGCTTGGCCTAGCAAGTAGTTTCCAGAGATGTTGACAGGATGGGGTACAGAAAGAATCAAAAGCATGAGTTCCTAAGTTGATCAGTAAAGTTAAATGACGCAGAATATGCCTCTATACCTACCCACTGTCACTGAAAAGAAATTCCAGATGTGTCATGTAAACTTCCCAAAGTGGGACATTATAACGCTGTGCCAAGGAGAGAGCAATTCTGTACACATTTTCTTCCAGTGTTCTGGTTAAGGAGGAAATACAAATTTTAGTGCCAAAAGAATAGCTTGATCAGGTCGCTAGAATACAATCTGCAGGGTAAATTCTTTCTCATTAAGGATGAGAACATCACCAAATATTATTTACAGTACCTGTTTTGCAGCTAAACAATTTATGAACTAATTTCCTTATAATGCAAAATATTGTTTGAGTCAAGGGCAAGAACATATGGCCTTATACTGAGCAGTATTTCTCTAAGATTTCAGGCTTTGTTCTCCACCCAATGGAAAAATGACTCCACAGAAGAAAGTTAATGGTTGATATCCTATTTAGTTGGAACCAACTGCCAACTATGTGATCCCATGTTTCATGTATCATTCTACTTAGTGTTTTACATTTTAATATCTGACTATTGAGCAAATGAAGCATCACTACTCAAGACTAAACAAAAAAAGGAATATGTTAGTTCCTTTTTTCTTACCATGATATAACTTTTTGTGATCATCCTGCAATGAAAAGCTGAAAGGGATGTACATGGCAATGACACACTGAGTTTGGAGTTAGCTGCTCCATTACTAAGGCCTAAGCAAACTCAATTATTTTATCTTCTTCCTGACATGATCTCAAAATAGCTTGATGCGTATTTACTTCATTCCAAAGATGAGGTGTAGGCACCTCACCACAAGTTGTGTGTCACAGCTGAACTTTAATTGAATCCCCTTGTGGATATTCTCAAGCACTAGTTTAATTTGAAAGGTGCTGACACCTCAATACTTCATGCCCACCAAGACATTTGCCTTCTAGCTTAATAAAATTATCCAATAAAGGAAAGGCCACAGAGGAGATCTAAACAAACATGTAAGAAAGAATATCCAATATATCCCTGTCTCATGTCTATTTTTAGACCGTAACCTACATGGGGCTCTCTCATTCTTTGTAAAATGCAATGAACACAGTATTTATAAAATTAATAAGAATATTCATTATTATGTTGGGGAAAAAATCTATTATGTACTGCAAAACATATTTGACACCACTGCCATGAGTCTCCATGACCACTCACATTACACTGGGGATATGGAAAAGGCAACTGGCTATTCAAAGACATTTTTTAAAATGTGTATTTGCCAAAGGACCCATATTCCAGTGAAGTATAAAATTAGCTCCTGAAGTCTCTGCTCTAATAATATCCTGTGCATTTATTGATCCACAAAGCTGGACAGAGCACTTCATCTGACCAGAAAGCATGGAGAGAGAAAAAAAATCCTATTAACAATGGCCTTGCAAAGCGAGGGATGACTAATAAGTCTTTCTAAAGGTCGGTGCTGCCAAAAATGTATTGTCCTGGTTTGCATTTTAAATATGTCAACTTAGAAAACAAAAACAAGGACAACAAACTGTTACTTACTCTGTCAAACCTAATATGGTCTCCTTCTTGTACTGACTATCTGCTGTAAACCGCTGGACATCTACCCCTTTGCCAAGTCCCTGCAGAATCTGAGCCTGAGTAAAGTCCAAGAGTCGCTCATTGTAGTACTGGAGGTGTTTGATCAGAGTTCCTATTTCATCAGGCCAGTCAACAGTGCTGGATTGGGAAATGTGTTTTGTGACCATCTGTATTAATTCTTTGGGGTCCGCCTGTAGAATCAAATCAAGATGCATTAGAATATACAACTATCAAGCCCAGCTCACATTCTTATTCTCTTTGGATTTTCAGCATTTGGAAAAACATCTGGAAAAAAAACCCCAAACACCTTAGAACCAAGTTTTAGTTCAGGACTTAGGTTTTATGATAAACCTCTGTCCTCTTCTTCTAGCCAAGATCTCTCTTTGCTGCTCTTGCTATGCAAGGTGCCTCTACTGGATCTTTAGGGACTCGCCACCCACCTGCACCACATTTTACCAAACTTCTATGTGGTTAAATTGAAGGGGAAGCCATGGGGATGAACAGGAAACAGTTGTCTTCTAATAGTGCAAATGAACATGTCTGAACATGGATCAACCCACTAACTTTTTCCCCCTCCACACTCTTTCCCTTCTTCCAGCAGGAGGTTAAAAAACTTTCTCTATACTTTACAGGGAAAGCGAGCAAAGTATGTAGCATTATGATTCTGGAGACCAAAGTTCAAATCCCTGCTCAGCCACAGAAGTTCACTGGGTGTATTTGGCCAAGTCAGACTCTCTCAACTACAGAGGAAGGCAAACTCCACTGAAAGATTTTTGCAAAACCCCCCCCCCCCAACAAACCATGATAGGTTGGCCTTAGGATCGCTGTAAGTTAGAAATGTACGTTAGAATTAGCAGCTGATGAAAGGTGCTCTGTGCATCCCAGCTGCAAGTAATCTTGCAATAGCAAAAGGATGCCTTGTACATGAAGACACCTTCCATCAAATGTTATTTAGGAGGACTTACAAAGTTACAAAACTGTTTTTAAATCATATTAAACAGAGGTGAGAAAGAAAATAAGCCTAATGCAATTAGATAACATTTCTGCTCTACTCGGAATAAGATAGTGTTCTTGGTGTTTGGATGTTCGTGTAAAGGTGTAAATCTGGACTTTTTCGTCCAGCCTATGACCAAGCTCCTTAAGGATGGTGAAGCTGGTAGCACCTCCCCACCTGCCCCGATGTTTCTAAAGTCTTAAAGTATGATATTTTTTCATAATCTCTGAAGAATTTTGAAGCTTTCATATTTCTCCCAAACTGGTCATCCTCACTGGGCAATTGTTTCTTGTGATCTATGTTGCTCCTTCATGATGCTGTCCCCAATAAATATAACCATTATATCAGTGATATTTTATTTACCTGGAAGAGAGATTATACACCTCAGCTGTGTTGTCTGGATAATGGGAGAGGCCATTATTACTGTATATGAAAGAGGGCATCTAATTTTATAATATGTGTGTCAGCTATCTGTAAGTTTAGTAAACATGATGATAGAATGTTAAGAGGCTACAAAATGAAATTATGACTGGAGTTCCTGAACAAGAAGTTTATATAACAAAGTCTAATTAATTCCAGGACCCTAATTACAGAACTATTTTTACCGAAATATATTTATCAGTATTAACAAAAGGGGAGATATTTCTTCTTTATTAGCGAAGATGGTTTAGCTCAATATTTGTTTTACATCACACATTTTGAGAGAAAGAGATAAACAATCCCTAAGGTAACTCTTCAGAATGGAATAATAGCACATTTGTGATAATACTCTAAACAGACAGATAAGAAGGAACTCAAGTATTAGTATGTGTCTTCCAACCCACTCCAAATAATGTCTGGAGGTGCCTAATTTTTCTCAGGAGGAACTTATAATTTAATTGCTTTGAGTTCTGACAAATCTTTTTAGGCAGATGAATAAAAGTTAATGACAAGGACAAGGAAGGGATTCATATTATAGCAAAATGGAGAAAAGAAATTAATTAGCTGCATGGGAACTAAATTAGTTATTTTGGAGGGGGAAAACTTGTCCTATTTAAATTTAGTGGTCCAGGCCTCCAGTGGTAATAAACCAGTACAAATGGGTAACTTTTGTTTCAGTGAAGACAAGTGTAAGTCTCCCTGACCCAACATTTAATTTCTTTTGGTCACATCTTTTAAACACTTATTAATACTCTCCAAAACAGTTTCTCAAAGCATTTATAGTAGCTATAAAAGGATAAACACAGAATAAGAACATATAAATGCTTGTTGAATAATACTGGCCTTAAAGATTTAGAGATCACAATAACATATGGTATACACGTTTATAGAAAAATATTTTAACTGATATATATATATATATTTGACATGGCATTTTTCAAAGGGCCAGGCAGATTTCATTAATGAAAAGTCAGCTTATCCACTCGGGAACTTATTAACAACATTGAGGTATACTTATTATTAGAAACCAAAAGAGGAGAGTATTAATGTATATTTTAAGAGATCTTTTGCATGTTGGCATTAGCACAATGCTGCAAAAGTAGGTTATTAGGGATATACTAGGTTACATAGAGTAGAATCTTATAACTTAAATATTGAGGAAAAGCTGCACGTTTTGCAAACAGAATTCATCCCTAACAGCAAAAATTTAATGTTAGCTGAAGAGCTACACTGAACTACCATCATCTCTTCACAATTGCAGGTTAAACTTTTGTGGATGTGATTATTCACAGATTACTTTATTTGTCCCTGCTTCTGCTGCTGTCCTATACACGACCAGAAAAAATGTTCTCTGTAGGCATTTGTAGATCCTCTAGCATGATTTTATGGTCAGCTTGCCCCGGGAGTTGACTGCAGAACCATGCTGGAGGATCTACAAATGCCAAGAGAAGTGTTCCCTCAGGTAATAACAATAACCATCAGGCCTATACTTGCATTTTTTCAATTTTTTCAGGAATTGTGCACCCCTAAACCCTGCAAAAGTTAAGGAACAACTGTATAGCTATTTATTGTTGTTCTGCTAGTTTGTCAAACTGGGAAGCCCATCCCTATAACAAAATTATAGCACTATTATTGCACTTTAACTGCTGTGTGGATGCATCCTACAAAATCCTGGGATGACTATTTTGGGAGGCACTAGAGCTCTCTGGTTGAAAATTCTAAATGCCCCTTCTGAAACTGCAAATCCTAGGATTCCAAAGAATGGAGCCATAATAGTTAAATTGAAACCAATGAAACAATTACTGTGTAACGCAAAAGGATTTTGATTCCTAGTGATTGGGCGGGCTATAAATAAATATTATTGTTGTTGTTGTTGTTATCCACAATGTCACCATAACCACACATAAGAACTCAGGACATCAGCTACTGAAGAGATATAAAAGCAGGGTGGGTTACTGAATCTTACCTTTTGCACTCATTTACAACCAAAATGTCCCCAGAGCTGCTAAATGATATGCAAACTTCTAATTTCACTTTATTCAACCAAGACTTGGGCAATTAGGCAGGGCTGCTGAGAAAGGGGCTTTTAATCTTGGCAGCTCCTGTCTTTTCCCTTATTTTGTCTTAATTGATTTGTTTTTAACTGCTTTTAAATATATTTCTTTTCATCACCAGTAATCTGTTTATGTTTTTAAGTGGTACTGTTTTATTAATTTTATGCTTAACAATTTTGAGTCTTAGTTATTGGGAAGCAAGCTTATAAATATAATTAACAAATAAAGTAGCAAATTAACGTTATGTACTCTAAGACATACTTCTAGAGCAATTTATTTTGGTTTTTCTTAGAGTTCACAAAATGCTTGTCTAAAATAATAGGACAAACAGCATTGCCATTTTTTCATGAGTTAAGTAATGATTCAAAGAATTCATTTTTAAAAAATATAGCAGGAGAGTTAAAACTGTGTACTTGAGTGAGCAATTACTGTTTGGAACATATTCAAGAATCAAGCAAAGGTACAATGTAGCTACATATTATCTCTAGAACAAACTTGTCATGGATTACATAGAAACCATTTGGGACGTCTGAAGCTTTGGATAAAATTCTCCCACCTACTTATAATGCATTGTAAAACTCTTAAGATAAACATGAGAAAAGTCCGGGGAGGTAAATAACAAATGAGGCATCTAAAGACTAACATCCTGTTTTCATCACTGGGTAGAAAGCATTTTTGGAAGCAGATTTCCAAAATATTCACAAGCAACATATGAAGGCAAAATCCCCCATCCATCGCTTCCTTCTACATTCAAAGGCATAATGCCCCTGAATGTGGAAGTTCTTTTTGGCTACAACAGTTAATAGTCTTTGACAAACTTATCCTCTGGACATTTATTTAATTCTTTCTAAAAGTTCACTAAATTAGTGGTCTTCATCCTATGGCAGCGCAGTGCAATTTGCTTAGGAGAAAAAAAGGAGAAGACTTTTGTCCTACAGTTGCTGGCTTCCCACATATCTCGGAAAACCATCAGCCTTGGGAATAATGGTGAGATTTGTGGAAGTCTTCACATTTAATGGCAACAGGAAAGCACTGGGTTAACTGGTAAACCCACACATGACCATATTCAGATGACACAAGCACAAGCTAGCTGAGCTATTAGTATAATGTTTATGCTTCTGTGTTTTTTAAAAATAATTCTAGATTTAGTAAATGCATTTACTCATTGATC
Organism: Urosaurus nigricauda; assembly: GCA_034509955.1. Taxonomy (NCBI): domain Eukaryota; kingdom Metazoa; phylum Chordata; class Lepidosauria; order Squamata; family Phrynosomatidae; genus Urosaurus; species Urosaurus nigricauda. The sequence continues at coordinate 232,807,291 of JAOEGL010000001.1, read as the reverse complement.
TGGCACAGAAATTAAACTGAAAAGGCTCTAATATTCCTGATTAACATCAGACCCCTTGATTTTCTATTGACTACCTTTCAACCTCAGGAAATAGTAAATACACTGCACAGTAAAATAATGCAAAGCTTGTGACTATCATTTTAAAATGGAGAAGATTTTTTAAAAAACAAAAACAAAATAAAACTATAACTGCTAGTTAATATTCATTAGAAGCACATAATCCCTTTTGGCAAACATTGCATTAAGTAGTTTTCTTTTTTTAAAGAACACTAGATAAAATTGTGACATGCAGCTTGGCTGAAATAAGCTGGAGCTCCTGAACCAGGCTTAACTTATGTCCTGGATTTATTGCATAGTTTTTATATTGCATATTAATGTAGGAAGAAAATAATTTTGGAAACTGACCCTGTAAAGGGGGTGGCATTCGTCCTTGAAACATGGTGCCAAGCGAGCATAGATCTGAAGACTATAGTAATAACTTGCCAGCTGGAGAGATAAAGCCGACGGAGCCTGTTTTTCAAAGCACTTGTTGGCATCAACCACCTAGAAGGAAACAGGAAAGAATTAACTTAGTTACACCAATGTTACAATGGAAAGCACACCATCTCTTTAGTTCGGTGGATGCTCTTGAATGATGATATGGAGAAACTGGTGCCAATGGAAAAGTGGATCTGGTATGCAAACTTTTTAAAACATATCTTTTTAGAAGATGAAATATTTATTTATATTATTCCTTGTGTCCTGGAAGCTTTGGGGGGGGGGAGGAATCTTCCCATCACCATTTACATCCATAAAACTTAGCTTCATACATGATGTTCTATTCTCTAACCACATACTGTAACTTTAAATGCAAAATACTGTATATACTCAACTATAAGTTGACTTCATGTGTAAATTAAGGGCACGTTTTGGGGCCAAAATTAGGATCTAAATAAAGGATAAAGCAAAGCAAAACAATGTCAAAGATTTTACAGAATCCCAGCAGACATAACTCTTTGTGCTTACTCTTAAGGTTGGATGGATGAGAGAATAGAGGGGCTCACTGCTTCCAGGATAGATTATACTCTTGCTTTTCACTAGGGAATGGTTCCTTCTTTTAAATAAGAGTTAAGATACAGTACTTACATTGACCCATGGTTAAGTCAACTCAGTTTTTTGGGACACTTTTTGACCTAAATTTCTAGACTTATACATGAGTATATATAGTATATTGACAAATGGCATGCTCTAGGGTTGTACTATAAAAGGTGCTTATCCAACCCACACCCACCCCATGTCCCTTTAAAGTAGGCCAGCACAACATACGATCCAGAACTTTTCTGGTGTCATCATCTGGTACCAACTGGTACATTAAAGGGACACAGCAAGGGTCTGCATATAAAAGGCAGGATTGTGTCCACTTCCTATTTGGTAAATGTCAGTTTTGGTGATCATCAAAAGTAAATATTATTATATTAGATTCATAGCAAAGATCAAAAGAATGTAAGCCTAATATAATATGATTAATATGTATAATGAGATGTCAATGAGATGACTTAGGCTGCATGTACACTGCAGAAATAATTCAGTCTGAGACCACTTTAACTGTCATGGCTCCATCCCATGGAATCCTGGGACTTGTAGTTTGTTGTGGCACCAAAGGTCTCTGATAGAGAAGGCTAAATATCTCACAAAACTACAAACCCCAGAATTCCATAGCATTGTGCCATGACAGTTAAAGTGGTCTCAGACTGAATTATTTCTGCAGTACAGATGCAGCCTAAGAGGCCCTAACATAATCACTTATCAAGTTCCTTCACCAGCATGCTCTTCCTATTTTACATCCTCTGTGCTTTTTGTTGCAGTAAGTTATTTCAGATATGGAAGCATTTCAAATGTAGACTATGAAATATTGGTAGTAGAGCACTGTATTGATTAAATGATTTAGCTGTGATCCTAACTGGTGTTTTAGGCCAATCAGCTCAGATCTGAACCTCAACCTTGATTCAGAACTCTAAATCTTAGTTCATTCCATTCACTATAACCAGAAATCAAACAAATGCCTAAAACATTTTTCTCTATTTGTCTCCTTTCTCCCTCTTAGATGAATCTTACAGACACAGTATAAGGCAATTATGCAAACAAGGGGGTTATATTAGGCAAATGGACACAAGGTGTTTTCTGTCATGCATATTTCAATTCTGATTTAAAAAAAAAAAACGGAACCATTAGTAACTTAATAAAGGAAACTGATAGTATTTGATGACAGATGAACAGCGAATGCCATTTTAAATGAGCCAGCCTTGCCAAGCTTCAGGAAAGTAAGTGCAGAGAACTTTGTGTAAGAGCAGTTCTTACAATTTGGGTTTTTAAAAGAGCATATCCTCCTGTTTATTGTGGACAAATATTCTAAACATGACATACAACATAGATGTGGCCCTAGTTAAGAAACCTGGACAAAAATAACCCAATAGTAGAGGACATGAAGGTGAGTGTTCTATTACTTTGAAGGTAGGTGAAATAAATATCTGTTTTCTTATACACACACACACTTTGGTGGGGGGGTCATTAATAAAAAGTACACATTTCATAGAGGTTTCTCTAGGCAATGAATTTGTGAGGTGACAGAGGACTAGCTGCGGAAATTACTGTGTTATGCTGAGTAATTGTATTCCAGCTCAGTTGGTGCCAAAGTAACAGAACATACAAGAGGTGTATGCTGATGTGGTGCATATAGAGATAGAGGCAGAAGGATCTGAACATTCCTGATAAAACCATTCACTGTGCTAGAAGCTAGAGCTGCTAGTTAAAACTCCACCTTTTCCTCCCCCATGAAAAGAATGGGTAGGCATTTATCAGTTTATTTAAACACACTATCTGTGTTCCTCTGAGCCCAAGCTGATAATAAATAAGTTGATAAAGTGAATAAAGAAGTTGATGATCAAAATGGTAAGAACAGTTTCAGACTTGTCACATTTCATATATCTCCCATTATCTGTCCAGATAGTTCTGATTTGGTTCTGGAATGATTCAGATAAACAGATATACATACCCAATCACCCAAATCTGAAACACATTTCTATATAATAATAATATAATAAATAATAATTTATTTATATTTTCCCACCTCTCCCAGGTGGATCAAGGTGGGATTACAGTCCAATAAAATGCATACGAGCACATCAGTAAAATACAATTACAATAATAACATTTCAATTAGCTAACTCTATCTAAAAATAACACTAAAAGCCATACAATAGTCAGAGAGATGGGACAGCATCTCTTACTCAGGGTCAGGTGGGTAAGCTCACCGGATGAGATCCGTCTTAATCGCCTTCTTGAATGCATCTAAGGAGGTGATAAGACTCTTCCATTAGACTATTCCACAGTTTTGGAGCAGCTACTGTAAAAGTTCTTTGGGAAGTCGACACAAGTCTGGTTGTTTGTTAATCTATCAGATTTCTCCTGGTTATTCTGAGAGTGTGGGGTGGATTGTATAGGGAGAGGCATTCCCGCAAGTAACTCAGGCCCAAGCCATGTAGGGCTTTAAAGGTAATAACCAACACTTTGTATTTTGCCCAGAAGCTGATCGGCAGTCAGTGAAGAAATGTTAAAACTGATGTTATGTAGTCAAACCTGGACGAACCAGTAACCAATTTGGCTGCCATATTTTGAATCAGTTGAAGCTTCCAAACTTGGTACAGGGGTAGCCTCATGTAAAGCGCATTACAGAAATCAAGACAAGAGATTACCAATGCGTGTACCACTGCTTCAGGGTCCTTTCAGTCCAGGTAGGGACGCAGTTGGCGTATCAACCGAAGTTGATACCAAGCACTCCAGGCCATCACATCTATTTGAGATGACAACTGTATTGGCGAATCCAGAAGTACTCCCAAACTTCAGACTTCATCCTTTAGGGGAAGTGTGAACCCATATAGGACTGGTTGACAAATTTCCCTATCTGGACTTGGAGGCAGGATTTTGGGATTTTTGTAGAAGTATTCAGATTCTCTTTGATTATTTTGATTATATAATATGGATAATCTCAGCACAATCTCAAAACAATCAGCAATGACTTGCAATCTTTTCTAGAGGAAGTTATTGTCCCTACTGTACTCGAGATTATTTGGGTTTTGTTGTATGAAGGCTGCAAAAGATAGAAATGTTTCCCCAAAAAACTCAAATAACCAACTAAACCATACCCTAGACACAGTAGACAGTCTTGTAGGTAAAGATGTACCTACAAGATGACCCCTCTATTTACTATTCTTTATATTCCACTCAATTGATTTTTGTAGAAGTATTCAGATTCTCTTTGATTATTTTTTTAAAGAAAATGGTTTGCTTATCTAATGTACGGTAATATTAACTGGCCTGCAAGATTTGATGGGTTCACAGAGACAAACTTATAACACAAGTTTTAGAAAAAGATCAATGCTAATTTCAGATGTATTAAAAGATGCATTTGGGATGTACAAATTTTGCTGGAATCATACAGTATCATGGCTTCATTGTAATCCTCTTCTCCAACAGAAACTGACCTGTTTCAATGTGCCTGTTAACTCAACTGGAAGGATAGCCAGATTGAAAAGGCTGAACATTTTTTTAAACTATTGTTTGTTCCCTTTTCAAAGTATCAAACCTCATTCAAAACACAGTAGTACAGGAAAATCAACTGTTGAGATGAAGCATGCATGTTGAGCTCAGGGAGATGATTCAGATGGAAACTAAGTACAGTATGTGAGAGATTAGAACAGAAAATAATACACCAGCAGTTAACATACCTGTGGTAATGCAAGTAGGTAGGCAAGAGATAAGGTCATGTCATTTGGTAAAGCTTCACTAGCCAGCTGTAACAGGACTGCAGGACAGAAAAGAAAAATAAAAGAAAGCTTCAGTTACTGACCCCTCTAACCTTCACACATACCAAGTTTAATGTTTTCTTGGCTAACCGTATTTCTCTAGATCTACATGGCCTGTACCCATTCAGTTAAGCACTAATCAATGAAGCTAAAAAGAGATAACATGTAATTAAAAAACCCAAGTCTTTTTTAGCTTAATTTCCAGCTAGAATGTTTTGTGCATTATCAAAACAAAATGAAACAGTGCAGTGACAGATGTTAAATTGAAGGGCTGAAACATCTTTCATGCTGATTTACGGCACCTAAATCTGCTGGCTGTAAAACCGAAGCAACAGTATACGTTAGGAACATTTAGGAGAACAGGCTGCAGGACAGCATGAGATGCTTCGTTTCCTACAACCTGAACATCTGTATTTCTTATCACCTGCTTTTTAATGTAACTTAAGATTCAATTATTAATCAACTTTTTATCATACGAAAGAACAAGTCTTTCAATATTTTACAAACCATCACAACAGTGGAAGAACTGCAAAAATATATTATGAAAACACCCTAGTAGGTTAAGATGGTAAATATTCTTACAGTGAGAACTGGAGGTAAGCAACATTGGAAATTATTTCTGAGGAATGTTGGGCATAGGAAGCAGGGTGGTCCATCTATCTGAGCACTTTCTGTAGTGCCTGACAATAGCTCTCCAGGATTTCTGGCAAAGGTCTTTTCCAACCATAACTGAAACTGTTGGGACTGCACCTGAGGTCTTATACATGGGAAAAATGCACTCTCCCACTGCACTCTGGAACTGCCCTATTGCTGGTCAGGCTGGACAGAGCCATGGTGTTATCAAATAACATTAAGTGACTACAGAAAAGAAGAGAGAAGAAAAAGAAACTACAGTGGTCCTCCGGGTTACGAAGGTAATCCGGAACGGATTTTAATTTTCGTAACCAGGAAATGTTCGTTTCCCGGGGGACCGCTTTAAGGGACGGACCGTGCGGTTTTTCCCTTTCTTAACCTGGGGATTTCTTCGGATCCCGGAGGAATTTTGGTGGTCCCGCCGGTTTCGGCTCCCGGGGATTTCGTTCCCCGGGGGCTTCATATCCCGGGGGACCACTGTAATACAAATAATTCTTCTGCTACTATTGCCACACAACATTAAAAAACTCTCATCTCCCCACAGCTATTGGCCAGAAATGCTTCTGATATTAAGCATAAGGAAATGCGTTTATATTGTCCTATTATTTTCTTGGAGGGAAGGCCCACAGTGCCATGGCAGAGTATATGTTTTTATGTAAAAGATTCCATGTTCTACCTCAAGACTTTTTCAAAATAACTAGGAAAAGACCATCATCTCAAAATCCAGCAAGCTGCTACTAGTCACTGAAGACAATACTGAGATTCACAGAGTAGTGACCTGATTCAGTGGTGAACAGCATATTACTTGAAAGACATAGCTGTGTTAATCTGGAAAATGTGATATAACAAATGCAAACAAAAACAAGCTAAAATACAAATCCTTAAAAACATCAACAATTCAAGATCACATAGGATGTAAAAAACATTACAAAAAAGAAAGATGGACTCAGAATAAAGAAATAGCTTCTTTGCACCATTTCGATCATCCAAAGGGAACCATATTACAAAGGAAGACCCATTTCTGCTCCAATGTTATTGAGATAACATATAAGTGGGGGCCATCGTTCTTCAAAAAGGAGAGGAAGATTCCACCCCCGCAACTTTCTAGATTGATCCATGAGCTTTTCCATAAGCCAAAAATTCCAAAATTGATTCCACCAATCAGTCATATTGACCTTTCCAGTTTTCCAATCCCTGGCAATCTCAATCCTGGCCAATGCCAACAAAATGCAATAATATATTTATTGTGTGGTGTCTTGTTTTCATTAGTAAACACTGAAAGCAATAAAAGTTCTGCAGAGGGGACAATTTTTGATCAGTGATTTCTGAAGTGAAGTTAACTACAGAATGTCAAAATGCAAATACACTTGGACAATCATACCACTTTTTTCAGAAAGGTACCTCTATTACTACACCCTCTCCAACAGCATGGGATGGGGTTCTTAGTAATGTGTGCAAGTTGTAGTGGTGTGAGGTACCATCTATGTACACCTTTAAGAGTGGTTTCTTTCAGGGCTATAGAATTAGATGTATATGGGGGAGTGTTCCAGATTTTAAGCCACTTTGAATCTGTCATTTGAATGTTTAAATCTGCCTCCCACCATCATCTCAAAATCTGGCAAGCTGCTACCAGTCACTGAAGACAATACTGAGATTCACAGAGCAGTGACCTGATTCAGAGGTGAACAGCATATTACTTGAAAGACACCGCTGTGTTAATCTGGAAAATGTGGTATATGCCATACTCTGCCCAATGTAGAGTATTGAAGGGCTGACAAACAGGCCAATATTTGCCCCAGAGGATAAATGGACATAAATTAGACATTAGGAATGGGAACACACACACACAAAGTTCCATATTTCAGTGTTCCTGGGCATTCCATCTTGGACCTCAGAAAAGTGGTCTTTGAACAACGACAACAACAACAACTACAGAGGAATATTAGAAAGAGAAACAGCAGAACGGGAATCTATTCACAAACTCCAGCCTATAAATAATGGGCTGAACAGAGACAATGATTTCCTGGCACACTACACATATTATCACACTAGTTAACACCCCCCTCCCCACATCAGTCTCTTGACCAAGACATATCTCCCTTCTGATTCCCACACTACACTCCAATACTCCCACTACCATTCATATGGCTATCTATTCAGCTTCAGACAACATTCCTCCTCCTGACTCATCTTCCAGGAACCATGGACTTATCACTTCATTTCTATAATCACAAATTTTGCATTTCTACTGCTTTGATCACACATACCCTGTTTAGAAAAGTTTGTCCTTGGACCAGGCACTTCATGCAACTGAGGAAGTAAACACAGGTCTATAAATACTCATGCTACTAGCATTTTTCTTTCAATTAGTCTCAAAAGTGGTACAAGATCCCTTTGCTTACTGATCTTATGAATTAGTTCAAATCCTATAGCACAGTTTTCCTATCTCTCCCAAAGATAAAAGACAGAGAATGCATTGTGAGAAAACTCTGAGCCACAGAGTGCCTCTCTGCAGCACAATTCAAGGGCCTAGTGTGTGATCAACCTTGGGATTACCATGTAGTATATGTCCCTCAGATACTCATTGGATTATCTTCCAAATTTCTGTGTTGTGGCACCCATGGGCACCAGGAATTGCACTAACTATGGATCTTGCTTAGGAAGAGAACAACACTTTGTTAGATGATTCTTCATTCAGTGAAGCAAGAGCAGAAGAGTGATAATAAGGGAAATTGTTATATATTACATATCTTGTAAGTGAAGTGGTAAGTGATATACAGATGTATTTCACTTTAAGGCACTTCACTTTAGATCACTTTGCTAATACAGCACTTTTTAATTATACAGTACAGCAACATTTTGTTACCTGTGCTGTTTGTTTACAGCATTTGTGCACTCTGTGTCTCAGCATAGTATTCTGGCAATTTTTTATTTACCGGTAATATTTTTCCTTTGCATTTGTTTAGGCTTAGCAATATTGTATACTTAGTACATGAAAGTGTAAATATGTGTTTGGCTTTTATAAGCACTGCAAGTTGTGAGGGTGAGGGGAAGTCTGTGATTCTCTTTAAAGTGATATTCACTTTATGGCAGTGGTCTGGAACCCAATCTGTCGTATTAAGGAGGTATGCCTGTAATGGCAATCTGACAGTTTTGGAGAAGGCAGGAATTGTCCAGCATCCTTGCAGTATTCTTAAGTAAGTATGAACAAGGATATCAAATTAAAGATTCTAAAAACTCTGGAGCTTTATGGCCAACTAAAGCATTACTTTTTTAATCCAGAAGAAAATGTATTCCAAGTTTCAAAACCAAAGTTTAAAAAAACCACAGTATTAATTTGTGAGCTAAGCTTTTACGTAAAACTGCTTCATTTCTTAACACTAACTATCAAAATGATGATTTTTTGGAACTCTAACCAGGCTTCAGTACTTACTGCAGGCAAACTAACTTATTAAAATAGGATACATATTGACAAATTGACAGTGCAGCAAACACATGCTGACATTTCATTTCAACCCAAGCATGTCTGGGACCCAAATTCATAAGTGTCAATTGCTTTTTAAGGGCAAAATGTCAATTAGCTCTTCGTTATGGACGACATGAGAACTGAAACTTTATTTTTAAAAATATATGCTCATAAACAACAGTTCAATCTTATGTATGTTTATTCAGAAATAAGTGTCACTGTCTTCAACAGAGCTTAATTCCCTGGTGTGCTTAATGTACACTACACCTGAACTACATCTGTAACCACTGTCTGGACCTTTTTATTAATATAATGTATGAATACATATGAATCCTGTGTGTTAGAAATCAAACCTCTAAAAATCAGAAGGATTTTTTTTAAATTAAACCTCATGTTTAAAACACATACTTCAATAAGAAGCAGAATGAATATTGTTGGGAAATTATTACAGAAAACAATTTGCATTGATCAATGCTATGTTTAAAGTGGGGAAAATCTGTATTATTATTGATATTTATACCACAATTAATTTCAGAAGATAGAAAAAATGACAACTACAAGGTGCTTTACACTGTCAACACAGCTGACAGTTTTCTTTCTCTCAGCAATTAAGTTATTAATTCTCCTCTCTATGACAATGTTTTTTTTTAAATCCTAGGAATGGAAAATTTCTGAGAAGACCTACTGATGGAACACTGTATGTTCAATAATTTTCAATTTTGCCATTAAATCCAGATGGGGCTGACGAGATTGTCATGCTATTCCAGCAGGCGCTTGCTGAAATAATTGATTCCAGTTGCTTTCATAAAGGCAGGCGGCTATTTTTTTCTGCATGCACGTGCACTCAGTTTTAATTGGAGAATTATCTTACATTATGCTGTTATTACTATTCTGTTAGGAAATGCCCATCACTATGAGATTGGTAGCAGCAATTCATCCACAAGCATGCACACTTCCACTTGACGATTCATGGCATAGGATACAAACCATACAAAACAAACCATACAAAAATGAACAACAAAAGTGTGGCTCGTCTCACTCTTTCCTAGTGAGAAAGGGCCTAGCACTGTGACACCCTTTTGATTCTGGTAGACCAACACTGCTAGTGCCATGTGATAAGACAGATTCACATCTCAAACCATGCACTGTCTTCTCTTCCTTATTTTTCAAGAATTATGTAGGTTCTCTATATATTTTCTCTCACATATAATCATATCAAAGTGTGTGTGTGTGTGAAATCAAAATGATATCAGATCAGATCATATATTGAACTGTTAAAAGTTTTTTGTTTTTGTTTGTTTTGCTCTTTGGACATTATAGAGTATGAGCCAATGAGACTACACTCCTTCTGCTACCTCTGATCCACTCAGGAGCAAGACAGGGACACAAATGTATGATTTCCTTAGCCTTAAAAAAAAAACAACACCCAATGCTAGTTATTTTCATATTAGATCTTGGATATATGATTCTTTGTATTATTAAGCTACTGATGGAAATATTCCATTAAGTTTGTGAAAAGAGGCTTATATGGAATCTCTTGATAATAAAATGTGGTGCAATGGGTTTTTTCGCAGGTCTTCTAAGACTTTTTCCATAGGTAAGCTGCAGAACTTTGTTTAAAAGTGATTATCAAGTTTCTCTTTTGATACAGTACATAATTAATTTCTGGATTAGGTCCATTTTTTGGAATTCTTGCACATGATAGGTCACACAGTGACACCCTGCACACATAAATTCAGCAGTCTCCTTGCGCACTTTGTCAATTGTGATTGATTTTCTGGGAGAGCCAGTGCTCTCAGAACTGCAAGTAACATTTATCTACATGAGACTGAGTCAGTTATAAACGACTGGGCTTCTATGAATGTCCATATAGGTACAATTGTATAAACCAAATTAATTAGGGTGATTTTTCTCTTTTAGTAGCCTTGGCTGAATGAACAATTTTTTTAAAAAAAAAACTACTAACTAATACAATTTGGAGCCAGGCTTTTAAAAACAAAATAAAACATACAAACTTCAGAACAAGTGATGTAACACATTTCCAGACTTGTAAATATGTGCAGAAATACTCTGAAATAACCCCCGAATCTGGTGCTTTCCCATTATATCCCTTTCACAATGCATTGATGCCTAGATGGACTTAGCTGCTATTAAAAATCTAAAATCTTTTGTGTATTCGTTTCATTTCTCATTCTTTAATTCCATTTGTTTTTCTTGAGGGAGTTTCAGAAGGGAAATAGTATTAGAATACAGACCAATTCAGATGAACAAATATCAGGCTGAGATATACAAAAGCCTCATACTGCATGTTTTGCCCTCAATTGCCCTTTGTAGGTTAGTTAACCACAGATTTCTATCACATTCAAACCAGAATGTTATAGCTGCCAGCTTTGGAAGAAACCAGAATCTGAAATGAATTCCTAATTCTGATTTATTTTCTTATTCCTATAATCACTCTTTCATGGTTTAGCCCCGTGTTTCTCAAACTTTGGTCCTCCAGGTGTTTTGGGCTGCAACGCCCAGAAGCCCTCGCCAGTTGTACATGGGCTCTCAAGCCTGGTTCTTTTACCTTTATCAAAAATCCAAGCAAATGAAGACATTCAAACCAAGGCCAAGGATGTTCTATGGGGTTTGGTTCTAGGACCCTCCGTGGATAACAAAATCAGTGTATGCTTAAGTCACAATGGAAAATCAAGGTTTGCTATTTGGAATTTATACTCTTTAGGAATATTTTCAAGCTGTGTATGCTCAAATCCGTGAATAAAAAATCAGTGGATAAGGAGGGCCAACTGTAATGCTAGGAAAAGTAGAGGGTAGAAGAAAGAGAGGAAGACCCCAAAACCGATTGATAGACTCGATCAGGGGGGTTGTAGGCAAGGGCTTGGAGGATCTGGACAAGGCAGTGGAGGATAAGGATTCTTGGGGGTGTCTCATCCACAGGGTCACAATGAGTTGGAACTGACTCGAAGGCAGTTTACAACAACAAAAAGTCTAAAACATCTGGAGGGTCAAAATTTGGAAAACACTGGTTTAATAGAATGAAAACTTTGGATAATTGATCCTTCAACTGTAGCACACACAAAAAGGAGTGAACAGTTGGCATAATGACAGAAACCTTATGTATACCTTGGCTTTGTAAGCACCAATTTATCAAGTCATCTTCCCTTCATGATTTTGTCTTTAAGCTACATCTCAAACTTCTTAAACAAGTAGTCCAGTCCATCTCATTCCACCCAAGAATCCTAGAAGCTTTCATTTCAATTTATTTAATAATCCCATCTTTTTCGTCATACCCTCAATCCCCATTTTTCGTTGATATACAGTGGTCCCCTGGGTTACGAAGGTAATCCGTTCCGGATTACCTTTCGTAACCCGGAAATCTTCGTTTCCCAGGGGACCGCTTTAGGAGACGGACCGCGTGGCAAATTTAAAGGGGCAGCCCGGTTTTTCGTCTTCGGATCCCAGGGTTTTTTTGGATCCCGGGGGCTGTTTTGCGGTCCCGGCGGTTTTGGGTCCCGGGGGATTTCGTTCCCCGGGGGGTTCGTAACCTGGGGGACCACTGTATTTTATAATTTGTTCCCAACTTTGGACAAAGCTTTTCAAATTATTTTCCTTAATCAAACAGGTCAATTTATCTGCATTGGCTAATTCTAATAATTTAACTAACTAATCATGTATTTCTGGTACAGTTGTGTTTCTCCAGGTTTTTTTTTTTTTTTTTTTGGCATATTCTAATCTGGCTGCTATCACCATATAGTACAATACCCTTTCTTGGTCTTTCTTTAGATTGTCTTCCAGCATTGTTAATAAGTATAGTTCTGGCGTTTTCGGTAGTTTTATATTCAGCACTTCTTCAATTTCCTTATGTATTAAATTCCAAAATCTTATTGCTTTCTTACATGTTCACCATTGGTGGTAAAAAGATGAACAGCACTCTTTCAATGAACATGGGAATAATTGGGATTTACTCATATTAAACCACACTGCAGACGACTTCTAATTTTTTTTATCTCCACTTTAATTACCCAGAGATATCAAATAACCACTAAGTAAGCTCAGTTTATTAGGCATGTGATGCATGTCATATCAGATGTATAGACTAAGCAACTGGAAAGGTCAATCAACACATTGACAGTGATTAAGCCACAATCTGTAACAATATTTTTTTTCCTGAAAGAAAGAAGTTGGCAGCATGTGCTTTCACAAACTTAAGCCTACTTCCTCAGATGTATTTTGTGTCCACTCCACCAAATGCATCTGAGGAAGAAGACTCCAAGATCCTTCTATATACTGATTCTACAGCCTAACGCGGCTACATCTTTGAATAGTTTCTTCCAACAGTGCTGTGGAAAACATTTGGGTTCCTTGAAAATATATTTAGAGTTACTCAAATAATAAGATCCATAAGGACAAAACAGCTTGCCCACTGTAGTATTTTTCTTCAGTAGTATTTTAGATGGATGATGCAGCAAACTGACAGTTCATAGAGACTGAGAGTGAAACTCAACAAGAACACCCAGTATCTTCTATAGACAAAATGCATGGTCTGCAAAGTACCCAGAATATTGTACAATACATGCTGTTTCTTTGGCAGACAGACAATGCTCCCCTGAAGCATGCAAGCAGTTTGTGAGGGGAGAAAAATGTGAAAATCAGTGATCGAGACATCTGTTAGATTATTGCCCTACGAAAAATTCCCAGCTGCACAAACAGAACAAAATCCATATAGTTTACCTTCTGTAGCAGGAAAGAGATCAGGGCCTTCACTCTTAGTCAAAGCCAGTTTTCCTGTTCTCAGCAATACTTCTGCAAAGCTTTCTGAAGGATTGTACTGGTATGCAGAGTAAGTAAATTCATTCTACAAAACAGAAATTTCAATCAACATGACTTTAACAAGCTTTTTCTGCCTGTGTGATTTTTGTATTCTCTTCCTTGTCTGCCAATGTAGCCCCCTTAATATCCACCATTTTCTCAATTACATGCTAATCAGACCTGATTCATTATCTACTAAAGATTATTAACCACAGTAGCCAATTTAAACATTCAGATTGAACTGACTGTTACTCTAAAATGTACTGTTTTAATTTTTTAAAAACAGAATGTGTCTAAAACTTACTTGTGCAAGGTATGGATTATCTATCAGAGATTCATAAAATGGATGACAGCCTTGTTTTTCTATTGCTGTATTTGCTCCACTGGTGCTTTTTAATACATCTCCAAACTCTTGGCCCTTTCAGGAACAAAACACAGAAAAGCAAGATGTTAAGACAATGTGGTCTCATAAGAGAAATTTTCACATTTCATCAGATATCAAGAGAGATTGTATCACAATGTAGTAGTGCAAGTAATTGAGAATCTGAGTTAAAATACCTGAAGTAAAAAACTCAAAGGCCACAGATACATCATATTTCCATGGATTTTCCATTCACCCTCAAAGGCCCACAGCAAAACAAATAAAAAACAAGCAAACAAAAATGCAGTGAAGAACAAAGTACCAGTTTATATAAATTGTCAGTGCCGAAGAGCTGAAGAACTAACATAGGGCTACTTCTTACATGTAATGGACGAAGATAAGTTAGTGACTTCTTCCACCACTGTCGATCACTGACAGCATGCAGCATAGCTTTTGTGGTCAGAGTTGTATTAGAGAGAACCTTCATGGTTTTAGCTGTGGTCCACTGCAGTAGGTCAGCCGACTGGCTGGAGGGCACGTGGCTGTCAACCTGTGAGTTCATGCAACACACAATCTATAAGCATTCAATACAGGCTGTCAAATACATGTTCTTTTAGAAAACATGCGTTAAAAGGCTTGCAAACCACCGTAGCAGCTGAGCTAACTTCAAACATAATGTACCTTGCAAGTGTACGTTTTGATAAAGGGCAAAATAAGCACACATAATGCACAGACACTGAATTTAGTACTGAAAATATTTTGAAAGCTATATATTTTTTCACTTGAATTAAAATTAACACCGCTATTAACAGCCATTTATATTGTATGTTGTCATAATAGTTCTGTCTTCTGTATTTTACAACATCAAACATAGCTACAGCATACTTTGATTCAGAGCAGCTGAAGAAGAGGAAAGCAGAAATGTGTTGCTATATTGCAATAGTAATTTAAGCTTTCTGTTTTATTAGTCACTCAGATAAATATATGTTTCAAGGTGATTAGCTGCATCCTTGTGAGATTCAAAACAGTACAAATCTGAAATATTGTTTGATGCTTTTTTAAAAAAAAAAATATGTTGTACTAGTTCAGAATATGCATTAGTATTATGAGTTTAAGCCAGCAAGATATCAAGGGGTTAAATGAATCTTTAAAACTGATGAAATTATTGAAGGGTTGCTTTGGGAATGTTCATTCCCAATGGCTGCAAGGAAGTCAGAAGATAAAGCTTCACATTACTAGCAGTAGAAATATTTCATTCTCAATACTTTGAGGGTATTATAGTTGACAATTGAACTTCAAAACAAACAAACAGCTTCATTTATATATCTCTTCATACCGCCTAAGCAGTGACTAAGCGGTTCACAACTGTAACTTCAAAAAAGTACAGTAGTAATCAAATGGACCTCTGATAAAACCTGGAGCAATTACAAATGTGTTTGCACAAAAGGCCATATTTGCAAATTACTTGGGGGAAAAGTGTGTGGGGAAGGGTTGCTATTGTTTGGTATGACAGGCTAGATTATATTCCAACATAAAGATGCTTCCTTCTACCAAAGTAGTTTGACTAGGAAACTCAGGTGAATGGGCTGTTATTGGCTATCCAAGAAAGACAGATTCTTGGGACAAGAGGAAATGCATTCCTAAATATCCATAAAATATGCTATTTCTTTGACGAACCCTTTTTAAAAACTTTAAACACCCATCCACCAACATCAAATGTATTTTCTGTAGAACTGCCCTAGATAATGCTTTGACTGGGAGTTCCTGCATGGCAGGGGATTGGACTGGATGGCCCTTGTGGTCTCTTCCAACTCTATGATTCTATGGTTCTATAATGTAAACTGTTTATCAGTCCTTTATTTTAAGCAGCCTCAGGAGAATGAGGAACAGATAAAGGGCTATACCCATCAGAATATCACCTCATCAAGCCATTGTGTACAACAGGGAGAGCGAACATGAGCTGCTTCAGCCATATGCTGCCCTCATGGGACCCAGTGGATTTCCTACCCTTGATTTTATTTTTGTAAAAACTGAAGAAGGCCCCCATAACCTCTGAGGAGCATGGGGTAATATATGCTTCCTTCTCCAAGCTGTTTTCAGTGGGGGCGGGTAGGGTAAAAGCAGAGATTACTTCTGGTCACTTCTAATTTTGAAAAAGAAATAATCCCTTCTGGGTTTAAATATGTATGGACAGGAACAATAAAGGTGTGTGGGGGGCTTCAATTAAAAAAAGAAGGAGCTGTAGGGGCATGAGGGCAGGGTGATCAGATGTCCTAACTGCAAAGGAGGACAAGGCATCATGAAATGTAAGACATTCAAGAAAAATATAGGACATTACAAAATAAAAGGTAAAGAAAAACTAATTTAAATATAAGTTCATGCTACTTAGCAATGCTTAATAATAGAAGACTTTTCCCAATTCCTCATGGGAAGAAGGTGTCCTGGAAAAGAATGTCTGAGGGCAGGATTGGTGTACTCTTACTTCTGTCTATATGTATGTGCCCGACTGAAGTGAAATATCATGTCATTTGACCCTAACATTATCAAAAGTCAAAAGAAAGATCATGGGGAATAGATCCTCTGGGAATCATAAAAATAAACATGTTAGTACCAATTAATAATGTACTAAAATATAACTATTGGTACCAATTAACTATGCACTCTTGAGAAGAAAACACTAACCGTGAGATTATTCCTATGAACCCTCTTCCCCTCTTATTCCACTAATTTGGACATGAACATTACATTTTAAGTGCTAAAGAAATAATACATGATAAGTGGAGTTCTGAAATTATAAGTTAGAAAAACATTAACTAATAACGTACAATTATCTATATCTCTGTCTTTCTATATATTTGAAGTAACATGTTTGCATCCAACAGAACATCTAAATGTGAAGCTTTCTACAGTATTATTAAGAGTCATAAAAAGATACATAGAGAGGACCTCCTGCCAACCACTGAATAATCACTTAGAAATTTTAGTTCTTTCTTCTCTAACTAAAGGAATGCATGCTGAGCAAAATATGGCAAAATTTTCCCCTCTCCTTACAAAATATATGGGGAAAAGATGCATTGAGGTGTATTTAAGGAAAGGGAAAAATGCTACCTCTCTAAGCTAATTTTATTCCCTTTTTAACAAGTATGCTTGATGAAAATTATTTTCCTTCTCCTGACTCTAACTATAACCCACACTGTCAATTGATGTTGGAAAAGAACAAATCTATATATATGTTTGAGGAAGCATAATCAGATTTCTAAATAATGAAGGCTGTAGTCCTAAAATACTTAGATGGGAGTAAATTCCAATGGATTCATTAAGCATCCAAAGGAAGGCACTGTTCGACCCTTTCATTTTTCTAATTAGTTAAAGGCTTAAATTCATGTAGTGGTGGTTTTGTGTAAATCAGGCAACGAGCCTGAACACAGAAGTGCTGGATCTATTGGGGGAGAGGTACATCTTAAATAAATTCTGAACTAAAACCCAGGGATGATTCACCACTCCAAATGTCATGATAGCCACAAGCCATCCCTTTGTTTGTGGTTAACCTACAGCACTGCTTAGCTGCATTCAAATGCTCCTTTTTACCATATATACCTGACTATAAGTCGACCTCATGTATAAGTCGAGGGCAGGTTTTGGGACCAAAATTATGGATTTTGATATGACCCATGGATAACTCGAGGGTAAAACTTAGGATCATGTAATGAAGGATGTAAAGGATGAAGCGAAAGAAAAAAATGCCAAAGAACCTACAAAATTCCAGCACGGATAACTATTTGTGCTTGTACTAAAGGCTGGATGAATGAGAGAGTAGAAGGGGGCCAGAGCTTCCAGGGCAGATTAAACTCTTGCCTTTCACCAGGGGATGGTTACATATGTGTGTGTGAGAGAGAGAAAGAGAGAGAGTGATTTAAAGTATAGTATTTACATTGACCCGTGAATAAGTTGACTCAGGTTTTGGGGTCAATTTTTTATCCTAAATTTCTAGACTTATATATGAGTTTACAGTAAACATGTGCAGTTTAGGATATATACCTAATGAAACTCTTGTGGGCCTTGACAATAGAGCTTTTCCTACTAAGAGAATATTGCCGAGTATAAATTTAGGCTTGTGGCTCTTGAATCTCTAATCAAAAATATTCTGGTTTTTGTTTTGTTATTTTGGTTTGTTTTTAAATATCAAAACATTTTCTATTCTTAAAAAGCAGCAGCTAGCTGAAATGCCATCAACTGATCTATTGCAGATATAAATATATTTGGCTGAGTGCTACAGTGTAGGAAAGCTTAATATAACTAAATTTCCTACAGACTGAAAGTTTTTCAGTCCCATTTCTTTTTGTTTTTGCTGCATTCTTCCCACATAGGTATCCCTTCTTCTGTTCAGCATTAACCATGACATGACATTAAAACAGAATCAATACTAATAGTACTCTTACTGTGCTTTACATACATGTTTAGGGCTTAGTTCAGAGGTTCTCAACTTTTGACTCTAGCTGTTTTGTATGTCAGAAGCCTCAGCCAGCACAGTCAATGATGATGGATTCTGGGGAGCTGAAGTTTAAAACATCTGGAGGACCAATGGTTTAGAACCACTGGCATAATTACAGGTAACATTGCCAGAATTATGTTGTGAAAGGTCATAAGGATCTACATTGGTTATTACTTGGGAGGGGGGATTAATTTGCAAGGAAAGATGATTTTAAAGAGAAGAAAAGGGGTGTGTGAACCCTAGTTAAAGTAGAAGTGGAAAGGCATATTCACAAATGTAGAACTGTCAAATGCTATTTTTCATACCCATGCAATATAAAAACGTTTTTTGTTAGCAACAAGAATAGGAAAAAAATCATGCAAAAATATGCATGCATCCCTTCATATTTTTTGTGAAAGTTATCTCACCTAAGAAGCCACATTATTCATGAATTTTTCACCATAAGATGTGAAAAATCATCAAAAATACCACAAATGTCTTAAACTTGCTTAGTCAACAAAATTATTTTCTAAAGTAGAAACAGCTATTCCCCCCCCCCCCCCCCGAAAATAATGGCCTGGATTCTATCGCTAGTTCCTAGTAGAGTAGATTTGTTGAATAAACGGGAGTAACCAATGTGTTTATTCACTGAAGCCTATATTTCTGCTCTCATGTCAGCTTCTGAATCTGGTTCCAGAAACCATGTGCTCCATCATGCTTGGCCCCAGAGGCAGAAGAAAGGTCCTTCCTCCATTCCAACGGCCACCACCCTGACCTTGAAAGGAAAGAAGAACTGGCAGTATCTGCTGGATTTGAACCCCCTTCCTCACTGCCATTCCCTTCTCCTTTTGTGTCCTGTCTTTTTTAGATTGTAAGCCTGAGGGTAGGAAACTTAACAATGTCAAATTAACAAACACTCTGAGAGCATTTCGGAAGAGAGGTGTATAAATACAATAAATAATAATAATATGTAAGTTTTTGTAAAGAGTAAGTTGCAAACTGTGAACAGTCTTTGAAAAAGTAGACCGTTTTCTAAGACTTTCTTCCAACACAAGGAAAATTGTTAAAATTGCTTGTTTCTTCCCTTGAGAATGAAAGTCTGGACCTAACTGGTATAGGGTTTCATAGGTCATAACAGCACTTTGAAATGTGTCAGAAACAGTCTGGCAGCCAATGGAGCTACTATAACAAGGAATGTGTGTGTTCCCTGTAACCAGACCTAGTTAAGTGGCTGCAGGTCACTGGACTATCTGAAGTTTCAAACCATTCTTCAAAGGCAGCCCCACATTATCATCATCATCATCATCATCATCATCATCATCATCCCAGAGACGATGGGCATGGGTCACTGTGGCCAGATCAGGGGTCTACAAGGATGGGTGTAACTGGTGTACTAGTTTTAAGTGTGGTTTGAGTCTACAAGATCCTGACTCAAAATAACAGGATTCTATAAGATCCTGATCTGCACACTACCAACATGTGGGGAAAAATCATTTACTGTTCTATTATTTCATTAAAGAAGAAAGAAGGGGGGGAGTAGTAATTTTCATGAGTAAAGTATTTGCAAGCATTTGTACAATCAACATAAAACATGCATTTAAGCCAACAACTTGTTAAGTGCCTTCCTTAGCTAATGAAGCTATGTACAGTAATTACATTTCTGTATTACAGTGAAATATAAATAAAATCCTACTTTTTTTACAAGAAAAGATAAACAGTGTTAAACAGTTAAGCATAAAGTTGGACCCACAGTAGAGTTATTTATATTTTATCAGTACCATTAATGAATATTTTAACACTAATGACTATATTTTAATCGCATAGAGATAGTTATAATATTTTGAATACATGGGGTTCTAACAGCTTATAAAGATGTTATTTCTATTTTTGTCCACACACTTCCAAATTAGACACAGAAATTATTGTAATAATTACAGTAGCATAAAAGAGGCAATTAAAGAGAGAATCCACCTTTTTTCTATGCAGGTCTCTGAAAGACTATTCCAAAGGAAGTCTTCAAAACATAGCGGATCACACATTACATTCCATTACACTGGAATTTACTTCTGTGAAGATTCCTTTTCTGGTGAAAGGGTATCTCTGGCTAACTACTGCAGCTTGCTCCTCCCACTTGCTTAAAAAGAAGGGCTAATACTAGACCTTTTTCTCCATAGTAAGTGGTAGACCAAATTGTCCCCTAGTTATATTTGACTCAGAGAGAAGAGGGCTTTCACTTTGTTCCAGCATGACTAATACAGGTTGAGTCTCTGTTATCCAAAATGCTTGGGATCAGAAGTATTTTGGATTTCAGAATAATTGTATCTCCATATATGTACTCAATGAGATATGATGGAGATAGCTTGCATCCATTGTTCCATTTTCTAGTCTCTGGAGCAGAAAATAAGGTTGCTCCATCCTCAATATGCCACCCCTTCAAATACTTATACAGGGCTATCATATCACTTCTTAAGTGTCTCTTCTCCAGTCTAAACATATCCACCTTTCTAAGTCTCTCCCCATAGGGCATGGTTTCCAGATCCTTCAGCATTTTGGTCACCCTCCTCTGGATACACTCCAGTTTCTCAACATCCTTTTTGAATCGTGGTGCCCAGAACTGCACACAGTATTCCAGGTGAGGCCTGACCAAAGCAGAATAAAGTGGCACTATTACTTCCCTTGATCAAGACACTATACTATTGTTGTTTCACTAGATATAATTCTGCATAAGCATCTGATTCCAGCACATGGATAGAGTTTAGGGTAGCCCAAGTTCTAAAGCATGGAGAAATCTGAAGAAAGAGGATTTGCAGATAGAGACCCAAATCCAATGTCATGTTTTTTATCACTACCCTCCTTCCCTGGCTCTGTGGGCTTTTTCAGACCTTCAAAAGTGAAAGCGCATGAGGAAAAGAGAACTATTCCCCTCATGTTTCCACTGGATTTTGCTTTCTAGCCAGTGTCTAGCATCGGCTAAGAAACAGAGATTCCAGATGAAAGCTATTTGAAATACAGATATAAAGCTGGTAAGAAGCTGGGGGAAAAATGAAGATGCAGAAGCCTGACTATAAAAAGAGCAAAGAATACTTGAATGAGCAGGAACTTGTAGCTTACCTCATTTATATCTTTGAATTGTGCTAACTTTAAAACAACAAAAAATGGAATTAGAAAAAGTGTAATTGTCCTAAAAAAAAAGAAATCCTTACCTCAAGAGAGGATTCTGGTCTGATTCCAGCTGGTGATCTGGATGTATTTATGTTTTCCATCTTTTCTGAAGGTCGTATTTGGTAGTTCACTGCATGATAAAGAATCTAAAGAGGAATTTAATAATATGTCTCTTAAATTACTCAATATATAGAAAATGTGCACTACCTCCCTTGTGTATGGTGATTAAACAAACCTGCCTTTTTTCAAACAAGGAAGGCTGAAGATAGTGGGCTTTTGTCCTTTAAAAATAGTTTTGCATTTCCAAAAAAAACCTATAAAAATAAAGAATACTCAAATTTCTGCTCCAGAAATGTACAAACACTTACAAGCATGTAGGCTAGACTGTGACAAACATGTAGCAACAGAGCTCTTTGATGGAGAAGGCTAAACAGCTCACAAAACTATAAATCCCACGACCCCATGGCACTGAGCTATGGCAGTTAAAACAGTGTCAAACTGCATTATGTATTATAGATTGAAAGCAAGATGCAAAAAAATGATAAGCTCATTATAAAACAGTAACAACATTATCAGCCAAAGAACAGGAAGCATTATGATGGAAAAGCAAAACTCCCACTGAACGCAAGATAAAAGTTTAAGAAACATATAGAAATACATAATCTGTACTAGATAACACAAAAATAAAACTGTATTTGTGTTAAGTCCTATCCAACCAACCAGTTGTTGTGTTTTTCTTGGATAGGAAACATTTGTTTTGGGGGCACTGCATATGGTCAACATTCAAACTACAGAATGCTTCTGGAAGGAAATGAGACTCTCTACATTTGGCTGGTGACTAAAGTCAGGACAAGGAAGGAGCAGAATAAGGTTAGGTGGAAGCGATGTATTGTCCCTTCTCACAATTTTTTCTTGCACTATAATTCACATTAAATGACAAATATAAACTATAGTTGGACCTTCGTATCACTGGGGGGTCTGTTTTGGACCATCCCCATGGGTACAAAAAAAAGTGGGGACCTCAAGTCCTGTTGTTCTTAATGGTGGCGCAAAGTACACACAGCTGCTAGTACAGCCTGATGCACATATTGCCATTTGGGACAATGGGGTGCTCAAATCTGTGGATGGCAAGACCCCACTGTATTCTTTTGTAGATATTTGTTAAAAAGAAACAAAAAGGCAGCATGTTGTAACATTAATTTTATTTATTTATTTATTTATTTTCCCTTATTCTTTGACATTAAACTATATTTTGAGGATCATTGGGAGGTATGAATTTTCTATGTACTCTGTAATATAATTAGCTAGCTTTATACTGAAGTTCCAGTTATACTGAAGTTCCATTAGAACAACTCTCCAGAAGCAAAATAAACCATGTCTATAAATATTGATTAGTACCTTATTAAATACTGCATTCAAGTATTCTTATAGCATAAATATATGGACACAGAAGAGTTAGGGTTTTAAAAAAGTTGTTTTAAGGAAAATGTGTAAAAACTGAAGACATACCTCGGTTTGCAGAGTGCGGCTAGCTGCCAGCAGTGGTTCTATAGCACTTGGGGGACAGTGTGTCAAGGCGTAGGCTATAAGTTCTTGCCGAACTGACATGTCCTGGTAACCTTCAGATTGTCCTAACTGGCTGCAGACATCCCAGCTTTTAGAGTAGCCTGGTGTATACATTTGTAAAGAAAAAGATTGAAATACAAAATTGAAATTGAGAGTTTTGATGAAATTGAGTTTTTTCCCCAAAATTGAAATTACATTAAGCATTTAAGATTTTTTTGGAGAGGTCAGCATTGGTTTTTGGATAAAGGGAATGATTTTGGTTATCAGAGTTTACCTCTTTCCTGTAATAGTTTGTACTCTGGGAACAGACTTGATGAGAAATTTGAGAAATTTGATCAGATCTTTGCATGAATTGGACACAGACATGATTCTGCCATCTGTTTATTCTTTTTAATAGGGTAGCTAACTATACCCCATCATCATCAAATATTTTTCATCAGGCTACAGCACACATAATTTCCCCCCTCCAGCTCTAATCATTGGTGAAACACAAATTTCAGTGCTACAATAAAAAATAAACAAAACTTTTCCATTTTAGGAAAATTTGTTTTTGTTTGTTTGTTTTTTGCCAGATGAAGGTAATCCAATAGCCATACTGACTTAAACTGAAGCAGCATTTTATCTAAAATGATGAAATCACTTTAAGAAATAGTCTATGTGTCTGTGTCTCTCTCTGTGTGTAGGGGAGATAGAAGGTACTTCACCTGAAGCCATAAGCTCCTGGCAGTGCATATTTGCAGCTTTGTAATCTTGAAAGCGAAGTGCTTGTTCCACTAAAAGAATCAAAACTTGTCCTTTTCTCTCCATCTGATCATCACCTTCAAATAAGAGCAGAATATAAACATCTGGTTAAAAAGGTTAGATAAGTAACAAAAGATGTGACATGCAGCCATGGGGTGTAGTGATGTAGTTGTGTGAAAAATGAGGTTGCTGTCTTCCCCCCATGAAACTGAACTTCAGTCTTCCAATTTCTAGCACTGTGGTTACTTAAAACTTCAGTTGAGCAATTAGAAATACAGTTTTGGCACCCATAGAAAAGAGACACACAAAATTATCAAGGGAATGAAAACAGAAAATATGAGAACTCCAATAGGGATGATTTTTAATATCTTACTATCTGGAATTTGGGGAGAAAGGGAAATTTTCATTTGCAAGAGAGCAGAATTCTTATTAAGGCAAACGTCTTCATTTTGGCACCCTCCCATACCTATACCTCTGGGCATCCATAAAATTAAGTATACAAATAGGTTTCTTAAATACAGTGAGCCCTTGGTATATGCTGGGATTGGGTTCCAGGACCCCTCATGGATACCAAAATCTGAAGATGCTCAGGTTCCATTAAATAAAATGGCATAGTAAAATGATATTCCTTATATAAATGGACAAAATCAAGGTTTACCTATAGGAATTTTTATATTTTAAAAGTATTTTCAAGTCATGGATGCTTGAATCCGTAGATTAAAAAAATCCGTGGATAAGGAGGGCTGACTGACTCGTACAAGAGAAAGCAATGGATGAAAAATGCAAACTTTCCAGTTTGCATCATCCTCACATTGTGAACATGTTTCTTTGCTCATTTCATTTTCTCTCAGCTGAACCCGTATCTCCAATAGATATTGGCCATAGTGGAACAATTTGAGCTTTTTGTGATCTAGTGAGTTTGCTTCTGCCCTCGGTTCTTAATTCTGTACAGATCTTGCAAAGTATTTCATTTCAAGCCCTGATCCAAGCCAATTTGGACCCTCAGTCTCTCAGGTGTGTCAATATTAGGGATGTAATTATTTGCTAATTTTGACATCGAAGAAAGCAATGACTAATTTTAGCAATTTTCTTCCTATTTCACAATTCAGGATTTATTTTGTGCAAAAATATACACCTTATTTTTTGCTGAAACAGAATCTTCTGTAGAGTTTCTTTTTCTGTCCAGAAAACATTGTAGTTGGAGGGTTATTCTACAGAAAATACACATGTGTGTTTTGTAAAGAAAACAGAATTTTTGCGCAGTAACATTATTTTCTCTGCAAACAATTCTCTTTTCCGCACAAAAAAGTGTGAATGTTGTTCACAATAAGTCTTGAACTGTGATGATTCTTCTCAGTTTAGGATTTGCCTCTTCTTGTTTTCCGACACTTGAGAGACACGTTTTTCGATAATTTTAACATATTTTTTGAATAATCAATATCATGTACTTACTAAATAGATGTTGTGTGGAAAGGGCTATTGTAGCACCTTTGAAACTAACCGAGAAAAAGAAATTAAAAGCATAAGCTTTAACAGACTGAATCCACATCAAACTTCTTTTTCTCAGTTACACTGACTCTGCATAGGCCAGAATACTCTGGGAGTAGGCCACAGTATTTTGTCTGCAGAACTGCTCTGATGTTCCCTTGTTAGCTGGGATGCACCACTGAGATGCTGGCCAGCTGTTCCCACATGTACTCCATCGTGCCATCTAGTGCCACTGTCACTGGTGCAAGTCACTCACTCTTGAGGTCAGAACAAGGCTCCCAACATCAAGCACATGGCTAGGCACCTCATTCTGACCTCTAGAGCAAGTAACTTGCACCAGTACTAGCATTGCACAGAAGGATGCACTGTAAACAGTCACCTGGCATCCCAACATAGGGCTCCAGATCATCCGGGAAAATCTGTAGCAAAAGGTGAGAGTTTTTAAAAAACGGTTTAAGTGGGGGTAGCAGTGGGTAGATTTCATACTGAACTGTCTGGACATCATCTGTACAGTTTGCACCACAACCAAGGATTAGGCCTGTTTTAAGCCTGGAAAGATTTTGCATGGATCAGAAGCTGGGAAGGCTCTGCGTAAAACAGGACCTCTGTTTGCCAGTTGGTAAGCCTTTGAATAGAACAGGAGCTCTTCTTTGCAGATCAGGAAGACTTTGCACTGTACAGATACTCTGGTCTGCAGGACAGGAAATTAAATTGTACACTTGTACATGTCCTCTACCCTTAACCTTACCCACTGCAGGTATGTGGTGCCAAAGACCCTTCTAAAAATGGAATATTCCCTGGTCCAAAAATGTATCCACAAACAGCATTTAGAAAAGATACAGTAATATCAGAGTTTTGAGTATGTTAGTATATCCTGTGGCTCTGAAATAACCAAGGACTGTACCACCATTTTTGGATCCATCTATTGTTTGATTAAAGTAGGTAACTTTTAAAAAATAAAAAGTTTTTTTTTTAAAAAAGTACAATGGTACTATTAAAAAATGGAAATAAATGTTTATGTTAAGAATAAGAGATTAAGAGATTGAAAGATTAGGAACATCTGGTAACCCTAGCCACTTTTCAGGACACTCCATACTTGAGGTGACATGTATACACTTAACAAGTAAAGAGGCTCTACATCTTCCCTGACAGATTTAAAACCCCAGCAGGAAAAAAAAAGTCTCTCCACTGCAGTAAAAGCTGAAGGAGTGATTACACAATCAAAGAGTTTAATCTTTTGGGGCTTTTTTTGGGGGGGGGGGGGAACAGCCTGTTCTTCAGGCACTGTCAGTAAGAGGCAAATTATTTCCTTATTTCCATTTAAAAGGAACGTAGGTATATTTGGCTGTAAGAGAAATGGCTTTTTCTTAATTGAGCTTGAGTGGTTGCTCAAGATAATTTAGCAAAAAATAAAAGAAAATCTGCAATTAAACAGTGGGATCTCTCTCCACATGTTTTACAAGAGCTGAGGTATGAGAAATGGTGGAATCATTCTGTCACAGCCTTCATCCTCTCTCATTTCAGCGCTTGTTATACAGATGCTCACTGGTAAACTAAAGGGTAACTGTCAATTTCTTCATGACTAGTGAAGCTCCTACAATTCGCAGTT
Source organism: Urosaurus nigricauda (assembly GCA_034509955.1). NCBI lineage: Eukaryota > Metazoa > Chordata > Lepidosauria > Squamata > Phrynosomatidae > Urosaurus > Urosaurus nigricauda. The sequence continues at coordinate 232,780,141 of JAOEGL010000001.1, read as the reverse complement.
TGAATGATTTCCCCCTTAAGCTTCTGTAGGTTTAACAAAGGAGTCATTTTAAGTCCTGCTCCCTGTAGGTGTCAAGCATCGCCTTTTATTCTTGCAGTCAAACCAGCTCACTGACAACCTTGCTGTCCCTGATTTGGTAAATAAAAATGTTAAAAGATTATAAAGGTGAAATTGTTTCCTAATGATAGTGCTGTTCTTGCAGTGCCTGACAGATAACAATTTAAGCCATTAACCTGCCAGTTATAAAGGATAAAAAGAAAGCTGCACCTTAACTATGCAAGTTTTCTCTTTCTTCATTGCCATTACTGATTAACACAGATCAGTTGCTGTGTCAAAGGCATGTGGTAGCGTTCAGAACCAGAAATCTGGTCTGGCCTATTGTTTAAAGAAACTAGTTCTATTGTTAGACAGCAAATGAATGAAGGCTGGTTTTCACACATTTGAAAAATGTAGGGGGGGCGATATCATTTATATATATAATTTCTATTCATAATTCAGTATCATGCCCTTGCCTTCTTTATCCCTCCTCTGTGATCAGTGATTGAAGATAACAGGTTATTTTAAGCCTAGAAAGGCACTGATGAATGGTACTATTACTTCCCTCAGCAGCCCTGGTGGCGCAGTGGTTAAATGCCTGTACTGAAGCCACTCACTCGAAACCATAAGGTTGCGAGTTCAAGACCGGCAAAAGAGCTCAAGCTCGACTCAGGCTTGCATCCTTCTGAGGTCGCTAAAATGAGTACCCAGATTGTTGGGGGCAAGTAGCTTACAGTTGTAAACCGTTCAGACATTCCTTAGGTGGTATGAAGTGGTATATAAGTGAAGCTGTTTGTTTGTTTGTTTATATGCTATACTTCTATTTATGCAGCCTAAAATCGCATTAGCTTATTTAGCTGCTGCATCACACTGTTGACTCATATTCAACTTGTGGTATACTAGGACTACTAGATCCCTTTCAAATGTACTGTTGTGAAGCCAGGTGTCTCCCATCCTATATCTGTGTGTTTCATTTTCACTGCCCAAGTGCAGCTTCCTACATTTCTCCCTGTTCAAGTGCATTTTGTTAGTTTTGGCCCAGTTTTGAATTTTGATCCTGTCCTCTGGGATATGAACTACTACTCCTTATTTGGTGTCATCTTCAAATTTGATAAGCAGGCCCTCTATTCCTTTATCCAAGTAATGATTTCTCATGATATATATTATAGGAGTCTTTTCTGCAGAATTTGCTTGCATGCGAAATTAGTGCAAAGGTCCTGTAGTTACTGCAATCTTTTGTGTATCTTTTTTTGTAAATAGGAATGTATATTGATTTTTGCCAGCCCATGGGCTACTGCTTTGTTTTCCATATTTGTTGGAAGTTTTTAGTTAGAACTGAACTTGATTCTGTGGACTGTAGTAGTTCTATTGATATTTGTTCCTGGTGATTTATTCTTCTCAATTGCTTTCAGTTCAGTTTTCACTTTGCTTTCCAGAATTAGGAGTTCATCTTCATATTTTTCTTGTTCCATGTGTAATTTGCCCTTTTGTGTTTTTCATATAGCTCTTTTGTGTCTGATTTCCATCTTTTTTTCCTCTTCATTTCATCTTGTTCATGTATTATGTTCCCCTTCTTATTGTGGAGTATCCCCATCATTGGTTTAAATTTCTCTTTGATTTCCTAAATCTTGTGGAATAGATCTCTTGTTCTTCCTTTTTTATTTTCAGCTTCTATTTCCCTGCATTGGTTATTGTAGAAATTTCCCTTGCCCTTGTGCACCAATCATTGCACAGTAGCATTCATCATTTTCATTTTGTTCCTGTCTCCCTTTGTTTTTGCTCATCATCTTTCACTGCTTGAAATACTTCATCTCTCATCAATTGTTTCTTCACCTTCTTTTTGACCAGTTATCATCTTTTTGCATTCTTCTTTGATTGTGTCCCTGACTTCTGTCCAAAGTTCTTCTGGTTCCTGATCAACTAAACTTAATAGTGCTAATCCACTTTTCACACTTTTTTTCGAATTCTGTTGGAATGTTTCCCAGATCCTATTTTAGCATGGTTGTTCCAATGCAGATACATGAAATCACTAAAACTTCAATATGGGGTAGCAAGAGAATTCAAAATTAAAAAAAAAATCATAGAGAAAATCTAATATCACCTGTGAATATTAGAAGTGGCACCTATATTCCTTGCTTTCTTCAGATTCTCTTCACTCTCATCTGGAGATCTGATAAAGAGCATTTGTTCTTCTTTTTACTACTATAAAAATATGGCATATCTAGAGTGAAATGAAGAAGGTTACAGTATATTTGAGCCAACTGGGCTGCTGGTGCCATAGTCATATGACATTTAAAAAGGAAGATAAAGCCGTCAAAGTCACTCTGTTGTTCAAGGCTAGGGCAGGAAGACACAGGCATACCCTTTTATCATTGACTTTGTGCTATATTTCCAAGATACATCATGACCTCAGAGACAAGAAAGAGTAAAAGGACATCAGAAAGAGAGATCTCATGTCCACTGCCAGCCTCAGTTAATTTTTCGCATGGGTCAGTAGAGGAAAAAAGTTATCTGTGTCTTATTTAAGCCAACAATAGACACATGTAGGTTTGCCTGTAATACAAAGCTCAAATTATTTTCTGAGAGTAGGAAAGAATCAACCACATAACACAACTAATGAGAATGGGAATTAATGGCAGACCATCTCAAGTTTCCCATTTTCAGTGGTTTCAGTGCTGGGTAATCTTGACTGACAAGATTAAGAGAATCAAGTGCATTCATAAGGTAGGTTTTGTATGAAGCAGCACTACATTCAGCATTTGATAGGCAAGTGATTCTAACAGTGCTTTTCATACAAACGTCAGTGTAAGAGCATTAAATATTGGTTCAATGGACAACTCTTGCAGGCTGTGGAATAAGATGTCCTGTATAAAGCACAGTCTGCAAAGTTCCTGGCAGAACCCGTCTTTCAACTCCACAGGATCAATATACATTGTCTGTTGTCCATTAAGATACAATATTTGAAATACAGATCCTGAACTAGGACTATACACAGGAATTTAAGACTTATTGACCAGAATCCTTGTTTTAGAAATGCAGATGGTAAGGAAATGAGTTGCTTCTTACTGTATGCAATATAGTCAAACATGTCTGTGGCCATCACAAGGTGCTAACAAGTCAAGTTTACCGTGTGGTTTTAAGTTATTTTCAACTTATGGTGTCTCACAGGGTTTTCTCTACAATAATAATAATAATAATAATGTTTTATTTATAGCCCGCTCCTCTGTATCCAATCGGAGCGGGTTACATCAATTAAAAAATGCAAGATAAAATATACATGACCCATACCCAACCACCCGCCCCTTAAAATTAAATTAAACTAACATCAATTAAAATGACATAATAAAAATTTCAATTTAAAACGACAACCCATTGCATAGAGATCAGGGTCAAGATGTTAAAATGCTAATGGGAGAGCTTAACCCAAACAGAGCCGGGAGGTTAAGAACTTTCTGGGAAGGCCTGCCGGAAGAGATGCGTCTTCAAGGCTTTTTTAAAGCAATCAGAAGATGTAATAAGACGCATCTCGTCTGGCAGGCCATTCCATAGCCTGGGAGCGACAGCCGAGAAGGCCCTCTGGGAGGTCTGCGTCAGTCTAGTCTTCATAGGCTGCAATAAGTTCCTCCCAGAAGACCGGAGTGTGCGGAGGGGTTCGTATGGGAGGAGGCGGTCCCTCAGATAAGATGGACCCAAGCCATGTAGGGCTTTAAAGGTTAAAACCAACACCTTGTACTGCGCTTGGAAACTAATCGGCAGCCAGTGGAGAGATTTGAGCACTGGTGTTATGTGCTCTCTCCTTGATGTTCCCGTGACAAGCCTGGCTGCCATATTCTGAACTAATTGAAGTTTCCGAGTTAGGCACAAGGGTAGCCCCATGTAGAGCGCATTACAGAAGTCCAATCGTGAGGTTACCAAAGCATGTACCACTGACTCCAGGTCCTTTGGCTCCAGGAAAGGGCGCAGCTGGCGGATCAGCCGAAGCTGATAACAGGCACTCCTGACCACCGCATTCACCTGACTAGTCATGTGAAGCGACGAATCAAGGAGTACCCCCAGACTGCGAACAGGGTCCTTCGAGGAGAGTGTGACCCCATCTAGGACCGGGAGGTGTATTCCCAATCCTGGTTTCGGTCCTGTGACAGTTAGTACCTCCGTTTTGTCCGGATTGAGCTTCAACCTGTTTTCCCTCATCCAATCCATTACTGCCGTAAGACAGTCATTGAAAGGAGAGACGCCATCTGAAGTCTGAGCCGACGATCTTGTCATGGAGAGGTAAATCTGAGTGTCGTCAGCGTACTGAAGACACTGAGCTCCATGCCTCCGAATGATCTCACCCAGCGGCTTCATGTAGATGTTAAACAGCATCGGGGACAGGATGGCGCCTTGAGGGACGCCACAATTAAGCTCTATCTTAGAAGAGCAACTGTCCCCAAGCCTCACCCTTTGGGATCTCCCGGAGAGAAAGGACCGGAACCACCGAAGCGCAGTGCCTCCGATCCCCAACTCTCTCAGTCGACCCAAAAGGATGGAATGATCTACCGTGTCAAAGGCCGCTGAGAGATCCAAGAGCACGAGCAGGGTCACACTACCCCTGTCAATGCTCAAGCGAAGGTCGTCGGCCAGAGCGACCATGGCAGTCTCAACTCCATGTCCTGTCCTGAAGCCCGTTTGAAATGGATTCAGATAATCAGTTTCATCCAAGACAGCTTGGAGTTGGGAGGCGACTGCTCTCTCGATGACCTTGCTCAAATATGGGAGCAAGGAGACTGGCCTGTAATTGTTTTTATCCAAGGGATCAAGGGAGGGTTTCTTCAGGAGGGGTCTAACGGCCACCTCCTTTAGACAAGATGGTAAAGAACCCTCCCTGAGGGACGCATTGATCACATCCCGAAGGAATGTTCTCACTGCGTCCCCTCCCTGGGTGACCAGCCAAGATGGACAAAGATCGAGAGGGCAAGTCGTCTTTCTCAAACTTCCAAGGAGCTTGTCCACGTCCTCGGTACTTGCAGGTTGAAATTCATCCAGTAAAGAAACAGCAACGGAGTTATCGGACACCTCACCTATGGGCTCTGACAAAACATTGACATTCAAGTCGGCCCTTATCCGAGAGATTTTGTCTGCAAAGAAGGTGTTAAACTCATCACAGCAGGCTGTTGTTGGGTCCAGTAGGGGATTTGGCGCAGGGGGCACCCGCGTCAGCTCCCCCACAACCCTAAACAGCTCTGCTGAGCGGGACTCTGCAGACGCGATGCGTGCAGAGCAGAAGGATCTCCGCGCTGCACGCAAAGCCTCCCGATAGGCGCGAAGATGCTGCCTATGGCGAGTTCTGTCGGAGAAGAGTCGAGTCTTCCGCCATTTGCGCTCTAGTCGTCGTCCAACCCGCCTCATCTCCCTGAGTTCCTCCGAGAACCAGGGTTTATTAAGAGAGGATTTACCACTGTCTTCCTCTGAGGCTGAGAGTGAGTGACTTCCCCAACGTCACCCAGGGGCTTTCCATGGCTGACCAGGGATTTGAACCCTGATCTCCCAGTTTCCTAGTTCAGCACTCAAGCCACTAGACAATGCTGGCTCTCCCAATCAAGTTTATTGTACAGGAAAGCCAATGCAAGCAGTGGGGGATAAAGTGTGCTGATGTTCAGTAGGTGTCTGGAGCCATATTTTTAAAACATATTTGAATGGATGTACTAGCTAAAAGAACAAGCAACAGCAACAAACAAACAAACAAACAAACAATTTGTATTAGAAAAAGACAGCTAAAGAATGGATGCACTTGATTGGAAAGGGGGTGGGAAATTGGGTGTTATGAATATTATGTGAAAACCAACCAGCCAACCAAACAAAACCCACCAACTACCACATAAACACCCCAAGGAGTCAGATCTTCCCAGTAATGATCATCACTCTTTACTTATTACAAAGGATTTCTTTTCATTCTCTTTTCACAGAGAAGTCCCTTTAACTGCTAGTTCCAGAAATGGTTCCATTGCTAAACTAATATTATTCCCACCAACATTCCTGTAATTTTGAAGCATAAATTAATTCCCCCGCCCGCCCCAAAAAAGTGCTAGAATTCATAGCTCAAACAGCAAGCCCTGAATATAATTTATGCCAGGTCTGTTTAATGTTGCAAGGCAATAAACTAATAATTCAGCATCGCTACTGTAGACTGCTTTGTGAAAAAGGCACAAACACTGGCAGTGCTACACTCAGTGCCACAAAACTGCATTCACTTCATATCAGAGAAAAAAAATGTTCCTTTCTCCCATGGCTGCAGAAAAAAGAAAGAACACGAGAGTATCAACAAGCTTTCCCTAAACTGATATGTATTGGAACAGAATTTCCAATGTCTACCAGAGTGGGGGAAGTTGATACAGATGTGCATTAAGGGATGTTGAGGCCTTAGGAAATTCAAAGGCTTGGTTCTCACACAGCGATAGATGAGACAGTGAACTTGCAGTCAATCACTATTTCAATACAGGTTGAACCTACAGAGAAAGGCTATATATGCCGCTGAGTTTGCTGGGGGGGGGGGGGAGGTGAAACTAATGTAATAATACAACTAAAGAAATAATAAAATGTATGCTATTAGGGTTTTTTTTAAAAAAAAAAAAGATCCCTGCCTACTGGGCATTTAATCTAAAAGCTGGGAAAGCAAGTCAGTAATACATAAAGCCCTACATGGTATATTTATAATATTATTTATTTGGAGTATTTATACCCCACTTTTCAGCCACAAAAGCTTTCAGAGTGGCTTACAAATGGTTCATTAGACATCTTCCTTCCCTCAGGCTTACAATCTAAAAAGACAAGAGACAAAAGGAGAAAGGAATGGCGCTGGGGAAGGGGATAAAGTCCAGGAGATCTTCTCTCCCTCTGAGGCCTGGACCCTGGCAGATGGATTGGAGGAAAAGCCCTTCTTCTTTTTCTGGCTATGCCTGACGGAGCTAGCCTGCCCTTCTCTCCCTCTGAGGCTGGATGATGATGAAGAGTGAGGGCCTTCTTTTTCTGGCTAAGACTGATGGAGCTGGCCTGCCTCTGTCTCTCTCTGAGGCTGGTTTGGGTCCAGGTTCCCTATGGGATCATCTTTTCCTGTATAATCCAACCCATACCCTCAGGTCTTTTGGGGGACATTTACTCCAGTTAGTCAGGACTAGGTTGCCAATGGTCAGAACGAACTGCCAGAAGAGATTCGACAGATGAATGCACTATCCGAATTTAAAACAGCATTGAAGACCAGTCTTTTCTGGCAGGCTTATCCAGATGGTTTTTAAATTATATATTTTAAATGATGAATTTCAAAAGTGGGTTGCTTTAGAATGTGTTTGTCTTATTTGTTCTTTTAAACTGTTGCATATTTTAATTAATGTGTTTTTATCGATGTTGTACATATTTGTTGTTGTTCATCATCTTGATCCATGGGGAGAAGCAAATAAGAAAGAAGAAGGAGGAGGAGGAGAACTACTGCAACAGCAACAAGTGTTAAGATAGAAAGGTCCTTATCTTGTTGACTATTTGACCAGCTTGCCAATATTCAAGCCAACCGGCTTCTTGCAATAACTCAAAATGAAAGGATTTAGAAAGGAACTTCTATGTTTATCCACCTCAAAGAAAAGACTTTGATGATAATGTGGTAAGACTTGCTTGGCAGAGAGATTTGCAGGCATATTGCATTGTATTGTATAATATTACATTGCATTATTTACAACCCACACTTTTCTTCAAAGTTGGGACTCAAGGCAGCTACCAATATAAAAAGAAATACCTAAAGATGTACACAAATCTATATTTAAAAGAACATCAAACTATCTATAGAGAGCCAAAAATGATACAGTACAGTAGTATGTTGTTCCCATTTAAACAGTGTGCCCATTAAGCAGAAAGATCTACTTGATAGGTTATCTCTTTTAGCTTTGTTTTGTTATAATGCTGGAAACAAGCTGGGGGGGGGGGGAAGACTCTAAAAGAATCCATCCCCTGACCAATACTAAAGTGTTTCTTTTATAGTGCATGTAAATAGCTTTCCAGAGTACAGCTACCTAAATCATTTAACAAAGTCTGGTAGTGCATGACAGCTAATGGACATGCTGACAAAGCTTTAACTATACTGTGCAACTGCTACCTCAAATAAAACTTAATGGTGTCTGTACAATACGTATTTACCAATTAAAATATAAATTGTGAGATCACCATTATTTTTTCTTCATTTTATGAGAGTGGAATATTTGTCTCTGCTATCGTCAAAAGGCCACAAAAGTGTACACACACACACACACACACAATTTTGGAATTTTTTTGCATCCTGGTTTGGGCATATAATGAAGTTTGCCTTCTCATTATGAAAATTAATACTGCTAAACAGGAGCAGCCCCCATTTGTTGAAAGAAGGACCACTTCTAAGAGCCCTGAGGATGCTGCATCATGTTACAAAAGGTGTGGGACGGTCAATACAAGGCAGAGCATCTCCAGCAGATGCTCCCTTCTTTCAGTTCCTTGGGCAGAGACCTGATATCAGATATCAAGGCCTCAACCAACATGGGGGAGGCATATCCCCTGATGTCACCAGGTCCTTAAACAAAGTTTAGACTAGAGAAGCTCTAGGTCAGCAGTTCTCAATCTGTGGATCGCAATCCCTTTGGGGGTTGAACAACCCTTTCACAGAGGTCACCTAACTCCTCTGAGCAAATCTTAAGAACCAAGACTATTGGTTGGGGGACATCACAACATGAGGAACTGTATTAAAGGGCTGTGGCATTAGGAAGGTTGAGAAATACTGCTCTAGGTAATACTGTGGTGAGCTTGGCTCATTTCACTTTTTCCCTGATCAGGGACAGTATGGGTGTGAGTAAAGCACCACTGAGACAGAGACCTGGTATAGCGTAGTGACTTGGTCATGAACCCACTGGGTGACCTTGGTCTATTCATATGCTCTCAGCCTCAAGAGAAGGCAATGGCAGTGGTAAAGCACCACTGAGAGAGCCAGGGTGGTATAGTGGTTTGAGAGATCGGACTATAGCCCTAGATACTAGTTTTTGATTCCCCACTCGGCCATGAAACCCACTGGGGACATTATTTATTTGCAGTACTTATACCCCACTCTTCACCCCTAAAAGTTCTCAGTGTGGTTTACAGATTGTAATTCAGATGGTTCCGTGCCCTCAGGCTTACAATCTAAAAAGACATTTCACAGAAGGGGAAGAGAATGGTGGTGAGGAAGGGGATAAAATCCAGTGGTTCTTATCTCCCTATGAGGTCTAGACCATGACAGATGGGCTGGAGGGAGGGCCCTTCTTCTTCAGGCTAGCCCTGATGGAGTTGGGCCTGCCCTTTTCACTCCCTTCCAGGCTGGATGGTAGCAAGTCAATGCCCTCAGCCTTAGGGGAAGGCAATGGCAAAACACCTTTGAGCAAATCTTGCCAAGAAAGTCCCATGACAGGTTTGCCTTTGAGTCATCATAAGTCAGGAAAGACTTGAAGGCATACAACAACAAGAACAACAACAATGCACCACTGAAATGCTGTATTTTAGATTTGTCTGCCCCATATCTTCCTTGATCAGGAAATTTTCCTTGATGGGGCTTGGACAAACACTCCAAACTTCCATTGGAGTTAAACACTCCAAAAATTCCACTGGAGTTTCATGAACTCGGTGATGGCTTCATGAAGTATTAGGACTGAAGTGTCATGTAAAAGATTGATTATTAGAGTCTTTATTTTGGAAAACCCAGTTGGCCCCTTCTGTCCTGGCCATCAGGGAAATGTTGGTTTGACTTATTCTCCTGCGATTTGTTTGTTGTATCTCCTGTTTCCTTTGCTTCTTCACAATATATTGCATTTTCTTACATGTTGGGTATCCCCTTAACTGGAATTCCAAAATCCAAAATATTCCAAAATCCATAATTGAGTGGCTGAGGTAATGACAGCTTTGCTTTCTCATGTTTCAGTGTACACAAACTTTGTTCCATGTACAAAATTATTTTTAAAATTATGTATAAAATTATATTCAAGCTATGTGTATAAGAGAACCAGCATGGTGTAGTTGTTTGAATGTTGGTGGACTGCAACTCTGGAGATCAAGGTTCAGTTCCCTGCTCAGCCATGGAAATCCAGTGTGTGATCTTGGGCAAGTCACACAATCCCAGCCCCAGAAAACCCCATTTGCCTTAAGGCTGCCATAAACGGGAAACGATTTGAAGGCACACAACAACAATATGTGTATAAAGTGTATATGGAACAGAAATAAATTTCACATTTAGACTTGGGTCTCATCTCCAAGATATCTCATTATACTGTATGTAAGCAAATATTCAAAGTCAGATTTTTTTTTTTTTTACAGAAAACCCTCTAAAAGTTGTCTAACCTTGCTCGGCAGTAGTTCTAACTGCTAGGCAGAGATGAGTGGAAGATGTTTGCATCTCTGCTGTTTTCAAATATGCTCCACTGAATTTTAATAGGTTATATTTATATCACTTTTATCAAACAGGAAAATGAATTTATTAGTAACTTCTGGATGGACACACAGCATAATTCAAAAATAATTCTAAAGAAACCACTGAAAACAGACAGGAAGAGACACCTAACTTTCCACGAGCTGTTCCATATTTTAGTCTTATGGGAAAACCTTACACTGCATAGTACAGTGGGACAGCTATATTGGCAGGCTAGCCCTCCGTGAACTTGAGTGTCCATGGACTGCCCTGCCTCATTATTGTTAATGGCAATGAGTATACTGGGTGAGTAGGGCAAGTCATACTATCTCTGCCTCAGAAGATGGCAATACCAAACCTCCTCTGAAGAAACTTGACAAGAAAGCACTGTGATAGGTTCACATTAGGGTCACCATAAATCAGAAATGACTTGAAGGAACACAACAACACAGAGATGCATGCATATTGGCACCCATTAATTATAATGGGGTTTGAGTTCCCCCCCCCCCCTCCATGGATGAGAAGGGTGCACCGTGTAATTCAAGGAAAAGAAGATTTCTTATAGTTGCTTAAAGTTTGCTGAATGCTGGAATAAACATTTTATATATAACCTCATATATCTTCTGTGTGAAGTAGAGTGTTTATAGCTGTTTCTCAGGGAGATGTCTAGTCTGTGAAGATGAATTTGGGTAAGAAACAGATTCTGAGGATTGCAATTTCTCCTCATGCTGCAAGCGAACAGGTTAATTCACTGCTGAGCTCCACTTTAACAATTAAGAAATGTAATTGTTCCTATTTATATAATGAAGCTAACAGCACCATTGACTCAACAGAGATGTTAAGTTTGAAGGCAAATTCACTGTGATTAGACCAATTAGCGATGAAAACATTATCTGTGGTATGATAACAAAAAATTAATACTCCCAACAAATAAATAAAAACTGTTTCAGTTCTTCCAACATGCTTGAGATGACTCTTTTAAAACATAGGCTTGCAAGGCATCCTTATTTTATTGGAAGTGGAGACTTCAGTGGAAGTATTTCTACTGAAGTACTTGAGAAAGTAAGACATAGGAGAAAGTCTTTTCTTAAAAAAATCAACCAATACTACAGCTCCTTGTCTCCTTTTTGGAAGCAATTTTGAGCGGGTTATGGGGGCTAACCAACAAAAATACTTGTAGGAAGTCTCATCAGAGGGATAGACATACTTGCTCTCTGAAAATGGTTTATTCAGGTATACATGAGAAAAGTTGTGCTCATTCAGACCAAAGCCCTATCTAATCTATCAATTCTGTTTACGTAGTTACAAATCAAATGTGTACAGGAGGCCCACAAACAGAAAATGGCCATCCTCCCAGTTGTGCTCCTGGGCAACTGTTACCCTGTTTCCCTGAAAATAAGACATCCTCAGAAAATAAGACCTAGTAAAGGTTTTGCTGAATTGCTAAATATAAGGCCTCCCCTGAAAGTAAAACCTAGCAAAGGTTTTGTATATAAATATATATACAATATATAATAAATGTATGTTTGTTGTTTTTTTGTTCAACAATAAATGTGAATTCTTCTTCATGGAAAAATAAGACATCTCCTGAAAATAAGACCTAGAGCATCTTTGGGAGCAAAAAAATAAGTCACTGTCTATTTTCGGGGAAACATGGTATACTGCCTCTGATCCTGGAGGCAACATAGGGCCTAGTCATAAACTGATAATCTGGAGTCCTTTCACACTACATAATTATAACATAATAATTCCACTTTAACTGCCATAGTACTACCTACTGAATCCTGGGATTTGTCATTTGGCGAGACACTAGAGGAGCTCTCTGGTTGAGAATTCTAAATATCTTCACCTAAACTGAAAATCCCAGGATACAATTGGATATTGCCATACCAGTTAAAGTGGAATCATAGTTTTGCAATTATGTTGGGTGATGGGGCTCCTTATATTCCATAGTTTTGTTAGACCCTTTAAAATCCATCCATATTGGTAGCTTTCACTACATCTTGTGCCAGGTGAGTATCATTTAAAATCCAAAGTACTTGAAATCCAAAACATTTTGAGCTACAACACAAGTAGCATATGTACTGTATTTGTGAGGCTGGAGAAAGAGGCGAGGATCTGTGAAATAGTGGGAATTTATGCCTCCTGCCATTTCACAGACTTTCAGTCTCTCTCCAGACGCCTCATGTCTTGTTATGTATATGCAAATAAAAGTATTCCAAAATTACACACACATGCACACATAATCTGAAATAATGAACACTTCTAGTCCAAAGCATTTTGGATAAGGAATACTCAACCTGGGGTATCTAATTCTAGTATAATTATCGTATATGCTTGACTATAACTCAACCTCATGTATAAGTCAAGGGCAGGTTTTGAGGCCAAAATTATGGATTTTGATATGACTCATTGATAAATTGAGGTTAAAACTTAATTTTTTTAGGGGCATAGAACAAAAGATCTAAAGGCTGAAGCAAAGGAAAATAATGCCAAAGAACTTTTTAAAATTCCAGCAGGCATAATTGTCTGTGCTTGTACTAAAGGCTGAATGGATAGTAAAATTGGGGGGGGGGGTGTCAGTTATTCTAAAACAGATTATATTCTTGCCTTTCACTGGGGTATGATTCCTCTTATAAAAAGAGGTAAAATACAGTTTTTACATTGACCCATGGATAAGTCAACTCAGACTTTTTAGGTCAATATTTTGACTAACATCTAGACTTATGCTTGAGTATATACAATATATACTGCTTCCAGGCTTCAGTAGTGGGGTGGGTATCTATGGCAGGCCACCATCACCACCTTCCAGGTTGAACATGAGCTGAAAGGATTACATTATTTTATTGTATTTGTTTTTATTTGAATGGTTTTAAGTTCCTTTTTGTTGTTTAAATACACTTATTATGTTGCAAGATAAGATAAAATAAAGTACACCAAATAAGAAAAAAGTTTACATCTCAATAAAGTTAATCATCTTCCTGGCACCACCTGTTCATTTTGGCTTGAACACTTTCTGCAGTCAACAGAAATGCCATATGACAAAAATTTATCCTTGGGATTCTCAGAGAATCTAGTCCTGCAGCAATTTCTATTTACTGTCCTCAAACCACTGGTAATTTAGAATATTCCCAAGCGACAGTCATGTCAATTATTTGTTTCAACCCATGGCTGCCCAAATTCCAATCATAGATGGGGAAAATAATGTGGAAGATGATGAGAATGCAAGAGCATAGCAAACCCTGTCCTCAGAAGAAAATAATGAATAGTTGAAGCCAACAGCTTTGTGAGATGGCTGCTTCCAGAATGCTCACAGGTCTTCAGAGCCACGCTTTCTGGTAGGGGCAGGAACTAGAAAAAGCACTTACTCTACAAGACGGACAATACTCCTAGTCACCCTTGTTCTTCCAACAGTGTCTGCTTTGAACACCCAGAAGTATACAGGAAGCAGATGTGTTCCAGGGTAGGACACAGGGAGGAGTACAGGCCTTTGGCTGTCAACATATCCACCTTTACTGTCTCTGAGGTGGTGGACAACAGAGTGGGCATACTGGCTGCATTTCTTCTTCCTTTGTTGCAGAAGCAGCAGGAGAACACCATATTATAGCCGTGACTTTCCATTAAATTTTGGGAAGCAACTGCATTGCTGCTAGATTGGCTCATTTATTATTGTTATTTTGATGCTGGGGTAATTGGAGGGCTGCAAAAGGGAGCTGGGATCACATGCCTACCACATTTGCCCACACTTGCTCCAGTATTATGAGAGAGGGTGAAAAACTCCTTATTCACATTCACCATACTATGCATAATTGTAGAATACTTTATCATTTTCCCCCATACTCATCTTTTTTTTCCCCTAAGCTAAAAATGGCCAACAGTTCTTTGGTAATTTTGGTTGACCTTTCCTGTATTTTCCCAGCTACATAATATTGTTTTTAAGGTGAAGTGACTGGAACAGGAGACAGTATTTCAAGAATGATACAGGAACATATTTGTATGAGGGCAGCATGAAATTGGCCGTTTTATTTTCCATTCCTTTCCCAATTATGTTCAACACAAAAATCTACCTTTTTTTTACAGCAGCTGCATATTGGGTTGACATTTGCATCAAGTTATTCAACACAACTGCAAAACTGCAATGAATTTACTAGCATATAATAAAATGCTTGTGTCATAAGAGGCAAAGCTTTCCCACAGAATATCAAACCTATAAATCTGGTTACAGGTACATATAGGCTAAGCCTTTCATCTCTAAATATAAGGCTATAGGCTAATTTTCATCCATATACAGTACTACTTGCCAAAGCGCTCACAATATTCTTTCATTTCCCACTGCACCAAGCTTTCTCATGCTTTTGCTGTTCAAGTAGCTGTAATCTATGTGGCTGTAACTCATAACTGTTTACTTGCCATGATATAGAACACCTTTAATCACAAGCTCCTAAGGGCTCCTACATTTTATTATTACGTACATGTCCAGGCTGCCTTGTAACCAGAGTGCTCTGGATGGTCTACATCACCCAAGGGTTTTCCATTGCTGAACAAGAATTAAAACCTTGATCTCCACAGTCATAGAGTAATGTTCAAACCACCACACCACACTGGGTCTTCTTACCATTATTGTTGTTTTGTGTGTGTGTGTCTTCATTTCGTTTCCAATTTATGGTAACCCTAAGGTGAACCTATCATAGGGTTCCCTTGGCAAGTTTCTTCAGAGAGATTTTGCCACTTCCGTTCTCTGAGGCTGAGAGAGTGTGACTCGTCCAGAGTTACCCAGTGGGTTTACATGGCTGAGCCAGGATTCAAACCCTAGTTTTTAGAGTCACAGTCCAATGCTCAAAGCACTACACAACACTGATTATTTTTAACACATCTTTATTCATATGTTTATGTTTTTATTGTGCATGGAATTCTGCACAATTTCCATGTACAATAAATTCTATGTAATTTCACTTTGCTCAGCACCACATTTAAATGAGGCCTCTGTGTCTCAAATGTGTTAGGATTCTTTTGGCTCCTTGGGAACCCAGTAGTGGGATATATGACAGGGTATGCTCAGCACATATAGACAACTATAACCATTTCCTTGCAATGGAAGCTAGTGCCTTCCAGGTCAGTGGGGTGGAGACTTTACTCTGAGTTTTATTCTAAATGTCAAAGCAGTTACTCAAGAGGACAGGTAAATTAAAAATATAAAATACAAAACAAAAAATGGCGATAAAACAGCATATAACAAAACCATGAGAAAACCACAAAAACAAAAAGGAAAATACCAGCAACAGACTGAAAGGGCAAAGGTTTAAAAATACTGCAAAGAACTCGTAAAATATTGAGAATAAAATTATCTCTGCTTCATGCAGAAAAGGGCAACATATAGACAATAGGAGAGCCTGAAGGCATCCCATAAACAAAGCACCATCACTGATAAAGTCCTCTTGTAGGGGTCACCACACTAACTTCATTTGGAGGAATGGAGGACAGTAAGGGCACTATTATTTCATAACAATGCCACTTTAAAGTTCATATTGATTACTATGTAAAAGTAAAGTAATGTACAAGTAATGTACAAGAGACGCATACCTATATTTCGAAAAAGTCAAGTTTGACTAAGCAGTTGACAGAAAAAAAATAAAACACAGTACTGAATTTGACCTTGCTTCAACTTGATGTAAGGCCATCTCATTACTAGTAGAGCTTAGAAACCTTACTAGTAACAGATGAAATATTAACCATTTGTTGTTACTTTGAGAACCCTGATTTGCTGACAATGCTTGTTGCTCATGATTAAT
Source organism: Urosaurus nigricauda (assembly GCA_034509955.1). NCBI lineage: Eukaryota > Metazoa > Chordata > Lepidosauria > Squamata > Phrynosomatidae > Urosaurus > Urosaurus nigricauda. The sequence continues at coordinate 232,763,893 of JAOEGL010000001.1, read as the reverse complement.
TTCATGAACAATTTCCATGTTATCCAAAGCATGATTTTGCTTTACTTTTAAATTATTTGCAGCCCTTCTATCCCCATTGCTGATGCTGTAATCCTCCCCTGCCAAATCTTCCTTTTTTCAAAACCAAATCCCCAGCTGTACACGTATCTTCTGTAAAAGCCTCCCAGAATGTATGGGTTGTTTGGCTACCAGAAACAAACTCCAAGGACACAAAAGTAACATGCTATGAGCAACATCATTACTTTTAACCTCTTACTTCCAAGCTGTGATTAACACAGCAGAATGGTTTCAAGGAAGAATTACACATAAATCTTATTTTAAGATAGTGATTCAAACATGATTCCATTTGCCCAAAATGATAGCTGTTATTTCTTATTTATCGTAAAAGAGATTTATTGAGGCTTAATGCTAACAAGTGGCATCAAGCAGTAAATGTACATTTTGGTGATGACAGAAAGACTCAGTATGAAATCTAAATAAAATCTATTGGCATTTTATGTTAAACAGAAAGTGGTAATGGTGCAATATATAACGGTATGTCAAGTTTCTCTAAAGACAACTTAGAATCTTTGAGTAAGTCCTTGAATGAATCCCAAAGTGAAACACTTAATATAAAACATGGGTATCTTTCATCACAATTTTATTTTACCTGCAACCTTCAGCAAATTTGCAAGTCCCAAGAGCTTGGCAGATTGCTTGTAGTTTGTTGGCAGCTGCAAGAGGCATTCCTTGATAAGGCTGAGTCGATCAGAGCACAGACGAACTGGTGAGAAAATGCATTACACTAAGGAGTAAAGTCACTAAAGACCATGCATTTTTGATTGAGGTAAACATAAGTTAAGTGCACACATAAGCTGCATTTGCAAACACTTGGGACCAAATCCAATTGCTACTCCCAACTAGAGAAGACCCATTGAATTAATGGGAACTTGATATGTCAATACTTAACAAAAATTCCATTGATTCAATTATACTACTTCTGTTGTGAAGAGCAATAGAATTTGGCTTTATGGATTCTTTTATAGAGGATGAGTGAGTAATACCATTGAATAGGGCTGGCTTGACAGTCCTACTCAACTTGGAACAAATAAATGCATTTAACTCATAAGGAAAAAAAATAATGTTTTAAGAATATTTCAGACATCTGAAAGCAGAATTAAACCCCTAAAACAAATGGACAGAAGAAAGGTTTAGGATTTAACCTTTAGCATCAAGGGGAAAAAACCCTTTAAAAACCAGTAGGTGCACACTGCTTAGCTTAGGGAACTAGAATGTTGCTCTTTACACCTGTATTCTTGAAGTTATTCAACTATGCTTAGATGGTAGTCTTAAAAAGCTCTGAAGTCTTGAAAAACTCATAATTGTGTGTGTGTGTGTGTATTAAAGTGTGTATTATTCATCCAGTTGCTAGATGCATAAATCCATTAAAACAAGAATGAAGACAGCTCCTTAATCTGCTCCTCTGCAACGTCAGGTCGGCCAAAGGTAAGACCCACATAATCCACGATCTTCTCTTGGATGAACAGGATGACCTAGCATGCTTTACCGAGACCTGGCTGGAAAATGCCAGCACTGCTACGTGGGCACAGGCTCTCCCGGCTCATTATACGGTTAGTGAGCAGACAAGGAAAAGTGGGCAGGGGGGGCGGTGTGGCAATAGCCCATAAAACCAACTTAACCTTGATCAGGATACCTGTCCGGAAAACAACCCTCATTGAGTGTATTTACCTTAGCCTGAACACCAGGGATAGCTTGGGGATTCTGTTAGTATACCAGCCACCCCATTGCCTAACTGACTCCCTAACCGAGCTGACTCAGCTGGTCTCTGAGTTGCTGTTGGACCAGCTTGGGCGACTTCAACATTCCTCTCGAAACTGGCTTATCCGATCTATCTGGAGCGGCTCAGGAGTTAATGGAATCTGTGATAAGCATGAACCTTTCCCAATTGGTCAGCGGGCCTACCCATTGTGCAGGTCATACACTCAATAGGAATTTTAGTAAGGAACAGGAGTATCCGTGGGCGGAGGTAACTAAAACCTCCGCATTGTCATGGACGGATCACTTTCTGATCACTTTCTGATCAAGATGGAACTAAAAGCCGCGCTTCGTTCCCCCCGGGGGTGGTGGACCCATTAGAATGGTCCACCCACAAAGGCTAATGAAACCAGAAGGCCTTAGAGGGTTTAATGGTTGGCAACGCTGGTGATTCTGTCGAAGCCTTGGTGAACACTTGGAACACCGATCTTCCCAAGGCTATCAATGCAATCACCCCCGAGCATCCTTTCCGGCTCGCTTCTAATCAGAAACCCTGGTTCAGTGAGGAACTCAGGGAGATGAAGCGGACCGGACAACAACTAGAGTGTAAGTGGCGGAAAATTTGGCTCTTGTCTGACACAGTTGCAGGACCGAAGCCAGGTTTTGGAATACAACTCCCAGTACTAGATGGAGTCACACTCTCCTCGAAGGACTCTGTTCGAGTCTGGGAGTACTTCTAGATTAGTCGCTTCACATGACTAGTCAGGTGAATGCGATGGTCAGAAATGCCTGCTATCAGCTTCAGCACTTTTTCCTGGATATGAAGGACCTGGAATCTGTGGTACATTCTTTGGTAACCTCATGCTTGGATTTCTGTAATGTGCTCTACATGGGGCTACCCTTGTGCTTAACCTAGAAACTCCAATTGGTTCAAAACATAGCAGCCAGGCTTATCACTGGAACATCGAGGAGAGAGCTCATAACACCTGTGCTTAAGTCTCTCCCCTGGCTGCCGATTAATTTCCGGGCGCAGTACAAGGTATTGGTTTTAACCTTTAAGCCCTACATGGATTGGGTTCATCTTATTTTAGGGACCGCCTCTCCCGTATAATCCCGCCCGCACACTCCAGTCCTCTGGGAGGAATCTGATGCAGCCTATGAAATCTAGGTTGCCACAGACCTCCCAGAGGACCTTCTCTGCCGCTGCTCCCAGGCTATGTAATGGCCTGCCGGACAAGATGCGTCTTATTACATCTCTCGATTGCTTTAAAAAAGCTATAAAGATGCATCTCTTCCAGCAGGCCTTCCCAGAAACCCCTTAATTTCTTGAATTGGGATATGTTTTTCCTCCACCAGCTCCTAATACTTTGCCCTATGACGCCACAGTTTACACTGCCAACGGAATGGTTAGTTTGTTTCTGATATTGCCTGTTTTAATTGTCTTTCTGGTTTTAACTTGCTGCTAGTTTAATCTACTTTTAAGGGGTGGGAGGTTGGGTAGTGAGTTATTGGAATGGTTTTATTCTGTAATTTTTTTATCTGCTGTAACTTGCTCCGATTGTCTTGACAGAGGAGCAGGCTATAAATAAATTATTATTATTATTATTATTATTGTCATAATATCTGAATGCAAAATTGCTGTTAGTTTTTTAAAGTGCCATTCATAAGGCCATTATGATTTTAAAAATAAAAACAGTTTTATTAGGCACCAAACCATGGGAATAAAAAGGATCAATAAAATTAAGTTAACACAAGCCCAAATTCTGGAGGCACCCTCAAACAGTAATAAAACCATCTAATGAAACAAAACATAATTGCTACTACAAAAACAAGAGTGACAAAAGGGCTTCTTGGGCTTACGTTCACTATTTTAAATTAATCTTGCCTTTTAGTATTTTGGAAAAAGTTGGGGTGGGAGGAAGAGGTCCATCTGTTTACTCCCTAGAAACAAAATTGAGACTAGTTCACAAGGGCACTTCACAAAGGGACCTGCTTCAGATGGGTGTTGTCAGGATAAAAAAGATAAGCACTTGCTGAAAACGTACAGTAATACACTGAAAAATAGCACTGTAGATATCATCCACATGGTGCTTACACCTCCTCACAGAACAACACTCAGCAATGCTCTTCACACAGTTCTTTTCTGATAGGGTGCATTTTCATGCCAATGCTTTTTCCCCCCTGGGTGACAGTTTGATTTCAGGAGTGTAAGGCCAACAGGACTTTTTGCTTGTTTCTTCTTCTTCTTCTTCTTCTTCTTCTTCTTCTTCTTTAAATGACAATGCAAATTGCTTCTGAACATGCCAAATGCTACCTTATTTGTAGCATTTGGAAATGTAGTGGGAGTAGGGTGGGGGAGTTGTTAAAACTTTCCTGTCTCCATTTCAGTATGTACCAGTATGCATGTCTCCAAGTTGCTTGCTGACTTATGGCAACCCCATGAATTTCATAGGGTTTTCTTAAAACAAGGAATATTCAGAGGTGATTTTTGCCTGATCCGTTCTCTGAAACAGTGTCTACAGCAACTGGTGTTTGTTGGTGGCCTCCCATCCAGGTGCTTCCAAGATCAGATGGTATCTGGTGCCTTTCAGGTATTTAAGTTTGTCAGTGGAAACACTCAAACCCCATTCATATGTTCTGTAGTCAGGAGCAGTTTCAGTGATTGGTAAGAACACAAGCAAGGGGCAAAATGTTTGCCCCATTACTCACAAGACAAAATTTATAGCTCCTGCTGCTGCTGGGAGCCACTTTCCGTGAAAGTCTCCTGTCTAGAAGATTCCAGTGACTTCAGAAAACATTGGATCCTGCTCCATTTAGTTTCAGGGTGACGTCATATAACCATATGGCACCATCTTGAAGCCAGGGCAGAGTGTGGGCAGAGCAAGATGTAACCTTTCTCACTCTTTCTCTGGTGGTTACTGGGAAGGAAGCTTTTATTATTGTTATTGTTATTTTAGTCACTACATAGCAGCAATAGGAAGAGAATCACAGTTGCTTCCAGGACCATAAGAGCAAGGGAAAGTTATGTATGTGTGGGAGTGCACACATATGTTTGCATGAAAACTCTCACCTCTCTGCTGTAACTACCGATATAGAATTATACCATCTCCAAAGACCTTCAGCTCTCAGTTTCATACTTCTCTGTATTGCAGAAAGGTAAGATGCCCCCCCACCCCCCAAGTCTTGGATTATCTTTCACAAACTGTTGAAGCCAAGGATGAACACCAGGACTTAACAACTTTTCACTCACCCTTCGAGCATTTGTATCCTAACCTAACTTTTATGTGAGCTGAAATTAGCACAGATTTCATGCCATCATTGGAATTTGGATCCCATTTTGCCTACAATTGACTATTCATTACAGATTCACCAAGCAGAATTAAGTCACTTTCTTTGATGTAGGTTGAAAAGAACTAAACCACTGGAAAGTTATTTGACTATTTAATCAAAATGTATAATCAATTTAAATCATGATTTTCCAAACATGTTTATTAAGAACAAAAGTAACTAAGATAAGTACAATGTTAAAATATGCAGGTCTAAAATACAACTGTGGAATTACAAAAAAACAAAACAAATGACTTTCAATAAAGAAAGCTGTCCAGCTTGAGGGTGATCTCAAACAAAGACATTTCGAAAAGCTACTGAAATATATCATGCATATCATACAGTTAGCAAACCATACCTTGTAATGGCAAAATTTTCACACCAAATTCTTCAAGATAACTCAGAGCACGAATGAGATCCAACTCTTCCTGAATAACTGGCGGACAGTCTGTAATAAGCTGTAAGCAGGATCTTAAAAGAAACAAATAGATTTAAAGATTTCAAACAGTTGCTCTAAGAAGTCAAACAGAAACATCTTTATTGCACAGAGCTAATATTGTATGGAGTAAATTTATATGAGATGTAAACCTGTAGTTTAGTGTTACACAAAAGAGGTACAAGCTTTTTCCCTAACCTTGTGCTACTCAGAGAAAAGGGAAGATCCCTAGCCTAACAGTCTTTCATACAACACAGCTGTTGTGAGCAGACTGGGCTTTGAATCAGGTGGAACAGGGTTAAAATCAACACCCTTTCATAACCTTCAGCCTGTTACTCCTTTTCAAGGTGTAGCTACACTGTAGAATTAAAGTAGTTTGACATCACTTTAGCTATCCTAGCTTCATCCTCTAGAATCCTGGGCTTTGCAGTTTGGTGAGGTATTCAGCCTGGTCTGTCAAAGAGCTATGGTGCAACTACAAATAGCAATAGCAATAGAAAGTATATTTCTATACCACTTACCAATGTACTAAGCGGTTTACAAAGTGTAAGCTAATTGTACCCAACAAGCTACATAATCATTTTAGCAACCTATGGTAGGATGCTACGCTGAGTCAACGCGGAGCCCCTGGCTGATATTGAACTCACAACCTTGTGGTTAGTGAGTGAGTGGCAGCAGTACAGGCATTTAACCACTGCACCATCAGGGCTCTAAGGTTTCTATAGGTTAGAATCATGGCAGTTACAGTGGTGTCAAACTGTTTTGATTCTTCAGTGTTTCTACACTTCTAGTCTAACCTGATATGGAGAAATATTACAGGTGTACTGGAGAGATAATCTCCCTCAGCATCTTGGCAGAAAGATGGCATAACAAAATGGTACAGACTACAGACACACATCCCACTTCCTACTATATTAATCTGAACTATTGTAAACTCTGGCTGGCATCCTGTTAGGCGGTTATGATGTTGTAAACCAGACTTATGACCATGTATCTGTTTTATATTCGCATTTATGATGATGGCACCATTGCCACAACTTTAAATGTCTCTAAAACCCACCAAAAATCCAGGCAGCTGTATCAAGAGGAGGTGCTGGTGAGTGGAGAACTGAAGGATGATGCATTCAGCTCTCTCCCACCACAACACTGCAATGTAGGGATCTAGTAGCAGGGATCTTGTGGTGTCCTGTTGCAATTCCTTATCTCACAATACCTCAGTCGCAGGATGCAACGCTCTTCAACATCCTGCTTGCCAGTGACACAGAATTCCTTTGCTCAGCATGGCTGCCTGGCTTTTAAGGTGGAATATAAGGGGTTGGATCATGAAATGGAGAGAAGCTGCAACATCATAGCTATATATCCCCTGGAGTATCTTGGCTCTGAACTGCACTGCAGAAATAATACAGTTTGACACCATTTTAACTGCCATGGCTCAAGACTATGGAATCCTGGGGCCTGTGGTTTGTTGTGGCACCAGAGCGCTCTGACAGAGAAGGCTAAATAGCTCACAAAACTACAAATCCCAGAATTCCACAGCATTGACCTATGACAGTTAAATTGGTGACAAACTTGCATTTAATTCTGTGCAACAGATTAGACCTTGGTCTCTCTGTTTCAAATCTGTATCTTGCATGCTTGCAAACATGCCACTAAAACCACACTGCAATGCAAATTGTGGGGGGTGCAAAAAAAATCTTTAAGAAAAAAAGGCCTAAAAGGAAGGATTTCCTCCAAATAGCCCAATGAAGACTCAGTATGCACAAAACAGTGACTGTCTAAAAGAAAAAGAAAACTGGAAGGGAATGGGAAGACATTACATTCACACTACATAGTGATAGCACTTTGATACCACTATAACTTCCATGACCATCCTATGGAATCCTGGGATTTGGAGATTGTACTTAGAATGCTCAGCCAGACAGCTCTAGTGATCCAACAAATAGTAAACAGGTGACTATGTGTCCTCCTTTTCGAGGACATGTCCTACATTTCAACCTTCTCTTCAGAAGGAATTTCAAAATGTGTTCCATTTTGAGTATGGCTAAGAAGCATAATTTATACTTTTATTTTAACATTTTGTAATATCCTACATTATTCTTGAATGTCCTACATTTTGAGATGCACTGTCCTCCTTTGTGGTTAGGATATCTGGTCATCCTGATTGCAAACTCCCTGATTTTTCAGAGAGCAATCCTGACAATTAAAGTGGAATCATAGCATTATGTTGGTGTTATGTGGATACATCCTTGACCGCTTCAAGGAGATACTCACCTGTTTCCTTTCCCCTCAGAAAAGGACAAAGGGACAAAGATGCAAGAAAAAGTAATTTGGGGCATGTGTGATTTTTGCTTCTCTTGTTTTAAATTTAGCAGAACTGTGTGACTAAACAATCAATTCAGCAACTGCAGCTACTCTATCAAAAAGATGGTATTAAAAAGTAAAGACAGTTATTAACAGTTCAGCTGGAGCACTAGAATTAGCCAATTAAATTACTTTTTCCAGATCCCTGGAAAAACTGATAAGGCACTCAAATAATTATTTTATAGGCTAACATGAGCTCACAGTGTGTATAAGGTGCCAGTAGGCAGGATAAAATAGTAATGTGCTTAATATTATTTATTAATATTAATAAATATTATTTCTACAGGTTTTTTTTCTTTCTCCCAAATTTTACTTGAGCACATTTAGTGAATTGATCTTATCTTTTAAAAAAGAAAATCATTCTGGAACAATTTTCACTTAAATGACAATATAACTAGGCTAGAATATTGCTAATGCTACGTAATGAATCAGACATTTCACTTGACATTAATATTAGTCGTGGTATTAAAGAAGAAATTCATTTCCTAGGTAGAAAGTGAAGTTCTACCTGCCCTACATCCTATCTGTAGAGGTATTTTAAAACTTCATATTGCAAAAATGGAAGTCTATATAACAAAGAAATAAAAAGGATGGCATTTTGTCACTTTGCCATATATTAAAATCATAACAGAGAGAGAGAGAGAGAAGAGATACCAAATATTTGGCAAGCAGAAGAATAACAAAGAAACAGGAGGAAAGACAGATTGAAGTGGGAGGGATGAGGGTCTACACTGGAAATAAACACAGATAAATATTGCTCTCCGCTTTCACTGAAGCCTTCCAAAATACATTGATTATTAAGATTAAACAAGACTATGAAGTACCACTGTTACACAGGATACACGACTGTCAAGGTCAAATAATTCAAAAGTTTTAAGCGCAATAAATAGTCACCATGGTTTATATTATGGTAAGCCACCCTCATATATCTGATCTCCACCTTATATGTATCTTCTCATATAGCAACTGTATTCCATCTTTTTATGATGACCCATATCCAATGTACAGGTGGGAAACGCTGGGTTGCTACTTAATCAAATGCAGGTTCGGGTAAGAATTAAAGGCCCTGGTTAATTGGACATTCCCTTTCCTCTAAGCAGATCTCCTCCATTCTAAAATTCTCCCAACTACCATCCCTTTCAGTTAAATTGACTTCAACCAGATGACTCTCTCACTAGGAACAGGGCGTCTGTCCCAGAGACACTGGCAATGATTCAAGGGTGTCTCTGTCTCTTACTAAAAGGAGCAGTAGAGGGAAAGAAGCCCAGCTCTCTCACGCTATGAAAAGCTAATATTGCAAACAGGGGATGAGGGAGTTACATGCCACTGTGTGTTGTGCGCCTTCAAGTCATTTCTGAAACACAGCAACCCTAAGGTGACCCCATCATGGGGTTCATGCATGGTGGATGTTGGAGAAGGAAGGGGGGAGCTGTAACTTGTGACACCCAAAATGTAGGTTCTGCAATACTTCTCCTATATTCTTGTCTTCAAAGCAAAGGACTTATAAATATCTAGATGTCAGTTAATCCCACCTTGTATTTCCACAAAAGATAAGACACACACTGTAGTTATCGAAGAAGAAGAAGAAGAAGAAGAAGAAGAAGAAGAAGAAGAAGAAGAACAACAACAACAACAACAACAGAAGTCTTCATTATGATCCATAGACCCAACAAGTTGAAATTATTATCAAGTATATGGAACTACCCAGTCCTTGTAAACAAAAGTTTAAATTTGAGTAAGGAGCACATAATATTCCACACAGCTGATACTTTAAGAAAACAATTCCTGACTCACACTTTTCATTTAATCTAAATATCTTGCTTGCTTATTAGTAAAAGACTAGCATTTGACTGACTTTTTAAATGAGAAATAAATTAAAAAGCAGTAAACCTCATTAAAGAGCCAGCATGGTGTAGTGGTTTGAGTGCTGGACTACAATTCTGTAGACCAGGGTTTGATTTTCCAGTCAGCCATGGAAACCCACTGGATGATCTTGGGCAAGTCACACACACGCAGACCCAGAAAACCCCATGATAGGATCCCCTTAGGATCACCATAAGTCAGAAATGACTTAAAGGCATGCAACAACAAACCTCAGTAAAGATAAATCATTTCGTTAAATATACTGAAAAGCAAAGGGGTAATTGTGGTTCTTAACATCAAGTAATTTTAATTTAATACTAACAAACTCCTTTTAAAGAACTAACAAACACCTTTTAAAGAACATTATTTTAGCACATTGTGGTCTCTGGAAGATGTAAGAAGCTATGTCTTTTTATTTGTGCTGTAAAATATTGCACAGCCCTATAGCAGTTGATAAATAAATTACAAGTACTTCCTTAGAAATGTATGCTCAAGGCTGCCAAGTCTTCCCATTTAAAAAAAAATCAATTTGTTTTCATCTCTTTACTACGTATGTGAGCCTCACATTCTTAAAGTGTGCAGGTGTGGACACAAGAAGACATTCTGCAGACAGCAAATACAATCCTATTTTACAACTGTGCTGTTTACATAGATACAATCACAATGTACCAAAACCACTACTTTGCATTTGCTCAGCTCATGCCCAAATTCCCTTACAGGGTAAAATTAATAGAGGCAAATTACAGGTTTGGATCTGCTTGTTTTTATTTAAAGTATTTTCAAACTGCCTTTCTGAAACCCACTAAGGAAGTATGTATGTGTGTGTAGGTTTATGTGGGTGAGTTGGTGGGTGGGTGTGCATTTTTTTTTTTTTAGAAAATGACAATAAACAGATGAAAATGCAAGAAAACAATTAAACAGTTTAAAAGATGTGTCTTGAAAGACCCCCCCCCCCCATACACACAAAATACACACAAAGCATGAGAAAGAGAGAGAGACTATGAAGATTAGATGCAACTACAGAGAAAGTCCATTCCAGTGTTTGGAAGTGACACGGGAAAAAGCACTGCCCCACTTTTCTGACAACTGGGCAGCTCCAGGTAGCTATCTTCAAAACAGCTTGCTGCAATAACTATGAAGTTCATACTCTGACCAGCAGTCCTTCAGATAGGTAGGCACTATGGGGCGAAGCAGATGGCCCACAAGGAGAGGCCAGAAGCAGCTCTGGTTGCCACTGGGATCGCAGCAACCACATGGCCCACTTCCAAAGCAGGCCACTGCCATGGTCCCAAGCTAGCCGCCAGCAGGAGCCAGATTATTCTAGCTCCTTTTTGATCTGGTCCAAAGATTGGTCCACTAGATTGCTGTGCTAGAGTGGCTTCTGGCCGTTTTAGGAGTAAGCATCATCTGAATGCCATGCTGCCAAAGTGGCCAGAAGCCACTTCTTTTCACCCATGCATTTCAAGGCTAGGTAACTTAAAACAATGATACTCAGTGGCTATATGTGATTGCAGGTCCTGTGCCACTGGCTGCCAGACCCTGACAAGTTTCCAGGAAAGGAAAACTGTTGTAGCTAACGGAAAGAAATATAGTGTCAGTTCTTGCCACACTGGTGAAAAAAATGGTGGTGCCTCACTTCAGATAGCCTAAGAAACACTGACCTAGAGCATTAATGGTTGAAACCATCATTCTTTTATATTGCCCAGAAAACTACTAGAACCCAATGCAATTCTTTTGCTATGGAAGTAATGTGAGTGTGATACTACACACCTGTTAGCAGACACATTTCCCAAGCTTCAGATTGTCTTCAAAGGCAATCTTATACATAGTATTGCACTAGTCTAAACGTAAATGATAACTGTTGCCAAATCAGACTGTCACATTATAGAATCATCAAATTACCATCGTTTAGTTTCCAGTATAGATAGACATATATGGCAACTTCAAAACTAACTTAGGGGCTATACAGACGGCCCCAAAGGAGTGGTCCGCAGCTGTGCCTTTACTGGCGGGATTTAGGGCCATGGCAACCTCACGCCACGGCCCTGATCTGGCCTCTGGAGAGCACAATAAGGAGCTGCAAAAGGTGATTCCTTTTTGCACCCTCCAAGGTGCGCCATAGCAGTTTTATTATGCCCCTTTGGTGGTGCATCATGTGAATGCAGTACTGGAGGGATGTCATGATGGCGTGTACCGTGTGGACTGGTGTGTGCCAAAATGGCACCCTGGGGGTGAGGTTTGGGCATCCAGCGTGTGGACGCTGCACCCTAACTCCGCCCACAAGCTGGCAAAAAGTCATTCAAGAAAAATGTTTTAAGTAGGTAAGGGGCCACAGATTTCCCAGTGAATACTTGAAGTGCAACACTAAGGATTTCTGACTCCCAAAGGTTTAACCATAATGCATACAGCCCCTTTTTGCTTCCTGAATTAGATTTCTAATATCAAGATTTCTTAGAGGCAAATAGAAGGAGTGAAAAGATGTGTGCACAAGCTTTTGGCTTTGGTACTAAAACCCAACCTTGACATTCTAATGAAAAAAGATGCAGATCTTGTAAGCCTGAACTCTTCCCAGTCCTGCTCTGAAGGTTGAAGGGGGATGGGAATGATGCTGAAAGTAGGCTGGTTTACCTGGACAAATCCATGCAAGTATCAGTCAGACTGGTTGAAGAATTGAAATACTCTCTGCTAGCAGCCAAAACCAATTCAATACTTTTCTCATAGCAGACTCTATATTGTGGTTTTCCTTTTGAAACGGCGCTAACTGGAGGATCTATTGACCAAACACTACAGTGCATCATTTGCCCAGCTAAGTGAATGTTCTCCAGCCGGCTTGAGCACAGAAGACTTTCAGTAAAAATCTACAAAAAAGAAAAAGAAAAGGACAGACACTGTTATGCAAATATATAAGGGGATATTCAAAGATATAACTCTCAATATGGAGAGAGATCTTGTAGCTCCTATGAGACTAACCAGATAAAGAAGTTGGCAGCGTGAGCTTTCATAAGACTTTATCACATGGAGGCAAATTGGTTAAATCCTGTGTAGGAACAAGATTTTAAAATCCACTTTTGGAGGTTATTTTTCAGACGTGTTGGCATCAATGAGAAATAACGCGGCATTAATCCAAAGGCAAAGTCAACAAAACATACTCCTTTTTACTTTCACGAAATTCCCAAAAGTGAACCGGAAAGGGTTTTGTCAATTTTGCATTTGGATTAATGTCATGTTATTTCTCATAGATGCAAATATCATCTGAAAAGTTACCCACTTTTGAGGGTTATTTCTAATTTCTGTTCAGGTTAAACACAAAAATTGTGTGAAAAACAACCCACTTTAGCTGGGGTTTCACTTTAAATCAAGTTTCTGCACAGGATCTGTCCCGTGTGATAAACTCTATAGTCTTACATCTACTTCCACAGATGCACTCAGATGGTCAAACTTGGGAAATGTGTCTGCTAACACGCATGCGTGTGAAGAACCCACCAAATGCATCTGAGGAAGTAGACTTTAGTCTATGAAAACTCATGCTGCCAACTTAGGGGCTATGCAGATTAGCTGGAAGGGGCAGCGAGATGCCATCCCTTTTTGCCTTGGATCGGGGCCACGGCAACCGCATGCCACAGCCCCATTCCGGCCTTTGGAGGATGCAAAAAGAAGCCTCACCAAGCAGCTCCTTTTTTTTGCCCTAGAAGGAGTGCCATATCCGTGACAAGTTTTGGCGCTGCACCATTGGGGCACTGCGCCAGAGGCTTGTCATCATGGCAAGTGCCGTGAGGACCAGCGCATGCCAAAATGGTGCCCTGGCAGCAGTGTAAGGGCATTGAGCCTCAAGACGCTCAGCCCTGACTCTGCCCACAGACCAGCACTTTGCGCCAGTCTATACAGGGCCTAAGTTCTTTAGTTAGTCTCAAAGGTGCTACAAGATCTCTCTCCACATACATATATGCGGATAATTTTCTACTAAGACCAGACCAATATAAATAGGTTTTAATAAAGGATTAAAGAGAAACATATCTAATACGCTTCTCTCAGGAAACAGCTAATTTGCCTTCCAAGGATGCATAAGAATCACACTGGCTCATCTATGACCCTGACTGGCATGAGCTCCGCAAGATTTCAGACAAGATGCTATCCGAGCCCTACCTTGGGATGCTACTGACTGAAGCTGCTCAGCCACAGAGCTATACCTCCTTCCACTGCACGATGACCTTAATTCCCTACATGATACAGTTAATTCTCAGATATATTGGGGCCTACATGATCTGTCAGGCCTGGATACTGTTATGATCAATTAGGTAAAAGGACTGTGCTATGGAGCATGTTCTTGAAAACTGCCAACATTATCACATTGCTGTACACAGCAGAAGAAAATGGGTAATGGAGCTGTCAACCAATTTTTTTATAAGGAATTCATGGAACCAGGAACATAGACAAGAAGTCCAAGTGGAACAGCAAGACAGAAATCCTAAATCAAAAATAGATTCTGGGCTTTGAGCAAGCCAAGAAGCAATCTTTGCAGAGAAATTATTCACATCAAATTGATCATATCTCTTTAGAAAATGCACTAATGTAATTGGCAAGGCACAATGACGCCTGTTTAATACTGAAGTCTATTCAACATTTTGGTTAATGTCTGTCATCTTGAAATAAGTGCAATAATTGTGATACCTTGTTCTTAACATGACAGACGTATTCTTAGTGTATGCGTTCTAAAAGACGAACCAGTTTCAGTTTTCACTTTCCACCCCACATGCCATTTTCCAATTGCATTTTTTCAAAAATTTTCTAATTTGCTATCAACATCTCCTAAGAGTCTTAAAGATTAGCAGCCATAAGCAAGGAAGTGTATAAGCTACCATAATAAGGCTGAGAATAATATGAAAATGATAAAGTATGTCACATTTTCAAAGGTAAATTATAAAGCAGAAAGACTTATGCAAATACCACACTACAGAATAAAGAGCATTTTCAAGTAAACTTCATATTCCAAAATAGCAGCTGTTTGCTCTGTGTGTGTGTGTGTATGTGTGTGTGTTTGTGTTGTGTTGTCAACTATAATTCACTTAATGACAAATTCATCTTCAATATATACACACAATTTTCTGTAGAAACAGAAGTTTGCATTTCACTTTAAATGCAAACAGGAAAACATCTATCACAGTTCTTTATACACCCTGAATGACATTATTAAAAATGAACTTTCTGCTCAGTGAACCATTTAATAAACATAACACTGATACAGAAGGCCATTCATCTTTATATATATTGTTTAGTTAGCAATTTTATTTCAGCTGTTGTACATTAAGAAGTTCAAGTTTCCCATCTACATTTCTCATGTCTTCTATAATTCTCCAGTGTTTTATAATTAGTTTGTTCAATGGTAAGACATTCTGAGCTATTTTTTGTTAAAAAGGGATATTTTAAAACCCGAAGATAACAAAACACACCATATGAATTTGTCAGTAAGGTGTCTCTTATGCAACATTTGTAAAAGGGTGACAGAACATTTGGCTAATTGGTTTCAAACTTAAAATAAGATGCAGGGAATGTCCTTAAAATACTGAGGCAGAGAGTGGGGAAGAATGACATGGTCAGTGACGCAGAAGGAATGCAGCTCATGAGTGAGCCATGGTTAAGGGAGAGGAACATTTAGTAGGATCACATTTTTCCTTCCATGACACTTCTCTCTAGCACGAAGTGCATGCACCCACTTCCCCCACTGACATCTGTAGTTAAATACGATGTGAGTCTAGTCCTTCACCACCTGGTATTTGTTCATTAAAAAATTGGTCCTCCTCAGGTCAACTAGAAAACAAGGTTATCTTGCATAATCTGGGATTTCCCTGTTCATTGTTTAAATAACATGCTCCCATTCGGTGGCTCATTAGAGGATAACCTGGTGGACAGGACTCCTTCTCTAGAGAAGAAAGTTGGCAAGGTGAACCCAACTCCTATCCAGGTGGAGGGGCAACTCTGAAACATGGAGAATATCTTTTTAAGGAACATTGGGGCTTTCTAGATTGGCAGGAAAGTGTGACATGACGTTGCCTTTTCCTTAATGCTTAGCAGCTGCACCACAGCCTTTAGATGGAGCTGCGCTGTTCCGCAGTTTTTAAAAAAGAAGCTGGGAAAACCAGCACCTTTTTAAAGGCGCTTCTTCTCCCCTAAAATGCAAAAAAAAAAAAAAAGCATTTTCATGGCACACTTTCCCTTTTTCTCATCTAAAGGCTAGAGTTTCATGCAGCCATGAACACACTTCTTTTTGCCAATCTAGAATGCCCTATTGTTTCTTTAAAACCTTGGCTACGCCTGCACCACAGAAATAATTCAGTTTGACACTGCTTTAACTGCCATGGCTTAATGCTATGGAATTCTGGGACTGGTAGTTTTGAGAGATATTTAATCTCTGTCATAGAGCTATGGTGCCCCAATAAACTACAGGTCCCAGAATACCACAGTATTGAGCTAGGGCAGTTAAAGTGATGTCAAACTGCATTATTTCTGCAGTACAAATGCAGCCCCTGTTGCATAGATCCTGACAGTATATATGAAGAAATCCTGAACATGAAATGTGCATTTGTTGTTAAAGGTTTAGAAAGAAGAATAACATGTGTAAGTTAATTAGTACAAGTGGGCATAAAACTATCAACATGTCTTTCACATACTGAAGAACAAAATGAGTCACCTCATAGCATGTATCTGGCTCTAAGCATGTGTAGACGTTCTGCTGCATTTCCAGCATATCTTGCAACAATCCCATCCACTGTATCTCATTAACTGGAGGCTGCCTTTTAAAAGATAAAGGTCAACATTTATAAGCAAATAGTTTGCAGAGAAAGTGTCAATTTGGAAATTAAATACTTCATCTTAAAAGCTACATAACTATCCCTCATGGGAACAACATACTAGATGATGGGGGAAAATACACCCATGCTAAATGATAATTTACACAGTGCTTCACATATAGTATCTCAGGCATCCTTATGACATTTCTATATGGGGAACAGATTTTATTACACCCATATGACAGGTACAGAGCCAAGGTTGAGAGAAAGTCACTTGCTCATGGAGTTCATAGCAAATAAGAGATTTTTATCTAGAGACATAATGATTCACCTGTAACCTATTAGCTTACCCAATATGTTGGTCCTTGATTTTATATCTAAAGTCTTCAGATTACAGCTACCTTAGCCACATAGACTGAATCCTGGTTCAAATTGGAAATTCAAAATCATAATAGTAAGATACTTGAATTGCTAGGCTGTACTCTCTGCAATGTTGGCATTCACTGAGGGCTACTAGACCTTGAAACTGGGATTATATCTGTGCTCCTATGTACTGTGGATCCAAGAAAGGAAAAGAAACTTGTGCTTGACTTCTCCCTTTTGCCCGTATATGAGCAATGATACACAATGTGGAATTAAGGGGGGATACAGACGGGCAGCTCCATGCCGCCTGCCTTTGCCCACTGTCAGTGCCATGCTAGACATGCCTTTGCCCATTGTCAGTGCCATTCCTAAAAAGAAGCCATACCAAAAGCCACCTGGAATGGCTTCTTTTTAGGAGCACCATAATGGCACTCACGCGTCATGATGCCGCCGCTTCTGGCGAGCACCATTTGGGTGCGCAGATGCCCAAGCGTCATCTTTGGGGCCACAACAAGATGGCGTACGGGTGCCACTAGTAGAGCTGGGCGCATATGGACGCCCAGCCCTTCGGAGCCCTAAAATCAGCCCCAGGCCAGTGCAAAATGCCAGTCTGTACTGGGCCTAAGACATCCCCAATGCTTAGTGTCCACTAAATGCCTTGTGCCACAAAATCACCACCCCAAAACATATACTGATACAATTGCTCCCCTGTGCTTGCATTTTACATAGCTTGGGGATTGATTGATTGATTGATTGATTTTTTACTGTAAGTTCCAAAATCCCTCATGCAGTCTCACCACTTGATATGCTGGCTAGGGAATTCTGGAATTTGTAATTTAAAAAAAGGAATTTTGTGGAATCATTCCTATACTGGAAAATTCAGCTGCCACTGCTGCAGACCACTGTTTCCAAGCCTTAAATTTTTAAGGGAGAATTACTCCATCCCATCTATGCATATATCATGTGCAGTGAACAAATCTTCTGGCTCCTAATTAGCTGTGTGCTAAAGAGGAGTCTTAGTGCAAGGTATCTGCAGGTTTGCTCCAAAGTCAGTCCTACAGATACCTATTTATCTCACTTGTAATTCTGTTTAGGAAGGCAGAGTCATTTGTTCAGGGTTTGAACCCATTAAATTTAGTGTCCACCTGCCAACACATGAAACAATTTACATCTCAGCATGAAGACCAAATTTCATAGCAATCATTATCAATATTTAATCCATTTAGACATTTATTATAGTAAAACAGGGGAGAGAAATGTCTAGCCCTGTTTGAAACTTCTTCTACAGTATGATCCCCATATCTACGGGACCATTACTGGTGGTTTCACTTACCTGCAATCGATGGCTGTCATCACTAACCACAGTCCTTCCTCACCTATTCCTCATGTGAGACAGCAGGAAAGGAAGAGAAGCAGTGCCACCACCTGGCTCCTCCTCCTCCTCCTCCTCCCTTCCTTCTCCATCCTTGCCTGTTACAAGATGAGGAGGATGGGGTTTTTCCCCTTGCCACTCCCCCTCCCACTTTGCACAGCAGAGAGCCAGTCAGCAGCAGCGCCCAACTCGCCGCCACTTCTGTTTCATAAGGAGAGAAGCACAGGAAGCCTGGCTGCAAAAAAGTGGGTAATTCTCTTGGTAGCAGGTGTTGCATTCTTGCATGCAAGAACAAAAGGAAAACTGGCCGGCCAATTTTGGGAGAAAGATGGGATACTAATGCTAATATTAATAAGAGAGATGTTTGACTGCATCTTTCATCAGCTGTAGCAAGTACAGTGGTCCCCCGGCTTACAAATCCCCCGGGTTACGAAAACCCCGGGATCCGAAACCGGCGGGACCACTACTGTATCCCCCGGGATCCGAAAGATCCCCTGGGATACGAAAAAAAAAACCATGCGGCCCCTTTAAATCGGCCGTGCGGTCTGTTCGCAATAGCAGTCCCCCGGGAAACGAAAGCTTCCGGGTTACGAAGGTAATCCTGGAACGGATTACCTTCGTAACCCGGGGACGACTGTATAGCCAAAGGAGAAGGACATGTCGTTCAACTATATTTGAAGGAGCACACATTACCCGTTCGTGCTGTAAATGCTTAGAAATAAATTCTTTTGCAAGATCAGTCAAGAAGTTCAACATTGTTTGCTAAGAACTACTCACTTGCGGCCAGTATGCCTGGTCAGCCTAATCATCAGCTTGTGTGCTTCTTCTGGATTGTTCTGTGTGTCTTTTACAAATGATACGGGTTTCTGGAGTCCATGTTTCTCCAGAATTTCTGATACACTGCAATAAATAATCATATGCACCATTAAACACTCAGTAAAAGCTTACCTCCAGCCTGCCATCACAAAACTCAGTTGTATCACCAAATACATACAAAAAAATCTCATATTCTTAAAGTGCAAAACAAAGACCACAGCCAGATGTTTCTCTGAAAATGCAGGTCACATTTAGGTCACATGGTAAAAAAAAAATGTCTGTGATAATGAAATTTATGAAGATTTGCATCCCTGCAAAGTAATCTAAATGGCTTTTCAAAGAGGCTCTTTCCCGATCTTTCCTAATGGCAATAAAGCAACACAGGAAATAATGGGTAATCCCCCCTCAAATTTTTAAATTATATGTTAATAGCCTAGGCACCTGGAACAGCAGTTTTCTCATTCCTGAACAGACAGCTTACATTTGACAACTATAATTGTACACATATATGGCCACTTAGGTCAGCATTTGCTGAAACACTAGTTTAAAAACAGCAGTTAATCTTTAATCAATGAGAGCTGACCACTTGTGGGCTCAATATTTCTTTTCCTTACCCATACTATACCTCCTTTCACCACTTCCTCTCATACTATATGAGAAAAATGCTATATGAGAAAAATATGCTATATGAGAAAAATTGTTCTGGAGATAACAAATGAATAAGATACTGAATTTGGATATTAGATATACTGGGTCAATGGAGGAAAACAGACCAGCAAAATGTGGCATCTTCCTGGAAGCCTGCAGGCAGGGTGTATGCGCAACGTACACCCCCATGAAGCTGGGAATATGCCATGGAGCCAGCCCACTGACAGTGGTCCGGCTGCACAACACTTAAACATTGCACGCCACCTTAATTTATTATTCCCCAATAACTCTGGATTGTAATAATATTGATTTTTTTTATTTTAAAAATAATGCTGTTATAATAAATACATCATTTACAAAATACAATGTTGTCTTAATGAAATAAACATATCAAAGGGGGAGGAGAGAAAGGATATTCTTACCTAAGAATTTGTTCCAGTTCATCAACCTTATCATGAAGACTGCTAGTAATATCTGTTTCAGCACTGAAATAATAATAATAATAATAATAATAATAATAATAATAATAATACATTATATTACAAACTAAGAGAAAGACAAATTAGAAAGGAACCTATCCAAAAAAAAAAACCCCTCTCTTTAACATACAGGTCAATTATGACTTAGGAGCGAAGCAGGCTGGCGGCATGGAGCAGACTCTGGCTGCCCCAGCCCCAATTGGCCCTCGATTGTCTTGGGACCACGGCTACTGGATGCTGCAGTCCCAGAGTCAGTCACTGCTATGGCCCTAAATGGGCCGCTGGCAAGGAGCATTTTTTTCAGTGCTCCTCTTTTGGCCGGCTTCATGCCACCTCAGGCAGCTATGGACTGACTTCCGGCCACTACGGGGGCGTGCATCATCTGCATGTCCCACCTCCAAAGCAGCTGGAAGCCACTCTTTTTTTGCCCATCTGTTTTGGGCCTTACAATGTATAGTATATTGAAAGACCTGTTAACACATAATGCTCCTTATCCTCACCTCTTACCATTCACCTTTATCAGTACCCTTTTCGGTGGCTAAACTGGCCTGAACAGTGGAAGAGAATGCAGGGTTTAGCATGCAAGGATCAAGAAATTTGTAAGAAATATTTTAAAAATGCTTCTCAGACCACTGGTCCATCCAACCTAATATCTTCACTTATGCATTTTTACCTGCATGAATGAAGATGTAAAGACATCTTCTAGCAACTTTGAGAGTAACTGAAAGAAACATGTTGGCAGCATGAGCTTTCATAGACTTCACTCTACTTCCTCAAATGCTTTTTTTAAAATAAAAAGCATCTGAGGAAGTAGACTGAAGTCTATGAAAGCTTATGCTGCCTACCTCTTTCCTTCAGTTAGTCTCAAAGATGCTACAAGATCTCTCTATATACTGATTCTACAAACTAACAGGGCTACATCTTTGAATTCTGTATGGATGAAGTCCAAGGTTTTGCATGTGTCCCCCTACACACACACACACACACACACACGTTTCCAGACAATTTGGGTGATTTTTTCAGTTTTTCAAACAAACAAACAAAAAACACATAGTTTTCTGCACAGAAATGTTAGGGGCTTTTTTCAAGGTTGGGAATGAGATGTTCACACAACATTTATTTACACAAAATGAGAAAAGCCTCACATCGGTTGACAGGTATCTCATTGTGTTGAGACATCCTTTCTTGTCAAGGACAAGAACATTTGTGAGCATACTTCACATCTCCAGGACTGGTAGCTGCTCCATTGAGTTTCACACAGGGGCTTTCCAAGTATTATCTGAAAAAGTTGGGAGTGAGCCAAGGGACTGTTACATATGAAGCATGTGCTCTGCCAGTATGGTCCCCTTTTTATGGCTTCTCCTTACAAGTTGTGACAAAACCAGGGAGCAGTTAGGGAATGTCACACAATTCAACAATTCCCTGGAAGCACTGATGTTCTAGTAAGCATGTACACAGATGGGATGCACACATGAAAAGTCAGCCAGAGCCCAAACTATTTTTAAAATATATGTTGTATTTCTCACTACGTCTACAAATGATCTCTTCTGCCAGACTTTTATGTGTTTTTAAGCATAAAGGATGTAATCTGCAATTTTAAGTGTTGCCACTTAGAAAGTATCCCTAGTTTCCACTGATTAACCCTTAGTCACAACATTCTTGGAACACTAGGTATGGATATTTTAATCATTTAAAATAACATCTGTGAAGAATTCTTCTTTTTAAAACATTACTACTCCAACAGCAAAGCTTGGTGCCTGGCAATACTCACCCATAACCTCTCTGAGGCAGACATTCTAAGATATCATAGCACAGAGACAGCTGGTCATCACGTTTGCAGCTGTATATACATTCTAAGGCAATCGTCATCAACAGGTCTTGGTCTGAAATTATTTTTTGTTGGCACTACAAGAAAAAGAAATGGCTCTAGAACATTTTTCTCACTTTGCACTTAATTTCTTCAATATCTCTATGATAGTCAACTGACTCAAACAGAATAATTACAACTGCAATACTAATTTAGGGGTTTTTGTTAAAGGCTTTGCTAGATTTCTGATAATTTTCAATTAAAGGTATTTTATACTAGCTGAATCTGTTAATGGAATCTGCCTTGGAACTGGTAAGCATGGTAGTTGTTTGGAACAGCAAGATATTTCCAGTTTCATTTAAAAACAACAACAAATATAACCCACAATATTTTTTCATCAGGCAATTTATTAAAATAAACAAATTTTAAAATATTAAATATTAACCTGGGAGGAGAGACATTTAAAATATTTTAAATATTTTAAAATAAAAATATTTGTAATTCTAAATCTTTTAGCTTAGCTACATTATGTGATCTCCTTCCTCTGTTCATAAATAGCTTCCTTATACTTTATAATGTTCGTTTCCTTTTACTTGTTTATACCCAGTCTACTTCAGTACACAGGGAAAAAAGTAAAGAATTAACGAACATCCTAACAAAATGTCACTTAAGAAGCAGGAATGTGAATTCAATCTGGATCTGTAGCTATAAAGCAATGCCTCAGAAAGATTAAGGTTATTACAAATTTATGTAAAGACCATATTAATCTCTTACAAAAGCTCATGCCTTCCCTCACCCCCATCTCTGCATTTCACATTTCAGTGGTTACATTCAGAGCAAGTGTCTAATATGAAACAATTGAGGCTAACAGTAGGTGCATCCACACTGTAGAAATAATATAGCTTGACACCACTTTGGTGCAAAACACACAAATAATCTAGTTTGAGACCACTTTAACTGCCTTGGCTCAGTGTTAGGGAATCCTGGAAATTCTAGTTGACTGTAGTGTCAAAGCTCTCTGACAGAGAAGGCTAAATCTCTCACAAAGCTACAGTTCCCAGAATTCCCTAGCATTGAGCCAGAGCAGTTAAAGCGGTCTCAAACTGGATTATTTCTGCAGTGTGTTTTGGACCTTTAACTGCCATGGCTCCATCCTACAGAATCCTGGAATTTATGGCTTTGTGAGGCACCAAGACTCTTTTGCAGAGATGGCTACTAAAGAGCTTTTAAAACTACAGATCCCAGGGTTCCATAGGATGGAGTTGAGAGTACTTAAAGTGGTGTCAAACTGCATTATTTCTACAGTGTGAGTGCACTCAGTGTGATCCTATGCATGTCTACTCAGAAGTCTCATTGAGTTCTTTCTCCCAGGCAATAAATATAGAATTGAATGTCAGCCCCCCTTGCCAGATTCTGTTGTGGTCTTCAAAGCTAACCATGTGGCCACTTATGCAAACTTTAGTCTCCAACATTTCAGTTGTGTAAGTGTGAAGTATGGCTGTAGAAAGGTGAAAGATCTATTTCATTTTTTTTTTCTTAATGCTCATTGTTTTTAGATATAAGAGCTCAATACTTTTACCCTGTTATTATTCATATTAGAGATGCTATCCCCTCAAAAACACCTGACATTTTTATTAGTAGCAACTCACTATTACACATCTTATTGAACAGCCAAGTATGTCAAATTAGCTCTTATAAAGAAAGATATATTTGTCCTGTCTTGTGACAAGATATAATCTCAGACCAATTTTTATGTTTTTATTACCAATTCAACTATTTTATTTTAACCATCTTTGAATATGATATTGACTTGTTTCTATGGCTGTATGCAAAAGCCTGGTTCAATGCAGAATAAACTCGAAGCCTTGGTGGTATCCCAGAACTATGAGTGCTTTCCAGTTGGCATTCCTCTGATGATAGACTATATCTGTCTCTAAAACAGAGAAGGGACAAACCTTTCTCTGATACAACACCAGCTGGGTAGCTTTAAAACATGGAAAAGGCACCTTTGGAGACTACACTTCCCAGAATCCCTCAGCAGCACAACCATTGGCCATACTGATTGAGGGATTCTAGGAATTATATACCAAAAACGTAACTTTCCCCCAAATTCTAGATACCAGCCACTGGAATGTTGTTGCCCCATATACATCAAAAGTGTGGAAATACTTAATAGAAAGGACATTTTAGTCTGTTGTATCTGGCCTAATCTTTGTTGGCTTTCACAAAGCTGGCTGGCATTGTCTGATACTCTCTCTTATCTTCACAGATGGTTAACAATCCTCAAATAGAAAAGGTTCCCAACCTTTCAGCATTTTACATTCCTGCATGCCACTGAAAATCCCTTCTTCCCTACACTGAGATCAACTCTACATATGCAGCAAAGCATAAAATAAGTTGTACTGCTTCAAGATGCACATAAAGAATAAATTTTGAGTGTCCCCCTGGGTAAAAGAACCACAAACGGGAACAAGTGCGGAAGCTTAACAGTGACATTTAAGTTCTGCTGTTACTGGCCACAGATGCTGGTGAAATGTCAGGAATAAACTCTTCTAGAACATGGCCACATAGCCCGAAAAAACCTACAAAAAACGAAAGCTGTTGCTATTGTTGTTTGCCTTCAAGCTATTTCTGACTGATGCAGACCCTAAAGTGAAGTTGGGGTTTTCTTGGAAAAATTTGTTCAGAGGGATACTTGTCTTTAAATAATTATCCCGCTTTTTGTGAAAACTTTGAAGCTGAGCATGTGTGATTTGACCTGCCCAAGGTAACCCAATAGGTTTCCATTGCCGAGTGGGGGATTAAACCTAGTTTGCCAATGCCTTAGTCCAACATTCAAACTACCACACCACACTGACTCATGTAATTTCAGTGCAGACAAAAACATAAAAATTGTACAGGGGGTTGGCAGGGGGAGGAAATGGGGAAGAGCTTAAAAACAAAACTAAACTAAACTAAACTAAAGATTAAACAGTACAGAAGAACAACATTGAAGTGACATTCAGCAGAGATCCCTCTTGTGGTAAAATTACCCAGTCTGTTGTAGAAGTGATTAATGGTTGAAGGTATATACTGACATCCTGATACAGATTAGTTGTGTAATAGAAATTCCTCTGTAACCTTGTTTAAAAACAAGTGTTACTATTGAAAAGATAAATGTTTAGTCCCAAAAAGCTGTACAATGGCAGCCATCTCCAAAACTGATCAGTAAAACAAATAACACCACTAAACGTATTTGCAAATGTAACTTGTGAGTACGGTGTGGGGGAGATGAAGCTTTCAGGTACATAAATTTACAATTGATAAACTGAACTTACTGCTGGCTTTGAATGCTGAAAGATTTTCAGAGGAAATGTCAGGTCTTCTTTTGCTAGTGTTACCAAATACTCTTTTAAAAGCTCATTAGCAATGCCAGGAGACTCATTTTCACAGCGATGTAGAAACGGGACCATCCACTGGTATGCATTTTTCACATACTTGTCTTCTGGCGACTGAAATGTCAATGGTTTTACATTAAGGAAAGATGAATACACTTTAAGAAGAGGACCACATTTAAACAACATTACAAAAAGGTTGAAATTACAAAAGAATAAAAAATGGCACAATATTAAACTTTCTTTTCTGTTACCACTTAAGATGTTGCTGTCATAGTAGCATACAAGACAAGCTGAGCTGAAATAAATCACTTTATTAGAAAAGAAACATCTCTTCTAGTCTTGTTTCTTAAAACTAGTCTATTAAACTGTTCTGATGTTTACTGATTAATGAAATTATTTTAATGGCTTTGCTGTTTTATCTATTGTCACATAGCTTCCAGTTATTTTTGTCACAATTTTTCAGAGGAGGTAGGCTGAACCTATCATGCGTGATGATGATGATGATGTAATAAAAAACTGGACACATATTCAGCATTAAATGAATGTTTCTAAATCATTATAGTGAAGAACAGCATTATGTAATACACTATATTCACTTTATGGGAGAGGTAAGCAAAGGTTACAATGGTGAGAGCAGCAGTGCTATAAGGAACCTTATCTATAGCATTTTATTTTCAGAGATTTTGTTAGAGCAGTACAGGAATGATCTATCTGGATGCCACTCCACCCCACCCCACACTTCTCAGTGAACTTACAAAACAGCTGATCTGCAGAGGATGGAGAAAAGGAATCTTTTCCTGATGGGAAGCTAGCAATCCTTGAGGCTTCTATAAAAACTCAATTCTATCACCCATCCCACAAAATCAATGAAACTGGAATGCTGGTGAGGTGGCCAACCTTGAGTTATATCACTTTTATCTCATGTAGAAAGAACAGTCAGGCCATGCTTCCGCACATGAGTTTAGTATATTTAAAACCTCTGAAGCAGAGGAGTTTATTGTGGTGTAACACAGTGGAACCTTGAACCAGCATCCAGGGGGCTTTCAAGAAATGCTGAGTATAAATCCTGAACAGAATAAACTGGTTATGTTTAGTGATTACAGGATTTCAAGTTCTACAGGATGAAATTTAATTTCATAACAGAGACCTAGTCCATCAATATAAAAACCAACACTTACAGTCAACATTAACAGCCTCAGCTTCTCAATGTCTTTCATCTGTTGTAGCTCTTTCAGGTTCAAGGTTATATCACATCCAGTCTCATAAACTAGTGTCTCCAGTGTAACAAGATTGTCACAGAGGGAATGGAGACCAGGAATGTTCCTCTCCATGCCAAGGCGAACCAGAGAGAGGGCACAATCCACCTATATAAATAAATAATGAAAATAAAATTTGCATCTTCTTTAAAAACAACAACAACTCTGGGCCTCTTTTTTCTCTTCCCACTGAGCCTCACCTCAATTACACCATCTTTTCAGCTTTTTTAAAGGCATGCAGGCAAACACTACAGCCCATTTCTGCCAAAAGGAAGATGTTTGAGGAGCAGTGGTGTCAACACCACTCCTTTTAAGGTTGTGATCTGGTGCAGCCCACACACCCCAATTGACACCCATGTTATATATTCGGGCTAGAATGTAACATAGGACAACAAGATATCATTTATCTATTGGTAATTTTCAGTTATATTATGAATACACAGCAATATGTTAGATACAGCAAAATAAAATACTGTTTAACCCTTTCCCTACATTAACTATTTTTATATTACAGTCTAAAGGCTTAAAAATTTATCAGTTTACCTCTGTCCAAACACTATTTTACAAGTATATCACTCAAAATGATGGCAGCTGCAGAATAACGATTAGAGACTGCCTCTTTATTCTGTCTCTAAGGTTTTTGTTGTATTTCTCTCAAACTATGAAGATAAGAATATTTATTTAAAATTTAAAAATAGCAGCAACAGAAATTCATAGGATCTGAATACAATATATTGCTTTATGGTGCCAATCTTTTCTACTTGAATAAATATGATTATGAACCAACAGAAAACTGAATCCAATCAAAATCCAAACATACGTTTTGCTTGTATACACTTCAAAGAAGCTTATTTCGACTTAATGTACCTCTAGTAATTAACTAGGGGATAAAAATAGCATGAACATTAACTTTACAGTGATAGAAAAGCTTCAGTAAGACATAGAACTTATTTATTTATTTATGTACAACTGCACAGTTATTAAGAAAATACTGGAAATGCAGCCATTTGAAATTACAACATTTATCATATAGTAATTGAAAAGTGGTAATTAACACAATTAGGCAACTTCTAGTCTAGAAATAGTTTTTTAATATATCTTATTCATTCTATTACGTGAACTAAGAAGCAATCTAAAAGGAATTACTCCAAGAATTGGCAACTTATGTGAGTCTGTGTGGGCAAACATCAGGCCCATGGATCACCTCAAGGGCTGTACACTCCATTTGTTGGCAGTGTGCAGCAACCAGAAGTGGGAAAAAGGCACTTCCAAACACATTTTTGCATGAAAACAAGGTGCATGGAGAGTTTCTGATTTCTTTAGAGTAGAATCATGCTTTCTGGATTCTTCTTTTAAATAAGTTTATAATATACCTGATGTATACGGTACATAACATTGGAGTCATAAAATAAGAAATTATAATATAGCTCTTAACACTCTTAGTATGAGAAAAAAATATTTATATGAGCACACAAACCAGCTTGATACAATTACCGTCTATACTCGACTACAAGTCGAAAAAATTATGCCCAAAAATTGACCCTAAAATCCTGAATCAACATATATACAGGTCAATACAATAATACTGCTTAGAAAGGTCCTGAAAGAAGCGCCACCAATGTGCCTCGGTACTGATTTCTCTGTGTGTGTCTGTATGTGTGAAAGAAGATTTCCTTCTCAATCCAACATTAAAATCTTCTTTCCTCATCCACCGCTTCCTCGGGATCTCCCCCCCCCCCCCCCCGTAAACATCCCATTTAACTCCACTTCTCTCCCTTCCCAATCCAAGGATAAAACCTTTTCCTCCAGCACCAGGGAAGCAGTGTTAGGTGGCCAAGAAAGGTCTGAAGAAGTAAAAGGAGGGAAGGAAGTGATGTTTTCTCTTTTACATCTTTTGTTACATAAATTTTACCTTTGACTTATCCACAGGTCATATCAAAAGACATGATTTTTGCCCTATAACCTTCCCTTGACGTATACATGAGGTCGACTTATACATGAGTATATATGGTAGAACACTGGTCTATCTACCTGAATATTGTCTGCTCTGCAGAATTTGGGAAAGGTTTTTATTTTGGACTGCAATTCACAATACTTGCCAGCCAGTATGACTGCTGGTCATGGTACGAGATGTTACTGTCAAAAAATAGTAATAACAACATCCAAGTTCTGCTGCTTTGGCAGGTGGCAAAATCTCTGGAACAGACCTTTCTTACTTACTGACGAAATAGGATGTGTTTTACCCTTCCTACAAAGTGAGTGAGTCAAGAAAGATTATATTAACCAGTGCTCTGGTGAAACATTAATTCATAGCTTCCAAGAAGTGATTTTTTTATATGGAATATAAATCTTGATTTATATGTAGATGCTGTAGGTGTAATCCCTGGTCTTATTCCCATAATTCATGTACTTTATCATCAAGAGGTCCTATTTTGTTGGACCATTTGACAAGAAATTCTATTAAAATTGAGAACCAGTGTATACACGAGGGAACTACAAGGGAAACAGATAGACACATTTCCAATTGGCCTCTTGATTTTACTAGTTTCTGAAACATATAGGGGCTAGTGAACATATTTTTCCCTGTCACTCAAGTTACCAATCCTGTTAAAGCCCTGGGAGATCTCTAGAATGGGAAATGTCTATAAACATATAGACATTTCATATGATTGCTACTGAATATCACTCTGTGAATGCAGAGCAAAGTTCACCCCATGGAGTCTGAGAAACCATCACCAATTAAATTTCATGGACAATGACAAGAGTGATGATGGAAGAAATCCCATCAGATTACCCACAGGCTAGATAGTATTTTGTGGTGATGATATCAAAGATAGCCACATTATTCCATAGTCAATATCAACATTGTTTCTGATCAAGGAGTCATGTAGCTAAGCCATTCTATAAGCAATCCATAAGTAGATCTATAAGCACTTCCAAATCCCACTTCGAGTTAACTTTTACTGTGCAGTTTTCATACCTAAAAAGGGGCAGCGGGATGCCGCTCCAAAGGGGTGGTCTGTACATCCCTTTAGGTAGTTTGCTCACAAGTTTCTGGGTATCTAACACAGTTCCAGTGATTTCTATTCTATCTTGGGGAAACTTTAGCTACACACCTGTGCCTATTCTGACATCTTGTTAGAAAGTTTACTCTTTCCTTATTCTTTCTTTCGCCACTCCTCTCTCATAATATTACTTCCATACTCTATAATACCTGCACAATACCTCCATATCCCACTTTTTAAAACTAAGCAAATAACTCCGAGTCCTCCCTTTATCCATCCCATTATCTACTGCATAGCATGAGACAATGACCCTTTCTTCTTTTTTCATTTCCCTGACTCTTAATGTTCAGTAGTAACTGTTTAATCTTCCCTCCTTTTCCAGTACCTCCTTCAATATGTCCTTTTTGCTTTATTTTTAAATTAATATTGTTATTGAAGTTTGCTTTAACATGCAGTAACAACAACAAATTAAAGTAGAAAATTTCAATTGGTAAGGAGAGAAGGGGAAAGACAGCATTCAGGATGTTGCTCCTTACAGGAGTTTCTAGCTACTTTCCTTTTTCACAGTGTTATCAGTATTGGTTATGTTCTTGTGGTTGTTTTATGTGGCATCAGTGTACAAGGTGCTTTATAAGAAACTAAGTGAAGAAGGACTTCAATCACATAACACATTAACACATGACACACTATTAAATATAAATATATTCCTTTATATCCACCTTCCCCAACCTAGTGCTCTCCAAGTATGCTTGTTTAAAACTCCCATCCTCTGGGTGGGAATTATGGGGGCTGTGGTTTAACACAACTGTAGGACACTTGGTTAGAGAAGGCTATTTTACCAATTACATGTGCACTGCATATAGAATCAAAAAGTTAGCTGAAGTGCGTCGGATGATATGCAAATACACAGCAATGTGTATAACTCCCTGCTTCAGCTGTATGAAAGATGACACTTCAGGGCATGGCAATATAAATATAAATATATCTAGAATCTTGCATTTACCTGCATTGAGTAGTACTCTATCTCCTCTGCTCTTTTCCAGTACCAATCTGTGACCAGATTTACTGAAAGCTCAGGAGTCCTATACTTCAACAATTCAGGCTGAGAGTCATATAAAAATTCACCTTCATCTTGAAGAGCTGGTTCAACAATGAGCCTGGGTGATAAACAAATGCTTAGCATAGAAACCTGTTACATTAAAATCACATTAAGCAACACCAACAGTTACAATGACAACGTGCTGAATAGATTGAATTAGAATCTATATAGATCAGTGAAAAATTGCAAATGATATAACTCAAATAACTGGGTTTAAAAGGCATTATTCAAAAAGAAGCAAAAGACTTTCAAATCAGAAATAATGTACTTCCAAAGCAAACTAATATCCAAGCCAAACTCATTCAGGGTGATTATCTTTTGGAAATAAAATTGAATTAAAACTAGTTCTACTATGAGCAAAAAGTAACAAAAAGAGAAAAAAAAAACAGTAGGAAGAAAAGTGAGAGGCTTCTACTGATATTTCAAGCGTAATGGGTATTTTAACCCAATGAAGAATTCCATACAGTGCCACACAGAGAAAACTTATCAAATTTCATAGGTTCCCAAGTGAGTTATTTATTTATTTATTTATTTATTAGATGTATATCCCACCTTTCCCCCAAGATGTAATTCAAATCGGTTTACAATGATTTAAAATTGATTAAGCTAAAATTTTACTTTACAAAAGTTTAAAAAGAATTAAATAACATTATTACAGGTTAAATCTCCCTTATCCAAAATGCTTGGGAGCAGAGGTGTTTTGGATTGGGGGGGGGGGGGTTGGAATACCTTTATTTGCATACTCATATATAATGAGATTTTTTTGAGATGGGGCTCAAGCCCAAGCACAAAATTCATTTATATTTCATATATGCCTTATGCACATAGCCTGAAGGTAATTTTATACTGTGTGCCAAATAATTTTGTGCACAAAACCAAGTCTGTGTGCAGTGAAACATTAGAAAGCATAAGTGTCACAGGGCCAAAACAGAAAATTGATGCCACCCCTTTGAATGCCGGATCAGGGCTGTGGCAACTGCATTCCGTGACCCCAATCCAGCTTCTTCCTGCTGTCGCTGTAACTTTTGGGCACTCCTGCCCCATGCGGTGTCTGAACAACATGCCACCCAAGTGCCCAAAAGTTGTCGCCATGTAAACAGCCAGGCGGCTTCACGGCGGCTTCCTGCCAGCTGGGAAGCTGACGTATTTTGCCAATCTGTTCTGGCCCACAGTCTCAGCTATTCAGGAAAAAAAAAGCTTTTGTTTTTGGAATATTTTGGATTTCAGAATTCCAAATAAGGGAGATTTGACCCACATTTTAAAAACATGATTAAAAACACTTCAAAACATTTAAACACGTATTTTGAAACATTCATCTTACAGGTGCAGACACATATACAAATCTTACTACAGCACTTTAAGTATTACAGTGTACAAAAACCTTTTGTGGACATAAACTTTGGTCTCCACATGCAGAAACGCTCCACAAACACATAGTTTTACCAAAGTAAGAACAGGAACTTGGCAATTCAGCTGCTCCCTTTGCTCATGCTGATGGAAGCAATGCAAAGATATCATGTACTGGCGGTCTTCTTCTGACTTCACAATGATTTAAAGAAGCTTACTATGTACTAAGATGTTGAATCACAATTCACTAATGCAAATACCAAAGTCAACTTGCACATATGTGTACAAACATAAATCAGAAATACTTACTTGCATGGAGGTCTCTCACACCAGTCTTCTTCTCTATGCTTCTGCTCATTCCAGGGAAGAATCTTCAGTGCACCTTCTTTGTAGCTGTTACAAATCACCAAAACCAGAAGGTATTAAAAACAACTATACAAATTAAATAGAGCAGCAGTCTGCATTCAATAAATGTGTTAGGCAGCAAAAACACTGTCAACCTTTTCAACAGCCAATGGTTCATATTAATCATGTTTGATTAATAATTAACACACACTGAAACCATAAAATATTCCCTTCTAAGAAGAATTTGTTTCCAACATGTTTAGGATTGCACTGACTCAGAAGCTCAGGAGAACTGTCATCTGCTAGAATTCACTCCTATCAATATTTTTTCTTTGTATCTGACTAATGCTATGCATGTGAATAGAGATCTGTTTTGTACTGTATTATTTTTGTTGTATATCAAACATATTGTGACAGGAGATATTGCTGAATGCAAGTTTATCAAACATGCAAGCCTCAAGTCAAACACAGCACTCCAACTATATTACCGTATATTAGCTCCACCATCAGCTCGATAATCCTCCTGATTTTGTTGGCTTATAGTGGGGTAGAGCTATCAAACACACCAACCTTGACAACACAATACATGACTGGTGGGATGTATTTAGATGGTGAATCACAAGTTTTGCAGGCCTCAGAAAGTAAAACCAGAACGAAACTAAAAGTCCCAACGTCATTATTCTATAGGCATACCTCAGTTAACAAAGCCTCTGACAAAGAAATACTTTTTTTACAAAGTCTTTCTACACCTGCCCAGCCCACCTTTTCATCCCTATTCTCATTGTAGCTAAAAGTTTTTAGCAGCATTGGCAGTGACATTGGTAGTGTGGTGATGGAGGGCCGGAGAAACACATTTTGTAATTGTGATTTTGGATTTCACAAGGACACCTAACAGTGTCCTCCTGCAAAGAAGAATGGAATTCTCTAACTGATCCTGCAATAGGCCTTGTGCTAACATAATTACATGACTGAATATACCTCTTGCCCTGTACTTGTTCTGGACTACAATTCCTTACCATTAGTTTTACAATATGAAACAGATGGCAAGTCTAACCCAAAGCATCTAGGAGTTCCCCAACTTTGTTCAGAAGTCAGAAAAAGGGGAGCTGAAACAAGAGTGTTGAATACAAAGCAAACACTAAGGATGCCAATGCAGAAATGCAACACAAGGCTATGGAGACTGCACATGTATCATTCATTCTGTTTTTCTGCCACTGTTTTGCCTTTTGGACAGAAGCAGGAAGAGATCTACCATCAGCCACAACTTATTGGGGACGTTTTCATACTGTGCTTCAACAGAAATGCTCAAGGCTGTTGATAAATAAGGAAAATCTCACACAAATACACACAAACTCACCCACACACATACACACTTAGGACAAATCAGAACCATCAGGACGCTTTGAGTAAAATCCTATTATTAGTCCCAACCAGTGTGGACTGTTTGAATCCACAGGCTTTTTCTATATATTGGTTCACCATGCAGCAACTGACATTATGAGTCTACTCTAGTTTTACCTAACTGGCAGGATTCTAACCACAAAAAAAGCACTGTTTGTCCTTCATCTTGAAAATAAAGTATGGAAACCTAACAACACCCATCCTAGTTTTAATATGACAGGAAGGACACCAGTGATGGGTATGAACTTTGGCTGTGAAAGAAAGAAGGTAGCAATTTGTCAAAAGCAGACAGACAAGAAGCTGCGGGTTGATGCTCACTGCTTCTTTCCAGAAGTGAACAATGAATTAATCAGCACTGTTGACTATATATTATCGCCTGTATGACAAAGTGCAAAGGGACTTTATAGAGACACAGGGTGGGTGGATGACCATATGAACGATGAAGGGCATTTTGGAATGTGGTGTATGCAAGCTGGGAAAGGAAATATGAACACTACCATTCTTGTGGTCATCCACCCACCCTTTCCTCCTGCCTGTCCTTCAATGACCATAGTTAAAAACAGAACTTGTCACCTCATCGCCATAACCACAAGTTATAAATTTCTATGACTATTCATACAGTCTGATTATAAAGGTCCTTCCTGGTCACCAGTTCACTCCATACATCTCAGGAAATAGACAACGTCTACAAAAGCTTATGTACATCTTTCGGTCATTTAGTCTCAAAGCTGCTACAAGATCCCTTTGCATGTTGATATTCCATACTGACACAGCTATGTCTCTGTGGACTATAGGAGATACCAGTTCCTAGTGTCTGAGTTCCTGGTGAATATATAGGGAGGATGCAACTGTACTTCCTCTAGGTGACTGTACCAAACCTACGCTGATATTTGTTACATCAATTATTTTGTATATATGTCCACCCTCTGCTTAAAAATGTATTGGTTTTCTCCTGCTTCCACAGCAAGGTTTTACACGTCACTACTGCAAATCCTTCAAATTAATAGCAAGAGAGAAAATGACATCTGTAGATTCTCTGAAGTAATAGGATTTTTTTATCAGCTTTGGAACAAATCCCACTGTGTCGAGGTATCCTTGCTGCACTGATTTTCTCAATTAAATTAGATGTAGCTAGCTTTCTTGCTACAGTCATGCAGAGTGAAATATTTCCAGTGGTAATAAAAACTATCTAGATATCTAGAAACAAAAAGTGTGCTTTCCAGCTAACATACAAACAATGACAGGAGTTGTTGTTATTGTTATTATCATTTATTTGTCTTCTACAGCCATTGATATATATGGTGTTTTACAACAAAGAAAACAACAAAAACTAGCCAGTTTATGCACACATGTGCACACACAGGAAAAGGACGAAGTAATGCAAATATAAAATTATACAATTATAAAACAGTTATCCAGATATAATAAAAATGTGGTGTAAGTAAAGCAAAATGTCAAATACCTATCATCAAAATATAGAAGATAATAAAACAAAATCAAACTATTAGAAACATTAAAACGTGCAGTTTTGAAGCATCTTCGCCATGACACCCACAAGACTTTCCAAAAGTCGCCCCCCAAAAAAGCTCATTAAGACAGTCTACACCTAAAATAGAGGGGGAGAATGAATCAAAATTGTACCAGTTTAACAAGCGTTTGTTGGAGCAGTGTCTCTCTTTATAGTTATTTCATTGATTCATGTTCTAAAAAGGAAAGAAAAACTTAAAAGTAAACAATACACATAGACTCTGATATGATAAGCCTTAAATTGAGTTCAACAGACCTCAGGGCTTACTCTAGAACGTGTTATCAATGCGAGATTCAGACCTGGAACAGATGAACAATAAAAAGTAGCTTTTCTTCAGTAATGACTGAAGGCCAACATTTGCATGGAGTTTTGCATCTGCTTTCCTGATTTTAAAGATGCAAACTGTATTAAATTGAAAGGGTGTGTGTGCATGTGCATAATTAATGGGACTAAAGTAGTGATGGTGAAAAAATTAGGGACTGAGTGTCCAAACTAAAAGGCTTTCCACCACCAGGTGTTACCAGGTGCCAGGGGCAGGACTTCCGGGGGGATGAGATTTCAGGGCCAAGATTTCTGCCCTCCAGGGGTGGAACTTCCACATTCTGGGGGTGGGATTTATTGGGCGGAACGTCTTCCCCCTCCCCCATCCTCCTGGGCCTTCAGCTGCCTCTCTGGAGGCAGCTGAAGGTCTGGGATGCTCAGGAAGAGAAGAAACAGGTGTTTGCCTGTTACTTTTCCTCCCCCAGCACCCTCCCAGGCCTTCAGTTGCCTCTAGCTGAAGGCCTGGGACAGCCGCGAAGAGGAGGAACAGGCACAAGCCTATTCCTCCTCCCCCCTGCCCTCCACGTGCCCTGAAAAATGGTTTCATGTGCCATTTCTAGCACACACATCATAAGTTCGCCACAACGGGACTAAAGCAAATATAGAGAAGATTTATCTGTTCTGCTAGTGGTGGGTTCTGCATCATCACTGCAATGAATCTGCTCTGGTTTTTAGTCCAGACTTGGAGGAACCTAGCCATGGTGCTGAAGACAAAGTAGTTGGATAGCACCCTTAAATTTGTGGCTAAAAGAGAGGATCGGTTCCTCCCGCCTAGCATAGGAACCACCAGACATTACTGCTGTGCTCCTGAAGAATATGCTTCATATTTGTTTTTTTGTTTTTAGGGAAAATCCACACCCCACACCCCCCAGCAGATGCAATCTGTATTACTAAAAGGCACAAAGATACAGCTATGCATACATATTTTAGATCCAGGAAGAGGGGATCTTAGACTACTGAATGCAGTTGGAAAGAATTGTTTTATTATTTTGCATTACTTCTGTGCAGACTACCATATTTGGACTATTTTTAAGTCAACAAATGTAAAATTTAAATGCATTTGATTTTCTCTTCATTTCAGTACACAGTGAATGATACCTAGCCCTTACAATAAAAAGGGAATTACATTAGCTCAGTGAGTCTTCATTTATACTCTTTATTGTTAGGGCCTTGGAACATTCTGTGCTTATTATGAGTAAGATGCTTGCAGAGCTATAGACTGTTTTGAATTATTTAGAGTGGAGCTTTTAAGCCACTCTCTTACACAAAAGCAATATGTGAAAACAAAACAATTAAAAGCACTGATATTCATGCTGCTGCGTAAATGATTTAATGGAGGGTGCAGTTTTAGACTGAAGATAGGTGTTAAATTCATGTTTGTAAGAGTCCGTTGGTATGAATTAACACTGCTGTTTACTGAAAGGATTTTGAATCCTGAAGCCCCATCTAGGGTCCAAAATCTGTTCCAAAGATTGCCAAAACTTTTTGGAGTAGGTTTTTAGTTTTTTTGGATGGGGGGGGGCTTCCACAGGGAGGAGAGATTGCATTTCCTCTCTACTTACCTTTACAGAAGCTGTTTCGAAGAGCACTATGGCTATGTTGGATACAAGCTTTGGATATATGTATTATGATAAATACAGTAATTCTAGAAGTTTGAATAAAGGCATAGATATTCTTCTGTTTGTGGAAGAAAGGTAGAAACATCTATGTCACATGATTTTTTGTTGAATGACATAGCAATTTTGACAATTTTTATTGCCAGCTGGACTCCTTCTGGTAATTGTCATAAATATACAATATTGCTTGCTGAGTTAATCCTACCCATACAGTTCCAGAAACATTTTTAATCCCTTTTGCAAATGTGTTGTTTTACACTTATGTTTGAACAACTTGTACTTTACACACTACTGCCTGAATATAAGAGATAGCAGCTGGCAATACTTTAACATGAACCAGCTGAAAAAATAGTGGTAAGGGCTTGTCAAAAAGTATTATAGAACTGCTGAAGCTTAACAAATCCACTTTGGGTTTTAGAAATTTAAGTTGGCACATCTTCTTTTATTCTTAATATATACACAAGTGAGCAGACCTAAGGCTGCTTCTTAACACTTTGTGCCTTCACAACACAGAAAACACAGAAATAAATCCAGAAGAATGTTTCATTAGCAGCTTAAACGTCAATGGATATTTGTTGGCAAAGTTATTTCAAAATGTTGCAAAAGTTCAACAAAGCTGTCCAAGACAACTCATGTGCATGCAAATACACAACTGTATGCTGTTTCAATATAGAAAATCATCATTTTCTACATTATCATTATTTTGCTAAATATTGCTATTTGCTAAAATCAAAAACATTATTTTGATAAATATTTCACTATTTATAGTGTCACCTTGTGGCTGAATTATTGTTGTTAACCATCTTCAAGCCAATCCCAACTCATGGCAACCCTGTATGAGACATCTCCAAAAGTCCCTTTCTTCCACTGCTCTGCTTAGGTCCTGCAAACTCATGTCCGTGACCTCCTTAAAAGAGTCCATTCATTTAGGATATGGTATTCCTCTCTTTCTACATCCCTTCACCTTTCCTAACATTACTGCCTTTTCCAGAGAAATCATGACATGGCCAAAGTATGACAACCTCAACTTTATTATCTTGGCTTCCAGGGAGATTTCAGGGTTCATCTGTTCTAGGACCCATTTGTTTGTCTTTTTGGTTGCCTACATACACACTGTGTAGAAGGCACTGGTAAAACAAAAACTTAATAATGTCAAGAATGCTAGTAATACAATAAAAATTGTCTCCAATTTACTTCTCACAAACTCAAAGTGAAATAACAAAGCCACTGGAGTTGTTGGATTGCTTTTTCTTCTCTAGTGTTTTACATTCTATGTGACACTTTGATGAAAAATGCTAGGGGAAATCCTGTTACTCTATAATGCCTATTCCCAGTTTCTATAACTGGACACATGTACACAAAAAGAGGGTGTGTGTCACTTAGTCTATTTAACACAACAACAACAACAACAACAACAACAACAGCCCTAGAAAGACAATCCTGAAGGAACATGTATCTTATGGTACAGTATGCTACTGGTGGAAGGGGGTGGCAAAAATCAGCCAGAGACATCTTAGACAAGCGGAAGAGTTCTTCTCTCGAATGTCCAAATTTAACTCCAACATTGTATTGTTGATACTTTTGAAGTGCTTTTTTCTAGAACTTCACAAGGATGACTTCCCCAAAATGAGCCGCTAGTGAAGGAAAGTAACTGAGGCATCCCTGTAAATATTCTGTCTGCCTTTTGAATATGTCTACTGTATTTACAATGGGCAATCCCATACAGCATTGTTCCATTTCTCTTTCAGCTCACAGCCAACTAATGATACATTAGGTAAAAAAAAGGTGGAAGGGCTCGGTTGACTAGACAATCTGGTTAAGAACCCCCACATAACATCACAACATGGCCTTATCTCCAACTCTAGACAGAGCGGGCAACAAGATCAGGATGTGGGATGACAGCTTGGTTAAAAGTATCTTATAAAAATGATGAGATGTTTTGTGCCTTCAAGTTAATTCCAACTTATGATGACCTTATCCTAATATATCCTTGGTAAATTTATTGAAACTTATTATTTAGTGAAGGTTTGTTATTGACTTGCACAAGATCACCCTCTGAGTGTTCATGGCTGATCAGGAATTTGAAGCCTGTTCTCCCAGTTGTTCTATTCCTACTACTACACCATGCTAGTTCATTGTTATGAATAGCACATGGTTTAAACTATGAAGTGACTGGTACATTTCCAGCTTAAGAATATTCTGAAAACAGCAGTCTCATTATTTGAGAGGTGGGGGAATCAAGGAAAACAAATCTGTTTGCAATTACAATTTTAACACTGACAGATATCACTTGGAGTTCTGCCAAGTATTCTTGACCTCATACTGTCTATAGCATAGTCTGGGAGCCACTTAATTTAAAAAAAATAGTCCTTGCTGACATTTAAGGAACAGATAATACTTTTACTTCCATCATTCATTAAGATGCCATCATTATTAGCATTTTGATTGGTTTATTTTTTTATTAGCTTTCGTTTCTCCTTAAATTGAAAGTATGAGATTATTGTTGTTTTAAAAGTGATTATTATGCTGCCATTTAAAAGTTAATTGCTCTATGTTTCACAGTTCTTACTGATCTTACCATTTTATTTTATGTATATTGCTGTTTTGTAATCAGACAAAACCCTTTTTCTTGTGTGCTGTGTTTACATTCTTTGAGTGACCTCTGAGTGAGTATAAATTGTAAGTGAATCTAGATGAATGTTACTGAATCTGAATCCATAATCTCAAACCTCT
Source organism: Urosaurus nigricauda (assembly GCA_034509955.1). Taxonomy (NCBI): domain Eukaryota; kingdom Metazoa; phylum Chordata; class Lepidosauria; order Squamata; family Phrynosomatidae; genus Urosaurus; species Urosaurus nigricauda. The sequence continues at coordinate 232,723,853 of JAOEGL010000001.1, read as the reverse complement.
GTACACCCTTTCTAAGCCAGCGAAACTGTGTCCCCATATTATTGAATTACAGTTCCCATCAGCCCCAGTTTACTTGGCCAGCGGTATGGGGTGCTGCAAATTCTGATCCATCAAATTTTAGAAGAAAATCTTGGGTGTATGTTTGACCCTGCAATTCAAACATAACTGGAGTTCTTATATAGCATGCATCATTCGTTGAAGTTCTATCACTGTTAGTTGCCTTTTCTGTAGTCTCTGTAATGAAGCTATTAAACAGCTTCTCTTGTATCTTCATGAAGCCAAGGAACCACCATGCCAAACTAACCCTACCACATTACTTCATGCCTACTAGGTGCTAGGCACTTGCCTCTCCAAAAGTGACCCAAGTTCTTACATGAATCATTTGCAGTAGGTTTTCTCTTCCTTGTAAAAAAAAAGATAGTTCTTTTCAGTACCACAGCACAGTCCTTGGAGGCTTGAAGCTCCAAATAGCCAAGGAGTTCATTATCAGTTCTTTAACAGAAAGAGAGAAAATTCTGCTGTCTAAAATTAAACAGAATATTCCCAAGTGTCAACTAGGGAGCAGATCAAAAAGCAGATTAAATGCACTTCCTGCACTTGAAAGCTAGAAAAATGGCTCAAAACACCAAAACATCCTGGATCATGACTGTTTGTTTATTGTCTCCATAAGATCTTTTTGCAAGTTTAAGAAAAACGACATTACTGGCTTTCAAAACTCCCAGACATAGGGGGTTGGATGTTTAAAGTTAGTTCCTATGAACTAAAAATACTTTCGCCCCAGTGCAATCCCAGAGGTAGGAATCAGTTCAGCACTATACAAAGCAATCATATTACAGTAAAGAGTTTCTGGACATGTTATTGAAATTGAAATATAGGGAATAAAAAAAAAGGAGAATAAGAATAAGGCCACCACAACTTTGACACTTAGAGTTTAAAGTTTACAGTATTATGAAAATGTGAATGCAAACACAAACACAATTACAAATGCTATAAGATAATGTGCCAGAGAGCTGGGGCTGGCAAATGTTCACCATGTATACATATCCTTTTGCGTAATATGGGAAGTGTCCATAAGATTCATACAAAAATGAAGGACCTCAGCAATTAAAGAGCTCACACCAAAACATTTCAACCATTTAATTGTAAAACAGAGTAAACAGATTCAAATAAACTTATCTCCACCTATAAATGTATGTCCAGCTAGGCAGAGTTTTAGACAACCTTCAAATCACAAGGTTGCTATGCACCCCATTCACCTATATGCCACCAAGATGTGGTGGCATATCTTTAAAATAAAATTAAAATACTCAGAATGATAACTTGGGGCTTACAATTTCAATTCATAACAAGAACATCTTGCAAGAGTGACTTGGATCCAAAGAAGCATGAGCAGTAAGAAAAAATACTCTGTGACTGTCTTATATTATAGCATATGGTTGGTGTCGTTCCCTAACTTTCTTGCCCCCCACCATGCCCTGTATAGTATATTCTTATTCACCACATACATAGCAGCAATGCAAAGGGGAAGGTGGAAACAAGAGTACAATAGATGGAAGAAATTGAGACAATAAATACCAAAACTTAGCATCTGAGTTGAATGTCGGCCTCTGTAGCCAGATGTATCCCCAGAATATCTCTCACGGGAAGATGCTTTCATTCCATTTTAAGGGGTCCAATTTCTCCCATGGTCCCACAGCATATCCCACTCAATAGGGCCTCATGACCCTCTTTATGCCACTTTCAAAATGATGGAAAGTGGAGAAGGGAAATTTGCTTCCACCAGGCAGTTGCAAATGCATAAATCTGGATTCGGTCTTTTGTCAACTTTCATGCAACTTCATATTTCTTTTCCTGTTTTAAAGTGTGTTGTTTAAAGGACTAGCTCTCTCACTGAATCGAGTCCAAATGTAGTTAGTGAATTATTACCAGGAACACTCTTTGCCCTTCCCTTCCATCACAAGGTCTTCACATCATGGTTTTCATAATGATAATACTGATAATTTGGAAGAGGATACTCTTCTATGATAAATAGGAACCTTTTTTTTCTTAAATGACAGGCTTAAATTGCTTTTTTAAGGCAAACAACTTTAAGGATAACATTTCTGTTATTGCTCAGACTCCCCTCCACTCCATACAGTCTGCACACGTATATTCTCTTTTATTTCATTCTTGGTCTTTTCTTTCCCAAACTTGTTCTCTTTTTCCTATATGCTGTTTAACTTTCTGAATCCCACTGTTGATTCCTGGGACAAAACATCCAAACTTTGTTACCAGGCCAGATAGCCCATCGCCTAGAGGGCTAGTTTTAAAATCTAAATATGGTTTCAAAACATAACCTCTGTGGACACGGCTGACAAACACACCCACATTCTTCCTATGTTCTGCATTACCCTCAGACACCCTAGTTTTAGCCACTCCAGTTTTCCAGTCTTCTCATTGGAGCGGTGATAATAACCCCTCTGCAAACCCCTAAAACTCTGCTATCCCCTTTCCATATTCCCATTTTAGTTAGCTCTGTATGCTGAGTTTCTTTAAATTGCTATTTTGTGTGTGCATGATTGCACTTTGCATTTTTTTCTAAATAAAACCTTAATTCAGCCGTCTTCCTCAGTTAGCACTGGTGCAAACGGTCCGATGGTTACCCAATCCTCTTGCAAAGCTAATTTCCCCAACATCTGACATAATCCCCAGTCACTGTCCCCATTAGTTACTTGTGTAACAATGGCCATATCTGTTTAATTTTTGTACATGTCCTGTATAACAACTAATACAGTTGGCCCACCTTTATCCATGGATTTTTTATCAATGGATTCAAGCAAACAGGATTTGAAAATATTCCAAAAAAGTATAAATTCCAAATAGCAAACCTTGATTTTCCATTTTATATAAGGGACACTATTTTTCTTTGCCACTATATTTAATGAGACTTGAGCATCCGAGAATTTTGTTATCCACGGGGGAATCCTGGAACCAAACTCCAGTGGATAACAAGGTCCCACTGTATTAGATATCGTGAAATCATGACTGATGAGTCTATTGATGACTCAATTGAAATAATACTGATGATTTAATTGAATTTACTCCCCAGTCCCAACTGTACATACTCAGAAGTAGACCTCACTGATTCAAACTGAGTTAATTTCCAAGTAAAGATACATGAACATTAATCAGCTCAAAAATTAGAACTGGAAGATCCTGGCAGCTAAGAAAATTACTTCAACAGTGTTAAATACCTATTTGAGTCTTGAGTGGCTTCCGGATGGGTAGATATCATAGTCTAATTCTTCAGAGACATGGAGTATAACCTTTGTAAATAGGAATTTATAATCATGCTGAGGCTTGGTAAGGGTAAAATAATAGAAATGAAAAAGTTATCAATATAGTAATAGTCTTCACTAACAGTGACCATTAAGGGTTGTTTAACCATCATGAGAACCAGCATGGTATAGTATCTGAGCAATGGATTACAGCTTTGGAGCCCAGGGTTCAAATCCCTGCTTTCTCATGGAAACCCACTTGTTGACCTTGGACAAGACACACTCTCACAGCCTCAGGGGAAGGCAAAGGTACCCCCCACCATAAACAAATCTTGCCAAGAAAACCCCATGATAGGTTCATCTAATCATAAATTAGAAATGACTTGAAAGCACACAACAATATGACAACATAAAGCATGAATCTTGAGCAGCTTCTCTTCACTCTTCCTTAGTGTACTGCCTCACTTTGGACAAACTAGATAATCTCTCCTCTCCCAAAAAAGTCCAATTGCAAGTATAACAGACTCAGTTTAAAAGATAATAATCACTGTTTCCTTTATTCATGAAAATATTTTGGGAATAGAAGGTTTCTAGCAAAGATTGTAATAATAATAATAATAATAATAATAATAAATTTGTATTTCCCGCTTCTTCCAAAGATCGAAGCGGGATTATATCATCAAAACACAATACAATACAAAATATAAACTCTAAAATACGAACACTGAATTAAACATTCCTGTTAGTTCCTTAAAATATACAAATAGCTGTCTTACAGCAATCATCTTCAAGAGTGGAACATCAGTTATGATTATATATAGAATCAGGTGGATATGCCCGCCAGAAGACATTGTAAAATGCTAGAGTAATTTTCTAAAAGTTTAAGTATTTGCCACTCCCTAAAATCTGGTTTCTCCACTTGCATTAACCTGAAATAAACTCATCATTAGATTACAATGGAAATAACATTTCCTCACCACTTTTCTCCATTCTTTTTTTTTTTTTAAACCAGCATCACAGACACTTGCAGCTGTCAGCTGGAGCTACTGCTCCCCTGCTGTGCCAAGTGCCACGACAGGTCCTTTGAAAGCAACTCTGTTCCCAGACAGCAGACTCATAGAAAAGCAAATATACAGTCAAATGTGGCATTTTAAGAAGAAAGACATATTTAATTAGAGGGTGCAGGTACGGAATACTTCAGAACATCAATAACATTTCAAAGAAGAAAAGCATGAAAAGGAGGTATTTCTATGTGAACAAGAATTTTCAAAAAGGGTATAAGGGGAGGGAGATCATCATCAAGGGAATAGAATGAGATTCTAAAAACACAGGACTTCATTTTGTTGATACAGCCACACAAAAACACAATGGCCTGAGGTCAACTGGGCAGGAGAGGGAGGAAATATCACACAGAGAACATGTAAATTCTAGTTGTAAGGGCCTTCAACCTCAAAATAAAGGCCCAGTGCACCCATTAAGTTGCCATGGCTGATTTTCTATGTTCACGGCCTAATTAGTGAGATGAGTTCAAACACACAATAAAAGAATCACTATCTGGGTGAGATCAGGCATGAAAAGATACAGCCTAAGAAGAAAATTTGGGAAAGTTTCAGTGAAGACAAGGGAACATATATAAGAATTGCTGTCTTAAAATGCGATCCCTCCTTGCTTTTATTGCAGCCATAATGTGCTCTTCAACAAAGTTACAGCAGTTTAGGGAGTCATTTATCTGAATTTCCTGACTTTTGTGAGACTAATATGATGGCAATAATACAGCAATATTGTAGTTTTTAATGCATTAAAAACAAAAACAGGAAATTACAAGGCTTGGGTATGTACTTTTCTAATGCTGGTGAAGGACATTATTTTCCAGAGAGATTACCTCTTAAATGCATACGAAAATAATTCTCAAAATAAGCCAAGAGTTTCTATTGTTTCAGTTCTGAAGGAAATGTTTTCTTTAAAAAACTATTTCTATCTGCTCTGTACATTCTATATGCTTTTGCCAGGGTGTTCTCCCTCCCCTTTGAAATATAAAGGAGGGAAACATTACTATTTATCTAGACAACAAATGCTGCCTTCTGGTGATGCCAAAACAGTTCACAAAATGACTATTATCTACATAAAAGCTAAAAGTGAGAAAAGAATATAGAAGGTGACAACAGGCTGACAGCCAAAGGTTGGAGATAGAAAAGGAGCTGCTGGGAATTTAGGATGACCTTGAACTCATATCAAAAAGGAAAATACATTTTTTTCAACCTATTCCTGATCTGACTGCTATCCATGCTTTTCTTCTGTCTGCCCACTCTTTTCTTTGTGGATTCTGCCATGTTGATTCAGATAGTGCAAATAAAGGATTGGAGCCCAGAATGTCCCTCTGCTGATGCAAGGTCCTTTCATTGAATGGAGGCTTTTGTCAGTAAATAGGATGGAAGGAGACTCCCTCACCATGCTGCCCTCCAAATGGCATCTGTCACACGGTTCCAAGGGAGTTCTCAAACCAGATTTGGGAATGGGGAAGTGCAGGAGTGAGAAGGTATTGCCAGTCCTCCAAGCTCGGTTACTTTCTAGTTCCACCCGCCATCAAATCTTAACAGTAAAGTCTAGTGATTCCCATGTCAATGAGAAGGTGAATCCATTCCAGGAGTTAAGACAATCTATTCATGGTGCTTATCCCTATTCCTAAATTGCTTTAGCATATCAGGTATCTCCTGTAAACATGGCCAAAGTCTCAACATGAGAACCATCAGCAGCCACCAATTCTTGCCACGCACACAACTGGAGGTGTCCTCTGATTGAGTCCTCTTATAGGTCAATGGCTCCCATAGTGGGGAAAATCCCCTTGATTTAAGATACATACAGTAGTCACAAAACACCAGCAACCACTTGGAAGTCCATGGCAGAGGGAAGGCACCAACTATGAGTCAATTTGAAAAGGGACTGAAGAACTTTTCATTTTTCCCTATAATCGTGGAAAGCCGATTAGACAACCTAATCAAAATCTTAATTCCTGATGTAGTTAAATAGTAATGTTTCCCACCTTTATATTTAAAAGAAGAAGGGAGAGAACCCTGACAAAGCATATAGAATCTACAAGGAAGAGAGAAATGGTTTTTTAAAAACACATTTCCTTCAGAACTGAAACAATTGAAACTTTTGGCTTATTTTGAGAGTAACATACAGTGCGCCTGCATCATACTCCATATGCGGCTTTCAGCTTGCACCAAAAAAGGCAATGTGCAGACCTTGACCCATGAGGTCTTAGGTACAGACCTATGTTTTAAGCAACAAGCAGAGCATACTTTCAAATTCCACTGGAGTCTGAAGCATCTTCAGCAGTAAGGAAGTGTGATAAAGAGAAAAGGATGACACCTCTCTCTCAGAAGCACAAAACCAAGTGTATTTTATGTGCAGTATTACTTTAAAGGCTGAAGAGGAATGAACCACACTTTCAGGAGTTAAGATTTTGATTAGGTTGTCTAATCGGCTTTTCACTTTTATAGGAAAAAATGAAATCACCTTATGCTTTTTGCAAGAATGACAAAGCTGGATGTACTGCTGTAATCTTATTTCTCTATCCACTACACAGCACACTAGAGCTCTCATATGTGACAATACTTCCAAGATATAAAAATATGCTTTTTAAAAGTCTTATAAACTTATTTTAAAAGACTCCAACACAATAAGAAGCAAGAAGCTATCATGGTCTGAATTAGAGTAATATAAAATCTAATAAAATCCTATAATTTAGGATAGCGAATGCCACTTTCTCCCAAAGGTTAATAATCTTTTACAGCGTGTTATCTTTTAAAGACTACATATTCTCAGAGGGAACTTGAATAGGAAAGAGGGATTTGGAAATAAGGATTTTATTTCAAGCCATTATAAGCACTAAAATTACAACGTGCTGCACCTACACCTGATCAGCTACTATAAATGCATTGTTCTGGTTTAAGATGTGAAGGAAAAAAGGCCATTTAAGAGCATGCCAGAACTCAGGCTAAAATATCTGGTGACTATTACTTTTGCCCTTTCAGTCAGACATATGGCAACAACAAAAACTAAAGAATGGTAGAGAACCAAGGCAAAAAAAAATTGATTTGACACTAAAGTTTCTCTTGCTTTCTGTTAAGGCTCATTTAGAAATAAGGTATTGAGGAGGGGAAAGGTTTATTAAAATTCAAGAGCTAAGAAACGTAGGGGGGAAAAAGACCACCCCTTTGCACCGCCTTCTGGGTGGCAAGTGCAGCATTTACACGCCACACGCTCCCAAGCCTCCTGGAAGCCGCCCAGCCATTTACATGGGGCCCAGCTTATATACGCTCAGGTGGCACAGCGTATATACGCCACACGCTGCCTGAGTGCCTTAAAGCTGGCTTCCAGCCATGGAGGGCATCTTTTGCCATCCCAGAAAGGAGTGGCTTCTTGCCGCTCCATTTTCGGCTGGCAAAAAGATGGATTGGGGTGGGGACATGCAATTGCCACAGCTCCAATCTGGCTTTGGAAGAGGTGACTTGAAGCCACCCCTTTGGGGCAATTTGTTTTGCTCCTTACTTGGTAAAGAACATAGATCAAGCTATCTGAGTAACTTTGGTTTATTTCACTGTGTGCATGGGAGGGAAGGAGGAAGGGAAGTGGTAATACAACAGACTTTTTTAAAAAATTGAGTTCTACATCCAAATACTTTTAAAATGCCTAACTGCAGTGCAGCTGGCCAGCACTGCAGTCAGCAGAGAGCAAATCTGGCGAGATCGAAGCTCACTGAATTACACTACTGCCAATATCAATTAAGCCTAAAACAAATCACATCACCCATCACATCACAGGTTGCACTGATTCTTTTCTACAACTGTCCAGTTATGTATGTGAGATTTTCAACTGAGAAATTGAATTGGGTTTAAAACGGAGATGAGCACTGCCCCCTACAGTAAGACATGACTAGACAAACTTGTTAAGGGGAAACCTTTACCTTTACCTTTAACTCCCCACTGAGGACTAGTAACTTAATGAGGTTTAAAATCAAATACTGCTACCACCATTACCTTATAAAATGGTTTTACTCCTTTACTTAGATTAAGCATGGAACAAAATAGCAAAGTGGTTTCAGTACTTTCAATCAATCATAATGAATTAACCAATAACTTTATATAGCATTAACTATGTTACTGTATAGTTGTTAACATCTGATTATGTTAAAGAGCTGGGTCTTATAACTAACTAATCTTTACCCAGATACCCTGTATGCATCCCCTCCAGTTAAATGAATTGTTCTCCAGAGTTATTCTCAGTGTGATCCAATCCTACCTGTTGCCTCAGGTTCATTGTTTTCCACTGACACAGTGTCCTCAGCTCTATCTCAAAGGCTGCCTCCAGTGTTTTCCCTACCACATGTGTAAGTCTCCAGTTTTCTTCCTAAGTCTTTTCAGCTTTGCTTTGAATCTTTCCCTAGCTTTCACTTTGTCACTCTTCAGTAACTACTCTCCACTGACATCTTCTTTCCTCGCCAATTTTTCTATGTTGCCTACTAACTGACTGACCTCTCTGAACAGAATTAGTCTTCATATATTCTCCAGCCAGCAGCTGTCACTCAATCAGATGCTTACTGAGTCAAAGACCATCGCTTCATTACATTATACACATATTTTTAAAGAAGGACCAAATGAGGATCATAGAACACTAGCATTGCCACAATTCAGACTTTAACAATTTGGTTTCCTTTTCTTAACATATAAAAGCAGAGAAACCTCATTCTCATAGCCTGACTTACAAACACTTAGCCTTCCCTACTTGTGTAATGTATACTTGGGTATTTGGGGAAAGAAAGGCAGCCAGTAATGAAGTCATGAAAGAGAAAACAGAGCCATGACACTTCCTCAGCTTAAGAAGATGGCATATGAACAACACTGGATCCATGTACTCTTTCCTCAATCTGAGCTGTGGCTATATCTGGAAGTGCCTAATTAACCTTACAGTTTTTCATTTTCATTCCCATTACCAGTTTTGTTTTATTAAACATGCAAGTAAAAGTCATGCAGTGCAACAAACCTCAATGCAAACCAGAAAGCAACACTGCCTTCCCAAAAGCTGCATCATTCCTTGCCCTGATATCCAGCCTATAGTAAGAGACGAAAGTCAATGGCTAGGACCAGACTGCAACTTTACAGATGTTCTCTAGGGGCACCCCACAGAAAAAAGCAGACGATGCCACTACTGCCCTGGTAAAGTGTGCTTGAATTCAAGAGGGAGGAGTTTTCTCTGAGAGTCTGTAGGCTAAATGAATGGTAGCAGTCACCCATTTTGAGAATTGTTGAGCAGTGACAGGAAGTCCAAGTTTCAAATTTGAGTAGCAGACAAAAAGTCTCTCGGAGTGTCTCGTATCCGAAGTACAGTCGACACAGAATGCAAGTGCTCTTCAGATGTCGAACAAATGCCCAAAAGTGCTTGGTACTGGTGGTCGAATTTGGAGCCAAGTTAGGTAAAACAAGCAATGGAAGATGGACAGTAACCAAGATTGAAACCATTAGAAACAAACTCAGGAGCAAGGTGTGACTGAAGTGGTAGAGGACAAGTGGCCTAGGGCGATTTGTACTGAGTGGGCAAAAATTCTTCTGTGTCAGGTGCAGGCTCGAACTGCTTGAGCCAAGGACTCAAATCTGTCCTGAGGAAGGTAAGCCAGGCCTTACTCGAATCCAACTTCACTTCAATTAATCTGATCTTGAGACGGGAAGAGAGTTGGCTTGAATTCATTGACTATGAGGCCGAGAGAGTCGAGCAAAGACAGTGTGAAGTGGAGGTCTCAAAACAGGACTTGCTTCGAGGTGGCCATAAAAAGCCAATTGTCCAGATATGGGAAGACGGATGTACCTTGCTGATGGAGGTACACAGCCACTACAACCATACATTTTGTGAAAACTCTGGGAGCCATGGACAGGCCAAATGGTAGAAGTTGAAACTTACAGAGACACTGGCCCACCTGAAACACCAAGAATCTCTGATGTTACTTTGACATTACAATGTGGAAATAAGCATCCCTTGAGATCAAGGGTGGTGAACCAGTCTCCTTTCTGTAAGAGAGGAAGGACTGAAGAGAGAGATACCATACAGAACAGTCTGTAACAAAAGTAGGAATTCAGACAGCACAGATCCAGAATGGGTCGAAGGCTGCTGTCTCATTTGGAAACAATAGAGTATCTAGAAAAGAAGCACTGTCAAATCCAACAGTTTGGTTGTGCCCTTGGAAAACAATGTGTGCACTTTGTTGAGTAGGGTGTCTGAGGGGGGAGGGGGGGTCGTAAAGTCCCTGTAAGGAATGATGGTAAATATCCATGAATCAGATGGAAGCCCAAGCATCAAGTTACTAGGAAAAAATAAGTTGGGAAAGAAAATGCTTTTTACCTTGGTTGTCTTTCCTTTTGAAGAACTGGTGGTACCTAGGTTGATTGGTATTGCGTCTGCCAGAGGAGGAAGAGGATTGCGAAAGAAATCTTTGCCTCCTTGATCCAGATGGGCTGTAGGGTCTTAACTAGTTGTAGGATGGCCATTGCCAGCCCCATCGTCAACAGGGAACAAAATAGGGCAAGGATGAAGAAATCCCATATTTCGTTGCTGTGATCGTCATCTTATGATCATAATCCAATTTCTCATCCATCTCCTTGTTAAAGAGGTTGGAATTGTCAAAGGGCATGTCCTTGATGGTAGCTCAGGCTTAATGGGAGAGATGCGAGGCTAGAAGCCAGGCATGATAGCAGAGGACAATTGAACCTAACAGAAACTTCAAAACTCAATCCACAGAGTGGCAGGCAAAGTTGATTTGCTGAGCATCAAGACAGTGGGTGTCAGACTGCAGTGCTTGAGCCAAAGGATAGTCCTTGTCTGGGAGCTTATCGAGAAGGGGAAGAATCCTCTCCTACAGTTGTTGTTGATAACCTCACATGTAGCGTAATTGACAACATGGAGACCCAAAGCTGCTGCAGAGTACAGCTTCCTCACCATGAAATCAAGCTTCCTGCCTTCCTTGTCCATAGATGTCGAGGATGTTTGAGGAGTCGGCTTCAGTTGGGATGCTTCGACAATGGTTGAGTTCAGTCGTGGATGCTTGACAAGCTAAGTGAAGTCAGTAGGGGTCAATTTATAGAGATTGTCAATCTTTTTGGAAGTTGAAGGAATGGTAGCTGGGGCTGTCCAAGAATGTTTGGCAATATGGGACATAGATGGAAGAAGCCCAATGGAAGGAATAGGTACTTTGGACTGGATTCTCTCATAGATTGAATCTAAAGGTTCAGCACACCACTTTGAGGTCCAGCGCATTCACCATTCGAACAACCTGCTCTGAAAAGGAACAGACATTATCCATTGGAGAGGCTGACTCATGGACCACAATAGTATTGGAAGGTGACCATGCACAGATTCGAGTTGAAGAAGAATCCAATTCAGGTGAAATGGCTTGTGGGAAGCGGGGAAGCATCAGTAAAGGCCTGTCTGCCAAAGATTCATGGTGCATAGGACCAGGTGGTGCTTGTTGTTCAATGTTGTCCAAGGCAGAAAGACATGGCCTTGAAGACAGAGCCAACTGAAGGATCACAGAACCCGTAGGAGAGCCTCGAGGGCACCTAGGGACTTCAAAGACATAGTGCCAGAGGGGATATTCAGGGTCAACCAGCCTCTGACTGAAGCAGTGGCCAAGGATGGCATTTCTCCTCTGAATGCCTGTCTTGAGTCGGTAATGGGCTGGATGAGGAAAAATAAGCTCAAGCTGAATCCAGAGAAAACAGAGGTGCTTGCGAAAGGTACCACTGGTCTGGGGATGGAGGTTTGTCAACCCGTCCTGGATGGGGTCACACTTCCCCTAAAGAATGAAGTTTGCAGTTTGGGGGTGCTCACGGACTCATCTCTACAGATGACATCTGAGGAGGAGGCGGTAGCCAGGAGTGCCTGGTATCAGCTTCGGCTGGTACGCCAACTGCGTCCCTACCTGACCCAGGGGAACCTTGAAACAGTGGTACATGCACTGATAACCTCTCGTTTAGACTTCTGTAATGCGCTTTTGTCCGGAAGCTTCAACTGATCCAAACTGCTGCAGCCAGACTGATCACTAGAACACCTAGATCAGAACACATTACACTGGTATTGAGATCGATTCACTGGCTGCTGATCAGCTTCCGGGCACAATACAAAGTGTTGGTTATTACCTTTACAGCCCTACATGGCTCGGGCCGAGTTACTTGAGGGAACGTCTCTCCCTACACAATCTGCCCTGCACTCTCACATTGGGAAAACTCATGCTAGAATGCCCAAAAAGCAGGCTTAGATCTACTTTTGATAGATCTTTTACTATAGCTGCCCCCAGACTTTGGAATGGCCTTCCAGAAGAGATCCATCTCATTAAAACACTTGACGCCTTTAAAAAGGCTCTCAAGATGATCTCTTCCAGCGGGCCTACCCATTTGACCCACCTTAAGTTGTCTTTAGGAACCCTCCCTCCCCCCGGATTAGACAAATATCAGTTTGGCAGTGACACTGGTTGATTTTTATGATTGTTTTTATAAGGATTAATTATTATATATTGTATATTGTTATTGTATACTGTTTTTACTGATCTGCTGTACTCCCGCCTCGATCCATAGGGAGAGGCGGGAAATATGAATAAAGATTTTATTATTATTATTTATTATGTAGTAACGACCCAAATCACGGTCAAAACACAACTTCCCTTGGGAGAAAGACCCTGGAGAGTTTTGAACATGGTCTGGGCTTCAGATACAAGACTGCTTGTGTGGGTACTAAAATGGGATCGGGGATTAAATTTGTGTCAATGGTCGGTACTGAGGCAAAGATCATATTTTGAATGGTAATCCAGTTGGTAAAGCGGAGAAACCAAGTCAATCACCGACTCCAACACGGGGAGAGAGAATCCTGGTGGACAGCTGAAGAGAAGTGGCCCTTGGAGAGGGGGACCTCCATACAGGAGAACCTACCAGCTTGCCTTCGGAAACTGAAGCAGCGTGAGCCTCAGCAAGTTGGAGTGATGGAATAGGAGATGCAAACTTCTCATAAGGCTTTGTTTCCAATCTGGTCACCCTCTTACTAAAGGAGTGAGAAGAAGAATAATGTTTCTTCTTTTTGTCTCCCTTCTCACCGGCCTTTTGAAGGCTTAGAGGCAGACTCAGTTGCAGTTGACGAGGATTTCCACCTTTCTGTGGGGGGATCCTCAGATTCAGTGAACTCAAACGTAAGCTTACAATTGGGTTCGGGTCAACATTTTGTCGATGAACTCGGGTGAGCGGTATCATCCCAATCGCCCGATTCCATTGTCGATCGTCTCCTACTAGATGAGGACGACAGAGGAACCCAGACAGTCGCAGTCAGGCACATGAGGTTTCAAGGCCCTCTCATACAACAAAGATAGTAGGCAGAAGAGCTGATTTTTTTCTGACCTGAGGGGTAAAAGTCCTGCAATGGGCACAAGTCTACATACTGTGCCTCTCATCTGGGCACAGCAAGCAACAGAAGTGCTTGACTTGCCATGGGATTTTAGCCCAACATTCTTCACACCACTTAAAAGACATGGACTGGGAGGCCATAGTTACCGACAGTGGTAAGTGTGGTGAACAATCTGAGGTCAAGTCCAAAAAATCAAACAACGTCCAAATCACAAAGCAGAAGGAAGCCAAGGTCAAAACCAAGTCAAAAGCCAGAAAAACACTATGCCAATGCCAAAGCTGACTAGAAAAGCCAAAATCCAAGATCAAGAACTGTTATAATCTGAATTGAAGAGCGATTCTAAGAATTAGTTCCTTCAATGCTGTTAGCATGGCAGACAAAAGGGAACTGAGTGAAAAGAGCGGAAACACTAAGGGTACATATAGGGTGGGAGGAGCTACCACCAAAATGTCTTTCCTAGCAATTCTAGAAGGTTCCAAATGTCTCTGTGCAGGTGCAGAAAACCTCATTTGTGTGATTCATAGAGACCACAACAAAGAACGATAGTTTCCTAGGATTGGGGCATGTATAACTATGCTGCTAATATACCTTTGCAGTGATATGTTTCAGATTCCTAGAGCAGAACTTTCCTTTTAATTTGAATCTTTAATAAGGAGTGCTTGCTTTCCAGAAATATAAAGTCAACATTTTCAAAGGAAAAGAAAAGATTTTTTTTTCAGATATTCAGCAAACATGTACTTACCAAGCTTCAGGCAGAAGAAAGGAGTATTCATGTGGGGAGGTAGTCTCTGGAAAATTAGAGAGAATTGCCAACCGATGTGGAAGCACATCTGATCCATGGTATGTGAATAAGATCTCCAGTGCTCTTACATTGCTTTCCTACACAAATAGTTCAGTGTGATATATAAAAAACAGTATATATACCATTCGGTACATTAAGCAGCCATATCCCCAAATTATGGAATTGTATAATTTTCTTTAAAATCTGTACTATACATTGTGATTATGACAACTGATCTGGCAAACAGACCTCATTTCTGTTATGTTAGAATACCAAAAAGTTTTAAAAGACAGAAGATGATAACTGAATCGCCCATTACCTCAAAAAGCAGTCAATCACTGAATGGGAAAACTTATAAAACTGAGCCCAGTATGGTGACAGGTCTCTTCAAGTATTATGTTTGTGTTTTGGACAAAGGATAAAGATAGTAATGTATGTAGGAGCCTTGGTTTTATCCCACTTCACAGGAAGAACATAAAAGCAGTACCTGTATTAACTACCACCAGTGCCACCTGGAACACATTTTTCTGGCAGACACTAAAGCTACCATCCGATACCCACTTTCTTGGGAATACGCCCTACTGAACTTAATGGAATCTGCTTCCCAAGAGATATGCACAAGATTGCACTGTAACAGTATAAAGGGATGCAATTCATACAGCAGGCAATAGTTCATACTAACGAAAAACTGTGTCAAATTCCTTATGAGAACATTTTGAAAAAAGCAATACCCGAGCATATGTTCTTGCAGAAAGAACAACATTTTGATTTCGGAACTTCTTGAAGAACTCAGCATCATATCTCTGCTCAGCAGCATGCGGCCCTCCAAGGATCTCCTGTGGGAGAGAAAGCATTAAAAACATACTGTATATTCAAAATTGTTCACGAGATGGCATAGTGAATCCAAGCACATACAATTGCCTAGAAGTATGCTTGCATAATCTCCTTTTATTCTATGCAATGGGAGACAGGTGAACTGCAGATGGGATACCACACTGTGCTTTGACTGTCAGCAAAGTTCAGTTTCCCATTTTGTTTTTATTATGTGCCCTGAAGTCATCTACAACTGATGCAGACCCTACAGCAAACCTAGCACAGGGTTGTCTTGCATTGAGCCATACCAGTTAAAGCAGTGCCAGACTGCATTATTTCTGCAGTGCAGATGCAGCCTCACACACACACATACACACAGAGAGAGCAGAAGCATACTGCAAATATTGAGGGATTTTAAAAAAACAGCTTTTCAGAAGGAAAAAAAGCAGATTTTGAGGGTGTAAGAGCAAGAGAAAGAGGATGTGCTGGAATGCAAATGATAAAGTAGAGGCACAGCTGTGCATACAATGGAAATGTGTTGGAGTGCAACCATACTGTTTGCTCGAATCACTGTTTACAATAACTGAAATGCTTAAAATGGATTCAAAATATGAAAATAAGATTATCAGGCTGAAACAAAATCATGGAGCTATTATAGATAATAAGCCAAGAGTTGACAACTGAAATCTATGGTTTAATAGCTATCTTTCTTACCTCATATGTTGCTAGACGGTCCAAATAGGTTAGAAGTTTCAATCTGCTACGGCAAAGTTCTTTCTGTTCCAAAGTCAGCCTGTTTTTAACAAAAAAGTGAGGGGGGGGTAAGCATACATAAACCAATACACTCCCACAAACACTGGGATACCATTTTAAATAAGGAGCACACCCACTGTGAAATATCTACATATAGTTACAATCCCAACTCCAGCCATATAAGCACATAACCCATTGAGCCAAGAATTTGTTATTGGAGGTAACACTGAAATGTGAATTCAGTTGAAAGTCATCTGTTCCCCACAAAAGACATTTATATGAACAAGCATCTACAGCATCACGGGCACATCTAAGATATGCAAACCAAAGCAGATTTCATTTATCTGTGTCGCATATGTTTTGATCAGATGCATGCTCAGATATTTAGGTCAATGTACTTCTCAAGAACAACCTGTTGCAAGCAAGGTGCTGGTCAATATGAAATAAAAAATAAAAAACTGGGCATTTTAAATCCCAGTGGGAAATGTGAAAACCTGGACCTCTTTCAAAGTGCACTGCCAGTTAAAAATTTATATCATGAACCAATTAGAAGTTAGACGTATGTATGTATACATATAATGTATACATATAATCCTTGGGGATTATAAGTATCTAAACCTAGCAATGTAATAGGACACTTGAGTTTGACATTTTATTTACTTAGAAAAGTTTACTGATTGAAGAAGTTCTTGACGTTTCATGGCCTCCCGCTCCTTCCTACTCTCTGCTTCTTCCTCGGGAGTTAAAAACTCTTCATAAAGTAGTTCATCAATGTCTACATCACCTGGCAAGATAAATCTAGAAAAAGAACAACAATGAACAGAGGACTGGTTATCTGGCCAAGAACAAAGCTTTCTGCATTTAGCTTTGCAACAGTAAAGGCTTTCACATGTCTTTGTGACCTTTTCAGAAGATCTGAGTTGTTTTTCAAATTCCTCTCTTGAAATAAACAACAATTTCCATAAATTGCAACTCTGTAATGCCTCAAGCAATGTACAAGATTTTGTACAAAAGTTTTTAGTACTTTAAATGGGTTTACACAGAAAAATCTGAAGCAGCAGCATCAACATGTGTGTGTGAGAGAGAGAAGAGGCAGGGAGAGAAAGAAATGGTTTAATCTAGTCAACAAAGTAATGGATACAAACTGTACCCCTAGCAATGTGTGCATATAGATTAGGATTGCCAGAGTGAAAACTAGCGAGGGCTCCTGTACCTTTAATGGTCATGTGGAAAAGATAATTTCAGCAGGTGTTGCTCATTAATTGGTTGTGTGACAAGAAACACTTGCTGATTTGCCCTCTTCTTCACAACCATAAAAGGTACAAAAACCCACTTGTTTTCACTTTGGCATCCATACTTTAGATACAGATTAATGTGTTACCAGGACTGACATCTTTTACATTTATTACTCATATCACCCAATGGATCAAACCATTTTATTATATTAAACAGGTTCTCTCAACTAAAAATGCTTTTAGGCAGACATTCAACATCATATGAATGGAGCGAACAGATCTCTTTCCTTTTGTCATACCTCATTTTTGTCATCTGCTGTCAAGTTGGTGTTGACCTATGGTGACGCTATGACTGAGAGACCTCCAAGACAGTTATTTACAGCCATGCTAAAGTCTTGCAAACTCAGGACCATGGTTTCCTTGACTTTGTCAATCCACCTGCAGCGGGATCTTCTTCTTTGCCTACTATTTCCCAAGCCTTATCGTATTTTCTAATCACTCGTTTCTCATATGTCCAAAGTATCCTGAATTTGGTCATTTTGGCTTCTTGAGAAAACTCAAGCTTGATTTGCTCTAGTACCCATGTATCAGTCTTTTTGGCAGCCCATACTATCTGTAGAACTCTCAACCAGCACCGCCTTTCAAATGAATTAATTCTACTCCTTTCAACTTTCTCCACTGTCCAGCTTTCACAACCAGACATATAAGTCAGAAATACTATGGTGTTGATTATTCTGACTTTGATATTCACTGATATAGCTTTACACTTCAGGATTTTGTCTTGTTCCTTCACAGCTGACTGTCCTGGGAAAGTGGCCAAGTATACTGATAGTAACCCAATCAGAGACAGATAATGTCCAAAATCAAAGGAGACAACAAAGGTCTGTGCAAACAGACAATTCTCAACCAGGAGTCCAAACAGCACAAACCAGAGGACACAGCAAAAGAGAGAAAGCAACAATCTTAAATTCAGGGTCCGGAACAGATTTCCCGAGAATTTTTTTCTTTAATCTGGGTATATATGGTTTGTGTGTGTAAATGTGCATGTACATACATGGGAGCCAACATGCTGCAGAAATTTAAGTGTTGGACTAGGACTCTGCAGGGCAAGGACTCAAATTTCTGCTCAGATGAGGAAACCCACTGATTGACATTGGGCAAGTCACAATCTCACAACCAAAGAAGAAGGCAATGAAAAACTGCCTTTGAATAAATCTTACCACAAAACCACTACAATAGGCTAGCCAGAGGCAGAACAGAACAAAAACAAGTTAGATTAGCATATTGCATTTCATGTGACTTGTTTTACTTTCAAGGAAAAAGCCTCTTCCATTTGACTATATTAAACAAAGATGGAAATCATGCAGTACTCCAGATAGCAACAGAGTGCAAGTCCCAGCTTAGCCAAGGATGAGGAATAATGGGTGAGGAGTAGTGTCATCTAGCCTTCTGAGAAAATTGGGGACAACAGGTGACTAACAGAGCAAACAGAACAAAAAATGACATTTTTTAATCATTTATATGAATGCAGACATGTTGCACAGGTGCCACAAGTAAAAGGCTATATAGCAACTGTAGCAATTTCTGACAGGAGCCAGGAGGCAAACAAGCCTAGAGATGGCAGAGATATAGCTGTACTTCAGCCTTCCTGCCTGTTGGCTGCTTCCTACACCTTAATAAATTAGGATCAAAACCATTGTAATGCACCAAGACTATATAAGTGCATTCATACTGAAGCCGAATTGCAATGTTCCTTTCACCAATTTTGAACTTGATTTGTTATTGTACTTATCAAGGCTGGTCACAGCTTGTTTCAAAGTTCTATTAGATACTGTGAAATTTCTCCAGGTTAAAAGGACACTGTTCTGATGTTCTTTACAAATCGGGAATAGTCCACCAACTTGTAGATTCACTATTTTGAAAGGTTACAAGTTTATAAAGGAGCAGGATGACATTTCAACTTCATCTCCCCCCCCCCCCAAATAAAATCAAGTGATAGAAATGCAACATGATAAAAATGTCAGCAAATCTGCTTTACAGGAATCTATTATAATTCATTGCTTATTCAAAGATGGTCACTATATTTGCTTGAAAGAATAAACAATGCAACCTGTTCCCACAAACCTGCCACCATCTTCTCCTTTCCCAATAGCTACGAGAGCTTCCAGGTCTGTCCCTTTTAGTCCATATTGCAGTAACTCTTTGGCAGCATCCACATTCTCAGGAACTCTTTCCAAGCATTCATGGAGAACCCAAGAACGCTTATTAATTTTGCTCTGTCAACCCCGCAACACACAGCAAAAAAAGGAAAAAAAAAGGGAATAAACAATTCATTAGAACTGTTTATGAAGTCACACAGGAAACTGCCTCATACAGAATCAGAAATATACAACCAAGCACAAACTAAAGTGGTCAAACCATTTGTCCAGGTTGGTATCTCCAACATTAATTGGCACCAACTCACTAGGATCCAAAACACACTGCAGAAATAATCCAGTTTGAGACTGCCCTCACTCAATGCTTAGGAATTCTGGGAACTGTAGTCTTGTGAGACATTTAGCCTTCTCTGTCAGAGAGCTCTGGTGCCACAATAAACTATAATTCCCAGGTTTCCTTAGCACTGAATCAGGGTAATTAAAGTGGTCTTTAAAACTGGATTATTTCTGCAGTGTGTTTTGGAACCAGGACATCTGGACTGGGATTTAGAAAATTCTAACAGCTAGCAGCTTCTACCTGCAAAGCATATGCTTGCCCACTGAGCTGCAGCCATTCCCATAATGATCACATTTAACACTATCTTAGTCTCATCCACCCCTAATTATGACTTGGGAGAGCAAAGCAACTGGACTGCACAGAATAAATCAACAGGTTTTCACTTAGTTCATTCTACACTGTAGTGTGAAAGTGTCATTCCTGTTAGTCAATTTTACAAACAGAATAGAGAACAACTTGGTTTAAAATTGCTGAAATGTCAAGGCTTGGATCCAGGCATGGATTCAAGAAAAGAAACTGAAATGAAATTCCCTATCTCCTTGCAAGCAAAAACTGTCCTCCTATCCCATGCCATTGAATCAAGACTGAGACCCCGGAGGAGTGGCTTTCAGGAGAAGGATGCAAGGGACTAGTGTGGGGAAGAGTTAAGAAGCCCTCTTGGAAAGCATAAATTCTATTTAAATCTTGAAATAATAAAAAAACACTGCCTTCCCACAAGAAAACATACCAGGTAATCCTGAATAGAAGCAATGCTAACAGCAGATTTTCTCCACTGCCTCTGATACACAAGGTCAGAATCAAGGTCGTACGTTTGAGCTAGTGACAATGCTTCTCCATACTCTTCATTATCAATCTAGAAACAAAGCATACAGAAATTACAGTAAATCGTCTGAACTCTGTTACAAGAGAGAATGAGTGCAATGTAAGAAAAAGAAAAACTATCTCTTTTTTTTTACACCACATGGGGAAAAAGTATTCTTAAATGATTCTATTTACAAATCCTCTGGCTTGGGAGGGAGTGAAGAGGCAGGCCCAGCTCCATCAAGGAATGCCTGAAGAAGAAGAGCCCTCCCTCCATGCCATCTGCCCTGGTCCAGAGGCCTCAGAGGGAGAGAAAAACCACTGGACCTCATCCCCTTCCCCACCACCATCCCCTTCTCCTTTTGTGTCGTGTCTTTTTAGATTGTAAGCCTGAGGGCAGGGAACCATCTTAATTAAAAATAATAATTGTAAGCCACTCTGAGAGCCTTTAGGCTGAAGAGCGGGGTATAAATACCATAAATAAATAAATAAATAAATAATCTATGACAAATTGTTCATTGTTTCTTTTTTTCTTCCTTATATAGGTTTTTTTTAATACGATAACAAAGAAAAAAAATTTGGTCGTATATTATTATTATTATTATTATTATTACCCTGCTTTTTGCCACAGCAATCAAAGCGGCTTTCAGTATTTAAAACCATACAACAATATATATAAATACCCCCCTTAAAACGGAATTAAACAAATTACAATTAAAATTTACATAACAATTAAAAATAGTTAAATAACATTACAACAGTTCCCAACAATAACAGTGGCAGAGCGGTTGTCCTATGTGCTGACGTGGGGGGATATTTTTGGCCAAGTGATTTATTCTGGGAAGGCTTGCCGAAAGAGATCCGTCTTGATGGCTTTTTTAAAGCCACTCAGGCTGGTAATTTGACGGATCTCATCTGGCAGGCCATTCCATAAAGTGGGAGCGACTGCAGAAAAAGTCCTCTGGGAGGTCGCAATCAATCTGGTCTTCACTGGTTGCAATAGGTTCCTCCGAGAGGATCTGAGTGCACGGGGTGGATTATATGGAAGCAGGCGATCCCTTAAATAAGTTGGGCCCAAGCCATGTAGGGTTTATAATATATTGCTGATTCCTGAAGAGGGGAAGCTATTCTTTATTATCTCAGCTTCGTTTAGAGAGACTAAAACAAAAGGGGTGTATATTTTGTTTTCAAACAACTAATTTTTACACATTGTAGGAAAAATGTTATTAAATGAGCGTAATGTTTGCATCTGATTGTGAAGCATGCAAATGTCTTGATACAAGATGGGCAAAGATCATGTTTATACCAGATTGTCTTATAAAAATGATTTGATACAATTTTTACATTCTAAGTGTGTTTTAAGAAATATACGTTTTATATATTTAATTGGTTTTCTCTTTTTTGTTGTAAAGGCTCTCAGTATGGAATTTTGAAATTCTAGAACACAATAGGCACAATAGGACACTCCAGGGATTTAGAGAAATGTTTCTCTCATTTTTCTTTGCTTATCAACTACATCCCCTTTCTTTTGATTTAGGGATTCAACATATAGGTGATAAAAATGGGCAATAGGATACATCCCAAATATATAATAATAAGTGTGCATACCACTAACTCTTACATAGTAACCACATGGCAATAGTTGCACAAACCTAAGGGAAAGATTTCTTTGTTTTGAAAATGGGGAAGCGGGACATGAAACCCTAACAGCAAAAGTTTTTCCTTATGGAAAGGTAACAAAACATCCAAACATTTATCAAAGGGGGGGGGGGAATCATGAGAAAGAGCCCACCTATACATTTCTTTCTTTTTTGCAAAAGAAAGAAAGCCTTTTCTGACCTAAACCTGAAGATACTACTGAAGGTTCTACTACTGTTCATGGTACATGATTTCCAATTCTCAATTTCCTTGTAAACATGGACTGTATGGTGAACATGAATTAATTAACACAAATCTGTTTCCAACCACCACAAATCTGTTTCCACCCATACCCTGAGAAAATTTGTTTGGAAATCCTTCTAAATCAATGCAGCCAAAATCTAAACCTTAACAGGCTTAGATATGGAAGCTGGTTAACACAGCAAAAAAGTGTTGGACTGTATGCAACAAATTAATACTTCTCAATAGGGAAAAAGAAGGACAGACACATGTTTTGTTCTCACCTTTCTCTGGTATAGCTCCTCAGGAGTTGTGGATCTCAGATTCACAAGACGGTAATTTTTTATAATAGTGCGTGGACGTTTCCTTGGAGGAGCAAACCTCTCCATTTCAGTCACAAAATACAGGCCTTGCTTAATATATCCAAAATATCGAGCTTTGGCAGAGGTTTCATCATCTGAATCAGAATCATCATCTCCTTCATCTTCATCGGCAGGTCTGCTATCCAAGCGCAATCTCTTGGGAGCCAACTTCACCTCACACTACAAGAAAACCAATTATTACCAAATAGCACAGCATATCACACTTAGGTCGGTCAGGAGTTTGTTGGACAAAAAGAGGCAATAAGCCTCCACAATTCCCAAAGCACCAGAAAAATTAATTTCCTTTGAAGCAGCCAGCAGTAGCCAGGTTATTATGCTGGATGGACTAATAGTGCATTCCCAGGCATAGATACCTGGTACATTTCAACAGACTAGAACATTTTCGATTTGAATATTTCTTAAGAGGACCTTAAAAGTGTGAAATTCTAAAAACGGAATCCTAAGGAGTCTAATTCACCAACAGTTTAGAAGAGCAGATACTCAAATAAGTGCAATCAACAGATGATTATGCTGCACTCTAAAAGAACTCTCTAGATTTTTTTATATGCAACTACATACATTATGCCTGGGATTATATGGAGGGAAATGACAACTTAATGGCTAACATTTTTACAGTAAACATGCCTTTAAAAATAACTACATAAAGCAGCATTTCAGAAGAAGATGCTCTGCTCACTAAAAAGACTTCTTTAAAATATCATTCCCTAAATTACCAAGTTAAGAAATATGAATACTACAGATTCTTATATTTAATCCTCCTCGGCAAAACTGATCACTGTAAAAAAAAAAAAAGTTAGATTTTCTCACTGGAATTACTTTAAATTCCATAAACTTTCCCATAGTAAAGCATCTGTCTGGGGTGCCCCCCCACTTCACTCCAGTTGTGGGTGTTTTTCAATTTAAAAGTCTTTCTAGAAGGCTATTAAAAGAATGGCAAAAGGAGCTGTACTACACATCTTAAATATAAATTGAGTCTCAGTTAATCCAGTATGGGGGACTCTTGCTTAACAAGACAACAGCTACTATAGCCCATTGTTTATGTTGTTGCTAATAGCTTATTTTAAAAATTAATTTTAATTCTAATGTGTTTAATTCTGCTTTAAGGGGGGATTTTGTAATATTATATGTTATAGGTATTGTATGTTGGATGTTTTAACTACAAAAAAGCAGGGTACAAATAAAAGTTGTTTGTTTTGTTTGTATTCTGATGCAGCAGGTGATAACAATGAACCACTCAATACAGTATTTGTTAGTTATACTGTGTGAAGTGCTGAGTTGAAAAAAATACCTAAATCAGGTATTAACAACCCATGAGAAGCCATCAGATTATGTGGAAATGGAGATATGGGGAGTCATTACAGAGCCCTGTAATAGTCTGTAATATAGATGTGCTCCAATACTACAGACAAAAATTATTAATTCATTTATTCAATTTAGAGTCTTTCAGATTTTTAAATAATACACATTGCCTATCCATCAGGCGGGATCAGAAACTTTCACTTCTATATTTGCGTTATTTCATTTTATCCAAGACTGGCAAACTGTCATTAGTCTAAACTATGGTTTGTTTTTTTGTTTGTTTTAAAAAGCCAATATCAAGCTAAAGGTTCTGAAGCGTGCTTGTTTCAAAAAAAGTTAATTAACTAGAACCACATTTTGGCATTCAGATGTAACATTACTCTGAAGCAAAAGCTTCTGATCTTCTGCTGGCAGCTGTATCAGAAATGGAGAAAACACTGGCTCACTGAACCTTGTTTCTGTCGTGATAAACCACAGTTTGTCAAAATATCTGAACTGGCCCATTGCAGAATGACATTTCTTTCCTTTTTTTTATTTTGATAAATAAAGTCTGTTTGGAATGTTATTATTATTTTGCTTTGTGTTTTTTTTTTTAACATGCAATAGAGGGTTAAAAGTCGCAGTATTAGATAGTCAACATTTCTCACAAATAAAAATAAGGCACTTCCTAGGTTTTGCACATGCTTATTACCTCCAAACTCAGGAACCCTCCATCATGTGCTGATGTAACCTGAGGGGAACTTTCAAACCATTCACAGGATTTCCCTAAGAGGTTTTTCAAGGTCTTCACTGATGACACTGTCAAAGCACCAGAACAGCGAGCCAGGATGACAGCATTCTCCGCCCACCAATTTACATCTATCAGTGAGTAAAGAGATTCCTTGTCTAAAATGGGAGAGACAAAAAGGGAGAAGGATTTCAAGTATTAGAAAAAGAACTTCTACAGCTTTCAATTACTCAAGAAGAAAACCTTTAGAAGGTTACCCTTATGCAATGTTGATATATTGTTAAAGTCTCACTTCACTACATTTTAATAGTATTATTTTACGGTTATCTCTGGATTAGCTAAAGCAGAACTGAATAATTAATTATTCTGACAGACCTTCTACGTTATATTTTTAAAATAAAGTATATTAAACATACCTAGTCACACAAATGAGGGTGAAATTTTAAAAATTTATAGGAATGATCATTGCTTATGCCTTCTCTGAGACTTTCCCTCTGGCAAATGGTCAAAGCATTATTTATGCGATCCAGATGGTTATCATCAACGCTTACCAGCTGAAAAATGAGTTGTGATCTCAGGGGAGAAATATCTACAAGTCTTCTCTGCAAAGAAAGTGCGGTCTCACCCTCAGTATTAGTCATTCTAATAGCAAAGTCAGGAAGCTGAGTAGCTACCAGCCACGAATGAAACACCCAATGGAAGAACCTGAGAGCTTACCAAATGTTGTAGACATCTGAGTCTATCCACATTGTATTTGGGTGGGAAGTTTAAACAGGCACAACTTTGTGTCCCCCAGATGTTTTGGACTGCAATGCATTTCCAGTGTTGAATGGGTGTGAAGAGAGTTGTAGTTCAATGCATCTAAAGGGCCCCACATTGGAGAAGATTGGTCTAAGTGGTTCCCAAATTTGATCCTCCAGATGCTTTGGACTTCACCTCCCACAAATTCCTGACTGTTGGACAAACAGGCTGGGACTTCTGGGAGCTGAAGTCAAAAACACCTGGAGGACCAAAGTACAATGCTTCTGTGGCAAACTGTTCAGGGCTATGTAGTGGAACACTCAAATGAATAGGCAGGAAATAAAGGCAATAAAGGCACTTGTTCCAAAAATAAGCTACTTTCACAGGGAGTTTGTGTAAAGTCATATAAAGCTCTCATGTCTTTATGGCCTGAAATACACATAGGAGCATAAGAAGCTGTCTTATACTGAGTCAGACAATGGCTCATGTACACCAGTATTTCCATCTTTTGACCAGCCTTCATTCACTAGGTTTTTAGGCAGGATTTTTTTGTAGCTCTATATGGAGTTGTCATCAAAGTATTTCCCAGGCCTGACCACACTTAACTTCTGAAGTCAGACAAGACAGGATACATTTTGAGTGATACAGTGGTATATGCTAGGATTGCCACTTAAATGAAACACTGCCCAAATGCAGGAAGAGTATGTCCCCCATTTTAAGGAATACTCAACACTATAAAACGATGTATTATATCCCCACCATGGGCCAAAAGTCCCAAAATGGACTTTTCTAGCAACTATGACATTTGACATTTTAATATTATAGTTTTTTATTTTTTTAACACCTTAACAGAAGGAACTGAGTTAACAACAACAAAAATCTGTTCTCTCTCTTTCTCTCTTACAAACAGGCACACAGAGTAAGTAGATCATTACACAAACCTCTAATTTTCTTCCGTTTTTCAAGAGACAGCCTCCATTCTGGCTTGATTTCATCATAACCTGGCTATGAAAAACAAACACACCATGCATTTTTAATCACGTACCCATGACATCTCTCTCTTCAAATGCAATATAAATTCTTTCTAACATTATGCCATGCTGCTCTTGAATGTGATGAAGTGAACAATCACAAAAGCGACTTGTGACAGGATGAGGTGAAAAAAGCCTATACCCCAGCTGTGTTTGGACACAGCAAGCCACACTTTGCTCTAATCAACCCTAGGCAGGGGAGATGATGGTGAATTATAACCAGAAGAGTATCTCATGAACACTTAAGGGGCTGACAAATGTCTCCCACCATAGGAGACTACCATTTTACAAGGTTTCCATACATTGTAAATAATACCAAAAAGGTACTATGGAAGCACACCAAGAGGAGTGGAAAGGAGAAGGAACTGAATAGCACAGAACAGAGTTATCAACAATATTGTTGCAATGAGGTGAAGCTACATCGATACTGTATACACTATTACAAGACACAACAGTTTGTAGGCATAATAATAAAAGGTCACCCAACACCAAACAAATTCAAAGTGTCATGGAGGTGATTCAAGTATAACATATGAATTGGATCCAGTTTTTGGAAAGATAAAACATGGGAGGTTTTTTTTTTCAGTCAGCAGATGTGGATAGCACAAACTATTTGCTCTTAGGTTCTGTTTCAAACAATGTAAAAGATTGTTCCCAAAATGATAAATACATTTAAAAGAAAGTAGGCTATGTAATTTTCAGATTTCTATTGTAATTTCAGTCAAGGGTTACAGCCATTCCTAGACATGGCTTTTTGTTCTGTAAGGGTTTTGTTTCACCTCGTTCTTCAGTCACTGCATAAGAATGATGCATCTAATGAGTTTCTACTTCCAAAATGCATTCAGCTGTCAATGAGTTCTTGCATGATTAGGGATTCATTTCTAAGCCTCAGACTACAAAGCGTACAGAAGGCAAGATTAGTATGACAAGACAAATATTAGCAACACAAAACTTTAAAAAAATTAAATAAAAACCTAGCCACACATAAAACAAAGAGAAACCTGTTCCTGCAGCATGGCAGGAAGTGTTTCCTCCAGCTGTGTGTGTGTGTGTGTTGTGTTAATGAATATGAGACATCCCAATTTCAGTGGAGTGGTGAATCAGCTCTATGTTTTTGGCCACAGTGCAAAGGAGCTATTCGAGGTCCTGAATCCCTCTGAATTTCCTTTTTCCTTTAAAAACATCTCTTCAAACTTAAAAATGAATGTAGAGTGCAGCTGCAGCTAAAATGCATTGCAAACTGATAGGTTTAATCAAATCCATCTCTTTTGTTTATTATGGCTGAATCAGACATGTAACCTTGCACTGAAGGAGTGTGAAGCACCAAAAACGATCAAAAATATGTTCTCTTTGAAATTTGAATCACATAAGAATACTTACCATATGATGAGCATCTCTTTTTCTTTGACAATAAATGCTGGGATACATAGGGATGTATTCCCTGTATTAGTATTCCTTCTCCAAGGTGCTTGGGACCAGAAGTGGTTTCAGATTTCAGATTATTAATTTATTTATTTATTTTTATTTTGGAATATTTGCATATTCATAATTAGATATCTTGGAGATGAGATTGGTCTAAATATGAAATCCATTTATGTTTCGTATGCTGCTCATACACATAACCTGAAGGTAATTTTATGTACAATTTTAAAATAATTTTGTGCATGAAACAGCTTTTGGGCATGTTGAACTACTGAAAGCAAAGGTGTCTCAGCCACCCATGTAGACAATTTTGGATTTTGGAATATTTTGCATTTCAGATAAGGGATGTACTATCCAATTTTACTGTGGCATAAGATCTACCTGACAGTGGGTGATTACATGGATGAGCTTGACTAGCATTTTGTGGTGATTGTAAATCAGAGATGAACAGCTACTTGTCCTCCCAGAGTCTATTGAATTCCAACTCCTATCAGTCCTCACCAATAGGACTGGTAAGGAATGATAACACTGAGGTCCAGCAACATCTGGAGGATGTCAGGCTGCCCTCTCCTGCTTTAATGCAGCACACCGCTCTGATATAAATATATATAAAGCTTTTAAGTGTAGATACCTGAAGACATCAAATAATTACAGGACAATCATGTGTATAAGGAAAAATTAATTAATACATCACGAGAGAATTTCAGAAGTAATCCTCCATATGCATGCCTGCAAGTAAGTCCATTCCCAAACTGACATGTAGGCATTGTACTATCAATTAACTAATTAAATCCACATAAAATTAAGATGTTCTGATGGGTTCCTCCCCCCCTCCCAAAAAAAGGTATACTTATTTCTCAGTGATCTAGTAATGTACTCTAACAGGCATACCTCTTTTGTGGGTATTGCATTTTGAAAAGTTTCTCCCTCACTCCCAGTGACAGGCAATCCCACACAAGAATCATGTCATTCAAGATATTTACAGATTTTTATTAGCCAAATACCTGTTCACTTTGTTCCCATTCTCCTTGTTGTCTTAGAGAAGGAATTCCCCAGATGGTCAGTTTTCCAGAGAAATGGATTGCTGCTAGCCGAGTACCATCTGGAGAAAGGCTCATCTTGAAGACACCATCCTATCAATATTTCAATTAGTGATCAAACAAGAACAAAAACAAAAATTCAGAAGGAGTATTAACCTCATTAATCCTAAGTCACTGTCAATGAATTTTTCCATTTCTCAGGGGCAGTACAGACAGCCCTGAAAGGGCAGTCACCCCTTTCTGCTCCCAAAAGAGGACACAGCAACCAAACTGTGCAGCTTCTGGGAGCCCTAAAAAGTACCCACTCCTGGCTGGTTATTTTTAGGGTGTGTGTGCGCAACACCATTGGTGCCCTCACACGCACTGATGATGTACACATGGTGCAGTGCCATTTGGAGGCTGTGCCATGCGTACATCTTCATGGTGGCCCCCATGTGGACAGGGGTGAGCCATGATGATGCCACCGATGAGCGGGAGGGCTCGGGAGCGTGCAGGCGCTCCGCATTCTTGAGCCCTAAAATCGGTACCAGGACAGCACTTTTTGCCCATCTATATTGGGTCTTGGTTTCCTTTCACAGGTCCTTCTCATGTTGTAAACATCTGAGATGATCTTCCCCATTTTACAATTAAATTAAAACTAATATTAGTAATATCAACAGCTCCCAAGATTAACTGGGCAATCCTATGTGTGTCTACTCAGATGTAAGACTCATTATGTTCATGAGATTGCACCCTTAGAAATGTGAACTATGATTTTATTGTTTTTTGTGGAGCTTTCGGGCTATGTGGCCATGTTCTGGAAGAGTTCCTTTCTGACATTTCTCTGAAGATGACAGCCACAGATGCTGGCGAAACGTCAGAAAGGAACTCTTCCAGAACATGGCCACATAGCCCAAAAGCTCCACAAAAAACTATGGATGCCGGCCATGAAAGCCTTCGACTCCATATGATTTTATTATTGCAAATTCCAAGAACTCTATGACTCAAAAATATGCACAATTGTTCCTAGATTTTTGTTTTAATTTCTCTATTGGGGAATAGTGCTTAGAAGATATTGGCGCAGTTTCTGGGGGAAATTATGAAAGAAGTTTAAGAAGAATGGCTAACCACAGAAATCCATGCACTGTGGGAGAAGGCTTTCCAAATGCAAGCATTCTTGCAATATTATTTTTAATACCGGTTTCTAAGGAAGGCCATGAATAATGTTATTGCAGTGAAGCAATATTGTTCGCATGACACAGATGTTCCAACCAATTTCGGATAATCAAGGTTCTGTAAATTACCAGTGTCAAGCACTACTGCCCTGAATTCTCCATGAATTTCAGGGAACTGGGGAATGGAGACATATCTCCTCTCAGTGGGCACATTTGGACACAACAGCAAGTCAATATTTCCCGACTAAAAGCTCCACCTAACAGTGTGTCAGGTTTATCTCTCCACAGAAAATTAGAGAAATAAACCAAGAACAAATTGTATGTTACTTCTCATAATGGGTTGATGCATTATATGGAACCAACCATACTATGTTAAAGATCACTGAAAATGCAACTGTTCTGGAGAAGTCCTGTGGTATATTTTAATACTGTCTCTAGTAAACAGATCACAAAGCAGCACAGTGACCCAAAACTATGGCTTCTTCAAAGTCATGTAATCATCTAGAATAGAATAGGATAATAAGTATTCTCCTCTGACAAGGTTGTCATGTTGTATCCCACTGTAAGGGGTAGTGCTCATCCCTGCTACTAAGCCGATGAGCCAACACTGTCAAAGACTACTCTGTGGGTCATGTGGCCAGCATGACTGCACAGAACGCTCTTTACTTTCCCACCAAAATGGTAACTATTTATCTCCTTACGTTTACATGCTTTCAAACTGCTAGGTTGGCAGAAGCTGGGACCAGTGATGGGAGCTCACCCCATCACACAGCCCTTGGGCCTTGAACTGCCTACCAGCTAATCTTGCAATCAACAGATTCAGCATCTTAACCAATTGAGCCACCTGATCCCTACAAAAAATAGGATTGGGCTAAGAAAAGGACTTCATTTTATTTTATTTATATTCTACTTTTTGAAAAGTGTGAAATTATTTAAATATATAACTATAAAACCAAAAATACACCCACCCCAATAAAAATGACTCCTTGCAACTGGTTAATCATTAAATGTCTGTCTGAATAGGTAAGTCTTTGCCTGCCTGCCCAATTGCTAGTAAAAGGGGCCCAGCCTAGCCTCCTATGGAAGGGAATTGCATAAGCCCTGAGGAGACTCTCTCGTATGTCCTCACCAGACGAGGCTATGACGGTGATATGACGAAAATAAAGTCCTTCCCGCAAGGATGTTAAAACATTGACAAGTTCATATAAGGGAGGGATGATCTTTCATATAGTCTGGACCTAAGCTTTTGGGAGATCAGAGTGGTTTACAAAGACACAATCTGTATGCTAAGGATGATAACAAACATTTCATGATCTGTCTGGAAAATATAAAGTAAGCCCATTTATCTCATATGAATTTACATTAACTTTACCATGACAGACCATTTCATTTTACTGCAAAAACTGGATAGATAAAATATTCGGAACAAACAATACCTATAAATAAATAACAGAATGTGTGTGTGTGTACACATATGTGTACACGTATTCATGTGTCTGTGCATATGCAGGTAATTGTGCTTCCAAGCTCTTACTTTTGTCAGATGTGGCCATTTACTACAGGGTCATTAGGTGGAAACGGTAACAAGCAAATCCTAAATATGCTACGCTGCAGCCAACTTAGGAAATACCACTTAGTTCTATGCTGCCAACTTTATTTTATATATATAGAAGCTGTCAGGCAAAATCGTTGAAAACTCTGGAGCAGGTTTTATTATGCTGACAGTATTGAGCTCTATTCTGGGTGTCTGACAACTAGAAAATAGGCTGGACGAGGACCAAATGAATCCATACAAGACAGAAATGATTGTGGTTGGGGATACGTCAGTTCCAAAGATCCCAGTAATGATGAAATCCACCCCCTTGTAGTTGAGTAGGAATATAACCTAAGGGCACATGCCTTGTTGTGGAACTTCTAGTAGACATCATAACCAATGATGCATCATTACACGGTAGAGTGGCTCCCCAAGAGACATGGGAGCCTGGTAATCATCCTTGTTTTCAAAATTACAAGTAGAGGCTACTGTAAGATATTTTGTGCAGAGACTGCTCTTGACATATGTTGCCTTAAAAAAAAGCAATGACATACACACACCCTCCATTACCTGTTCTCTTCCTTGCCTGCTGTAAAATTTGAGATTCATAATCTTGAACAACGACCTTCTCTTAGCCTGTTGAGAACAAAACAACTTCAAAAATTCACTTGTAATATGTTTTGTTCATTCAAAGAAGCAAAACAAACCATAGCAATGGCAAATAAAATAGCACAGTTTCTCATTTAAAAAGTATGAAGACTTCAACTCTTTTCTAAACTATATATGCTAGAAAATAAGTTCAGGGTTCTTGGTATTGTTCCTGATTCTACCTCCAGATGCAACTTTCAACTAGCATAATATCATGCACAGGAGGGTACAGTTAGGATTCTCTTCTACTTTTTCTAAGTGTCCCCACTGATGCTTCTCACTTCTTCCTCAATGCAGAATCATAGAATCATAGAATCATAGAATCCTAGAGTTGGAAGAGACCACAAGGGCCATCCAGTCCAACCCCCTGCCATGCAGGAACTCCAAATCAAAGCATCCCCGACAGATGGCCATCAACTCCAAATCAAAGCATCCCCGACAGATGGCCATCCAGCAAAATCCATTAACAAGAAGAAAGAGGACATACAGTACAAAATGCTTTTTGATCTTTAGTGCCAGGAAGACTACAAAATAGCAAAAAATATCTGGCCCTTCCAAATACATTCTAGGCTTAATATGATAAGTACAACAAAAAATAGATGGACCTCTCCATTTCTGTGTTCTTTCAGAGCTAAGGAAGGAATGTAAGTGCTCTGGGAAACTAATGGAAAAGCAGCAGGGCATTCAACACTCTTTAGGAATTATGAAAGGTTTAGCAAGCAATATAGCAATAGCAAGTATGTATCAGTGCACTTAAGCACTTCCTAAGCAGTTTACAATGTGTAACCTAATTGCCCCCAATAAGCTGGATACTCATTTTAATGACCTCGGAAGGATGCCAGGCTGAGTCGACCCTGAGCCTCAGCTGGTACTGAACTCACAATCGTGTGTTTGTGAGTGAGTGGCTGCAGTACAGGCATTTAACCACTGTTCCACCAGTTTCCACGATAAACTCACATTATTGATTTTGACATATAAAATACTTCCGGCCTTCTAGGTCCAGATTGCCTGGGGGACTGTCATAAACTCAAATAAAGGCCCAAAACACACAAGCCAAGTAAGGCAGCTTCTGACCGCTTTGGGGTTGTGATGTTTATATGATGCATGCTCCCCAAAGTGGCTGGAAGCTGCATGGAGGCCATGCCAAGACAGGAAAAGCCAGCACTTTGAGGAACAGATTAAATTCACCCCTGCTGGCAGCCTGCTAACTGGCCGTGCAGTCACTGCAGTTCTGACTCAATCATAAATGAGTGCTAAATGCCCTTCATGGCTGTCTACTTCGGGCCAAACACAATCATTCAATTCTTCAATATCTATGTCAAATCCAGACTGCACACCCATGAAGAAGACCTAAAGGAAGAGCATGTAATGTGCAGCTCATGGGCTACATGCAACTCACGGATGATGTGAGACTACTCCTCCCCATCAAGTCCTTTACTTCAAGTCCCCTGAAGACCCTAGATTGTCATGCACAATTTTAATATGATTTTTTCAGGAAAAACAAAAATGTTAAAAGGTGCCTCAGATCTGTAGGTGGAGTGACAATACTGGTGATCCACGTCACAATACCCTTCCTGTACATGTAAAGAGATACTGTTCACATGTCACTGACACAGACTGTGCATCTGCCAATTGCACAACCAGTATATATATGTAGATCTTCTTTCACAATCACAACTGTTATAGTATTCAATTGGATCAGGGGAAATAATTGCCAGTTATGGCCTTCCAGAAGAAAGATATGGAATGCAATGGACACAACTCGTTGGACAAAGGAAATAAACATCCAACTCTACAACAGAGAATTGTATTTTAGAACAGATGTTCACACTTAAATTATCCTATAAACTATCTAAATATACTCAAATGATACTTACAGTCCCAATATCGTCTTCGTAACTTGTAACCTGCTTGTAATACGGTGATCCTGAAAGAACCCTCCACGCTGATAAACCGCAACTACTCGATTTAGATGGACCGCCATCATCATCATCTGTTTCACATCCACCTACAATCAAAAGTCTGCCCCAAAAGGATAGCACAAGTCTTACTTTGATTGTCTCCAGTTCTCACAATCTGCTTTGTAACGATGAACAGTTGTCATTTTAAAACCATCACAACACTTCCCATCAGTGGCAATTTGATGACTAGTGAATTATTTATATCACACTTAAGAGTTCAATCATTTGGGCTTCACAATTTCACATTTCCTATTTCAATCAGTTATTCAAAGAAAAAGGAAGAAATAATGAAGTTTATTTTATTTATTTTTTATTTTTAACTATCAAAGGCTGCAATCCTAGCAGTCTGCTATTCAAAGTAATTGCCTGTTATGATGTTTGTTAGTTTTCACAGAACTCATCTTCAATTAAAAAGGATGTGTGGTAAGGAGGTATGGCATTTTTTTTTATCCAGGCAAGACTATGACAGAAAATTCTGCATTATTCGTCTTTTTTTTTTCAGTTGGCAACATATCGCCATCTAGCGTTTAAACTATATAGGAAGGATCTGTGGAGTATGCAGCTATAATGACTAAAGAACAATATTAACCAACAACTCCCAACCCTTTGAATCAAACAAACCCAAAGCACCATGTTTTGCTTTCACAACTCAGGTTACCACATAAAAACAAACCAAATTCTTCTGCAAAATACTATAGCAGTACAGAAGACACTTTACAACAGTCTTCTCTTCAGAGCGTTCTGTTTACTGGATGATCTAGAAGAGCAATAAAGGGTAGCAAGCCAATCTTGAGATGTAAGGTTACAATCTATGAACACTTACTTGGAGGCAAATCTCTCTGACCTCGGAGTAAACCTTTATGGGATTTCAGTATTAATGTGTCACATAAAATCTATTAAAATTTGTTTTGCTTTGTTTTGAAGATTTTAAACTTAAAATGCAAAATGGTAGAGTAGGCCCTCTCTCACAAGCTTTTGGAATTTATACATATACTTTATATTCCCATAAACCCCAGATACCATGGCCACTGGTGAAGAATTAGGAAGTTCTACGCCAAAAGAAATAGAGGACCTTAGGTTACCTAAATTAAAGGATTTGATGGGGATTTTTCTTTTTGTGCAGAGGGATCAGAAAAAGAATGAATTGTGAAGAAAACGTATTGAAAAATAATTAAAGCCGATGATAAGATAGATTGTGCTAATCTGCTTTAAGAAATCTTAAAGGAAAGTATTATCACATATGGATACCATCAGGTGGAATTGCAAAGATGCACAGACCAAGGACCAGCACATGTACCAAAATTAAAGCGTACATATGCATTATGTATACCATGATAGAGCGGATTAGGAAAGTATTATTTAAGCTGGTAATAACCTATTCTGACACTCATTCATATTTCATCAATAATACAAAATAACAGTCATAACGGGTTGACAAAATCCATAGGATAATGTAAATAGTAAAAAGGAAGGTCTCTAAATAAAAACTGATAGTGAAAGTAATAAAGAAAAATGGCTGAACAGTGTAATCTGAAGCATCATTTCTTGCCTTTACAGTGGGTCCACTGCATCAGCAGACTAGCAACCCACAGATTCAATCACCCATGGATCATCATGCCCAATATTATTCAATTGTGGCATCTACATGAAGATGCGCTGACAGAGACATGCACATGTCATCTCCCATTTGATAACATGGGGTGCAATCGTTCGCATTTGCATCCATCGATGGGAAGGAAGAAGCAAACCCCCACTTATGGGAAGGGTCCACCGTATATGCTTAATCTAATTTTTCTTACACTGTACAGCACAGCCTCTAACAAAGCAACAATCTAGAATTTCTTTATATTTACTTGTAGCCAATGATGTTTTCAGTTACAATTTCAGATACAGGATGTTTCCACCAGTGAAAAGGAGGCAATCATCATTTTGTCCTATATGCCCCTGTGCCTTCCACCCTGAAAATCTCTTCTGGTAAGTTTGGAGGACCCTCCAGAACAATATGGGAGACATAGGAAGAGAATGCAGATAAAAAGAGATGAAAACACACCTCCCACATTCCCAGCAAGAGTCCTCAATGGATCATTTGAAAACAGTATGAAGACCACAGTTTTAAAAAAGCTTTTCTATTTAAACCTTTGGAGGAAGCAGTCCCCCTTTTTCTACTTAAGAATGGTCGCTGCCAATTCTGTGGAACTGCAGCAAATTGCTTCTGTATTACTTGAAAAGACAGACCTTTAATGGTCAACTGTGATCATTCCAGTAAGAGGAGAAAATCCAACAGTCAGTCAGTGTACTGCCAATTGTAATAATGTTGGCAGAGAAACTCCTGACACAAAATACTGCCATGCCAAATCATCGCCCTTACAAATGCTTTCCTTCTGGACTATCTATCACTCATCCCAGTTCTCAAACTGTGAGGCACGGCCATAAGGTACGGGAGAGCAAACTGAGAGAAAGGGACAAAGTTCCTGCACACTTTTTAAAAGAATGTATGGACCACATTTTAATCTCACCAGAACTATAGCAAACAGCCTTGCAGCATTTTAAAGACTAAAAAATTTGCTACTATTTCAGATACCAAAAGTGTCTGTAGCTTTTGCTACAATGAACCTCCCTTGCCCCAAAGAGTATTGCAGAATAATTTGACTGAAGACCAATCAGCTTCAAACCCTAGGCAAGCAGTTTGGGACTCCAAACAGTTTCTCAAGTTAAGCTGTAAGAACTCATTCTAATATTGAAAAGAAACTTAAGATCCATATTGGTTCATGTGACAACAATAAATGTGGCTTTTTATATATACACTTGTCCCCCCACATTCGCTAGGGTTAGGGGCACAAGACCCCCGTGAATATGGAAAAATCGCAAATGACAAAAGCACCATGTTTTACCTGAGAGGACACTTCTCTAGGAATCTCTAGGTCCTCCAGTGCAATTCAGTGGCCAATGTCCGACAGACACTGACCACAGAACTGCACTGGAGGAGCTACAAATGTCTAGTACTGAATTTACTCCATAGGAATTTCTAGGTCTTTCAATGCAACTTTTAGTTAAAGTTGACCAAAGAGTTGCATTGGAAGACCTAGATATTCCTAGAAGGAACATATTAATCAAATCCATGAATAATCAAATCCGCAAATATCAAAGCTGTAAATATGGAGGGACGAGTGTATATGCATATCCATATTCAGAACTCATACAAATATCTTTCTTTATATTATCATGGTTTTTTAAACAATTAATGTATTTGTAAACGATATTGTAGTGAGCCTTCCATATTCATGGATCCCTAATCCATGGATTCATACATCCACAGTTTGAAAATATTTTAAAAATATATGTAAATTCCTAAAAGCAAACCAGTATTTGCCATTTTATACAAGGGACACCATTTTACTATGTCATTGTGTATAATTCTGCTCTGTTTCCATTTTTACATTTCTATCCCCTAGAAGTACAAGAAGTACCGGTTTGGTGTGTGATCAATTTCCTCCTTGAATCCAGTATAGAATCTTTCAATTTCTTCTTCTGCCTCTGTAGTTGAGCAAAGACTTGGACCAATGTCATGATTCCGTCAGACTTTGCATTGTCTTTTGATTGCTTTTCAACATCTCTCCTCAATATAAATGTCACCCATTTCTCCTTAGGTTTTCATTTCCTGAGTAAAAAACTATGGACCTAAACAGACGGCCCTAAAGGGGTGGCGTCATGCCACCCCTTTGAGCGCTAGATCAGGGCTGCGGCAACTGCATGCCACAGCCCCGATCCAACGTTTTTCTGGGCTGAAAAGAAGCGGCAAAATGGTGCTTCTTTTTGGCCTGGAAAAAGGGTGCCCTGGCTGCTGCTTTCAGAGCTCCTTTTGGTGTGCAGCATGTAGTTGCCACGCCACCATAGTGCCACACCACTGCCCGCCATCTGGGCAGGCAAACAGCATGTCAGCAGCTAGGGGGCAAAATTGGGGTGTGCGGCACTTTTGGCTGGTCTGTTTAGCCTCTATGCAATTATATGACTCAAAATATCCCATTTCTGTCCACTTTAGCTCACTCACCACAAGTATTGTAATGTTTATACATTCTTGTTTTACTATTTCTAGCTTCCCCTGATTCTTGCTTCTCACATTCCATGTTCCTATAATATGTGTTGTGCAGCTTTTGATATTGCTTTGGACTCTGAGCACGTCAACAGCTGAACATGTTTTTGGCTTGATTCCTAATGTGTCACTAGCCATAGCACTACCCATAGATGTCCGCTGCTGTACCCCGGTACCTCACTGAGAGCCATCCAACCTGGAAGTTTTGTCTTCTGGCACTAACTCTTGTTTCATTTTGGAATGTCTCATCATAGGGTTTCCATGGTTAAAAAAAAAACACTTCTAAATGAGATTTACCATGCTTCCCTCTGAACAACAGTAACAAGAGTTAGTTAGTTAGTTATGTTGTCACTACTGTGGTCTCTGAGATATCCTCTGCCAGTGTTACTCTCCCAACTGCCTTCCAGTAGCTTCCATTTACTTTGACTATTAAGCAAAAGCCTGTCTGACATGAGAGACCTTACCAGCAGCACTCACAAGAGCAAGCAATCCCACCACCCTGGAAAAACAGTGTCATATTTTCAACTATCTTTTCCATCCTTAGTGTCTAAAGCTCTGCTGGGGCTGGAATATATAAGCATGTCTAACTAACATGTTGTTTCTTGTTCTTACCACTCAGCTAAGGTTGAGTCTTAATCTTGTTGTGCTGTTTTTATTTCAATTAAATTTGTGCAGAAGGTCTGTGATGCCTCACTTGTAGTTCCTTAACATTTATTCTCTTAAGCAAAGTATGGAGAATATGTGATATTAGGTGTTAATTGACTCCTCTTCCCATCAGCCCTTCCCAGTCCTTAGCCAATGATTTTGAATAATGAGAATTTCAGATAAACATCTGAAGGCCATGTGTTCCCCACCCCTGTGATCTGAAATATTATGATGGAACTAGCTTGGAGATGGCAAAAGCCATATTGGCCAAGAAGAAATTTCTTCAGGCAAGTAGAAATTGCAACCTCCGTCAGGCTAGGTGGCTTCAGGAGGGAATCTGAGATTCTATCTTCCTATCCTCTTCTAGGTTGGGGAGCTCAGGCGGGTAGAGGAAGTTTGAGAAGACGCCCAGGTTTAAAAATATTACAGAAGCTCAGATCAGTGGTGTATACCCCAGCCTCATTTATAATGTAAACATCTTCTCTCAAGACAGGTGAAACTGCATGACAGCAAGAATAAAGCTGCCATAACAAGTTAAAGAAAAATAACGTTCACCAGAATAAAGAAGACATATGTATCATTGCAGCATACACTTGAATCTGAACAACGCTTCACAGAGCAGACAAAATGCAGGACACAGCTGATGAAGCTATATTAAGATGATGAGAGACAGAGAAATTAAAAGAACCTCAAAGCTTCACTAAAAGCCATGGATGAAGTCTAGACTCACTTATACATTATTAACATCTATAAGTCAAAAGCTTCAATAATAAAAAAGAAGCTGACAGGTAGCCTGAAGCTATCAACAATCCAGATATTTTGAGTTAAATGTGCCTAGAATGCTAGAACACATTTTATCCAATAGGGAGGAAAAGTTATACAGAGCAATGCAACTATTTGTTGTTGCTTTTAGCTTTATGTGCAAAAAGCAATAAGGCTTATACTAGAAAGGCTACTCAAACTGTTTTTTCCTTACTAAGCTACTAAAAAAAATAAGCACAATATAAATAAGATGCACACTGTTTATCTGGCCTGGAGCTAATATAATATTAGAAGCTTAATAAGCTGAAATATGTGCCAAGTCTTGCAGTTTCATGAAAGCTAGGATCTTAGAACAACTCTAGGCTCTAATCTAAGATCTCAATGTATTCTGATCCTGGAAACCATCTTTGGTCAGTCTTATGTAAAATGATTTTATGGTTAATTGGAGATTTCTTGAGTTAATTTAGAAACAGATGGCCTTCAAACAAAGGCACAAGTCACATGCACATCAGCTTTTTAAACTGAAATACATTCACATTGAACCAGGTCATATTTGCACACCATATTTCGTAACAATAAAATTTTAATTTTACAATACAATTCCCACCCAATCTATTGTCTCAAAACTCCAGAACAGCAAGAATTAATGATAAGGGAATTATTCATGGGATCTGATCTCCCCAGTCCCAAGGGTGGTAGCAGTCGAGTTTTCCTCCCGCAACATGCCTGGGTTTTCTAGTGTGTCCCTTCTCTGCATTCCGTTCTGGTTCCTGATTAGCCCCAGCACAAACAGAAAACAGGAAAGCACAGAATTTGAAGGAGTAGCAAGGTGGTTTTTTATTTTGTTTTGGAAAGAAGCAGAAAGTTAGCAATAGAAAAGTAAATTTAGGACGAAGTCAAGGAGAGATCTCAGAGATGCCTACATGGAGTAGAGGCAGGAACCAGAAAAAGGAGGGAATCCTCCCACTGCAGATATTCCCTCAAAGTCTATTTCCTGCCTATGGGAGTGACGAGGAGGAAGAAACCCACTTCAGGATGCCTCCAGTACCATCGCTGGAAAATGTTAATAGCTGTTTCAAGAGAGTTCAGATACCAAGTGATTATTTTCAAGGTGATTGTTTTTGTTGTTGTCATTTAAAATAGGGGGACAGATGGAAAGAAAGTGGGGGGAGAGATCTTGCAATGACATTGCAGTTATGAAAGTGGTGGCAGAAAGGGACATACTTCAAGGGTTGAAACTATGTGGCACTCTAAATGTGTATGAAATACAGCCCTCAGCATTCTTCACCATTGGCTATGCTGGCTAAGGCTGCTGAGAGCCGCAGCCTGACAATTGGCAGACTGTACAGTTCCCACCCCAGCATAGTTATTTGTGTACCTTTCGCCAACCATTAAAACTCATTGGGCTCTTTCTTTCAAAAATGTACATGAAACTATTTTCATTCAAAATATTATTATGCAAAATAACAGAGCTGAGGATATTAATACAAGAGGGAAATGACAATGAAATCTACAGGGCAGAGTTTGGCAGAGCCATAAAATTAGATTTGAAGGACAGAGATAACAATATCTTTGCATCTCAATTCAGATGTAACAATAAATGCAGGTTCACTGTGATGAGAACAAACTATACTGAGACACATTTTTGTTATTAGACAAAACAAGCTGAAGCTCAGGTATACCTGCTCTTTCTCCCTTTCATCTCTCTTTCACATGTGAGGGGGAAAGATAAGAAGCTTCCCTTTCAGATCATGCATGAGAAAAGGTGGAAAATCAGGAGACAGCACATGAACTCGAGAATCAGCACTGCTCATTTGTGTGGTTTCTCCCAGAGCAATATTGAGAGAAGGTTGGCACAGGTATATGAACAAAACAGAGCTTAAATATGGCTTTAATACTGTATTCATTCCCATTAAGGTATAAAATATGATAGAACTATGATATGCATTTTAAAGAGATGCCTATCTGTTTCCTAGTATAATGCTGGGAGTGTTGAATGAAATATTACATACAGAAAAGGAGGCACCTTGAAGGAAGGAATGAAGACTACTTGCAATATAATTAGTAAGAGGCCCATTAATCAATACATTATTTTGTTCAACCTCATCAGAAATGTGTACTGTAAATAAGAGACAGAGAATGCTGGACCTATGGTAGCAGCAGCGAACATGATGATTACAGAAATGGAGGAATGATAGCAAGGAAAATGTATAAGAACAGTGTAAAAAGCTGGCATTTTGCCTCCCATCCTCTTACAAAGAAGAAAGAGTGGAACTGTCAAGAACCAGAATCCTTTTTTGTTTTTGTCCTAGGATCAACACATGTGAAAGACCCAATTCTTTAATACTAATGAGCCAGGATCAAGTCCTGAATTGCCGTCAGAGTTCAGAGGACAACCACCAGCCACAGTCTGATAACTCAGATAGAATAGTCAAATGATAGTTTTGCTTTAAAAAGCCAAAAAAGGAGGGGGAAAAACCCTAGGATTTGCTCTTAATGTGCAAAGAAAGAAGGAATGTTTATTGCTGGCTCATTCTTGTAGTATCAAACCATGCTTAGCTATTACATCTAAAACAGTCTCCACAATTTTAATTTATTAATACTGTATCTACAAAAGAAAACCCTATGCCATTCTGAAACAGATTTTCCACTCTTTGGTCAGAGACAAAGCAATCTATGCAAGTCAGGGAACAACTTATTTCTAATCATTTATCCTCCTCTAGCCATTCTTTTCCAAGTGTTTAATCATCTGCATGTCAAGTATGACCCACCAAAGATTTGCCTGCAGATATAGCTTTATTAAGACAAAGTTGTCATTCCGATGACAGCCATGTAACTTTCTCATCAAGTGGTTAAAATGGAACACTGTACCAGTGACACTGTGATTAAGGAGTGCACACGTTTTAACAGCATACTACATAATACTGCAGAATCTATTACAAACTGGAATATGTTTGCAAAGGTAGAGTAGTTTTCTTTAAAAATATGTGGTTGAACTTTATATGATCTAGTTTTAAAAGAAAGTATAAAAGCAGCTTCAGGATGGTTTCAGGCATTGTAACTTGACTCAATGGCCAAAATACCCCAAAGTCACCAGATCTCACCTAAATGTGGGCTATATTTTAGAGTAAGGAACTGGTAAAACCTCTGAGTATTCTTTGCATAAGAAAACCCTGTGAAATTCATAGGATTGTCTTAAGTCCATAGGCAACATGAAGGCACACACACACACACAACTTGACTCCTAAAGGAGTAAACCAAGCAAGGGGATTCCATAAAATTCCTCCATTAACACCAAGTAATCCAGATTCCCCAACAACTGCTTTGAAGAGCAAATAACCGATTTCTTAAATCCAGTCCTCACGTCTGTCATATTGTTCCCCAGCACATTAAGTCTCCATTAAATCTTGACTCTCATCTTGGCTGCCCTCCTTTTTAGCAAATCATTCACAAGAATGAATAGGGAATGATGAAACTAATCTTTTTACTACATGACTTTTTAAAAATATTAGCCCATGACAAAATAGACTAGTATATCAACTTCAGCGTATGTTAAGTCCTATATTTGTAATGATAAAATATTCCTCATTTTTGCAGGCATGTTGAGAGAAGGCTCACATGTTTCTTGGATACCTGTGGTGAAAATCACCCTTCCCTGTGAAATATAAACAAGGATTATATGCTGCAATGACAATCAATGGAGTCACTGTTGGTGAAGCCAGTCATTGTTAGTTAAGGTTAATAATCAGTCTAACTTTGCCTTTTTGACATATGCATGAAATGTTACTGCTTTTTTATAGCAATAACAATAGGAAGTACATTTTTATACTGCTTATCAGTGCACTTAAGCACTCCCTAAGCAGTTTACAAAGTGTAAACTAATTGCCCCCAACAATCTGGGTACTCATTTTAGCGACCTAAAAAGGACGCAAGCCTGAGTCAAACTTGAGCCCCCTGGATGGGATTGAACTTGTAACCTTATGGTTTGTGAGTGAGTGGCTGCAATACAGGCATTTAACCACTGTGCCACCAGGGCTCCTCTTTATGTCTGAGAGAAGGTACAAGGGACTCACTATGTGACATTGTACGGAGACTGAACATGTCCCCCTCTCCATATGACTCCAGTGTTTTGCCATGAAAGGGATATGTTTTGCCATGAAAGCTTTAACATATAGCTCAAATGGGAGAACTTTAAACTTTGGCCTGCAGAACACAACACAATGTGTATCCGTACAAGGGGTGTATCCGTACAATTGCTTGGTGAAAGATCAAAGTGTGATCAAACCCTAGAATCTAGTCTTTCCTTCCTTTCCTTGGGAAAACAAAGAATACTACAAGCAAATGCAAGCTTCAGTTATTCACAGAACTACAGTACAACAATGTTCCTTGTTCTATTTCAATAGGAAGGCAGATGTCCTTTGTGGAGGCTGTAAAAACTACTGCTATCCCCTTCCTATGGCACAGAGTAATTCAACAGTATCAATTCTGCAGGATGAAATAATCTATACTCTCTAGGAAAATGATTAATCTGTACATCTGCTATCAGCTTCCAAGGAAATCTATTGGAAAGGCAGTCTTATTAAGAAAGAATTGGACATGAAGTCATATTTTCATCAGAGTCCAAAATATTCAAAACAAGAACTAAAATGAAGAACAGCATTAAAATAAAACATATATGTCCAGTCTCTAGCAGTATAGTTTCAAAACTATTTATTACCCTGCCTTTTATATCCACTATCTTAGACTGACATATTAGGATACTAGAAAGCTTTGGTTATCAACGTCTAGCAGTACTGTTTGAGCAAAAGGCAAAACTCCAAAATCCACAAGCAAACTGGCTTAGAAATAAATCTGTTGCAAACTGAAA
This sequence comes from Urosaurus nigricauda, assembly GCA_034509955.1. Taxonomy (NCBI): domain Eukaryota; kingdom Metazoa; phylum Chordata; class Lepidosauria; order Squamata; family Phrynosomatidae; genus Urosaurus; species Urosaurus nigricauda. Next base: position 232,679,098 of record JAOEGL010000001.1, on the reverse strand, counting down.
AGAAGCACATTAAAGAATATGAATATCATAAATATATTTGCAAAAACATTAAAGACCAACACACACTCACAGAGAGAGAGAGAGAGAGAGAGCTTTTCTCTTTGGTTCTTCAATGCTTCAGGAAAATTACAAGGGCTAAGAAATCATCCAGCAATATGTGTGATATTGCATCTATCATGGAGACTGCTTTAACTGTCCTTGATCAGTACTAAGGAATCCTGGGAATTGTAGTTTATTGAGCACCAGAGCTCTCTGAAAGAAAAAGGCTAAATGTCTCACAAAACAACTGTTCCCAGAATCCCCTAGCATTGAGCCAGGGCAGTTAAAGCAGTCTCAAACTGGATTCTTTCTGCAGTGTTTTGCACCTATAGCACTCCTGGAAGAAGTCCACTTAGCCTCTGTTTAAAGACCTCCAAAGAGGAGAGTCCTTCCTCCCCATGAGGCTGTAGAACAGTTCTTACAATAAAAAACATTCCTCCTAATGTTTAGGTGGAATCTCTTTTCTAGTCATTTGAATGAATTGTACTCGTCTCTGGAGCAGCAGAAAACAAGCTCGCTTCATCTTCTACATGATGCTCCTTCTGATATTTAAAGATGGCTATCATGTCATTTCTGTGAAATAATGCAAATAAATCCACAACATTATCTTGCAATAATCTGGTCCTTACTTTCCTTATTTTGTTATTTTTTTAAAAATACAGTAAATTGGAATAATTAATTATTCAATCATATCAGCAGATACATTACTCGGGGGGGGGGGGTGGAAAAAAAACCTGAAAGGCTTGAATCTACCAAGATTCTCAGGATCACCTAGTTTTTATTTTGAGAGCAACCAATGTTTCATAATTTGCTCAATATATTTTAAACAGAGAGAAAGCCTGCAACACACCAAAAAAATCCTTCTCACAAGGAATTCTGGATAGTTTTTACTAATCTGTCCGTGCAATCTCAATGCATTTATCTGCAAATGCTTACTTCTATCTTATTATGTTTTATTTTTTTGAAGAAAGCAACCACCATAAATGCCACTAAATTGCATACAACATGTTGCTATTTAATAATGATTAAAAAAAGATTTTGATCAAACTTACCTGTGTGCAGGATGATAAACTACTGAGGTGATTCCATGGATATAATAGCTGCTAAAGCTAAAACTATGGCTCTCTTGGAAGCTCTGGTTTGTTCCAACACTAGATCAAAAAAGAATTCATGATTTATTTTACCAAAGCAGGATTCCCAATTAAATATTGTAAGGAATACTATTATAACACTATATTTACCTGACAAGGTAGCTTTTTAGTTCACCACGATAGTTGATGACTAGCAGTTCAGCTGACCACTGGGCACTTGCTTTGTACTCCAGAAAGACGAGCCCTGCAATAGCATATGTCAAATCTCCTGGAAACGTGGTACCCTATGCCAAAATGGAAAAAATAAAATAAAAAGCAGTACCAGCCTTCAATAAAGGCATCAAAAAAGATGCTTCTGAAGATATGTAAATCTTTTTTTAAAAAACTAAATCAAGCACTTGTTGGGGGTCAGACATGTAAAAGACCATGTTATTTTCCAAGCAGCAGCAAATATAGTTGGTTATAGAAACAATAAACACAAAATGTGTATCCTTTAAGTAAGGCCAATTATAAAGAGACTACAGTGAAAACTATTAAACATGCAAGAAGGGGAGACATGTTAGGTCTCTTGCCTCCATCTATATTTCTGCAACTTTTGTTTTCAAATGGAAGCCAACTTTTTCTGAAAGGAAGATCCTATAAGACACCTGGAAAATTAGGATACCAAATCTCCTGAGGAGCCTCTAATGATAACAGAAAATAAGGGGTGGAACAAACCGTCCCTTTGGAGAGGTGTCCCACCATCCCTTTCCTTGCCAGATTGGGGCCGCGGCAACTACATGTGTTTTTCCAGTCCCAAAAGAAGTGGCATAATGTGGCTCCTTTTGGAGCTGGAAAAAGAACAGCTTTGCTGCCACAGCAGCATTTTCCAGAGCTCCTTTTGGCATGCGTCATCTGGATGCCACGCCAATGGAGCACTGTGATGAGAGCGCCATGTGGGCTGGCAGGCAGCATGACAGCGGCTTGGGGATGGAGTCGGGATGTACGTTGTGCGGCCGTCACACCACCACTCTGCCCCAAGACTGGCATTAAACGCCAGTCTGTTCAACCCCTAATTCTTCAAATGAGGAAGATAACAGAAACTGAGACTGAAAGAGCTAGCAATTTCCTTCAATCATTTGTTTGAAAAACAGTTTTAGAAGCAGCAAACAGGACTCTTAAAACATTACAATTTGGACAATAGGGTTAACATGAATGCAGACATAAAAATAGGCATCTGTTAAATTCATAGATGCCAGAAACGCACTCTGATGGAGGGCTTCACAAATTGCTGGAACCTCCTATACATGATGAACCTTTTGCCAGACCTGACGTCTAGAACAGTAAGAATGTACCCACTTTTCTTGGGTACTAGAAAGAGGATGAAGTAAACCCCCTTCAAATACTCCTGAGGGGAATCAGCTCTAAGGGTCCGAATATCCAGAAGTTATTCTATCCATCAACAACCTCATCTGAGGAGATATGGAAGCAGAATGCAAAAGAGCGCAAGGAGAAAAGACTTTATACCCACTAACTTTATACCCACTGATCACTGAAGAGAGTTCCCAGGTGTGGAGGAAGTGGATCAACCTCCCATTTACCAGAGAATGAGGACAGCTAGATGTCAGGATCTTGTTTCTAAGGTTGGCTCTCAGGTCCCTGGGGATGTGGGTATGCTGGCAGAAGGGGGTATGAGAATTCTAATGCTTTAACAATACAGCAACAGCAGCTGATATTACTAGAGTAGAAAAGGTAAGAAAGTCAAACGTAGCATTTGCAAACCTTCAGTAGGACTTTATGAAGAAGCTCAGTGACTAGTTCTTAATCTGACATTAAATCCTCAGTCCTGACCATTGAGGTCTTAGAGACTGCCAAAACAGTGGAACAAATACAAAGAGATAAAGCAATGACTTTCTGTCCTCTTTAGAGCTGTACCAATTTGTTTCTCATTTGGCTCCTTTAAGAGGAGTTTCACCCTCCTTGGAGGTCAAAGCCCCTGTCACAAAGACCATGATAGGAGCATCTACCAGGGCACTTTCATCAATTCTGTTGCATCAGGTTCTATAAAATACCGGTAACAACATTCACTCCCCTTCAAATCACAATAGGAGAATCCCATTTCACCTTAACTAACTGATAAACATCAAATGGAAAGACTACAAATTTTGAAGAAGATTTGAAATGAAGGAACTTAGCAGCTTTCCTGAAGTTAGATCTCAAAAAGTAGCATCCTCTGGCTCAACACTAGTGCTCCTGGTAGGTTTTCATAGTCCCAGAGCTGCTATCAACTTGGTTAAGAGAAGAATAATGTCCTCACACTTGAAGAGTCTTTCACTAGAAACTTCCTCCTCTTGTTCTGTATTCAATCGTCCCTCATCCTTTGCACTGGACCACTCAGGGGGCAATGCACAAGGAAGGGAGTGGGAATCTATCTTTGCAAGCTCTCTAGATCCAGAAGAGGAAAGACAATGCATAGTTTCAGGTGAAGCAGATTTCTCCTCATCCAAAGAGGAATCACCCTAAGGAGTAGGAAGAGGAAGTGGTATGGCAGGCCTCTTGATGGCAATGGGCTGAAAATTCAATCGAGGATGCTTGTCAAGCAGTTTGGAGAGTTGAAGAGCAGATGAAGACAAACTACAATTTTTATAAAGGCAGATATGCCTCACTCAACATTTTTGCATACAGTCACTATACAGGTCTTTGATAATGTACTAATTATGTGACATGCAGCAAACTAAGACTTACAGAGGTTCTTTTAGAAATTGTCCTCTTCTGAATTTTCAAGGAGGGACAACTGTGTGATGAACTGTCTATTAGAAAACCTCATTGGGTTATTCGTGATTCAGTAAAATATACTGATTAAGCCAATACAGTAGATAAAACTTGTGATCGGGGGGAAAAATCTTCCTTGTAATGTAAACATACTAGTTCAGGTACTAAATTATTACTATCTGGAGCAGCTAGTTTTGAAGTGAGTGAATTATTATTATCTGGAGCAGCTAGTTTTGAACAAGAGCAGGAATTTTAGAGCAATGCATCAATGGCTTTGTTGGCGTAAACAGAATTAATGTGCTTTGATTAAAACATGCAAACAGTGAATGCAAATGTATCAATAAACATGTAAAATAAGTATTAAACAAAATGAGCAATAAAGTGTTCACAAAGTAAACTCTCAATAATAATACTGAATATTTGCACACTAACAGTCAAGAAGCTTCTGTCTGCATGCAAACTGAACATATAACATCTTGAAAAGAAAAGTAAGTACCGGAGAAATGACCAAGAGTTCACTGCCGACCAAATCAAATACTCTCACAGTCCCTGTGCTTTCACTGTAGGCGAGCAAAGTGCAATCGTGGCTCCATGCCACACGTCTCCACTGTGGGTTGGGATCCTTTGGGACTGCAGGGATAAGCAAGAGATTTTTTTTTTTCTTAATGAAACTAGAGCTTTTTTTCCTTTCCAAAACCACTATGACCAGAAGTAAATTCCAATTTTGAAAAAAAATCATTTGGACTTACAACACAGGATGTGAGAGGGATTTGATAACATTACCCCATGTGATTGTACATAGGCCAGCATTCCCTTTTTGTGGAAATTATTATTAATATTATTAACCTTTATTTATATAGCACTGTAAATTTACACAGTGCTGTACATACAATCTTATATTTAGATGGTTCCCTCCCCTCAGGCTTACAGTCTAAAAGAGACAACACAAAAGTAGAAGGTAAAGGTGGTGGGAAAGGGGATGAGGTCCAGTGGTTCTTCTCTCCCTCTGGGGCCTGGAGCAAGGCAGATGAGGTGTAAGAGGAACTAGGAGAGCTACACCAGAGAACCTGGGTGGTGGGGGGGGGGCATATGTAGCCTGCACTTTGCAACTAGGAACACATTGAATTGGAAACACTTTGAATCAGAAACACATTGCTGTATTTTTGATCTACCACTGTCAATAATTTGGATATCAAAGGTTACATACCTTGACATTTTCCAATAACAGACCCAAACTCATCTTTTGCAGACCTGAAACAATTGAATTTCATATATAATACTTCATGCAATACATATTTGTCTTTAATTATAGCAATGTTGCTTATTCTGTGTTTAAAGCAGCAGTTCTCAAGCCTGAATCCCCAGGTTAAGATTATTTGATTACAAGTCTCCAAAGCCCTATTGAACCAAAGTGGAAGCACCAGATCTGCCCAAAACTGCAGTGCTGTTTTCCTTACCTTATTTCTATGTATTGGTCCTGAACAGCTGCTAATAGTTTTCCATTGCTGAAGAAGAAAAGAAGGGATAATTTTTTTATATAAATTCCAAGAGAATAAACATACCACAAATAATAGTCAATAATAGACTTTATGTAGTCAAAGTCTTAAATCTAAAGTTAACAGGAGATAGCATATCTAAGCTAAAGAAACATAAATCATATCATCATAGACTCAATATCAAAACTAACTGTCAATACTCAAAAAAAGTGTACAGCGGGTCCTTGGTATCTGCTGAGGTTTGGTTCCAGGACCACCACCCCTCATGGATACAAAAACCAGCGCATGCTCAAGTCCCATTATATACAATGGCACCGTGAAACAGTGTCTCATATATAAAATGGCAAATCAGGGTTTACTTTTGGATTATTTATTTATTTAGAATATTTTCAAGCTGTGGAAGGTTGAATCCATGGATGCAGAATCCATGGATATGGAGGGCTGACTATATTATCAAAATGCATGAGGACAGAGATTAAAGTTTTGCTGTTATATGGCAACATAAATTTATGGTGACCCTATGCTAGGGATTTCTTGGCAAGATTTATTCAGAGGGCATTTGACAATGACCTCCTCTGAGGATGAGAGAGTGTGATTTGCTTAAGGTCATCTATGGCTGAATAGGGATTTGAAACCCAATCTCCTGGTGTCGTAGGTATTTATTTGTTCATTTATCTATTTTATATGGCACTTTTCTTCTAAATTGGACCCAAGGCAGCTTACAAAAAATACTTTAAAAACTGTACAATTTTAAAAGCACAATTAAAAACAACACATTCATATAACAAGTTAAACATATAAAATCATTAAAGATGCATCTACACTGCAGAAGTAATGCAGTCTGATGCCACTTTAAGTGTGGAAGCACCATCCTATGGAATCCTGGAATTTGTAGTTTTACAAGGTCTTTAGACTTGTTTGCCAAAGAGTGCTGATGCCTCACAAAACTACAAATCCCATGATTTGTTTAGGATGGAGCCATGGCAGTAAAATCAGTGTCAAACTACATTAGTTCTGCAATGTAGATGCACCATAAGTTAAAAATACAACTGCCGCCAAAAGGAGAACAGGGAGGGGACCTGCCTAGCCTCTCGTGGTAGGGAGTTTTAAAGGGTCTTAGTCCAATATTCAAAACATTGCCCTTAGGATAAAGAGCACCCTGGCTGAAGAGCATCTCCAGTCCCTCTTCTCATCAGCTTGTAGCGTTCTTTTATTTCATTAATTATCTTGAATACTATAGCACTTAAACATTTTTATTGCATTTGTAATGCAACATTACTCCCAGAAAAGCCATGTTTTGCTGACTTTTCTCTAGAATACTGATTTCCAAACTTTGGTCCTCCAGATGTTTTGGGACTTCAGCTCGCAGAATTCCTGACGGTTGGTCAAGCTAGTTGGGGCTTCTGGGAACTGAAATCCAAAACACTTAGATGAGCAAAGTTTGGGAATCCCTGCTCTAGAGTGAGGGCACAGAATACAATAAAACCACTCTGCTAATAGAACTGTTTCCCATAGAAGAACCAGAAGAGGCTCCCTTCTGCTGCAGTACCCGAACACCTCCAAAACCTGTTCCAGATAGGTGAACCTCCAGATGGAAAATTCTCCAGAACTGGATATGGGGCAAGTACTACTGAAGAGGGAACAGAAGTCCCATGACATTAATGGTTAGGAGCTAGTGTGACATTGCTTTTGGCCAACAAGATAAAACTGGAAACTAAAAAAAAAAAAAGGCATACTGTATATACACATGTATAAGTCTAGAAATTTTAGTCAAAAAATTGACCCCAAAAAGCTAGGTCGAATTATCCACGGGTTAATGTAAATAGTATACTTTAACTCTTTTTAAAAAGGGAACTATCCCCTGGTGAAAGGCAAGAGTGTAATCTGTCTTGGAAGCACTGATCTCCCACTGCTCTCTCTTCCATCCAGACTTAAGAGTGAGCACAAAGAGGTATGTCTGCCATAATTTTGTAGGTTCTTTGGCATTGTTTTCCTTTGCTTCATCATTTAGATCCTTTGTTGCAAGTCCCTAAGTTTTACCCTTGACTTATCCAAGAGTCATATCAAAATCCAAAATTTTGCCTCCAAAACTTGCCCTCGACTTATACATGGGGTCGACTTATAGTCGAGTATATAAGGTACTTTAAGACTAATTGGTAGAAGTTCATTTTTACAGTTGTTATCCTTTGTAGAACTTGCAAAGACAGTGCTTTCACTTCAGATGTGACATTCAATACCTATCAAGTCAATAAGCTCATTCTTACTATCCCATCATTTGTCTTTAAAATGGCAATGAATATAACACACCAAGTTCCTTTGGGTGCTAGACTATTACTCACAGAGGAAACTCGCAGAGAATGGACTCATGTATATGGTTTGAATGCTTTCATAAAATAGCTTTTGACAAGTCAGCTGGATTTCTCTTCCCAATACTCCTGTCAATACTAGCTGTTGTTATAGATTTTGAATTCAAAACCCGAGGGAAATAAAAGCCTCTGCCACCTCCATTCATACAGAGGTTTAGAGATAGAAACCTCTAAACCAATTCTTATTGCCAAACATTTCCTCAGAGGACATTCCCACCATAAGTCATGTTATTCATTCTCCACTTGAATGACTGATCTTTTTCCAACTACTGCACTTCCAATTCAAAATATAAATTATTGTTTGGGAGAAATCCTCTTGCTCCTTTGTTGAGCTGTATACAAGGAGATTAAAAAAGAAAGGTGCAAATCTGAATAAGAATAGCTTTATTTTTGCACCAATCTTTTTTGAATCACACATTCTGAAACTCTCCATACTCACATTCCCAGAAATACAAAAATGAGGCTTACTATTAAAATTATATATACTGCAAAATTGAAGCAGACCACTAATACAAAGGTGCTGCTCACCATCAGGGCCACACTTCACTTTTGATTGAGATGAAAACAAAGGTTGTCATACTCAACATATTTATAGTAACAGCATAACTCTTTTTTAAAAGAAGTCCTGCCAGAAGACAGGAATTCCTCTCTCAGCAACACCCAAGAATAAGTTCCTAGCACCATAACCAGAAGCTAGGGGCCCTGTGACCCTCCAGATACATCTCATCTTCCTTCATGCCTACCCGGTGTGTCCAAAAATAAAATATGATGGAAGTAGCAGTTTACTGATGTTCAGAGAACTACAAGTTTCTCCATGCTTAACTGATGGGAAGTGAGACTCACATTCAAAAAGAAAAAACAAAGTTGCCTCTTACCTTGCAAGCACTAAATGCCAGTTGATCTGTTTATTGACTAGGCGGATGAGTCCAACAGGGAGAGAAGATTTTGCAGGACTAAAAATACAAACAGATTTGTGTTGGAGTGGTAAAAATCTCATACATTTGAATTTTTGAATAAGTACAAAACCTTACGTTTGAAGATGCCACATGAGGGCCAGTTTGTAGGATTCGGGGGTGGGAAGCATTACTTATAATTACACTCATCCAAAAATGTGGCCACATTGCACCTGTCTTACAATACTGCCCAAACAGGGAATAAATGGCATTGCTTTTAAACTATCTGAAATGCTGCAAAATCAGAATTTTTTTGAGAACTAACATGATGCCACAAGTTCAATTTTTTCAATGTATACATACTTTGGCTTACGTCCAAAATTATTAAAAATGATGTATAAAATTACAAAATTCAGGGTATGTATGGAAAGAGTATATGAAACATAAATGAATTTCGTGTTCCCATCTCCAACATATCTCATTATATATATGCAAATATTCCAAAATCCAAAAAAAAATCTAAAATTAGAAACACCTCTAGCCCCAAGCAATTTGGATAAGGGAGACTCAAGCTGTACTTAATGTTTTACCCTGTCATTCAGCTTTTGGGGAGTTAGTATTGTTTTAGCTTTATTTCCTTTTATGGAAAACCTAGATCTAAATGACCGTAATAATGAAATATTAATAGAAAGGCAGAAGTTTTAGCCTTTTATAATGTTTCAGATCAGATCCATATTCCCCAATAGTTATTTTTTATTAAAAAAAAATAGTTACATAAAGAAAATTGTAAACTGACGCCAATTCAGTAAGCAAACATGTACTAAAAATCAATTTCTGTTCTTTTTATTTAACACAAGCTATTTTCAAAGATTAAAACTTCAGAACAGAACCAGCTGGCTAAGACAATCCTTTGTAAATATGTTTTTTTTAGACCAACGTAAGACAGGATTTGGTTATGTTTAAAAAAGTAACTTACCTGTACCATAAATAACGAAGCAAAAATAAGGCAGGGCCTATAAAACAAGAAAATATTTAGAGACAAAGACTCCTTTTCAAATTTGGGAGAGTAGGACCAGAAGAGGCAACTTGTCTGTGGACATTTGGTACCTCTCTTCTCTGGATTTATTCTACAGAAAAAGGCATAAACACACCAGCAAAACTTGGAATGGAACCTCATGCTTGCTATCCTTAGCTTCTCTTAGAAGTTTATCACATGGGAGGAATTTCTCTCAATTGCAAATGGAGCCAATTTGCAATTACGTGAATTCGCTAGTTTAGCGAGTTTACATGAAATCTAATTGCATTCAGAATGTGTTCAGAATGACTTCCTATTTACCGAAAATGACCCCCCCCCTTGCCCGAAATTGCATGAGATACTCTAATACGCAATAACGTGAAACCCCATGATTGCATTCGGATTGCCATTGCATTATACCCCCAAATTCCGTCGTATGATAAACTCCTTAGTTATTAATTTTGGAATGGGAAGGAAAAGAGGGGGAGAGGAAGGATTTGTTCTTGCCCAGTGCCTACATTCTCCAGCTAAGAGTAGCCAATGTTGAGCCCCCTCTTTCTTCTGCATGGAGGGGGGGGGTGAACCTGGTTGTGAATCTTCCCCTGATTCTTCCCCTGATTAAGCCAGGAACCTTATGAGTAAAGACCTTATCAGGAGAAAGCGCAGGGATCAGAAATGAAGGATTCTTTTTTTCCCACCCATCAAAGAAACAGAGGAAAATCCTCATTCCTTATAGGGCACAAGGCCCAGGGAGGAAGAAGAGAACAACAGAATCTCTGCAGGCAGGATTCACTATGACCAAATTACCCCAATGGGCAGAAGTCCCAATGTTTGGCATACAAAACTTCATCCTTAAGGCAAAATCTTCAAGCCTGTTTGTGGCTACTCCACTCATGAAGGTCAAGACAGAGCAAAAGCTATGATCGTCAACTGTTGGTCGTACCTCACCTCAAATTCCCGAACATCTTCACCATACAATGAAATGGCAAGCCACCAGAAGGCTCCAGATGTTACTCCTGGTCACCTTCATAGAATCATAGAATCATAGAGTTGGAAGCGACCACAAGAGCCATCCAGTCCAACCCCCTGCCATGCAGGAACTCCAAATCAAAGCATCCCTGACAGATGGCCATCCAGCCTCTGCTTAAAGACTTCCAAGGACGGAGACTCCACTACACTCCGAGGGAGTGTGTTCCACTGTCGAACAGCCCTTACTGTCAGGAAGTTCTTCCTAATGTCTAGGTGGAATCTCTTTTCCTGCAGTTTGCATCCATTGTTCCTCGTTCTAGTCTCTGGAGCAGCAGAAAACAAGCTTTCTCCCTCCTCAATATGACATCCCTTCAAATATTTAAACAGGGCTATCATATCACCTCGTAACCTTCTCTTCTCCAGGCTAAAAATCCCCAATTTCCCTAAGGCGGTCCTCATAGGGCATGGTTTCCAGACCCTTCACCATCTTCAGTGCCCCTCGTTCCCATAGATACCAGAAGACCAATGAATTAACCCCCACACACTAAGGCTGCATCCACACCACAAAAATAATCCAGTTTGACACACCTTAACTGCCATGGCTCAGTGCTATGGAATTCTGGGAATTTTAGTTTCTTGTGGCACCAGAGATCCTGACAGAGGGGGCTAAGTGTCTCACAAAACTACAGTCCCCAGAATTCCCTAGCATTGAGCCATGGCAGTTAAAGTGGTATCAACCTGGATTATTTCTGTGTGTGGATGCAGCCTCTATGAGGACCAGAGGGACAAAAAGACTGGCTCAGAGAGAACAGAAACAGATGGATTTGTCTCCTACATCAGAGGTGTCACAAAGGGCCACATTGGACTGTTGTGATAAGTCATTACACTTATCTAAGCGGAGGTGCCACTGGGCCGAAATATAAGTTATAAATTCCGATGTCTACCCATAATAAATATAGCTATGGTGACTTAATAAATCAAAATCACCTGTTCTTATATGATACATTGTACAAGTTTACAGAAAATTGTTAAGAGATCTGAAGAACATCCAACAACAAACAGAACACCTATATAAAGGAAACGGATACAATCTTGTCAAAAAAAAAAGAGAGAGAAAACAAATTAAGGAGCATGAAGAACGATACATTACCCAATAATTATTATGCAATGCATGTTGCACTTGGCCCCCAGAACAATAGGTACATGATAACAGATAACAAACTGTATAAACAAATCCAATGAATTCACACCCCATTCATTTCAGCCATACCAGATCCACTAAGCAATCCATCAGCACAAGCCATGCATATTTACCTGTAATTGCTCTAGTGATGATAAATGATGCTCCATGCTTCCGGTTGCCTCTTGGCTGCAAATTACAAGAAGGGAGTTAGTTTGCAGCAACTGATCCCGTTATTCACTGGCCTTCCAAATGAATGGGGTTTATGAATTATCTGTTGAGCCGAGCAACTATTTAAAATTCTGCTCTGATTGTAGTTCTAAGTACTCTCAGGAAAAGTTTTGCACGTGAATAATTCAGCCTGTTCAATACTTCTAAGCCACGTGAGAACTGTCTTGATGCTTAAAGAGATGGCCACAAGTCCAAAATATGTGGCAAAGTCTACCCACATATGATAAATACCTCTTATTTGCAGAATCTTACACAGGATTCAGTCTACAGCAGTGGTTCTCAACCTTCCTAATGCCGCAACCCTTTAATACAGTTCTTCATGTTGTGATGACCCCCAACCATAAAATTGGTTTCTAAGACCATTGGAAATATGTGTTTTCCGATGGTCTTAGGCGACCCCTGTGAAAGGGTCGTTCAACCCCCAAAGGGGTCACGACCCAAAGGTTGAGAACTGCTGGTCTACAGTCACACCGGGTTTCATTACGAAGAGCTACAGTTATGGGTAGAAGGTACAAATCTCAATAGAGCCCTGAGAAATAAAACCTTTAGCATAAAGAAAAGCATACATGAAAAGGAATCCTGATCTGGATTAGCAAAAAAAACCATTGGGTTGGTGCACTAGATGAGATCCAGCCAGACTTCAGGGTTGCAATATCTATTTTGGGGTGTTTGATTTGTCTTTTACTAAATCCCCACAATCCATTAACCTGAACCTGTGGCAAAACTCAGACTTCTAGAATTAAAAAAGTTGAGCCCATTAACTTCTTCCAAGTACCAGAGTTCATAGTTCTTCCACACACAAAAATCTATTTCTAGTTACACAAATATTGTAGAGGGGTGGGGATGGTGGGGTATGTATTCATGCTGAGGACTCAGAAACTCCTAGCATCTTCTTTTAGCTCACCCCTATATTGGATCATATGATGACCTCAATGTGGACAGCCTTTGACTCTTCAGGTCTTTTGGACTATTTTATAATGTGCATTATAATATTTGTTGATGTTGTTGTTGTTGTTGTTGTTGTGTGCCTTCAAGTCATTTCCAATTTATGGTGACCCTCAAGCAAACCTGTCATGGGGTTCTCCTGGCAAGATTTGCCTTCCCCTGAAGCTGAGAGCATGTGACTTGCCCAAAGTCACACAATGGGTTTCATGGCCAAGCTGGGAATCGAACTCTGGTCTCCAGAGTCATAGACCAGCAGTCAAACCACTACGTCATGCTGACCCCACCCTGTATCATAGGCTCTCAGGGCAGCACACAAATAATACCAACTTAGATCATTTAAACATTAAACAATTTAAGCATGAAAACAAATGCAAACAGTTAAAACCTATACCAACTTGGTGTAATAATTTTGTTCATTACACCCCACAGTTTTGAATAGAAATCCATGTCTTAATTTGGCACTGGGAAGAAGTCAGCATAGGCACCAACTGGGCCTCCTGGGGAGAGGGCTTTCCACAACTGGGGTGTCATAGCACAGACGGCTCTCTGACACATCCTCTCAAAGAGTACTATTACAATTCCTATAATTTCCTACCTCTGACTATGCCAACAGATGAGATTTGTAGGCCCAAACATCTGAGGACAAAATATTCCACATCCTAGCACCAACCATCAGAACTTATTACAGTGATTATTAGATTTTGGCTTTGAAGGTAGCCAAAAGTCTGTGTTTCTTGCCACTGGGCAACAGTTTGCTCCTTGGGATGGATTATCTGTTATTCTTCATCTTGTGGCTATGTCTGCCAAATAGATCTCACTCACAGGGATATGTTTAATCTTGGGCAAGAATGAGTCTTTGATGTCAGTTTAGATGAATTACAACAAGGCTGAAGTCACCAGAGAGAGAAATGGGCAATTCCTTTGCTATGTGGTGTAGTCCACACCATGTTTCACCAGGACTGGGTAGAGAAACAAGCCTTAACCCCTTTGAATGCCTGTTTTCTATTTTATTTTTGTCCTCCCTCCCATATGAGTGTTCTGACACTTCTAAGCTAATTACAAACATGAATTTTTAAGGAAATGTCTTTGCAACCTTTTTAAAAATGTTTTTGCAACTTTAGTACTGAAGCTTTAGATAGGAATCGTGTCCCAACTCTGTCTAACCTGAAACATCACAATGACATCATATTAGATTTATGTAACGATGGAATCTGCTCATAAGAAAACATAGTTAGCATATCTGAAGAGTCATTAAACAAAGGACTGATCAACTTTATGGAAGTAAGTAAGGTTCAACCTATTGTCCAGTTATCTAGCAATATGGGACGTTTTAACTGATATTGTTTTAATCTTTTTGTTGTAACCCGCCCCGATTGCCTGTTCAGAGGGGCGGGCTAGAAATAAATTATTATTATTATTATTATTATTATTATATTATTATTATTATTATTATTATCATTATTATTATTAAACCCACAATGAATATGTGTGAGTGTCTGTGTGTATGTGTTTGTGTGCGTGTGCACATACACACACCTTTAAGTTGCTTTTCAGCTTATAGTGACACCTGTTACTTTTCATAGTTTTCTTCGGAAGGAATATTCAGAAGTAGTTTGCAATTGTCTTCCCTTTGAAATTTAGTATACAGCACTTGGCATTCTTTGCTGGTCCCTCATCCACAGAAGGGCTTATTTCTGAATAAGCGTGAAGCGGATTGCTACATAAAGCTGCAGGCAGTACCATTCACATAATGAGATTATGTTCCGTGGAATTCATTTGGACTTATATTGGAGTATACACTCAGAGAACCAAGGTGCCTGACAACTACTGTGGGCCCTCCCTATCCATGGATTTTTTTAATGCACGGATTTGAGTATACACGGCTTGAAAATATTCCCCAAAAGTATAAATTCCAAATAGCAAACCCTGATTTTCCATTTTATATATGGGGCACCATTTTGTTGTGCCATTATATTTAATGGGACTTGAGCATCCACGGATTTTGTTATACACGGAGGGTCCTGGAACCAAACTCCAGTGGATAACAAGGGCCCACTGTACTGTTGCAGTGATATTACTCCATTTGTGCGATTTGCTTTAAACATCATTGAAAGTTAATTGCGCTATGTTCAACTGAATTAGTCTGGCTGGATATAATAATCAATATGTGGCCATTCAGATGTTGATGGACTTTAGCTCCCAGCATTCCATGTCACTGGCTATCCCAGCTGAGGCTGGTGGGAGCCGCAGTCTACAACATCTGGAGTATCAGTTTGCCTTTTTCCTGCAAGAAAGGACAGAGTTTCTGAAGAAAAGGGAAATACATGCACATGTGAAACAGACACCAGTCCTGCACAGCTGTTCAGTCAGGTGTACAAATGAAAAGATGAAGGTGAGGCCAAACTCCACTCACTTGGCCGTACCTTCAGCCTACATACAAAGGGCACTCAATTTATGCAGGAACATAATCCATGCCCTCCATGTACAGATAATTTCCAAACGACAAACAAATATTGGCTTCTACGTAATACACTGAATGTGTAGGTCTGTGGGAAAGGTAGAGCAGGTTACTTCCACGCTATCTTGTTTGCAGGGTCACCATATACCTTTTTTTGACTAAAGTGAGTTTTTGTCTTTAATTCACCTACCCGGTTACCTCTTCGCTAGTTATGTGTTGTATATTTTTTTAAATTTATTTGTCTTCTATTTGTTTACTTCTAAACCGTTTCATATTAGGTAGCATCATTTGCTACAGCATTTTCCCTTCCTTTTTGACAGCTGCTTTGAGCACCTGTGTGTCAAAGGCAGCAACACCAAACTTATATTTGATTATAGGGGGACTCTAAATAAAAATACAATTGAAATACTTGTTTTAAATATTATGTACTGTTTTTAAGCACTTTTGTCTTTTTAAGTGTATTTTATTCCTTAATAAGTGATGTGCTTTAACACTGTACCAATGTGATGTGCTTTAACACTGCACCAGTTTAGTTCTATTTTAATGTTCACTTTTGTATGCTTTTAATTGTATTGTTCTTTCAATTTGTAAGTTGTTTTGTGTCCCAATTGGGGAGAGGGGGACGATACTACTACTACTACTACTAATAATAATAATAATAATAATAATAGTACTCAGAGGTGGTTCTGCCAGTTCCTTCCTCTGAAATAAAGCCTACAGGACTGGATATTCCTTGGTGGCCTCCAATCCAAGTGTTAACCAGGACTGATCCTGCTTGTATGTGCTTCAAGTTTCCTGTGGACTTATGGTGACCCCATGAATTTCATAGGGTTTTCTTAGGCAAGGGATACTCAGAGGTGGTTCTGCCAGTTCCTTTCTCTGAAATACAGCCTACAGGCCTGGATATTCATTGATGGTCTGGGTGATCAGATATCCTCCTTTTCCAGGATATATCATAGATTTCAACCTTCTATTCAGGAGGAATTTCAAAACGTCTTCCCTTTTTGAGTGCAACTAAGAAGCATGAATTAACATTTCTGTTAGTGTTTCCAGCTTTTAGTTGGCCATGTCCTACATTTTTCTGGGATGGCTTACATTTTGCTATGTCTTATACTCCTTTGCAGTTGGGAGATCTGGTTAGCACTGCACCCAAGTACTAACCAGGGCTGACCTTGCCTTTAGGGTATTATTTTGGCAGAATCAGGGTTGGCTTGGCATTTGTGTTCCAGCTGGGAGCATGACTAGACTTCTCTGCTGAAGGTTTGGTCATGCAGGATGGGGTAGCCCTTAGAAGCGTGGCAGAGCTGGGTTCTCTCTGGTTGCATCCACACTACAGAAACAATCCGGTATGACCCCATTTTAACAGCCATGGCTCAACGCTATGGAATCCTGGGAACTGCAGTTTGTTGTGCTACCAGAGTACTAATTTTTATTATGCTTCGGTCCCAGTTCTATTGGTTACATGATAGATATACATGATAGAGTCTCGATTATCCAACCTTCGGTTAGCCAACATTCCGGATTATCCAACGTCACGGCTGCTGTGGTTTCTTGGAATTTTCTGTGATTTTTTGAAATTTTCAGAGCAATGAATTGTTTAAACTGTACATCACAATGTTGATCAGTGATTTCTTTACATTTACTTTTACTGTTATTGCAATAAAACTTCAATACATTTGCAATTCATAGTGATTTCAAGGCTTCTCTTGGACCAATGAAACAGGGACAGAAGCATAATAAAATGATATATATATATATATATACACACCACACACACACACACATATATATATATATATATTGTGTGTGTCATACAACCAATGAAACAGGAACTAAAGCACAACAATATATAGATAGATAGAGTGTGTGTGATATAATGTATATGTATGTACCTGTCATACAATACAACCAATGAAGCATAATAAAGTGGTGTGTGTGTGTGTGTGTGTGTGTCATACAACCAATGAAACAGGGACTGAAGCATAACAAAAATGATATATATGTGATATATGTATGTGTGTGAGCATATATATATATATATATTAGTGTGTGTGTGTGATATAATGTATATGTATGTATGTGTCATATAATACAACCAATGAAGCATAATAAAGTGATATATATATATATATATATAGTGTGTGTGTGTGTATGTGTGTGTGTGTGTCATACAACCAATGAAACAGGGACTTCACATATATATGTATGTGTGTGTGCGTATATATATATATAGTTTGTGTGTGTGATATAACAGGGCCTGAAGTATCATGGCAAATGGCCCATCCTTTTCCACGCTGGGCTGGGCTCCCAAACAACTTTAACTCCATTTCCTCCTCACCCCACACAACAAACTCCAACTCCCAGAATCCCACAGACTGCAGCAGCAGCCAGACCAAAGAGTTAAAGCGCTGCCAAAACAGTTTAACGACCCCAGTACTCTGGGTATAATATACAGTACAGCCTCCCTTCCCTGCTGCTGCTGCTGCTGCTGCTGCTGCTACGTGGCAGAGAGAGTCTAGAGGGGAGGGGAGGGGGACCCACCTGCACCTCTGTCTCTGGGGGCCACTCAGTGTTGATCAGCAGGTCATAGAGGATGGTCTCCTCCTCCTCCTCCTCCTCGCCCACCACCACCGGCTTCCAAGGCTGCTCCTTCCCACCCAAGGCAGCAGCAGCAGCAGCAGCCATGATCATAGAGATAGGGCTACTACTCTAACACAAGGCTCAGAACAGCTGCTGCTCCCTGCTCCTGCTTCTACGGTGGCCCGCGGAGGACAAAATTGTTTAGAGGAACATTTATTTTATTTTATTTATTGCTTTGGTTGTTTATGATAGATACATATACATTATATCACTCTCTCTCTCTCTCTCACACACACACACACACACACTCTAAAAATGTATATATATATATATACACATTTTTTATTATGCTTCAGTGCCTGTTGCTTTGGTTATATGACAGATAGATACATATCCATTTTATCACTCACACAGACACACTATATATATATATATATATATATATTACACATTATTTTTGTTGTGCTTCAGTCCCTGTTGCTTTGGTTGTTGTGTGACAGAAACATATCCATTTTATCAGTCACTCATACACAAAATTTATATATATATATATATATATATTAACACACAAAAATAATGTGTGTGTATATATATATATACAGTATATACATACACAGACACACACATTATTTTTGTTATGCTTCAGCCCCTGTTGCTTTGGTTGTATGACAAATAGATACATATACACATTATCACTCACACACACACTATATATATATATATATATATACACACACACACACACACACACATATAGATAGATAGATGCATAGACACATACATAGACATCATTTTTATTATACTTCAGTCCCTGTTGCTTTGGTTGTATGACAGATAGATGCATATACATTTTATCACTCACACACACACATCATTTTTGTTATCCTTCAGTCCCTGGTGCTTTGGTTGTTGTGTGACAGACAGACACATATACATTATATCACTCAGACAATATATATAGAAATATATATGCATACACATACACACATATACATCATTTTTGTTATGCTTCAGTCCCTGGTGCTTTGGTTGTATCACAGATACATATACATTGATATCACTAGCACACCGACACACAATACTGTCTAACAACAACAACGACAAATTTTATTTTGGTCCAGTCTAAAAATAATATAAATATAATATAAAATACATAAAAGAAATGATGGTACAGTTATTAAAAGTAATCAGAAACAGAAACAAAGGAATATCAAAACTGGTCTCTGCCAACAAATATCAGTTGTAACCAGTCATTTGAGAGCATGTTTTACAGATAATGTAATAAAATTTTGTTACCTTAAGTAAAATACTGTGTGTGTGTATTGTGTGTGTGTATAGTGTGTATATAGTGTGTGTGTGTGTGTGTGTGTGTATACACACACACATAGAATATCATATAAATATATTATTTTTGTTAAGCCTCAGTCCCTGTTCCATTGGGGACATACTAAAACAAAGGGCAGTACCTGCCCATAGGAAAAACATACTTGCCCATAGAGAATCATTGGAGATTGCTTGCCCATAGAGAAAAAAATAGGGATTACTTTGCTTTTAGGGAAACATAGTGCTTACTTGCCCACAGGGAAGCATTAGGAATAGTTTCCCCATAGAGAATCGTGGGGATTATTTCCCCATAGAGAATCATGGGGATTACTTGCCTTTAGGGAAATATACTGTAGTGCTTACTTGCCCATAGGGAAACCTTGGGAATTGCCTGCTGCCCATGGAGAATCCTAGGGATTATTTGCCTTTAGGGGAAACACAATCCTAATTTGCCATTAGGGGGAAAATTAGGAATTTCTTGCCCATAGAGAAACATAGGGATTACTTGCTTAACAGCCCATTGGGCCTGCTCTCTATTTGCCCCCCTCCAGACTACACTTCCCAGCGTGCCCTGCGCGAGTCCTGTGGGCGGAGCCCTGGGAAAGGGAGAGGGAGGGGCTTTCTTCCCTCCCTCCCTCCCTCCTTGCCCCCTTTGATCTCCCTTGTTGTACCTTGGAACTAGAGATCCCCCCCAGGGACCTCCAGACTAAGGGAGGGAGGGAGGGGGCTGTCCCTTTCCCCTTCTTCCTTCCCTCCCTCCCCCCCCCACAGAGGGGCCTTGGAAGAGGGAAGGTGGGGGGGGCTCCCCAGGACCCCCAGAGGAAGGAAGGAGAGGAGAGGAGAGGAGAGGAAAGGAAGGAAGGAAGGAAGGGGAGGGAAGAGGAAGGAAGGAAGGGGAGGGAAGGAAGGAAAAGGAAAGAAGAAGGGGAAAGGAAGGAAGGAAGGAAGAGGATGGAAGGAAGGAAGAGGACGGAAGGAAAGAAGGAGGGAAAAGGAAGAAAGGGGAAGGAAGGAAGGAGGGAGAAGGTAGAGGAAGGAAGGAAGGAAAAGGAAGAAAGGAGGGAAAAGGAAGGAAGAGGAAGGAAAAGGAAGGGAGGAAGGAAGAGGAGGGAAGGAAGGAAAAGGAAGGAGGGAAGAGGAGGGAAGAAAGGAAAAGGAAGGAAGAGGAAGTAGAAGGAAGGAAGGGCCTCTTCTCTCTCCTTGGAGCCCTGGGTAGAGTAGGGGGCTCTTCCCTCCCTTGGGCTGGGGGCTCCCCATTCAAACCCTGCCCCCTTCAGGCCCAGCCTGAAAAGGGGAGGGGAGGGGGCTCCCTCTCTCTCTTTCTCTCTCTGCCCCCCAGGGAAAGTGGGAAGGGCTCTTCCTTCCTCCTTGGGGCTCCCCTTGACCTCCCTTGTTCCAACTTGGAAGAAAGGGAGAGTGGGGGGGGGTCACTTGTCCATCCTCCCCTCTAAGGGTGGGGGTCCCTTCCATCCCTCTCCCCACAGAGGAGCAGTTTTCATTCCCCCACAGAGGAGCCACAGAAGAGCAAAGGGGGTGGGGTGGGGGCTCCCCCCAGGACCCTCAGAGGAAGCAAAGGGGGTCTCTCTTCCCTCCCCCTCCCCTTGGACCCCTGGAAGAGTGGGGTGGGGCTCTTCCCTTTCTCCTCCATCCCAGCCTCCCCCCTCCCATTTAAATCCTTAAAGCTCCCTCTCTTTCCCCTTCCCTCCTCCCCAGGACCCCCTAGAAGAGGCTCTCTCTTCCCTTCCCCCTTCCATAAGACCCCCTGGAAGAGTGGGAGGGGGCTCTTGGGATGGGGGGGGTCCCCATTGACATCCCATCTTCACCTTTGGAAGAAACCCCCCCACCCCTGGAGGAAAGAGGGAGGGTGGGAATGAAGGGTGGGGAGGGTCCTTTTTCCATTCTCCCCCAAAGGAGAGGAAGGAAGAAGTGGGGGGGGGTTCTCTCTTCCCCCTCCCCTCCCTTTAGAGCTCCAGCAAGATTAGGGGACTTTTCCTTCCCCCCCCTCCCCATTGGGTTGGGGGCTCTCCATCCAAGCCTTGCTTCCCTCTCTGCCCCCCCCGGACCCCTTTGAGGAGGGGTCTCTCTCCCCTCACCCCTCCCTTAAGACTCCCTGGAAGAGTGGGAGGGATGGGACCCCATCCAGGAGCCTTGGAAGAGAGAAAGAGGGGAGGGTGGGGGCCCAGAGGAGCCCCTTTGCCCCGATGGGGTGCACTCTCCTGCCCCAAATCCCAGGGGCTGCTTCGGGTGGGGGCCTTGAGTCAAATCCTGGCCCTATGGAGCCCTATCTGGGTGCCCTGGAGCCACTATGGGCTTCTCGGGGTTGAATGAATGGGTGGACAGATGGAGGGGAGCATCAAAGACAGAGCCCTGGGGTCCATGGAACCATAGATTTATTGACCCCAGGGGTCAGCCAGCCTAGTTCCCATGCCGTGGATGTAAGAAATTATTTAAAACCTTGGAGGTTCTGCGCCATGCCAATGATCCTTCAGCCAAAGGTGCGCTGGCCAACCTCCCCACAAGTGGATACATGCCCCCACCTCTACGTAGGGCAGGGAGCAAGAACTGGATTTGTGCAAGCCTTGGCAAGACCCTTGCAGAACCTTCCTTCTAGTAAAACTCAAGCCAGCTGCCTGTCACAGATGATGTTTTGGGTGCAGGTCGTTCTGTTTTAAGACATAGAACTGGGCTGCTGGATCCCTCGGGTGCCTGCAACAGTTTTCCTGGCTCTCCTAGTTTATGCCCCTTATCAGTTTATTCTGCCCCGTCAACATATTTTCCATTCTCCTGCAGCCTGTGGGCCTCTTGGAATGAAAACTGCTGCAGCGATGGGACCTGCAACTTCTCTGACCATGAAAACAGCCATTGCATCACAGCCATGAATGATGGACCTATGGCCCCTTACATTAAACTCTCCTTTAAATGATGTAACTGCTCTGCACAGTCTACTACAGGACCTTCCTTCCTTCCTTCCTTCATTCCCTTACATCATAAGACCTAAGTCCAATGTGCAGACAAAACTCTCCTTTAAATTTAACTGCTTTATACAGATTACATGAATTTATTTCTTTTCTTTCTTTCCTTCTGTCCTTTCTGTCCTGTCATGTATCATGAGACCTAAGTGTGATGTGCAGATAAAAGGCAAGTTAAAATACTTTAAAACAATTGCAAAAGGTATAAATCATCTAAAACCATATTGAGCTACAGGATCCTTAGATTCCTGCTGGCTTTGGTACAGCCATGATTTAGCTGGGTGCCAAAATTAAGTCAAATTGGTTGCGAGCCTGGAATCCAAGAAGAGGACGTTTTTGCGGATCCTGTTCATAGGCACCCAGAAACCCATCTATGGTCTACAGGGGTTTTGGGGTGCTCTTATTAAGCCCCCCATGTCTACAAAGTCACTTGACCAAAACAAGAGGGCAACCAGCATTTGTGTTTCTCCAAGGAAATTATAGAGAGAGAAAGGGTGAGGTGTTCCTTTGGATTATGAAGGCCCAGGGCCATTCAGCTTTTAATGGGTTCAACCAGTGCCTGGCCACAGACTGAAATATTCATATATACACACACACATATAATAAAATGATTTATTCTTTCATTCTCAACCAGTACAACATTTGTACCCAGAGCTGGAGTTCTTCCTGGGACTGCATCTGGCCACCTGGACCAGCCTTGTCCTAAAGCTTTGCACATTAAACAATTCCTCTCTCTTCCCTTCAGCAAACTGAAGTAATGACTGTAATTCTATTGAGCAAGACAAGCAGGTAGCGAAAAAGGAAGAGGTTTCAAGGGAGAGTCCTGGGAATAGCCCTGCCTGGTTTCTGGGTGCCTGACAACTGCAAACAGATCCTCTGCAGAGCATCGGACAGGGAGGTGGCACCATCTGCTTCACCCTGAGGCTCAGGGCCTTTTAAGAGGTCTCCATGTGCATCATGTCTTCTGGATGTGCAAAGGGCAATGCTTCCGTGCACCTTCATGCACATGGACACAGAACAATGTTCCTCTCTTTTCCTTTCCTGTTTCCATCCCAAGATATCAGAAGTGTATGCAGTCCTTTATGGGATTGGCCTCAACATCTACAACCTCTATGCATCCTGCTGGGAAGGGGTGCACTACCAGGACCGTTACAAAGCTGACCTCTCCAACCTCTTCGGTCATTTCCAGTTCAATGTCCCTGTGCTGGTCAGTTGCTGGCCGGCTGAGGTGACCTCTGAGAATGTATCCTTTGTGTGGCATGGAGGACAGGTAGCATCATCCCACCCGGCCCCAGATGACGACTGCAGACTCCCACCATGCCTCACCTCTTGGCTTTGCTGGCTAAGGGGGAAATCTATGAGTCTATCCCATAATTATCCCCCAAACTCCCAGGACATCTTTTTTATTTAACATATGAAGGACAAGGGGATGTAAAAAGTGTTAATAGCAAGTGGGCTGGGAGGCAGGTTCCCTCTTGAGGGACATTAATATCTGGACTCCTATCTGAAAATGAAGGAGCTGTCCAAAGTGCTGGATCTGTTTGGGTAATATAGTTTAGCTACTTGGATAGGCCCTTTGAAATCTGGAGTAACAGCTGGTTCCTGTTGGCACTGGAACCCCCAGCATCCCCTGATGTCTGATCCAGGAGGACTGTCCTATGTGCCTTAAAGTCCGCCCCAAGACAGAAACAGGGGATGTGTCGCCACAAAGTGAGGTACAGAGGATGGAGACATACTCCTCAGGAGGTGCGGCCACCGGACGAGGAAGTGTTTTGGGTCATTTCCCTTCATTCTGCCTCTTGTGGTTTCCTTTCCAGACCATGGGCTCCATTCCAGGGGTGCCACCATGCATCAATGCCATGGCCATGTACCTCTGGCTGAACGCGGATGAGGTCCGGCAGGCTCTCCATATCCCCAGCAGCCTCCCAAACAGGGAGCTCTGTAGGTGAGAGGAGCAGAAGGCTTCCTGCCTTTTGGGAGGCAAAGGCTGTGTAGAGATGGAAGGAAGGGCTCTGGGCCGGCAAAGCCTTTGGAGGAAGCAGGGCTCTGCTCCTGTGGCCGGTCTTGAAGAAGCTTGCCAAGAAAATCCTGTGATAGGTCTGCCACAAACTGGAAATGTCTTGAAAGATGGAACGACATGACTGAAAGGGGATTTGAACTCTGGTCTCTAGAGTTGTAGTTTGATATTCAAACCATTACAGCACATTAGCTGGTTGTTGTGGTTGTTGTGTACCTTCAAGTCACTGCAAGTCACTTCACTTATTATTATGGGGTCATGCTCCCAAAACTCAGGGGGCCCTTCTCAAAATGGAGGAAGAAATCCTAGTAGGGCCTCAACAGTGGTGCCCCCCCCCCATTGTCACAAAATATAAATTAAAGGGTGTGGAGGCCTCAAGGGGGCTTCTTATGGGATCCCCCATTATTACATTTAGAGGAGAAATGGGAAGTGTGACCTTCCATTCTGGAGAATATGGAGGACGCCTGCCCTTGTAGGCAGAGGATCAATGCCCGTGAAGGTACATGGCAACCCTCTGCCCACTTGGCCAGCGTCCAAGAGAATCCTAGCCTTCTCTTTCTTCACAAAGGCTCCACCTTGGTCTGGAATGCTGAGACCATTCTGGAACCCAAAGGACTGGCTGCTGACCATCTCCCTGAAGCTGGTGGTCAGACGTGTATCTGGCAGGCTCCTGGGCTTCACACGCAGTCAGGCCCTCTATCGTTGACCATGTCTGGAGTAGCGGGCTTCTTCAGAGTGAGTGAGGAGGGCAGGTCAAGCGGGTGGGGGGCGGTTGGGGCTTTGCGAAGTCTGGCCACCCATCCCTTCTCTCTTTCTCATCCATCTCTCTCCTTTGCTTACAGGGGTTCAAGAAACCTAATTGGAAGAAGGTCAAGAAGGGGGTCAAGAAAGGGGTCAACAAAGGTTTTCAAGGGCTCAAGAAACCTTTTAAGGGGTTGTTCTCGAGTCGCATAAGCCCCAGTCAGGACAACAAAGATCCAGGGTAAGTCCCCTTTTCCTTCCTTCTCCCATTTGCTCCTAAGGAGGCTGGGATGTTGGACCATTTTAAAAAATAAATTAATTTAATTCCTTTTTGATGTGCTTTTTTTAAAAAAAATGTTTTAATTGTACTGTTTTTAATGCTGTGAAGCCGCTCTGAGTCCCAGTCCTGGGAAGAGAGCAGGATACAAATAAATACAATAAAAAATGAATGTTTCAGTCCCGCAGAACCACAGATGATGCATGTGGAGGAAGGAATCCCTGGGACATCCACAGAGGAGAGCACTGTCTTTTTCATGGTAACTAAAGAGCGTCCTCTCCCCCCCCCCCTTTTTTTTTCTTTGGAGGACTTTGCTGACCCATTCTGCATTACCTTTGATAGGATGAGGGAGATAAGGAAGTGCCTTTAGGAGCAGCAGCAGAGGAAGGAAAGGATGAGGAGGAGAAGAGTGACAAATGCTCTGAGAACTCATCGGTAACACAAGGGTGAAACTTGGGGGTCTCCCTTCTCTCTTTGGGGACCGGGGCCACCCCAAGATCATCTCCATGCACCTCTTTGACATCTAACCACTCTCCATTCATTTGCAGGATTCAGACCCCTGCTCCGAGGAAGGTGAATGTACTCCTGGGCCTAGTTCAGGCAGGTAAGTCCTTCTCACCTCTGGTCTTGGCTGCAGACCGGATGAATGGCACATAAAGATGTCCCTGCAAGGGGTCTTTATGCAGCAGCATCTTGGCCCCATTTCTTTCACGGTCTTTTCTGCCCCATTTTAGAGTCCCAGAACCTCAAAGGAACTTTTCTGACTTGGAGGGCAGTTCTTCGTGGTTTGGGCTGGAGGACCTTAACGCTATGCCGGTGAGGAAAGAGAGTCTCACTGATGCTTTTTCAAAGGTTTGTCACATAAAGCAAATGGGAGCATCTCATTTTCCCCTGCTCTCTTTTTCCCTCCTGACAGACACAGGAAGTCTTACATGATGTATGCAAGAAATTCTCCAGTTTGATAGGAGAAGAGAGGAGGGACGTGGCAGGCGCTATTGCTTCCAATCATTTGCTTCTGATGCTGGAGCACTTCATGGCATCTCCTCAAAGGTAGGTGGGTTCCTCCCATGCGTCCCTCTTTGCCCTCCGAGGGGTAGAGAGTCCCGCAAGGATGCCACGCATCTCTCTCCTTCCCTTTCTGCAGCATCTGTGAAGACCTGATGGCTGAGGTCTTGATTTCTCCCAACCGTGACCTAGACCTCTGTATGAATCGGTTCCTGAGCAAACTGAACCAAGGTTCCTGGCTGCGCCCCGACACCAAGGAACTGGTGTTGGCCAAGGTAAGGGGCTGACCCTCACAGGACTCCTCCACAAGGCAGGAATCCATGGCAGGCTCCTGTCTGCGGGTGGCCTTCCCTCTTTCCTCGTGGTCTACTAGACCGGTCCTCTTAAAGAGCTGAGCATCCCCTTGCCTCCTCAGGTGAAAGCGATGGAAGGTCTTGGAGACATCATAGCATTTCATGCTGATAACAAGCTTCTGGAGACTTGGCTCCCGCACTTATTCACCTCGCTGGGGAACATCATAATCGGCCAGGTCCACAAACCCGAGACCGAGGGGACCGACATCCGCATAGAAAGGGAGTAAGTTGGGTTCAAGACAAGGCTGGGGGCAGAAGTTGCCAATGGGGCTAGATCTAGGAACCCAGCTCTCTGAACCAGTGATCCTTTCTGTGACCTCTCTCTCTGGCCTCCCTCTCTCTTTTCTGCAGGGATGCAGTTGATACCTTGGCCAATGTGTACCTGAAGCTGAACCTGTTGAACCGGATGGACGCCAAGCTCTGCTGCGGCCTTCCCTGGCAGTGAGTTCCAGTTCCCTCCGTCTCTCTGTCGGGGATGGCGCTCCCTTCAAAAGGGAAGATGCTCCAACCAAAAGCATCTCTGTTTCCCCCCGCAGACCGTCCCTTCCTCCTGAGCCGTGGGTCTGACCCACAGGACCCCCATCTCCTCCTCCGGCTGCATTTTGAAGAGACACCCCAAGACTCGGCTTTGGCCTCTGCTGCCTCTGGACGGAGGGAAGGATGCCTTTCCCCACCGCCACTCTTGCCACTTGGACTCTTTGGGGCGGGACAATCCCATCGGTTCCCCTCCAGGTCAAGCTGCCCATCCTGGGTTCGAGTGACGGTGGGAGCTAGCACCCAAAAGGCCTGGATTGTGCTCTGGGGCTTCAACCAACTCCCAGAGTCCAGCCGGATGCTCTGACCAAGGGAAGGAAGGAAGAGAACTACATCTCCCGGCAGCCCCCGCCCACCATGCGCTTCCTGATGGCCAGTCGGCCGGGGGCTCCCCTAAGTGCCTGTTTCCTCCCCTTCCCTCCCCTCCCCTTCCCTTCCTTCCCCTTCCCTCCCCCTTCCCTCCCCTTCCCTCCCCTTCCCTCTTCCCTTCCCTTCCCTCCCCTTCCTTTCCCTTCCCTCCCCCTTCCCTCCCCTCCCCTTCCCTTCCTTCCCCTTCCCTCTCCCCTTCCCTTCCTTCCCTCCCCTCCCCTCCCCTTCCTTTCCCTTCCCTCCCCCTTCCCTCCCCTTCCCTCCCTCCCCTTCCCTTCCCTCCCTCCCTGCCCTTCCCTTCCCTCTTCCCTTCCCTCCCCTTCCTTTCCCTTCCCTCCCCCTTCCCTCCCCTCCCCTTCCCTTCCCTCCCCTCCCCTTCCCTCCCCCTCCCCTCCCCTCCCTCCCCTTCCCTTCCTTCCCTCCCCTCCGCTCCCCTTCCTTCCCCTTCCCTCCCCCTTCCCTCCCCTCCCCTTCCCTCCCCTTCCCTCCCCTTCCCTCTTCCCTTCCCTTCCCTCCCCTTCCTTTCCCTTCCCTCCCCCTTCCCTCCCCTTCCTTTCCCTTCCCTCCCCCTTCCCTCCCCTCCCTTCCCCTTCCTTTCCCTTCCCTCCCCCTTCCCTCCCCTTCCTTCCCCTTCCCTCTTCCCTCCCCTTCCTTCCCCTTCCCTCTGCTGCCTCTGGACGGAGGGAAGGATGCCTTTCCCCACCGCCACTCTTGCCACTTGGACTCTTTGGGGCGGGACAATCCCACCGGTTCCCCTCCAGGTCAAGCTGCCCATCCTGGGTTCGAGTGACGGTGGGAGCTAGCACCCAAAAGGCCTGGATTGTGCTCTGGGGCTTCAACCAACTCCCAGAGTCCAGCCGGATGCTCTGACCAAGGGAAGGAAGAGAACTACATCTCCCGGCAGCCCCCGCCCACCATGCGCTTCCTGATGGCCAGTCGGCCGGGGGCTCCCCTAAGTGCCTGTTTCCTCCCCTTCCCTCCCCTCCCCTTCCCTTCCTTCCCCTTCCCTCTCCCCTTCCCTTCCTTCCCTCCCCTCCCCTCCCCTTCCTTTCCCTTCCCTCCCCCTTCCCTCCCCTTCCCTTCCCTCCCTCCCCTTCCCTCCCCTCCCCTTCCTTTCCTTTCCCTTCCCTCCCCTTCCCTCCCTCCCCTTCCCTTCCTCCCCTTCCCTCCCCTTCCTTTCCCTTCCCTCCCCCTTCCCTCCCCTCCCTTCCCCTTCCTTTCCCTTCCCTCCCCCTTCCCTCCCCTTCCTTCCCCTTCCCTCTTCCCTCCCCTTCCTTCCCCTTCCCCTCCTTTCCCTTCCCTCTTCCCTCCCCTTCCTTCCCCTTCCCTCTTCCCTCCCCTTCCTTCCCCTTCCCCTCCTTTCCCTTCCCTCTTCCCTCCCCTTCCTTCCCCTTCCCTCTTTCCTACGCTTGCTCTCCTTTTTCCTCTTTTCTCTCTTTCCTCCTCCTCCTTTTTTCCTCCTCTCCTTCCTTCTTTCCTCTTCCTCTTTCTTCCCCTTTCCTTCCTCTCCTTTTCTTCTTTCCTTTCCTTTCCTTTCCTTTTCTTTCTTTTCTTTCCTTCCTTCCTCCTTCCTTCCTTCCTTCCTTCCTTCTTCCCTTCCCTCATTTTCCCTTTCCTCGGCTCCTTCCTTTCTTTCTCTTTCTCTTCCATCTTTCCCCCTTCCTTGTTTCCTTCCTTTCTCTTCCTTCCTTTCCTCTCTCCTTCCTTTCTATTCTCCCTCCTTCCCCCTTGCCCTTTCCTCTTCTTTCCCTTCTTCCTTTCCTCTCTTCTTTAATTTATCCCTCCTTCCATCCCTCCCCTTCCCTCTCTTCCTTCCTAATTTGCTTCTCTTTGTCTTCCATTTCCTTCCTTCCTTCCTTCCTTCTTGCTTTCTTTCCTTCCCTCCCTCCCTCCCTCACTTCCTTATCTCTCTCTCTCTTTCTTTCTTTCTTTCCTTCCTTCCTTCCTTCCTTCCTTTCTCTTCCTTCCTTTCCTCTCTCCTTCCTTTCTATTCTCCCTCCTTCCCCCTTGCCCTTTCCTCTCTTCTTTCCCTTTGTTTTCCTTCCTTCCTACCTACTTCCTTCCTTCCTTCCTTCCTCCCTCCCTCCTTTCACTTTTTCTTGTCTTTCTTTTTCCCATCTTTCCTTACTTCTTTCCTTTCTTCCTTTCCTCTCTTCTTTAATTTATCCCTCCTTCCATCCCTCACCTTCCCTCTCCTCCTTCCTAATTTGTTTCTCTTTGTCTTCCATTTCGCTCCTTCCTTCCTTCTTTCCTTCCCTCCCTCCCTCCCTCCTTCCTTTCCTCTTTCCTTCCTTCCTTCCTTCCTTCCTTCCTCTCACTCTCCTCCCTCACTTCCTTATCTCTTTCTTTCCATCCTTCCTTCTTCTTCCACAGAATCATAGAATCATAAAATTGGAGGAGACCCCACAAAGGGCCCTGATCCAGTCCAGCCCCCTTCCTCTGCCATGCAGGAACTCTCCATCAAAGCGTCCCCATTGATAGATAGCCATCCAGCCTCTGTTTAAAAACAGCCTCCAAGAAGGAGACTCCAAGGCATCAGCATCTTCTACCATTGAACAGCTCTTGCTATCAGGAAGTTCCTCCTCATGTTGAGGTGGAATCTCTTTTCCTGTAGTTTCCATCCATTGCTCCAGTGTGTCCTGTTCTCTGGAGCAGCAGAAAACAAGCTTGCTCCCTCTTCAATGTGACATCCCTTCTAACATTTAAACAGGGCTATAATGTCACCTCTAAACTTTCTCTTCTCCAGCCTAAACATCCCAGGCTCCCTAAGTCTTTCCCTATAAGGCATGGTGTCCAGATCCTTCACTATTTTGGTCCCCCTGCTCTGGATGTGCTCCAGTTTCTCCACATCCTTTTTGAATTGTGGTGCCCAGAACTGGACACAGTTTTATTCCAGGTGGGGCCTGACCAAAGCAGAATAGAGTGGCACTATGACTTCCCTTGACCCAGACACTATGTTTCTATTGATGCAGCCTAAAATCGCATTGGCCTTTTTAGCTGCTGCATCGCACTGTTGCCTCATGTTCAACTTACGATCTACTTGGACTCCTAGATCCCTTTCACACATATTAATCTCATTAAGCCAGGTTTCCCCCATCCTATATCTATGCATATCAGGTTTTTTCTGTCTATATACAGTACCTGATATTTCTCCATGTTGAATTTCATTTTCTTATCTTTGGCCCAGTTTTTTTTTTTAATTCAACTTTTAAATACACATATACAAACACATAAACAAAATGTACATACATACACAGCCAATACATTAAAACAATTGCTATACACTATATTGTTTGTTCGTTCCTTCTTCATTCATTCTTTCCCATATTTCAGAAATTGATATAACTTTTTCCGATAAGGGAGTCAGCATCTATTTTTTTTTTTGTATTATTTATTATATTAGGTTGTTATGCTTTTAATTGGCTGTACTTATCATATCTCTATCTTATTTCTGTAGTTTTTGATATTAATCCTTTAAAGCTTTATTATTATTTTAGCCTTATTGCCATCATCATTTCCAGTAGAAATTCAGAAAACTGTCCCAACATTTCTCATCTATATTTGTCCTCTATGAGACCAGAAAGTCTATCCATTTCAATAGCATTGTGCATTTTTATTAGCCAGTCTTCAATTGCAGGAGTAGCCGATAGTTTCCATTTTTGAGCAATCGCAATTCTTGCTATTGATGCCATATATAGAATTATTTTCCCATGATTAGTTCTGTCTAGCTTTTTTATTTTATTAGTCATGTTCAGTAGGTAAATTTCAGGTTCCATAATGAATTTTATATTGAGAATTTTAAATATACATGCATGAATTTCTTCCCAAAATTTCTTAATGTGGGGATATGTCCCCCACATATGCTTCCATGATCACATTTCCAACACTTGGGACTCTCATTTTTATATATCTTGTTTAATTTAGCTGGTGTTATGTACCACCTTAATTCCATTTTTGGTAATTATCCCTGATATTCTGGCTCTTAGTGAATTTGTGTGTTTCCTGGCGTATGTCCAGCTCTCCAAATCTATTCCCTTTTTAAGGTCTTTAGCCCATTGTGACACGTGTTCTTTTATTATTTCTGGTTCTAGTTTCCTTTTGAGTCGTGTCTTGTGCATTCTACATGTTTTCTTGGGTTTCCCATCTAATAGTATTTTGTCTCTCTCATTATTTTCTTGCACAATTCCACTTTGCTTACTCTCTATTTTGAATCTTTGCTTTATTTGTAGGTATGTCAACAAGTGATTCCCCTGACGTAAATTTGGTATTTCGTTAATATCCTTAATTTCAATTCTGCCCGTTTCTTTTATTGAATTCAGTATGTCTTTGTATCTTATCCAATTTTCCAGCTGATGGGATTTTCCCATTGAAGCTTCCTGTGGGGACATCCATCCGGGTATCCCTCTATAAAAATCGTTTTTAACTTTTGTCCAAGTTTTAAGCAATGATTTCCTTAAGGGCTGCTGCTCAAACTCACAATGTACTTTGTGCTTCTCATACCAAAGGTGCGTGTGCCGCCCAAATTTTAGATTGAGCCCTTCTAAATTCAAGAGTTTAATATCCTTCAGATGTACCCATTCTGCTAAAATAGTGAATGCATTTGGCCTGATAATATGTTTCTAGATCTGGTAGATCTAGGCCTCCATTTTCCTTTGAGTCTATTAAGACTTTCCAGTTTTTCCTCGCCTTTTTACCGTCCCATAAAAAGTTCTTAATTTCTTTATTCCATTTTTTGAAAGGTTTCGTGTTTATTATTATAGAGAGATTTGCGAACAAAAAAATTAAATTTGGGAAGTATACACATTTTTAATGCAGCAATCTTGCCCGTGAAGGATAAATTTAACTTAGACCACTTTTTAAATTCTGTTTTGACTTCATTCCCTAACTTATTATAATTACTATCAAAAAGTTCTGTATTTTTTCCAGTAATCCAGATTCCAAGGTATTTTACTTTCTTCACCGCTTTACATTGGGAGATCTCTGATATTCTTTCTTCTTCTTGTGTAGTCTGGTTCTTAGTTATCATGTTAGATTTTTGCTTATTCATCCTAAATCCTAAGTCATGTCTGTTGTTGATAATAAATGTGGAAGACTACTTATCGGCTCCTCTAAGAAGATTACAAGATCATCGGCCCCATTTTCTAGTCTATTCGGGTCATTTTGAATTTCGATCCTGTCCTCTGGGCTATTAGCAGCTACTCCTAATTTGGTTTCATCTGCAAATTTGATAGGCATGCCCCCAATTCATTCATTCATTCATTCATTCATTCTCTCTCTTTCCTCCTTTCCTCTTACAGTGGTCCCCCGGGATACGAATCCCCCGGGTTAAGAAAACCCCGGGATCCGAAACCGGCGGGACCAAAAATTATCCCCCGGGATCCGAAGGATCCCCCGGGATCCGAAAAAAAGTCCCTTTTCCTCCGAGGCCAGGCTTCGGAGGAAAGGGGACAGACTCCCTTCCCTTTTCCTCCGAGGCCAGGCTTCGGAGGACAAGGGACGGACTACCGAAAGGAAGGCCCGATCCGGTGGATCGAGCCTTCCTTTCGTTGGGCGCGGAGGCCCGGCCTGGCTCCCCAAGCCAGGCCGGGCCTCCGCGCCCAACGAAAGGAGGCCCGATCCCGCGGATCGGGCTTCCTTTCGTCTCGGGCGATCGGGCCTCCTTTCGTGTCTGAGGCGCGGAGGCCTGGCCTGGCTTCGGGAGCCAGGCTGGGCCTCCGCGCCCAACGAAAGGAGGCCCGATCCCGCGGATCGGGCCTCCTTTCGTGTCTGAGGCGCGGAGGCCCGGCCTGGCTTGGGGAGCCAGGCCGGGCCTCCGCGCCCAATGAAAGGAGGCCCGATCCGGCGGGATCGGGCCTCCTTCCGCGTCAGGCCCGGAGGCCCAGCCTGGCTTGGGGAAGGGAACCTTCCCTTCCCCAGCCAGGCTGGGCCTCCGCAGCTGACGAAAGGAAGGCCCGATCCGCCAGATCAGACCTTCCCTTCCTCAGCCAGGAGGCCCCCGCCAGGCCTCGGGAACGGATTACCTATTTCCTATGGGAAATAGGCCCCGGGTTACGAAATTTTCGGCTTACGAGAAAGTAGCCGGAACCAATTAATTTCGTAACCCGGGGGACCACTGTACCTCCTTCCTTCACTTCCTTCCCTCTGTCCTTCCTCTTTTCTTTCCTCCTTCCCTTTTTCTTTCCTTCCTTCCTTCCTTCCTCTTCTTCTCCTTTCCCTCCTTCCTTCCCCCTCTTCCTCCCCTTCCCTTTTTCCTTCCCCCTTCTCCTCCCTCCCTCTCCCCTCTCCCCTCCCCCCCTCTCCCCTCCCTCTCCCCTCCCTCCCTCTCCCCTCCCCCCTCTCCCCTCCCCCCCTCTCCCCTCCCTCTCCCCTCCCTCTCCCCTCCCCCCTCTCCCCTCCCTCTCCCCTCCCTCTCCCCTCCCCCCTCTCCCCTCCCTCCCCCCCTCTCCCCTCCCCCCACCCTCTCCCCTCCCCCCTCTCCCCTCTCCCCTCCCTCCCTCCCTCTCCCCTCCCTCCCTCTCCCCTCCCTCTCCCCTCCCTCTCCCCTCTCCCCTCCCTCTCCCCTCTCCCCTCCCTCCCTCTCCCCTCCCTCCTTCCTTCTCCCCTCCCTCCTTCCTTCCTTCCTCCCTCCCTCCTTCCCTCTTTCCTTCCCCTTCTCCCCTTCCTCCTTCCCCCTCCCTCCCTCCCTCCCTCCCCATGAAGGCCAATCCCATGAAAGAGGAAGGCTCCCAGTCCTTCCGAGGCAGATGGGGGGGGTCTCTGCCCTCTGCTGCTGCTGCTGCCTTCCTTCCTTCCTTCCCTCCTTCCTTCCCTCCTTCCTTCCCTCCTTCCTTCCATCTGCCCGTCCATCCATCCATCCATCTGCAGAGAATGGCAAGCACCAGCTTCTAAGAGGCCAAGGCTGGCAAAACCAACAAAGAGTCCCATGCATGGAGGGGGAGCCAACCAAAAAGGCTGGGGATACTATTGTTATTACTGTTTGTATTTTTTAATTTATTAAAGTTATTAGTGTCACGGCAAGCCATTTGTTATGTTATTACTCAACCTTTGTTATTAATGAATTTTATAATAATAATAATAAACTGTTATGTTAAATAGTAACGTGTGTGTTCATGCACTTTGCTGTGTTTTTTCTTCAGACCTTCTGACTTCCCACTTTCCCAGCTGATTTTAATAATGTACTGCTTTCTCTTCCCCTTTTGTCCTCAGCTTCCTTCCATTGCAAACCCTCTAATTATCCCATTTTCCCTTTCCACTTTCTCGTTTCCTTTTTAAATGCCCCGGTCTCTCTTTCTTTTTCCTCTGAGTTGCTAATCCTGTACCCTTGAATGGATTCAGCTCCATGGAGAGCTCATTTCAGGCTATCCAAAGTTGTCCCTTTCTAGACTAAAGATGTTATCAGATGACAGAAATTGGAAGTATAATCCAATGGCAATCCAAACACAATCATGGGGTTTTACGTTATTGCGAATGAGTGTATCTCACGTAATTTCGGGCAAAAGGGAAGTCATTCCGAACACAATCATGGGTTTTCACGTAATTGTGTATTAGAGTATCTCACGCAATTTTGGGCAATGGGAAGTCATTTTCAGACAATGGGAAGTCATTCTGAATGCATTCCGAATGCAATTAGAATTCATGTAAATTCGCTAAACTGGTGAATTTACATGAATTCAAATTGGCTCCATTCGAAATAAAGAGAAATTCCTCCCGTCTGATAAACTCTTAAGACTTAACTTTAATCTCAATACTTCTGTGCTGCTGTTTGGCCCCACAAGAAACTTGCAAGAAAAGATGAACAAGAGAGGACAAAGTAAACATAGAGTCATAAATCATTTATTATTATTATTATTATTATTATTGCCAGGTAATAACCATAAAAGACTAGACTGCTAACACGTTTAACAGGGCACTCTTTTTCCTGGATTCTAAAAAAATCTAAGTCTGGCTTGGCACAAAATGTGAGCTGCTCTGAGCAGCAAAAGAGTCCAGCTGCAAAGCAGAGAGGAACCAAACCCAGAAGCAAAGGCTGCGCCCGTCCGACGGACAAAGGTCCTCTGCCAAGTGCGGGACTTTACCTGAAATACAGTCTGAGCTAGTTCAGTATTTTTGGGGCTGTCAAAGTACAACATCTGGGAGCCAAACCCGTAGTAGTAAGGCCCCAGTTTGTGCAGGTCGGCCACGTTGGCATCAGCGCCGAAGACGGTCCGCCAGTTCTCCTTGTAGTTGGTTGGCAGCTCTACAGAAAGGACCCTCTGCTTGTTGTCATAGAGGCCTTTGGCCAACCAGAGAGGCAGCTCCAGCTTGGTGCCCTGGAAGGAAAGACAGAGAGATGAGGAGGGTTCACTGGGGTTGAATCCATGAGCTCACGCTGGACCACAACATCGCCCTGCCTAGAGTAGCCACCCCGAACCAGTTCGCTGAGACGTTGCAGCACATCTGCTTCCCTTACCAAGACTTCCCTCCAGAATCTCTGGGGAACTGCTGGGCCATGGGCTGGTTGCAACCATACACAGGTGAGACCATTCTGCATCTCGATGTTCACCTTGTAGCCAGGTCAGCTTTCAGAGCTGCTGTCTGAGAGGGTAAAAGCCCAAGAGAAGAGCAACACACTTCTTTATTGCATTTGTTATCTGGCCACTGTCATTCAAATCCCATTGCTAAATGCCCCACAACCACTGTGGACTTTAATCAGACAGGAGGAATTTCTCTTTATTCTAGTTTAGCGAATTCACATGAATTCCTATTGCATTTGGAATGCGTTCAGAATGACTTCCCATTACCCAAAAATGACCCCCCCATTGCCCGAAATTGCGTGAGATGCTTTAATACAAATAACGTGAAACCGTGATTGAGTTCAGAATGACTTCCCTTTTGCCCAAAATTGTGTGAGATACTTTAATCCGCAATAACGTGAAACCCCATGATTGCCATTAGATTATACTTCCAATTTCCAATGTCTGATAATAATAATAATAATAATAATAATAATAATAATAATTTATATCTCCCACCTCTCCCTACGGATAAGGTCCATTGACATCCTATTTTCTCTTGGGTTTACTCTCCTGAGAGCAGGAAGTTCTTGGTGCAAGAGGCATTCATTGACCTACACTTTTACTGTAGCTTATTTTCCCTTGTTGGACATGTAGCCTACTTTTAAAAAAATCAACCCGGAATTGCCCTGAAATGCAATGTGAGGTCCAAGTTTTTATACAAGCCTTCCTCTTCTACCAGGGGGCAAAAAAGCAAACCCTTGCCCCCAATATAGTCCACTGGGCTGCTCTGTCACCAGATATCGGCCAGATGCGTCCACATACCCCTCCAGGTCAAGGTTGGGAAAGATGTTGTCATCTTGGCCTGACCTGCATCTCTACCTCCAACAAGGGCTCTTTGCTCAGACCCATGATGCTTCTATGGCCCACCTTGGGGGTCTAATTGGGTAGGGAAGGGGTAGGCTGACTAATTCTGCCCTCCATAACTATGAGCCCATTGACCTCGCCCCACTCTCTGGGCCACTGTTTTTAAAATCAAAAAGAGAAGTGGGAGGATAGATAGACTACTTTCCCTTCATGCCCCCAGAGGCATCAACTCACCTATTAATTAGGTTTCAGAGCTCTTCCCCCCTGCACTGTTATTGTCCACAAATACCTGTTTTCAAAATCAGAAATGGAATTCTAATGCTAGTTTCTGGCTGTTTTGGAAGGTCCCCGAGGCAGAAAATTACCCCCCTTTGCAGTGAGTTACTTCTAATGGTTGGAAGGAAAAAAAAGGGTGCATGGGGTTGTTCTGCTTCTGGACCTAGAACGAAGAGGCTCCTGGCTCCCATTACGCATTGGGTAAAGAAGCATGCCCATGTGCCAGGCATTGCCTTCACCTCCAGGACCTCACTGCCAGCTCCATACTGGTAAGTACAGAACCCAGGTTTTTTTAACCGTGTGTGATGTCTTCAGTAGGCAACCCAAGTCTGTGAAGGCCTATAAAGGCCTGGCTCTTCTTCTCTTGATCCCAGAGAGGGGAGCAGCTCTCTACAGAAGTTCTTGGTGGTGGGCATCGATCCTTGTCCTCTGCACAGAACCATGGCCACAGAATGCTGCAGCCACAGGGAAGGTGACATTGGACTCTGGATGCCTGATGAGGAAACGATGTTCTCATTTGCA
Source organism: Urosaurus nigricauda (assembly GCA_034509955.1). Taxonomy (NCBI): domain Eukaryota; kingdom Metazoa; phylum Chordata; class Lepidosauria; order Squamata; family Phrynosomatidae; genus Urosaurus; species Urosaurus nigricauda. Next base: position 232,641,339 of record JAOEGL010000001.1, on the reverse strand, counting down.
TCTGTGACCATCAGGGTATGACAATAATGTAAGCACAAGCGTTCTATTTGGGGAATTCAAAATACCAAATTGCAAGAGGGGTCTGCTTACAAGACCCTACAGGACCTCCCTTCGGTGTGTATACCAGGAACTAGGAATCCAGAATTGGGACAGAGGCTCTCAACTGCACTCAGTGTCTCTTTTATTGATACAGGAGTTCAAACACACAACGCACACGCGCACACACATTCATACAAGGCTCAAGAAATAACGTGTTAGAGTGGAATAGTTAACGGGCATTACTAACAAAAATACATACCAACGTTGAGGTCAGTTCCCAAGGATGTTCAATCTGTGTAAAGGGTTTGACTGAAACAAATCTGCTCTAATGCTTAGGCTATAGCAGACCAAGTTAGAATCCCAAACTGACAGAGATTCTGGCTGCAAATGACCAAAAAGATCAAATGATCCACATGTGAATCTCTGGCTGACCTCCACATTCAGACTTAAAGCTTGCTGGGTGAACTTGGGGCGGCTGACGTCTCTCAAGGACTGTTGTGAATGGAGGAGAAAGCATCACACACCACCCTGAGCTCTTTGGAGAGAACGCAGAAAAGAAAGAAACTAATAATTACTGCATATAAAGCAAAATCAGGTCTTCTTTGGAAGCCTCTTCTTCTGTCTTCTAACTTTGGGACCACGTTTAGGTTGTAACTTAGAGGAATGTGTCCTTGGAAAGGAACTTAGGGGGCCTCACAAGAAGCAGAGTGTGCCGTTGCTGAATAGGTTGCCATAATTTCCTGGCAAAGCTTGTGCGATGAACATTGTCTTTATCCAGCTCTCCAGAGATACTCTGGAAGGCCATTGGCAATGACGCATCTCAAGTGATCATCGTCCATTTTCCTGTAATATGTAGCACATAGAACCATTTTGTTTGATGGCTCCATTCCACGCATGTAGTTTGTAGCAACTAGCAGATCCTTCTGGCGGAGTCTTTTCACTGAACCAATGGGCCAACTGTGAAGCCCACAAATTCATTCTTGCTCACATGGTTGAGACTTTTCCTGATGAACCAGCACCTGGCAGCCTTGGTGGTGCTTTCCTTTCCTTGCAGTGCTGAGAGCACCATGAATATTCCTTTTCATAGTATTTTCTGTTGTGGGTTGTCCTTAACTGTCCAAGGAAAGGCAGGGTGTAAGTACCTCAAATAAACATTCAGGCGGTTGATTAACAATAGCCCTGCTTTCTTCTCTTGTTTCTTCCAAGGGTTATCCTGGCGGCCCCGTCGTGTGCTGAGCACTGGGGTCTGGGCAGCGGGGGCTGAAAGGAGTGCTGACCGAGGGTGGCGCAAGGTGCTACGGGCCATTTCTTTGCACCAGGGTTGCGTATTACAGTGATTGGATCGTGGGCACCACGGCCTGGTGGGGCTCCCTGTCTTTCCCATCCCTCTCAGGAGATATTTTGCTCCCCAGGCAGAGCACCGGCAAGAGATATTTGAACCCTTTATTGACGAGGAGGACCTGAGCGACTGGAAGGCCCCAAGTGTCTCAGAGGACCTTCCGGGACTTAATGGGACAGAGTGGCTCAAAGCAAGCAGCCAAGGGCCCATTGGATCACGGGCCAAGTTTGCTCCCATCTACTACGACTACTACGGTGGGGAAACCTATCCCATTTCCAATGCAGCATTAGACCAACTGCCATGGGGAACTGGAGGCATCTTCTCTGCTGGCTTCCTGCTGACTTAGTGAACAACTGGGCAAGGCACAGACTACTTGTACTTGGACAACTCCAACAAGGCCGCGACTTGGCATTGTGAACCTCTTTGCTCGCTTTTTCCTGGAAGTTCCTTTGCAGCAACTAAACTACAAATCCTCCTTAGGCACCAACCCTGACCCCACTGATACCACCATATTCCATTGAAATAAACAGATATTATTCTTATAATAGAGTAACTCTTCACAAACACATACTCCCAGGGGGTTTGGGGGGGGGGGCTGGGGCAAATGTCTTAATGGAAAGGGAGGGCCACCTGAGGCCGAGTATGAGACACACTGGAGTGGTCTTGCTCTTTTCGGAAGCCAGGCTGCAGGACTCTCGGCAAACCTTTTCGGGAAAATCCTCTCTTCCTCGGGGACCCTGGGTGCTGGGCTGTTTCTCAGGAAAGAAGGCATGCAGTTGTGGACTGGTCATCTTTGCCTTGTGCCAAGCACTACGATAGGTCTGTAAGGTCATCTGTGCAATGTAAGAGATTAAAGGAGGAATAAACTCAACATGAAATGATGGCTCCTCCTTGTAGCCCTTCACAATGTGGCCTCCCTTGGCTTTTTACTGGGTCTCCCATTATCATCACACAACTAGGGGTCTTTTAAAAAGGATAGAGCCTGGCTCAAGCAGCATTTCCTGTGGGGCAGGAAGGCCTTTTCTTGGGAGTGCTGAGAATCTGGTCCAGAGGTGGCTGGATCAACTCTCACTCAGAATAACGCAGTTCCCTGGGCCCCAAGGCCCAGAGACAGACCTTGCAGCGGGGCAGCCAAGTGTCCCGTCTGCCTCCACACCAGAGCCTGGCCTGCTGCTGACACAGCCCTACCTCTGCAATCTCCACCTTCCTCTCCCAGATTTTGATTGTGCCTCCGAGCTCTTGGAGAGCCATCTTCTTGTGGACATAGTCGAGGAATGGTGGCACTTTGTATTCGGCCAGCTGCTTCCATAACTTTTTTGTTCAGGGGCTCAGCCACGTCCCGTTCCTAGCAAGGAAGTGGAATGAGAGATGCTTGAGAGGAAAAAAAATGGTTTCATTCAAGCGCTTCTTACCATTTTGATTTGTTTCCCCACTAATGGAAGGCTTTGGCTCAGGAATCCCCAAAATCCCAGGTCACTGTAAAGAAGGCAGCAGAGGGGTGGAGAGGGGATGCCTACGTCAATGTAACTCACTCTCTTCTTAATCCCATGGCACCCATGCAGATGCGTCTGAAAATCCAGCACAGGTGGACCTGAAAAGTATAGCTGCCTCTTCCTTTTCTTACAGGATTGGCAGAGAACACACGGTCTGTTGGGCTACAGCTCCCAGTGTCCATACAGGCCATGCAGGCTGGGGCCGGTGGGAACTGAGAGTCCTGGTTGTGCATTAAGAGAACTGTCACATCCAGCGGTGTGGATTATTGGATTTGCCCCTAAGCCTCCCACCGGACACTGGAGCCACCAACTGTCCCCTGATGTGGTTACAAGGGTCATGACGGTGCCTTCCCATCCCTGTACCCTCTGCCTGGCTGTGCCATCCTTACCTCCCCAGCAAGGAGAAATTCATGGTCGATTCTACCCAGGGACTCCTTTCTCTGGGCGATGTCCTTCAACAGGCAGTCGGCCATGGCGGCGGTACTTTGCAGTTTCTTCTCAAAGACAACAACACAGCCCAGATGGAGAAGAAAAAGAAGAAGGGGCACTTGAGTGGTGGCATCCCTCTCAAGCAGCATCCAGACTTATTTTGCTCAGCTGCATCTGGCCAGCCAGCCTTATAGCTGGCAGCTTGTGAGCAGCTGGAGTTAGAATTTGGGGCGTGCTGAAAGACACCCCACTGAATTCTTCCAGGGATTCTCTCTTCCCTTTGCAGTATTTCCAGGAATCCCTTTTTTAAAAAAAAACTTTTGGGCTTTGGGGGAGTCAACTGAGTTCTCTTTGGACACCTTATAAGGGGCCTTACCCTTAGAGACACCCTGGCAGCCCTGGGTTGCCTCGTTGTAAGAAGGTGAAGCGAATGAACATTGGAGATCTCTGTCACTGCCATACTTGGATTCTGTAATGTAGAGGCCACACTAAAATGTGGTACCATGAGCAACATGCATCCCCTTTGTCCCTATACAGGTTTGGATGGGCAGCTGGTGAGATTGCTGCATTGCCAACATTACCAGCCTTTGAACTAGCATTTTCTAGTCACTGTTGGTGGTGGGAAGGAGGGCCACATTGGGTTGATACTAGGAGCATGCTAAAGTGCTCCATCATAGGACATTATCAGAGGGGAGGAATTTCTCTCAATTGCGAATGGAGCCAGTTCAAAATTACGTGAATTCACTAGTTTAGCAAATTTACGTGAATTCTAATTGTGTTTGGAATACGTTCAGAATGACTTCCCATTGCCCGAGAATGACTTCCTGTTGCCCGAAATTGTGTGAGATACTCTAATACTCAATAATGTGAAAACCCATGATTGCGTTCGGAATGACTTCCCATTGCCCGAAATTGCGTGAGATACACTCATACGCAATAATGTGAAACCCCATGATTGCGTTTGGATTGCCATTGGATTATACTTCCAATTTCTGTTGTCTGATAATGTCCATATACAACATCACACCGTAGCCACAGAAGGTTTTAAAGGCTAGATATGGTGATGATAAGAATCAACTGTGAATCATAAATAAAAGGGGAAATTAGTTAAAATTGTAAAATGGACACAACTACAAGACTGGATGGATTTTTTCAGTAAGAGTTAAAGGGTAGCAAAAGGGATCAAGCTTGACTCAGGCTGGCATCCTCCCAAAGAGGTTGCTCAAATGAGTACCCAGATTGTTGGGTGCAAGTAAGTAAATTAGTTTATTGCGGCACATGGCCAGATTGTTTTGTATTGTTTTATCTTCTCTAAATAAGTGTTGTTTGTTTGTTTTTAGATTTTTTTTCTTCTTCCTAAAAATGTTTATGCACATCTATGTATACATCTGTGGACTCTTTCACATGGGAGGAATTTCTCCCAACTTCGAATGGAGCCAATGCGAATTCAGGTGAATTCGCTAGTTTAGCGAATTCACGTGAATTCCCATTGCGTTCAGAATGCGTTCAGATTGACTTCCCATTACCCGAAAATGACCCCCCTTGCCCAAAATTGTGTGAGAAGCTTTAATTCGCAATAAAGTAAAACCCATGATTGCATTCGGAGTGACTACCCTTTCGCCCGAAATTGCGTGAGAAGCTCTAATTCACAATAACGTGAAACCCCATGATTGCGTTTGGATTGCCCTTGGATTATACTTCCAATTTCCCACGTCTGAAAGAGTACTGTGTTTATAAAAGTGACAAATTATTGAATAAAGAAAACCCACACAGCTTATGTTGTTTGATAGTTGTTAGATTATTAGATTTTTATTTTATAAGGTAATCTATTTTATTGTTGTAAATATTTATATGTTTTAATGCTGTAATCCTGCCTTGATCCGTAGGGAGAGGCAGGGAAATATAAATAAAAATTATTATTATTATTATTATTGCACACGGCATTTGTCCCAAGTCCACCGAAGAGCCATGCCTTTCTATTACCATTTCCCGGGGCTCCATCCGGTTGAATGGGACTTGAGCATCCACGGATTTTGTTATCCACAGAAGGTCCTGGAACCAAAACCCAGCAGGTACCATGGGCCCACGATAGTAGTAGTAGTAATAATAACAATAAGAGTATTTCTGTCTTCTGTGTGGCAACCTTTAAAACCCTCGAAGACTGTGATCATCTCTCACTTTGGTCTCTTTCTGTTTTGGCCCCCTTTTCTGCATCCACACTGCAGAAATAATCCGGTTTGATGTCGCTTTAAGTGCCCCTCCATGCTATGGAATCCTGGGATTTGTAGTTTTGTGAGATGTTCAGCCTCCTTTGTCTGGTACTTACCACAAACTACGATTCCCAGATTTCCATAGCATTGAGCCATGGCAGTTAAAGTGGTGTCAACCTGTATTGTTTCTGCAAAGCAGATGCCAAAAAAGTGTCTGTTTTAAAATGTTAAATTTCACAGTAACATTAGCTGCAATAACATTAGCTGAGGCTGAGAGAGTATGATTTTCCCAAGTTTTGTGGTGAGACATTATTTAACTGCTTGGCTCAAAGCTAGGGGATTCTGGGAACTGTACTTTTGTGGTGAGGCATTATTTAACATTATTTAACTGCCCTGGCAAATAATCCCCATGATTCTCTATGGGCCAGCAATTCCCAATGTTTCTCTATGGGCAAGTAATCTCCATTATTCACTATGGGCAAGTATGTTTTTCCTATGGGCAGGTACTGTCCTTTGTTTTAGTATGTCCCTTCCTTCCATTGGGTGTATGAGAGATGGATACATATACATTCTATCACACACACACACACAATATATATATATATATATATGCACTCTCTCTCTATATATATATATATATACACACACCTATATACTTACACACACACACCTATACATATACACATACAAACATATATAAACACACACATACACTATATATATATATATATATATACGCTCTCTCTCTCTCTCTCTCTCTCTATATATATATATATATATACACACACCTATATACTTACACACACAGACCTATACATATACACATACAAACATATATAAACACACACATACACTATATATATATATATATATACACGCACTCTCTCTCTCTATATATATATACACACACACCTATATACTTACACTCACATACCTATACATATACACATACACATATATACAAACACACACACACTATATATATAAACACATACACACACACTCTCTCTCTATACACACACCTATATACTTACACACACACGCCTATACATATACACATACACACATATACAAACACACACACACTATATATATATATAAACACACACTCTCTCTCTCTCTCTCTATATATATATATATATATATACACACAGAGAGAGACCTATACATATACACATACACACATATACAAACACACACACACACACACTATATATATATATATATAAAAACACACTCTTTATATATACACACATCTATGTACTCTCACACACACCTATACATATACACATACACACATATACAAACACACACACACTATATGTATATATATATATATATATATATTAACACACACACACACACACACACTATCTCTCTCTCTCTCTCTCTCTCTCTATATATATATATATATACACACACACACCTATACATATACACATACATACACACATACACTATATATGTGTGTGTGCTTTCGCACACACATACATACCAATATACACACATATACACACACATACACAGCATTTTTGTTATGCTTCAGCCCCTGTTGCTTTGGTTGTATGACAGAAAGAGATACATATACAACAAGAGACATTTTGGACTTCATCTCCCAGAAGCCTCAGCCATGTTGACCCATAGCCTGGGATTCTGGGAGTTGAAGTCCAAAAAAAACCTCCCTTCAAGAGCACAGCTTGGGGACCACTGTTACTGTATTATTACATCAAGGGATTCAGCAGTGGTCCTCTTTAAGTGATTTTGGACTTCATCTCCCAGAAGCCTCAGCCACGTTGGCCAACAGCAAGGGACTCTGGGAGTTGAAGTCCAAAATTGACAGGGCACAGTTGGGGGGACCACTGACGTCGATGCACCCTGTCGGGTCCTCTTAAATGCTAAGGCAGCAGCAACACACTGGCTGCTGTTGGAAGTGGAACGTTGGTGTTGTGGGTTCTGCTGCTGAGTCAGTCGGACCGTTAGAGGGGTGGCACAGGCGCAGGCCGCGCAGGCGCAGTGGCGCTAAGTGAGGCCACGGTGAAAGACTGGAAAGGAGGAGAGAGAAGTGACAAAATGGCGGCCTTCTCAGGTACGTGGCTCCACTCAATGTGAGCAAAGCCCTGGAAGGAAGGAAGGAAGGAAGGAAGGAAGGAAGGGCCAAAGCAGCCACAGGGCGTCCTCCTTTTCCAGGACCTGTCCTCCATTCCAGCCTTCTGCCCTCCCATTTCCAAGCAGGGCTTTTTAAAACCATGGTTTTCCATTCATAGCAATGCTTTATTATTATTATTATTATATTAAAACATGATTTTCCATTCATAGGAATGCATTATTATTATTATTATTATTATATTAAACCATGATTTTCCATTCGTAGGAATGCATTATTATTATTATTATTATTAATTATTAATGTTAAACCATGATTTTCCATTCATAGGAATGCTTTATTATTATTATTATTATTATTATTATAGTAAACTATGATTTTCCATTCATAGAAATGCATATTAAACCATGATTTTCCATTCATAGCAATGCCTTATTATTATTATTATTATATTAAACTATGATTTTCCATTCATAGGAATGCATTATTATTATTATTATTATTTTAAAACATTTTCTATTCAAGGAATGCATTATTATTATTATTATATTAAACTATGATTTTCCATTCATAGCAATGCCTTATTATTATTATTATTATTATATTAAACCATGATTTTCCTTTCATAGGAATGCATTATTATTATTATTATTATTATTATATTGAAACATGATTTTCCATTCATAGGAATGCATTATTATTATAATATTAAAACATGATTTTCTATTCATAGGAATGCCTTATTATTATTATTATTATTATTATTATATTAAACTATGATTTTCCATTCATAGGAATGCTTTATTATTATTATTATTATTATTATTATTATATAAAACATGATTTTCTATTCATAGGAATGCCTTATTATTATTATTATTATTATTATATTAAACTATGATTTTCCATTCATAGGAATGCTTTATTATTATTATTATTATTATTATTATTATATTAAAACATGGTTTTCTATTCATAGGAATGCATTATTATTATTATTATATTAAAACATGATTTTCCATTCATAGGAATGCTTTATTATTATTATTATTATATTAAACCATGATCTTCCATTCATAGGAATGCATTATTATTATTATTATTATTATTATTGGTTGTGTCCTCCATTTTCCTGGGTGTCCTACATTTCATCTTCCTTTTATCTATGAGCTCTGGATTATCATAACCAGAGGGATCAGGAACAGCCTTTTCTTTTTTCTTTCCTCCCCCCCCCATCAAAATGTCCTACATTTTGAGGAGCACTCAAACAAGCATTCTGTGAATGTGTCAAGCTTTTATTTCGCCATGTCCTACATTGTTCTTGGGTGTCCTGCATTTTCAGCAGGCCTCAGAAGCATGGATTTCTATTTCTAGGAGTGTTTTCTATTAGTGTTTCTAGCTTTCATTTTGTAGTGACCTACATTATTTTTGAGTGTCCTCCAATTTCATCAGGGCTCAGAATCATGAATTACTATCTTATGAGTGTCTTCAGCTTTTCATTTTGTAATGTCCTACATTATTCTTGAGTGTCCTCCCTTTTTCAACAGGACTCAGAATCATGAATTTGTTTTTCATTAGTGTTTTTAACTTATTTCATAATGTCCTACTTTATCCTTGAGTGTCCTCCACTTTCATCGGGACTAAGAAGCACAAAATTTATATTTCCATGAGTGCATTTCCCGTTTTTATTTCGTAATGTCCTACATTAATCTCGAATGTCCTCCATTTTCAGCAGGACTAAGAAGCATTGGTTGATATTTCTGTGATTGTTTTCCACTTTTATTTCATAATGTTTTACATTGTTCTTCAATGTCCTCCATTTTCAACAAGACTCGGAAGCATGAATTTACATTCCTATGAGTGTTTCCAACCTTTTATTTTGCAATGTCCTACATTATTCTCGAGTGTCCTACATTTTGCACGGCCAAGTCTTCCTTTGCGTTCATTCAAAAGGAAAAAGCAGGGCAAAATAAAGTCAGAAAGATGGAGAAAGGAGGCACTCCTCCATAACCTCAGAATGGGTTTCAGGTCCAGAATATTATTGATTGTCATTATTGAACTTCATTATTAATGTTTATTATTATTATTATTATTATTAATGATTATTATTAATGATTATTATTGAGCTCAGTAAGCAGGATCTCGGAATGGGTTTCAGGTCCAGAATATTATTGATTACTATGGATTATTATTATTGGTTTTTATTACAGATCATTATTGAGATGTCAGGAAGGAGGATCTCCAAGATGGGCCCCATTCCCTCTCAAAGTCACAAGTCGGTCAGCCGGCCGTCAGTCCTTTTTTTGGTCCAATAAATCTGACACCCCTTTTTTCCAGGTTTATATAATTGTCCGGTGACCAGGGTTCGAGTCCCAGCTCAGCCGTGAAACCCATCGGATGGCCTTGGGCCAAGAGTCACACTCTCTCAGCCTTAGAGGATGGCAATGGCCAACCTCCTCTGAACAAAGCTTGCCAAGAAAGAAAACCCTGTGATAGGTTCTGCTTATCTTAGTTTTCTTTAGGAAAATTTTTACAGGACGTGACCCATTTCGTTTTGACATTTTGTATATTTTGCACGACAGGGCACCGAGAGCAAGGTATAACAAACTACATTTTCTCTCTTACAAACCATGCTTCTGCTGGAGAGAAAGTGCAGATTTCTATCGTATTGTTATCATATTTTTTATTTTAAGCGTTACAGTTATTATAACTTGTCTTTTAATTATTTCCTATAACTTTTCTTTTCTGACTTAAGACGACCCTAAGGCAAATCTGTCATGGGGTTTTCTTGGCAAGATTTCTTCGGATAAGGTTTGCCATTGCCTCCCTCTGAGGCTGAGAGCATGTGACTTTCCCAAGGTCACTCAGTGAGTTTCATGGCCGAGCTGGGAATCGAACCCTGTTCTCCAGAGTCGTAGGCTGTATCTATACTGCAGAAATAATCCAGGCTGACACCATTTTAACTTCCATGGCTCAGTGTTATGGTTTGTTGTGGCACCAGACCTCTCTGACGGAGAAGGCTAAATTTCTCATACTACCAAGCTCCACTCTGGTACCACACCAAACTATAATTCCCAGAGTTCCATTGCATTGAGACATGCCAGTTAAAGTGGCTTCAAACTGGGTTATTTCTGCCATGTGGTTTTAGCTGTAGTCCAGCACTCAAACCTCAACGCCACATTGGCTTCCAGTTTTTTTCAGATCTGTAGTGAACTCGCCTAATTCCTAAATGGAAATCCCACTGCTAGCCATTTTGAAAGGCATACGGTATGGATCTAGGTATCTAAAAGGTCTGTTTTCTTCCTCCACTGAGCTCGTGTTGTTGGTTAACTGTGAAAAAGAAGTGCCAGCAAAAGAGCAACATATTGCATGCAATATGAACAGACCTCAATGGTTGAAGTTGTAAGCCTGAAGGCAGGGAACCGTCTATTTCAATTGAATGTATGTACAGCACTGTGTAAATTTACAGCGCTAAATAAATAAAGCCTAATAATAATAATAATAGTTTTAGAAGGTGTGACTTTAAAGAACCTTAACATTTGAATGTGGTCTTCAAATTCACCTTGGTTATATGTGGTGAGAATTCTGCTTTACCAAAGATGACCTGCCTCCTGTAAATTTGTTCCTCTCCATCAAGATAGGTATATTTCCCTTATATTGAACACGGATACCTAATACTTTGTATTTTGTTTGCAGAGATGGGTGTTATGCCAGAGATAGCCCAAGCTGTGGAAGAGATGGACTGGCTGTGAGTATGGTTATTTCCAGTTATCTGTAGCTTTCCAGAAGGGATGCACAAAGAAATTGGAATTGACACTGATGGTGTGAACAGACGTTCTGGAATTGCTGCCACACTTCAACTGAAACTTTTTATAGTACTGATATTATTCTGCTTATGTTGATCAAATGTAGCAGAAAATCTACAGGCATATGCCTTTCTGTTCCCACCCTTGTATACAGATTTTCTTTCTCTGTTACTGCTTTGTGCAGTTCAAGAGCAAGCAAGCTGAAAAAGGTAGTTCGCATGCATTGAATTATAAGGTGCCCTGGTAAAACTTGAGATGTTCATTATGTTTCTCCTATAGTCTTCCCACAGATATCCAGGCAGAATCTATTCCATTAATATTAGGAGGCGGCGACGTTCTAATGGTATGTATTGATTGCCATCTGTATTTGCATGTTGCAGTCATAAATTTGTTAGATTGATTCCTTGTTGTATTTGAGATGACAAGTTTCCTCTTTTTATTTATTTACTTTTTACTGCCCAGTCTTGTAATGTGTTAGTTGGTGTGCCTAATACTGCTTATGATCACACTATTAAAAGATTGTACTGTAAACACTTTTGCAATTGTCTCCCATCTTGAACCAAATATTACATTTATCTTTAGTAAAAGTGTTAGTTTGTATCCATTATTACATGTTTGGAACACTGCTACTTAGAAATTTGTTTAAAGCACAATGTGCGCTAAATTTGTTAGGAGTAATATACAGTGGTCCCCCGGGTTACGAAGGTAATCTGTTCCGGATTACCTTTCGTAACCCGGAAATACGCGTATCACGGGGGACCGCTTTAAGGGACGGACCGCGCGGCCGATTTAAAGGGGCCGTGCGGTTTTTCCCTTTCGTTCCCCGGGGGATCCTTCGGATCCCGGGGGAATTTTGGCGGTCCCGCCGGTTTCGGATCCTGGGGATTTCGTTCCCCAGGGGATTCGCAAACCGGGGGACCACTGTAAAGAGAAAATTGGAACTTGTGTACTGAAGTTGTTAGATGAAACTGAATAAGGAGAAATGAATTTTGAAATTACTGTTCTAAATCCTATATGATTGTGGCAAATTATGCCTTAGCAGCATTTTTGCAGTGAAATTGAATTAAATAACTTCTGCTTTTAAATTATATAGTTCTCTATTTTTATTATTTTAGATATAGACTGTATGCCTAAATAAAAATATAATCTCAGTTTATATGCCTAAATACAGATATATCTTAGTTAATGAAGTACACGTGTTACAGGGCATTAGTTCTTTAATATAAAATTTAGTACTAGAGGCAGGAATAATAGAAAAAATAGGGATAGGTTTCTGCGGGGTGAAACAGAGCGGCGAAAGGGGCAGCTTGAAGCTGCCCTTTCTGAAGATGGATTGGGACCACAGCAAACACAGACCACAGCCCCAATCCGCCTTGTCCCTGGTCAAAAAAGGAACAGAAAAGATCCTCTCCTTTTTCTGCTGGGGAAAGGGCAGCCCAAAGCCAGCTTCCAGATGCTGTGGTGGCATGCTGTGTGTAGCTTTGAAGCCGCCCACATCTGGGCCACCGCCCAACTCCTGGGCGGCTTCAGAGCAGCATGGGAGCGTGCGTATAAACGCCACGCTCCCAAGTTGCCTAGACAGCGGCTTTTAGAGACAGTCTGTTTCAGCTCTGCATCTCCTAAAAGAAGAGCAGTTCAATATGTCTGAGCAAAATTTTATTCAAAACTAACAATATGCAGATGTGAAGTGAAACAGCCAGGTCAGATAAGATTAGCAGATGTAAGATTTTTTTTAATCTTCTAGATACCCCCTGAAAACTACTTTCAGAATGCATACAGGGATTATTATTTTTTCTTTCACCAGCCTCCCATTTTCTTATGATTTCAATTTTGATGGCCAAATTTATCAATTTATGCCTTTTAGAACTGGTGAGGGAGCCTTATTCTCTCCCCCCCCCCTTTTTTTTTAATGTGTTTTTCTTTGCTATTCATGCACACAAAGGGGATCTGGAGCCAACTGCTGTTTACCTTGCCTGTTGGGGCTAGGTACATACATACATACATACATGTATAGGAAGATCAGCTGGAACAGAATCCCATTCTTTCCCAGCTCAGCCTTCATTGCATCCTGGCACTGAAAAGTCTATGTGTTTCCAGCCCTTCTTCACAGTCCTCCAGATGTTGATAATGCTAAAAGCTTTCCAGCTAAACACAGGATAAGGGAGGAAAATGGGGAGTTGGGTAGGCATAAAAGACTATATAAATAGATTAGTTGCCAGAGACTTTGTTACCTGAGATATGCCTACATTCATAAGAGCTAATTTAGACAGAATATCTAATATTCGAGTGTTCTGTTACAAATGTTGTATTTTTTCAAGTATTTTGATAGCAAGAATTACATCTTTAAGTTTTGAAGAGATTACTAATGCTTTAACATATTAAATCTGCTTCCTACACAGGCTGCAGAAACTGGGAGTGGAAAAACTGGTGTAAGTGAAATTTCCATTTTTGTGTACAAAATAATTTTCAAATGCACATTTGGTCTGCAAATATTCTGTTCAAGGTGTTCAAAGTGTTTAACAAATGACATTGGGGAGGTTAACTTAGTTTACGTTGCTTACATAGTGAATCCAAAACAAACACCCTGAACATTTATTTCAATCTCCCTTTTCTAAAAAAAATATTTTGTAACTGAAGGCTAGAAGGACACCATCAGTTTAAAATGTTTGTGCTAAATTGGGGATTCTTATTTCAGGCATTCAGTATCCCAGTTATTCAGATTGTCTATGAAACTCTGAAGGACCAGCAAGAAGGCAAAAAGGGAAAAACTACTATAAAAACTGGTGGAGGAGGTAAGGCTTTCCCCTTAAGACTGCTAAACACACATCAGAATCTAATGTAAATTGAAGTTTACATATATTGTACACTTATATAATGCAAGGCAGCCATCTCGCCGTGTTCAATACTATGAGATTGAATTCGGCAGCTGTCCCCTAAAAAGGAATGGGACAAGGCTCTGTATTCCACTTGGTCTGAGAAAACATGCAATGCAAATTCCCTAGTAGAGCATCTACTAGTAGAGCATATGAATGCATCAAATTTGTCTCAAAGGTTTTTGAATAGAAATCAACAGTCTACTGAAATTTGTAAACCACCTTTCAGAATAAACTTCCCCAAGCACTTTATGATTGTTTTTATATACAATGGGCCCTCTGTATCCACAGATTCTTTATCCATGGATTGAAGCATCCATGGATTTAAAATATTTTTAAAATATATAAATCCCCAAAAGCAAATTTTAATTTTGCCATTTCATATAAGAGATATCGTCATACTATTTTATTTAATGAGACATGAATGTCCACAGATTTTGGTATCCATGGGAAGTCATGGAACCAAGCCCCAGCAGATGCCAAGGGGCCACTGTATCAAAAATAAAATGTATAAATCCAGACTCACACTTGAGGAGAGGTAATTTTTTGACAGTCCTTCTGCCAGTAGGACTGGGGAACAACTGCCACCAATTTTCTCTTAAGAATGCTTTTAAACAGGACAATGTTTTTAAAATCTGGAACAAATTCCACTCATGGAGAGCAAAGTCGATGCAACCTTGTAAACCTGGAACAAATTCCATTCATGGAGAGCAAAATCTGGATGCATTCTTACACAGTTGGCCTGCAGTATCCGCAGACTTGGCAACTCAAGCATCCTCCTACGACAAGCCCACACAATGGTGCCACAGGCACGTGACCATGCAGCCATTATGGTCATCCCCCATTGTCCTGTGGTGGCACATGCATGCAACCATGTCACCATTAAGTCCTGTTGTCCCTAACACGGCTGCACCACCATTGGGGACAAGAGGTTATTCCTGATTGCGGTGGGTCTATGTGCACATGCCACCATTGAAGTTCCTTTGTCTCTAAAGGCAACACGGCCATGTGCATACACCACCATTGGGGACAATGGGACTTGAGCATCCATGGATTTTGGTATCTGTGGGAATGGGGGGAAGAAGGAATACCTACAGATACCTATGGCCAACTGTAGTCTGTTTACTTTGTGACTATTCTTCCACAGAGGAGTTAATAAAATGTATAAGCTAAATTGGGTTAAACAAAAGGCAAACTCCAAGCCTTGTGCACTTCCCTCCAGCTGTTTTTGACTACCAAGATCCCTAGTTTCTGGACACATACACACATATGGAATTTCCTCTCCAGAAGGCTTTCACGAGTTTTATTTCAGCTTATGTATAGATTGAGGAGCCCCCCCCCCCTTTGCCATGTAAAAAGCTTTGAAACCAGAAGTGGATGTCTTATAACATCCTGTTTGTTTGTTTGTTTGTTTACTATCTATGTGCTCACTAGTAGGACCCAGAAATAGAAAATAGACCCATAACCTTCTACAATTACTGGGCCCTGAATTAAATGCACTGACAGGACGTTATTTGTCTCATGCACATCCTCATGTGTTTCTGCTGTTCTCTAAGTGAGGTAGAGGGGAATTCTCTCTATGTGGAGGGTGACTATGCTGCTTTAAACTAAAGTACAGAGGCTCCATGGAGAGTGAGAGATCCCTTCTTCACAAAAGCACATTGCACACAAAAATGAATAGAGATGCAAGAGGAGAGAATATCTTGTAGCTATATAAAGTATTATAAACTGGAGACACACAGAATATTTCATTGTACAGTATTAGAAGAGTTCAGTCCCCTGTTCTGAGTAGCTGAAATATACAGAAATTTATTATGGCCATGATTGAACAAAAAAGGTTATATTGGCCCATTTTAGATTGGCAAAAAGAGGTGTGTTGAAGGCTGCTTGAAAACCCAGCGTTTAGATGAGAAAAAGGGAAAGTGTGCCATGAAAACACTATTTTGGAGTTTTAAGGGAGAAGAAGTGCTTTAAAAAGGAGCTGGCCCATTTTACATTGGCAAAAAGAGGTGTGTTGAAGGCTGCTTGAAAGCCCAGCCTTTAGATGAGAAAAAGGGAAAGTGTGCCATGAAAACACTATTTTGGAGTTTTAAGGGAGAAGAAGTGCCTTTAAAAAGTAGTTTGATTTCCCCACTACTTTTTTAAAAAGGGTGCAGCATTGCTGGCCCGTTTTACACGGGCAAAAAAAGGCGCTTTTAGGGCTAAAAAGCCCGCATTTAGGGTTAGGGAGGGCGTAGCCTTTACACCCTCCCTAAGCCTAAAACGCATGGACGCCGCCATTTAAAGATGGCGGCGTCTACACGGTGGCGCCGTACAAGCGTCATCACGTGCGCAGCATTTTGACGCGCTGCGCACGTTTTGACGCTCTGGTGGCGCGGGAGGGCGCCAATCGCGCCCTTCCCGCGCCGCAAAAAAAGAGCTCGATCCCGGAGCTCTTTTTTGCGGCGGGTCGTTGCGGCGGGATGAGGCCTCTGGGGCTGCCCGTGTGGCAGCCTAGGCCTCATCTCGCCGCTAGAAGGGGCGAGTTTGGACCGCCCCTTTTAGCCAATGTAAAAAGCACCCCTATTGCATCTAAAGGCTAAGGTGTAGTTGAACGGTTAAATGGGGCTCTGTATCTTTAAAGCGCCCATTTAAAGGCAGCAATACAAGTGCGGAGGGAGGGAAGGTGCCAAGACAAGAAGAGACCTTCAGAGCCCGGCCAGAGTGCGCCTGCACCTTCCTTCACCTCCTCCCTTTGGTTGAGAGAGTGTGACTTCTAGGGAGACAGCAGGGCACTGGAGGCGCTCAGCCAGACCAGGGCAAGCTGGCAAGAGGAGGAGGAGAAGGGGAGGGACCTGGAGCACCTCCGCTGCCCTGCTTCCCTGCAAGTCACACTCTCTCAGCCGAAGGGGGGAGGAGAAGGCAGGCCCAGGCACACTCTGGCCAGGCTCCAGGGCTCTCTCCTGGCTGCCTTCCTCCTCCCTTTGGCTGAGAGAGTGTGACTTGCAGGGAAGCAGGGCAGCAGAGGTGCTCCAGGTCCCTCTCCACCTCCTCCTGTTTCCAGCTTTCCCTGGCCCAGCATCAGGAGGACCTGGAGCACCACCGCTGCCCTTCCTCCCTGTAAGTCACACTCTCTCAGCCAAAGGGAGGAGGAAGGCAGCGGGGAGGGAGGGAAGGAGCCAGGAAGAGACCCCCAGAGCCTGGCCAGAGCACGCCTGGCCCTCCTGCTTCCTCTTCAAAAAGAAGGCTGGAAAAGTAGGACGTGTCCTGGCAAAGGAGGACGTGCCTGGTCAACTTGGAAAAGGGGGGCCTCTTGTCAAGAATGGAGGACATATGGGAATCCCTCCTGGACAGAGGGCTGAAACCTCAAGACAACTCAATATAATGCTCTGACAGAACACAGACTACAACTCCCATGAGCCTTTGCTACCATTTCCCAAGATGCCTTAATTTGCAACAGAAAGCCGACCAGTATGTTCACATGTGATGAATTCTTTCGTATTGACTCTGCATTTTCTTTTTGTGTAGATGCTCTCTTGTTTTGTGTGTGATGAGCTTGTGCGTAATCATGTGCATTTCCGAACTGACCTCACTTTCTCCCTCTTTCGGAATGGTCCTGTACTCCCCCATGTGATAAGCTCCGACTGTATGGTGTACCTGCGCAATTGCGCAATTCGCAGCCAGCAAGGGAAAAAAATGTTTAAAACGCGGCTAAAAGCCACGTTCCTTGCCGCCCATGTAGCTGCTCCACCTGTGTTTGTAGCGTTTTGACAGCTTCCCATATAGTTGCTGAACCACAGAAAAAACCTCAGTCTAGCTGCCCTGTACTTTTTAAATGCACACCTGGGGCTTGCTGTCTAGCTGCTAAGCATTAAGGAAAGTGCAACTTCAAGTCACACTTTCTTGCCAATGTAAAAAGCCCCACTATTTTGGAGTTTTAAGGGAGAAGAAGTGCCTTTAAAAAGTAGCTGGCCCATTTTAGATTGGCAAAAAGAGGTGTGTTGATGGCTGCATGAAAGCCCAGCCTTTAGATGAGAAAAAGGGAAAGTGTGCCATGAAAACGCTTCTTTTGAGTTTTAGGGGAGAAGAAGTGCCTTTAAAAAGTAGCTTGATTTCCCCACTACTTTTTTTAAAAGGGTGCAACATTGCTATTGCATCTAAAGGCTAAGGTGTAGTTGCACGGTTAAATGGGGCTCTGTCTCTTTAAAGCACCCATTTAAAGGTAGCGATACAAGTGCGGAGGGAGAGAAGGTGCCAAGACAAGAAGAGACCTTCAGAGCCCGGCCAGAGTGTGCCTGGGCCTGCCTTCACCTCCTCCCTTTGGCTGAGAGAGTGTGACTTCTAGGGAGACAGCAGGGCACTGGAGGCGCTCAGCCAGGCCAGGGCAAGCTGGCAAGAGGAGGAGGAGGAGGAGGAGGAGAGGGACATGGGCCCCTCTGCTGCCCTGCCTCCCTGCAAGTCACACTCTCTCAGCCGAAGGGGGGAGGAGAAGGCAGGCCCAGGCACACTCTGGCCAGGCTCCAGGGCTCTCTCCTGGCTGCCTTCCTCCTCCCTTCGGCTGAGAGAGTGTGACTTGCAGGGAGGCAGGGCAGCAGAGGGGCCCCATGTCCCTCTCCTCCTGTTTCCAGCTTGCCCTGGCCCAGCATCAGGAGGACCTGGAGCACCACCGCTGCCCTTCCTCCCTGCAAGTCACACTCTCTCAGCCAAAGGGAGGAGGGAGGGAGGGAAGGAGCCAGGAAGAGACCCCCAGAGCCTGGCCAGAGCACGCCTGGCCCTCCTGCTTCCTCTTCAAAAAGAAGGCTGGAAAAGTAGGGCATGTCCTGGCAAAGGAGGACGTGCCTGGTCAACTTGGAAAAGGGGGGCCTCTGCTCAAGAATGAAGGACATATGGGAATCCCTCCTGGACCGAGGGCTGAAACCTCAAGACAACTCAATACAGTACTGTATAATGCTCTGACAGAACACAGACTACAACTCCCATAAGCCTTTGCTACCATTTCCCAAGATGCCTTAATTTGCAACAGAAAGCCGACCAGTATGTTCACATGTGATGAATTCTTTCATATTGACTCTGCATTTTCTTTTTGTGTAGATGCTCTCTTGTCTTGTGTGTGATGAGCTTGTGCGTAATCACGTGCATTTCCGAACTGACCTCACTTTCTCCCTCTTTCGGAATGGTCCTGTACTCCCCCATGTGATAAGCTCCGACTGTATGGTGTACCTGCGCAATTGCGCAATTCGCAGCCAGCAAGGGAAAAAAATGTTTAAAGCACGGCTAAAAGCCACGTTCCTTGCCACCCATGTAGCTGCTCCGCCTGTGTTTGTAGCGTTTTGACAACTTCCCATGTAGTTGCTGAGCCACAGAAAAAACCTCAGTCTAGCTGCCCTGTACCTTTTAAATGCACACCTGGGGCTTGCTGTCTAGCTGCTAAGCATTAAGGAAAAGGCAACTTCATGTCACACTTTCCTGCCAATCTAAAAAGCCCCATTGATGTAAGATTACAGAGAGTCCATATAATTGTGCATATGGAAGTATTACGTCAAACTAAATTAGTCAGAATTGTCAAAAATGCTGTTGTTTTTCAACAAATAGGAGTGTAAGGTCTGCGTCTAGTAAAGAGGTACACCTGATTTTTCTTTCTCCCCAATAGTGCTCAACAAATGGCAAATGAATCCCTATGACAGAGGATCTGCATTTGGTAAGAACTGTGTTAATCTCTTCTAGTGACCAGATAATAACTTGGTGATCAGTTAATTAAAAATTAGGGCCAAACCACACATGGTTCAAGACTGAATTGAAGATCATCTGGGGATCCTACATATGCTGCTCAGGACATGAAAGGCAGCATACAAGCATATCAACATTAATATTTTCCTGTGAATGTCATTAGAAAACATCAAGTATTAAAATTTAAATTAAATAAAAATAATGCATTCAAGCGTAACAGATAGGATACTGGAAAGCTGTTTCCACATATCTTCTCATTTATATACAGGGAAGAAATCTGACTTGGTTTCTAGCAGTAATTTAATATGTGTCTGAAGATTAGTGTTGGATTTTTACTATAAATAGAGTTTTTAACTGTGTGCTACCCATGTTTCTAGCAAAAAGAATACAAAGCATTTTCAGTAGAATTACAACCAACAGGGTATCTGTGAAGGCTAGGGTTGATATAGAACGAATAAGCTACTCAAGTAACCACCAATATGAAGTTTGATTTAAGATATTATAGGAAGTGTTTATTTAATATTTTTGTCTCAGTGGCGATTACTTGATTGTGATTTATAAGTGAATTTTTTGTTGTTGTTGTTGTTGTTTTATTTGTTTTAAAAAAATTGTAAATAAAGATGATTTGCAAAAAAAAAATCTTGTCTTACATGAATATTGTGTTTGGTAGAAATGTTCTGACAGGTCTTAATCAATTTTTTTTCCTTGTTCAGCTATTGGGTCAGATGGCTTATGCTGCCAAAGCAGGGAGGTAAAGGAATGGCATGGATGCAGATCAACTAGAGGTGTAACTAAAG
The DNA here is from genome assembly GCA_034509955.1 of Urosaurus nigricauda. Lineage (NCBI taxonomy): Eukaryota > Metazoa > Chordata > Lepidosauria > Squamata > Phrynosomatidae > Urosaurus > Urosaurus nigricauda. Next base: position 232,620,543 of record JAOEGL010000001.1, on the reverse strand, counting down.
GTATGAACAAACTAGATATAGATATCCGTGAAGGTAGTTAGTTTTTGAAATAACAATTATGTGGATAAATTTCCCCCTCTTTATTTCTGTTCAGAATAATAACAGTAGATTCTGCTAAACAAACATAGCACGTGTTACAAATATCTTCTGGTTGGCCAATATAATTTGGAAAACAAACTTCTCTGCTTGCCTGCTTATATGGTTGATTAATATTAAACTTAAATATTTGTCTTGCCTTTGTAACAAGATTTTCAAATAGAAATTAGTTACATGTCTACTTTTCTTAAATATTTTAGGAAAATACTACTATGAAGTATCCTGTCGTGACCAGGGGCTATGTAGAGTTGGGTGGTCCTCTATGCAAGCTTCCTTAGATTTGGGTGAGTGTTTACTTAAAGGAACATAATCAGAATTCGGATGAACTGCTAAAATTAGACTATTTAAAGGCACCGCTTCCTGTACAAGAAAAGCATATAAAGTAATCTGGGAGAGTCTGTGCTAGAAATCAGGTAGGGGGCATAGAGGTTTAAACTTTATGATCATGTCACAGTCATAAAATCTTGTAAAAAGATCATCAGTAGTGTTGAATAAAGTTGTTACATCCATTGGAAAGGACAACTGTGCTTCTGAATGGTACAAAATCATTAGTGATCTTACAGACCTTTTTTAGGGTAAGTATATAGCTGCTTTGGTCCCATTCCTAATATTATACTTCTGTTCATTCATGATATCAGCCAATTGTAGGTTCATAATAAATGGGCTGACATGACAGGAGCACATCATTGGCCTGCTTTGACTTCCTGCTGTAACTTGAGAGCAAAAAAAGCCAGCATATTTTCTTTACTCTTAATTATTTTCTTGCACACTAGCACTGTATGACATGACTTTTTGTCTTGATTCAGTTCCACCTCAGTACAATTAGTTCTGATAGGATGTGGATTCCTATCAGCTCATGCCTAGATCAGATAAAAAGTCTGTGGGCCTGGTTGCCCCAGGACTCTACCTTGTACTGTTTGAAAAACTACACTCTGGAACAACTTTCTAGGGTGCTTGGGGAGATGTCAAGGAAAGATGTCCTGGTCTAGATCCCACTCAGCATGCTAATTTCTTCTTTGCTTTTTAGGCACTGACAAATTTGGCTTTGGGTATGGTGGAACTGGAAAGAAATCTCATAATAAACAGTTTGATAGCTACGGAGAGGTATGTTTTGGGGGGTTTTTTCATTTTTTTTTTTTGGTGCTATTTTTGCTTGTTTGTTCAATTGATGTTGTTTTTTGCCTTCCTCATAAGAAAGTATAGGATTACATTGTGGTGGACCAGTTTTGGAGACAGGGAAGTTAGGCTGTATTCATTATGCAGCCAAATAACTTTCTGAAAGTGAAGAAAGAGAATAGATTAAATATTTTTGTTGGAAAATAACCGAGTGAGGGTTGATTCCATTAGCATTAATGGTTGAGCTAACAAGGGAAGGAGGGAGTCAGTTCTATATCATAGCCTATTGAGGAGGGTCTTCCAATCATCAGGTTATATTTTTTATGGCAAGTGTTAACAAGTTGTTTGGGAAAGTTACTCTTTGTCTAGTGGCATGGGGGGGGGGTAATCCTAATGTAATATATATCATCGATGATGATGATGATGTCAGTACAGTTACTAGTATTTTTACATATTCCAGTTAGATAACACTTCAAAATAATTTGCTTTTTTGTAGGAATTCACTATGCATGACACAATAGGATGCTATCTAGATGTTGATAAAGGACAAATCGCCTTTTCAAAAAATGGTAAATAATCTACTTATATTCTGTTATGTAATGAATGGAATTCATATATGAGAATTTTAACACTTTCTTTTCTTTCAGGAAAGGACCTTGGGCTTGCATTTGAAATACCACCACACATAAAGAACCAAGCACTCTTTCCTGCCTGTGTTCTCAAGGTAGTATTTCACTTTCCCAGAAATACTTTTGACAGCCAAAAAACATTACTGAAAATCTGTCATAATTTCTGCAACAGGCCTAAATACCCTAAAGGGACCAGATCCCATCTGATCTTGGAATCTAAGCAGGGTCAGCACTGGGTATTACTTGGATGGGAAGCTGCCAAGGAATACCAGGTGCTTTAAGTTACATTTAAGAGGAAGGAACTAGCAAAACCATCTCTCAGTTTTCTTTGCCTCAAAACGCCCTCATGAAATTAATGGGGTCGCCATAAGTCAATAGGCAGCTTGAAGGCACAACACATACATATTTTCTTGTATTCTCACTAATATTAATGTATTCTTAGTTACATGAATATTTGTTTGAGCATAATTTCAGAGTGAGAGCAGTACTCTGCAAGAAAACCAGCTATAGAAACACTCGAAAGATAAAATATTAAAAGGTGGGGTCTTGCAGCATCTTGTTGCAACATGGAGTGCTTTGTGTTCTAGCTGTACTTCCAATCCTTTAGTTTTCTATCTCCACCCCCCCCCAGCAAAAATTCTGCATCCTATTGAGCATGCCCAGTAACCATTTGATTACTCAGGGTTTTTGTCCCTCCATTTGGGTATTTTGGAGGGCGAGTTGCATAAACACACTGATGCCCAATCCTTGGATTTCTCAATTAACTTCCATGGGTAGATCAAACTACTGTCCTTGGGAACATTTAAAAACAGTTTATCAGCGTGAAGCAGAAATGACCTAGTCAGACAAAGTGATGGATCTACCAGCCTTTCTTATCATTGTTTTTCTTCTTCCTCCTCCTGTCTCAGGACTCTCACACTCAGTTTTAAGTGTTTCCCTTCTTCCCTTGTTATTCCAGGGTACTGAGCACTCACTGATCTATTCTCCATCAATGGTTCTTGTAAAGATTTTTTTTATCCCTGCAAACTACTGTTATCACCTCTATGTGTTTGAATGGTTTTGTCTACACTTGTGCAGACTGATTGGAAATAAGAGGGATGATGATATCAAGAAACTCCATGATTTATCTTTCTTACCATGTTCTTGTTCTTATTTCCCCTCTTACATCTTTATTTAGAATGCTGAATTGAAATTCAACTTTGGTGAAGAAGACTTTAAGTTTCCACCCAAAGATGGTTATATTGCTCTTGATAAGGCACCTGAGGCTAATGTTGTGAAATCCCAGCATGCAGGTATGTTTGAGACATCCTGTTTCTGATTCCCTGTGAAGAGAATTTTATTTAATGTCATGTTCGCTTACTGGTTTCTGTGGATTTGCCATAGTTATTTCTAGATGTGACTGCTATAAGCCTGGATCTTAGAATTTTCTGTTTAAAGAAATATATATGAAGTTATTTCAGCTTACTAACTCATAACTAAGGAAGTTTTCAACATTTCCTATTTCAGGAAGTGCCCAGGTAGCACAGATGAAGAATCTGCCAAATGCTCCCAAAGCCTTGATTGTGGAGCCCTCCAGAGAGCTAGCAGAGCAAACTCTGAACAATGTAAAACAGTTCAAAAAATACGTTGATAACCCTAAATTAAGGTATAATAAAATGTGGGGAACAGAATCACAAGGGTGGGAGGCTCTCAGACTTCATTAAGGGTCCCAACACTGTACTCTCCTGTAAAAGACGAAGACGTTGTCTTACTCAGAGTAACATGATTACACACTACAAAACTAAATGGGATGTTATTCTTATTTTAGGGAACTCCTCATTATTGGTGGTGTTGCTGCAAGAGAGCAACTGTCCATATTAGAACAAGGGGTAAGTCTAAATTATTCTTGGTTTGCATAATATTTACTAAAAAAGTTTTTTTAAAAATACACAGTTTGAATCATATATCCCGCCCTGCCATCACACAGATGTCTGTGGAAGCTTTGCATTAAAATGAATTATAAATATAAGAGCTACTAAAAATGGCAGCATTAAAGCAGATAATAATAATATGCAGTCCAATAACAGCATCACTGTTGGAACCAAAACTTTAGGTTTAGGAAGTCTTGTAATCTAAGCATGTTTTGAGAAGCGATACTTTATGCTGCATAGTTAATTATCTGATATAAATTAAATAAGTGTTGTGAAATACTGTTTACAGTTAATGTTTCTCTTGCAGTATACATAGGTCATAGGTCTTTTACTCATAATAAATGAATATAAGTTGTAAAAATACCAAATACATTCTAAACATGTTTGAAGGATTTTTGTTCAAGAGTAAATATTCAGATATGTTGGTGGCACCATTTTATTTTGTGAAAGACTATAATGGTACTGTATTACAATTTATAGGTAGACATAGTTGTGGGAACACCTGGAAGACTGGATGATCTTGTGTCCACTGGAAAATTGAATTTATCTCAAGTCAGGTTCCTGGTTCTTGATGAGGCCGTAAGTGGAGAGAGATTACTACATACTAAAAATAATAATATTTAATAATTAACAACTATTATTTATTTATTTATCACCCCAATATCATATTATGTGTAGTGGGAGGGGGCACATACATATCTTAACTTCAGAATATATGGCTGAAACATACAATGTTTTGTCCCCTATGTTTTTTAACATCTATGTGAAACCACTGGGAGAAGTTGTCTGGAGGTTTGTAGTCAGGTGTCACTAATGCGCACTATCACTTCTTTCCACCTAATTCCAAGGAAGCTGTTCCTGTTCTAAACTGGTATCTGGCAGCTGTAATGGACTGGATGAGGTCAAATAAGTTTAAGATTAATCCAGACAAAACAGGTGCTCCTGGCCAATCAAAAGACAGATCCTGGAATAAGAATTCATCCTGTGTCAGATAGGGTTACACTCCCCCTGAAAAATCAAGTTGATAGTTTGGAGGTACTCCTGGATTCAGCTCTGAGCCTGGAGGCCAAGGTTTCAGCAGTGACTAGGAGTACTTTTGTACAGTCCAATCTAATGTGCCAACAGTGCCCATTCCTGGAGAAGTCAGATATGGCCATGGTAGTATATGCCTTGGATATATCCTGTTTGGATTACTGTAATGCTCTCTGGGTGGAGATGTCCTCAGAAACTTCAGGTTGCTCAAAGAGCAGCAGCCAGATTGTTGCCTGGAACTGGCTACAGTGAGCACACAACTCCCCTGTTGCAACAGCTCCATCAGCTGTTGGTCTATATCTGGGCACAATTCAAAGTGCTAGTTTTGACCTATAAAGCCCTATATGGTTTGGATCCAGTTTATTTGAAGAACCATATCTCTCTTAATGAGTCCATTACGGTGCTAGAATTGTTTAGAGAGGCCCTTCTCTCTGTCCTATCACCCTCTCAGGCTCATTTAGTAGGTACAAGGGAGAGGGCCTTCACAGTAGCTGCTCCCACGCTCTGGAACTCCGTTCCATAGAGAGGCCAAGTTACTTTCCTGTCTGCTTTCCTTTTGGTGACAGATAAACTGACAAGGCTTTTTAAACTGACAGTGGTTGGGCTTTAAAATGTTGTGCAAGTTAAGCTTTGTATACATTTTTAATACATTTTAATATTTTACATGCATAAGGGTTTAAATTGTTTAATTGTTTTTTACACTTTATACGTTTATAATGTTTTTGTATTGTTTTTAAACTGTAATGCTTTAAATTTGCCGTTAGCCGCCTTGAGTCCCTATATTTGGAGAAGGGAGGGATATAAGTTAAAAAAGAATAATAACAGTAACAACAACAACTAGGTAATGCAATGTCTCTGCTTCCTGCACAGGATGGTCTGTTAACCCAAGGCTATTCAGATTTCATAAACAGAATCCATTCTCAGATTCCTCAGATAACTTCAGATGGAAAGAGGCTGCAGGTATGATGTTCGCTTACTATTTTCGTGTTGATATATTTCACGAACTAAACATTACAGATGCCATACCTAGCAAGTGTTTGTGTCTTATGACTCCCTCTCTGGGAAAATTTAAAAGCATGCACATAATTTGTTAGTCTTTGTAAACGGTAGCCGTGTAATGTGTTCAGCTGAGATAATTTGATTATAAAATAGTGTAAAGAATGATCCCTCCAAGTGCTTCCCCACATTCCTGATGTTTGTAGGCATCAAACACTTGGCAGCTACCCACAGTGCAGCTAATAAAGGTGGAGGTAGTGAAAGCGATACCCAGCATAAATCATCCAGACTACCTGAGAAAAAAAATGGTGTCCGAACATGATTTTTCTTCTCTCCCATACCCCAACCCCTTGGGACACTGCACAACACTAACTTTCATTGATGGGATATTGTACAGAAAGAATATGAAATATTGTGATTTTTCCCCCCAATGGACAGTTCATTTTTGAGAAGAACAGAAAGAGATAACAGTTGTGGTTTGGCATCGCTATCCTTGAATAAAACAATTGGGGTAGGAAGTGATGGGAGAGGAATGAGGTGGCAGACCTCAGTGGCAGATGCCACTTCTAAAACCAGAGCCAGCGGTGGTTAAGGTGGGCTTATCACCACCATTTCTTTATAGAAAGGAAAGTGTCTGTACAAGTCAGAGTCTGAGGCCTGATTCTTGGACCTCGTGGGGAAAATGGAGGGGAACTGGATCCAGCAGACCCAAAGGTAGTTCTGCAACATAACTATTTCAAAAGGCCCTCAGCTGCCACCTGCACATTTATTTCCCTGATCTTTTCCTCAGATACAATGGGAGTCTCTAGGGCATACATCCCCTGGTCTCAACAAAATTCCACCTCCGCTTCACCCTGTTTTCTCTCGATCTGTAAATTATTTAACTTTGCTTCCTTCTCCATGCTTCATTTCTAAGTTCTGAAAGCTGGTTTATATTTCTGTTCATTTCTTAGTGTTGGTTAAAAAAGAGACTTGCTTTGAGATAAATGGATAATTATATAATTTTATCTGCTGTGGTTAATGGTTCTTTGACCAGATAAAATTAGTTTCCTTATAATGTGTACATGCTGTAAAAAAAACCTCTTCACCCTCATATCCATATATATTTTAGGTAATTGTGTGTTCTGCAACCCTGCATTCATTTGATGTGAAGAAATTATCTGAAAAAATTATGCACTTCCCTACTTGGGTAGATCTGAAAGGAGAAGATTCTGTTCCAGATACTGTGCATCATGTGGTTGTCCCTGTAAACCCAAAAACTGACAAACTCTGGGAACGGCTTGGGAAAAATCACATCAGAGTAAGTAGTATATAATTAATTAGACCAAAGATTTCTTTAAAAAAAAAAAGTGTCTCATGGCATATGAAAGACTACTTTTATTGTAATGAACTTCCATGGCCCATTTCCTCAGTGTTATATAACCACTGTGCCATCAGGACAGAAGAACATTAAAACTCTTTTGTTTAAGTACATCATACTGGAACTTCTAGAGTTACTTCATGTGAACCTTTGTGTTCTACATTTCCCCCCAGAGTTCTGTTATTCTCTCAGTATTTTAATTTCACCACATTATTTTTAGGGCTTCCTCTTGGTTCAAGCAAATCTTTACGGAGTGTTTTTGGATACTTCTAAAATAATACTCATTTTTTTTCAGAAAGCAGCAAGACAATGATCCTTCATATACAAACACATCTACAGAACACCACAGAGCAGTTGTCCTCTTAGATTTGGGTCTAATGCACCACTTAGAATGGCATCACAAGAAAGACTGTAACCCTCCCCCTTGAGGGATAGACAGAATTACTGGTGTCCCTAAATTACAGTGCACTCACAGCATATGCGGGCGCACCGTACACGACTTGAACTTTATGTGGAAGGCAAAGCCCATTTAAAACAATGGCGCATGTGCCCATTGCGCACACACTGCGCCATGCACGGGAGCACACACCCATTGTTTTAAATGGGTCTTGAACATACGCATTTGTCCCTTTACACATTGGGGTCCGGAATGGTTCCCCTGGGTATGGAAAGGGTCCACTGTGTGTATTTCTTTCCAGGCCAGAGAAGAGTATTGGTTTAGCTGTACCATTTTGTTGTTAGGCTTAAGTTCAGGTCATAAATCTTTATGAATGGAAATAGATGTAACTTTAAGGTTGGTAGGTAAATAACAAAACAAATTATTGTGTGTGTGTGTCCTGATGCTTTGCATTCTTCTGTATCATATAATTGTAATTAATGAATTTGGTCCCTTTTTAATTTTAAAAAATTTCACTTTGCAGACTGACGAGGTGCATGCAAAAGACAATACAAGACCTGGTGCCAATTCAGCAGGTAAGAAATCTAATGGATCATGTAATCTAATGTGTAATATGTTATTTTATAATGTAAAACAATTAGAAGATCATTTCACTGAAGGAAAACCTTTGTGGATTACCAAATTAATTTTATTTTGCACAAAAAGTGCTTTAAATTATTGAAGATACTCATATTTTTCTTTACTTGTAGAACAAAAAATGTTTCCATGACATAAAGATTTGCCCAAGCAAGAATGTTCTTGATAAAATTTAGCCCTCATTTTTCAAATGACTAAATCTGAAAAATAACTAAAACATATGGCTTTTGTTCTGTGAGGAGTGGCCACAGATATACATTTTATTGTCTGTCAAAATAAACTGGTTTGCTTGTGCTTGTGCTTGCACTATGTATTACAAAACTGAATAATTTATCTTATTTTTTCAGAAATGTGGTCAGAAGCTATTAAGATTTTAAAAGGAGAATACACTGTTCGTGCCATCAAGGAACACAAGATGGATCAAGCAATAATCTTCTGTAGAACTAAGATAGATTGTGATAACATGGAGCAATACTTCATGCAGCAAGGAGGAGGTAGTAATTTCATGCCCGTTAGGTTTCATGCTGTGCATTTGCCAGGCAAGATCAGTTTGCAATTCTTTTCTTCAGTTTTGATTGATTAGTCTCAAAGGGTAGTTTTTCACCATGGATATTTTCCCATCAGTAGATTTACTCCTGCATCAGCTATGTGCAGATTATGCCTTTTCAAAGAATTTAAGGAGACTGTATGGCTCAGTCACTGTCTTGTAGAAAGGAAGCAGCTGAAAAGCTCCCTCATAGCAGGGCCCAGCCTTTCAAGAATACTTTCTTCCCTTAAATTCGTGATGTCCAAACTCTGGCCCTCCAGGTGTTTTGGACTTCAGCTCCCAGACCATTAAGCAAGGTGGCTGAGGCTTCTGGGAGACGAAGTCCAAAACACCTGGAGGGCCAGAGTTTGGACATCACTGTCTTAAATAAATTGACTAGCCCAGAAGCTATTTGTAGCCTGATTAAGTTTCATCTCCATCCTTGGTTTCTGTGGAGACACCTGTAGTTATAAAATGATTTTTGGTCTCTACAGGGAAACTTATCCTCATTCCAACTTCCTCATTGCTAGAAAAGACTTAACATCGTGTTAACTGAGGGGGAAAGTCCTTTTACAGAACTGTGTTCAATGACCATAAAAAAAAAAAAAAACACTTCTGTTTTTGTTCTTAAGGTCCAGATAGAAAAGGACATCAGTTCTCATGTGTCTGCCTGCATGGTGACAGAAAACCTCATGAGAGAAAACAGAATTTGGAGCGCTTCAAGGTAATGTTAAAGCTGTGAGTTTTAACAGTCTAACCACCTGAAGCTTTAGTTTTCTGTAGGTTTTCTGGGCTATGTAGCCGCGTTCTGGAAGAATTTATCCTGATGTTTTGTCTGCATCTGTGGCTGGAATCTTCAGAGAGTGGTGGCATGGAAGTATGTGGGATATATATACACTTGTGTGACCCTCGGATGGGAGAAAATTATTTACATGTTAATCTGTGTGTTGGTCTTTTGTTAAATGGCAAAGCCTCATGTGGGAGGATATGTGGGAGAATATGTGTATCTATTTAATCCCTTGTCCCCCTGACCATGGGTGGTGTATACATTTGCATGTAGTGAGTCTTCATTTTGGTGTTTTTCAGGACTGGTAGCCAAACATTGTTTATTTTAAGGGTTTCTTCTTTTCTGTTGAAGTTGTCCAGGTGTTTGTCGCCTGAAGCTTTATTTGTTGAATGGGTGTTAGGTTTTAGTTGAAGATATCTGAACAAGGAAGATTGAAAGAGAATATACATATATCCTTTCTTTCTAAGTACGAGCAGTAGAGCTTTCTTTCATTTAAATTGTACATTCCTTTGATTTTTCTTAAATCTTTATGAAAGATACCCATCCTGAAGTGTGGACAAGATGAATTTCATTTCAGTTTAGATAGAGAAAAATCAAATGATGAGTTTGTAGTGTTTTTTTTTCTTTGCCTTTTTAAGCATCTAGGGCAGGGATTAGCAATGTTTAACAACCTGAGACACAACATAGGCTCAAGCATCTGATAGAAGCATGAGATGCAGCCCCAATGAAAATTTCCCTGATTGTTATAAAAATGTCATAGAATTCCCTGTAACTTCCAGATTTGCGGATAGGTGGATGTGAACTGTCGTTGATAAGTGGCTGCAACTGTTGAGCCATCACTGCATCTTTTTTTTTTTTTGGTAACTGGTCCCTAGTTACTCCCATGACCAGTCACAGTCACAGTTCAGTGGAAATCATTGCAAAAGGTTAACAGTTAACACTAAATTAAAGGCCTTTTCATTCATGAAAGGATTTTGTTTCATGATCAGATGGGCGTATTTGGATCTGACTCTATGGTCCAAAACACACTGCAGAAATAATCTAGTTTTAGACTGCTTTAATGCCCTGGCTCAATTCTAGGGAATTCTGGGAATTATAGTTTTGTGAGACATTTGACCTCTGTCAGAGAACTCTAGTGCCACAATAAACTGCAGTTCTCAGGATTCCCTTAGCACTGAGACAGGGCAGCTAAAGTGGTCTGAAACTGGATCATTTCAGCAGTATGTTTTGGCCCTATATTTTAAATTTAGATTAGTTTTCTATCTATAGGTGATGGTAATTGAATGGTTATATTAAAATACATGTGAACATCATGAATTTCTCTGTTTAGAAAGGAGATGTCAGATTCTTGATCTGCACTGATGTAGCTGCTAGAGGAATTGATATCACTGGAGTTCCTTATGGTAAGATCTGTTGTTTATATAGAACAATCAGTTGTATACTGGCACTTCTTATATCTAGTAAAGCAGAGTTTTATATAACCTGTCATTTTAATAATCTAGTCCTTTTTTCTCCCTTCATATTAAAACAGTAATCAATGTCACCCTTCCTGATGAAAAACAGAACTATGTCCATCGGATTGGCAGAGTGGGAAGAGCTGAACGGTACATTTTCATCTTTCCTTTTTTTGTACCATTCAATGAGTTGTTTTGCTGTACTTGGATTATTAACTATAGTTTGATTTGGTCCCATTTACTTACAGTTCTTTCAAAAATACAAGAATAAACATAAAGCAAAATAAAAAGAGACATGAGTCAGGAGCAAAAGGAGAGGGTTAGAGAAGGTCTGAGGTCCTTAGGAAACATTAAATACAATAGATATGAGAAGGCTTAAAATATCACCCACCATGTGGTGTCTCCAGTGATGCCATAAGCACCTTTCCTGCATTCAGTTGTATATATGCTCCCCAAATAGCTGTCAGCAGAAAAAACATTTCCATAACAAGTAAACTGTATTATGTATGTTTCAGCATGGGTCTCGCCATTTCCCTGGTGGCAACAGAGAAAGAAAAGGTAAGCTAAGCATCCATGGAACATCAATGTACAGCAGATTAAGAGCCCTTTGCTTGATAATTTTTTCATATAGATAATGTGTGCGTGTGTTCCTCGTTTGTGTTTTCTGACTCAGGGGCTGTACAAACCACCCCTTTTAGAGCCAGATCGGGGCCGCAGCCACTGCACACCTCAGCCCTGATCTCACCTTGCCACGGCGCAAATAGAAGACGCAAAAACTAGGTTCTTTCTGTGCTGTGGGAAGGGAACCATAGCTGCCAGTCCTGCAGTTTTTCAGTGCTTCTTTGGTGCTGCAACATCTAGATGCAGCACCAGAGGAGCGCTGTGATGCCACGTGCCATGTGCGGCACGTGGCATCACACTGGCTTGGGAGCAGAGTCAGGGCATGCGTTGTATGGGCGCCACAACCTGACTCTACCCCCAGGCTGGCCTTAATGGTCGGTCTGTACAGCTTCTACATTTTCAGATCCAGAGATTCCCCACCGCCATCGTGGCTCTACCAATTGTTTAAAGTTAAGAGTTTCTTTGTATTTAAGTCGGTGTCAGAACAGTTATAGCTTTGGAAATTTCACATATCAACAATTTTAATTATGTTTTGAAGGTGTTTTAAAATGTTTTGACAATGGATGGTCTTGTCTCCTAACATGTTTAAACTTCTTACATAGGTTTGGTACCATTCGTGTCCAAGTCGTGGAAAAGGATGTTACAACACTAGACTGAAAGATGAGGGTGGCTGTACAATTTGGTACAATGAAATGCAGGTAACTTTTTACTAGCACTGCTAAATCTCCTTACAAAGTGTTAAACTCTGACAAAGTGCAATAACTAACATAACCTATGTGTGTAGTAAGTGGGGGAGCTTCTTCCATTGAAGGAGAACAATTTACACTTACAGTACTGCATACTAGTGAAGTTTGTTCAGACACAATGTGGAGGGTTGTGTGGGCATTGTGGTGTCCATCATGTGGAATGTTTTTTTCCCATTGAAATCAGATGAGCTCCGATCGGAGGTATTTCTACTGCCAATTTCCTGATTGCTAACCTATTCATTTACTCTTTGTGAGTTGAATTATTTCATTAAATATTTTATTATTTTATCACTGTCCTGTCATTTGGTTTTTGTTCTACTTTAGGTATTTGTTTTTATTAAACAACATTATTGTATCTTATGTATTTAACATTATTAACTGCTTTGTAATTTCTTGAGAGGGGGGAGATTAATATTTAAAATGCCTTAAACAATGCTTTACATTAGGGGTAGTCAGATTACAGTCTTGTCACATGGATACAACCAGAGGCCATTTTTCTGGTCAGGAGAGGCCTACCAGATACACTTTTCAAGATGAAAGAAAAGAGAGGTTTAAAATGGAAAAAATCTTTAGGATATATTGATATGTAGTGTACAGTTTTTGTATGACTTCCCTCCAGAGCTCTGAAGCCCTTATTGCTGGATGGTATCAACTTCATTATGGAATAAATCACTTTTAGGCTGTACTTTAAAGATTAGAATAGCCTGATCATTATAGAATTTGATCACGATTTCTTTCAGTGTTCAAATTGTACTGAATTTCTTTCCTGTCCATCCTACCAGTTTTTTCACGTCAGATTATAGGCTGAAATATACATTTACATTTCTTCTTGAATTATCTCCAAATATGCTTTTTCTGCCTGTGGTTCTTAAACAGGTGGTTATGTTTTGAAATTGCAATGACTCACTCAAAACACAATAATAGTTCAGCTAATTCCCTTCATTTTTGGCTAAGCTGTTTCCTGTTTCAAGAATCTTACTATTTTTTGTTTGGATTTGCAGTATATATTTATGTAGGATATGTACTATTGAGTGGCAGTAATAGGTGATTTAATTTTTTTTTCCGTTGCCTTAGTGCAGTTTGCCATTTTTGGTGTATGCCTTTATGGCAACCCTAAGGTAAATCTACACATGGTTTTCTTGTCAAGATTTGATTAGAAGGAATCCTTTGCCTTCCTCTGATGCTGAGAGAATGTGACTTGCCCAAGGTCACCCATTGGGTTTTACATGGCTGATTAGGAATTCAGACCCTGGTCTCCAGAGTTGCAGTCTAACACTCAAACCACTACACTATGCTGGCTCTCTTATAGTCATGGAGTTTTTCCTAAAGCACCCAAATGTATCCACTTTTAGACAAGAGTGGGGTGCCTTCAAATTGCCTGTTGACTTATGATGTCCCCATGAATTTCACAGGGTTTTCTTAGGCAAGGAATACTCAGAGATGATTTTGCCAGTTCCATCCTCTGAAATATAGACTACAGCACCTAGTATTCATTCTTAGTCTCCCATCCAAGTACTAACCTGGGCTGACCCTGCTTAACTTCCATAATCTAGCAGGATCTGCTTCCTTTAGGGTATTTAAGTCTTGACATCTTTATTGACTCCTAAAAGATTGGATGATCCACTTGAAGGTTTAATTTCAGCTGAGCTTTACTTTTTAATTAGAAGTTGTTTGGCTTGGTTATAATAACGAAAAGATCTGGTTTCTTTATCAAACTGAATGCATTTAAGAGCATTGGAACCACATACTACCTTGCTGTTTAGTCTTTAATTTACGTCAACAATGTGTTCCGTAAGGACTATCTTACGGAAATGTTTCTTGCTTTTTCTGGTTTTTCTTAGCTTCTGGGTGAGATAGAAGAGCACCTGAATTGTACCATTTCTCAAGTTGAGCCAGATATCAAAGTCCCAGTGGATGATTTTGATGGCAAAGTCACCTATGGGAAAAGGAGGGCTGCTGGTGGTAAGTGGAGATGTAATGATGGAAATCTGGTTCCATTTTGGAATAGGAAATGAGACTTTTCTATAATTGTACTTCTTAAAGTTATGTGTGGCTCACATGAGTGCATTGTCTAAATTAATTTCTATAGGTTGAGTCTCCCTTATCCCAAATTGCAAAATCTGAAATATTCCAAAACCCAAAACATTTTCAGGTGGCTGAGATAGTGACATCTTTGCTTTCTGATAGTTTATTGTACACAAACTTTGTTTTATGCACAAGGTTATTTAAAATACTGTATAGAATTACCTCCCAGCATGTGTATAAGGTGTATATGAAATGAATTTTGTATTTAGACTTGAGTCTCCTCTCCAAGATACCCCATTATATACAATATCCCATTATAGGCAAATATTCTGAAGTCCAAAAACATCTCTGGTCTCAAGAATTTCAAATAAGGGAGACTCAACCTATATTATGAAGAATTATTTTTCTTCCGTTGTACCATTTTTTGATTATACTGAGAAGACTAATAGAAAACTAGTTAGATGACTTTTTATTTAGCAACTTGAAAATCAGATTTTAGGTCTACTTTTTTTTTACATCATAAAGTGTCTGGTAAGGCCCTCCTTGGAAGCTATTTAAGCATGCTTGATAAATTAAAGCTTTGTAAATTCCCGTACAAATTGCCATGCTGCACACCACTCTGACAGAAGGGAACTTTGACTTCTAATTGACTTTCCCCTTTTCTTTAATTTTTAGCAGCAGAACAGTATAAAAATATGCATTAAAATAGTTTCAAGAAAAATAATATTATTTTGTGTTGTTTTTCTAAAAGGAGTAATGTGGAATTGGACTGACGTGGAATTACGACTAAAGACAATGCAAATGTATCGTAGTCTAGAAATTGTTAATCCCTAGAAATATCATCACTACTTTGAATTTTGGGCTAAAATAAATTATAATTAGAGATATAAGACCCTAGTGTTAAGGAGATGAGATACTTTCAGACACTATCAGAATTAACCAGCCCTTGAGCAAAATCTAATATCTCATAAGCAGGTGTTGCACAGTTTGAGGCTGTCTCCTCTCCTCCCTTCTGCAGCCCCTTACCTCTCCAGATCTGATTTGAAGGGTCCCTTAGCCCTCTGGAACAGATGTTAGAGGCATGGACTTATTTACATCTCTGTTTTGCTCTGGGACTGAATAACTGGATAGAATTCTAATGGCTGTCTAGGAGCAAAACAATCAAATAATTTCAGCAAAGTGAGAATTGGATTCCATGTTTTTTTATCTTAAAGTGTGTTTAGTCTCAAAAATGGATGGCTTTATTATTATTATTATTATTATTATTATTAACCTTTATTTATATAGCGCTGTAGGTTTACACAGTGCTGTACATATAAACTTATAATTAGACGGTTCCCTGCCCTCAGGCTTACAATCTAAAAGACATGACACAAGAGGAGAAGGGAAAGGTGATGGGGAAGGGTATCAGGTCCAGTGATTCTTCTCTCCCTCTGAGGCCTGGGCCAATGCAGATGGACTAGAGGGAGGGCTCGGCTTCGTAATGCACAGTTAAAACGGGCCAGACAAAGTCACACATCTGGGAAAGCTTCTCTATTCTTTAACTCAGTTTTGAACCTGGTTAGAGAAGTGATGATGCGTGCATGTGGGGGAAGAAGGTTCCAGGAGTGAGGGGCAGCAAGTGAGAAAGGACGAATCCGGGACAGGGCAGTGGAAATCCTTGGCTGGGACAGGAGACCCTGACTACCAGAACGGAGGGTACGAGAAGGAGTGTGAGGAGAAAGAAGGTCAGACAAGTAAGGAGGGGCCAGTCCATGGAGGGCTTTGAAAGTCAGTAACAAAAGCTTGTACTGGATGCGGAAGGGGAAGGGGAGCCAGTGAAGGGAGGACAAGAGGGGAGAAACATGGTCAAAGCGGCGAGCAGATGTGATAATACGTGCAGCTGAGTTCTGGACAGAGATTAAAGGATGGAGGTGAGATAGAGGAAGACCTGTCAGAAGAAGGTTACAGTAATCTAGTCGTGAAACCACTAGGGCATGGACCAGAGTCTTGGCAGTGGAGGCTGAGAGGAATGGATGGATTTTAGCAATGTTGTAAAGAGAGAATCTACAGGTCTTGGCGGTGGCCTGAATCTGGGGGATAAACGACAGAGAGGAGTCAAAGATGAAACCAAGACTGCGGGCTTGCTGAACCGGATGGATAGAAGTGCCATCAACAGAAACAGAAAAGGAGTATTGAAGGGTGGGCTTAGGTGGGAAGATGAGGAGCTCTGTCTTAGACATGTTGAGCTTCAAGCGCCGATGCCGCATCAACTGCGAGATGGCAGCCAAACAAGAGGAGACTTGCTGTTCAAGCCCCGGTGAAAGGTCAGGGGTGGAAAGATACAGCTGAGTGTCATCAGCATACAGATGATAGGAGAAACCAAAAGAACTGATGAGTTTACCAAGGGACAATGTGTATAGAGAGAACAAAAGGGGACCTAGGACAGAGCCCTGAGGAACTCCAACAGATAAGGGAACAGGAGGAAGTCTGACCACCTGTGACCACGGCAAAAGATCTGTCTGACAAGTAAGATTTAAACCAGTTGAGAACAGAGTCGGAGAACCCGAGGTCAGAAAGTAAGTCAAGCAAGAGACAGTGACCCACGGTGTCGAAGACTGCAGACAAGTCTAGAAGAATGAGAATAGAGTAGAGTCCATTCGCCTTGGCCTGTAAGAGGTCATTTGAGATCTTGGTGAGGGCTGTCTCAGTAGAGTGCCGAGGGTGGAAACCAGACTGAAAAGGATCCAGGATGGAGTTGGCTTCAAGAAACTCAAGACAGCGAGAATAGACAACCCGTTCTAGAACCTTAGAGAGGAAAGGAAGAAGAGAGATTGGACGATAGCTAGACAAAGAGGAGGGGTCAAGAGAGGGCTTCTTCAGAATTGGGGAAACGAGAGCATGTTTGAAGTCCGAAGGGAAGGAACCCGAAGAGAGAGATTAAAGATATAGAGGAGCGAGGGCAGAAAAGAAGGGGTTATAGAGATTAGAAGATGGGAGGAGATAGGATCAAGAGAACAAGTTGTAGGTTTGGAAGAATTTAGCAGCTCATCCAGAGTTCATCCAGAGAAACAGGTGGAAACACAGAGAGTTTATTAGTAGAAGGTACCAGGAGATTAGTGGTAGGGGGCAAATCAGGAGGAACAATTTCGGATCGAATAGTAGTGACTTTTGTGAGGAAGTAGTTGGCGAAGTCTGTTGGAGAAAATGATGAGAAGATAGGGGGAGAGGAAGGTTTTAGCAGTGAATTGAAGCAGGAGAACAATCGCTGTGGGCGCCTCTCGTTGGCCCAGATCAATGATTTATAGTAATTCTGTTTTGCCATAGACAAGGCGCGAGAGAAGCTTAAAAGAACAAATTTATAGTGGATGAAATCAGCCCGGTCCCTGGACTTTTTCCAAAGGCGTTTGGCTGCTCGAGAGCAGGACCGGAGAAACCTAACTGTGGGAGAGAGCCAGGGCCGAGGCCTAGATGTAGAGGAGGACTTGCGAACAGAAACAGGAGCAAAGCTGTCAAGGGTTGAAGAGAGTGGAGTTGAATAAAGTCATTGCGGAGTCAGCAGAGTCCCCAAGATTTAGAGAAGAGAGAGAAGAATCCAAGGTCTGACTGAGATGATCAGGATTAACAGAATGAAGATTACGAAAAGTGCGTTGACCAACATGACGAGGAGGTGGGATATAAGTAAGAGTAAAAGAAATTAGATGATGATCTGACAGTGGATAGTCAGATGCCAAGTAGTCGGAAATGACACACTTGGTCGCGAGAACTAGGTCAAGGCAGTGACCAGAAGAATGGGTAGAAGAGATGGAATGAGGTTGAAGATCAAAAGAAGCTAAGAGGGAGCTAAAGCGAGACGTTGAAGGATTCTTAGGATCGTCAAGGTGGATATTAAAGTCCCCTAGAATCAGAGAGGGAACTGAGTCTTATTGCAAATAATGTACAATTACATCTTGTATCGATAACTGAAAAATGTTCTAATCCTGTAGTACTGGATAGGATTGAGAAAAATCTAGCCAGAAAAGAAAGATTACTGCATAGCCAGTGAAGCTTAAGTTTCATCTTATTTCCAGATTTTGTATATTACCTGAGTTTTGAAACACTGTACATTACACAAGTTTACATTAGCTCTTTAAAAAGATCCCAACTTTTCTAGCCTCAAGTGTAACACACACACCTCTGTGTACTATTGAGAAGGATGCTTAAATCTCACCTACCTACCTACTGAAATCTAGGGGTATTGTTGGCAAGGATGGGGAGGGAGAAGCTTCTCCCAGTAGTCTCTACTGGTATTGCTTTTTTCTACTGCTTTTATTTAACTTTTAGCCTGCCTTTCTCCTTGCACAGGACCCAAGGTGGCTTACATCCAATTTAAAACAAAATTATGTTAAAAATACAAAGATAAAACAATTTAAAACACATTTAAAATATAATAGAAAAAATTAAAGCACCACACCATTACAAGCCCCTTCTTATGGGAGAACAGTAATTTGAGAAGCCTGGGAACAGCATTGTCTTTCTCCACAATCCAGCTGTGGAAAAAAGTGGGTAGGATTTGCCAGATATAGGACCACTAACGCCTCAGTCACTAATTCTGTAAGCCCTACAACAGTGGTCCCCAAACTGTGCTCTTTAAGGGATTTTGGACATCAGCTCCCAGAATCCCAGATTTTATTGGCCAACATGGCTAAGGCTTCTGGCAGCTGAAGTCCAAAATCTCTTAAAGAGCACAGTTTGGAGACCACTGTTCTACAGTATACAGTACCATAGTCAGTTGGAAGTAGGAGAAAGTTTCTTACTGAGGAATACATGTGTTAGCCACAGTCAGTACTCTGAGCCTTTGTAGCTCTAAATGTAGAGGACAAGCATAAAGTTTGCTTCTGATTCTTTTGGCAGGTGGCACCTACAAAGGGCATGTGGATATTTTGGCACCTACAGTACAGGAATTGGCTGCCCTTGAAAAGGAGGCACAGACATCTTTCTTGCATCTTGGCTACCTTCCCAATCAGCTGTTTAGAACATTTTGATTGCACCCCAGGTGAGAGTTGGGGGTGTTAAACGTTTCGCTGATAATGCTGAAATAACTATACTGACCTGGAGCAGTAGCACTTCATTTAATGAAACACATCAACTTTGCATGTTGATCAATCTTTGAAAAATTAGTTACTGGTATCAACCTAATAAAGATGAGCTGCTCGAAATTCTTTTTGTGTTTGATTTTGTCCAAAAAAGATAGTTAATATGTTATATATATGCAATACTACTACATTGGTATGAGCTTCACGTGTCTCCTTTTTCATGTGTATGTGAAATATATTTTCCTTCGGGCTCCAAGTAGATCTTAAAAGGAAAACTGAACTGAAGCTGAATGAGACACTAGTCCCTCTAATGCTGAACATGGCTGAGCCATCATGGCACATACATAAAAAGCCGCTTCTTTTAGAGCCAGGAAATGCCACCCTTGCTGCCACAGTGGTGGCTTTTTCCCATTTCTTCGGCACAGCGTGTCTAAATGCTGTGCCGCAGAAACGTCGTGACACCACCTGTTGTCTGGTTGGGCAGGTGGTATGACACCAGCATCGGGGTGGAGGTGGGGCAGGAGGTGGGCAGTCGCCACACCCCATTACACCCTGGTGCCATGCATTTCTTGCCTGTCTGTGTAGCCTGATAGTCTGTATTGCTAAAAAATAGATGCTTCTTGAACCCAGATCCAATCATGAAAATATCCAGATTTCTCTCTAGTGGACTAAATCAATCTATTTTCTGGGAATGGGGAAAAACTGGACCTTAATAGTAATCAAATCAGGGCTCTGATTTATTTTAATTCATTTTATTTTAGGAATGAACAGCTTGTTTAATTAAAGTTGGATTAAAATCTGAAATCAGACTAGTCAGGCTACAGCCAAACTTCAGACATCTCAGTGAATCTGTAGAGAATTTCTAAAGCTTCAGTTTATTTTATTTCATCATGCTAAACTGATCATGATTTAGTTCAAGACCTGTATATAGTCAGGTTGTTTCTATCATCTTTGAATAGATTTATTGGAACTCTCTTATGAGCTCACAGAAGAAATACATGACTCAAGACATGACTATGCTGGTTTGAATGTGATAAAATAAGTATATAAATGAAGGACTTGAGCTACTTCCTGTAATCTGAAATGGGTAGAATACAACCCTTGATTCACATTCCTATAAATAATAGCATTTAAAATTCACAGCTCAGCCACATGCCTTGTTGAGTCTTGTGAGAATGATAGTCACCGCTGATGAACCAAGGCCCTTATATGTCCTGAAAAAAGGTTATGATCAACTTTTGATAGGAAGTGGAAAAGCACCTTCAAAACATCACTTAGGGCAAAAAAAGAATCATGATGAAGGTTTGGGCATGAAACACCTTAGCTATCCTTAGGCTGTGGGCTAAAGACATGAATTTAAGGTGGAATGCCTGGAAAGGAAATTAGTGTCATCTAAGGAAATGTGGTAAATCATTTTTTTTAAAAAAAACCCAATTACACACTTTTGTGTAACTTCAGGACAGAAAGTGATATTGCCTAACATTAGCAGCATCAAATCCTGTCAACCTGGCAGAGGTAGAAAGAAAACTCATAGAAACCCCAAAGTACTCTGTTGAAAGTACATTCCACAGAATGTGTGTCATCTAACATTTCTTCTCTGGGGTTTCCTTATGCAGAGGGACTTTTACACCAAGTACTTTGGTTTGTGAATTAGAGCTTATAGTCAAGGCACCCTAATTACAATTTTCTGCACACTTGCAGTCTGCCAGCTGCCTCTTGATGGCACTAATGTTTCGTTTTTTTTCCTCCAAGAGTAAGAGCTTCAGATAGTTTACTCGCACTTGGTAACAGTGCTACATTTCATGGTTTTCCTCATGTATAATAAAATTATAGCTCCAAGCTATTTTTTTAATTAAAGAGCTGCTTGTGTGCATGGGACAAAAATTTGCAATGTTAACAATAAAATTTGGGTTTAATAACTGACTTGTTGAATCATGTCGTAGCTGCCTGCAATTTATTCCAGTAAGCTATTTTATCTGCCTACTACAATCTTGAAGCAGCTGACTTAGAAGACTCATGTAATATATTTTGGACATATCCAAATTTTTCCATTGATCCATTTACATATATGTTTTGGATTACTCTTGCTGTCAGAGTTCTTATTGTTATTCTTTCTAGTCTTTATTTGAAAAAGAAAAACAAAGGATGAGAAATATTTGATTCTCCAGTTGGTGGATTGCATTTCCTATCAGCCTTGACCAGCATGGCCAGTGGTGAGGCATTGTGGCTGAAGAACCTCTGAAGGGCCACAAGTACCCCTCTGGACCAACAGAAATAATTTCTCCAAACTTCTGGTTTGCCAGAGAACTAACATTGGTTATTAAAATGGGCCCCATAATCAAACGTACTCCATAATAGTAATGTTGAAAACTGTAATTAAGAATGCTTGTTTGAAAAAAGAAATGGAGCAATATGTAAACAAGAGATTGCTTCTACATGCACGCTTCTGCCTTACATATGCAGAAAAATATGTTTGTAAAAAGACATTGAAAACTAAAGGCACCTCCCCATCACCACCACCAAGAAGCCAAATGAGCCTGCTCAGTATATCCAAAAGGTTGAGATTAGGGATAATTAGGAAAAAGTAACAGACAAGGGGAATCGGGAAACCTTGAGATCCTAACAATGTAGGGCAGTGGTCCCCAAACTATGCCCTTTAAGAAATTTTGGACTTCAGTTCCCAGAAGCCTCAGCCATGTTGGCCAATAGTCTGGGATTCTGGGAGCTAAAATCCAAAATCCCATAAGGAGCACAGTTTGGAGACCACTGACATAGGGTATGCTTGAGAAGGACATGGAACTCTGGGCATTCCTGTTAAAGTACAGATATACATCAGCAGCACACCTTGATGCAGCTCCCGCTTCTATTTAAGTGAAGTGTTTTTTGCCAGAAAGCTGTCATATATTGTGTGTTATGTATACTGTGTTTGTGTTAGTCGAAGGTGTTTGCTTCTGCAGTTATCAGATAGACTCCTGCAGTTAAAACAACAAAGTTGGAGTCCTGTATAAGGGACTAAGTCAGTGATTTCCAAACTTTCATTCTTTGGGATGTTTTTTGGACTTCAGCTCCCAGAATTCCTGACTATTGATCTAGGTGGCTGGGGCTTCTGGGAATTGAAGTCCAAAAAACCTGAAGGACCAAACATCAGAAATCACTGACCTAGAATAAAACTTGATCCTCCAGATATTTTGGACCTAAATTCCTGCCCATTGCTTACGTTGGCTGCAGCTTCTGGCAGTTGGAGTCTGAAGCCTTTGGTAGGCCAACAAGAAAGGTTAAGGCAGTGGTTCCCATACTTGATCTTCCAGATGTTTTGAACTTCACATCCCAAGGTTCCAAAATGTTAGCCAAGTTAGCTGGGGCCTCTAGGAGCTGAACTCAAAAACACTCAAAGGACCAAAGTTTGGAAAGCACTGGACTAAGTTGTACTGAAGGCAGAGGGGCCTAGATCTGATGCTAGGTCTATTAGGACCACAAGGGCCATCCAGTCCAACCCCCTGCCATGCAGGAACTCTCCATCAAAGCATCCCCATTGACAGATGGCCATCCAGCCTCTGCTTAAAAACCTCCAAGGAAGGAGACTCCACCACCCTCCGAGGGAGTGTGTTCCGCTGTCGAACAGCCCTTACTGTCTATTGGGAGAGAGGCAGTAAGGCCTCTTCTGTTGGCCTCTCTCTCAATGTCAGTAGCCACTTGAGGCTACCCATAAATCATTGTCAAAGTCCAAGGTTACTAGAGAATTGGATGAAGCATTACTCTTGAAAAAAGAATATTCAGGACTTGCTGAGAGCTTTTTTCCTAAAAACACATTTTGGGCTGGAAGTACATCTTGAATCAACTGAAAGAAAATAAACTGAAAGACAATTCTAGCTCAGTTAAGAAATCTTGGCAGCTCTAATTTGGCTGGTACCAGGGAAAGGTTCCCATGATGTCCCAGGAAACTGGCTTTGGTGGAGACTTGCTGAAAGGCTAAATGAGCCAAATCACCAGCTGAACGGTGAGGTTAGTGGTGGGCAGTGGTCTTGCCATTAATGTTGTGTTGTACTTTCTGCATTACCTTTCATGCCTGCTGTATCAATATGAGGAAATAGTAAAGGTTATCTTTCCTTCGACCCAGTGGTCCCTAAACTGCTCTTTAGGGATTTTGGATTTCAGCTTCCAGAATCCCAGGGCCCATTCCCACTGAAGTTTAAATCGGATCATGTGGAAGCATGATCCGGTTTAAACAACTCTAGTTCCCATTGGCGATTGGATTTGGAATCGCCAAGGGGGGCTAGGGTTTTCCCCCAATAAACTAGTGTCAAAAAGGAGTTGGTTTTTACCACTCCTTTTTGGGCTGAATCAATTTATTTGAGAATAAATCGATTCAGCCCAGTGGGAACTGCTGGTGACCGGGAGTTGACAGGGGCAGCTGCTGTTGTTCAGCAGCATTGGTGGGGATCTGAAGGAATCAGGAATTTTAAGTTTCTCCCCAGCACCAAAAGGCTTCTGATGCTTGAGGGTGGAAAGTAATATCTTCCAGCCTCATTCATCTTGTCTGTGCACCCTAACTGGACAGACCAGCAAGTTATTTCCTATAAATAAGAGAACATGCTTAGCATTGGTGAGTGAGACGGGAGCAGAATGTAACCTGAGTGTTGCACCTATGGTGACTGAATTCTCTAAATGACATTTCACAGGTCTCCATACCTGTCTGAACTGCTCACCATCCCCATTTTCTTTTTTGTAAAATAAAAATAGTAGCTCAATGCATTCTGATGTTTCCTTTAGCCATTTATCCTTCTTTCTTAGTCACATTGTACCTTTCTATTATATCCGCAAAGCATTATAATAGGGACATCTCTTTGATTGTTTAAATAGCCCTAAGTCAAAAGTTGTTTTGGTTAATGATAATGATAATAAATACGACAAAGTGTTGAGGACTCCTTTCTTCTGAAACCAAACCGAACAAACATAAGACAAAAGCACAAAATGTAGCCAATTAGTGGAGTAGAACTACTACTCCTGTGATGAACTGCCCATTTGAGTAGTTAGACAGCTACCAGTGATTTTCTCCCCTTTTTTTTGTATGGAAAACAAAGGCTGCCTTTATGGACGGGAAAAGGATACAGATGGTGTTTGCCATCTGGGGGTTGCTTTTAGTGTACTCCAAGAGTAAAAGTTCAGTGGTCTCTTCCCTGCTTTCAAGTATGGTTTGTTTTACAACTATGAAAAAAAAAAAAAAGAGTATTTCTGCTTCTGGCAATGCCGCCACACATTGCTTCAATGTTCTCATGTTCATGGAATCTTGCATGCAAATAGATGGTGCCTGCTGAACTTCAGGGTGGAATATTAGTCCAGGCCCTACGTGGGGTTCTCTCTTTGTCGAGCGCTGTAGCCGAACTGTGCTTACATGCCTCAGAGTCAGTTGTCGAAAGAAGTTACTGTTTGTACCTGCACTTGTTAAATGAGCAGTACAGGGAGCGATGCTGTGTTGACAACCGGAAGCTCGCGTTACACTTGGTGCGGAAAGAATGCATAAACTCTTAAAACGAAGATGGCACACACACAATCCCCTTTTTAAAAAGAGAGTCTGATATATTTTTATTTATTTATTTATTTTGGGTTTTAAGCCCACAGTCTTTCATGTGTGCCACCATCCCCTTTTGAATGCAAGATTAATCGTGTGCATGTATGTGTTTGCCAAAAATGTCAGCACCATATATATATATGTTTTCAGTGCATGAGTAGCAACAATCATGTTGGCAGTGCTGACAGCATTTTCTTGCTGTTCTTCCACTAGAAAGAATTCTTTTGCTTTAATGATTCCACTATGAAACTGAAAAGCTGCAGCAAATATTTAAATCGGGGGGGTGAGAACTGTGGAACTCTTCTTATCTTGTTGCACTGTGATCCTCAGACAGCTATAGCCAGTCTGCCCAAAAGTGAGGAATGCTTGGAGCTGTAGTTCAATAATATAGGGTTAGATGCATGATTTCCACCTGTGGTTTAAGTGAAAGGACAAGGACCATTGAACATTGACCTGCTCCACAAACATATGTATACCTCTTTTATACTCCTTTATACACTTGATGTCTGATAGGACTGGGTGCAAAAGTGCACATTCTTTGGCATTTAGTGATTCTCTTCCCTGAGCAGATATTTTAAACCTAAGGGGGTTTATTCAGATGTTATATTTTTAGTGCAATGATGTGAATAATCTCACTCATGCATTCCAGTTTTGCAGTGGAACTGCATCTATGTTCATCTCTGTGTGTTCTGTTGCTCACACATGCCATCACTGTGAATAAAGATGCAGTTGATGGTGCAGATGTATTTGAAACAAGTTCAAGGCATGCAGAGTTTTATCCCAGTTTATCCTAGGTCTATTCACATCAGTTACTTAGATGGCCAACAATGCAAATCTTTTTTAAAACTCAGAAGACACCCCCCCCCCAATTGATTATGCCAGGTTAGGTGGGTTTTTGGCAGCTCCCACCATGCAAAAAGAAACTTATTTGGGTGCATTCGAAATGCATGTGAATAACAAAGATTCAACCCATGTCCTATCAGCATTATTGTCACCATCTAAATAACCCCTAAAATAGTAGAAATAGGTTTTAAATTGGGATGGAGGAAGGGCATAAGCAGCAAGACTACTTAAGAACCAAATTCTGGATTAGAAGTAGCTATGATGCATAGCTATGCTATGTCTCCTGAACAGTGGGGAATTGCCCGGGAGGAGACAGGCATCCAGTTATTTTTCTGTAGCTGGATGTACAATGACAGATTTCCACAGCGACTTCCAGGGGTCCTTGGAGATCTCACAGGATGTTGTCATTGCTGCACATCCAGCTATAGGAAGAGAGCGGGATGCTTTATCTGCCACCCCCTCCATTCCCCACTGGCCATGAAACAGCCTTGGGGGAAGCTGCTGCTGAGAAAAGGTCAGCTGGTCATCATGTGGTCAGTAGGATTCTGACCTCCACAACAACTAAAAAAAAGTAAATTACAAGTCTTGTTTCCGGCATTGTAACTCACTGGCAGGAGACAAGCTGATGCCTTACCTGCAGTCCTTTGAATTCAAAACCAGTCTTCCTGAGTTCAACCTGCCCTTCATTGATGGTAGCAGCAGAGGAAGAAGCGGAGTTCTCTTAAACTTCTTTATATCTTTAAGTGTTGTAAAGGGGGAAGAGAAAGAGGCAAACAGAGTGACAGACTTCCACATAAAATTGCAATGTAGTTCAGGAAAGGGAATAATAATAATAATTAATAATTTTTATTTATATTTCCCGCCTCCTTCAGATCGAGGCAGGATTCCAGCAATATAAAATACAACCCATAAACCAATCACAATTTAAAAACATGCAATACAACAGTGCAATGCGGCAGCTAAAAAGGCCAATGCTATTTTAGGCTGCATCAATAGAAGTGTAGCGTCTAGATCAAGGGAAGTAATAGTGCCGCTCTATTCTGCTTTGGTCAGGCCCCACCTGGAATACTGTGTCCAGTTCTGGGCACCACAATTCAAAAAGGATGTGGAGAAACTGGAGCGGGTCCAAAGGAGGGCAACTAAGATGGTGAAGGGTCTGGAAACCAGGCCCTATGAGGAACGACTTAAAGAGCTGGGGATGTTTAGCCTGGAGAAGAGAAGGTTAAGAGGTGATATGATAGCCCTGTTCAAATATTTGAAGGGATGTCATATTGAAGAGGGAGCAAGCTTGTTTTCTGCTGCTGCAGAGACTAGAACGTGGAACAATGGATGCAAGCTGCAGGAAAAGAGATTCCACCTCAACATTAGGAGGAACTTCCTGACAGTAAGGGCTGTTCGACGGTGGAACACACTCCCTCGAAGTGTAGTGGAGTCTCCATCCTTGGAGGTCTTTAAGCAGAGGCTGGATGGCCATCTGTCGGGGATGCTATGATTGGGAGTTCCTGCATGGCAGGGGGTTGGACTGGATGGCCCTTGTGGTCTCTTCCAACTCTATGATTCTATGATTCTATGATTCTACAATATAAAAATAATTAACAATTAACCATACATAATTCAATAAAAGCCTTCTGTGTCATCATCAGTTGGGTCTCTTATTTCCAGTTGAAAACATCACAGAAAATCAGGTGGATAGGCTCGCTGGAAGAGATCCGTCTTTAGTGCTTTTTTAAAATCATCCAAGGTAGTGATAAGACGGATCTCTTCCAGGAGAGCATTCCATAATTTAGGAGCAGTAGCAGAAAATGCTCTTTTAGATGTTATCATCAGTCTGGTGTTCCTCTCTTCTAGTAATTTTTTACCTGATGTTCTGAGGGTGCGGGGCGGATTATATGGGAGGAGACATTCCTTCAAGTAGCTTGGGCCCAAGCCATATAGAGCTTTATAGGTAATAACCAACACTTTGTATTGGGCCCGGAAGCTAATTGGCAGCCAATGCAAAGATTTTAATATCGGGGTAATATGCTCTGTTCTCGATGTCCCGGTTAGAAGTCTGGCTGCCGCATTCTGGATTAACTGAAGCTTCCGAACTTGGTACAAAGGTAGCCCCATGTAAAGCACATTACAGAAATCTAAACGACAGGTTACCAGTGAATGTATCAATGTTTCAAGGTCCTCTCTGCCCAGGTAGGGATGCAGCTGGCGTATCAGCCGAAGTTGATACCACGCACTCCTGGCAGTCGCTTCCACCTGAGCAGTCAGCTGGAGCGACGGATCCAGGAGTACGCCAGACTGCGAACGTTGTCCTTTAGGGGAAGTGTGACCCCGTCCAGGACAGGTTGACAAATCTCCATCCCAGGAGAGAAGGGCCTGTCACAAGTACCTCCGTTTTCTCTGGATTCAGTCTGAGTCTATTTTCCCTCATCCAGCCCATTACCGACTTCAAGCAGGCATTTAGAGGGGAGATGCCATCCCTGGTCACTGCATCAGTAGGAGACATAGAAAAAAGTATCTGGGTGTCATCAGCATACTGATAACACCTCGCCCCGTGTCTCTGGATGATCTCTCCCAGCGGCTTCATGTAAATGTTAAATAGCATGGGAGACAGGATGGCGCCTTGGGGGACGCCAGATGTCAGCTCTCTTTTACGAGAGCAACTGTCTTCCAGCTTCACCATCTGGAACCTGCCCGAGAGATAGGACCGGAACCACTGCAATGCAGTGCCTCCAATTCCCAGCTCCCTCAGGCGCTCCAGAAGGATACTGTGGTCTATGGTATCAAATGCCGCTGAGATGTCCAAGAGCACCAGCAGGGTCACACTTCTCCTGTCGATGCCCAGACGGAGGCGACCATGGCTGTCTCGACTCCATGACCCCTCCTGAAGCCGGTTTGAAATGGGTCCAGATAATCTGCTTCGTCCAAGACAGCTTGGAGTTGGAGGGCGACTGCCTTCTCGATCACCTTGCCCAGGAATGGTAATAATGAGACAGGCCTATAGTTTTGTCTAATTAAGGGATCCAGGGAGGGCTTCTTTAATAGTGGTTTGACCACAGCGTATTTCAACGCAGTTGGAAATATACCCTCCCTGAGGGACTTGTTGACAATTTGATGGAGTAATGTCAACACTCTGTCCCCTCCTTTTGTGGCCAGCCAAGACGGGCAGGGATCGAGGGGGCAGGTCATCCTCCTAACACATCCAAGGAGCTTGTCCACGTCCTCGGTACTGATAGACTCAAAGTGATCCAGTATAACTGAGTCCACGGAGCCACTGGACACCTCTGTTATTCATTCTGTATTAATGCCGGATTCAAGATTGGCCCTTATCTGAGAGATATTATCAGTGAAAAAGCCATTAAAGGTGTCACAGCAGGTGATACTTGGTTCTAATAAAGGATTCGGGGGGGGGGGGGGGCGAATCAGTTCTTTAACCACCCTGAATAATTCTGCTGGATGAGACTCCGCGGATGCAATACGAGCAGCATAGAACGAGTTCTTTGCTGCATCGATTGCAGCTCCAAGCCTGTAGTCCTCCGGAATTGCTGGTCTACTGTTGCCAATATCTATGTCTGTGGGCTATTTTGGCTAAGACTGGATAGCCACTGAAGTCCAACAACCTTTGGTAGCCATGGCAAACGGTGATTTCCTGAAGCAGGTTAAGCACCATTAATGTTCAAACTAGAACCCAGAGTGTCCTATTCATTGTGCCACTAATGTGACCACTGCCACTATTTGGGGGGGGGGGGGGGGGGAGGGGGCAAAATTTCCTTGCCCCTGATTTATCTGAATCAATTCATGTGTGAACTGAACCGATTAAAATGACAAGCATTGCAGCAGAGGGGATGGGAGGAAATATGAAAATTCAGTCAGACTCTTGTTTCCATTCACTATTAAGTCACGAACATAGATCTGTGAACGAACCTTTTGAGATTCTTGGGATCTGTTTTCCACTACTTTATATTATATTGGAATCATTGTGGTGTAGTGGTTTGAGTGTTGGACTTTGATTTTGGGGACCAAGGGTTGATCCTAAGCTCAGCCGTGAAACTGACTAGGTGATCTTGGGTGAACCACACTGTCTTAGACTCAGAGGAAGGGCAAACCTGTTCTGAACAAATCTTGCCAAGAAAAACCCATGATAAGGTCACCATAAGTTGGAAACAACTTGAAGGCACACAACAACAATCAACAACAATGCATAAATGTAGTTACAATGATTACAAAAGTGACCATGATTTCTGTGGCAGTATTATCTATGGTTGTGATCTTGGGCAAGTCATACTCTCTCAGCCTCAGAGGAAGGCAACGGTAAACTGCCTCTGAAGAAATTTGCTAAGAAAAGGTTTGCCTCAGGGCCACTATAAGTTGGAATTGACTTGAAGGCACATGACAAGAACAATAATCTATGGTTGCCTTAGGAAAGAATAGCTCGACACATCACTGCATTCAATATCTTTCCCTCTATTCAATGAATGAAGCGTCTCTTCCCGGTTCTAAATCAATATATACTAGCCAGGGAAGATGGTTTGTCACTTGCAAGCCTCTGAAAATCAGGCAAATGGCATTCTCCTGTCAACCATGGGGGACAGTCATTCGATGCTGAGAATTAGTAGGTTTTATTTCTCTCCTTCATTTAAAAAAAATAATCAAATTCTTTCTAATAAATACATTTTGGAAAGCTCTTCTTTAAAGAAATGGAACAAAATTCTTATCAGTTTGCATTGGCCAATTCAGCTATTCCCAGTAGGAAGAAATTGACCTACCATGTTGAAGTTTAAAATCAGGAGCCTCTCAGGGGGGAAAAAAAGACAGCCCTAGTGCAACACCACAAATATGGTTGAATGTTGTTGTTGTTGTTGTTGTGTCATTAAGTCCTTTCCTATGACAGCCCTAAGGCAACCCTATCATAGGGTTTTATGTGGTTAAGAACATGCAACTTGACCAAGGTCACCCGGCAGATTTCTGTGACTGAGCAGGGAATCGAACCCTAGTCTCCAGAGTCATCGTCCAATGTGCAAACCACTACACCACATTGGCTCTCAAGGCAGATATTCAAAGCTCGATAGTTTAAGGGCTAAGCACTCAAAGATGCCCCTTTTTTTTTTTTTGGCCAGGTATGTTTTGCTTTCCCCACGTTCGATTGGCTGAATCAAATCCTTTCTTTTACCTTCAGCAGTTGAGAAAGCACATTGCAGATAGAGGGTTCTGACTCCACATGTTGGACTCAGAATAGCTGAGAAAGAAATTCACCGAGAATCTCCAAAAATACTTTGTGTCATCACTGCTTAAAATATTGCCCCACAGATCACATACCAAATGTTTCTAAAATAATATGCAAGAATGCAAGAATCAGTGTGCAGACCAAGAAAGAAAGAAAGAAAGGCCTTTTAGCAGACCCTCCCACCAATGGGAATGATCCTGAAACCAATTTTGCTGTCCCACACAAACTGCTAGCAAGAGTGGCCTGAGGAAACACACTTGTTGTGTGCAAGCGTGAATGTGGACAAGTAACAGCTATGACAATATTTTGACAAAGGAAATCAAATAGAAGGAGCTGGAAGCATGGTCCACACCTTACATATGGGGTGTTTGTGTTTGTGTGTGCATATATAGCGATTACCAATACAGTTCTGGGGTGTCTGCACCTAGATTATGGGTCCCCCTCTATTTCCTTTCTAGAAGTTGTTATGTGCCTTCAAGTCATTTCCAACTTATCGCAACCCTGTAAGGTGAACGTATCATAGGGTTTCTCAGCAAGTTTCTCCAGAGTTATTTAACTTATTGTAATTTAACTTTTAATTACAATATCATAGGCACAACCTAATGCACTTACATATAGTTTCATGTGCTTGAAGTGGAAATGTGATGTTTTTAAAGAAAGATTTTTTTAAAAAAAAATAAAAGCAATATTTTTTTTAAAAAATAAAATATTTTTTGAAATTTGACAATTTATTTGAGAAAAAAAATTCTCCTTCCACTGAGTCTCACCTCACTCACACTATCTCTTAAAGGAACATAGGTGAATGCCATAGCCCATTTCTGCCCAAAGGCTCCCTAGTGATGCCACAGCTTGAAGGCACACAACAGCAACTTGAGACATTATCCTTAGACTGGCATCATTACTTCACTATCTGACTTGCTTTCATTGAGGCCCTTCCAATGCTTCCACTTTCAGTATGGGTATCTACAAATATTAACTGGAATGCAGTGATTCCTGATTTGCTAGGAAGGAAATAGAGGAGCACAGTTAGTTTCTAAGAGTAGCACCCTGCCAATTCTATAAGACTTTACCCCACCTGTGATCGGGATGCAAATCTCTATGGAACTCGGGTACACAGTCCAATTCAAACTGAGGTAGGAATGAACCTACTGAAAACAATGGGACTGCAGTGCATACCCTCCACCTGTTCCAATTAATCTGGGACATGTGTGGCCAAGCAACACCAGAATGTGATCAAAATGGGAAAACTTATTAATGAGGAAGAAACACACAAGAGAAGAGAGGCTGCAGCAGTTTGCTTTTGCCTGAGCTTACCGGGAAGGGTAAAAACAAACAAACACCAACTTCATTTATATACCGCTTCATAACACCTAATTAGTGTCTAAGCAGTTTACAACTGCAAGCTACTTGCCCCCAACAATCTGGGTCCTCATTTTAGCAACCTCGGAAGGATGCAAGCCTGAGTCGAGCTTGAGCCCTTTTGCTGGCATTGAACTCGCAACCTTATGGTTTTGAGTGAGTGGCTGCAGTACAGGTATTTTAACCACTGCGCCATCACAATTCTCCCCATCTCCTTTTCCACTGTGTTGAGTGCAAACTACTTTTGATGTCAGTTTTCAATCCGAGGAAAAGTGGGAGGAGGAAGAGGAGAGAGAGAAACTGGGATGTTTTAAAGCAGTTGGAAAAGTGGGATGAGAGAAGCTTAATCAGGGCTGCGCTTGTCAAATTAGAACAGCTGGTGAGTATAGAAGATTTGTGACCTTTATACTTAAAACAGCCATGCCTGGCCACTTCTGAAAGTGGGCTGCAGTGATGAAGGGCAGTATTTATAACTTATTTTTCCTCAATTTCTTGCAAAATGAAAGTTTTCAAAAGGGAAATAGGAGTGAGGATGAGCTAGAGCCAACCCATTGTTTTTTTTGCTGTCTAAAGTAGTACATCAAATTATGTCTCCCCCTCACGTAAGTAAAAAAGTGTATATTACTATACACCAATCTATCCATGTTATTTTGTTATAAGAGGCCTTGAACACCTCTCCCCCTGCATTTTGTTCTTGTTGTATGCCTTCATGTCATTTCTGATTTATGGTGACCCTAAGGTGCCTCTATCATGTGCTTTTCTTGGCACGTTTCGTCAGAAGGGGGTCTGCCATTGCCATCCTCTGAGGCTGAGAGAGTATGAATTGTTCAAGGTCAGCCAGTGGATTTCTATGGCTGAGTTAGGATTCGAACTGTGGTCTCCAGAGTCATTTTTCGGCACTCAAGCCACTAGGGCACACAGACTCTCCTCATCCTTCCTTACCAGTACTGGTAAAAATAAAATAACAACAAAGTATGTTATAAAATATATTATAAAATATGTTTCCACTAAAATTTAAAACCTGTAAAAATAATTAAACCAACCCAATTTCATACAGGTAGCTCCAGTGTTCTTGTGCTAGACATTTTAAAAGGTACCTTTTCCTATTTTTTATTTTTATTTTTTTTAAAAAAACATTTTTAAAAGGTGTTTTAACTGCTTAGTCTTGGTAATTCACTTCATGCTGTTTTTGTTTTGGCACTGCCCCCAAAACATCAGCCGGCTAAGTTTTAATTTTTTTAAAACTAAGATATATGATGTATGATATATGGCAGTAATAATAATGATAGGACAGTGTATTTGAAGAGCGGATGTTTTCCCCTTTTTTTCTGTCAACAAACCAACTGATAAAATTTAATGATGCATAAAGAAAAGAGATTTAGGGGTATGATAAGTATACATTTTATGTATTATGAGGAATCCAATTGAAGAAACCTCTCGGCAATCCTCTTGCTTCCTCTTAAGGCATTTCAGCATTAGGATCTCCTTTCTCATGGACCTATACTTTTCCACCCCATTTCTTTTAGTGCTTCAACTACACCTCTTATAGTAACCTTGTAAGAGCAGTTTTAAAGAAATTGGAATGATAGTCAATATATGCCCGACATGAATTCAAACTGCTAGTGATAATACTAAATGGAAGTACCAGTTCCAGTGAACCTAGCCAAGTGTTTCTCTATAAAATTAACATAGTATCCACATTCAGAAGGAGCCAATGTGGTGTAGTGGTGTGAGACCCGGGTACAAAACCCAGCTTGGCCATATAAACCAACTGGGTGACTTTGGGCAAGTCACATGCTCTCAGCCTCAGAGGAAGGCAATGGCAAAAGCCCCTCTGAAGAAAATCGCCAAGAAAATCCCGTATTAGGTTCACCTTGTGGTCACCAAAAGTCGGAAACGACTTGAAGGCACACAACCACAACAATGACCACATTCATAAATTACATGAAGAACGCTCCTCTGCCTTTACGAAGGGCCCACACCCCAAAATATAAAATATTTGGCATTTTGTTCAATCTACATAACAAGAAAAGCTTTCTGGCACGCAAATGGGAGACTTACAATACGAGACACCTGGCGATCCTAACCTCTCCCTAGATATGTGACCACCTGAGGATTGAGGCTGGCTGGAGCATCCCTGTCTTGTGTCTTCCCAACAGAAGCAAAACTATGTAAGGACAAGGGAGAGATTCTTCTCTGGTATGACACTCTAGTTGTGCAGGGTGACCAGATGTCCTAACCACAAAGGTTATACCAAGCACCACAAAATAGGACATTCAGGAAAAATGGAGGACATGACAACATAAAGGCAAAAAAAAAAAATCCTAGAAATATAAATTCATGCTTCTTAGTCATGCTTGAGATTTTGGACATTTTGGAATTCCTCCTGGACAAAAGGTTGAAATGGAGGGCATATCTGGGGAAAGGCGGACACCTGGCCATCTTGAATGGTGAGATGTCCTCTTTGGGACAAGAATCTATCTTTTTCTCATCTGGTATGTTATGTGTGGGATACTGTCCATTACCCACCCGAGGCCTAGGGCATAGGGCACATTTCAGCACAAATTCAACCCATGGATGTCCGGGCATAATGTTCCAGAGTGGGTGGGAAATGCAATAAAATCCACTGTTGCTTCAGTCACAGAATATTAGCCCTGCTCCCAGACCGGTGAACAGCTCAAAAAGGACAGAGTCATGGATAACTGTGTTCCAATCCAGAGGAAAGAAACTTGATCAGTCTGACTTTTGCTCTCGACAGCGTTAGGGGTCTGGTAAACCTATCCCCGCCGTTAACTCGCTGCTGGTTTTTCACACTCTCCGTCGGTCCTGAGCTCAAAGCAAACAGCTGAGGTTGGAATGCACCAAGGGGCTTTGTTTTTATGGATGAGGTACAAGAGAACGAGCCACATTGGGCGGTATTAGGGTCACGCTTCACGCTGAATAAAAATCTCCCAGACGTTTTATAAGGGGTGAAATTGAAAGAATGTTGATCTTAATTAACTCCAATGCATACTGATATGTCCTTAAAGCACATGGGCAGGAGACATCTGTTTGTACAGCCACCCAGGTCCTCAGGTAGATTATGTTGTTGACTGCTACCATATGCTCGGCTGAGGGTGACATTACAAGCCTAACCAGCGGAGCAGCCCTCGGCCTGAGAAACATAGCAATAACAAATGCATTTCTATACCATTTATCAGTGAACCAGCACTCCCTAGAGAACTCCCTTAATAACATGAGCACAGCTATGAACAACGGCAAAAACATTTTCTGCGGATATCCTTATTCAAGTATCAAAAGTAATCAAAATAATAGGAGGGTTATATTTATGTCAGTTGTTTTTAAAAAAGTACAAAATAAAAAGAAAAAAAATGTTGTTCTTGTGTGTGTATGTGTGTTGTTTGTCTTCAAGTTGTTCCTGACTTATGGTGACCCTAAGGTGAGCCTGTCATGAGGTTTTCTTGGCAAGATTTTGTTCAGAGGAAGTTTGCCATTGCCTTCCCCTGAGGCTGAGAGAGTGTCACTTGCCCAAGGTCACCCAGTGGGGTTCCACGGCAGAACGGGTGTTTGAACTTTGGTCTCTGGAGTCGTAGTCCAACACTCAAATCTAAATTAACTTTGTTTCAACCAGATATAAAGTGGATATCAGCTAGATATCTTTTAGAAGTTTTAAAAAAGTCAATCCACTCACTCACTCAGTCACTCATGGGAAACATTTTTTTACCATATTTAAAGAGCCTGTGGAAACATTTTTATCATATTTAAAGAGCCTGTCAAGCTGTCATTGTGTGTGTGTGTGTAACTTCGAATTTCCTGTTATTCTTCTGGCCATTAGCTCACGGGACCTCACATATTAATAACGCTATAAACTACAGTAATATCACTCAGCCTGAGCTACCCGTCTGAAAAATGGGTACAATAATACTGACTTTATGACAATGAAATTATGAGGATTTATTGAGTACACAGAGAAAAGACCTTTAAATGCTCTGATGTATAAATGGTAATCGTTTTAATTATAGCTTCTAAAAGAGAATTTAAAACGGTCCAAATGAACGTTGCTTCGTTTCCCAGAGAAGCAAATGAATTCAATCAGCATTAGGAGATGAAATGAAACCCAATTTCCTGAAATGACATTAACACAAATTCCTCGAACTTAGACAATTAATACGGTCTTTTCACTGCCGAATGAATCACCTTTAATGCTCTTCCCCTCAACCTTTAACAACAAGAAGTGGCTCAGGGGACCACACAGATCTCTTGTTTACTTATCAGGCTCCCGGGTTGTTGATAATAGTTGAAGTTTTTTCCCTGCCTATAAATCTAGTGACTCCCCCTCAAAAAAAAAAAAAAAAAAAAAATGTAAGCCCCACAAAGCACTCAAGGCCCTTTCCAAGTCATAAATATTAATCCTCCTCTATACCTAACAGGCAATTACTTTCATATCCCTTTATATTCCTCCCGTTATTAGATAATGATTTGGCATATATTAAATGTTGGAATATTTTTCTAGCTGCAATCACAACTGTGTCTGAACACAATTGATGTCCTGGGTTAAATGTATACATCGAATAAAGCCCCCACCTTCAGGAAATCCTAGCATTATGCTCAGAGAAAGAGGAGGGAAAAAAAGACAAGAGGAACCAAGAAACCTCCTTTCCTGTTCTCAACTGAAAGGTGCCTTTGAAACTAGGATGAAGATGTGGAGCTATACCAAGTGCCCCCTGTCTCTAAAAGTGTATCTGCACTACACATTCATAATAATCTGGTCTTACTACAACTGCCAGAGAGCCAGCATGGCATAGTAGTTTGAGCATTGGACTATGACTCTTGAGACCAGGGTCCAATTCACAGCTTGGCTATGAAACCCTTGGGCAAGTCACACTCTCTCAGCCTTAGGGGAATGCAATGGCAAACCTCCTCTGAACAAATCTTGATGAGAAAACTCCATGAGTTGCCATAAGTCGGAAATGACTTGAAGGCACACAACACACACAACGGTTGCCAAAGCATCATCTTACAAGGTCCAATTCCGGCACCCGGCCCTGTCCAGTGCCAAGAAGCATTAAATGTTCTGGTCGGAAGACCTCCGTCCAGACAAAATGGCGCCCACCGGCACTGAACAGGGACAACTTGGGAACAGGAGCCGGAACGAGACCTTTTTGTGGATGCCAGCGTGTGTGGTAAAATGCGTTCACGCTCACCCCCGTGAGTCCCATCCCCAACCCCAAAATGGTTTTAAAAGTGCATGCAATAAAGTCCTAGGACTATGCAGCAGAGTGGAACTTCACTTCTAGGGCTGCATGAAAGCCTCTTTTTCTTCACACCAGCTGCAAGTGGAAAGAAGAAGAAAAAAGAGCTTGGTACTGGTATTGAGTGTGAAGCATAATAGTAGAAAAAGTACAATGATTAATGTGTTGAATTTGCATAAGCAGAATGCAAATTAATAATATGCATAATTATTGTAATACCTAGATATGAGGGACTGGAATATGGCAACCCTGAGAAAAACAGTGATGCTAGGAAAAAATTGAGAGAAGTAGAAAAAGAAGAAGGCCACAGGCTAGATGGATGGACTCTATTAAGGAGGGCACAGGTATGAATGCACAGGAACTAAGCAGAGCAGTGGAGGACAGGGGGTCTTGGAGATGTCTCATCCACAAGGTTGCCATAGGTTGAGATGGACTCGAGGGAAGTTAACAACAAAACCAACCAAACAAACAAACAAAAACATTACCTGCAGTGGCTTTTCAGTGAATGAGTGCTAGCTGTCTTCCCATGCAGTCCCTACAAGCCAGCCAGTGCCACCACTAAAGGTTGGAGTCAGAATGATGTGCCCAGCCTTCTTCTGACCTCAGAGCAACTCATGCCTATAGAGTGACTCAGGCCTTGTTCCCACTATGTTTAAATTGGGATCAGGATCCGGGTTAAATGGGCAGGGTTCCCATTTAATCCATTTTCAGAAATCTGTTCAGAAATGGGGGGGGCATGCTTTTTGCCCGTTTTTGCCCATTTAACCCGTGTCAAAAAGATGCTGGTAAAATGGGGTGTTTTTTGGGCTGAATCGATTTATTTAGAAATAAATCGATTCAGCCCAAGTTGGAACCAGGCAGATTTGAATAGGATGCGAATATGTCTTGGTTCTCACTGGCAGCCCGGCCCAGGGGGGTAGCTGGCATGGTCCAGCCTGTCCCTGGCCACAAAATCCCCAGCCCAATTTCCTTACCAGCTTTTTTGGCCACTTACCAGGTTCCCTGCACTTTTTTAAAGATTTCCCGCAGCCAGGGAGGACGGAAAGAGGTGCCAGACAATCCGGAAGCATTGCAACCTCCTTCCCGGCTTTCCCCTGGCTTCTCTCTGACCTCCTTCCAGCCTCTCTGGCCATGGGATTTTTTTTTTAAGGCAGGGAACTCAGTCAGTAGCCAAAAAAGCCGGAAAGGAGGCTGGGCCAGGGATTTGGGGGCCAGGAGAGGCCAGAGACAGGCCATCAAGCTGCCTCCCGCCACTTGCCGATTCCTGAACCGACTCCTGAAACCAGCACAAACATAGTAGGAACTATGTTTTTTCAGAACTCGTTCCAGGAATCAGTTCAGGAAATGGATTTTCCAGTAAGTGCGAATGGGCCCTTAGTAGGGATGCTCACAGGGACGGCATGGGGAGGGAACTGTCATCATTGCTGCACTTTGTGCCAGGTTTTCTGGAAAACCCAGAGCAAAAAGATAAGTCCTTTTAGTGTGGGACAAGGAGTGGAAACCCCAAATCAGGTCCAGGTGTTGTGAAAACAGCCTAGGCCCGATTTGGGTTTTGGGCCTGTATAACGTAAACAGCATGCAGACAGCCCAGGGAGATTTGGAGTTTATAGGTAATGTGGACAAGCTCTAAGATTTTGTGGCTCCATAAACAGAAAGCCAACCAAGGATGAAAAGACACAATTCAAACATGGGAAGGTTACTAAAAATTATTAATTTTTCATGATTAAGGATTAAAGCCCTTGAAGTACTGCTTGCTAATTGGAAATGTGATCACACTCTGTAGCCTCAAGAACCTCAAGAAACTTCCTATGAGAGAAATGACTATATATGAGTGAACCAACAACATCCCATAAAAGAAGGTGACATACAATAATTATGGCAATTGAAAAAGCAGTTGCTTCAACAACCTTATCAACACTGCCAAGTGGGTTTTACTTTGTCATTTTCTGATGTTAATACTATGACTTGAACTTCTCAGAATAACAGTGTCAAAAAGCTATATATTAAGATCAAGTGTTCATTGCTGAAAAAGAAAAATTGCTGCTTTCAAATTTCAATAATACAGTATTAAATTGGTTCACCATTAAGATGCACATCATTAGTGAGAAGGTGGCAGCTACCTGGCAGATCTAGTTGCATGCAAACAGCTTAATTTGAATACATTTATATAAATACTGTGGCTGTAAACTTGTAGCTGCAGTTTATGGTGTGTATTGCCTGTGGTATTGTTATTATTCGATGGGTCAAGCCAAGCATCACACATGAAATTCCTGGCTTCAAACTTTTCTAATGGTCAAAGTGCATTGAAATCATTTTATATTTCTATGGGTTGTCTACGTATCATAAAGATTTTGATACCTAATGAATCCTTTGCACTCCTAAAGTATTCCGCCCCCCCCCCTTACATTAAGACAGCCTGATTTGGGCTTTATTTGCTTTTTCTACTCTTCTGTTGTTTTTCCTTCTTCTCCTTTACTGTACAGGATGAGTCTCCTTTATCCAGAATTCCAAAATCCAAAATATTCCAAAAATCAAAATTTTGTTCATGTATGGCTGAGATAATGACTTCTCTGATTTCTGATGGTTCAGCGTAGACAAACTTTGTTTCATACACAAGATTATTCAAAAATATTTCATAAAATTACCTTCAGGCTACATGTATAAAGTGTATATGAAACATACATAAATTTTGTGTTTAGACTTGGGTCCCATCTCCAAGATATCTCATTATGTCCACCCGATTTACTATAAAAGATTACTAAAGATCTATCTAGAAATTGATCAATACTGGAATAACTGACAGCAACTGACTAAATTGAAGGATTAAATTGTATTATATTAATATCTGTTTAATTGGTTTTAAGATAATGATTTTAAGATTTTTATATTCACTGTATGTATGTATTTTATGAATTGTTGGAATCCCGCCTCATTCCAGTGGGAGAGGTGGGAAATAGAAATAATTTATATTATTATTATTATTATTATTATTATTTGCTATGCACTAGGCATTATGTATGTATATGCATACATGCATATACAGATATTCCAAAATATATATTTTTTAAATCCAAAGTCCAATACACTTGTGCTCCCAAGCATCACTGTAAAAGAGACCCTCAACCTATATTCCTAAATATGAATTTAGTTTCCTAAAAGTAAGGGAAAGTTTTCATCCTTGTTCATCAGTGGGCCCTCCACATACACTGGGGTTAGGGATGCAGGGCCTCAGTGAAAGTGGGGAAACTGCTAAGAAAAAACATTTTTTTACCCCAAAAAACATCTTTCTAGGAATCTCTGGATTCTCCAGCACAACTCTAAGGTCAACATTCATCAGAAGTTGGATCATGCTGGAAGACCTATAAATGCCCAGAGAAGTGATTTCTCTATGAATCTCTAGGTCCTCCAGTGCAACCGTATGGCCAATGTCACACTGGAGAACATAGCGATTCCTAGAGATAACACATTAATCAAACCTGCAAATAATCAAATCCACAAAAAGTTAAAGCCACATATGTGGAGGTCTCACTGTAATCGTTGTTATATATAACCCTGTTCAGTAGTTACCCCTATACAAACAAACAAAACAAATTGAACCACCCCAAAGGAAAGGATAGGGATGCCCCTTCCCTTTCCATTATGACCATAGTGCTCTGGACATAGGAAACTGAATGCCTGTAGTGGGAAGCTTTCTCAACCAGGTAAGCTTCCCATGCGATTGAGAAGCTTGGAAATCCTTTGAGTCATAGAATCAGAGGCCTGCTCTAGATTGGCAAAAAGAAGTGTGTTCATGGCTGCATGAAACTCTAGCCTTTAGATGAGAAAAAGAAAAAATGTGCCATGAAAACGCTTTTTTTGCGTTTTAGGGGAGAAGAAGCGCCTTTTAAAAGGTGCTGGTTTTCCCAGCTTCTTTTTTAAAAACTGCGGAACAGCGCAGCTCCATCTAAAGGCTGTGGTGCAGCTGCTAAGCATTAAGGAAAAGGCAACTTCATGTCACACTTTCCTGCCAGTCTAGAAAGCCCCACAGTGGCATAAACATATATCAAATACCTCCTTCATTCCTCCTTCCCATGATCCCTCCTTCCATTGGGAGTCTTGACTATAACTAACTACATATGGGGATCGCTGTGAATCTTCCTTTGCCATCTAATGATCTTTAATGAAGATATATTATCATTTCAGATACCTTAGACTCCACTGTTGAGGCCGGTAGTTAATTGCATCAGATATAAATGTTATAGGAGTTGGGTTGTATGTACAGAGGTTGAAAAATTAATATTTTAGACTTTACCTCCCACAATCTGCTAGGCACAGGAGTCTGGGATACACAGTCAAATACATTTTCTTCCGTTCTAATATGATTCGATGCTTATGTACGGATGGCGTTAACAAATATACGTTCATCCAACTGAGCGACTTGAAATTTGTAGCTCTGCCTCAGTTGTATTCAATCCATCTTTCAAGCCCTCTGTCTTCTGTACCGAAAACTTGGGAGTTCAAAGGTCTTGCTTGGACATAGATTTCTCATACAAGTCCGGAGCAGCCTAGGGTTTGGACAGTGTGCTGTCCTTATTGTGTTAATCTCCTGTTGAGCAGATGTTAAACAGAAAGCCATTCATTCATTCTCTGGCAGGATTTTAAAAGTGTAGTGATAACCCCAGAGTCCAGCTGGCCTGCATTCCCCATCGCAATAAAATGTGTTCTAATGGGCCACTGCCGTGCGAGATGCCAGGAGATGTTTAGCCGATGCCGATTTGGGATCCTAGGGCCCCCGTTACCTCTATGGCTTGAACTGGAATGCTTTCAAGTTGCTTTGTGTAGCATCCATATAAAAAGGTTCCCTTCTAATAATTGCCCTGTTATACAAGCCGCTTGGAGTAGTACCACTGTACATTTGCATTGGGTTGATATTGTTTTACTGTATTTATATTTGTATTCAGACTGTTTTAATGTGTTAATATGATGTACACTGCCATGATCACCTGAAGGGCGGTATATAAATATTAATAATAATAATAATAATAATAATAATTATTATTATTATTATAAAGTGGGGAGGAGGAGAGTCATGTGCACCACCTCGGGGTCATTGGAAGAGAGGTGGGATAAAAATGTAATGATTAAATAATATAGCTCACCTTACTTAACAAACATAATAGGTTTTCCAAATTATATACGACAAATTCAAGGGACTAACAAAACTTCCCCGTTGAGAATTATGGAATATTTTGCCCTGGAGTAGAAAAACAGGAGAAAAATTTATTGTTTTTCTTCCTCTGCTCACTTTCGGAGGACACCTCCAGTGAAAAAAGAGCCGTAACAGGTTAACTTGAGAGGCTGTGAAGACCCTCCCTAATGTATTCAACCCTCGAGAGATCAAATAGGAAGTTGACAGAGCAGAGCCGGTTACGCTTGATGGATGTGTGTAAATAAATCACTTCCTCAAAGAGAAATTGTTCCATCTCACTCACTGGCAACCCACTGCAAAGGTTCTCGCCGACATACAACACCTCCTTCCCCTGAAAGGTTCCCTCAGTGAGTAATAGACTAAGGTCTAAAAACTGCTGGCGGAGGAAATAGGTAATACGTTGGGAAAACAGCAAGCCGAGAAGGCACCAGCTATTTAAAAGAAATTAACATTACTCCAAACCCTGATCTAGTTCAGGTTTGCAAGGATTAAAACTGGTGTACACCAGAAGTGGGCAATTGCTGGCTCTGGGAAGACGGGAGACTACATAGTCTGCCAAAAATGGCAAAATATGTACGACAATGCCAAAACGTGTAAGTGTTTTGTCCATTTTTGAATTGGAAAAAGTGTGTGTGTGTGTTTTAATGTTGACCTGCAACTGATTCAAAAGGAGAACTGTCCCAACTGAAGGCTTCTAGAAAAAAAGCATTCTTGAGGAATTTGCTTTCCCTTGATCTGCGGACTTTGTTGTTGGGTGCCTTCAACTCATTTCCAATTTAAGATGACCCTCAGGCATGGGTGAGCTTGGAATCGAACCCTGATCTCCAAAGTCATTGCTTTGACAAAATACCATGTTGGTGTTATGTCTTCAAGTCCATTCTGACTTAGGAGTTTATCATACGATGGAATTTGGGGGTATAATGCAATGGCAATCCGAACGCAATCATGGGGTTTCACGTAATTGCGTATCAGAGTATCTCATGCAATTTCGAGCAATGGAGGGGTCATTTTTGGGAAATAGGAAGTCATTCTGAACATATTCCAAACACAATTAGAATTCACATAAATTCGCTAAACTAGTGAATTTACGTGAATTCGAATGGGCTCCATTCGAAATTGGAAGAAATTCCTCCTGTGTGATAAACTCCTAGGTGTTTCAGTGTGACTTTTGGTTAAAGTTGACCATAGACTTGCACTGGAAGACCTATATATTCCTAATAGTTTATCACATGAAGGGAATTGGAAGTATAATCCAATGGCAATCTGAATGCAATCATGGGTTTTCGCGTGATTGCGTGAAAGCTGATCACACACATTTTCGGGCAAAGGGAAGTCCTTCCGAACGCAATCATGGGGTTTCACGTAATTGCGTGAGAAACTATCGCATTCAATTTTGGGAGGCAATTTTGGGCATTTCTAAATGCAATGCAGAGTCAATATGCAATCACGTAAATTCGCTGAACTAGCGAATTTACTCAATTCCGAACTGGCCTCACTTCCATTTCTTTCGAAATTGAGAGAAATTCCTCCTGTGTGATAAACTCCCTAGAGAGAACATATTAATCAAATCCGTGGATAATCAAATCCACAAACGTCAAAGCCACAAACATGGAGGGATGAGTGTATAGTGTGGAAGCCATCCCACCATAGTGATTTAAACTCTACGATACATTTCTTTGTAAGCTTGCAGGAAAAACTATCCATTTAAAGTAGTTTTTTGTGGGTTTTTCAGGCTATGCAGCCATGTTCTGGAAGAAACTATCCCTGGCGCTTTGCTGCCTCTTCAGAGCCTCTGTCAATGCCAGCCACAGGCAAAGCATCACAAAAACGTCACTCCACAAAAAGCTATGGATGCCGGCTGTGAAAGCCTCTTTGACTTCACATTGTCCATTTAAAATTCCTGCAAATATGTTACTTTTCAAAAGCTAAGATGACTAAATTTGTTTTTCTCTGACCAAGCATTAAATGGCTGTATGGTGACTCTATGTTTACTTTGTCCTCTCTTGTTCATCTTTTCTTGCAAGTTTCTTGTGGGGCCAAACAGCAGCACAGAAGTATTGAGATTAAAGTTAAGTCTTAAGAGTGTATCAGACGGGAGGAATTTCTCTCTATTTCGAATGGAGCCAATTCGAATTCACGTAAATTCACCAGTTTAGC
Source organism: Urosaurus nigricauda (assembly GCA_034509955.1). Classification (NCBI taxonomy): domain Eukaryota; kingdom Metazoa; phylum Chordata; class Lepidosauria; order Squamata; family Phrynosomatidae; genus Urosaurus; species Urosaurus nigricauda. Next base: position 232,575,575 of record JAOEGL010000001.1, on the reverse strand, counting down.
GAATTTACATGAATTCTAATTGCATTCGGAATGCATTCAGAATGACTTCCCATTGCCTGAAAATGACTTCCCATTGCCCAAAATTGCGTGAGATACTCTAATACACAATTACGTGAAAACCCATGATTGCGTTCGGAATGACTTCCCTTTTGCCCGAAATTACATGAGATACACTCATTCGCAATAACGTAAAACCCCATGATTGTGTTTGGATTGCCATTGGATTATGCTTCCAATTTCTGTCATCTGATAACATCTTTAGTCTAGAAAGGGACAACTTTGGATAGCCTGAAATGAGCTCTCCATGGAGCTGAATCCATTCAAGGGTACAGGATTAGCAACTCAGAGGAAAAAGAAAGAGAGACCGGGGCATTTAAAAAGGAAATGAGAAAGTGGAAAGGGAAAATGGGATAATTAGAGGGTTTGCAATGGAAGGAAGCTGAGGACAAAAGGGGAAGAGAAAGCAGTACATTATTAAAATCAGCTGGGAAAGTGGGAAGTCAGAAGGTCTGGAGAAAAAACACAGCAAAGTGCATGAACACACACGTTACTATTTAACATAACAGTTTATTATTATTATTATAAAATTCATTAATAACAAAGGTTGAGTAATAACATAACAAAAAGCTAGCCGTGACACTAATAACTTTAATAAATTAAAAAAAAAAAACAAAACAGTAATAACAATAGTATCCCCAGCCTTTTTGGTTGGCTCCCCCTCCATGCATGGGACTCTTTGTTGGTTTTGCCAGCCTGGGCCTCTTAGAAGCTGGTGCTTGCCATTCTCTGCAGATGGATGGATGGATGGATGGACGGGCAGATGGAAGGAAGGAGGGAAGGAAGGAGGGAAGGAAGGAGGGAAGGAAGGAAGGCAGCAGCAGCAGCAGAGGGCAGAGACCCCCCCCATCTGCCTCGGAAGGACTGGGAGCCTTCCTCTTTCATGGGATTGGCCTTCATGGGGAGGGAGGGAGGGAGGGAGGGACGGAGGGGGAAGGAGGAAGGGGAGAAGGGGAAGGAAAGAGGGAAGGAGGGAGGGAGGAAGGAAGGAAGGAGGGAGGGGAGAGGGAGGGAGGGGAGAGGGAGAGAGGGGAGAGGGAGGGGAGAGGGAGGGAGGGAGGGAGGGAGGGGAGAGGGGGGAGGGGAGAGGGAGGGGGAGGGGAGAGGGGGGGAGGGAGGGGAGAGGGAGGGAGGGGAGAGGGAGGGGAGAGGGGGGAGGGGGAGGGGAGGGGAGGGGAGAGGGAGGGGAGAGGGAGGGAGGGGAGAGGGGGGAGGGAGGGGAGAGGGGGGAGGGGAGAGGGAGGGGAGAGGGGGGAGGGAGGGGAGAGGGAGGGAGGGGAGAGGGGGGAGAAGGGGGAGGGGAGAGGGAGGGAGGGGAGAGGGAGGGAGGGGAGAAGGGGGAAGGAAAAAGGGAAGGGGAGGAAGAGGGGGAAGGAAGGAGGGAAAGGAGAAGAAGGGGAAGGAAGGAAGGAAAGCAGGAAGGAAAGAAAAAGGGAAGGAGGAAAGAAAAGAGGAAGGACAGAGGGAAGGAAGTGAAGGAAGGAGGTACAGTGGTCCCCCGGGTTACGAAATTAATTGGTTCCGGCTACTTTTTCGTAAGCCGAAAATTTCGTAACCCGGGGCCTATTTCCCATAGGAAATAGGTAATCCGTTCCCGAGGCCTGGCGGGGGCCTCTTGGCTGAGGAAGGGAAGGTCTGATCTGGCGGATCGGGCCTTCCTTTCGTCAGCTGCGGAGGCCCAGCCTGGCTGGGGAAGGGAAGGTTCCCTTCCCCAAGCCAGGCTGGGCCTCCGGGCCTGACGCGGAAGGAGGCCCGATCCTGCCGGATCGGGCCTCCTTTCGTTGGGCGCGGAGGCCCGGCCTGGCTCCCCAAGCCAGGCCGGGCCTCCGCGCCTCAGACACGAAAGGAGGCCCGATCCCGCGGATCGGGCTTCCTTTCGTCTCGGGCGCGGAGGCCCGGCCTGGCTTGGGGAGCCAGGCCGGGCCTCCGCGCCCAACGAAAGGAGGCCCGATCCACCGGATCGGGCCTTCCTTTCGGTAGTCCGTCCCTTGTCCTCCGAAGCCTGGCCTCGGAGGAAAAGGGAAGGGAGTCTGTCCCCTTTCCTCCGAAGCCTGGCCTCGGAGGAAAAGGGACTTTTTTTCGGATCCCGGGGGATAATTTTTGGTCCCGCCGGTTTCGGATCCCGGGGTTTTCTTAACCCGGGGGATTCGTATCCCGGGGGACCACTGTAAGAGGAAAGGAGGAAAGAGAGAGAATGAATGAATGAATTGGGGGCATGCCTATCAAATTTGCAGATGAAACCAAATTAGGAGTAGCTGCTAATAGCCCAGAGGACAGGATCGAAATTCAAAATGACCTGAATAGACTAGAAAATGGGGCCGATGACCTTGTAATCTTCCTAGAGGAGCCGATAAGTAGTCTTCCACATTTATTATCAACAACAGACATGACTTAGGATTTAGGATGAATAAGCCAAAATCTAATACGATAACTAAGAACCAGACTACACAAGAAGAAGAAAGAATATCAGAGATCTCCCAATGTACAGCGGTGAAGAAAGTAAAATATCTTGGAATCTGGATTACAGGAAAAAATCTACCAGATCTAGAAACATATTATCAGGAAAATGCATCAACTATTTTAGCAGAATGGGTGCATCTGAAGGATATTAAACTCTTGAATTTAGACGGGCTCAATCTAAAATTTGGGCGGCACACACACCTTTGGTATGAGAAGCACAAAGTACATTGTGAGTTTGAGCAGCAGCCCTTAAGGAAATCATTGCTTAAAACTTGGACAAAAGTTAAAAAGGATTTTTATAGAGGGATATCCGGATGGATGTCCCCACAGGAAGCTTCAATGGGAAAATCCCATCAGCTGGAAAATTGGATGAGTTACAAAGACCTACTGAAATCAATAAAAGAAACGGGCAGAATTGAAATTAAGGATATTAACGAAATACCAAATTTACGTCAGGGGAATCACTGCTTGGCATACCTACAAATAAAGCAAAGATTCAAAATAGACAGTAAGCAAAGTGGAATTGTGCAAGAAAATAACGAGAGAGACAAAATACTATTAGATGGGAAACCCAAGAAAACATTTAGAATGCACAAGACACAACTCACAAGGAAACTAGGACCTGAAATAACAAAAGAACACGTGTTTCAATGGGCTGAAGACCTTCAAATGGGAATAGATTTGGAGGGCTGGACATACGCCTGGAAACACACTTAGAAATTCACTAAGAGCCAGAATATCAGGGACAATTACCATAAAACAGAATTAAGGTGGTACATAACACCAGCTAAATTAAACAGAACTAATCATGGGAAAATAATTCTATATATGGCATCAATAGCAAGAATTGCGATTGCTCAAAAATGGAAACTATCGGCTACTCCTGCAATTGAAGACTGGCTAATAAAAATGCACAATGCTATTGAAATGGATAGACTTTCTGGTCTCATAGAGGACAAATATAGATGAGAAATGTTGGGACAGTTTTCTGAATTTCTACTGGAAATTATGACGGCAATAAGGCTAAAATAATAATAAAGCTTTAAAGGATTAATATCAAAAACTACAGAAATAAGACAGAGATATGATAAGTACAGCCAATTAAAAGCATAACAACCTAATATAATACATAATACAAAAAAAAGAAAAGAAAAAGATGCTGACTCCCTTATCGGAAAAAGTTATATCAATTTCTGAAATATGGAAAAAGAATGAACGAAGAAGGAACGAACAAACAATATAGTGTATAGTAATTGTTTTAATGTCTTGGTTGTGTATGTATGTAAATTTTGTTTATGTGTTTGTATATGTGTATTTAAAAGTTGAATAAAAAGTTAAAAAAAAACTGGGCCAAAGATAAGAAAATGAAATTCAACATGGAGAAATGTCAGGTACTGTATATAGACAGAAACCCCCCGAAATGCATAGATATAGGATGGGGGAAACCTGGCTTAATGAGATTAATATGTGTGAAAGGGATCTAGGAGTCCAAGTAGATCTAAGTTGAACATGAGTCAACAGTGCGATGCAGCAGCTAAAAAGGCCAATGTGATTTTAGGCTGCATCAATAGAAACACAGTGTCTAGGTCAAGGGAAGTCATAGTGCCATCTATTCTGCTTTGGTCAGGCCCCACCTGGAATAAAACTGTGTCCAGTTCTGGGCACCACAATTCAAAAAGGATTTTGACAAACTGGGGCACGTCTAGAGCAGGGGGACCAAAATAGTGAAGGATCTGGACACCATGCCTTATGGGGAAAGACTTAGGGAGCCTGGGATGTTTAGGCTGGAGAAGAGAAAGTTTACAGGTGACATTATAGCCCTGTTTAAATGTTAGAAGGGATGTCACATTGAAGAGGGAGCAAGCTTGTTTTCTGCTGCTCCAGAGAAGAGGACACAATGGAGCAATGGATGGAAACTACAGGAAAAGAGATTCCACCTCAACACCGCAAGAGCTGTTCAATGGTAGAAGATGCTGATGCCTTGGAGTCTCCTTCCTTGGAGGCTGTTTTGAAACAGAGGCTGGATGGCCATCTATCAATGGGGATGCTTTGATGGAGAGTTCCTGCATGGCAGAGGAAGGGGGCTGGACTGGATCAGTGCCCTTTGTGGGGTCTCCTCCAACTTTATGATTCTATAATTCTATGGAGGAGGAAGGAAGGATGGAAAGAAAGAAAGAGAGAGAGAGAGAGATAAGGAAGTGGGGGGGGGAGAGTGAGAGGAAGGAAGGAAGGAAGGAAGGAAGGAAGGAAGGAAAGAAAGAAAGAAAGAGAGAGAGAGATAAGGAAGTGGGGGGGAGAGTGAGAGGAAGGAAGGAAGGAAGGAAGGAAGGATGGAAAGAAAGAAAGAAAGAGAGAGAGAGATAAGGAAGTGGGGGGGAGAGTGAGAGGAAGGAAGGAAGGAAGGAAGGAAGGAAATGGAAGACTCTGGAAGGAGGAGAGGGAAGGGGAGGGATGGAAGGAGGGATAAATTAAAGAAGAGAGGAAAGGAAGAAGGGAAAGAAGTAAGGAAAGATGGGAAGAAGAAAGGCAATAAAAAGTGAAAGGAGGGAGGGAGGAAGGAAGGAAGGAAGTAGGTAGGAAGGAAGGAAAACAAAGGGAAAGAAGAGAGGAAAGGGCAAGGGGGAAGGAGGGAGAATAGAATGGAAGGAGAGAGGAAAGGAAGGAAGAGAAAGGAAGGAAGGAAGGAAGGAAGGAAAAAAGGAAGGAAAGAAAGAAAGAAAGAAAGAAAGAAAGAGATAAGGAAGTGAGGGGGAGGGTGAGAGGAAGGAAGGAAGGAAGAGGAAAGGAAGGCAGGAGGGAGGGAAGGAAGGAAAGCTAGAAGGAAGGAAGGAAATGAAAGACAAAGAGAAACAAATTAGGAAAGAGGAGGGGAAGTATGGAAAGAGGGATAAATTAAAGAAGAGAGGAAAGGAAGAAAGGAAAGAAGTAAGGAAAGATGGGGAGAAGAAAGGCAAGAAAAAGTGTAAGAAGGGAGGGAGGGAGGAATACAAAGGGAAAGAAGAGAGGAAAAGCAAGGGGAAGGAGGGAGAATAGAAAGGAAGGAGAGAGGAAAGGAAAGAAGAGAAAGGAAGGAAGGAAGGAAACAAGGAAGGGGGAAAGATGGAAGAGAAAGAGAAAGAAAGGAAGGAGCTGAGGAAAGGGAAAATGAGGGAAGGGAGGGAGGAAGGAAGGAAGGAGGAAGGAAAGAAAGAAAGAAAAGAAAGAAAAGGAAAGGAAAGGAAAGAAGAAAAGGAGAGGAAGGAAAGGGGGAGAAAGAGGAAGAGGAAAGAAGGAAGGAGAGGAGGAAAAAAGGGAGGAGGAGGAAAGAGAGAAAAGAGGAAAAAGGAGAGCAAGGGTAGGAAAGAGGGAAGGGGAAGGAAGGGGAGGGAAGAGGGAAGGGAAAGGAGGGGAAGGGGAAGGAAGAGGGAAGGGGAAGGAAGGGGAGGGAAGAGGGAAGGGAAAGGAGGGGAAGGGGAAGGAAGAGGGAAGGGGAAGGAAGGGGAGGGAAGGGGAGGGAGGGGAGGGGAGGGAAGGGGGAGGGAAGGGAAAGGAAGGGGAGGGGAGGGGAGGGAAGGGAAAGGAAGGGGAGGAAAGGGAAGGGAAGAGGGAAGGGGAGGGAGGGAAGGGGAGGGAAGGGGGAGGGAAGGGAAAGGAAGGGGAGGGTAGGGAAGGGGAGGAAGGGAAGGGGAGGGGAGGGAGGGAAGGGGAGGGAAGGGAAAGGAAGGGGAGGGGAGGGAAGGGGAGGGAGGGAAGGGAAGGGGAGGGAAGGGAAAGGAAGGGGAGGGGAGGGGAGGGAAGGAAGGGAAGGGGAGAGGGAAGGGGAAGGAAGGGAAGGGGAGGGGAGGGAAGGGGAGGAAACAGGCACTTAGGGGAGCCCCCGGCCGACTGGCCATCAGGAAGCGCATGGTGGGCGGGGGCTGCCGGGAGATGTAGTTCTCTTCCTTCCTTCCCTTGGTCAGAGCATCCGGCTGGACTCTGGGAGTTGGTTGAAGCCCCAGAGCACAATCCAGGCCTTTTGGGTGCTAGCTCCCACCGTCACTCGAACCCAGGATGGGCAGCTTGACCTGGAGGGGAACCGGTGGGATTGTCCCGCCCCAAAGAGTCCAAGTGGCAAGAGTGGCGGTGGGGAAAGGCATCCTTCCCTCCGTCCAGAGGCAGCAGAGGCCAAAGCCGAGTCTTGGGGTGTCTCTTCAAACTGCAGCCGGAGGAGGAGATGGGGGTCCTGTGGGTCAGACCCACGGCTCAGGAGGAAGGGACGATCTGCGGGGGGAAACAGAGATGCTTTTGGTTGGAGCATCCTCCCTTTTGAAGGGAGCGCCATCCCCGACAGAGAGACGGAGGGAACTGGAACTCACTGCCAGGGAAGGCCGCAGCAGAGCTTGGCGTCCATCCGGTTCAACAGGTTCAGCTTCAGGTACACATTGGCCAAGGTATCAACTGCATCCCTGCAGAAAAGAGAGAGGGAGGCCAGAGAGAGAGGTCACAGAAAGGATCACTGGTTCAGAGAGCTGGGTTCCTGTATCTAGCCCCATTGGCAACTTCTGCCCCCAGCCTTGCCTTGAACCCAACTTACTCTCTTTCTATGCGGATGTCGGTCCCCTCGGTCTCGGGTTTGTGGACCTGGCCGATTATGATGTTCCCCAGCGACGTGAATAAGTGCGGGAGCCAAGTCTCCAGAAGCTTGTTATCAGCATGAAATGCTATGATGTCTCCAAGACCTTCCATCGCTTTCACCTGAGGAGGCAAGGGGATGCTCAGCTCTTTAAGAGGACCGGTCTAGTAGACCACGAGGAAAGAGGGAAGGCCACCCGCAGACAGGAGCCTGCCATGGATTCCTGCCTTGTGGAGGAGTCCTGTGAGGGTCAGCCCCTTACCTTGGCAAACACCAGTTCCTTGGTGTCGGGACGCAGCCAGGAACCTTGGTTCAGTTTGCTCAGGAACCGATTCATACAGAGGTCTAGGTCACGGTTGGGAGAAATCAAGACCTCAGCCATCAGGTCTTCACAGATGCTGCAGAAAGGGAAGGAGAGAGATATGTGGCATCCTTGCGGGACTCTCTACCCCTCGGAGGGCAAAGAGGGACGCATGGGAGGAACCCACCTACCTTTGAGGAGATGCCATGAAGTGCTCCAGCATCAGAAGCAAATGATTGGAAGCAATAGCGCCTGCCACGTCCCTCCTCTCTTCTCCTATCAAACTGGAGAACTTCTTGCATACATCATGTAAGACTTCCTGTGTCTGTCAGGAGGGAAAAAGAGAGCAGGGGAAAATGAGATGCTCCCATTTGCTTTATGTGACAAACCTTTGAAAAAGCATCAATGAGACTCTCTTTCCTCACCGGCATAGCGTTAAGGTCCTCCAGCCCAAACCACGAAGAACTGCCCTCCAAGTCAGAAAAGTTCCTTTGAGGTTCTGGGACTCTAAAATGGGGCAGAAAAGACCGTGAAAGAAATGGGGCCAAGATGCTGCTGCATAAAGACCCCTTGCAGGGACATCTTTATGTGCCATTCATCCGGTCTGCAGCCAAGACCAGAGGTGAGAAGGACTTACCTGCCTGAACTAGGCCCAGGAGTACATTCACCTTCCTCGGAGCAGGGGTCTGAATCCTGCAAATGAATGGAGAGTGGTTAGAAGTCAAAGAGGTGCATGGAGATGATCTTGGGGTGGCCCCAGTCCCCAAAGAGAGAAGGGAAACCCCCAAGTTTCACCCTTGTGTTACCCATGAGTTCACAGAGCATTTGTCACTCTTCTCCTCCTCATCCTTTCCTTCCTCTGCTGCTGCTCCTAAAGGCACTTCCTTATCTCCCTCATCCTATCAAAGGTAAAGCAGAATGGGTCAGCAAAGTCCTCCAAAGAAAAAAAGGGGGGGAGAGGACGCTCTTCAGTTACCATGAAAAAGACAGTGCTCTCCTCTGCAGATGTCCCAGGGATTCCTTCCTCCACTTGCATCATCTGTGGTTCTGCGGGACTGAAACATTTATTTATTTATTGTATTTATTTGTATCCCGCTCTCTTCCCAGGACTGGGACTCGGAGCGGCTTCACAGCATTAAAAACAGTACAATTAAAACATTTTTTTTAAAAAAAAATCACATCAAAAAGGAATTAAATTAATTTATTTTTTAAAACGGCCCAACATCCCAGCCTGTCCTTATAACAGTTCCTTAAACGTCTATGTGAACAGGTTGGTCTCCACCTGCCGGCAGAAGGCCATCGGGGAGGGAGCCATTCTGACCCATTCCTTGGGAGACCAGGAGTCCCAGAGTCTAGGGGAAGCCACCGCGGAGAAGGCCCTCTTCTCTCTTGTGCGTCCCCCACAACCAACCGCGTTTCTGAGGATGATGTTTGGATGGAGAGAAGGGCTTCTCCAGAGGATCTCAGAGTGCACGCCAGTATAGACCAGGAGAAACGGTCTGCCAAATGGTGTGGAGCTGAGCCATATAGGGCTTTATAGGTAATAACCAGCACCTTGAATTGCTTCCGGAAACAAACTGGCAGGTTCATTAGCATCCAGTTTGTTTCTGGACACAATTCAAGGTGCTGGTTATTACCTTGCAGGGACATCTTTTATGTGGCACCCATTTGGTCTGCTCCCAAGACTTCAGGTGAGAAGCACTTACCCGTCTGAACTCGGTCTAGGAGCGCATGGGCAGGAGTCTAAATCCTGCAAATAAATGGAGAGTGATTAGAAGTCAAAGAGGTACACGGAAATGGCCTTGGGGTGGCCCTGATTCTGACCATGAAGGAGTTGGAAGAGACCTTAAGGGCCCTGATCCAGTCCAACCCCCTTCTTCTGCCATGCAGGAACTCTCCATCAGAGCATCCTTATCGACAGATGGCCATCCAGCCTCGGCTTAAAGACCTCCAAGGACAGAGACTCCACCACCCTGGAGGTATAAGGAGATGGCCTTGGGGTGGCCCCGAACCCCAAAGCTTTTCTCTCTAAAAGGAGAGAAGGGAGACCCCCAAGTTTCACCCTTGTGTTACCGATGAGTTCTCAGAGCATTTGTCACTCTCCTCCTCCTCATCCTTTTCTTCCTCTGCTGCTGCTCCTAAAGGCACTTCCTTATCTCCCTCATCCTATCAAAGGTAAAGCAGAATGGGTCAGCAAAGTCCTCCAAAGAAAAAAAGGGGGGGAGAGGACGCTCTTCAGTTACCATGAAAAAGACAGTGCTCTCCTCTGCAGATGTCCCAGGGATTCCTTCCTCCACATGCATCATCTGTGGTTCTGCGGGACTGAAACATTTATTTTTTTTATTGTATTTATTTGTATCCCGCTCTCTTCCAAGGACTAGGACTCAGAGCGGCTTCACAGCATTAAAAACAGTACAATTAAAACATTTTTTTAAAAAAAGTACATCAAAAAGGAATTAAATTATTTTAATTTTTAAAACGGTCCAACATCCCAGCCTGTCCTTATAACAGTTCCTTAAACGTCTATGTGAACAGGTTTTTCTTCACCTGCCGGCAGAAGGCCATCGGGGAGGGAGCCATTCTGACCCATTCCTTGGGAGACCAGGAGTCCCAGAGTCTAGGGGCAGCCACCGAGGAGAAGGCCCTCTTCTCTCTCGTGCGTCCCCCACAACCAAACGTGTTTGTGAGGATGGTGTTTGGACGGAGAGAAGGTCTTCTCCAGAGGTTCTCAGAGTCCAGGCCAGTTCTTACCAGGAGAAGCGGTCTGCCAAGTAGTGTGGACCTGAGCCATATAGGGTTTTATAGGTGATAACCAGCACCTTTAATTGTGTCCAGAAACCAACTGGCAGCCAATGAACCTGTTTCAAGAGGAGCGTTGGGGAACCCATCTCCCTAGACTGCCTCTGTGGCCCTTTTGTAATGACTGATGACGGTGGAAGGAGACCTCCACAATGCCACCGCCCTGCAGACCTCAATTTGTGGCCTGAGTGGTGCTCCTGGCTGAAATGAACCACCTTCCCTCTCTGGGGAAGAAGCAGCTCCGCAGCCTGGGAAGCAAAGGCCAAGCGGCAAAGAGGAAGATGATGAAGGCTCCTTCTGTCTCAGGGTCCTCTGCCGGAGGGAGGCCAACAGCCCCTCCTCGGATTGAAAAATGGACGCACTATATATAACCACCCTGCACGCTTCAGGTGTGCACTGGAGCCCTAATATCTCATGCCCATGTGCTTGAATTTGAGCCATCCATGGCCCACCCTAAGGATGAATGCACAGAACTGACTGGTGAAAGGGCCTCTGGAAGCCAAGATTGACTCCACTGTAGAGAAAGGGCAAGACCAGGGAGAATCCAGACCCAAGGTGTCTTGGAAAAGGGAACTTGCCTAGCTCTTCCAAAAGGCTGGCTCTTCCACTGGCTTCCTAAGGGGGCCAGGCACGGCTTTTGTGTTGCTTCCCTGCCTCCTTAGGAGCAAATGGGAGAAGGAAGGAAAAGGGGACTTACCCTGGATCTTCGTTGTCCTGACTGGGGCTTATGCGACTCGAGAACAACCCCTTAAAAGGTTTCTTGAGCCCTTGAAAACCTTTGTTGACCCCTTTCTTGACCCCCTTCTTGACCTTCTTCCAATTAGGTTTCTTGAACCCCTGTAAGCAAAGGAGAGAGATGAACGAGAAAGAGAGAAGGGATGGGTGGCCAGACTTCGCAACGCCTAAACTGCCCCCCACCCGCTTGACCTGCCCTCCTCACTCACTCTGAAGAAGCCCGTTACTCCAGACATGGTCAACGATAGAGGGCCTGGCTGCGTATGAAGCCCTGGAGCCTGCCAGATACACGTCTGACCACCAGCTTCAGGGAGATGGTCAGCAGCCAGTCCTTTGGGTTCCAGAATGGTCTCAGCATTCCAGACCAAGATGGAGCCTTTGTGAAGAAAGAGAAGGCTAGGATTCTCTTGGACGCTGGCCAAGTGGGCAGAGGGTTGCCATGTACCTTCATGGGCATTGATCCTCTGCCTACAAGGGCAGGTGTCCTCCATATGCTCCAGAATGGAAGGTCACACTTCCCGAGGGGGCATGGTTTCTCCTCTAAATGTATAATGGGGGATTCCATAGGAAGCCTCCTTGAGGCCTCCTCACCCTTTAATTTATATTTTGTGAAGATTGGGGGCGGGGGGGAACCACTGTTGAGGCCCTACTAGGATTTCTTCCTCCATTTTGAGAAGGGCCCCCCTGCGTTTTGAGAGCGTGACCTCATAATAAAAAGCCTCCTTGAAGTGACTTGAAGGTACACAACAACAACAACAACCAGCTAATGTGCTGTAATGGTTTGAATATCGAACTACAACTATGGAGACCAGAGTTCAAATCCCTTTTCAGCCATGTCATTCCAACTTTCAAGACATTTCCAGTTTGTGGCAAACCTATCACCGGATTTTCTTGGCAAGCTTCTTCAAGATCGGCCACAGGAGCAGAGCCCTGCTTCCTCCAAAGGCTTTGCCGGCCCAGAGGCCTTCCTTCCATCTCTACATGGCCTTTGCCTCCCAAAAGGCAGGAAGCCTTTGCTCCTCTCACGTTCAGAGCTCCCTGTTTGGGAGGCTGCTGGGGATGTGGAGAGCCTGCCGGACGTCACCCGCGTTCAGCCAGAGGTACATGGCCATGGCATTGATGCACGGTGGCACCCCTGGAACGGAGCCCATGGTCTGGAAAGGAAACCACAAGGGGCAGAATGAAGGGAAATGACCCAAAACACTTCCTCGTCCAGTGGCTGCACCTCCTGAGGAGTATGTCTCCATCCTCTGTACCTCACTTTGTGGCGACACATCCCCTGTTTCTGTCTTGGGGCGGACTTTAAGGCACATAGGACAGTCCTCCTGGATCAGACATCAGGGGATGCTGGGGGTTCCAGTGCCAGCAGGGCAGCGAGTTGTTCCAGCTTTTACTCCAGATTTCAAAGGGCCTATCCAAGTAGCTAAACTATATTACCCAAACAGATCCAGCACTTTGGACAGCTCATTCATTTTCAGATAGGAGTCCAGATATTAGAGAACCTGCCTCCCAGCCCACTTGCTGTTAACACATTTTACATCCCCTTGTCCTTCATATGTTAAAAAAATGTCCTGGGAGTTTGGGGGATAATTATGGGATAGACTCATAGATTTCCCCCTTAGCCAGCAAAGCCATGAGGTGAGGCATGCTGGGAGTCTGCAGTCATCATCTGGGGCGGGGTGGGATGATGCTACCTGTCCTCCATGCCACACAAAGGTTACATTCTCAGAGGTCACCTCAGCCGGCCTGCAACTGACCGGCACAGGGACATTGAACTGGAAATAACCAAAGAGGTTGGAGAAGTCAGCTTTGTAACGGTCCTGGTAGTGCACCCCTCCCCAGCAGGATGCGTAGAGGTTGTAGATGTTGAGGCCAATCCCATAAAGGACTCCATACACTTCTGGTATCTTGGGATGGAAACAGGAAAGGAAAAGAGAGGAGCATTGTTCTGTGTCCATGTGCATGAAGGTGCACGGAAGCATTGCCCTTTGCACATCCAGAAGACATGACGCACATGGAGACCTCTTAAAAGGCCCTGAGCCTCAGGGTGAAGCAGATGGTGCCACATCCCTGTCTGATGCTCTGCAGAAGATCTGCTTGCAGTTGTCAGGCACCCAGATAAACTCCCAATAGTAACCCTGTCATGGGATTTTCATGCCAGAAATTGGTTTACCTAAGGCTGAGTTTGACTTGCCCAAGACCACACTGTGGGTTTCTACAGCTAGGTGGGGATCTTCCAATTCAGTACGCAAACCACTACATCATGCTGCCTTGACAAAATACAACCTAAAAAAATTACAGTCTGCTGTATGTGAGAGTAAATGTTATTGTTCTGATAAGCAATGATAAACAAGCATGTTCTACTTGTAGATTCTCACGCATTTTATGTAAATGTAACATAAAAAAAAAATTACAAATGATTTGCAGGCCTGAAAACCCTGACAAATAAAATCAAACACTAAAAGTCAAGGAAAATGATTATTGTGCTCTAACTCATTTGATTACGATAAATACCATGATGCCATTTAAATTACTTATTGGAACGGGGGCAGGACATGTCTTGTGGTCAAAGGGGAAGCCCCTGTTCACCTCTGGATATAGAAAACTTCAAAAACTGGGATTGTGTTCTCAATTCTGTTTTAGCCCAGACAAACATTAGTGCAACCAAGCTGCACAGTTATAGTACTCTGGCGTACCTTTTCTGGGATTTGTTGCTTGGTGAGATACTTGGCATTCTCTACCAGAGACATATAATGCTGTAGTTCAGAAGAGGGAAAGGCAAGGCAGGGCACTAGAGCTCCTTGGAAGAGAATTATAAGTACCTCACCAAACTACAAACCCCAAAATTCTAGAGGATGGAATCATGACAGTTAAAGTGAGACGAAACTGGTATGACTCTGAATGCTTCTGCACTGTACAAATAATGCAGTTTGAGACTATTTTGAGTGCTGTAGTTCCATCCCATGGAAGCCTGGAATTTGAAGGTTTAAATGGCCTTCTGTACTAAAGAGTGCTGGTGTCTCACAAAACTGCAAATCCCAGGATTCTGTGGAATGCAGCCATGGCAGTCAAAGTGGTTCCAAACTGCATCATTTCTACAATGCAGATGCACCCACTGTGTAGCCTGAACACATTCCTCCGCCACATCAGCCTATGCTGAGGGAACTCTGAATGGCAAAACAGTCAAGGAAGCCTTCAGACGTGGGAAATTGGAAGTATAGTCCAAGGGCAATCCAAACGCAATCATGGGGTTTCACGTTATTGCGAACTAGAGCTTCTCACGCAATTTCGGGCAAAAGGGAAGTCACTCCGAATGCAGCCATGGGTTTCACGTTATTGCGAATTAAAGCTTTTCATGCAATTTCAGGCAAGGAGGGGTCGTTTTCGGGTAATGGGAAGTCATTCCGAATGCAATGGGGATTCACGTAAATTCGCTAAACAAGCGAATTCACGTGAATTTGCATTGGCTGCATTCGAAGTTGGGAGAAATTCCTCCAGTGTGAAAGAGTCCATTGAGAAGTGTGCCTTCTTATTTTTAGTTCAGGTCCTTGGTGTTTATCCCTTTGGTTGCTTTGAATAGAAGCTGAAGGGAGATCGGGAAATTAGCTCCATCAGCTCCATTTCAGCCTTATTCCGCTTGCAACAGCTGCATTTCTCTCTCCCCCTCCCCAGCCTCCAACCACCAGCACCACCTCTCCGTAATGGAAATGCTGACAGATCCCTCCTTCCAGCAGAATCAGCAAAGGCTGTTCTATAATCAAGTGTATGTTTCAGTATGGATGTACACAATAAATTGCTATTCAAAGCCAAAGCCTTGCCATTTCCTTCCCTAAACTGTAGAGAACATAAAGAGTGCCTTTGTGCTCGAGACAAGCAGCGATTTGGCTCAGCTCATTGTGTAAGTCAAAAATCTTTAATCAGCCTCCTGCCCTAGCCTTCCTACTTAGCATTAATGCCAACAGTTGCTACAGCTTTGAAGATTTCATTCCAAAAGGATCAGACCAGTCAATCCAGAGCGGTACATATTTCTCACACTTGCTCTACTGGGGCTTCTAGATACGTTTTTAAAAAAGTATTAAAATGACTCTACAAATTCACACAAATATACCCATTTAATTTTTTTTTTTATCTGTCTATCCATCTCCATATCTTACAATTTTGCTGAAATGTCAATGCTTTCAAAAGGATACTTTTGCAAAAAAAACCCCAAAACAACAACCATAAATATGTTGGGAAGCATGTAATGTTTAGCTGGAGGCCAGCTCCGTGTGTTTCTGATTATGAGAGTGACCCTCACCCTGAAATCCTTTTGTAGAAGTGCCTTTATTCTAGACAACCTACTGACTAGCAAATGATCTAACAGATTTCACAGCACATAAATTAGTAGTTAATACGGTGTTCTGAATTCACTCTCCATAACTGCAAAATCAGTAACCGTTCAATTTGCTAGAGTGGCTCTTGAAAGATTAGTAAACACGATTAAAACTAGTTTATATAGGATATTGTTTTATTACTAAATCAATGGGAATTATTGACCAACCTTTGAGACTAAGGGCTATTTCCTTAGTAGGGCTACTCTGAAGATAAGTGATGACTGTGTGTGTATGTGTGTAGCCTTTTATGTGATAAATTTTGTTCTCTTTCCTCCCTGTTGTGTACTATCAACAATATGGCAATACCAACTATGGCTGCACCCAAACTTCAGAAGTAATCCGGCTTGGCACCACTTTAAAGACCATGGCTCAGTCCTATGGAATCCTGGGATTTGTAGTCTGGTAGCACATCTGAGCACTCTGATAAGGAAGGCTAAATATCTCACAAAACTATAAATCCCAGAATGCTATAGCACTGAGCCATGGAAGCTAAAGTGGTGTCAAACTGGATTATTTTTGCAGTGCGGATGCAGTCTTGCTCTTTTTGTTGTTTTTAATTGCCTTCAAATCAACTTCAACCATATTTTTATTGAGTCTTTTCTTCTCATGATATTGCCAAAATATGACAACCTCAGTTTAGAAATCAGAAGAAGATTAAGCATAGAAAGGACAGCCATGAAAGAACTAGAAAAGATTCTAAAATGCAAGGATATACAACAGAGCACAAAAGTTAGACTCATACAAGCCATTGTACTCCCTATTACTATGTATGGATGTGAGAGCTGGACAGTTAAGAAAGATGATAGGAAGAAAATCAATTCATTTGAGATGTGGTGCTGGAGTAAGAGTGCTGAGGATCCCATGGACAGCCAAAAGGACAAAAAAATGAGTCCTAGAGCAGATCCAGCCAGAAATCTCCCTGGAGACCAAGATGTCAAAACTGAGGCTGTTGTACTTTGAACACATCATGAGAAGAAAGGATTCACTGGAAAAGATAATAATGCTGGGAAAGGTGGAGGGAAGTAGGAAGAGAGGAAAGCCACATGTGAGATGGATGAACTCTATTAAGGAGGTCATAAGTATGAGTTTACAGGATCTAAGCAGAACAGTGGAGGACAGGGGTCTTGGAGATGTCTCATCCATAGGGTCGCCATGGGTCAAGATCCACCCAAGTGCAGTTAACAACAAAATCAACAAAATCATCAATTGCTATGTACATTTCAGAGTACGAATTAGCATCTTCCTTTAAACATATCTTAGTTGGAAGGATCTGATCCCCAGTATAGTCGTAGTCCAATGGTTGTCAAACTTTGGTCCTCCAGGTGTTTTGGACTCCAACACCCAGAAGCCCCTGCCAGGATCACGGATTCTGAGGGATGAAGTCTAAATCATCTGGAGGACCAAAGCTTGAACAGCATCGTTCAAGTCCATATCCTTAACTACTTGGCCACAATTATGTCTACTGAACTGACATGGACCTATTACTAATACAAAGTATTCGATGTTATCCATAGTTCTAGACTACATGTCTTTCTGGATGAATATTATTAAAGTATCCCTTATGGTCACACCCATTTTAAATGTTACAGAAAGCAATGGCATAGAACAAAATGATATTTCCATTTAGTACTGAAGACCAGGACATGTGGGACTGATAATTCCTCCCTTATCTACTTCACCTGTCACTAGGGCTTCTGAAGCTCAACAGAAGCATTCCTCGCAGAGCCATTTCACCCAGACTTAATGGGCTTTGAAGAAAATAGCATCGTATAAAATAACAAAGAGAACAAGAGAAAAGCACACTGGGAAAATATCAACTTTTTTTTTTTAACCCAGCCATTTAACCCAGCAGTACTTAGGTGACAGATATCTGTTTCAGATATGATATGATAACTGAGAAGCTTTGGATTGACACTGCTGTTCTCTTGAAGGAGCTTGGGGAAAGAAAGTTGGGGAATTATCTGGGTATCCCATATGATTCTCTAGTCTACATTTTACGGGACTGAATATTTTCTACAGAATTTTGCTGTTGAATGCTCACCTGCCTGTTTATTCAGTGCAAAGTGAAATTGGCAGAGAAGGTTACTGGGATAGACCAAAAACGAAAACCACAAAAAGTAAGGCAAGCCAATGGAATCCTACTGTTTACTGGTACAGAATATCAATAGTATTTTGGGGACAGAACCAACAGATGTATTTAGATATGTAATGATTTGATCCATTTAATTTGCCAGTGGTCATTCCTGCTTCTTCTCCCTCAGGACAGGAGAACAATATACAGTGGTCCCCCGGGTTACGAAAGTAATCCGTTCCGGATTACCTTTCGTAACCCGGAAATATTTGCAACCCGAGGGACCGCTTTGTTTGCCGGACCGCGCGGCAAATTTAAAGGGGCCGCGCAGTTTTTTCCTTCAGAACCCGGGTTTTTTTCGTAAGCCGGGGCCGTTTTTGCAGCCCCGGCTCTTTTGTACCCCAGGGTTTTCGTACCCCGGGGAATTCGTAAACCGGTGGACCACTGTACCAATATACATCCATTGGCAATTATAGGATATCCAGCTTTGTGTCTTCCCTCAGCCTACATAATGTATTAGCGCTGAAGGTGGAACTGGTAAGGGGACACCTTCCTTGGTGATGTCTTTCTTCCCATCTGACTACAGAGGGATCTTTCAGCACCATTGAGACTAAGGGGCAAAACAGATGGACCCAAAGGAGCAGCTTCTGGCTGCCCCTTTGATCGCTGGCTTGGGGCTGTGGCAACGGCATGCCACACCCCCAACCAGGCATTTTTCCAGTGCAAAAAGAAGGAGCAGAAAGCCGCTCCTTTTTGTGCCAGAAAAAAGGTGCCTTTGCTGCAGCGATGGTAGTTTTTCCAGGTTTTGGCAGAGTGCAGTATCTGAACACTGTGCCGCCAAAATACCAAAAATCTGCCACCATGGGGTTGCTCAGGGCAGCTTCACAGTGTGTTCCCAGCATCTTGGGGGCATGCATTGTGTGTACACCATGCTCCCAAGCCACTGGGAAGCCAGCTCTTTTTGCCAGTCCGTACTGGCCCTTACTGAGCAAAAGACATTGTAACATAAGCTTTCATAGACTTGGTCTGCTTCCTCTGATCAGTTAGTTTCAAAGGTGCTACAAGATCCCTTTGCATACTGATATTCTAGACTAGCATGGCTATGTTTCTGAATTTTCCTCCCATCTGATGATCAAACATGACCTAAAATGGAAAAAAGTTTTATTTGAAGCAGCACCTTTGAGACCAACTGGTTTATTTCAGCATGCACTTTTGTAGCTAGGAATCCACTTTTGTAGTACATCTCAAGAAGTGGAGTGGGATCCATGAAAGCTCATGATGAAATGAACAATGGATTCCACACAGTCTTTCCATTTTATGCTTAAAAAGATGAGCACATCTAATTCTCTGAAAACTACAAACATGTCTTGTAGTTGGGGGGAAAGTGGTCTGGTGTAGGAATGATTAAGCATTTCTTTTTTTCTTGTTGCACATCCATTGTAAATCCTACCTGTCAAAGCTGGATCAGAAAAAATTGCTGCATGAAGCCAGGACCAGTATCAAACTTTTCTTACATACAGAATCTACCTGGACTGGCAGTTGAATTTTTGCTGCAGCTTTGGTAAGCAGGGAGCCCAGATCTCAGTGCCTGGCCTCTCTTCTCCAATCCTCAGGGCTAGAGGGAAGAATCTCAGGGCAAGAGCACTGCTTTGAAAAGTGCGTGCGTATTTGCTTACTTGTTAGACCTGGTCTTTTTATTTGAGTAGCTTTCTTTATGCAGCCATGACTGATGCTTCATATATCATGCTTACTGATGTTACTGATGCTTCTTGTATCATGCTGACTGCCCCCCTGTGACCTCATCACTGCTGTGGCATCACAAAAAAATAGTCCCTAGCTCTCAAGTTTTTGGCCCTGAAATCTCAGGGCCCAGAATAGCTCTGACCTGGCAGTTCTACTAGCAAGAGTAAAATATCCTCCGTAAAACATGAAACAGTAGGCTAGTACAGACCTGGTGGCATGAATAGCTGTGGAATTCAAGAGGAATAGCTAGAAGGCTGCCACTGCTGCCATGCTTAACTCCTATTGAATAAAGCAATTTCTCACCTCTACCTAATGGCTGGACCAGTTCCAGTATTTGCTATGGACATCCAAGACTATAGTCCTGCGCTCGGACACTTAGGGAAAGCAATGGAACTGAAAGTCTCATTCAATACTGTCCACTGAGCATGAGAGAAATTTTTGGAAAGGGGCAAAGGGAACTTAACTGTTGTTCAATGTACATATTTTTTGCAGGTCTACACATTAGCTCAGTTAATTATGCCAAATACATCAAAGAGATGGTTTGGAAAGAAGAATTTCCCACAATTTCAGCCTCAATAATCTGCCATGAGTCTTCTCTTTTGCTGTCGTATACATTAAATATTGTATATAATGCTGAAAAACAGCTGTAGCTCACAGATTAGGGCACGAACATCATACTTAGAAAGTTTTTTAAAGATTTTCTTTGCCTGGGAATTCAATTTATTTTGCTAGACGCAGACTTAATTACTACTCTCCTCTGCATCTACTTTGTTTCCAATCACTGGCAATGTATTAGGAATGTGCATAGATTCCAGCTTGCACAAAGAGGCAGTGTACACTCATAGTATCATGTTCTATGTCTCTGTGGAAATGACATTTGAAGTAATGTTCTGCATCATAAAACTGCAACATCCTAATTCCCATAAGTCTTCAGCTCATTAAATGCAGTTGCTGGATCCAGTGGTTAAAGCAGATTGTTTGAGGCAGACAAATGGAAGCTCTCCTGGGGCCAGCCAGGGAATTTGTGAAGGAACTCTTGCTTATTCAAAAGCTAGGAACACAAGGGAGCTCTCTTGATGTTTGTAGTCAGAAAAGCCGTGATAAAATAAAGGAACAATACTCTAATGTGTTAACAAATCAAAATTTAGAATCATTTAAACGTGGCTTCAGAATTCATTAGAAGCTGGTGGTTTTAAACTGGATGTGAAACTTGGTTATGTTGTATTGATCCTATTTAGCATTTGGGCTATACCCAAAATGTTGTGCTTTTTTCATCTTGTGTTGTTTCATCTTAAATTTCAAAAGGATTATGCAGTATTATAATATGAAAGATACATAGGACTCTTTCAGACGTGGGAAATTGGAAGTATAATCCAAGGGCAATCCAAATGCAATCATGGGGTTTCACGTTATTGCGAATTAGAGCTTCTCACACAATTTTGGGCAAAAGGGAAGTCACTCCAAATGCAATAATAGGTTTCACGTTATGGCGAATTAAAGCTTCTCAAGCAATTTCGGGCAAGGAGGGGTCATTTTCGGGTAATGGGAAGTCATTCCGAACGCCTTCCGAATGCAATGGGGATTCATGTAAATTCGCTAAACAAGTGAATTCACGTGAATCCGCATTGGCTGCATTCGAAGTTGGGAGAAATTCCTCCAGTGTGAAAGAGTCCATAGCATTTTATTTATACCACTCCACTTACAATGATAATTCCAGTGTGTTAAATCCTTAATCTTCCTGTCTACAAATCGGGGAACTGAGGCTATTGTTTATTTTGAATTGTTACCTACTGTGTATAGGACCGGATCTCTCAAGGTAAAGAATCAAAAGTATTAACACAAAAAAAATCTGTAATAATCAAAAAATTAACTGTCAAGCCCTAGTGCTACAATTTAAAACATATTACTGAAATGTGTGATAGGGTCTGCCTTAGGGTTGCCATAAGTTGGAGCCGACTTGAAGGCACTCAACATCAACCGCTTCCAACATTTAGATGGATTTTAAATTACAACAAGTCATCAGCTAAAAATATCAGTTCTGAGAGAAACTGAAATGGTGCTTTTAAAGAACCAGAAAAATTAGAGACCTCCCTCCACCTTGCTGTTCACATTGGGGCTTTCTAGATTGGCAGGAAAGTGTGACATGAAGTTGCCTTTTCCTTAATGCTTAGCAGCTGCACCGCAGCCTTTAGAAGGAGCTGTGCTGTTCTGCAGTTTTTAAAAAAGAAGCTGGGAAAACCAGCATCTTTTTAAAGGCGCTTCTTCTCCCCTAAAATGCAAAAAAAAAAAAAAAAAAAAAAGGCATTTTCATGGCACACTTTCCCTTTTTCTCATCTAAAGGCTAGAGTTTCATGCAGCCATGAACACACTTCTTTTTGCCAATCTAGAATAGGCCACTTGTATAGTTAAAGTGGAAATACCCCTATCAGCCAAACTACTAGTTAATATAAAATATTAATGATGTTTTATTCTTCAAAGGCAATAATGGCTTCAGAGACTTTATTGATGAAACTGCTTTCATTGGTAGAATCAGGATGAGGGCCATCCCATACTCTCCATTATCCAGCAAAATGAATGTATGGTCAAGATGGGGAAAGTTCTTCGTGAGGAAGAACACACAAGCTAAAAAGTGTTGCAGCAGTTTGCTTTTGCCTGAACCTACTCAGAACGGCAAGGCTTCACCCCACCAGTGAGGTAACTGGGTGTAAGATGAAGGGGGAAAGTGAGTGGAGTAGACAGAAATAGGGATATTTGTAAAAAAAAAAAGCTGAACGAGTGGCATGCAAGGATTAATTGAGACTGTTCCTGCCAAATCAGGGCAGTAGAAAAATGTGATATTTCCTCTCCACTGTAGTACCTTCATATGCATCCAAAGCCTGCTCTGGAGGTCTCTGAAACTTCCAGAGTTTGTTTTTAGGTGGCACCAAGAGCTGCAGGGGACAAGAGAGGGACAGTTCTGTTGCAGTGGCTCTACAGCAAAAGCACAGCTTTGGGGAAAGACCAAACAAACTGACAAACAAAAAACCTTCAGCCAACTTTGCTCGTCATTACAGTAAATAACAAAAGGGTTATCCAATTAAATTGTCTTCAATGGTAACTCATTTCAGATAATGTTGTTGCTTGTAATACTTTATTCCCAAACTCTGGTCTAGTTGGGCCCCTAGATGAAAATGCAGAAACCCTCTTTTGCAAGGTAGAAGCTGTGTGTGTGTGTGTTGCGCCTTCAGGTTGTTTCCCAATCACGGCGACCCTATCATCGTTTTTTTCTTGGCAAGATTTGTTCAAAGGATGTTTGCCATGGTCTTCCCCTGAGGCTGAGAGAGTGTGATGTGCCGTAGGTCACCCAGTGGGTTTCATGGCTGAGCAGTAATTGAACCCTGGTGTCCAGGGTTGTAGTCCAACACTCAAACCACTATGACATACTGGACTCTTTCAGACTTCGGAAATTGGAAGTATAATTTAATGTCAATTCGAATGCAATCATGGGTTTTACGTTATTGCGAATTAAAGCTTCGCACGCAATTTCGGGCAGGAGGGGGTTATTTTCGGGTAATGGGAAGTTATTCTGAATGCCTTCCGAACGGAGCAGGGGTTCATGTAAATTCGCTAAACTAGCGAATTTACATGAATCCGCATTGGCTCCATTCGACGTTGGGAGAAATTCCTCCCGTTTGAAAGAGTCCACTGGCTCATAGTCCTCATTATATCCTCTCTCTCTTTCTCTCCCATGCTCACCACGTCAAGCAATGGCAAACAAATGGATGATTTCCTGGATTCAGTCCAGGAAACTTCTGCAACTCACTCTGTAACCAGTATTTGCTCAAAGCATCAACATGGCCAATGCCAGGACAGCTGCTCTAATTTGTATTCTTGTAAGGTGCTTTGGATATATATCTTTTAAAAAATAAATAAAGCAAAGCAAAACAAAGCGACGCCATTTTAAAATAATCAAATAAACACATATAAATAAAACTGGTGTTTTTGTTTTAGGAAAGGCTGTTGCTCTTTCCGCTGCATTCTCACGTTTTGTTTAGGTTATTAGAAATTGAGATTTGCCTGGGCTACGCGCTTTAATGTGATCGATGAGTAAATTGCAACCAGAATCCCAACACCATGGTGGAATGGCAGGGGGCAGGGGTGGCAGGTTGTTATTATTTTGCATTTTAAGTATCTTACATACGTCTGTTTTTAAATGTGGTAATTTGTAACATATGTTTAGCAACTGAGTTTGTTGACACCTACAGTTCTAATGACTCCAATGACAAGGAACTGTTTTCCTTATGCCCGAAAGCTTCTGGGAAAGGCTGCAGGGACAATAATTCATGCATAATTTAATCTGCTACCACATGTGAATATTCTTACTTCTCTTCAAAGGGAAGAAAGAATTCTACTTCAGGAGCAACTTGGGTGCCTCTTTCAATACACTCACTGATAAAGTGAGTTTTCTGCAGCGAAATGGGAATAGAGATTACTTTACAAAGAATTGTCAAATCTATTATAGAGGTTTATCAGCCTATTCCACTAGCTTATATTTTGAATTTTATGTGCATCCAGAGGAAAGCAACCTTTGGTTAGATATTGCAGTCTTATTTATTTGTTTATTTGATGTGTGTCCTGCCTTTCTCCAAGCACAGGCTTCAAGGCAGTGTGCAATTGAAAAATGCATAATAATAATAATAATAATAATACCCCAAAACAAAAACAAAAAAAAAGTGGGAGCAGCCACTAAGAAGGCTTTCTCCCATGTCCTCACCAGTCACTCCTGGATTGTTGAAGGAAGCCTTTCCTCACAAATTGTGGATCATAAGTAGGTTCATACAGAGAGATAATGGTTTTTCAAAAGAGTCTGGGCCCAAGCTTTCTAGTGCTTTTGAAAGTCATAGCCAGCATTGAATTGTGCCCAGAAATGGAATCCTGGAATCTGTAGTTTGTTATGGCACCAGATCTCTGTAACAGAGAAGGCTAAATGTCTCAAAAAACTACGATTCCCAGAATTCCATAGGATTGAGCCATGGCAGTTTGTGGTGTCAAACTGGGTTATTTCTGCAGTGCAGATGCAGCCACAGATTGTTAATTTCTTAGAACTGTAACTGCACACCACAACCAGAATTAATCAGCACAGATGCGATTGTTTTTGTAGCAACAGGAACAGGCCAAATATTTGTTTTACAGAAGAAACTCTGACTCTAACTTTGTGAATGTGAGCATTAATGAAACCTACAGAGACAACTCTAGTCTACTGTGACTCATATAATCTCTAAAATATTGATCAGAAGACTAATGGGTACTTCCCGTCTGTTCAGCTTTTGTTGCAAAAATCATCACGCTCAATGCATCCATTTTGATTATTTATTGTCACATACATTACTTATAGCTATTTGTTTCTAGGTGAATATGAGGAAAAGAACAGTGCTGCGGAAACCAGTACTACTTTAAATACTGGTATAATCATGTATCATGTATTAAATCATGTATAAGTTCATCCTTAATGTACACAACTATTTTTGGAACTGTAGTTCAAATCAAGATGGCTCAGTGAAACAATACTTCAGCGACAGGACAAGCTGTTCAATTCTTGCCAAAAACAGTGTTGATGCATTTCTTTCAAGTAACACTAACATATTCCTACCGTGTTACATTTTGTTAGAATTGCAGGGAATGGAGCCCAGAGCTTAAGCTCCATCCAGCTACTGCAATATTAAGTTTGTTTTATTTCCCCATAGCTGGATGTTTTCAGTAGTCTTCTGTTTCCAGAACAGATTGCAAGACTTCCTCCGAGGCATGCAGAGATTGGTTTTACACATTTGTAATAAAAACAAAAAGGCTTTCTGGACCTTTGTAAAAACCCAGGGATTGACCTGAAAGGTTTAGGCAAGTTTTCGGTCGATGAAAGTCCAAGACCCAGGCAATGACCGACTCGTTCTTCTGAACATCTGGGATAATATGGATTTTTTTTTTTAAGAGCAAAAAATATACCTCAAACCTCCAGTACATTAGGATAGTGTATTTAAGGCCCGCTCTTATGGTCTATGATTAATGGACTGTGGTTAATGATCTATAGTCTGACATTAAGAGCAGTTTTAATCTTCCGTGGCATGGAGGTCAGAAATGTTGCCAATTTCAAGTCTTAGGGCTTGTTTACACCAGGAGGAAAATGCTGAACTCACCTCAAAGTCCGTGCTGGCAGTCCTGAAGAGGTATTGTTGCTTCCATGAGATCCCATGGTTTTTGACTCTTAACCTGACTTTGCTCTGAACTAAGCAAAATCCAGCATGGTGTAGTGGTTTGGTTGAAGGGCTATGCAGATTTTCAGATTGGGAAGAAATGGAAGCAAAAGGCATAATCCCGGTGTAATCCTGGAAAATATTTTCAGATGACGTTGCGCTCATCCAGGACTTCTCCCATGAAGAACCCAGCATGCTCTGGCAACAAATCATTCACAGAGAAGTCCAATGAATGGCTTCTCAACAATGCAAATTGCAAAAGTGCAAAAGTTCATTGCGCTTCATTATTGCTATTGGGCAAGCAACCAGGGACATTTACCCAGACTGCATTTTGGTGGAGGCAATCCGTTCTCATTGCCAGAATCGGTTTTGCAGCGGATTTACTATCTTTTTTTTGAGATATGGGACACAATTATGTTTACACTGTATTAAAAGAATGCAATGAAGTAATACATTTTATTTTATTGTACAGCATACCCGTGCCATATGTGGGCTTGCTTTACGCCGCTTTGAGCTTCCATGGACAGCAATCCCCATAGTACAAAATGGTGGGTGCACCACAGGAGCACCCACGGCACTGTGCACAAGAGCGTACTGCCATAATAGTAAATGGGCTTTCAACTTATGTGTTTTTTCCCCATATGTGTGGGGAGGAGGGGTCCGGAACAGATCCCCCATGTATAGGAAGGGTCCACTGCATTTTATTCCATGTGAGATGGAAACATGATTTGCAGACATGCACTGTAGCGCCGAAAGGGTGCATGCACAAAATGATCAATTCCAATGTACTAATGATTCATTCATTCGTGTGTAGAATGCAATCTTGATATTATTTGGCATTTATGCTGCAATTATTGTGCGATTGTGTGACTGTGTGCAAATATCGAGTACTATAGCGCTACTGTTGCATTAGCTTTCACTACCATGATTATTGCTGAATTGGCCCTGGCGTAATGATCTCCTATGACCCTGGAGACCAGGCTTTGATTCTCCACTTAGCCATAAAACTGAGTGATCTTGATCAAGGCACATGCTCTCAGCCCTAGGGGAAGGCAATGGCAAACCTCCTCTGAACAAATTTTGCCAAGAAGACCCCATGACAGGGCCACCTTAGGGTCACCATGAGTCAAAAATGACTTGAAGGCACGCAGCAGCAGCAGCAAGTAAAAGAGGAGGAGGAGGAATAGTCATGGAAAAGTCTTGTAAACACTAGCCCCCTAAATGTCATGAAGAGGTAACTCCATACCTCAGGAAATCACCACAAAGTCTTCCAATGCTGAGCATCCCAGGGCTAGGGGTACCCTTCCATCACACTGGCACTTGGCACTTGCCTGGTATAGTATGGGGTGGTGGTGGTATTTTACTGTTCCTTTCTCTGTCATACAGCCTGGAAGAATGTCAGGAAGGGTTTCCCCACTACTCCTAAGTTACATCTCGATAAATGTTATTCAGTGAAGTCAATGATTATTTGTTACAACAGAACCCTCTGCCTGTGTGAATTCTAAACCATACACGCACATAAAGACAGGTTACCGGAGATATTAAACTTACAAGAGGAAGACACATGGGACCCTAGCCCTTACACATTTTTGGAAAGTGTATAAAGGATGGATGCCGGGCAGGTATCATTGATGAGGGGCCTTCTAATATGGAAGAGAGGTAAAAGGTAACCTCAAGGCAATGATAGGAGGCCAACTATCACAGTTCCCCTCCTACCCCTTTTGTTTAAGCAGCCAGTCCAATGGAATACAGAACTAGACAACCCATTTCTGTTCAGTGCTAGAATAGGACATGGAGGGAAAACAGATGGAGGAAAGGTTCTTTTTGGTTGCTTTATCTGTAGCTATAATTTCTTTTTTAAAACACACACACACAGACATACATACACCATGTTCCCCTTTTCACAGGGGTGCACATGGCCATCATGCTAGAAAAGTACAATTTCCAGAACACTGGACATTTCAAAAAGAAGGCATGGTCATCTATGTCTCCAGAGTCAATAGTCAGCAAAGACAAGAGGAGATCTATGACTGGCCAAGTGTCTATAGCATTATAAAAGCATTATTGGCCAAATTGCCTACCCAACTTCCTTCATCTTCCCTCTCCTCCTTGAAGTTTGGAGAAATCTATATAGATTTTTTTTAAAAAAAAAAATCATCCAGGAAATCCTAACTAATGATCAATGAGACTTTCTTCTTTTCATTAATACCTTAAAAGTCCTGCATTTAAAAACATGCTACCTGATATTTTACTTCCTATTCTTTCCAGCGAAAATTGTCCAGCACATCAATACGGTAGCAGTTTCAGTTTTACAACTGTCTTTTAGGGTTTTTCTTTTTCTTTTTCTTTTTAATGCCTTCCCTGATTTTAGATTTATCCACTAGTGAGATGGTGAATCCTTAGCCCAGCCCCAAATGAACAAATAATTATGATACAACAGAATTTTGCTTTCCATTCAGTGGGAGGAAAAAAAATCTCATTTTTTTCAATACATTGTCTGAGACAATGGACAAATAAAAAACAAAACAATACAAAGATAAGAACATTCTAAAACATATTTAAAAGCTCTTTAAAAATTCCTAAAAGCAGTCTAAAAACAATCTTAGAATCCAGTTCTGAAACAATTAAAACATCATTTTCGAACACTATATGCCATATGGAACAGCACTGTTTTGGCTGTCCACTGGAAGCTTAAAAGAGATGGGACCAGCCTAACTTCCTTGGCCAGAGAGTTCAACAGCAGAGATTCTGCTACAGAAAAAGCCCTGTTATATATAGCCACCAACCTAACTTCACAAGGTGCTGGGACATGCAACAGAGCCTCCTTCTCAGAAGATCTCAAATTTCTAGCAGTCTCATATGAGAGAAGACAACTGTCAGATGTCTTGGCCAGGGTGACCAGACGTCCTCCTTTTCCAGAACATGTCTTTCATTTCAACCGTCTCTCTCTAGGAGGAATTCCAAAATGTTCTCCATTTTGAAAATGACTAAGAAGCACGAATTTATATTTAAAGCAGTGTTTTTAGCTTTTATTTTGTAAGATTCTACATTTTTCTTGAATGTCTGGTCACCCTGCCTAAGCCATTTAGGGCTTTGTAGGCCATGATATATATATATATATATATATATAGGATTTATGTCTATTCCGCCTTTTCCGGTGGGGAATCAAAGCGGATTACAGCAGTTAAGCAAACAGCTTCATTTATATACCGCTTCATACTGCCTAAGCAGTGTCTAAGCAGTCTACAACTGTAAGCTACTTGCCCCCAACAATCTGGGTACTCATTTTAGTGACCTCAGAAGGATGCAAGCCTGAGTCGACCTTGAGCCCTTTTGCTGGTCTTGAACTCACCACCTTATGGTTTTGAATGAGTGGCTGCAGTACAGGCATTTAACCACTGCGCCACCAGGGCTCTCTGGCGGTTTGAGTGTTGGACTGCAACTCTGGAGACCAGGGTTTGATTCCCAGCTCAGCTGTGAAACCCATTGGGTGACCTTGGGCAAGTTACATACCCTCAGCCTCAGGGGAAGGCAATGGCAAACTTCCTCTGAACAAATCTTGTCAAGAAACCCCATGACAGGTTCGCCTTATGGTCACCATGAGTCAGAAATTACTTGAAGGCACACAACAACAACAAGGTCAACATCAGCATCTTGAATTGAGCTTGGAAGCAGATTGAACGCCAGTTTAGTTCTTGCAAAATGGCTATTATAAGTTCTCTAAAATGCACACCTGATGCCAGTGGTGTCCTGGTGTGGGGGGGCAAGGCTTCAGAGCATAGCCAAAAGGGCCTGTTCCCAACGTCCTGCCCCACATGGCTTTACTTCAGAATAAAGCCACATGAGGCAGGGATGGGTGTGTGCCAGGCCTTCTCCTCCCTGTCCTGCATGGCTTTACTCTAAAGTAAGACCGTGCAGGGCAGGGACGGGGATTGCCAGGCCCTCTCCCTCTCTGCCACACTTCATGGCACATGGCAGCGAGGTAGGGGGCATTCACCAGGTGTTACCCTCTTCTGTGGTGTCACCCTTCTTCAGAGGTGTCACCCAGTGCAGTCCAAACTCACCGCACCCCATAGTGCCTGACATCAGTCAGGCTGCTGCATTTTGCACTAGCTGCAGCTTTTGAACACTTTTCAAGGACAGTCCCATGTAGAGCGCATTACACTATTCCGGTCAAGTGGTAACAGCATGAACCGCTGTGGTCAGATTTTCTTTCCCTGAGGAAGGATGCAGCTGGTGCAGGAGCTGGAGCTGGGCAGAGGCACTCCTGGCCACCACACCAACCTGGGTTTCCCAGAGCAACACTAGGTTAAAGAGCATTCCCCAAGAAACAAATCTGATCTTTCAGAGGGGAAAGCAACCCCAACCAAAACAGACTGTAGTCCCAGTACCAGGCTGCTTTGCTTACTGACCACCAGCACTTCTGTCTTCTCTTAAGCCTCAGTCTGTCCCCCTGCATCCAGTCCTTTATTGCATCTAAACAATGATTCCCTACTACCTCAGTCTCCTTGGCATCATTTGTAAAGGCGTTGGAAGAGGACTCCGGATGACCTCTTCCAGCAACATCATGCCGAGAAAGAAAAGGAGGAGGCTGTAGTCCATGTGCTTGGGTGAGATCTAATTTAATTTACACTTGAGCCATTGCATTCTGGGAGCCAGTGCTGGGAGGCTACTTAAGGCTACTCAAGGCTAGCAGAAGCTGCATTTCCTTTAAGGAGGAGAAAGAAAAGGAGGAGGCTGTAGTCCATGTGCTTGGGTGAGATCTAATTTAATTTACACTTGAGCCATTGCATTCTGGGAGCCAGTGCTGGGAGGCTACTTAAGGCTACTCAAGGCTAGCAGAAGCTGCATTTCCTTTAAGGAGGAGAAAGAAAAGGAGGAGGCTGTAGTCCATGTGCTTGGGTGAGATCTAATTTAATTTACACTTGAGCCATTGCATTCTGGGAGCCAGTGCTGGGAGGCTACTTAAGGCTACTCAAGGCTAGCAGAAGCTGCATTTCCTTTAAGGAGGAGAAAGAAAAGGAGGAGGCTGTAGTCCATGTGCTTGGGTGAGATCTAATTTAATTTACACTTGAGCCATTGCATTCTGGGAGCCAGTGCTGGGAGGCTACTTAAGGCTACTCAAGGCTAGCAGAAGCTGCATTTCCTTTAAGGAGGAGAAAGAAAAGGAGGAGGCTGTAGTCCATGTGCTTGGGTGAGATCTAATTTAATTTACACTTGAGCCATTGCATTCTGGGAGCCAGTGCTGGGAGGCTACTTAAGGCTACTCAAGGCTAGCAGAAGCTGCATTTCCTTTAAGGAGGAGAAAGAAAAGGAGGAGGCTGTAGTCCATGTGCTTGGGTGAGATCTAATTTAATTTACACTTGAGCCATTGCATTCTGGGAGCCAGTGCTGGGAGGCTACTTAAGGCTACTCAAGGCTAGCAGAAGCTGCATTTCCTTTAAGGAGGAGAAAGAAAAGGAGGAGGCTGTAGTCCATGTGCTTGGGTGAGATCTAATTTAATTTACACTTGAGCCATTGCATTCTGGGAGCCAGTGCTGGGAGGCTACTTAAGGCTACTCAAGGCTAGCAGAAGCGCGCGCCTAACGGCGCGCGAATTTTGGATTTTTTTTTTTTTATCTAGTCAAGGAGGTGTTTAGAGAATAGAAGAGGAGCCGGCCTGAAGCATCAGAGGAAGTGAATCAGAGACTTGCCTTTGGAAGGAGCTTTCAGCCAGGAGCTCTCTACATAACTATAGGCCCCGTGACTTGAACTCAGTGACAGAGCTTGGGAATAAAGGCCAAGTCTAGCAAGGGAAGCCCACAGTCTTGTTTCAGTGCCTCCTTAAGACTTCTCAGTATGGACACTGAAGGCCCTGCAGCAGTCACCTGCAACACCTGTGGGATGTTTGTCTTCTTGCCTACAGAGGTGGGGAACTACACCTGCCACAAGTGCAAGTTGGTAGCCCTCTTGGAAGAGAAAGTACAGCAGCTAGAGGAGCAGATATCTGCACTCCAGCATCATAGAGAGCAGGAGAATCTCCTGAACAGAACAGGCCAGAATGTCTTGGGTGGGAAACAGACAGAGGAAGTTGTTGGGGTGGAGGAGGTCACTCCACATACAACAGAGGTAGATGCTTGGAGGGAGGTCACACACAGAAGTAAGGAAACCAGGGAACGTTCTGTGAGCGGCTTGCAGCTACAGAATCGCTTTGAATCTCTCTCTGTTGTCAGAGATGATGAGGAAAAGCAGCAGGGACAGACATCAGGGACAGAGCAGGGGAGCCTGAGAGTATCACGAAAAGGAACAGCCACTGCTATGCCTCGGAGGAGGCGCGTGGTCGTGGTGGGGGACTCCTTGCTGAGGGGTACAGAAGCAGTGGTTTGTGGGCCTGACAAGATGTCTCGGGAGGTGTGTTGTCTCCCTGGGGCAAAGATCCATCATGTGACGGAGAGGCTGACAAGACTTGTCAAGCCTACTGACCGTTATCCCCTTCTTTTGGTTCATGTGGGAACCAATGATACTGCAAGGCACAGCCTTCAGAATATCAAAAGGGATTATGAGGCTCTGGGAAGGAAGCTGAAAGAGATGGATGCACAGGTTGTCATCTCATCTCTACTCCCGGTAGAAGGGCATGGTCCAGGAAGGGAGAGGAAAATAGCAGAGGTGAATAACTGGCTCCGTAGATGGTGCCGCCAAGAACAGTTTGGATTCTTGGATCATGGGCTGCGGTTCCATGAGGAGGGACTTCTGGCAAGGGATGGACTGCATCTCACGCCAGTTGGCAAAAACAGTCTGAAGAATCTGATCAGGAGGGCTTTAAACTGAGTTATGTGGGGGAGGGAGACATTATACTGGAAGACAAAAGGGATGGAGAGAATAGTCCAAGTGGCATAGAGGGAACAAGGCAAACAGTGCAAGGACCCAACAGTAGGAGGCAAAAAAATGTGCAAAAGCAGCAAGTAAAGAGGACACATGGTCTTAAATGTCTCTACACTAATGCACAGAGTATGGGAAATAAGCAGGATGAACTTGAACTCCTAGCACAACAAGGGAAATATGATATAATAGGCATCACTGAAACCTGGTGGGATGAGTCTCATGATTGGAATGTAGAAATAGAGGGGTATAACCTTTTTAAGAGAAACAGGCCAAACAGGAAAGGAGGAGGAATAGCATTATATGTCAGGGATATTTACACCAGTGAAGAGATCCAGGAAGTCAATACTGGAAGCCAGGTGGAGAGCATCTGGATAAAAATTAAAGGAGAGGGAAATAACAGGGATGTTACTGTGGGAGTCTACTACAGACCCCCGACTCAGGCAGAGGAATTGGATGATGCCTTTCTAGAACAGATGACCACACAATCAGGAAGGAGAGATGTAGTAGTGATGGGGGACTTCAACTATCCGGATATTTGCTGGAAGTCAAACTCAGCCAAATCCTCAAAGTCTAGCAAATTCCTCACTTGCCTGGAAGACAATTTCATTGTCCAAAAGGTGGAAGAGGCAACAAGGGGATCAGCCATTTTAGATCTGATCTTAACCAACAGGGAAGACCTAGTTGATGGGGTGCAAGTGGTTGGATCCTTAGGTGGAAGTGACCATGTTCTCCTGGAGTTTGTTATGCAGTGGAAGGGAGAAGCTAGGCATAGTCAGACACGCACTCTAGACTTTAGGAAAGTTAATTTCAATAAACTTAGAGAAATACTGGGAGTGATCCCATGGTCAGGAATACTAAAAGAAAAGGGAGTTCAAGACGGATGGGAGTTTCTCAAAAGGGAGATATTGAAGGCACAATTTCAAACAGTTCCAATGAGGAAGAAAAATGGTAGATGTCTCAAGAAGCCAGGATGGATGACTAAGGAACTTTCAAATGAGCTAAGTTTTAAATGGAACATGTATAAGAAATGGAAAAATGGAGAAATCACGAAAGAGGAATTCAAACAAATAGCCAGCACATGTAGGGGTAAAGTCAGAAAAGCTAAAGCGCAGAATGAACTCAGGCTTGCTAGAGAGGTTAAGAACAATAAAAAGGGCTTTTTTGGATATGTCCGCAGTAAAAGGAAGAAGAAGGAAACAGTAGGGCCACTGCGTGCAGAAGATGGCAAAATGCTAACAGGGGACAGAGAAAAGGCAGAATTACTCAACACCTTCTTTGCTTCAGTCTTCTCAGAAAAGGCAAAAGGTGCTCAACCGAAGGATAATGGAGCAGAAGACAGAATAGGGGAATTTCAGCACAGAATAAGTAAAGAGATAGTACAGGAATACTTGGTTAACCTAAATGAATATAAATCTCCAGGACCAGATGAACTACATCCTAGAGTATTAAAAGAACTAGCAAATGTAATATCAGAGCCATTGGCAATAATCTTTGAGAACTCCTGGAGAACAGGAGAAGTCCCAGAAGACTGGAGGAGGGCAAACGTTGTCCCCATCTTCAAAAAGGGAAAAAAAGAGGATCCCAACAATTATCGTCCAGTTAGTCTGACATCAATTCCAGGAAAGGTGCTAGAGCAGATCATTAAGCAGAGAGTCTGCGAACATTTAGAAGCCAATGCCATAATCACAAAAAGCCAACATGGGTTTCAGAAAAAGAAGTCATGCCAAACGAACCTGATCTCTTTTTTTGATAAAATTACCAGCTTGGTAGATGAAGGGAATGCTGTGGATATAGTATACCTCGATTTCAGTAAGGCCTTTGACAAGGTTCCCCATGACATTCTTGCAAACAAGCTTGCAAAATGTGGGATAGACAAGTTAACTGTTACATGGATTTGTAATTGGTTGACTGGCCGCACTCAAAGGGTGCTCAACAATGGCTCCTTTTCATCCTGGAGAGAAGTGACCAGTGGGGTCCCACAGGGTTCTGTCCTGGGCCCAGTGCTATTCAACATCTTTATTAACGATTTGGATGACAGAATTGGGGGCATACTTATCAAATTTGCAGATGACACTAAACTGGGAGGAGTAGCTAATACCCCAGAGGATAGGATCAAAATTCAAAATGACCTGAATAGACTAGAAAGCTGGGCCAGTGCTAACAAAATGAAATTCAATACGGAGAAATGTAAGGTTCTGCACTTAGGGCGGAAAAATGAAGTGCACAGATATAGGATGGGGGACACCTGGCTGAACGAGACCACATGTGAAAGGGATCTAGGAGTCCAAGTAGACCATAAGCTGAACATGAGTCAACAGTGTGATGCGGCAGCTAAAAAAGCCAATGCAATTTTAGGCTGCATCAATAGAAGTATAGTTTCTAGATCAAGGGAAGTTATAGTGCCACTCTATTCTGCTTTGGTCAGGCCCCACCTGGAATACTGTGTCCAGTTCTGGGCACCACAATTCAAAAAGGATGTGGAGAAACTGGAGCATGTCCAAAGGAGGGCAACTAAGATGGTGAAGGGTCTGGAAACCTTGCCCTATGAAGAACGCCTTAGGGAGCTGGGGATGTTTAGCCTGGAGAAGAGAAGGTTAAGAGGTGATATGATAGCCCTGTTTAAATATTTGAAGGGATGTCATATTGAGGAGGGAGCAAGCTTGTTTTCTGCTGCTGCAGAGACTAGAACGCGGAACAATGGATGCAAACTGCAGGAAAAGAGATTCCACCTCAACATTAGGAGGAACTTCCTGACAGTAAGGGCTGTTCGACAGTGGAACACACTCCCTCGGAGTGTGGTGGAGTCTCCTTCCTTAGGGGTCTTTAAGCAGAGGCTGGATGGCCATCTGTCAGGGATGCTTTGACTTGGAGTTCCTGCATGGCAGGGGGTTGGACTGGATGGCCCTTGTGGTCTCTTCCAACTCTATGATTCTATGATTCTATGATTCTATGATTCTATGACACTGGAAAACACATGGACATTATTGACCCCTGTGGAATCCCACAGCCAAACTTCAGAATTCAGTTGGTCAATTAGAAATGCATTTTAGACATCCAAAGAAAAGTGACAGGCAAGATGGCCAAGGAAATGAGAACACAACAAATAGAAGAGTTCTAAATGGGAATTATTCTCCACATGTCACTCGCCACAATGTTAGAAATTTGAAGATTGAAGGAAAATTTCATTTGTGTGTGTGTGTGTTGGGGGGGGGGTTCTTAGTGGGAGGATGCCCTCATTTCCTCCCATATCTACACCCCTGCTAGTATTCCTAACCCATTTCAAATCTAACGTATTCATAATGCTGACATTTTTCTTACTCCTTCCTTTCTAGATGAGCCTGTTTCCAGTAACAAGAAGCTGCCCTATGAAGAAACAGTGCTGCTTTTTCACCCAGTGAAAACATGGTGGAATCCATCAAGTACCACTACTTGGTTGAGTTTATGAAAGTGCTCCGATATATCCTCCACTGCTGGAAACACCAGCAAATATATACCAAAGAAAGGGCCACCTTAAACAATTCACTTAACATATGGAACCTTTGTATATTAATCTGCCGAGAAAGACCGAACAAAAGTGTTTGTTTGAAGGGCCATCTAGTTTCATAGATTCCAAATGTTCAGTACTGACAAGTGAAAAATGTTTTGTGATTTATTTTTATTTATTTATTTTAAAAAAGGAAGGAAGAAAGAAGAGCCACACGGCTAGCTTTAAAAAAAAAAAAAGCTTCCAATATTTACTTAACCTAGTAACTAGGTTTATTAGGGAGGTCCCATTCTTTGTAGTTTAGGTAATGGATTCACCACATGTTTATGCTTTTAAGGACGTGGGTAAGACGGCTAACACCTATTTTGCCACCTCCTGCCTCAAAGGTTAAGACCCTAATGTATTGCCAGTTTACTGCTGTGGTCCTTTTCCCCGTGAATAATTACAGTCATCCCTAGAGTGAAGGAAATCCCTGAGCTTTGGCACTAACTAGCAGCAATCTTTCACTACAAAAAAAAAGAGAGAGAGAGAGGAACATTTATTTAAAAGAAAGAAGTAATAAAACTTCCACATTATTAACGTTTCCGCCCTTTTTAATAGAAGACTGGGGGAGAATGCCATTGTACCACATTAAAGGCCTTCGCATAAGACCCACCATTGGCTAATGAGCCTTGTTGTGCCCTATGCCACATGCAACTTGCCTTCAAGTGCTGCTTTTAACTTAACCTTGATGTAGTGCCAGGAATGTGTAAAGGATATACTTTGATAGGAGTCGGAGGGAGGGGGGGGGGGGATTTTGTGAACATGCTTTGAAAATATGTGCAAGATTTATATTTTAATGTTAATTAATTGAATAAAGTGCCTTCTACTGGGATAAGAAGCCCTCCCATCTGTTATTAATAATACTACATTACTCATACTTTCCCCTTTCACACTTCCTTTCTTGCACTACTTGCATTATTGACTGTCTTGACACAGCTTCATTTATCCAAGTGGCCTGGCCTTGGGTAGACATAACAGGAGGGGTCTTTGCTCAGTAGTAGACCACATGCTTTGCAAGTGATAGGGTCCCAGGTTCAATTCTGCATCAATGGATAAAACTGGAAAAAAACAACTCCTGTATGAAAACTTGGATAGCCATTTAATAATACTGAGTTCCTTGAAGTAGTGGTCCGATGACATAAAATAGGAGTGAGGAACTTCCAAGGTTTTTGGAACCATTCCTGGTGGTGGCTATCTGTAGCTATTTGCAGTGATTTCTTGGACCTGCTTTAGAGCTCTTCCAAAGAGTTCTGCACATAAACAGAAAGTGTAGTTTTGTCCAAGTGATCCTATGATTTGAAGGGCAAATTTTACAATCTTCGTGGGAGTTTATCACATGGGAGGAATTTCTCTCAATTTTGAAAGAAATGGAAGTGAAGCCAGTTTAGAATTGAGTAAATTCGCTAGTTCAGTGAATTTACGTGATTGTGTATTGACACTGCATTGCGTTCAGAACTGCCCGAAATTGCCTCCCAGTGCCCGAAATTGTGTGTGATAGTTTCTCACGCAATAACGTGAAACCCCATGATTGCATTTGGAAGGACTTCCCTTTGCCCCAAAATGTGTGTGATCAGCTTTCACGCAATCACGCGAAACTCCATGATTGCATTCAGATTGCCATTGGATTATACTTCCAATTCCCTTTGTGTGATAAACTCCTTAGAGAGTCTGACCTAAACTCTCTTTTAGTCCTGACTAGCGTAGCTGCATTGAATCCATTAGATTTGTCTACAAGTTGGCACCATTCACTAACTGATTCAATGGGTCTACTCTAGTATGAACTAATCAACAGGATTCAAACAAGACGTTAAAGGGTAATATTGCCATTTCTCTGAAGTGCTGAGGCACTATATCTCAAAAGAAAACATTTTTTTTTTTTAAAAAAGAAAGGAGGTAAAGAGGAGACTTTATTGTTTAAGCTTAAGGATATGTACAAAATGTTGCAGCTGGTGCCAGGAATTGCAAGAAAATAATTTGAAACCTAAAAAAACAAAATACAGCAACAAATACCACCCACCCTACTGATGCTTCTGCTTCATCTAGAAGAGCCCTATGTTTCAACCATTATAGATACAGTTATAAATGCAGGTCTTGAGGAAAAGATATTTAAAATGCCTATTTAAATATGCATATGTATGTGACATTTTAATGTAGGGTTTTAAAAAATCTACTGGTCAATGGAGAAAAGGAAAAGAAAGGACGGGTGTGAACACAGCAGAAGGTTTACATACTGAAAGTAAATGGAACTTCTCTCCTGTATTGGAGACTCTTGTAATGGAAGATCGCATTATTATTTATGGTGATCATGGGTCTTCTTCCAAGATGCAGTATGGTTTTCAAATTATGACAGAAATCTAAGATTTCTTATTTAGACCAGGGAATATACCACAGACACTTGTCTTTATAATTATTTAATTTTTCCCCCACAAAAGGTTAACAGTTGTTTCCAGCACTTGGCTTGAGTCCAAATGTCTACACACCATCTGCAACACACACATACCATGCATGCCATAGAGGAGCTCTTCTGAAGTTCCCAAAAGCAGCGTTCTACACTCCCTGTGGAAATATAGCTATACTAGATAGATAGATAGATAGATAGATAGATTCATAGCAGCAGTCCATGGGGAGATGATGCCAGAAAAGGAAATTATCAGGAAGGAGGATTGTTACATGAATGAATAGACTATTTTGTGTATGTGGCCATGTGCAAATGACTATTTGTGTGGGTGGAAGGAAGGAAGGAAGGAAGGAAGCCTTTTCATAACTTCCAGACAAATTAATAATAATAATGACAATGGTAATGATAATGATAATGCCTTTAGTATTTTGAGATAGGTAAGGAATGTCTCCCATAGCTTAGTAGTAGTAGAATGGATTCTGCAAATATAGAATATCCCAGGATCTGTGGCGGCAGCTCCTTCTCCTTCTTCTCTTCCCTCTCCTCCTCCTTCTTTTTAAAGGGATAGCAGCTATTGGGATTTGGCGATTACATTTTACCATGATTGGGCAAGTTCCAGGGATCATGGATCACCTTGTCACCTTGCCAAAGCACTAGAGGTGGCAAACATGCCCTACCAAATTCAGTAGTACCACAACAACAACAACAACAACAACAAAACCATTCAAATGTTGCCTTTAAATAATGCAGTTCTTAATTAAAACAAGATTGTATGGAGACGACACTTCTTTTTTCAAGCCAATAAACTCTTCCAGGATGCTTCCAGGAGTGTTCATTGGCTCCCAGGCAATGTATGCATTCTCTACAACCTTATTCTAATGTGGAAATGCTTTATTTAAAGGTGAATTCCCCTCCATTACTAACCCTTAAGGACTCCAAGGAGGGCCAAAATGGATGGAGTCGGGGGTTCATGAGATCCTTGACTGATATATTTATCCATCTCTGGACTAGACTATACTGTCCTGGACAAATCCAGTATGATCTGAATAAGCTTCCTAAGAAACTGTTTTCATTTTAGAAAAAACAAAAACAAAGTAACAACATGGCTGCCATCCTGTTTTAAGCTCGCAGAGCATAACATTTTGCCAATGTACTTATATTGATAATGGAGGCAGTGAAACTAATAGTTCTCCAATGTCACACCTCCCTTTCTGGTCATTCTGGTTCAGGGTTGGCACAGATCTGTGTCTCTGGGCCAGCCACCCTGAAGCCATCCTGTCGCACCGAAAAGAAAACTGCTTGCATGAGAAACTATTAGGCATTTTCTTATGCAAACTTAGGCACAGCCAGGAATTTCACAGGTCTAGAGACTCCAACAGGGTTCCTGTCTATGTTCCTAGTCTGCATGGGTTCCAAAGAAGTATGGGAAATGGCTGCTGAAACTTCAGAATCCAGAGGGACCGTGGAGTAAGATTTCCTAGTGGTGGGACTGCTGGAGCTTTAATATTGTTAACTGTAAGATACCAGCCACAGATGCTGGCAAAAGGTCAGGAATAACCTCTTCTAGAACATGGCCACACAGCCTGAAAACCCAACAAATAACTATTGTTCTCTGTATTATACAGAGTAAGAAAAAAATGTTCCACTGGATATCTATACTAGATTCTAGACTTTGGATTACACAATGTATGGGTTTTGATTCCAGGATCCCCCATGGTTGCCCATGTTCCATTAAATGCAATGGTTGTTCATGTCCTATTAAATATAATGTCACAGGACTCTTTCAAACGGAAGGAATTTCTCCCAATTCCAAATGGAGCCAATGCGGATTCATGTAAATTCGCTTGTTTATCGAATTTACCTGAACCCCTGCTCTGTTCGGAAGGCATTCGGAATTACTTCCCACTACCCAAGAATAACCCCCCCTTGCCCGAAATCGCGTGAGAAGCTTAAATTCGCAATAACGTGAAACCCATGATTGCATTCGGAGTGACTTCCCTTTTGCCCGAATTTGCATGAGAAGAATTAATTCGCAATAACGTGAAACCCCAGGATTGCGTTTGGATTGCCCTTGGATTATACTTCCAATTTCCCATGTCTGAAAGAGTCCACAGTAAAATGGTGACCCTTATATAAAATGGCAAAATCAAGGTGTGCCTTTAAAAAAGCCATTGACGGCTGAACCTGTGGATAAAGAATTCATGAAAACGGAGGGCTGACTGTATTATGTTTACATTTCATGTAGGCTATATTTCAGAGAAAAGGAACTGGTAAAACCACCTCTGAGTATTCCTTGCATAAGAAAGCCCTCCGAAATTCATGGGGGCGTTATAATTTGACAGGCGACTTGAAGGCATACGCACATACATGTGTCCTTTAGTACCGATATCAAAAAAGGCACCCACAACATGCTTTTACAGCCATCACTTCCCAATTGCTCACTGAACTGTTGTTCCTCAGTCAAACTGTATTTCTGTTGAATTATGAAGCGTTAAATAATTTATCTAGGAAGTGTGCAAGTGCTGAGTGCTGGCAAGCCCATGAGACAGGTGAATAATTAATATCAGCATTTCTTCCTTTGTTAGTTGATACTCACTCACTGAATTTCATCACGCTGAGACTAAAGGAATAGAACTAGAACCACAATGCTTTTTGTAGTGATGGTGGGGAGGAAGGGGGAATTGTAATGTTTGCATCCGTTTAGCAATTTTGCTAGAAGACAAGTTCAGATTGCTTTGTTTTTGTTTTTGTTATGGTCCGCTTGAATATTCATATGTTCCATGTTACCTCTATTTTACCCCTTCCTCCTGTTTTTTCCAAACGATCACTGAATCTCAATGAATTTTACTACATTTTGACAAGGGCGTGGAGTGAGGAATGCATACCATGGTGCATTTAATATAATTCAGCGTACCAGTAAAATATTCTTACATTGTGTCGGCCAAGTATTAAGGCAGCTCAAGACGGTGGCTGTAAGACAGCTAGTTATATGGAGAGAGTTGCGATGCTAGTTCCAGAAACAAGGCTTCGAGTAGACTGTGGGGCTTTCTAGATTGGCAGGAAAGTGTGACATCAAGTTGCCTTTTCCTTAATGCTTAGCAGCTGCACCAAAGCCTTTAGATGGAGCTGCACTGTTCCACAGTTTTTAAAAAAGAAGCTGGGAAAACCAGCACCTTTTTAAAGGCGCTTCTTCTCCCCTAAAACGCAAAAAAAGCGTTTTCATGGCACACTTTCCCTTTTTCTCATCTAAAGGCTAGAGATTCATGCAGCCATGAACACACTTCTTTTTGCCAATCTAGAAAGCCCCTGTGTAACCTATGTGGAGATCAGCTCTTTCATATTATGGCCACTGCATGGAGCCACTGCCCCATGTGAAACCATGTCCAGCTGTAGCTCAGAGACAGAGTACAGCTTTTGTGCAGAAGATACTAGGCTCAACTCCAGGAATCTCCAGATAGGGCTGGATGAATTTCATCTGATGTTAGAGTGCAGCCAATTCTGAGCTGGCTGGAGTAAAGGATGGACTTTATTTAAATATTTAAATAAAGTTTAAATATTTTTTCACAAATATTTTTTTAAATATTTCTCCACTATGTTGTGTATTTTATTACAACAGGATGCTTGGCTATTGTTTTTTCTCTACCCGTGTACCACCTTATTTGGCTATTCTTTTGGTTTTCTTCCTGTTCTTCTCTGTTTAGGATGATTTGCAGCAGTTTTGCCACACTTGGAGACATGTTATATACATACTGCTTCCAGGTATCAGAACTGCTCTGCCCTTATTTTAACATTAATTGCACCCATCGAAATTTTGTCTTGGATTTTCAGAACAGTTTTGTAACAATCAAGTAGTTCCTAGTAAGGCAAAAGGGTGCCTCAGACATTTCTCTTGTTCCTATCAATTATATGAGATGAAATAATTCCGTGTTGAGTACAGACTGGATATTTTAGCTTTGCTTTTCACTAATTTAACTGGATGTTTTGCTTTTTTTTCTACCATGCACCAACAATATGTAATGGGATGAATACAGGGATGA
Source organism: Urosaurus nigricauda (assembly GCA_034509955.1). Taxonomy (NCBI): domain Eukaryota; kingdom Metazoa; phylum Chordata; class Lepidosauria; order Squamata; family Phrynosomatidae; genus Urosaurus; species Urosaurus nigricauda. The sequence continues at coordinate 232,533,399 of JAOEGL010000001.1, read as the reverse complement.
TGAAAGGCCTTTAAGAACAAATGAGTGCTTTATTCCCAAGCTTAACTGCCATATTCTGGCCTGAGGGAGTTGGACTCTAGAGAACCTCGAAGGGGAAAATGAGAAACATGAAAAGCATAAACTCCCTTGGTGGCTGTTTGTCCATGTACATATTACAATATGTAACATCAGCATTTAAAGGAGGGAAAGAAAAACATCTGATATCGTTGAGAGCCACTACCAGTCTGTGTAGGCGACAGAAACAGAAAAAAAAAGCAATAGAAATAGAAAAGCAGGGAACATCCTAGGAAATCTAAAGGAGAAACTGGAGACATGTCAAAAGATGCCAAGCCAGAAACGAACCTGTATCTTGTTCTGGCCAAGCCAACAGATCCTAAACTGGTTCTCTATAGTTAATTTTGGGGGTAGGAGTGATTTGTAGGAATGCAACAGTTCTTTGAATATTTTGCCCCTTTATAGCTTTAAAATTAATAACAACCAGCCATTTTCAACTGGGTTCAGAAATACATTGGTCACTACTATATTGCTTGGTATGCATACCTCTTTCAGTAGCATTGCCTTTGAGGTTCTTTAACTTGAATATCACTCTTCCTTCTTAGGTTTCTAGTCCAGAGTCCCTTTACTTTTGCTCACATAATACCTCCCGTCTCTAAGCCTGTGTGAGATTCTCCACCATAACTACTTCAATTTTCACTTCAGATCACAAATCTGGAATCTTATGACTTTTGAAAGACGAGCCACTTTGCACAGCAGATGGTATGTTTGTAAATACTCTGGGATACCACTTCTGTTTAACCGATTGCTCCAGAGGCTTCATTTCAACATGGCATTATTATTTCCACAAAAGTGAATATTATATATTTTCTATTTGATCAGGGTCCCTTGATGATTGGGATATGTAGATTGTGACAGTAATGCATCCTTTCATGTGATTAGTATTCATGCAAGCCAAAAAAGAGAGAGAACAGAACAATATCTGCTGAAAGGCAAGGAAGTGCTAGCCTTTCTTTCCTTTCTTCTAAGCACAGGGTCCCCTTGTGTGTCTCACCAGTGACAACAGTACAATATGTGAGGACCTGGGTTAGAGTTTTCTCCACTGTGGTCTCCCAGATTTGGGATGTCCTCCCCTTAGAGGGCTGAACTCTATCTATTGGTAGGGCTCTTTGCAATTTTTAGATTACCAAGATTTTTTAAAATTGTTTAATAGTAACAGCAACACAATGACAGTCCTTTGCTCTCCATGCAAAATTATACCACTGGAGTAAAGAGTGCTTTGAGTAACCAAGATTTTTACATACAAGAGGTTTGAATGCCATTCACCTCTGGTATTCTAAATAAACTCCTATGTTTAGAAGTCTTAAAAGTGAAGTTGATGTCTTCCATTAAGATTCAGGTTGCAGATCTCTGGTTTTTGAAGAGACAAAAAGTTTGTAAAAGTTTCTTGGAAGATGGTGAATTCTCCTTCATTGGAAGTATCAAAACAGAGGTTAGTATCAAAACAGAGGCATGCTTTAGCAGCGGATTGGACTAAATGGCCTTTGGGATCATAGAATCATAGAATGGTAGAGTTGGAAGAGACCACAAGGGACATCCAGTCCAACCCTCTGCCATGCAGGAACTCACAATCAAAGCATCAATAACAGATGACCATCCAGCCTCTGCTTAAAGACCTCCAAGGTCTTCCTGTAGCTTGCATCCATTGTTCCAGGTCCTAGTCTCTGGAGCAGCAGAAAACAAGCTTGCTCCCTCCTCAATATGACATCCCTTCAAATATTTAAACAGGACTATTATATCAGCTCTTAACCTTCTCTTCTCCAGGCTAAACATCCCCAGCTCCCTATGCCTTCTAATTCTATTATTATCAATTTTAATCTACTTAACCATGTGTAAAAACACCAAGGGTGCATGTACACAGTAGAAATAATGCAGTTTGATACCAGTTTAGCTGTTATCCTACAGAATCCTGGATCTGTAGTTTTGTGGAGCTCTGGCACTCTTTGGCAGAGAAGGCTAAAGAGCTTGTGAAAGTACAAATCCCAGGTTTCCATGGGAAGGAACTACTGCAGGGGTCAAACTGCATTATTTCTACAGTGCAGATGCACTCCAAGGACTCTTTCAGACGTGGGAAATTGGAAGTATAATCCAAGGGCAATCCAAACGCAATCATGGGGTTTCACGTTATTGTGAATTAGAGCTTCTCATGCAATTTCGGGCAAAAGGGAAGTCACTCCGAATGCAATCATGGGTTTAACGTTATTGCGAATTAAAGCTTCTCACGCAATTTCGGGCAAGGAGGGGTTATTTTCGGGTAATGGGAAGTCATTCCGAACGCCTTTCGAATGCAATGGGGATTCACGTGAATTCGCTAAACAAGCGAATTCACATGAATTCGCATTGGCTGCATTCAAAGTTGGGAGAAATTCCTCCAGTGTGAAAGAGTCCCAAGAGAGATTCACACATGCCCAAACACACATATACATCACAAAGGAAGCAGCCCTGTGACACCATGAAATTGTGAGTTATCCCTAGGTTTAATAAGAACATTTATAAAGAGAAAAAAAGGAACAGAGAGACGCAGGGAGAGAGACTGGGGAAAGATGTCTCCATTTAATTCTTAAATAAAAATAGAGCCTGTGAGAAAGTAAAGCCCAAAGGGAAGGCCATGATTAGAACTGCTTCTGAGAGGTCATTTTGACTTATGACCTTCATATTATAAAAAGATCTTTTTCTCCCCTGAGGCTAGGAGGCAACAATGTGTTTAAAAGGTCCAACCACAGCACTAAGGAAGATAATAAGGCAATTAGGAGTATAAAAAGTAGACCTAGATGAATTACATCTTTGAGCAACAAGCAATACTTTTGCTGAGCTTTTTGACATCTTGCCAACCACGGCTACAATGCCGGAGGTTGGATAGATAGTTAACTGTTTTACTGAATCTCTGAAAGAACTACAGAGTGACACAAGGCTATCAGGGCATGATACTCTGAAAGCTTGAAAAGTCATACAGTCATCCCTCTATATCCATGGATTCTGCATCCATGGATTCAACCATCCGCAGCTTGAAAATATTCCCCTCTCTCCCCAAAAAGTTCCACAAAGCAAACCTTGATTTTATGTAAGGGATACTATTTTACTACACTACTGTATATAATGTGATTTGAAGATTCACAGATTTTGGTATCTATGGGGTGTGTGTGTGCATGCTGGAACCAAACCCCAATGGATACTAAGGACCTAGAGTATAGATACCAAAGATTGGTTTCAAAAAAGGAAAATACTACATATCTATGAGACTGACTTTTCTCACCCTTGATATCCTCCAGAACATCTCTTGGTATGAAACTTAAAGAATGTTCTTGGAAGCTGCCTTGGGTACATTGATACAAAAAAAGCCTAAAATTGAAATTTTGCGACTTGCTCACAAAACAAGCAGATAATAATCTGTAGCAGTGGTTCTCAAACAGTGGAGTGGGATCCTCAGCGGGGTGCGAGAGTTGTCAAAGAGCGGGTGAGACTTGGAGGCCCTGATCCCTTCCTCCTCCTCGTATGAAACTTTTTAATGTGTAAAATTTACACAGGCGTTGAGTTTAATTTTGAATCTACTTCAGTAAAACTGCTCTAATTTGAACAATGTTATTTCCTTATAAAATGTTAAAATATGAATGTACATGAATGTGTAAATGAAAATATGCACACCAAATAAACAAGATATTTTTATTCATATAGTATGTTGAGTGGTGGTGGTGGGGGCATGATGTCCACATGTAGATGTAAGTCTCAAGGACAAAAGGTTTGAGTACCACTGATCTAACATATCCACTGTTGTTTTGTGAGGAGCCCAGTGGTTAAATGCTAGTACTGCAGCCACTCACAGTCAAAGGGTTGTGAGTTTGATCCCAGGCAGGACTCCAGGGTCCATTCAGTCTTTCATCCTTCCGTAGATCACTACAATGATTATCCAGCTTGTTGGGGGCAATTGACTTACACATTGTAAACCACTTAGGGAGTGCTTAAGTATACTAATAAGTGGTATAGGAATGTACTTGCTATTGTTAATTCCTTCCAAATTCAGTGGGATACATATGGGTAGAGTAAGTGTTTATTTATGTGGCAATGCAACTTTTGTACATGGGTCCTTCATGTCATTGCACAAAATTCCATGCACTCAATTAGCAGTCACATGGCTGCTGTTACATAGTTACCAGCCCTTTCTTAGGTCTCCCTATCTGATATCAGATGTGTGCCTCTATGATTGTGTGAAGCCATGAGATGTAGATGGGAGCATCACATAGGGGATTATCACACGAGGTACTTACAATGCTGGAATTGTTGCCCAAACGCTTCAGAAGCATGGAGGTGGAAGAGCCGGTCACACTTCTGAAGTGTCATTGAGGCATCCTGCTGTTATCCCGCCGATGAATTGTTTGTGGAGCAGCCATTTTTGTAATAATGGAAATGGCTTCTCTGTGAACAACTTGCCAACAGGAGAAGAGCGGGATGCGCTTCAGTGACACTTCAGAACCGCGACTGGTTATCCTATCTCCACTCTTCTGAAGTGTTTGGGCAATGATTCCAGCGTGGTAAGTGCCTCATGTGATAATCCCTGTAGACTAGCTTAAGTCACCAAGTCACCAAGAAGATGTTTACATGGAGGAGGTGAGAAAAAGGCTTGGCCATAAAAACAATACGATGGCTCTGGTGGAAATAAACATCCCAGTCGTCCCAATCTGCCAGGTCCAGCAAGCCACTGAATGCAGGAATTTGTTCATTTGGAAGAACCTATATCAAAGTGTCACCCATATATATCAAAAGGATAGCTAGTTGGTCACTGATGCCCCACCCCTGGACTTTGCCCCTGGGCCCAGAAAGCCTATTTATACTCTCAGCTTTCTTTTCTTCATTGAAGTTACTTGGTTGCAGGCAGAATCTCTGTTGGTCTTTTTGTTGCTAAGACCCCTCATTCACTTGCTCACCATCCCACATTGCAATAGGAGCGATAGAGTCCCCCTTTCCAGGAACATCATCAGGAGGAGCAACTTTCATTAGGTAATGTATCACTGTTAGAAAGCCTAAAGTCTTTTCTATGCTATCCTCTTTATTTTTCAGGTCTTGTGTGCTTGAGTGTGTAATTCTGCTGTGTGAATGTTGTCCCCTTAAATAAAATACAATTCATTGAGAGTGTGCCTCTGTGGTCCTCGTTGCATCTGCACCTCCATAGGCATAGAGATAGATCCCTGGCTGAGTAATATTTCCCCTAAGTTTCCAGGACTGTCCTGCAAGACAGGTCCCAAGGCATGCTTACACTGCTTCAGTGTATACTGCTGGTATAAAGCTGCCAGATCTTTGCACTTGGCTCCAGTTTTCATGGGTCATCCCCAGGTGGGAGACAAGGGCTATATGTAAATCTCCAGTTCTCCTATTACAGCAGCAGCTTGCTACAGTGCACAAGGTTTCATTGATTTCTTGATGAAACTTATAAAGACTCTCCAGTGGGACTATGTATTTACTGTCGGACCTTCATACCGTATCTGCAAGGGATCCATTTTTTTTTTAATGGGCCAGCATGTCCACTTATATTATGGTGCCATTCCCTACAATGTATTGTACTGAATTACATTACTTTACACTCCGCCAGAGGGGAGACTCAAGGCAGCTATATTTCCTATACATGGGAAGGAAAGCAAGGAAGCCCTGTGTTCCTTACCTCTCTCTAAAGGCCCATTCACACTACAGATTTATAGATCTGTGAACCCACCTTAATTTCAGTGGCTGCATCCTATGGAATCCTGGGACTTGTAGTTTGATCTGAGGACCCCGAGGAGCTATGTGGCTGAAAATTCTAAATGCCCCCTAAACTGTAAATCCCAGGATTCCAGAGGATAGAACCATGACAATTAAAATGGAATTGTAGTTCTATAATTTCATTGGGTGAAGGGAAAATGACCCAGACAGTGCTTGGATCCAGATGTCTAGAAAGGCTGTATTTGAAGGTCAATTCACACTACAGAATTATAGTGCTATGATTCCACGTTCGTTGCCATAGTTCCATCCAGGAATGCCAGGTCAGTGAATGGAAAAACATCACTGATCCAGGACTTGATCCTGCAGGAGCATGCCAAGCTGGCTTGTATTACGAGACCTGGTTGGATGAAGCTGGGGGGAAGGGTCAGTTTCTCCCAGCTTTGTCCACTTGGGTCCGTTGTGGAACAGCAGGCAAGGCCTGGCAGGTAGGGAACTGGAGTTTCAGTGGTTTATTCAGATTCTCTCTCTCTTACCAGGTGCCCTGTCCCACAGTCTACTTGGTATGAATGTTTCCATTTAAAGGTGGATGGTGGAGACAGAATAGGGATTCTGTTGGTGAACCGTCCACCCTGGTGCTCAACAGTCTTCCTTCCTGAGCTGGCTCAGTTGGTCTCAGTTGTGGCATTGGAGTCCCCGCAGCTTGTTGTACTGGCTGAGGAACTCTCTGTAGTTCTGTTCTCATGGACTGATCACTATCCAGTAAGGTTAGCAAGTACAATAGCAACAGCAATTACCTTTCTATACTGTTTATCAGTGCACTTAAGACTCCCTAAGCAGTTTACAAAGTGTAAGCTAATTGCCCCCAACAATCTGGGTACTCATTTTAGTGACCTTGGAAGGATGCAAGCCTGAGTTGAGATTTAGCCTCCTTGGCTGGGACTGAACTCTCAACCTTATGGTTTGTGTGTGAGTGGCTGCAGTACAGGTATTTAACCACTACACCACAGGGGCCTGGAGTTTAGACTCACTGGGACTCAGAGCCTCTGGCTGGTTAAGATGGTCTGCCCCAGAAGACCCATGGATCCAGATGTATTTCTGATAGCTCTCAGGGAGTTTCCTGTTGCCTTGGCTGTCAAAACCCTGGCTGATTTCTGGAATAGGGAAATGGCCAGAGTGGTGAACATGATTGCCCCTAAGCATCCCCTCCTACGAAGTCGAGCCAAACAAGGCCTCTGGCTCAGTGGGTAGCTGGCAGTGATGAAACAAGTGGGATGGAGACTAGAGCAATGATGGTGAAAAAAAATCCTCCTTTTCCTGCTTGCCCAGCTGCTGCACCAGACCCAAATGGACCCTCCAGAGGTCACAGTGCCACCCCTCTTATAAGTAGTGGCTGCTGGGTGTGTGTGATGGTGTCAGGGTCTGGTGTGGCTACTCTTGGAGCAGCTTCACTGGACCCTGAATGGATGCTCTGGAGGTTTCAGCACTTCACTAGCAGTGGCCTGGGAGTGCAGTTTCTTCCCTTCGCACCAGGTGACACTAACCTCAGCAATGCCACTGCTCTAGTGCAGTGGCTCCCAAACTGGTCCTCCAGATGTTTTGGACTTCAGCGCCCAGAATTCCTGACTGTTGGCCCAGCTGGCTGGGGCTCCTGGGAGTTGAAGCCCAAAACACTTGGAGAACCAAAGTTTGGGACCAGAGAAGGACTGACTTTCATTTATAAGTATCTTTTAAGTTGCATTTATACAGTGTGAAGGCTGGCTTCTGACAATGATATTTTTGTGAGAAGAAAGTGTCCTCTGGCAAAGATAGGGGATGCCTAACCTGTATTTCATTCTTACAAGGTTCAAAATGGGATGATCTACTTACAGAGCTTGGATAAGATGTTGTTTTGGGTTGTAAATTAGAATCTTCTCAGCCTCCCATAATGGCCACATCTTTATGGATACTGGAGCATCCTAGGAGCTATAATCCGTAAAAGCAACTTTTCTAAGGTCTGGTCCTATGCGATGAAACTGCATACTCAGAGAAGGACATTTTTGCCATGTACAGTATTTGCTTCCCATAAACTTATTTTAAGCCCTTTTGAAGCAGAGTGAACAAGTTTGACTAGAAAGCTGTAAATTGTGCAGTCTGTGAAATGCTGATTTTAAAAAGTGAGTTTTTTTTCCTCCTGAGAATAATAGATAGATAGATAGATAGAGTGGTCTCCTGGGTTACAAAGGTAATCCGTTCCGGGATTACCTTCGTATCCCGGAAGTATTCGTTACCCGGGGGACCGCTTTCGCGGACGGACCGCGCGGCCATTTAAAGGGGCTGCGCGGCTTTTTTTCCTTCGTATCCCGGGGGATATTTCATATCCCGGGGGATACGAAGCCGGTCCGTCGCCTTTCGGATCCCGGGGTTTTCGCAACCCGGGGGATTCGTAAGGCGGGGGACCACTATAGTAATCTTCCTCTACCAGTCTTTTCTTTTGGTGTATGGTGTATTCTTTTGGTCCTGTTCTCTTTTTGCATATGGCTAAAATGAATAATGTGGGCTGCCTGAAATCTGGCTTCCTAGCTGTAGTGGGAAAGAGCTCTGTTGAAAATTTAAGTGAAGCATCTGTTGAAAATTAGATAACAGTATCATCACTAGCTGTTCTGTGAAAATAAAACAAGGTTGAAATGCAAGATGTTCCTTGCTCTTGTTTTTAACAGGATGCTTACAACCTGGGAATCTTGCCTCTGTTCCTAGGCAGATCTTATTGAAATCTGATTTATACCTAAGAAATGCGACTGTCTAGTCATCCTTTTATCCTGTAGCTTTAATTGAAGTACCTTCAAATTGCTGATCTATTTATTCTTAATTATCACTTCTCCCTTGTACTGAATGACTGTATTCAGCTTCTCTCCTGTAAGAGCTATTTAAAGTTATTAAATTGAAGCCTCAGAAGTGTCTATTGTGGCTTAATAATAACAAATTTAAGACGGGAATAAAGGAGGAATATTATCCCTAGAGCTTTAACTCTAACAATATCAGGAAAAGCTATATCTGTAGAAAAGCTTTACCTTACATCCTTTCATCAAAGCATTACAGGCTCATTAGAAAAGCCTTCTTCCTGGACCTTGGTTCTTGCCTTCCAATAAGTCATATCTTACTTTCCCCAGTGCTGTTCCAGTTCCTAACCCCCCACCCCCTTTATAATCAGTAAAATAAGCCGACCTAATTTGAACAGCTCTTTGTTTTCAGTTTTTTTTAAAAAAAGAATATTGGAAATATACACTTGCAGGTTTGTGGATTATTTGTGTCTTCAAGTCGTTTCCAACTTATGGCAACTCTAAGGTGAACCTATTACAGGGCATCCTTGCATGTTTCTCCAAAGGGGGTTTGCCATTGCCAACCTCTGAGGTCACCCAGTGGGTTGACATGGCTGAGCCAGGATATGCCTTCTAAATCAATGGGACAGCGAATCCACTCTGGGTTTGGGACTAAACTTTAAAAGAGCTATCCAAGTGGCTGAGTAATATCCCCACAACAGGTTCTGCAACTTGAATAGCTCATCTGAGGTTCAGACTAAAACCAAAATCAGATTTACCATACTACCGATATAGGAGCCACAACCTACCATCGGAAATACAATTGGCACAGTGATAAATCTGGGTGAAATTATATGAATATATGAAATTATTGATCTCAAAGGAGCGTAATTATTATTAATTACATCTATGTATTTTAATGCAATATTCAAATATAGAAGAAAAGAAATTGTGGATACTACCTCCCATAGGATAGAGAACAAGGTTTATGCTTTCTCTTCTAGCATAATTTTGCTGTAGGGATGTGCTATAAACTATATTTCAGAGATAGGAACTGGCAAAACCACATTTGAGTACTCTGTGCCCAAGAAAGCTCTATGAAATTCATAGGATCACCATAAATCAACAGGAGGCATGAAGATACTTTGTGCACACACACACACACTTTAAAACTGCAGATCTTCCCTGTAGCACAAGAAAACTGAAAGATGGTTCAATGTTCAAAGAGAGGAAAAAAAAATGCTCCCACTTGCGGCAGAAAAAAGCCACCCCTTTGCTTCTAGAGATGGCTTTTTGCTGACTCTGGGGCCAGTGGCTTCTAAATGCCACCTCCCCAAACTGTAGTGTCCTTTGCTGTAAAGATAATGGGGGGTTTAGAAAAAGACACTCCCTTAAACTGCTTGGAGGAAGGCCGAGATACTAAGGCTGTGTTCACACTGGAGAAATAAACCGGTTTAAGTGCCATGGCTCAATGCTGTGTAATTCTGGGAATTGTAGTTTGTTGTGGGGCCCAGAGCGGAGCGGAGCTCTGCTCTGGGCCCCACAACAAACTACAATTCCCAGAATTTCACAATATTGAGCCATGGCACTTAAACCGGTTTATTTCTCCAGTGTGAACACAGCCTAAGAATTAGTGACAGGATCATTTGCCTGAACAAAACCATCCATAATATACCTCCCTATTGAGGCAAATGATTTGCATGTACTTGTGGAAACCTACTTGTTCCCTTTTTAATTGCCTTCTTGCTGGTGAGGTTCAACTTCCTCGAGAAGAAATGCTTTTCTTTTTTAATAGAGGAACCTACGGTCCTTCCTCGGGACTTTAATTTAAAAGGAGCCATTAATTTCCACCCCACTTTCTCTTTAAAGGTAATAAGCCTATAGCATTAATGCTTGGACTTCTAAACCCCTTCATAGCACCAGATGCCTAAGAAGGAACGAAGCTATGGATTATAAGACATATGGATTTATTTACAATAGGTAACTTCTTTATTAAAACATCTTAACACACTCATTACACGGCTTCTTTCCCAGGCTCCTGCTGTCACACATGCAGCCTTGTTCAGGTACCGTCTCCACATCTGCTTTTCACATCTGCATTCCAGCCTCAGACCACCTATTACATAGGACACATTAAGAGGAATATGTCTTGCTATGCAAACACACACCGTGGACACAGTTTTGCAAGGCACACTCCAGATTAGCATGGCTATTGGTCCATGAATGGGTCTATATGGATCTGAGCCAATGTATACATATTGCCCAAACAATCATCGCTGGTGGCCAGACTTAGCCCAAGACATTTTGTTGCTCATGTACGTAGAAATAGGAACATAAATAACTAAAAACACACTGCTCTTTAAGTGCCCTGCTTCAGGGGCACCTTGCTACAATCCTCTTAATGGGAGAGCTGGCTTTGTTGATAGCAACTATCTTATGAGAAAGTATTACATTCTCTGGGTCCATTTAGTTTATAAAAAAGTACACAAGTAAAGGAAGGCACACCGGGCGTGTGTAAAATTGTGCATAGCGTAGAGAAAATAGAAAGTTCCTCCCCCTGTTGTAATGCTTGAACCCAGAATCATCTACTGAACCTGAATGAACAACAGGAATTAGTTCTTTTTCAGACAGTGCACTGCTAAACTGTGGGATTCACTGCCACAAGATGCAATGATGGCTGCCAACTTAGGGGCATTAAGGGGATTAAACAATTTCATGGAAGCTTGGGCCATCCATTGTTACTTGTCTGAATGGCTTTATATCATCTCCACGATCAGATGCAATATACCTTTGTGTGCCAATTGTAGGGTAACATCAATAGGAAGCCACTGGTCTCCTGTCCTGCTGGTGGGCTTCCTATAGACAATTGATTGGCTACTGTGTGATCCGATCTAGCAGGGCTCATCTTCTGTTGATATGCCATCCTCACTCAACAGCTTCCCAATCAACAGGTGACTATACTCTTGTTGATTGCAGAAGCTGCTGCCTGGTAAGTGGGGATTGGAGGACTTTCATAGTCCTAGTTTAGGGCTTCCTAGTTTAGGGTTTTTTATGCAACTCCTAAACTAGGGACTATGTGAGGATCATGACTACAAAAGAATTACAAACATGTTACTCTAGGCTATGCATTCATAACTGACTTAGGGCTGAAACACGCTGTGGCCCCAGTCCAGATTTTTTTTTTTCAGAGCAAAAAGGAGTGGCAAAACACAGCTCCTTTTTGCTCTGGAAAAATGTCACCTGATGGCTTTTTGGTGCTCCTGCAGCATCCAAACATCATGCTGCCGGAGCACCGAAAAGCTGCTACCATGTGGACAGGGCAGTATGGGGGGGGGGGTGTTGTGCATTACACCATACCGCCATGCTGCCCCAAAGTTGGCGTATTGTGCTGGTCTGTACTGCCCTTAGTGGATACTGTCTGTAATTTTTAAAGGTTTTAGAAATAAGGGGTGAAACAAACCACAGGTGGCTTCAGAGTGAGGCGCTCTGATGCTGCCCAGAAGCCGGCTTCCAGCTGCCCAGCTTTCCATGCTTTGGCCAGCTTCCAGGCACCTTGGGGGCATGGCGGTTACATGCTGCAAGCCCCCAACACACTGGGAAACTTCTTCAGGGTCGCGGAAGAGCCCCTAAAGGTGGCTTTTCTGCAGCTGATAAAGGAGCAGTTAAAAACCACTCCTTTTTCAGCCAGCACTGCAGAGGATTGGGGTTGCTGCGTGCAGCTGCCATGGCCCCAATCTGGCTTTGTCAGGGATGGCTTTAAACCCCTAAGTAATTAAGAAAAAAAGAACTGGATTATTTTGAAATAATGAATGTTTAAATACTTGTCATTGTTTGGTGAAATGAGAAAAGGTGCAATCTGTGCTCAGACATTTTCTATGTTCAGTAGCAGCTTACCTTTTTCTTTTTCTTTCTTAAAAAGCTGGCTATAATTTTAAGTAAGCAGTCATCACCATAGTATGTTAGGGTCCCTGGGAGGGCATTAATTTGTTGTTATGTTTTAACTGTACTGCTTTGATCTGTTTTCAAGAGATGCTTAAGTGCAATGGAGTGCTGCCCAGTGTACTAAGTAATGATTTGAGGTTCTCAAGTAGTTCACCCAAGACTTCTGGGAAATCCAGTGACATGCCATAAGATAGATGTTTCCCTTTTGTCTCCACACTTCGCTCTGCCAGCTATAGCCTAGCATAGAAAAACCTACAGAATGGAAGGAGGCAGCTGTCTTCTGTATGTTGTTTCAGCTCTTACCAATAGTATTATTTCCTGTACTGAAGTACATTCATTTTTTAAAAAAACATTAACTAATGTTTTGTGTATATTTGATGGGTGCTAGCTCCTTTGAGGAGTTCTCGCCTAACAAAAACCTGGACCTTTCACAGTACACAATTGAACTACTATGATTCCAATTTAACAACCATGACAACATGTTAGGATTTGCTGTTTAGGGAGGAGAATTTTATAATTTTCTGCCAGAGAGTTCCTCTAGTGCCTCACCAAACCACATACCCCAGGTATTGCTTCAGGACAACCCCCACACAGAGAAATCTGATGGGAAATCCTTAATAATCCTGCACTGAAAACTGGGGAAGCAAATGAAGCTATAGGAAAACCCCTTGGATTTATCCCTGGGCTTCTCATGGTGTCTGAGCATCAGCTGGAGTACTTGATCTTCCCACTTGCTTTGAAGAATGACAACACTAGGTTCCAACTGGTTCATCTTTGTGGGGAATCAGACACGTGACATATATAACTGGCCATTCTACTGCCATGTTATCTGTTCAGGCTGTTCTTTCCCTTGAAATGGGTTTTAATCATTATGTGGTGGATTGGTTTTTGGCTGTATTTACTTATTTTGTTCTTCGACCTCACCTGCTCTTTTGATGTGAAAAAATGGACACTGAATAGCAAGGTATCTGGAAGGGCCATCTCAGTGCAAATGAGGGATGACATTTGATTGTTTTAACTTTGATTGTTTTAACAAAAAGCGAGATATAAATAAAAGTTTTATTAGTTTTTTTGTAGGTTTTCCAGGCTATGTGGCCATGTTCTAGAAGAGTTTCTTCCTGATGTTTCGCCAGCATGTGTGGCTGGCATCTTCAGAGAATGCTTGCTTGAAAAAAAAGTTGGGTATGTATATACTATGTGACCCTGGGAAGGGCAGAGTGATTTGCATGTGCTAATAAAAAGTTTTATTAGTTTTATTTATTTATTTATTATGGCAGGACACGACATTGCTGAGTGGCCCATGAAGAAGATTCCACTGCAAGGGTCATCTAAGCTATTATGTGGCCTGGCGTACAGCAGGTAATGGTGGGTACATCTAATAATAATAATAATAATAATAATAATAATAATGGTTTATTTATAATCTGCTCCTGTGTAAGAACACTTGGAGAGGAATACAGCGCATATTAAAAGACATGAATTAAAACAAAGTTAAAATTAAAACAGTCCCATAACCCACATTCCAACCTCCCATCCATTAAAAATAAATTAAATCAGCAATAATTTAAAAACTGTAGGATCTAAAAACAGTATAGTTTTTTACTCTACTTAGGTCAAGGTATATTATACCCAAAGCCAGCCAGAATATTTAGTACATGGGACAGACAATCCTACACTATCCCCAGCTATAAAAACACAGTAACAACAAAATGTGTAACTCACTCTTTGCTGCCCTTTGATGGCCTCCCTTAGATGGCCACCCATTTCTGTTGCCTGAACTGGCTGCCTTACTCTGCTTGATGGGATGGTTGGCCTTCGACTGCGGACTGCAGTAGTAGCTGCAAAGTGGCACAACCAGTATCATGCAAGATTATAGAAGATCCTACTCCACATTTCACTTTTCCCTAGCTGTGGAATGAACTGATAGAATAGGTACAGATCCCAAATGAGATGGGTTGTGCAGGGGAATGTGTCACAGCTTGCTACTATAGTATGCTCTGTTACTCTGACACAAGTCCTCCAAATCCTCCAGATGTTGTTGAACTGCAACTCCCAGGAGTCGTAGATGGGATAGTCCTGGTGAGTTATGCTGGGAACTGTAGTTAAATAGACTTATGGAGTTCCTAATAACTTCCACTTCTGCTCTAAAAATAGTTATGTGGCTTATTTAATTCCATCCTCTGATGTCTGTCTATGTATTCTTCAAGTAGCTATATCTAATGTTTTATACATAAATATTTATGTGGGAATATTTGGTCAGGTTAATTTGTCACCCTTAGGAAGGGTGTTTTAAGTACTTCTCAGGTACAAGTGTATGTATTCAAAGCATCACACCCTGAAAACAGTGCAAACATAGAATTAGGAATTAATGAATACATGTTCTTACTAATCACGCAGATGTGACTAAACATGTAGAGTCAATGCCAGTGGATTTTATCAAAATAAAGGGATAGTAGGTCACCTAAGTCACATTGGTAGCTTGCCAGCACTTGCCATATCTGTAAATACTAGCCAAAGTGTTGGAATTAGTGTCTAACTCAGACCAGATGTTAGCCTGCAAGAGCACGGGAAACCTCCACATCAATGGGCTTCCGAAGTCAATAGTACCCATTTTTCATTAACAACAAAGTGACTTGTCATTGAGCTGGTCTTGTGGTGCTAACTGATACTTCCACACTGGAACTTTCCCATGTGAGGTAGTGGTGTGTGAGTGTGTACGTGTGTGTGTGTGTGGGGGGGGGGTATTTTTTAGGGAACACAGAGGATGCGGCAGTTTTTCTAAGGAGATTAATTCAAACAGTTTATGGCGTGCTATGTTATGTTTAAAATGTGGTCACTCAGCTGAGGTGGGGAGAGGAGAGGAGGTTTGTGCGGGTTTGGCTGTTCTCCCAGTTTAAATAGGAGGGAGTAAAGAAAAACAGAAAAATTAAAGTGAGAATGATTCCCCCCAGAGTGTAAACATATTATTTTCCTAATGGTCTGCTGCACAAGGGCAATGATTACTTTGTTTCACAGCAGTATTTTTAAAGCTTGACATCAAGTGGATCAAATCACAGTCATAGGAAATCAGTTCGGAATTTTAGTTCAGTAATTCAGTAGAATTTTAAGGATGGATGTTTCCTGAAAAGAATGTGAATCTCTTTGTGCCAGTGTTGTGTGTGGCGATACTTATCTTACTGACTTTACTGTTAAGCTCACCATATACCCAATGCTTTTTTTATTCTATATATTAATTCCCCATAAAGTATTATTCTTACTTCTTTATTTACAGATACTTCATACCAAACAGAAGCACTGTTTTACTCCCCAAAACAAGCCAGACCAAAGATGTTTTGCTGGTTGAGGAGTAGTAGCAGATGCTGCACTCCTATCCCACTACTAGCACTTGTCAAAATAAACACACCTGGTTAAGTTAGCCAAGTTCTTGGACAGGTAAGGAAATCCCACAAGCATTTCTCCTGCTCCTTAGCAGTAAGAATATAGCAATGATAAATAACTCATGATTCCATAGTATTTTGTGGTGTGTTGTTGTTGTTGTTGTTTGACTATGTGGCCATGTTCAAGTAGAGTTTATGCCTGACGTTTTGCCAGCATCTGTGGCTGGCATCTTCAGAGAAGATGATGAACTCATGATTCCCTTTGCTACCCCTTTATGAAATCTCAATCAGTTGTCTGAACAAATCTTGCCAAGAAACACACCCTGATAGGTTTGCTTTAGGGTTGCCATAAGTCAGCGGCAACTTGAAGGCACACAACAACAACAACAAAGAAATCTCCCAAGTTTGCTTAATAGTAGGGCTCGAGAAGCATTCATTGTTTAACTCAGGGATTTGACATGTGTTGCATGCAGTCCCCCAGTGCAGATGTCCCAACCCTCCAAATTCCTGAAAATAATCCAAAAATGGCACAATCACCTAAATAAATTGGCCAACACCCCGGGAAACCTCATTTAAATGATATCCCCCTTCCCAGGGCTGTTTCAGGCAGAAAAGGTCTGTTTTGGAAACCTGAAGTGAATGCAGTCCATGTATTAACCCAGGCTTTAAAGAGCTATCCAAGAGCTATCCAAGATCCTTTTAAAACTAGTGGAATGGATTCACTGCTCCACTAACATGGCAGTCACCTTTCCTTCTTATATAAGGAGATGCACACTGCAAGAACATCTGAAGACTATAGATAAATATTACGGCTGTCTCATTCCCATAGTTTTTCAAGGACATGAGATAAAATTATGCCCTCAAAAATCAGAAGAGTAAAACCAATATATTGTGGGGTGGGGAAGTGTAACGTATGTCAGCCCTGGTGGCGCAGTGGTTAAATGCCTGTACTGCAGCCACTCACTCACAACCATAAGGTGGCGAGTTCAAGACCAGCGAAGGGCTGAAGCTCGACTCAGGCTTGCATCCTTCCGAGGTCGCTAAAATGAGTACCCAGATTGTTGGGGGGCAAATAGCTTACAATTGTAAACCGCTTAGACACTCCTTAAGGGTATGAAGCGGTATATAAATGAAGCTGTTTTTTGTTTGTATGTTCTGCATGTGCGCCAAGGCTGTTTTTGAGGTCCATGGAGCACCCAGTACATAAAACAGTTTTGAATGTTTCTCCAAATGTCCAGAGATACATGTGGAGGCAATGTTGCCATAATTTTGACTCCAAGGCAATGTTAGATCCAGGCGAGGCATTTTAAAAAACCAAACAAAACAGGAAGGCACCTGGAAGTCAATTTCCTATTTTAAAATGGCCTCTCTTGAGCCTAAAATGGTCCAGCGGCAAAGATATAATGACATTACCCCAAGACTTAGAAAGCCTCTGGAGAGTTTTTACTGAAATAAAATAAAAATAAAATAAATTGCAGGGGTGGAAGTGGAGGTGGAGCAGGAGATGCAACCCACCCCCAGGTCTCCTAGGGAGGCAATGCAGGAAAAGATAAATGAGAAGGTGCCACGTCAGAGTTCCCCTGTGTATACAGTATCTCCACGTGTGGAATTATGCATTAATTGTGCAATCAACCCTAGTGTTGAATGGCCATATTGCATAACCATGCAATCATGCACATTGACATACACTCTGGTACCATAGCATAAGTCCATTTCCACAACCTTGAACTGAATGTGAATGCTCCACATCCGGGGGTGGGGTGGGGGGATGTACCTACTTCCATAGGAAAAATTTATACATGCACAAAACACTAAACTAAAGAACAATAACTAATAAACTGAACATCTGTAATTATCTATATGATTGACCATACACCCATAGACTATAAAATGTTTGTAAAATTAAGAAAAAAGAGTGATGCATCAACTGGCAGCAGCACTTATAAGGCCTTGCCCACTTATGCCAGCCTACATTAATCAATCAATAGACTGAAGCTTTGCATACATCTGATGAAGTAATATAAGATACACTGGCATCTTATCTCAAACAGTTATAACTATTCTACCGGGACAAACTGTTAGAAATCATCCCCTGCTGAGAGAAGTGCAACCAACATGTATGAACACCACCCTGTTAACTTTTCAGGAAGACCTCGCTGCATTTAATGAATTGTATTAATGAGCTAGGAGAACCTCTTGGGTCTAAGCATGAAAAACAATGCTAGAATGCTAATCCAAACTTTCATCTGAAGTTGTTCCCAGTTATTTACACTTGGTTGGTGGGTTTCTTATGAAAGGAAGCTGGAGACAACTTGCAGGGGCATTTTTTAATAAGGAGAAGAAAAAGGTGGCAAGGAGAAAAGATTTAAACAAGAGTACATGCTGTATTGAAAGCAAAGACGCAGGAAGATGTAGCACAGAAGGAGAGCTTGGAGTCCAACCCTACTAGGAAACCTTATTGAAAAACATTATTAGGATCATCACAATAGATGTGGGTTTTGATATATAATTGCCGGGGCGCTGAGGAAGTGCAGAGCTCAGCCAATCCAGCTCATTCATTCCTTGCTTAATTGATTTGCAGGCTCAAAAGTTGTGGAAAAATGTTGCTGGAAAGATATCAGAAGTTCATTTGGAAAAGAAAGGCAATGAAAAAGCAGCTTCTCAATGGCTGCTGCACTGGCAGTGGAACAAAACCTCAGCTGCTACCCTGAAATGTTTGCGTGTGCCGTTTTGGCTGTGACACAAACACACAGACACTCTCAATTGCAGCTAGCCTCAGACTCTCTGTGCAGTTTTATTGCAAATGAGGACCTTTCTTTCTTCCCTCCCAATTGGTTGTGGGGGATGGTTCCACCACCAAGAAAGAGGCCTTTCTCTTCCAGAAAGGAAAAATGTCACTGCATTAGGCCAATGAGTTCAGGAACATTTGGCTCACAGTTTTATCCTCTGAGGGGCAGCAGTTCTCCTTAGCAAAATGCCATCATTCGAGAACTAGCTAAGACCTGAGCTATGCCTTAAGTTAAATAACAATGTCTTCTGTTTCCCTTTTAGTTCAAAGATAATATTGGGACTTGATCAAGACTAGGTGCATGTAGAGATTGGACCCCTCTATCCCTAATGGCTGCTCCCAAATCACATCCCCTCACACTCCCAAACAACAGATATTTTCATTTTTTAAATCACCCATCAGCTACATATCATGTTGTGGTTTGAGTGCTGAGCCTTATGCAGATGGAGAAAAGTGATCCACAATTAATCCAGGTTGAGGCTTTGTTGTTCACATGCATCCCAAATGCATCTGACTTGACTTATCTCATAGAGTTATGATGAAGATAAAGTTGGGAAAGGGAGGCAGAGAACTATGTATACAATGAGCTCAATGGAGTGAAGGTGCAGCATAAACGCAGAAAAAACAAATAAATGTAGTAAAAAAAAATAGCCTGATTGTAGGAAAGCTATCAAATCACCTTTAACATCTTCATTCTTTTGAAAATACCCATGTGGGACAAGGACATCACCAAATCAAATGAGAAACTGTTGCTTGATTGAGGACCGGTATAGACCGGCATTAAAACCCACCTTGTGGGCAGCATGTGGGCATAGTGCATACATGACGCAATCCTTGACGGTGTCCCGATGCTGCCCAGAAGCCACTCACCTGTTCAGATGCCACATGCTGCCTGAGTGCCACAAAGCTGCAGTGGTGGTGGAAAGGGCAACCTTTTGCCAGCGGAAAAAGGACCAGCATTCTGCCGCCTCTTTTTGAACCTGCAAATAGCCAGATCAGGGCCATGTTGTGCGGTTGCCACCGCTCCGATGTGGCACTCAAAGGGTCAGTGTGAAGCCGCCCCTTCAGGGTTGTCTGCTTCGGCCCAATAACAAAGAAGATAAGGACACATTAAACACCAGCACATCTATTATGGCTTAAGCTCTTCTGTGGTGTTTAGTATGGCACAAACCTTTTTTTAATGGCAAAATCAGGTGCCTGAGTGGGTTGCAGCCCATAACATCTTATACCATCATGAATTGGCTAGTCTTTGAGATGCCGCAAGACTCTTTGTTGTTCCCACAATAACAGTAATTAGTGCCGCTAACAGAATAGGCACAGATCAAAGACAGACCAATCTTCTCCTATAGTGTTTTGCACTAGGCAACCAGAAAAAGCAGACTGCTGCTTCCAATTGTTACTCATTAACTTGTTAATCAAGTATTCCTGCCTCGACTTTTCTTTTCCTTGTGTTTGTTTGTGCTGATTAGAAAAGTGGAATCAGACAGGATTTCACCCAGTGAAATAAAAGTGGATATGATCAATTTAGCCCAACTACCCTAAAAGTACCAAGATCCTGTCTGATTCTGGAAGCTATGCAGGGTCAGCCCTGGTTGGATGGGCGGAAAACAATGAATACCAGGCTCTGTAGACTATTTTTCAGGGGAAGGGACTGGCTAAACTACCTCTGAGTATTAGGCATCTTTGAGCCTAAGAAAAGCTTGGATCAACCATTGATAAAAACAGAGACTGCTGTCAAAAGATCAGAAGAAGATTAGGAATGGGAATGACGGCTATGAAAGAACTAGACAAGAACCTAAATTGCAAAGATATAACACTGAACAGTAAACATGTTCAGATGATACACACCCCTGGATCAGGCAAAGGCGCAGCGTGGCCCCCTAAGACAGCCCAAACCTGCACAAGAAGGCATGAAAAGAAAGCTCCTTGACGATGGTCCATTGCAGACTGCAGACTGTGGCAGGGGTGGCCTGCCTCAGGACCATGGTATCTGGTCACCACGGTCCTCACTGAATGGTAAGCGATTGGGGTGGGAGTGGCTTCTGGATGCTCCTTTTCCCTCATCTGCTTGAGGCCTAAAGTTAGGATCACCCAAGCCATTGCATTCCCCATCACCAAGTACAAATGTGAACACTGGACAGTAAGGAAAGCAGACAGAAAGACAATCAACAGATTTGACATATGGTGTTGGAGAAAAGTGCTAACGTTATCACGAATGGACAAAAAGACAAACGAATGGTTCTTAGAACAAATTAAGTCTGAATTATCCCTGAAAGCCAAGATGCCTAAACTGAAGCTGTCAGACTTTGGCCACATCATGAGAAGGCATGATTCATTAGAAAAGCCAATAATGTTAGGAATGGTGGAAGGCTTTCTACTAGAGGACGATTGCTTGCCAAATGGTTAGACTCAATCAGGGAGGTCACAAGCCTGAACCTGCAGGATCTGAGCGCACTGGTTAGAACAGAGGGTCTTGGAGGTACCTTATGCACAGGGTCAAAATGAGTCAACAGCCACATCCGTCATCAACAACATGAAAATTGTATGGAATTCATGGAGTCATCATAAATTGACAGGTTACTTGAGGGGGACACACCAAAGACATCATAATTCTCACATGGTAATGTTTCTGTTCAAATTAAATTTCACAAGATTTTATTTAGACCATTGCTTCTTGTCCTATGAAGAACGACTTAGGGAGCTGGGGATGTTTAGCCTGGAGAAGAGAAGGTTAAGAGGTGATATGATAGCCCTGTTCAAATATTTGAAGGGATGTCATATTGAGGAGGGAGCAAGCTTGTTTTCTGCTGCTGCAGAGATTAGAACGCGGAATAATGGATGCAAGCTGCAGGAAAAGAGATTCCACCTCAACATTAGGAGGAACTTCCTGATAGTAAGGGCTGTTCGATGGTGGAACACTCTCCGTCGGAGTGTAGTGGAGTCTCCATCCTTGGAGGTCTTTAAGCAGAGGCTGGATGGCCATCTGTCGGGGATGCTTTGACTGGGAGTTCCTGCATGGCAGGGGGTTGGACTGGATGGCCCTTGTGGTCTCTTCCAACTCTATGATTCTATGATTCTATGATTCTATGATTGTCAGAATTAGTCATAGTTGCAGTTTTACTTTAGGCCGACACCTCAACAATCTTAGGTTTGTTTTTCAAGAATATCGTCTTTGAAGGGAGATGTTTATACAAAAAGCAAGTAGAATGGCCAGGTTTCAAAGAGTTGTATTTCCCAAGTCAAGACGCCATCAAAACATGGCTTTTGTACTTCATATTTCTCTCCTCCCTTTCCACAGTACTCCAGTGCATGAATTTAATGGAGAGTGGTGGGAAAGATGTCATATCAAGGAGTGAGGGTCATATTGACTTCTACATTCAGGGCAGTTTTGTAGCTGGTGATCAGTGCACATTTACAAGCCTGGTTGCCCTCTGGAATGGAGAGATGACCCAGGCTGTTGACACAGTTCTGCTCAATAGTCTTCTTCCACAAAGCAGAGCATGTTTAAATTCTTAGTATAACTGTGAGCAGAGAGCAATGAATCAAATTTGAAGCTAATTGGAATGAAGATGGTTGGAGATCATCTTCCACCCATTACACCAGTTCAATACTGGGCCTGCTCTGCGGAAATGATGGAAGTGAAGAAATGGCTCTTCTTTGCCACTGCATCTTTCAGTGTTGTAAAATATGTTTTTTCAGGTGTTTCGGAGTCTTTTGAAGCAGCCCAAAGAAAAATGTCACAGGACAAAAATCTTAATTTTTGAAGAACGTCTTCTGAGATCTTGCTAGGAATACTCACCTCAAAAGAGATAGCATGCTTGTTTACCAGGAAGAAGGAATTTTAGTAATGGAGGAATTCTGGTGTAAGATGAAGAACTGTTTTGTTCACCCAGTCCTCTTAAATAATTTACATCTTTAATACGAGACTCTGAATTTAAAAATCTGTGTTTTAACCGTTTTGGGTTTAATTGTTCCACACTGTCTTTTAAGGTTGCGTTTGTTTATAAGCCACCCTGAGAAGTTGTGTTAAGGGGTACTTACATAATCCAATGAAGAAACCAATCCTGCAGTTCCACAATTACTGTAAGAGGTGTTGCGGGAAAAGGATGAATCGGCGAGACCCTTCAAAATAAGCTGGTTAGGTGTTCCCTGATAAAACAACCATCACCCTAAGTGACGATCGTTTGAAGAAAATGTGCTGATTCTGAAAAATCTCTTCCATGTCCAAAATGGCAGCTAATGGATGATGAGGTAGCGGTGGCCGCTGCTCAGCTCAGATGCAACATTATCGCTTTAAGCACCAGCTGATGGAAGAGTTGGCTGCCAGCCCAAGTGACAGGCAGGGATAGGATAGCATCCCGCCCCGACTGTCAGCACAAACCGTCTTTGATTTCGGCTCTGAAGACAAGAAAAGAGGACTGAAACGATGCTGGGGAAATGGGGGTTTAGCAGATTAAAAAAAGAGCGGGGGGGGGGGAAGGCTGAGCGTGAAGAGGGGGAGAGAGATTGCAACAGGCAAAGTAGGAGGAATTTTGTACCATTAAGCAAAGGGGAGGAACGTTAGAAGTACAGTGTAGAGTCGCAGTAGCTTCTCTTGCCCTCCACCTCTGCGTGAAACATAAATTGAGAGAGCATCAAGGAAGGCCACAGGGGATAATAGGCTGAAGAAGAGAGATTAATTGGTGTCAAGTAGGAACTAGTAAAGGCTCAGCTGATGCTTGAAAACATTGGCTGCAGGAAGCATTTTATAGCTGCCTTTCCCATTGAAAGCTCAGCCTTGTTGCTCTCCAGTCTACTGCTTTTCGCCTCCTCCTTATGAAAGGAAGGAATTATTAACTTGCCATTGAGGTGTTTGGAGGGCTGGAGTCTCGAATCTGAAACAGCAGCACAACGTGGATATTGTCTGAGATGCTGCATTTATGTTTCTTTTATCTGAACTATCTCCAAAAGTATGTGTGTGGGTGAGGCCTTTAAATGTGTGTGTGGGGGGGGGGAGGGAGGGAGATTGGGGAGTTAAACCCCAAACTTTGCTCTTAGCCCCACATCTGTTTTTGATATGTGAAACTAATCCCTGCTCTACTTGACAACAAACTTCTAAACCAGGAGAGATAAAAGTACTTCTGCACATGTTCTAGCAAGTATCTGGTGTCGCACTCCGTGCTTCAGCCCACACCACGAAAATATGGAGCTGGAGGATATTAACAAGACTAACAATCAAACCTATGTCGGCAGTGGTGTATTTTCCCCTTGAATCATGTTTTACACAAGTATGCAAGGTTTACATCTACAAGGACTCTTTGATTCAGTGGTTCCCAAACTTTGTATGCGCTAGACAACGGAATCTTGCTTATCCTAAGGAAATGAATTACTCAGCCACATCCTTGTTAAAGCAATGCACTGTCAAAATACCTATTAGGCTACAGCTGCAGCTGCACTGCAGAAATAGTGCAGTTCGACACCGCTTTAACTGCCCTGGCTCAATGCTGTGGAATCCTAACATTTGCAGTTGTAGCAGCAGAGCTCTCTGACAGCGAACCCGAATTATCTCAAAAACTACAAATGCTAGAATTCCATAGCATTGAGCCAGGGCAGTTAAAGTAGTGTCAAACTGCATTAGGAGGTGATATAGTAGAACAGGGACGGACAACTGTCACTCTCCAGATGACTTGGATAACAACAGCTATAGTCACCATAGATTATGCTGAGGTGGGAAGAGATACAGCTGGAGGGCCACAGTTGTCCCCTTCTTCCGTAGAACATCAGCCAAGTCAACTTGTTAGTCAACCTAATGCTGAAATTACGACGTGGATTTTGCAGTCCCACTATCATGGCAAAAGTAAGCCGAGTTTCAAACCCCGACTGTGTGGTCAGTAGTGTAATGCCTTACAAATGTATAGTTTCCAGATTCCCATGGAGGCATGGCAGTTAAAGAGATGTTAACCTGGATCATTTCTACAGTTATTAACCTGGATTATTTCTACAGCTTCCTCAGCTTGGGTATCTGTCTCCAGCATTTTGCCTTGTTTGTTTCAGACACTCTTATAGAGGTTGTCCGCACTGGCAAAATAAAGCAACTTCAAACTGACTTGAACCCTACCTGTCCAGACGTGAAGCGACATGAAGCCAAGATGCAGGGCTAAAAACCAGGACAAAATAGAAGCTCTGAGGGGCTGAGCAGACAGACAGGAAAAAGCAGGCTGATATTGGTTTATCCAAAACTAGTTGGAGAGCCTACTGTCCACTTTGCCTTCACTGGCCCAGAGTTATGCTGCATTATTTTCTTTAAATTGTCTTCTGTATGCATGTGTACAGTCGCATGGATGCAGAGACTGAAACAATGCACAGTCTAACAAT